>OX940896.1:8138802-9588802 GCA_954871355.1 Cabera pusaria | reverse complement strand
AGTGATTCACACAGTTACTTTCAAATCAAACTGACTGCCGACGGTTAGATTATAAGGGATCAACTAAACTGGTCTACTGTAAGCTTCTTCTTAAACTATTTTGATTTAAGCATGTTTTTAAAGTCGGAAAACAATTAATAATGTAATGATAAACATTAGCTGTCTTAGAAAAAATATTGGGAAGCAGTCTTTCAGCACTTATAAACGAAAAAAACCGTAAATATGTAGTTCAAGTAATAACCAAAAAAGAAAATTTACTTATGACCAACTTATTATTTCCGGTTGGTTTATGAACAGTGTTTAGGCATCGGTCAAGGGATCTAACTGCAAAGATAAGTGTGTCCATTGACATAGTTTAAGAAGTATCTATGGAAGCCTCGGCGTGCAAAACCAACTGGCATTTGGCTGTTTTTTTTTAAATTATAGATTACACTTGTATTCATAAACAATACTTATGAGTCTCACAGTGCTCGCGAACTCATATACTTATTCAAACCAATAACATTATTGAAAATGAATAAGTGAAGTCTACCACACAAGAAGCGTGCTACATCTTTGGCTACATCGTCCCATAACATCAGGTAAGATTGTAGCCAATAATTTGCTTAGTCTTAAATATTTTTTTTTAATTTTCTTGAACTGATTTTATTTACTTCTTAAGAAATTTCAGTATTAAATATAGCTCAATATAGAAATGAAATATAAATTAGTATGTAAGCTCATTATAAGCGAATAGTTCAATTCTTTACGAGTAAATAAAATGTATTTGAATCTAATTTTAATGTTACAGCAAGGTCATACATATATGTATTTTAAAAAAAGATAAAAAAGATGGATAACTTTTTTATACTCTATACTGTATAAGACATTTTATACTCTATACAAGACGTGAATCGGCAAACGTAGAGTAGGACGCCCTGTGACTAGGTGGAGCGACGACATTCGCAAAGCGGTGGGCAGTGACTGGAAACAAAGAGCCGAAGATCGGGCTCAGTGGCGTGTCTTAGGGGAGGTCTACGTCTAGCAGTAGACTGCTACCGGCTGATAATGATGATACAAAACATAAGCGCTTGACCACTATCTCACCTGATGGTAAGTGACGATGCGATTTAAAACTATTTTTAAGTTTAATAACAAAGAAGGTTAAGAAAGATGGCTTTCATCATTAAAATAACCACGTGTGATCACAGATGGTTATTTTAGATCTCGAGGTCTGTGATAAATTGATAATAACCTACTTACTTTATTACTTTATTTATCAACTTTCAATTTAAGATAAGTTTTCTAACCTAATTAATATTGCTCAGGTAATTTTAAGTCGCTTTTACTAAGAAAATATATACTAATATAAAATTAATACCAACCATATACAGCGGAGCCGACAAAATGTTTCCATTCCATAATCTGTCATCTGACACTTATCTAATTACAACATTCTTCATAAGCCGTATTAATTCGAAAACTACGCTTTCAACTTCCAGATAAATAGCGGTCAAGACCTCTTAAAATACGATACTGGAAATACAAAACGACTTCTGACATTCGATGCAGCGATGTCATAACTTCTACACTTTTCGTAGCGATAAAATAATTCCAGTTAATTTTACTTCAGCATGATTACGATAAATGACGTTAATAGCATGAAAGGCAAAGATAGCGCAGACGATGTTTCTAACATCGAGTTGTAGAGTTAAAGCCCAGAATACATTGTGCCTCATTGTGGACTGCGATTAACGATCCACGAAAACTCCCGCTTATCTGAGTATCGGAGCTCAGTCGTTGTTTGCGTTCTCTAATTGGCTAATTGGCATACGAGCACCGGTAGACGCGATCTCTTCCTAGTTTAAGCTGATAGTACCCTGCTTGTCGCCCTGATGAAGCGCCCGATCGGTATCAACACGCCTATTGAAATCTCAAACGGTAATTCTAATATGCTGCTCTAGTAATTTAATATCTGTTTTGTAAACTTTGAGCTCAGGTCATTAGAAATTGTAGGCGCAAAAACGACGCCGCGTGTGGTCGTTAGATGGTGCTGATAACAATCTTATAAGGCTTGTTCGAGATGATGTAGGATGTAAGGCTGCCTGATTGGAACAGGGTACGAGATATTCTTTACAGTTACGTATGGTACAGTTTTGTGTTATGTAATAAGCTGGATTTTTATGTCTAGATCTATAAGATGTTTAGTTTATTGGATACCTTTTATGGCAAGTGTACAGTCAATTATACTTATTACCCCTGGCTGTCACAACTCATGTTTCTTGCAGAAGCTTATCAATTAATTATGAAAATGTTTTTACTTTGTTTATAATAAGTTACGTGTTTCAAACTTGTGACGCGTATATCGACATATACTTATAAGACATTCATTGCGTATTTTTAGGGTTCCGTAGCCGAATGGCAAAAAACGGAACCCTTATAGATTCGTCATGTCTGTCTGTCTGTCTGTCTGTCTGTCTGTCCGTCCGTATGTCACAGCCATTTTATTCCGAAACTGTTAGGACTACAGAATTGAAACTTGGTAGGTAGATGTATTCTGTGAACCGCTTTCCGATTTTTATACAAAAATAAAAAATATAAAAGTTTAAGAGAAATATATATATTTCTCTTAATAAATATAAATATATATATATATATATATATATATATCCCATACATAGAAGTGAAAAAAAAAAAATTTCTTCAAACCTTTACGTGTGGGTGTTTATGGATAGGTCTTTAAAAATGACATTGAGGTTCATAAAATCATTTTTTCTCAAAGTCAATAATTTGAAAGATAGGCGCGCCTAAAGTGGTAAAATGTGTGTTCCCCCCCCCCCCTCTAACTTTTAAAGTATGGGAGTGAAAAATCTAAAAAAATATATGCTGTAGATCTCAATAAAAACTAACAACGAAAATTGGTTTGAACGAGATACAGTCAGCAGTTTTAGAGATATGGCGACCGCAAAGATAACTTTGTTTTTCATACAAACACTATGAAAAACAAAGTTAATTTTGTAGTTGCGAAAAATCAAAGTTATAGAATCTCTACTATGTTACGGAACCCTACGAGTGCGAGTCCGACTTGCACTTGGCCAGTTTATTTAATGTTTCTCTTATAGGAATGAGAAAGGATTATTCATTTGGTTCATAGTATCCTGTACATATATACATTCAAAATATCCAAAAAGAGTTTTATGATATATATACATATGTTTGCTTTGCTATATGTTATAGGTAAATAAATATCTAACAAAAAGTAAGCTAGATACTCGCCTGATGGTAAGCGATGGTATCAACTTAAAACGACATTACAATTGCTAACAGATAACACTGCGCTTGTTACCAAGCCATCTTGATGTTTTGTCTCAGAATGCTGTATTTTAGTGAACCCAAATCGAACTATCTAATTTTACGGTTTAATAAAGCCATCTTTTGGGACGACGTTTTCTTCCCTGCACTGTACGGTGAGCAAAGCTATGTCCTACCAATCGAACACTTCGGAACGAATCAAAACGCAAAATCTAGGTCTTCTTGAATAATTCCTTCTTATATGTCCGAGTATCTATCTCGTATCTACGTATTGAAACCGGCACCCTAACGGAGGATACATTTTTAAAGCAGTGCGCATATAAAAGAGAATACAGAAGTGTTATTCGAAAGTGCGGAAATGCGTCCCATACATCAACCGGGAAAAAATAGAAAAACAGAGGTAAGATAAAATGTGAGTACATCGCAGTGAAATGTTGCTACAATTTGGAAAGAGACAAATAGCCCTTTGACAGCAAGAGCATATTTTATATGCAAGTGTATCATCTCGTTATTTATTTAGGGCGATTTATGGCGCTACAATTGGATGGCAAAACGTGAAAAGCTTATTCTTTTGTTTTGTCCCATGGGGTTTCTTAATATACAACTTGTACTGAATTTGATTTATTCTTTGAATTGAGTAAAACTATGTTTATAATGATTATTCAAAACGTATACATATTAATCAATTGATTAATCTTTTGCTTATCAGAAAAAATAATATTCGCACATTTCAATTCCAGATTTTATAAAATAGGTAGGTAGGTACGTAAGTAGCCTGCAGGCTGCAAGCAGGCAAAAGTATTATTTTAGGTCAAATATAAAATTACAGTGAGATTGTGTAAAATATAAGTAGTTACACCATTTACATTGCCATACATTTTCAACATTTCTCAGTTATTTTTTGTTTTTATAGTTTAGGTTTTAGGTCTTATAACTAACAACTCTAATACAAACAACAGATCTAACAAATCCAAACGTTTTATTTTAAAAAGGACATTTCTGAAACAAATCACACAATTATGAAAGGTACGTCTCAATTTCTAAATAAAGGCTTTTACAAAACGCTCATTGCACTAGACTACAAAATAAAATGACAATTAGTTGCGATCGCATTTGCTCCCCTTGTTTGGTTCAATTCCTTTGGCCAGTATTTCCGTTTCGTCGGTTAAATTGTCCCTAACAGTTCACTCAGGCTTATTCAACTCACTTTGAACTCACTTCATTATATCGATTCCATGGTATCACCTGTATGACTGAAGCTTTAGGACGATGTCAATTATGTTTTATTATAGGTACCTATTTTTTATTCTGTGTCTGTACTTTTTTACGATTAACTGGTATTAACTAGTGTTGGTATAGCGCTCGTGAAGGTAGTTCTTCTAGTACTAGTAGTTCTTATAAGTTGTCAGTGAGATTGTAATATGAATGTTGCCATTAAAAAGTAATTAATGTGTCATCAGAATTCCAATTTTCCATCAACCATCTCATTGATAAATACTTTGATAACATGTTACGTTACTGTTTCGGACAACCTTTGTAGGGACTGGATAAATGCATGCGCAATGGTGGAAGGCCATATTTAACTAAATCTAGCTGCATTGCATAAACATTAACATTTACATCATTGTCTCTCTATTAAGGTAGGTATAAAATTTCTAAGACCTAAATATTTTTTATGAACTTTCTTTCTTTCTGTCAAAAAACTGAGTATAAAACTTTAGATTGATAACGATTAACAAATTTTACAAAAATCAAACCTTTTGATTTTTTAATCAATCCATGGTTGTCTTTATGTAAAATCGCTAGATTTTGCTAGCGTTACAGCTGCTGCATACTTTATTTCGGTCAGTCTGTATTTTGTAAAACAACGGCAGTAACATACTTTGCAAAAGGCGAAGTTTTAGCACCAGTTTTAACACAAAAAACTTTAGTTTTTAACCATAATTTAACAAAACAGAATGCAACATCGAAACAATGTTATTACATTTTATTCAACTGGTACGTTGCCTCACATATCGCGACTAAAGTACACCTACAACCAAAGTTGTTAACAAACATGTTCGTAATTATAGCAAGCATTAATCGTAATAGGCCTCTCTGAATACCAGATCATTATGTTTTATTTGTGTTATCCGATGTTTCTTAAACTATGATTGCCTCGAGCTTTATAACGATGGTAGGCGCTCAACTATCGAATGTATTTAAGGGTCCCAATAAAATATTAAAGACTTTGAATAAAATTAAAAATGATAAACAGTGTCGAGAGTTTAACTGTTTTTTGGACATGCACAAAACACATTCATAAATCATTTGGTAAGCACAATGTATAATTTATGCTCTCGCAATCACAATTTTCTGAAAGTTACGATCTGGGTGTTTATTTTGCGACAAACTTGTTAGACTAAGGCAGCGTTTAAGTATTAATAGATTTTTAACCGACTTCACAATAATTAATATTTAAGCTAGTTTAAAAACTAAAACAACCGACTTCCATGCCCCGCGAGTAAGTTTCAGTTGCAAGTTTGATACGTTTACCTATAGTCATATTTCTGGAGATACTTATAAGATCTCGATGAAATTACAATAGAACCACCTCGGAAATGTACCCTACCGATTAAAACAAACTGGCCAAGTGCAAGTCGGACTCGCACTCGTAGGGTTCCGTACCACACTACAGTATTTTATAAGATCGAGCAAAAATACCACTATCATTTTTCGCCAGCAAAATTTATAATTAATAAACATTTTATTTCTTATAACGCCATCTAACGTCTAACAAAGGTGTTAGGGAACGACATTTCAATATAACGCCATCTATGGGATGTTTACCTAACTAACCGTTCATAGATGGCGTGAAATGCCGAAAAAACACGTTTCTTGTATGGGGACCCTCTATTATTTTTAACTTTATTCTGTATTTACTATTTGTTGTTATAGCGGCAACAGAAATACATCATCTGTAAAAATTTCAACTGTCTAACTATCACGGTTCATGAGATACAGCCTGGTGACAGACGGACAGAGAGACAGAAGACAGACAGACAGACAGACAGACAGCGGAGTCTTAGTAATAGGGTCCCGTTTTACCCTTTGGGTACGGAACCCTAAAAAACAATTAAATACTGAAGATTATTTTATTACAATAAAATAGAACTAACTGTGATACTTTTTATGTTTGTTATCTCAGAACTCCGTCAATTATTACCCGTTTCGGAAAAATATTATTTGTTTGGTGCTGAAAATGATTTGGGCGGCATTAATTAAAGTCGTTTTTTTTTTTCAATTTGTAAACGATCTTTAATTCTTAAATCGGTGCATCTGTATGCACCGATTTAAGAATTGTTATTTGTACGATGTGCATTGTACAGAAAATCCTTTCTGTTTGCATTTCACAGATGCACCGATTTTTTCCAAACAGAGTTACTGTTGCGTTTATAATAATTAAAGCGGACTATTACCAAATCATTATGTCTATGTTATTATTTCTAGCTTAGAATCTCAGCGGCAGGATCTTGCGAAACTTGGGATCAGCGCGTGCGTACCCTGAGGCGCTTTACAAGTAATATCGTAATAAAATAATGCCAGGTGTATGTGTGGTCATTGTTAGCTTTATACAGGCTGATAAAACTTTTAGTGCCTTTTATGCATGATAGACCAGCGCCGGTAGTCTCTTCGGTAGGGAGGGAGTTCTCTCTCGGTAGGGATAAATTGCGAGCTATGATCGTCGCTAAGAAAAGAGATGCATATATACAAGTTTCTAGTTGCATCTAGTAGTTGCAGTTAGATGTTTGCGATGACAAAACGCATTGATATCAATGTAGAGACTTCCACCCGAGGCAAGTAAAACTGTCGACCGACATCATGACAAAATTCAGCGATAGATGCGATTCGAGAACTAGCACGTTGTTTGTTCAATCGGTACTGGAAGATACTCCCAAGTAATATTAATCTGGCAACAGAAATGAGTCTTATTGCTCAAGCAATAAGATCCGTTTCTTGGTAGTAGGTATCATGTATAATTTTTTTCAATGTAGCTATTCTTTTTCTTAATAATTGTAACGTTGTGGTAATTGCTTTTGACTGAAAAAGAAATGGTAAAAACAATTAAAACGATGCACTGAATATTTAATTTGTAAGATTTCTTGTTTCGATGATATCGTCGGCATCTGTTGACTCAATTTGGATAATCTTCGTATCTTATAGGGTCACAATAAATTTTATTAAGAAGATCCTATATACTTACCTACGTATCATTAGAGAGCAAAACATTTCAATGTACCCAATAAACAAAAACACACTCAGACGGCATGTTAAGTCGGACTGCAGAATCTAAGATCGTTTTGTCAGAGCATCCTCTATACAAATCAACGCATTGAGCAATTACATCAGATATATAATAGTTATATATTACACAATACAATTAGAAGGCCTCGGATTAAACGCCAAGGTCGGGGAAAGTTGTGTATCTCGGTTTCGATTCGCTATGCAATGGAATACTTGCCGTGGAATTGTAGATTTATTCGATGATTATAGGGAGCCTGTGAAGCCGGTTATTGAGCACTTTCATCTGGATAGTTTTATGCAATATACATAGTTATTTATTGTGTTGAATAGAAGAGTTTATAGCTAAAGTAGTACAGTATGTATTACAGCAAAAGTTTGGGTAGACTGGTTCTAGAGTGGAGACCGCAAATCGGCAACCGTAGGTAGCGTAGGACGCTCTCTAACCAGGTAGAGCGCCGACATTCGCAAAACGGTAGGCAGTGACTGGAAAAGAAGAGCCAAAGATCGGTCTCAGTGACGTGTCTTCGGAGAAGCCTATGTCCAGCAGTGGATTGTTAGTGGCTAGTCATGATGACAGCAGAGGGAGGTTTTTGTACTAGCTTAAAAGAGGGATGTGCTAAATTTGTGTGAATGTTTTTGAAAGTGAAAATGTCTTTAGCAGCGTTGTGAACTCTTTGGGATGAGTAAAAAATGTTAAACTCGCGTCAGGACTTCGGGTCGAGACACGTGACTTGATCGAAAATTCGTAAGACGGAGGGAGAGTAGACACTTTTTTGGGATGGGTAAAAATTGTTAAACTCGCGTCAGGACACGTGACCTGATCAAAAATTCGTAAGACGAAGGGAGAGTAGACCAAATGCACAACGTTAATGTTCAAGTTTTCACTTCTGCCGGCACTCCCAGAGTGCAACCCGTTGTTTTTTTTTATAAGACATGAACATGTAATTATTAACTTATCTCATATTTCAGGCATCCGTTATACTGCTTAATTTGCACGATTCCTACCCATTGATAGTATGATTTATTTTCTTAACAAATAACATTCTTGATGAATATCATACGAACATCGTTTTTAAAAGGAGGAGGTTTTCACTTCGATGTGAATATGTATATTTTTTTGTTTAGAATAATTAAAACTACTCTCTAAACTATGTACCAACTATCTAATAATTTAAACTGCTCATCACATCATATTTTTTATCATGTGAGATTTTATTTAAATGTCTGTTTGTTACTGATATGATTAAGATAGTTTAAAAACTAAAACAACCGACTGCCATACCCGCGAGTCAGTTTCAGTAGCAAGTTTGAGACGTTTATCGTCATATCTCTGGAGATATAGATCAGATCTCGATGAAATTACAATAAGACCTAGGAAGGACCTTACTCTTTCGAACTAAAATAGTTTTTTTTAAATAGTTCTTTATTGGAAAAAATATCGATGGACATAAGTACATAAAAAAAAAACATACAGAGAAACATAGAACCTCCTCCTTTCTGGAAGTCGGGAAAATAGGATAGGATTCCGAGTTTACTACTGTTTTTATTGTTTCAGTAGCGGATAGTGGTGTTCAAGAATTTGTAATGAAATCATAATGTCGTTTAAAAAAATGGGAGGAGATTTTCTAAGCAAGCAAAGAGCATTAAGAGTAATTATTGGATCAAAAAGATTAAACACCTACAATGGACTAACACAAACGGAATAAATCTATGTAAAGACTAAAGATCCCCAAAAGTTCAACACAGAAAAAGTCAATGCACTTGACACAACAAAAATAAAGCAGACCGCACACCAAAGTCACAAACCGTCCGGCAAACAAACGGCCGCTGGTTTCCGCTTCCTCACCGCAAGTTCCGCGAGACCGTGAGACACATTGACATCGCATGTTAACCAAACACTGTAAAGTACAATGGAGTGTTATGCAGTAGAAAAGCTTCAATGTGCTTGTTAAAAGTTTGGAAGAATATACGTAAAAATAATAGAAATAAAGGAGAAACTGCACACAGATAATTTTCTTTCCACTGAGCAATAGCTCGGAGTCCCGGCATGGTTTTCGACGATAGTGTGAGGTTTTGTATTTGGCGATAATTTAAATTACAATGTTTACTTATCGTTATCATACTATATATATACTTTATCGTTATTATTAGGCTACCTATTCCTATTTTTACCCACGACGGAACGGAGACTGTATATGCGTTTGGGGTGAGAGGATGTGTCACACAAACGAACAAACAAACGTTTGTTCGTTTGTGTGTGCAAATCCATGTTGCCATTTTTCTCCAAAACTACTAGTCCGATTTTGATGTAGTTTTTAGTTATGGGTTTGGGTGTAATTGGTGCATGTTTTTAGATAGGTGTTACGGTGATAACTCACCAGGGGACGCTGCAGTAATCATTTGTTGTTACAAATCGATGTTGCCATTTTTCTTCAAAACGACTAGTCTGGTTTTGATGCAATTTTAAGTTATGGGTTCGTGTTTCATTGGTGCATGTTCTTAAATAGGTGTTACGGTGTCTACTCCCCAGGGGGGGGCTGCAGTAAACATTTGTCTGTGCAAATCCATGTAGCCATTTTTCTCCAAACTAGTTCCATTTTGTCTTTAGACGGTTCGTAATTAATCAGTGGTGGTTCTTAGATAGATGTTATGACGTAAATTTTCTAAAGGACATCGTCGTGGGTGTTTATTCAACATTTTAATTTTGTTACTTGTCATTAACTAACAGCACAAATAAATTGTTCTATTTGACGTTTCCTAGAACAGTAGAAAGTGATCTGTTTCTTATGTGTGGTAAGTTCCATTTAAGATTACATTGCCACGTTATGCGGGGTACACGACACGCCAAGCCAAAGGAACGAGAGCGAACACTGAATGGAGGGAGTTGGAACTATAAGTCTGTATTATCTGGATCATATAGATGCGTCTTCTTCCACTGTACTATGAACTAGCACTAATGCCGGGTTCTAAAAATTGGAACACTACAAAAGTAGAGTGATTTGTATATCAAAAGGCCACCTACTTTAATGTATCTTGGGTCCTAAGACCTGCACCGTATAGGACTTCTCTTAGGCCAACCACGTTACGGTTATGGGGTCATAATTTATTCTGATCCACTCCGTCATTCCATGTCAGCCATGTAATTTTTTTATATGCCTGTAAGTATATAATAGTCTTCTAACAAAAACCAAATCTGGAAACGTTTACATTGAGTTCGCGAAATTAAAAAGCAACATGATATTTTTTGTTACTCGTACCAATCACATTACAAGAAGCTTAATTTTACTCCACCTACCTCATTAAAATTTTACAATATGGGTAAATATTCTACGACCGTAAATGTATATTATTGAGAATATGACTGCTGTCTCATAAGAGTCATATAAGAAGCATCCACTTCAAAGCTATAATATAAAATCACAATTGATTAAGGCCTTCAAAAGAAATAAAAGGTTCTCCAAATTCAGTAATCAAATTCCAATTAAAGTCTTTGTCGGCGATCCTTTTATTTTTCTCATTCATAATAAAAATCTTTTATGTTCTTATCGCTAATCAATTTTTACATCTTGTAGAATCCCCACCGAGCAATGGATCCTGTTGCAATTATATCGCAATATAATAATGTGTAGAATGTATTTTACTCAAGTTTTTATTAGCTTGTATATGACTTAAATAATTATAAATGTTCAAAATTATGTTCTACATAATGATGCGATTTTTTTGCATATAAATTATGAAGCTTACTAAACAATATATATCTTTCGAAAACATTATCATATTGTATCATTTTATTGTATGTGACTTGTAGGAACGTCTGCTGCTCAAGTAGGTGGTGTTTAAGTTTTTGTCGGAACGAAGCAGCGGTGACCTGGTAGTTGTGTGTTGGTTTGAACCATCCACCATCAAAGATACATCATTAATCTAGCGAACCGGTTCAAACGAAAAATGTGTGTGTTGAGATAGTTAAATTTTTAACCGACTTCATAATAAAGAAGAGGTTATCGATTCGCCTGTTTTTTATGTTTTTATTTACAATGTTTTTCGACCTCAGAACTCCGTCATTTATTTACGATAATACTTTTATGTTTGCGATAACATGATCAGTATCTCCAGATATATGGAGATAAACACCTCATCATTCATCAGTCATTTTTTTCGTTTTGTAAAGGGTACTAAATTACCTGGATTCGACTTATAAATCGATCCAGTTCCACTTCACATCATACTGCCGACTTCCACTTCTAGACAGGCACGTCATCACTAGACATCGGGTGATATAGCGGTTAAGTGTTCGTCTGTTTTATAAAATCTCGAGCGGCTTTCAAATTATGTTTTAATATTCTTTTTATTGGAGCCTCCTCAAAACAAGGGTCAGGTTCAGGTCCAAACGATACATTTATTGACTTCGTCCTCATGTAGTCGCCGTCAAATAAATCAGTATCCCAATAAAAAGACAATTTTACGCAGTTAACGAACGAAATTTCAATAAGATTAAGAGGCAGCGTTATCCGTTAACCATTAAATTTATACCTTTACAACATTTGTTTTGCGTGTTGGTTAAAATTAAACATTTCAATTCCTCTTCACTTGCGTCACACGCATTTAATATTCTATTAAAATATGATAGTGTATAAATAAACAACTGATTATAACATAAATTATTGGGCATTAACCTGCTCGGTTGAAAGTTACGCGGTCGAAAGTTAACAAAGTGAGAATCCATATTTTAGGAAGGTTGATGTGGGCGTACGACATTATTTCCGTACTAAAAAGGTTCAGTTTCATAATATCCAATTTTATTGATGCGGTGAGCATTCTTTACGCCACTTAACACGTGTCTATGAATTGTAAAACGCACAGAAAGGCCTTCGGCAAGGTAATGCGAAATTCGGACCACACGTGAGATGTAGAGAGGTAGAACAAGGTATGGTAAAAAGTTGCAAGACAATCAACATTTATAATAAGGAATACTAAATAAGAAATCTAGAAAAAAGTTGACGTATTATTATTGTACGTTTTATGCTAAACTATCCTGTGATTGCTCAATAACTGTATTGTAAAAATTGACATGGTATCGACTAAAATGAATAGCATTGAATAATATAAATTCTCTCATCATATTTCGTTTGAAAATATGTATAGACAAGTGAAAAGCAAATTAAGAAGTCGGTTCCAAAGACTCAAAATGCGTAAATTTAACAAAAACAGATTATTGTGACAAAAGTAAAAGTTAACTAAGAACGAAAGTCGAAGTATTAAAAACAATTAACTGCAAAACTGCGTACAATGGCAGGATCAAACGTGCAGGTTTACAGGATTACCTGCCAAACAAAACCTAACAAAAGGATTAAGAGATTTCGTCTCAATTTGGCGATGCCAAGTTTAAATTAAAATCTGACAAGTGTCACTCAAAAACGTAACAAGTCTGTTGAAAAATTAATCCTCACGCCTGCAACGTTGAAAAATCATATTTTTTGCAAAAGGAAATCTTCAATGCAGAGGACAATAATCTTTTGTGCACAAAGTCGCACTTAAAATTAACTTCCTCAAGAACGTCTTGAATATTTGTGATGTGGAAAATTGACTCTTATCTTGGTTTGGGTAAAGTTTATTTTTTGATGATCGGACTTAATTCAAAGCGAATGCGACATATTTATTTTACGAAATCCAATTTTCTGCTGACATCTCATCTGTCGACTTTAAACGTTCCGATGTACGGGTATGTCTCTACAGTTTCACGCTTATTTCTCACATACTATCTTTAGTCGGTAAGTGATTATCGAATTAAAATACTTCGTTGAAATTTATATTGTCGCCTTAAATACTTTTGCTTTTTGCTTTGAGTGTAGTTATTCACTTAGTTTTATTTGATTTTATAACAGCTTAATAACGTGCCTCGGCTAACTAGATATATTACACCTCTTGTACTTGCCTGTTTGGCTTACATTCTAGTTTTATGCAAATTCTTTTTTATTAACTGTTAGTAACTACAGTTACTACAGTATGCATGCGATGTATGTTTGCATTATTTTTATTACACACAATTTTAAAAGGGGTCTTAATAATAGCACAAGTAACAAACACAACAAATAGAGATTCTACAAGTGTATTTTTGTGGGGGCACAGTAGGTAGAGCTGACGCGACATAACACACACGGGTGATACCGCACAATTTTCTTTATTGTTTATTTTATTAAAGAAAAGGACGACTAGTTTTACTACTACATACGATCTACCTATTTTAGTGATAATAGAAAAAAAAGTTTTTTTTTAAATATTGATAGACTTGTCACTTATAACGTGATAAGATCTTTCTTTACGTATGATAATACCTACCTATTGAAATAACTGCTTAATTTATATTTTTGTTAAAAAATGCAAGTAATCTTTCAAATTCACTGCATACTTTCCAAATATCTAAGTAAAAAGCTTGACCTCGTTAAGCGAGTGCAGGAAAATAGTTCCGATGACGTATGTAGGTGTCCAAGCGAACGGTACATTTATTTATGACGCCATAAGTCACATAAAACTTACCTAACTCCCGATACCATCGGCTCGTCGCCACTGCTGGGCTATACAGGGTATCATTAATGGTTTTAAATGGCTTTAATTGACTACGCTGTTATGTTTTTAATTGTTTCTTTAAATAATCTGACAAAGTTTTGGTAAATTGATTTTGGTTATTTTGCATTTTAATATACATTTATACATTACTTAACAAGTAAAAAATTACCATGGATGTGGTGTGCTTACCATTACTTAAAAATCCACCTTTTTATCAATTGCCTCTCAAATAACGTAAAGTTTTTCGAACATATGAATTTTGTGTGTCTATAGCCACGGGCTATTGAAATTTACTTAATATGTCTCTTAGTATTCGTTATATTATCATCACGAAAGTGAGTCATTTTGTAGATCAACTACGCAAGAATCAGATAATATGTACCTACAGATAAGAATTTATGTTAAAAAAATCGCAACTGGTAATCAACAGAGGTTGAATTTGTTTGTTGTTTTCGTAATCGGACGAGTACATAATCATCATCATTGCAAATTCACAGTTTCCTGTTCTTCAAAAGCTTAATTATTTGCAATGGATGCGCCCGGGTCTCGGTTTATAATAAGTATGTGGGAAATTGCAGGGGAAGCCGTTGGGCGCAGTTAGTACAATGCATAATCATTTCAGAGAATAGCATGTTCAGAAATTTGTTCTCCGGCCTTTCCATAAGAAATAATTGAGAAGTGTCTCAATATGAGTATGATTACAAAAGATTTTACTACTCAACCTAATTTATCATCAATTCTTCATAAGGTGCAGTAGGCGATATTATGCCTATAGTACATACGTCAATGTTACATCGCTTAAGTAATTCAACCGTGAAAAAGTAATGGTTAGGTAAGGATGTAAAAGTGTCCAGTGTAATTACAGGGCATTCGAAACTCATCTAGATATATCTGGGTAACAAATGAAAAGCTAGCAATGCAAATAGTGCAATGCGTCAAGATTCTAACAACACAAAGAAATATGCCATAATGACTGCTATTGGCAGATGTCAAAATTGGTTATTAACTGAGTGTCTTGCTCGCTCTATTACATATTACGATTACAAAAAGAATCTCCAGCTAACCCAGTAGCTTATGGTTTGGTGTGCATTGAGTCTAATACTTTTCCAAGATAATAATGCTCAAAAAACCACGCTGTATAGTTTTCGAAGAATGAGAATTATTCCCGTATAAGCCGCTTACTAAAGTTTAACGAGAGTCTTTGATTGTGAATCAAATATTTGGAATTAATATTCAAATTAGTTACTTCGAATGTTCCTGGACATTAATTTGATGTATTGTGAATGTTGATCTTTGTTGTGATAAGTATATTGGAAATTAGTTGGGTTAAAGTATTATAAATTGTGTTTAGGACACACACACCTTAAACTAAGCTTAAAGAGGAATTTTATTCCGGTCCGACCGTTGACCGTTAAGGTGAAAACAGTATGTAAAATATTGTAGTTTTGTATTGTATACTATGTTATAATAATATAAGTTTATAGGACAAGCAAAACACTCGTCTAATGGAAAGTGATAACCGTCTAAGAAACACTGGTTCAGAACTTTGTATAGCCGGAATTCCAAACTTTCGCGATTTGAACACATAGTTACAAATATTAAAATACGGGACTTAAAATTAATGTTACGAATTAATGTTTTAAGCGCGATAAGCCCCGTATTTTAATATGTGTAACTAGCCGGAATTTGTTTTATTGCATCACTGCACCCCCCCCCCCCCCCCCCCCCATATAGAATTTATTGGAGATATTGGTGGAATCGCTTGAACATTTAAACTCAAAAACAATATTATAACTTACTAAATTAATTACTATTTTACAACTGAATAACTGCAACAAAAGACAGGTATTTGACCTTTTAAGAACCCTGACATTGCTCATGCTAACTTTATTTACTAACTTTTAAAAATATGATCATGAAAATGCTCTAGTAGATGTATAATACCTTTAGACTCGATTCTCTTGCACCATAGGTCACAAGAATCAAGTTTTGATCACAATTTCTCCATAATCACGGTCACGGTAGTTCTACCATAACGAACGTAATTCACTGTCAATCATATATCTAGGAACTACTACATGTTCTATGTCTACCGACAGCCGTCTCTACTGATACGGAATTGTCGCTTTTAATCTGGTGGAGTGGCCATTGATAGCTTGACTGTGTTCAACTTGTTTGATTATGACTAAGGCTACGTTTTTAATCCATATTTTAAGAAACTATGATAAAAGCATTACGTCGTCATACTTAAAAAATTACCAGGAAATACGACGTCATAAAAGTATATTTGTATATTTGTTGGTTTGTTACCTTCAAAATCAAACAGCTCAGTCATTCTCGATGCGATAGCTTATGGTAGGTATGGAATAAGACATAAAATACGAATGTTGGCAAAGTCGCATAGCACAGCCTAAATATATATATATATATATATATATAAAAGAAAGTCGTGTTAGTTAGTACACTTATAACTCAAGAACGGCTGGACCAATTTTTATGATTTTTGTATTCTTGGAATTGTCTTTGTCAGGAATATTTTTTTTTTGTCAGGAATTAATAATAAGTATTAAAAACAATGAATAATTCACCTAAAAAAATTATATAAGAAAAATATTTTGCCTAAATGTTCCTGGGTTTAAAAACTGCCAATCATTTGATGTTCAATTATTTATTCCGCCGTATTTTTTTTTGTATAATTATGGCTCCACGCGATTAGTGTATTTAGCCCGTGTCAAGTAGTAAGTCAATTAAAAATTCTTCAAGTTTTTGTGAATTCAAGTCATGTAGATTTTAAAAATGTCAAATATTGTCAGTAATGATAATTATTTGACATATTTATTGATTGTCAAATATGCGTGCGTTCAGAAATGTATGCTTACAAGCAACTTAAAAAAGTGTATATATTTCCAAAAACTATTTTTACCAACTTTTATTCTATCTATCTGTTCTCTGTATCTGTATCTGTATTGCCATAATACATTAATAAACTTAATATCTCTTTTGTATTCATTTATTACGTTCATAAAAGCCTAAATTAAGTTCATCTAAAAGGTAACACGACATTCATTGTCTTTTAGGTGGTACGAAGTTCGCCGGGCCAGCTAGTATATATATATATATGTTTAGTTTTAACCAAAACCAATCCTTAGCTTGCCAAGTTCTATCCATATTTTTATTCATGGATCAACATTTATTCATGTCAATGTGTGCAATAACATGACATTTCATTCTGAGACTATATGTTGTGACTTGTGAAGCTGTGAAACAATATATAGCCAAAAGTTTGAATATAACTTCTATTTCAATAATGGTTTGCTAGTTTAGGTTAAGGTTTATAGCTTTGTACATTGAAGTTACGTTGATTTTTAGGGTTCCGTACCTCAAAAGGTAAAAAGTGAAAAGTAAAAAGGAACCCTTATAAAATCACTTTCTTGTCTGTCCGTCTGTCTGTCCGTCCGTGTGTCTACACCGATTTTCTCAGGAAAGGGTGAACCTAGTTGAAATTTATACCAGATACTAAGGTTTATAGTCTCTATTAAGTGTATAAAAATCAAAGTCCTGGGCCAATTTATATTTTCGCGAAAACTTGTAAGTACCAACATTTTCCTTAACTTTATCTTTTTTAGAGTTCCGAACCCAAAGGGTACTAACGGAACCCTATTACTGAGACTGTCCGTCTGTCTGTCTGTCTGTCTGTCACCAGGCTGTATCTCATGAACCGTGATAGTGAGACGGTTGAAATTTTCACATATGATGTATTTCTGTTGCCGCTATAACAACAAATACTAAAAACAGAACAAAGTTAAAAATTAAAGGAGATCCCCCAAACAAAAACGTGTTATTACTATAGCGCCATCTATGAACGATTGTTTTACTTATTAATAAATAATATTAATTACCTACCCTTGTGTTAACGTTCACTTACTTGGTGTTAGAAGTTCGTTAGATATTCGTTAGATGGCGTTGTATTTAATAAGCATGTTTGGTATTGACACGGTTATATAATATTATACTTATATATTATTATACTGCTGTTTGGAACCCTCCGTGTGCGAGAAAAAAACTGACTCGCACTTGGCAGTTTTATTTATTTTTCGAAATGTTTACTCGTGCTGTAATACCTTGCTTTTAACCAAAATTGAGAATTATAGGTAAACCGGAAGTATCCTATAGGTTTTGGGTCGAAAACCTATAGGGTAATCCCCGTTGACCTATCATGAAATATGGCTAGAAGCAAGGTCTTACAGCACAAGTAAACATTCCGAAAAATAAATAAAACTGCCAAGTGCGAGTCAGTTTTTTTCTTTTTTTTTTTTTTCTTCGTCAAACCTATACGTGTGGCGTATCTAGGTCTTTAAAAATGACATTGAAGTTGCTAAAATCATTTATTCTCAAAGTCAATCATTTCAAAGATCACGAGGTACGTCTAAAGTGGTAAAATGTGTGTCATATACTCTGTAGATCTCAATAAAAACTTTCAACGAAAATTGGTTTGAACGAGATACAGTCAGCAGTTGTTGAGATACAGCGACCGCAAGTATAACTTTGTTTTTCATACAAACACTATGAAAAACAAAGTTATTTTTGTAGTTGCGAAAAATCAAAGTTATAGAATACTCTACTGTGTTACGGAACCCTACGAGTGCGAGTCCGACTTGCACTTGGCCAGTTTATTTTTCAGAATGTTTCCTTTACTTGTGCTGTAAGACCTTGCTTTTAACCAAAATTGACAAATTGGGTCGAAAACCTATAGGGTACTTCCCGTTGAATCATGAAATTCGGCAAGGAGCAAGGTCTTGAAGCACATTATATATTAATAAATCTGAAAATCGTAATTATGTAGATTAACAACAAATAACCGGCCAAGTACGTGTCGGGCCATGCACAGTGTAGGGTTCCGTACTAGCCCCTCGTACTCTTTGTCATTTTATAGGATTTATTCTAAGGATTTTGTATTTGGTACAAAATTATCCAACACCCAAGTTCAACGACTATTACTGCTAAAATAATAAAGTTATCTTAACCGCTATAATTTTCCTTTAAAGTTCATGAAATGCGCTATTATCACGAATTTTTCCAGATTTTTCAAGTTAGCAGTTTAGCTTTTAGAGGGGGAGGGACGCCCTATTGGAACATAAATTTGCACTTTAAAGTTTAATATTTCGTAAATGGAGCATTCAATCGAAAAATGATATTAGCAACCCTTAAGTCATTTTAAAAGACCTATTCAACGATACCCCACACGATGGGGTAGACGATGAAAAAAAAATCATCCCCTCGTCTCATATAGGGGAGCTACCCTAAAAAAAGTATTTAAAAAAATTTTATTTCAGCACTTTGTCGGCGTAATTTATATACATACCCCCACAAAATTACAGCTTTCTAGTGTTAACGGTCCCTTAGCAAAACTTCGGACAGACAGACAGACGGACATGACGAAACTATAAGGGTTCCTTGTCACGACTACGGAACCCTAAAAAAGGTTGATTTACTACAAACTTATGATTTGTAGTTGGTGCAATACATTTTCTATGGATCGAACTATAAAGTTAAGTTTGTCCCGTAACCTAGTCTGAGCAGTTGGTACGGAAGCCTCGGTGGGCGAGTCCAACTCGACTTGACCGGTTTTTTTTTCTTCAATTTGGGTAACCAAGTTCTTCTTACATTACAAAGGTTACTTTGATTTTTTTTTGTTCAATTTGGGTTAACAAATTATTCTTACATATAATCATTATTCATAACGTATGTATTGTTTTTATTATTAGAAGCTTTATCTCTACTTCACGGAAAATTTATTTGTCCGTCACAAATCTCGCAAATTAAATTTAATCCACTTTCCGGTTACCGATTGAGCTAAAATTTTGCATACATGTGTAAAACGCGTGACAATGCAATATTATGATGACATGGCGCTGATCTGATGATGGTGCTGGAAGGTGGCCAAAGGAACTCCTAAACTACACATGTTATACCCGTCATGTTTGGGCTCGTTGGATCTTTCTTAACTTACCTTGGTCCTAGGTTATGTAAAAGCTTGTGTTTAAAAAGGTTTTTAAAATAATACTTGTTCTTAATCTAGTTAACCTATATCGCTGTCGGCAGCTTTGACGTTCAATTACAAAATGTTTTATTCAAACTTAAGCGGTACGGGATTAATCTAAAATGTAAAGTGTAGATTCGACCTAAATTGGTATAGGTGTCAATTGCGTATCAGATGATGATTACTTTTTGATTGGAAATAAAATAAATTAAATTAAATTTTTATGCCCCAGACCTACAATTAAAAAACAAGGACAGTAAAGTTTTTAAAACTTATGTCCAACAGTGGACTGACACCTGCTGATTATGGTGATGATGCAATAATATTAATAGGGACGTGTAGCTTCGCCTGTATTAATAAAATGGCCAAGTGCGAGTCAGACTTTTGTCCCGCACACGGAGGGTTCCGAACGCCATCTATCGAATTTCTAACGAACTTCTAACACCAACTAAGTAAACGTTAACACAAAGGTAGAATAGTATTATATAGTAGTAATAGTAATATTAGTAATTAATATTATTAAGTATCTGGTTGACCGAGCTTTGTTCGGTATTTTTTGCCACTTAAACAGACAAATATGACTCTTTCCGACATCTATTGACGAATAATAATACTATTTTTTTTAATTGAGAGCAACTAAAGGCCCATTTAGACGGGGAGAGTTTCTCGTCTCGAAGATACGATTATCGAAGGAATATAAAAAAGATTATATGTCTAAACATTCACACCTCTCGCTCTTCCACTCTGGCGACAATTGACTCGCAATAGAATATTGATAGTGTCGGTCTAAACAGAATTTTCTCGTATTTCGATTCTTGCACTCAAAACGGTTCAACCCGATTTGTACGACACTCGTATGAACTTAAAAAATGTCATACGAGATCGTCTTTATACAACTCGAGACTCTCATAAGCAAGAATCTGCTTACTATACTTTTGTTGTGTAAACAAAAACATAGGCAATTATCGCCTAGCGATAAGTCATATGCGAATCTCGTATGACATAATCGTAGGCGAGATTTTAGTTCTTGCCTGTATGTAAACATTTTGATACGATTGTGTTATGGCGATTATTGCTTGTGATAGTAGCGTATGGTTTCTCGTAAGGAAACGTACGAAAAACTCTCCCGACACAGTACTTCTACTCGCCAATAGATGTCGGGAAGAGTTATATTTTAAGTTGATTATCAATAAAATTGATTATTGAAAACACAAATAAAACAACATTTTCTGAAAATGACTCCTAGCTAGATCGATTTATCGCCCCCGAAATCCCCTGTAGGTATACTAAATTTTATTTAATCGTTGGAACCGCTTCCGAAATTCAGATTAAGGTAAAGACGACAGCGCTATCTTTGATGCCCGGTAGATGGCGCTGCGCTATCGTAAAAATCTTTTTTTAAACTTTTCTTTAATTTTTAACTTTGTTCTGTTCTTAGTATTTGTTGTTATAGCGGCGACAGAAATACATAATCTGTGAAAATTTCAACCGTCTAACTATCACGGTTCATGAGATACAGCCTGGTGACAGACGGACAGACAGACAGACAGACAGACAGACAGACAGACAGACGGACAGCGGGGTTCGGAACCCTAAAAATTACATATTTTAATGATATCGTGATAAAGGCGTTGATGCTATTTCACCACCGTAAAAGTAGTCACAAATAAATTAATTGTAAAAAAATCTATGTGTATCAGTCTATACTTATACTATTTTTGAAAAAGTATTCATTTGAAGCATAGTATTTATGCAATGTGGCTATTTATGTCGTATTCATTACTAATTGTTTAAATGGGTATATAGGCAATTTTACCTGTATGAAGAATTTGCTTGAAAATTGCATGTTAACAACATGCATAACTAAATCTGGACACAAAACTTAAAATCCACCATTAATATTACAAATGCGGTAAGAATACAACACAACCACAGCATTTCAAGTACGTTGTCCCCAAACCGTCTCATATCCTCCTTCAAAATCCAATAAACGATAGTTACAGCCCCAACATGGAGCTACTTTGTATCCCTACCCTGTGATAAAGTAAACGGAAGATAGGTACGTTTAAACTAGTAGAATTTTAATATTCAGACTACACAAATATAAAATCAATTCGTGCAATGGTTACGTGTCTTAGTGTCAATAACAATTAATATTATAGTGGATATGGAAGCATCACAGATATTGATGTTGAGTAGCCGTGGGACGTAGAATATATTGCGTCCGTTTTCTGAATACGTACGTTCCTATCTTCTTGAATCTATCAAAGCTCCCCAATTTTAAAAGTTCTAAAGAAACATATGACGCCGCCACGCAAGCCGCATACGGATTAGGTATAAAAATACAATGATGCATATTTGGGAACGTAAATACAGTTAGATGTTCGAAGGAGGCTCAAACTCCTTCTGTGCGTCGTGTATCGCTTGCCTATAAGTGCGGGTGTGGCCAGAAAGATAGCGATAAATGAATATAGGCTTCACTTCATTCTCAACCCATGTTTCAAATTAGAGTGGTCTGGGTAACATAGAATGAAGAACTGCCTGATTTCCGCCATCTTAGGGCAACTAAAGTTGATTTGTATGTATTGAGTCTTACTTTATCTACGTCGCCTTGACGACGCACACAAGGAGATGAAGAAGAACTAGAAATAGACTTCATAGAAACACAAAAAAGGTGCAATTGCTATAAGTGATCATCACTTACGAACAGGGGAGATAGTGGTCTAACGTTAGCCTATTATAAAATCTTTAAAAAACATAGCGTATTTTATTTTATTTTCCTGTTACATGTGTATTGAATATGTTAGAACACGGTACATTATATACCTTGTTTAGGTTGCTTCTGCTACATCATACTTAAAAGTACGTGCCAATATACCTTCCTTAAAAGAGTAGTGCGCAAATTATTGCGAGGAACTTATTTAGAGAAGAATTAAGAATTTTTGTATTTACCGGCAAATACCGAAAATTCTATTATATGTAGATATAAGCACCTACCTAGATATCACTCAAGCAATGAGATATTAGTTTATTAAAATTACAAATTTTAATTAATAATTTTAATTTAAATTTGTTTTGCTAATTATGGTAATGATACTCGTTGTACAGCTAAGTTGTTTAATCACACTTAACGCTTTTAATCTCTCTCAATCCATCTCTCAAAATCAAATTATGTTTTTAAAATTCCGCTATGGTTTCGCTACTACCATGACGCCACCCAAACACATCCCGTAGGAAACGCGTGACAAGAATGGCGACGAAGCCAAGATTCACAGGAATAAGGCGCGACGCCGAGATGCGGTGGGCATAATCTCTTATTTTGTTCCATCTAAACATATTTCATCGATATACCGTCTAAAAGATTTCTAGGAATATCTCGTGAGCGTCAACTGAATATCTTGCTTCCCAGGTAGACTTTGAGTAAATTTATACAATGACAAAAAAGATCGATTGTTAAGTTCTCGGTAGATGATGATATTGTTTTACGCTAACCGTTTACTATCAAGCGGGCTACCAGCTAGTTTGTCAGCTAATTTTACTGATCGTGTACAAAAATAAACTGGCCAAGTGCAAGTCGGACTCGCACTAGTAGGTTTCCGTAACACAGCAGAGTGTTCTATAACTATGATTTTTCGCAACTACAAAAATAACTTTGTTTTTCATAGTGTTTGTATGAAAAACAAAGTTATACATGCGGTCGCTATATCTCAACAACTTATCTCGTTCAAACCAATTTACGTTGAAAGTTTTTATTGAGATCTACAGAATATATTTTTTCTAGATTTTTCACTCCCTTACTTTAGAAGTTAGAGGGGGGGGAGGGGTGACACACATTTTACCACTTTAGACGCGCCTATCTTTTAAATGATTGATTTAGAGAAAATATGATTTCAGAATGTCATTTTTAAAGACCTATCCATAAACACCCCTACACTTATACGTTTGAAGAAAAAAAATGTTTTTTGTTCCAGTTCCATGTATGGGATGCCCTCCCTTAAACTTTTAACTTTTATTAACTTATATTTTTTTATTTTTGTATAAATATCGAAAAGCGGTTTACAGAATACATCTGTCTGTCCGACCGTATGTCACAGCCATTTTATTCCGAAACTGTTAGGACTACAGAATTGAAACTTGGTAGGTAGATGTATTCTGTGAACCGCTTTCCGATTTTTATACAAAAATAAAAAATGTAAATGTTTAAGACATCCCATACATAGAACTGAAACAAAAAAAAATTTTTTTCTTCAAACCTATACGTGTGGGGTGTCTATGGACAGGTCTTTGAAAATGACATTGAGGTTCCTGAAATCATTTTTTTAGGTCTTTTAAGTCAATCATTTGAAAGATAGGCGCGTCTAAAGTGGTAAAATGTGTGTCCCCCCCCCCCCCCCTCTAACTTTTAAAGTATGGGAGTGAAAAATCTAAAAAAAATATATCCTGTAGATCTCAATAAAAACTAACAACGAAAATTGTTTTGAACGAGATACAGTCAGCAGTTTGAGAGATATGGCGACCGCAAAGATAACTTTGTTTTTCATACAAATACTATGAAAAACAAAGTTAATTTTGTAGTTGCGAAAAATAATAGTTATGGAATACTTAACTGTGTTACGGAACCCTTCGAGTGCGAGTCCGACTTGCACTTGGCCAGTTTTTTATTTGAACGTAGAGCTAGTTCGCGACGCGTCATCTGGTACGTAGTACATATACATCGATGGATATATCATATATATATTATGATGTATGACAGAGTAGTAGAGACCAGAGTAGTGAAATAACAAACAAAAAAAAATTAGAACCTCCTCCTTTTTTGTGACATCAGTTAAAAAGTTATAGGTTATAGTTTGATTTAGCACCTACAACAATCAAATGCCGCAGAGATACGCTGTGTTAACATGACTGTCCTCATCAGCCTTAATGAAATATCTCATACATTAATGATAATAATCGTGTCATAATGGCACAGGTAATAGACCATTAATTTAATTAACTCAATACATTCAAGCAGAATATAAAGCTCACTACAAACAAAACATATATCAGCATAAAATCGACAAAAAAAGGCAACTGATAAACTGCGCCGGATTTCGTGACACAGAACCGCTGACTTTTTCTTCCATGCCGATATTATCTTTGCACTATGACCAAGGTACAACGATAACTTACAAAAGTACACAAATAAATAAACTTAATTACAGGGGCTGATTAACAGACGATTATCTTTTTTACTAGCCACTGGGATGGGCAAGTAATAAATAAGATCGCAAGTTGTTTGTACAATGGCGCTGACAGTTTGCTTCTACGAGTGCTGCAGAAATAACTATGGTTTATCAGTTTATCATGCATACCGCAATTATATTTTTATTTGTAGTTGGTACTTGGAAGGGTTATGCAGCTGGTGCGATGGTGGTGTGATGTGGTGGTGGTAGATATACATGCTATATAAGTGTCATAGGAATCGACTCAGGTGTATGTCAAATCTAATTATATACGGGTATGTGCATAGTGCTGATAGTTGACTAAGTACATTATTTTATACGATCCGAAATTTCCTCGTAACTTGCCTAAGCACCAACACCACAGATTATATAATAGTTACTACGTAATTTAACTTTAGCCATGGAAGACTCCCACTAAAGCGACGAAACTTCTTGATTGCATTTTCAACCAATTTATTTGTATTGTAAAAAATAATTACATATATATAGAGTGTAGATAACACTTAAAGAAACACATACAATAGTTAAGTTACTTTGCGAAACTAATTTCTTATATTATATGGGTTCAAACTGCGCTACACCCAAATTCTTAATTTATTTTTATTTTATATAATGGTTGAATCGAAGTCACGTTATTGTACTATTATTTATTCTGTGGTCACGTGTAAATGATAGTAACTGTCAACTAGGTAAGTAAATCATTTTCCAAAAGTTAAAACACCGATATTCGTTACTACACGAAATAAAATACAATACCTACATAATAATTACAACTAATAACAAGAAGAAAAACACGAAGCCTTCAAACATAAAAATGCATTGTAAAGCATAATTACGCGTATAATATAACAAATGCAAAGCGCAGCCGGGCACACGTACCGACGATGTCTGCCGGATTATTTATTGCCGTTTTATCTCACTGCGACTGTCCGCGATAAAATAAAAGAAACGTCAGTAGGCCGTGATCGCGATTATCACTGGAAGATCACTGAATTGCCCCCGCGTAACTGATTCACACCACTACTTCTGAGATAACGACAACCATTGCCTGCTCGCTATAGTATTTCAAAGCTCAAGTGGTTTAAGAAGACAGAAATGTATACTGTTTTTGTATGGGTCGTGAAATGTATCGTGGTCTTGGTGGATGCGATAAAGCAAAATGTTCTCTGTAAGGAGTTTAAAAGGCTACTTTACAGCATGGTAGTATTGGTAGTCAGTCATTGACTGGTAAGAAAGGTTCGCATGCCGCTTGCCATTCAAGTACTTGGAGAGGACAGCCAGGATCATTGTTCAGGAGAATGTCCTTAATTAGCACATGTAGAGCGAGATTATCAACCGACAATGTCCGCTCTCGGTGACATCTGAATAATGACGTTGCTATTTATACAGGGGGTAATTATTTTAAACAGAATTGCGGGTAATTAAATGCTAATTTACTTGGAAATTTACATGGAACTATGGGAGATAAGGCAATTGTGCAGTCCAGGTTCAACTTGATCTTATTCGCTAGTAGAAAGTTGTAGCAAATGTTATGACGTATTCATAGTTACAATTCGGCCCAAGGGCCAGAATTCGAATACGAACTTATTAGATTAGAATCACGCTCAACTAAGCAACTAACTAACTAACACAGAACCTTCTGGCATATTAAGAAAACTACCTGCACACCGCAATTTTGTCCGTTACTTTTTTTTATTTTTTTTTTATGGTATAAGCTGCAATTGACCACTATCTCACCTGTTGGAAAGTTGTGATGCGATCAGGAATAGTAGCACACTAAGCCTAGAATCGGAACTGGCCCTGAAGGTAATCTGCCAGAACACATAAGATGTTTGATGACAGATTTTTTTAACTTGAGGGTGGTGGTAGCTAGCCATGCGGATACTAGATACTGTCCTACCACCATGCCGGGGGTTGAGTGTTTCTTAAAGAAGTCTTTCCTTCACCACCACTGTAAAATGCGCTCATTTTTCTATAGAAAATATATTTATTCAATCCAAAAATTGTTGCACAGCGCAGATTTGATACCTCTGGCGTATAAGCCGGCCATTCTAATACCACTGCGCCACTAGGCATTCAATATCTTGGATATAGCTAATTCCACCATATTGACTAACCTTTTACTAAATATTTAGGTAAATCAAGCCTTAACCGACCTCAAACCTTCAAACGGTGGAGAGGTTACAAACAAAGATATATATAAACATTCGCGTGTTTATGTTGATATCGAAAAACAGGTTTTTCAAATGTATCACGGAAACAATGATTGAAGCCTCTTGCCAAAAGAATACCAGTATATTCCAGTGATGCAGCCAAATTGTCTATGACTGAGCCAAATAAGCTCAATGCACCTGGATAAATAGGAAACAAGCCAAATCCCGAAACTGTTGAAGCTGAACGGATGCCAACTTTTAAATTAGGACAATGCTCCAAGGATAACAGTTAATCACCAACGCCAGTTAAGCTATGTATGTATACTCTTCTGTCAAATGCATGCTACATTAATTTTCTTTAGTACTCATTTTTCGCCTAAATCCTTTAGTTTTAGCAATACTAATACTAGTAGTTCTGTGAGTACAGAAGACTTCGCGTGCCCTTTCCAAAATTGAAATCTATCCATTTGTAACGCTACAGCCAACTTCACCCCCTTCAACCCCTCCACTCCCCCTTCTTGGATTTTTTTCGCCACTTCTCATGTAGAATGAAGTCCTTAGTGTGCCTCTCAAATTTGATTGAATTCCGTCGATAAATAACGCTACAGCAAACTTCCTTACTTCTCCCCCCTCAACACCCCCTTTTAGAAATTATTTTCGCAACATCTAATGTAGAATGAAGCCTCCTATTCTCTCAAATAAAACAAAGAGCTCGTGAGCCAATTTTCGTCTAAACGTCTCGGTTGACAAATGCGACCTAGGCCTTAGGCGAGAACAGACAGACAGACTAACATCCGAACAAAAGCATTTTTGGCCTAGACGAAACTGAGACACTTGCTGACAGAGACAGCTTGCTACGCTCGCTCGGTCAATTAAATCTTTACCTATGATAACGATAGGAAAATAATATGATAAAATTTTACATAATCATATATTATGATTCTTTTATTTTGCCGGAATTCATTAAAATTTTATGCATGACTTTTAGGGAGAAGTTCACCAACATAATTTTAAACACCTAGTGACGTTTGACCAAGTATTTTGGCATATTTTCTCTAGTCAAAAGAGGCAGTTACACATAACCTGGCATATAAATGTGTCAATTAACTTCACCCTTAAGGTACGGCCACACCGCGGCGTCCTGTGATCTGCGGGTGCGACTTAGTACTTTTCAATTGTTTTCTGATCGCGTTTGGTGTGAACCAGTCGGTACAAATACTACTGCGCTATTTGATCGCCGCCTAGATCGCGCACGCAGGACGCTGCGGTGTGTCCGTACCTTTAGTAGAGCAAACGAAAACAAACAAAAATAAACAATCGCATCAAACAACAGTCGTAAATAGGCTATATAACTTCTTAACCAAAGCTCGTCAAAACTATAGTAGCAACATTACAAAATGGCTGCCAACAGTAGCATAAGCTCAAAATCCCACTAAACTTGGAATTCACGGCGTGCCTCCAAAGCTCACGTTTATGAAATATTAAATCTTCTCTATCTACGAGAGAGATCTCTGTACAGAGCATACTGAGAAAGATAGACAAGTAAGCAGGTGCGCTGGGGCACCCACACGTTTCGAGGCAGAAACAATTATCATCCCGTCTTGCAAAACATGCTCCGTCACTATCGGTCGACCCATCATCACGACTTCACAATTTACATATAATGACTTACTAACAATAAACAACGAAATGTGCGAGACCGCCTCTATTATGCTTACGACATCATTTTCTTAGTTTTTTTTGTGTTATCAAAATTGTAACGGATATCACGTCTTGTGGACACGACTTAATGAGCTTGATATGGGATTTTTTCATGTTGTAGTTAGTTTTTTAAGATTTGGCGATTGTTTTATTGTTTTAACGCTATTAGCAGATATTATTAATCTTTTGTACTGATTTACGAAATCATTATTTAAAATGAAAATGCAATAGATTTAAATACTCTGCTATATTTAAATCCACTGCATTTTCATTTTTATATGAATTTCATATACATAAATCTGAAACAAAAAAACCTTGCAAGTGCTTAATACATTAAAATTATGTGTAATCTCAGTTATTTATTTACTGCCTCAAATTTTAGTAAAGGGAATCAATACATTTTAATATTCACTAAACCTATGAACATAACTCGTAACTTTATGAAAATTGAAAACAATAGATGAATAACCATTTTCATAGTCTTGCAGCTAAGAAATTTGTATTACTTGTTAACCAAGTCTTGACCCGTCGTTCTTTAACCAATTATAATAAATTTAACTTTTGAGTGGCACCATACAAAAACCACAGTATACTTTTCGTAAAATAAACTCGATGATGTATGTTTCACCAGACATAACTGCGGAGCTAAATCTTAAAACATGACATTTTTAATTTAGCAAACTTTGTGCGAAATATTTTAAATCTTAACCCCAAGTTGTCTCTTAAAATTTAAGAGACAACTTGGGGTTTTAAAGCTTGGACAATGTACCTAGATATATTTGTCGACCTCAGTCCATAAAATAACCAGTAAGTACATGACTGTGTTCTTTGTTAGTCAAGCTCGGATCATCCTTGTTTCGTAGCATTCTTTGGGTAATAAATTACTTGACCTCACAACGAGAGCCGTAGTAAACCTGTATAGAGTATGACAAGTTCACATTTATGTCTCTTGAAGGCAAACTTTGTCACTAGAAACAACCATAGCTCACTAACTATGGTGAAGACCACCAAATATTTGCTTGCAAAATACTTAAGTTGCCATGCCCGCGCATCCTATTTTAGAAAATTAATTCGTCAACTCGACAAGTTTAAGATAAGCAAAACACGCCTGTCTTTAATCAACTTGTTCTACTTGTGTCGGAATACGAGTACCTTTATCACTGACATTTTTTTGCGGATCAAGTTCAAAATATATATGAAAAACCGACTAAGTGCGAGTCGGACTCGTGCACGAAGGGTTCCGTACCATTATCTATAAAAACGGCAAAAAATTATGTCTGTTGTATGCGAGCTCCTCTGTATATCTTTTGACGATATATTGGAGCCAAATAAAATGCTTTTCTTGAGATATTGAATTATATATTTATTGATTTACTTGACTCGATGTTACAAAGAAAAAAAGGGAAGTGTGAAGTGGACGGTCGTCTTGAAGGAAGTGACTGTTGACAGCTCGGAAGAGCGATATAGGCAAAAAATGATACAGATTATAATTGAGATAGTAATAATAAGGTACTTTTTTATATTAATTTAATTATTTATTTTATTTTTTAAGTTGATATAAAACTAAATATTCTGTGAATATTTCAAGCGTCTACCTCTTAGGGTTATCAATATTGAGCAGAAACGAGCAAAAAAAATCACGTTTGTTGTATGGGAGCCCCCTTAAATATTTTATTCTGTTTATAGCGGCAACAGAAATAATCATCTGTGAAAATTTCAACTGTGTAACTATCACGGTCCATGAGCCAGCCTGGCGACAGAGGAACAGACAGACGAACGGACAGTGGATTCTTAGTAATAGGGACCCTTTGGGAACGGAACCCTAAAAACTGACATCACATGCTTCGCGAGTTAGTTTCAGTTAGTTTTAGAGAGAGAGAGAGATTTTATCGTGACAAGTTTTAGGTGTTTATGTCTATATCTCTAGAGATAATCTTTAGATCTCAATAAATTGTATTATGAGATCACTGTGGAAAAGTATCCTACCCATTAAAAAAAATCATTCGAATCGGTTCACAGCTGGTGGAGTATTCGCCTAACAAACATACAAAAAAAACATACTTACAAATTGAGAACCCCCTTCTTTATGGAAGTCTGTTAAAAATTACAAGCTGATTATCTATGATATCAATATTGCATTCACTTCCTGTAAGTGAATTGATAGACATCAAAGACCGAACTGTAATTTTATAATCTCTGCGTTCAGTTTCATGAACAGTGAAACAGATTGTACAGATATCGGATGCTATGTGACCTATTTATCCAGAATTGATATGAAATGCTATTAATTTCTAAGCCGACGTCAATCTAATTAAACTTAATACTTTCCTCTAGCTAATTAAAACGAGAATACCAGCAAAGGGAGCCGCTAACAATGAGTAAGTTGAAATTAAAACACAAAGAACAAGCAAATTGAATTAAAACGATGGAATCTCGGCAACTTACTGCCTAATTATCATCTTAATTCCTTATAACGAATCTGAAACTGCTACCGCATTTTCCAAGAAAGATAACTGTTGAAGAAAAATCTAAAGTAGGCTGTTTGTATTCGCTTACAGTGTAGTTCCCCAGATTAGAGTGTATAATATAAATTATTGGTAATAGAAGTCATAACACCGAACGGATTCGGTCCCGGCGCGGTGTGGTCATTAATGAAGAAAAATTGGTGATTGAAATCAATAATCTAACATTCGCAGCACAACCATAAAGGGGATAACATAAATTCAAGAATTTATTTCTACTTAATACATCCGTCGAGCATTAAACGATGCATCTAGAGGCGATTTCTATTCAGTAACGATTAGTCCCAGATCTTGAAGCGCCGATTGTAATACCATTTTAGTTTATTGAAATACGACCCATAAACATTCGTTTTTAAAATAAATTATGTAAGCAAATATTTTAATAATCTACTTTGGAAAGCTTTGCATGCACTATCGCTATTTGATTCTGAGTTATGGCTGTAAGCTCACATACCTACAAAATTGAAATTGTTTTTGACGTAAAAATAGAAAATTGTATTTTATTATAATCAATTGTTAAAGTTCCTTTGAACTCATATTATTATAATAAATTGTAATGACGATGTCATTATCGCAGGCAATAAAGATAAAAAGGTTTTAGTGAAAAATAAAACAACTTTTTATGAGGTCGTTGGAATAGAATGCTCCAATTTTACGTTACCGTTTTGTATCCTTTTAGTTCATTAACTAGAAATATGTAGTCGTGCTGGTTTTTTTACTGCGCTAGAGAAAAAAGGACGCTTACTGGTTAATAACGGTTTGAGGAGAAATTGGTCTAAAACACACGAACCTTTCGTCATAACATGGTACAAATTACATCAAATCATGTGGATATTATTTTTTATAGAGTACCAACGCAACATGTGGTAAATTGGGGACCCTAAAAAAATAAACAAGGTAAAGACGGAACTCAGTTTGAAAAAAGAAGTTAATAGGTCACCGAAGTAGATGTCGCGCCCTTCACAAATTATCGGTTTGGGTTTTTGATTTCCTTATCTTTAATATTATTTGGAAATGTCCTTTGAATAACTCCAAAATTCAAGGTTGTTGTTGAGTTGTAGGATGATTTAGTTGTTTATATTATTGTCATATAACGATAACGTCCAACATGCTTCTTCTTTTATCAACAAAAGTTTAGATCGCGAATGTTTAAAATCTACGTTCTGAAAATAGACCAACTCTTTTTTATCGTGCATGGTTGTATGAGAATTTTTAACAAATTTTTATTCAACAAATTTAGATCCATAGCAGGATAGCATTTAACCGATGACCACGGAAACCGTCGAGATTCACCGATACCCCTGAATGATGATGGATGTATGATACTACTCGTTAACGCGATATTTCGTTAACGTTATATTTCGTCGGGCCCTCGGGAAGTTTATTGTGATAAATAGAGTTATAACGTTTAATAACTCGCCTCTTTGTAACTGGTTCTTGTGATTATAGCTTGTTTATTTAGTTTTAGATTATTTTTGAATAGGACCTTCGATGTAACCTGTTACCTTACGATTATTGGTGAAGATTATATTGTTTTTTGTAGGCATGCTTTCGTATGATTTTTTTTAAAGTATTTTTTGATTTAAACAAATTGACCTCAACAAATCCCATATCACAGTATATTTTTTGGAACGCTTTTGTGTAAATATTATTTTTATAAAAATAATGAGAATTATTATGTATTTAATAATAATAAATATCATTATTTTGATTATAGCTGTTAGAAGATAGTCATACTACTAAGACATCACAATGTATCTTTAATTCTTTATCCATCACCAACAATCATGATCAATTAAATTCCACAAAACATGTACTTAATGTTAACACAGACCATCAAATATTTGTCGGTATTTTATGTTCTGTGAATGTAACAGACCAAATGTATCTGCGTGTAAAACGGTACGCGCGAATGATGACAAACGGATCGCGATTGGATAAATCCGGGCTTATGCAAGTCCGATGTTCATTTTGCTTAATAATACGGATTATTTTATGTTCACTGTCGCTGGAAGTGGCAACTAGACAAGTTAGTACTTCTAACTGTTGTCTAGTTGCCACTTCCAGCTACACTTGCACTAGCACTTCCTATTATTTGTTCTTCTGTATCATTAGGTGTAAGAGAATCATTATCATCAGCCGGTGTCAGTCCACTGCTGGACGTAGGCCTCTCCCAAGATGCGCCACTGAGCCCGATCTTCGGCTCCTTTTTTTAAGAGAATGGCAGAAAGAGAATGGCAAAATTTATTTTGGTATTTTGAGTCGTATAAAGAAGGCTTCACCTAGCCACGAGTCAACGTTACCAAATGTATGGCTGCTTGTAACGCTAAGGTTTTATCAGTTAACTTATATTGTATGGCGTAATGAGTCAGAAGTGTATATGTGACAGTGTCTTGACTAGCACCTTTAAAGAACCACTTCACCAAGGATCTTATAAAGGAAGATTTCGTAAGCTACAGAAAAAAAATACTAATTGATATAAAGCAAAAGGAAAGTGGTGATAATTAATTACGCCTTGAAATTACAATAATCCAAAATATTATAAAAAACTTGTCTATATAATACCGATTCAGAAGAGTTGTAGAGGTACAGTCATAATAGGACACATACGTGTACTACTGTACTCCAATTAAATACTCGTATCTCTCTACTTCCAGTGTCAGTACTCGTTGTATCGGATAGATTTACAGAGTGGTCGCTGGCGGGATTAGCGACGGCGTGTTATCGCTCCACTGCAGTTAGCCTGAACTTAGTCAGCAGAATCGGCGGGCGTTGGTATGCTTAGCTTACCCTACTTTTTCATAGGAACGGTACCTGATAAGTGAAATAGTTGGTAAAGTTTAGTTGGATGATTGAATGACCAGCCAATATTAGACTTCTAGCGTCGTACTATAGTCGTATCGTACGTCGTCGTCGTCGTCGTCGTCGTATACTATAGTCGTCGTATTATTTATAGCTATACTATACTGTCCTTTTACTATTATTTATTATGTGTTATAGAATGACGCTATTGATTTATATATATTATTATGTGATGTAGATACGTCGCTACATACACTATTATTATATTTTAGTCGACGACACATCCTAGTTGCAACCAGTCCAGAAACATATTCGATGATAGTTTTCTTTTCATGAAGGTGAGCTTTAAAGGCCATCATCATCATCTCTCTCAGTTTTATAAGACGGCAATTATTAATAAAATAACACTAATAATTACTAAATATAATAATAAAACTAGATTTGCCCCGCGCCTTTGCCCGCGTTACATATTATTATCTTTTCTATGGCGTTAGTAAGTATCCTTTTTCCTACTCCACCTCATACAGCGTAACCTACAGCAAAAATTCAGTCAAATCGGTCGAGCCAAATCGTATATTGATCCTAAAAAAACAAATATACATACTCACTTACGCATTTATAATATTGGTGTTTATTGTCTGTCAAAGTAACATCTATCAATCGCTTTTATTTTTAACCGACTTTTTTTTTTATCTGAAATTATCATTACAATTTTGTTATTAGACCATTACCCACATGTGCAGTTGTCTTTGTAATTTATTTCAATAGGCAGCCATCCAATCAGTACCTATCATTATCAACAAACAACAATATCAATATAAACATCTATTAGTCACAATCAAAATATCCAATTTCGTCACGTCTATCGCAAATCGTCTACAAATTGTACCACATTGCGACCGGTCACGACACCGGGTGACCGGCACCCCACCGAGATACAATATCTGTTCTAGGACCACAATTGGTCCAAGTTAACCGGTACCGGTACCATCAGGTGAGATAGTGGTCGCCTATCTGAAATAAAAAATCAAAACTTCTAATATACCTATTCCATAGAGCAGTAAACCATAGGTACACATTATGTGGAGTTTGTAGTACGATGTTTAGATAGATTTATTTTTCAACAATGACTTTTTTTTAACTGGTATCCAGTCGGCTAGGATAACTTTTATTTTAGCCACAGAAAAGTTGCAGATACTTAATACGAAAGTGCTCCGGAACAACAAAGTCATTATGTACACTGAATTTATTTAATATTAAAGTTCTGTGGCTAAATTCCAATTAGAAAATATCGTTTCACAAACTATAAATGTCTATAAAAATTAAAACTTATATATTTACCGTATTTTGTGGTCATTAAAATACTTGGTAATATTAATGTGTTTAAGTATGACAGTGTGTAATACCGTGATATTAAAGTAGTGAGGTCCTCGCCATCCAGTTTGTATGTCTCATTGTCTCTGCAGATAGCAGACGCCGTTATGCAACCAGTGTCTTCGATAATAATTACTCTGAATCATTGTCTTACCTTTAAGAAATTGAGCATTTATCACACTAAAATTCTGTATTTTTACGACTAGGAAAATCGTTTTAAGAAATTCAGTATTTATTGCACTAAAATACTGTAGTTTTACGACAACGAACATGGCTTTTAATTGCTAGCATACGGCATCTTTTGCAATTTAATTGATCACAATTTCTAAAGGCTATTATGAAAAATAGTTTATGACCTAGGTAACAACCACACGACGAAAATTGGATAGCTTGTTATTTTTCTCATCGACAGTACAATATTTTTGATGGGGTCAACATTCCATTTAGCGATGTTCTTAAAAATATTAGCATCGCGATGTTCATGATGGATCAGCACTTCGATGATAAGTGCTGCTCTTCTCTGCTGATAGAGACCGTGAGTTTAAAATTATTTGTGTGACTGTGTTATTTCACACCAACGCCTACTAAAATTGGGCTTACACAATCCTTTCTTCTGATGCCTACGCTGGCATTCTTGATCTTACCTAGAATTAACTAAATAAGCTTGAGCGGCTTCAACATTTTTGTATTAGGTTCATATTTGGATTGCGCAAGTACGACCGTGTCTCACAAATTCGCTCTAAGCTCAGCATTGTGAGTAATGTAGCTACGTTACTAGCAATCAAGCAGACTAACGGCCATTTTTAGCCGAATGGCCGAAATGTCCGTCCGTATGTCACAGTCACTGTATTCCGAAACTGTCAGGACTACACAGTTGAAACTTGGTAGGCAGATGTATTCTGTAAATCACTTCAAGATGTTTGTGCAAAAATAAAAGAATAACCCCCCTTTATTCTTTTATTCTCCCCATACATAGAACTTAATCTAAAAAAATATTTCATCAAACCTATACGTGCGGGGTAGTCTATAGATAGGTCTTTAAAAATGACTTTGGGTCTCTAAAACCATTTTTTCTTAAAGTCAATCGTTTGAAAGATAGACGCTTCTAAATTGGTACAATGTGCCCCCCCCCCCTCTCTTTTAAAATAAAGGAGTAAAAAATCTAAAAAAAAAAACATATGTTGCTGATCATCTCTAAAAACACTAAAATTCTAAAATTGGTTCGAACGTGATATAGTCTGCAGTTTTTGAGATATAGCAACCGCAAATATTACTTTGTTTTTCATACAAAGACTATGGAAAACAAAGTTAATTTTTTGCTGGCGAAAAATATACTTATAATCACTGACATTATGTGCCATTTCCATATTAAAGTCTACATTTTTTTTATATCTGTCAGTTAAATAACTGATAGTTAATCATTACTGACAGCTACTCCTGTCACTTTGTTTATTGTATTGCAGGTAGTTACGGCTGGTTTTAACTAGTACATAGTTAAAAATAAGTAAGTTATTTTAAATTCACAATTTTAAACCACTCCCGACCGATCTATTCATATTTCCTAATCAACAGATTAGGAAATATGAATCATCGGAATGGTCTCAATGAACACATTGAGACCATTCCGATGAGCCCAAATTCGACATATATGCTGTAAGACCGAAAAAAATTAAATCAAAATCGGTTCAGCCGTTTGGGCGATGCCACAGACAGACACACAGATATACAGGTACACAGATACACACGTCAAATTTATAACACCCCTTCTTTTTGCGTCGGGGGTTAAAACGGCAATAAATTTGCGCAAACGCAGCTATCCGTGGATGCCATATTCCGTCACTCTCATCAAATGAAAAGTTACTAGAAAAAAAAGCTTGTTACTTTGGGCCACCCTGTACTTAGTAAAGTTTTTGTTCAAGACATATCGCCATTAACTTTCAGTTATTTTTCATTGCATGGCTGTTATCCTCAGATTTTACGACTTCCTTTCAATAATACTTATATTTATCGCGTCGTTACCACCAAATACAATACAGTAGATATTATGAAATCTTTGTCACTTCCTTTTTTCTTTCAAGTAATCAGCAGTTCCGGATTTGCACAACGATAAAATTAGCAGATGCTAAATATAATCACATATAGATAAATTTAATTTAAAATTTCAAAATTAGAGCATACAAGCAACATGACAGATTTTAATAAATCTGTCATTTTTCACTTAAAGTAATTAACAAATTGTCGTACAGCCCGTATCAAAATACTGCAGTGAAATAAGCTGCATTCGCCGCTCTAGATTTCAAACAAACTTACTGACAAACAATAAAGGTCCGTCAATCACTTTAGCTAATGGCACAAGTCGATCTTATCACAGAAATGATTTCTGCGACTGATTTAAGCGTTGTTGTCAGCGAGGAGAGTAAGAAAAAAGCCACATTGAAAAATTATGAATTTAAAGCAACCGGTCTTGAGCAAATAAATGATGGGACTGGCTTTGAAAGATACGGAAATCCGTGCCGCGGGGCCACTGGTGCTTTAACCAGTCTTAGTACTGTTAACTATCTTCGTATTCATCATAATTTGGTATGACGTGGCCTGCTCGAGTGTTTTAGATGAGCGTCGTTATCTAAAATACTCGAAGCGAACTTTCCAACGAGTATAAGATGGATAGTCCAGCGTGAAAATTGCCGGTGGTCGGACCTTTGTTTAAAATGCCTTAATGTTGAACAAATAAAATTGGAAAAGAACGCACCTCTGTCTAAAAAATCACATTGTAGTTAATATTGCAGCTATAGGTACAAGATGTAAATATCAGTTATCATACAAATAAACTAGGTTTATAACTGAGGATATAATAATAATTAAGATAGTTTAAAAACAAAACAACCGACTTCAATGCCCCGCGAGTCAATTTCAGTAGCAAGTTTGAGACGTTTATCGTCATATCTCTGGAGATACTAATTAAATCTCGATGAAAATAAAATAGGACCACCTCGGATACGTACTCTACCGATTACAAAAAGAATCATTCTAATCGTTTCAGAATTGACGGAGTAATCGCGTAACAAAGACACAAAAAAATGAAAAAAAAACACAGACGAATTGAGAACCTCCTTCTTTTTGGAAGTCGGTTGAAAAAATGGTAGAACATTATAGCTGGTACAGATATTATAGAAACACAACATAGTTTCAATTTTACTTTAAATAGTAAAAGTAATTAGCGTTTTTTTTTATCATACGGTAGGTATAGGCTAGCGTTTCACCACTTACCCATCTCTTAGTGATTGATGATGCGGTCGAGGTTGGTAGCACGCTAGGGTCAGAATGGAAACTAGCTCTCAAGGACAGCTGCCGGAACGTATTAGATGTTTGGCGACAATTTTTTCAACTTAACGGGGGGTTGATTTTAACCACTATGGGTTGGTTTTTAAAAATATATTTATACACCAAAGCCAATATATAACAATAGATCGATACCAATTCCAACATTTTCGACCACGTTATCTTTTACCACTAGGCGAGATAATGGTCAAACGTGAGTCTATAAAATATTTTTTTTAAATTAACTTATTTAACAAGTATCTAAAATACGTAACCTAAAAAGCCAACTTTCCATCCACGTTTACGGATAGCACACGGGCATTTTAAGCGAACAATATACCTGTCAGAAGTACGTAGTGATCAAACATATCAGTTGGTAACTACGTTTCATGTTGCAAATTGGATAATTGGATAAGAGATTCCCACGCTTGCAAAGTGGTCTAAGTATGGACAAATTCCGCCTAGCCGCCTACTGCTGATTGATAGGCTTCGATAGGTTTTTGCTTCATGTTTTTATGTTTCCTTGATAAAACGTACTGAGTCCGTTTATTTTTGAGCATGTGGTGAATAGGATTGGTTGGTTTTCGCAAAAAAATATAATCTATGAAAGTTTTTAAGCAGGTAATTTATCTCAGTTACGAGTATATTTAAAGTTAAGGTAAGAACTCATCTATTTCACATCCTGATGATTATAATATTACACATCCTGACCTGCCCTGTACTGCATCATTTTTAAACATTTTTTTTAATGTGATTTTCAGAGTTCAGAGCTGGCCACGTTGGCACGACGCGTCTTGCGACCAGCAGCCAGCGGTACATTACCGTGGCCTAGCATTCGTCTTGTGATATAGTTTTACCGCTCACCACAGACGCAAAACGAGTCGCGCCATCTTTTTTTAATGAGGGATAGGTTAAAATGTGTCCAATTGACAAAAAAAAACTCAACTGCATGCACGGTGATCCATGATCCCCAGAATTCATCGATTTAAATTAGTGTTTTGAATTAATATATGTTACTGTTTATTTTCAAACCCATATGGCGTCAAAAAAAAACTGCCCGAACGGTATCCTTAAAAAACATCACGGTTAAATAAAATTCATTAGGTTCTATTGAAAGTTGATTGACAGCTCGTACGGGCGGGACCGTCCAAATTTGTTCAGATGCCGATGTACAGGGCACTCAAATTGCTACCCTTATGGGTCAAAAAAGACTGCTCCACCAAATCTACAAATTGTGAAATTGTAGTAAATTATGTGTGAAATACAATAAACTTTTGCAAGATAATATCATCATTATCTACATTTAGAGTCTAGTCTAGATTCTAGACTAATATTTTCGAGAATATTTTATAGTGAAAATTTTATTACATCGCCTCAATTTTTTTGTCCATCTATCGCGTGTCACATTACATCCGGTGCTTTAGCTTGATTTATTTTATTTATTTATTAAAAGCACAAAACAGATCACAATCAAAACATTATAAAATGAAGGAACAGTTGTTTTAAAGCTGGATAGTGATCCAACAGCATGTGCTTACAGCTATACAAAGTATATATAAATCATACGTGTGCGCTCGTAGCTAATACAATTATAGAAAAATAAAAACCTTAAAATAATATACATCTTAAATGATATGGTCATTCAGACAGACGAGGCGTGACGGCGCCACTGTCGTCCGAGTTGGTTTGGGGAAGAGGATATCTTTTACAGTTTTAATGTAAAAACTATATTTTGGCTAAAATATGTCAAGCTCAGGATATTTTACGAAATTATCGTTATACTGGCGGGCCATACGGACAAGTGGATTAAAGTAGGAAATGTTGTTTCTGTGAGCATTAAGAACAAACAAGGATGTAATATTAGATCTGCGTGCACTGTATTTAGTGTTAAGGGATAAGTTTGATAGTAAATTGGGGGTATCTGTGATGGAATGAACGATCTTATAAAGATGAACAAAATCAAAGTAATGACGACGCAACTCAAGCGAATGTACGTTAAATTTAGAAAGCCTCATCTCATAGTCAAGGTTCGAGCGACCTATCTTTAGTCGATAACAAAGCATTCTTAAACACTTCCTCTGTACTCTTTCGATGTTATCAACATGTACAAGTACTTTGTAATACGGAGTCCAAATAAGGCTGCCGTATCCCAAAATGCTTCTCACGAGGGTATTGAAAAGATAGATAAGAGCGCGAGGCTTCTTAAAACCTTTAGTGGATCTGAAGACGAAGCCGAGAAGTTGATTGGCTCGTGTGATAATATGCTGGTAATGAGGGCGGAAACTGAGCTGGTCATCAAACAAGATGCCAAGATCTTTAGCGACACATGATCTATTTAGGACTTGTCCGTCGATTGTGTAATCATTAACGACCTTGTTGCGCTTATTTGAGAAGGATATTATGAAGCATTTGCTAATATTTAAGTACATGTTGTTAAGCGTGCACCATTCTGATAAAGTATTGAGATCCTTTTGCAAATTCTGACAATCAGTGATACTAGATATTACATTGTAAATTTTTAAATCGTCAGCATAGAGGATACATTGACAGGAAAGGCGCTCAACAAGGTCGTTAATGAACAAAACAAAAAAGAGGGGTCCTAAATGCGATCCTTGAGGAACCCCAGAAGTAGGTTCCACCGGGGATGAAATGAATCTTTTTAATATAACCAACTGACTTCGGTTGTTTAGGTAGGAACAAATCCAGCGGAATAAACTACCGTTGATTCCATATGTTGCGAGTTTGTCACAAAGTTTTCTGTGGCTTACTTTGTCAAAAGCTTTAGAAAAGTCCGTGTATATGGAGTCAACTTGACCTCCCACAGCAAAGCTCTGACAAAGAAAATTTTTGTATTCCAGAAGGTTCGTGACAGTAGACCTGTTTTTAACAAAACCGTGTTGCTTGTCAGAAATGATAGGTTTGAAGTGATTGTACAGATGGGTATAAACTAGAGATTCGAATAGCTTTGCAAAGCAGGATAGAATACTGATTGGCCTGTAATTTTCACAGCGTGATTTGTCACCATTTTTAAAAATAGGAATAACATGTGCCGTTTTCCAGCGCTTAGGAAATTTGCCACTTATGATTGATTTGTTGAATATGATGCATAAAGGAACAGCTAGTTCTTGACCAAGAGATTTTATAAAAGAAGGAGGAAGCAAATCAGGCCCCGCACCTTTATTGGAATCTAATTGCTTAATTTTTTGTATAATATCTTTTTCTGATATTGAGATACTTGATAATGAGGTAGTAAAAGAGTTCTCAACATGTTGAGAATTATTTTCAGTAGAAGATAACAATAAAGTACTCTGGACACCATCAGCTTTATCAAAAACTGAACCAAAGTAAGAGGAAAATAGTTCACATTGGTCTTTCCATTCCATTTTATTCATTTGATTGTTGGATATGATGTATGACATTTAGGTCTACCACAACCACAAGTTACAATTGTGTCGTATTTTCTGGCAGCTATCCTTGACAGTCAGTTTCTACTCCAGGTCTAGCGTGTTACCATCCCATACCGCAGCGTCACTTACCAACAGTTGCGAAAGTGGTCAACCACTAGCCTATGCGATATAAAAAAAAAGTAGATAATAGAGCAAAAAATAATAAAAATAAATATTTTAATAATAAATAATAGAGCCAGAGTCATTATTGTTTCATGCACTATCCATGTTGTACAGGGTCTCTTGATGTTGGTTTCGGCTCTATCAATGGCTTCCAAACGTCCGTGCGTATACGACCTGTGAAATATAACAAATAATATTAGAGTCAAAGTCAACATAGCAGTCAGCTTTTGAGGGCCCGGTGGCGTAATCGGGAGAACGGTCGGCTTTGATGCCTTGGTACCGAGTTCAAACCGCCGTGCACCAATGTATTTTTCTATTGAAAAATGTACTTATGTGCGCTTCTCACAGTGGCCCTCCGGTGAAGAAAAACATCGTTAAGAAACCAACAACCCCCGCATGGTGGTAGGATACTGTCTAGTGTCCGCCTGGCCTGCTACCACCCTCAAGTTAGAAAATCTGTCACCAAACATCTAATGTGTTCCGGCAGCTATCCTTGAGAGCCAGTTCCCATTCTAGGCCTAGCGTGCTTACACCATCTTCGACCGCATCATCACTTACCAACAGATGAGATAGTGGTCAAACACTAGCCTATATAATATTTAAAAAAAAATAGATTCTTAACTATTCAACAACATCAACTTCAGCTCTTGTAGACTTGTGAATACGAGATATTCAACAAAATTGTAAATGTTGTGGCACGTATGCAACGATGACTAAGCATTATTACTCTTACGTTGTTTGCCATGAGTGGTTCTTTCGATAGAGCACAGTTGGAGTTTGAAGTCTATAGTCCGATTCAGAATAATGTCGTGGTCGTATTTAAGTAAACATGACTGTTTTGTTTACCACTTCAGTTGATCTTGCTACTGAAAATTATTGACAGTCACGTAATGCACTTGAAAATATTTTTGTAGAGGTTAATTGGGAACTTAAATTCTTCTTTTTTTATATATTTAACTTCAATGGGCCGTTTATTGTATAAAATATATTAAAATAGTTCCATTACACTCGCTAGGTATCTTTAGATGCGAATCTACTGAGATGTCACTGGGAAAAGCGACAAAGTGAATATATTTGAGGATAAAAAGGTCTTTGAAAAATACAAATGTAAGAAATCCAAGAAATTAAAGCGATATATTATTTTATCAGTCTACTCGTGACCACGGTCAGTGCAACTTGATCGAAACGTCGAGGTAAACATAGTTATGTTTTTAGCGCAATAATTCCCGTATTACAATATAATTATGAAAGCGATCGAGATATCGGACTGAAATTTGGTAAACACTTTTGATTCTCGTGACAATTCACGATAAAAAAAATTATGTTAGGTATGTAATTTTTAGTGTATGATTTATTGTTTCAAATGATATTATTTCTATTTTTCATAGCGTTATGGTAACTATGGTCACTTTATTAACCTTTCTATAAAAAACAAAGACATCGCCTATATTTTTCAGTACCTATCGTAAGTAAAGATTATTTTCACCGACAAGCCAACGTCGATAAAGTTCTCGAAACCGAGCCTGCGGGGTCAACGACCGCCGCGACATTATCTGCCAAACTTAGGTAACAAACGTAATGAATCATTAACTAATCTCGCGACAATAGACCCAATGTTCGACAGAGGAAGCGATAACGCCACTGCACTGTCACAGTACTGACTGAAACAGTGAATAAGATTAAGCCCGCGATAGGACTGCTGCTAGTCCGCCTAGGTGTAACACCACTTTGCAGTGATTGAGCCTTTCTATTCAAATAAAACATTTTTTGCTTTTGAAGATCAAAATATCCTATTTACATAATATTATGCATGTCAGATTTAATATCAAGATGTCCCAAAACAAAACGAGCACAATGTAGTAACGTTAAAAATTCTGGCAAGGCAGAGTTTTGCAAGTTTTTCTTTATCGCTGTATTTATCACATTACGTTAGAACATTTCTTGTCCTGACTTGACTTGACTGACTGACAGCTATTCATAAGACCACCTTATTCGCATATACTCGTAAGTATTTCCTGTTAAAGGCATGTATAGTTTTTATATTATGGAATGTATAATTTTAATACTGGTTTTTCTCGTGAATATCTATTATTATTATTATTACATTGATTACCTAACCTTCCAATATTTTAGTTTTAAAAATGGATTATAGAATAATTTGATTTTATTTAAATAACTTAATAAAAATATTGATTTGTGGAGTCAAAACTATGATAAATGTCATTTGAAATTATTTATAAAAAATATTTTATTTTAATTTGTTTTATTTCATTTATATTAATATTTTTTTTATAATAAATTTTAATAGTATTTTTAATAAATGATATTGGAGTGAGAAATTATTTCATTTAAAGTATACGTTTTTTTACCAATATCGAGAAAATTAAAAATTAAATTAAATTGTTTAAAATGATATACACTAAATATTTTTTCAGATCCCACAAGACACTTGTGAGTAGCTATGTCACTGTCTCAGATAACACAGATGAGTACATAGTTACTGAGTACTTTGTCCAAAAAGAATCGTTGTTATACGTAATCTTATCGAATGACAGCGAAGTGTTTCCTACAGTGTTTTTAGAGATAACATTATGAGGGAGCATTTGTTACTCTAAAGATATTCTTACATGAATAACGGCTATTTTGTGTTTCAGATAAATAATCTCATAAAAAAATTAAAAAGTTCCAGGCCGTAATAACAAATCTTAATTAGAATTCAACTGAAGCAAGAACTGAACTAGTCTGCACTTTGGATTCATATAAAAAATAGACTATAAACAAACATAATATGACGACGAGTTGACGTGAGTTGACGACGCACTTGTCGACATTAGAGATAGAAAATAAAATAAAAAAGGCATTTCTTCAGCAGTAACCGCAATGGACATACAGAGAAATACTAAACAAAAATCAAATAAACTGGCCAAGTGCAAGTCGGACTCGCACTAGTAGGGTTCCGTAATACACTACAGTATTTTATAAGATCGAGCAAAAAATACCACTATCATTTTTCGCCAGCAAAAAATAATAACTAATAAACATTTTATTTCTTATAACGCTATCTAACGTCTAACAAAGGTGTTAGGGATCGACATTTAAATATAACGCCATCTATGGGACGTTTACCTAACTAAGCGTTCATAGATGGCGTGAAATGCCGAAAAAAACACGTTTCTTGTATGGGGACCCTCTATTATTTTTAACTTCATTCTGTTTTTAGTATTTGTTGTTATAGCGACAACAGAAAAACATCATCTGTGAAAATTTCAACTAACTATCACGGTTCATGAGATACAGCCTAGTGACAGACGGACAGACAGACAGACAGACAGACAGACAGACGGACGGACGGACAGCGGAGTCTTAGTAATAGGGTCCCGTTTTACCCTTTGGGTACGGAACCCTAAAAGGATGTTTTTTTAATAATCGATTTATAAGCATTCGTCAATTAGCCTAAGCCCACGTATAATGCTAACTTAGAAAATGATTTGTGACAGTGTAGGTAATCTAAGAAGTAATACGCATGGCGTGACTATGAGATACCTGAGGCTTAGTGCCGAATTCAGCATCACAATTAGCGAATGAACCAAATGACGAAGATGCAGAGATACCGCCTGTAAAGTATCTCTAATTTCGTTCATTTTGACCACGATCAAATGTTCAACAATAAGGCCCCTTAGCGACTTGAAGAATATTTAAAATTAATGAGACAATCAGGACACTAGACTAATGCTTTGTCCCAAAATCAATCACAAAAACAAACAGCATTCAACCAATAAGGGATGCTAAACATCCTAACTAGTTCTAGTACTATGTATCCTTGACAGTCCTTAATCAGTTGGAAAACTATTGTTCGTTATTCACTTTCTTCAATTAGTAAACGTATGAGAAATGCCTCATACACCTATACAAACTGATTATGACATTCTTTTACAATATTTGGTAGTTCAGGTGTTTCGTGATCATTAAAGGTACAAGACTCAAGACAGTGTTGATCTATTTATTGTGAAGATGGAATTTGTAGCGCTTTCTCATTGACTCATTCGAACAAAGGCTGACTTTAAACAAATGATAATCTACATTGAAAATTGATTAAAAGCCAGGCAGCATGCTGATGGTTGTATTATACAGCAATTTATAGGCACCCTTCTGAATAAGAAAAGGTTTATAACTACTGAACAATCGATACTAGGTTCGTTGACTCATTATGCTAATACGAACGAAAGGATTTGTGAGATAATCGATATCTTAATCGATTTAAATAGACAGCTTTACAATAACTTATTATCATAATAGAGTAGTAGGTAGTAGTATAATAGAGTAAAAGGTCCAAAAGATTTTGGGCAAAGACAACTAGGTAGTAGCAATTTACGAACGTATTCCTGAAGATTTTAACAAATGCATAGCAGTGCATTTGACACTATGCATTCGCGAGTACTGTGAGACTACTTGTGTTGTTTGTAAATACAGGGGTTTCAGTCACGTGATAAGTTAGTAATAGACCACCAAAACCCCAAGACGACCAAGAACTATCAAGGGTAGGGGATTAACCCTTCCTATAAACATTGTTAGACAGGGATGTAAGAGAGCACAAATACCACCTCAGTGCTCCCAGCCAACTTCACCTGCACGTGGTGCATCCTCCGTCCCACCAACAAACGAGGCTCTGGCGACTGACAAATGGCGGTATAACCATTTTAAATGGTGGCGTAGCTTAGTACTACAGGCCGGTGACGGTCAGCAGCGTCACAGGTGCGAGGAGCTACGTCCTGCGATTGCCAAACCGCCTGCCCAGCGTGGCGATTAGGGCATAATCCTCATAATGAGCTGAAGTTCGGGCTCAGTGGCGTATCTTAGGAGAGGCCTACGTCCAGCTGTGGACTGACACTGGCTGATTATGATGATGATGATAGACATTGTCGTTAATGTTCTCGTAGTTAGTTACCTTACCTTGTCTTTATTACTCATTACCCCCAGCACAAAAAGGGGAGTTATAAGTTTGAAATATGTATCTCTGTGTATGTGTATGAAGAAAATCCGTTCAGCTGTTTGAATATTATGAGCTCTTGTCTAGTTGATGAGGGAGCAACTTTCATATGTGTCTTAACAATTCGAAATTCGTTAACATGTTACTTCAATGGTATTGCAAGTACATGGTCAACCTTGACTTAATAATGCTGGGACACTTGGAATCTGCTTAATACTTAACTCTTCAACAACTTACTGCAGAAATGTCGTGTTCGTGGCTCATTGGAATGATCTCAAGTAACAGCTGATTATACATAGATAAGTCAGGGCTGGATTAAAATTTAAATGTAAGTTTTATTCACCTAAAATATTTATTTTTCTATTATTTGTAAGATTTAATTTTGTTTATATTTGATTTATATTTATTAGTAAAAAATATATTTTTACCATTGCCACTCAAAAAAGAACACTTTATTCATCGATAGCTGTAAATAAAACGCTCTTTTACTCACCCGGTGAATAAAAACATTTTGAATTTGGAACAAGCACGAAATATGAATTATGTACAAAAAATAAATAAAACTTGCTGAGAGTGCATACTAGCTGGCTAAATGGAGGTATACAACAGAAGCTATATTAATGAAATAAAAATAAAAATCCCGCCAATTTTGGTTAATTTTTTTTTGTTTTCATTTTGCTCCACACGATTAGTTTATTCAGCCAGAAATATAGTACAAAATTTATTCAAGTTTTTGTAAATTCAAGTCATAAAATTGAGTCAATGTCACATTTCTGATCAACTTGAAGTCACAGTCTAGTCCAAGTCTTACCCTTAGTAAAGATGTGAACTTTACTGAAGATTTTCAGTGCAATTTTGGTAAGAACGTAAATATCATGTTTTTCAAGATTGTGCTCCCTACACACACATTCACCGGAACTAAATGTTTAATAATCCACATTTATCACACATTAATAGTAATTTATCATTTAAGAAGGTACAGCTATTTATTTTCTTGCAGTCAATGGTAAAAAGAATATTACACGACTCGTGAATAAAAAATGTAATCTCGGTCCTTGTATCCCTCGAATTAAATTGCCTTTTAATTCACTTGTTGTATAATCTACTATTTTGCCCTCATCGTCGCATAATATCGGGTGAGATAGGTGATATATCGGGTGAGGTGGTCAAGTGCTTGTGTTTCACTTTATCGCTAGTTTGCTCAGTACTAGATATTTTAATGAAAGTGTATTTATGCCCGGTTCACGTTATTCCAGTCCAGCGCTGGAATATTTGCCTCTGGAATAATGTGAACCTGCACTGGAATTTACCCATTGCCCAGTTTACTGGAATGACGGACTATTTTTCATTCCAGCTCGCCAATTCTAGCGCCAGTGTAGTCATGTGACGCGCACGCCACGGAATAGTGTAAATGGCCAATCCAATGCTTGATTGCAATGTCACATTATTGTTACCGATCTAACAGCTTTTAAATGACTGAAATAATGTGGACGATATGATCCAGTCCAGCACTGGACTAGTAGAACTCGCTGGAATAATAATTTGAAGCGATGGAATAATGTAAAGCGGGCATTATTGCAATATGGAATCATGCCTGTCTAAACATTAGTAAGGTTTAGTTTATCTACGGATATTATGCTGGACATACCTTCAAATCTTGCTTTTGCCAGATTCTCAACTTTTGCTACGATATTCGTACATATTCTCACTACCATACTGCAAACTTGAATAGAATAGAAATACCCACCATAACTTTTCCTGTTAAAATAACCTCAGCTAGCTGGAAACTGCGCTAGAAACTACAAACCTCTGCAGCATTATACAGGGTGATTAAAATTGTAACACCTTTCTAAAGTAGTTTGTAAGGCTAATTTCCTAGTGTCGTCAGTGACAAAGCGGCTCCAGCCGTATCCTGTATCTTGCAGTAATGACGTCATTAAATATGGACCCCGTGCTCAGGTGGACTACTATCAAGAGCGAAAATGCACTATAATATACCTCAGGAAAATGAACTTAAAGTCTTAGAACTTTTATCAACATTTCTTTATATATTGGTAATTGGTTTGATCCAAGGATTTTTTTGCAGGATGGGTACTGTGAGAAGAGGTTCCTTCCACACCATTTCTAGAAAGCGGCTCTCGGCTTTCTCTTGCATTGCATTTCTGTTACGAAACCGTTAATTAACATACTTCACTAACGAGTAAAGAAAAAAGAAGAAAAGCACAGCAGTAATAGATCTGGCTATCCTATGATTTCATAGTATAGCCCAGATGTTTTACTGCTGTATATAGAATGCTGTGTATAGAAATGGTAGTTATTTACCTAACATTTCTATCCACCCGCTGATGAAATTGCTACCTAAGATATTTGTCTATTTAAAAATATAAATGTCTATTAGCATTTACGCTAAACGCTTCATAATGTATCGGAATGACATTTCTAGAATTGTTAATCCATTTGCTACCAGAAATGTCATTCCCATACTTTTTTTGTCTTTTTTTTCTTGCTATGCATATAATTTTGCTGTGCCATTTAGGGCTCATCAATAAAATATCTTGCTCCTCTAACATGATTGATTTAATATCTCAAATATTACTGTAGTAATAAATCTTAGTTACTGTTTAATTTATCATAATAATATTATATAACGGCTGTTATATAATATTATTATGATAAATACCTACTTACTTTAGTTTTAATTACAATTCAAGTCATAAATAATCATGTTTATAGACCACGTGCTTTAATTAATATATGGAGTGGTTGCCTATGTAACTAGACCTCTAATGATAAGTTGCTATGTTATATTATGCCAAACCACGACAAGGCTAGCTGAGATATTACAGGCAGCTGTATATTTCACGATAAGATAGCTAAAAAAGTGACGGCCCAGGCATAAATAAAAGAAAACCTAATTTATTTATGGTCCAGGTGAACAGTGGTAGAAATCCTACCGCTAGCTGTACCACTACGAAAATGTTTTTTTAGGGTTCCGAACCCAAAGGGTACCAACGGAACCCTGTTACTGAGACTCCTCTGTCCGTCTGTCTGTCTGCATGTCTGTCTGTCTGTCTGTTTGTCCGTCTGTCACCAGGTTGTATCTCATGAACCGTGACAGATAGACGGTTGAAATTTTCACAGATGATGTATTTCTGTGGCCGCTATAACAAAAAATACTATATACAGAACAAAGTTAAAAATTAAAGGGGGTCCCCGCCCCACGATCGACATATGTTTCGGCCTCATCCGGAGGCCTTCTTCAGGATCTCGAGTGCGGAGCGACGCGTTCAGCCTCGCACTGCGGGCCGCTGCTCGTGCAGCGTGGGCGGACGGAGCGGGCGGTGGCGGCGGCGGTGGTATTGGTGAGGGGTGATGATGAGGTGTAGATAGTACGAAATTTTGTCTACGAAAATGTTTTTTTTTATTTATCTAAGTCTAAGTCCAGGTGAACTATCTCAGAAATTCTACCACTACGAAGATGTGTTTCGTTTTGAAGGGCAAAGTCCAGTGACATAATAAGGCATGTGAGAATCATTAGGTATCTTGATGTCTTAGGCTCTCAGATAGTAAATAGACAGAGAAGATCCTTCAGGTAACAGATTCCCAAAAATCTGGTTATTCGGACTGTTGCGTGCCACAGTATCTATATAGCCAGATCATCGCTTCTCAAGGCTAGAATCTACCTTGTCCTGTTATCATAAAAAATGTCGCCCTACAGTGATAGATTAATCAACTATTTACTACTGCGTAACCACAGCCTATCCTAAGTGTGTCACAAAGCGTAGGCAGGGTACAGATAACTCGAAACAAAAGAATGGATAAGCCCAGCAAATCCGATAAAGAACCCAAACCTAACCCACATTAGGAAAGGTAAAACTTACGCAATACTATAAAGTGCATTCCATGATTATCTCTTCTTTTGTATTCAATTAGCCTTGCATTTAGATTGTTGCCTTTCACAGTAACAGTGGTAACGAGATTGGTCAGCTGTCAAAATGTCCAAATAATCAACCAGCTGCACCTCACGATTATACATTGACATTTGGAAACTGTAACCTCTATATGTTTAGAATACATCGACCGTTCACTACAGCCAGCAACATTCCAATTTACTTTTCTGCAGCAATGGTGTTGAAAACATTTTTAAGAGTAATAAGATATGACTTATAAGGTTTGAATCGGGTAACATTGTTCAGTCTATTAAAGTCTTTCAGAGGTGGGTCAGTTTGGACAAGACGTGATCAGATTATGCAATAAGAGACATTTCGTATCCACGGACCATACATGATGTGGATGTATTTATGTTAACAAGAATATTTTGACATCTATCAATTCGATAGGCACTGTGTGTTGCATACTACTATTTCACAAAATTCAGCCATGAGAGTAACTTAAGCTGAGTACCGAAAGAACAAAGTTAATTTTATTAATATCATTCGATATTACATGTTTGTGTGGTAGGACTGCTGTTAGCACTGTATCTGACCATTAAATCGTTTTCGGTTTCAAGGGCAAAATCCAGAACGTGAGATTTATGCCAATATTAACTATCTAACTATATTCAAATTGAAAATTTTATTTTCTTGAGTGAAAACCACGTTTAGGTAAACTTAGTGTGGGACGGTTTGTAGCCAGCTGGAGTCACTTACCTACGAAAAGCTGCAGGCAGAAATAGATCCTAAAGAGCTGAAAACCGAATTCAGTGGTGAATTGGGGAGACCTAACTACGAGCACTAGTGGAAAACAAGTGGCTAATGGTGATATTAATACAACATTCTTGAAATCCCGAGTTTTGATTGCGACATATTTCACTGTTATTGAATCCTGCGTCACAGAACACGAATATATTATCATGATAGGAAGCTGGTGACAGAAAACCATTCAAACATTTTATTTTATTTATTTCATTTACTAGATGAATAAATATAAAATACAAAATACAAAAAAATACAATTATTTTTTAAATATTGTGTGTGTGTGTGTGTGTGTGTGTGTGTGTGTGTGTGTGTGCGTGCGTGCGTGTGTGTGCGTGTGTGTGTGTGTGTGTGTGTGTGCCTGCGTGTGTGTGTGCGTGCGTGTGCGTGCGTGCGTGCGTGCGTGCGTGCGTGCGTGCGTGCGTGCGTGCGTGCGTGCGTGCGTGCGTGCGTGCGTGCGTGCGTGCGTGCGTGCGTGCGTGCGTGCGTGCGAGCGTGCGTGCGTGCGTGCGTGCGAGCGTGCGTGTGTGCGTGCGTGCGTGCGAGCGTGCGTGCGTGCGTGCGTGCGTATTATACGTATATGTGTTTTAAGTGGGGATTAAGGATTGAGTGTATACGTAATATATTGTGTTATAGTTTGTTTAATGTAATATGTTATTTTTTTTATTGTACTTTTAAAAGAAGTTTTTTACTTTCGTAATCTAATTATTGTAACCATTCTAGTCTACTAAATAGTCAATAAGTGTTCATTGTCAACAGTAAAATGTATAGTAATTATTACATTAAGAGTAAAAGGTTTGTTACATAATTGTTGTTACATATACATGAACATTTAATATTAATATTACGGTACGTACAGACTATGTAACATAACATGTTACACAATTGTTATTAAACATGTTTCCGATAATGTGGACACGTTATGTTATAAAACACGATATAATATAACTATATATAACTATATATATATAACGATATAATAACATGTTACAATGTCATGTTTTATAACATTCCGTGTCCACATTACCTGAAACATGTTAAATAACAATTTTATAACACGTTATGTTACATAGTCTGTACGCACCCTTAGCAATATTATAAAAGCTAGCAGAGTGAAGCAACCGCGCTTTTGTTCGGTGTCAAGAATTCATAATTATAGTCGTCCTGGCATTCCATAATTTATCAAGTTCGTTTTACGTAACGTTTCCCACAATCCCACATAATTAACATCAACAACAGGTCTAATTAATTAAAATACAAATAATTATCATTTTACTATCTCTCATAAATGTGTGATTGTGTGATCCATAAGTATTCTGGTATACATTTAAACAAAAACAAATCAGCGAAGTTTACAATTTTTTGAGTACTGTGTTGAAGCGTGGGCAAGTTATTGTTTATTTTTGCTTTTATTGAAATTGCACTGTTTGTATGTGAATGTTGTTTTTTTTCAACATTTCCAACAATTTTTCAACCCTTTGCTGGTATTCAACTGAAATTTAACCTGCATTGTTATAGCGTTTTATTATATTTGTTATAAATTACACATGAAAGCAAACCAAGTCCTTACGCAAAGCTTGTTTTAAAAAAATGTTTTATGATATTATATAAAACTTGCTTGAGTGATGATATGAAACTCATTCTTTGAAAATGCCACAGACTAGTAGGAACCGTTCTTCTGTTCTGTGGGAAATGCAAATGCTCGTTTAAAGATTGAACCGGCAGATGGCCTACAGAGTCAACAATCGCACAAACCCATCTCGACAAGTAATATCAATTGCCTAACATAAATACGTAATGTGTTACATTCGAATGATCGCGGCCCGACAGCTAACCGACAAAGATAGGTATCGGACATTACCACCATGGCTATATACACAACGCAGTATCTAAGAGAACCAAGGGCTTATACGAGTTCGATTCAATCGAGTAATCAAAGCGCCATGTCTATATCGATTCAACAACTGCTAAGGCTATCTCTTCGACGATCGATATTTGTTACATTCGAATCGAACAACACTTTTTTACCGCCGCTGAATTCATTATCAACCAACTATTTAAAGAAATACAGATCGTAATGCTTACACAGTAAAGATGCTGTTGAAATTTACGAATCATTTACGAGTTGGTCTAATATGATGGGCAATTTAAACTTTTCAAATTGATTCACTGTCAAAATCAACACAATCGATTCAATGTCCAATGTTTGCGATAATATTGAATTCTTTTATTGAGCTGACCTCTCACTGGTGTAGTTAACCACACTCAGAATGCGTTAACACGTATGGTCATCTATGTCCAGTCATGGCGTACAATTAGCGATCAGTTTGCCATCTATGCGAGCGATAACAAATGATTTATAGAAACTCCGCAACGTGATTTTATATTGGCTATCAATAATATCTATGATTAACAAGCATTGGCTTTTTATAAATCGTATTTTATTATAAGTAGCAACACAAATAAGTACTTACTATTATTATTATTGTAGCCGTATCTTCTTTTTATCATATTGAATGTCAAGATTTAGGATCAATATACTGGAAATATTTAGCTTAATTCTACCTGATTAAAACATTTCTCATATTGTCTTGTTTTATTCGCATATTTTATTTATGTTGATATAAGGTTAAGGGTTCAGATAGACAGAGCGATGAGGAACTTATCTGCCAGTTTTTTTTTTCAATTTTTATAACAGAAAATGGCCCTAAATAATTCACATCAAAGATTGTGAGTTTCATGGTTTAATAGCAATTCTGACTGTCCGAAGTAAAGAAGAAGGAATAATGTTGATGGAAGGTTTTTGGAATGTCTATTAATTTTTTGTTAGATCAGAAGCGATCTATATACAAAAGTTTCTCAATTTCTGAGCACCACAAGGACTCACTACAAGTGCTAACGATGGCAACACAACATCTCGATATAGTCACGCATAGGTTGTTCTTAATCCAAACTACTGTTGAAAACTTGGTGCTTTAGAGAAACAAAAAAAAAACAATTTTTAAATCTTAACCCACTCAACACTTCGGCTATAAGTCTTAACAACTACAGCTAATTTAATATAATGACTCAATACTTTTAATCAATAAGGTATGTTATCACGATACAGCCGATCGATCTCAGTCCGATAGTTCGAGTCGCCACTTATCGCCGCGACGATAATCGTAAGTAATCGCTCTGAAGCTGTGAACTTAAATAATTTCCTTACTTTGTAGCTATCGCGGACATTATCGCCTCTATTGTTTATGAGTTCACTGGGATATTTACAATATTTTCTTGTGTAAATTGTTTCGTTTGCAAGAATTCTGTAGAGTTTGAAAAGGTTTAGGTCATGAAACGTCATCGGCATCAACCTAAGACATGTGATGGTGGATGACCACTGATAATAAGAAGGTCTCAGATTTTCCTTGCCTACAGTACGCATCAAAGACATCCATTATATCGCCAAATGTTTCGATAAGTTGCATGATTTAGCATCGTAAGTTTTGAATATGACAAGTCTTGTCAAAGAATGTTTTCGTAAGTTTGAAAAGATGATGAAATGGTTGTGACCTTCAAATGGAGATGGCCCCGTCGGGGCCGCGAATCGTAGGGAGATCGGCGCATCGCAATACCAGCACTCCCTTTACCGCCGCAAACATAATAACTATTATATAATCTGTGCCCTCGCCCTCAGCTGCGGCGCATCCCATATGCACCGCAGCCCGCCTCAGTCGCAGGCACCTATAAAGCACTGCGACCTACTTGTACCGCTTACACCCGGGTTTGGTGGATGACCCGGTAGAACGGTTCCTCTCGGCCAGCCTGCTCCTCCAATCTAGTATAGCGCCAGGTTCCCCTTAGCTTCACCACGGCGCGTCAAGGCGAGCTGACAAAATGCACAAACCTATGTCAAGATAGACATCAAAAATAACAGTGAGTATATTAGTCGGCACTTTATAAACATGAACTGAAGTCAATTGTCAAAATAATAGCGGTTTCTTTAAATAATAGGTATTCGATATTTAGGCAATCGCAACCCATCATATAGAAGTATTTATAAACCATTGAAGTATGTTGTTAAAAAGTTCCTTCTTCACCACAGCAATTATAATGTCGAAGCAAATTTTCATCTCACATGAACATTACAAAGTTCTTTATTACCCAATGCACCCTAACATCTTATGCTCGTCTTAAAAGTTTCCAAATTTTCATTTCCACGTACGTGAAAACTCCCACGATCCGGGTAAATTCTAAATAGGCTCACGCTCTTACTACACGCAAATCTACTTACTGCGTGCCTTGAATCACAAACTTCGGATGTTATTTGTTGCGGCCTGTGATTTAGAGCGAAATTAGAACAATACAAGGAGGGAGAGCCAGTTTTTCTTTAACGTAGATTTTGCCTTCGCAAGAGCGTCTTGATGTAAAAAAATTGGTTTGAGAAATGTTTGCTTCATAAATTATTACTTACTTTAAAGCTGTTATACGATTTAAATGAATTTGAAGTTAGAAATGTGTGAAATGGAATATTCAAGTCTTTCAAGTCCTACCTATTAAAGATATATTGCCAATTGCTTTACTGAGTTGTGGGCATGATGTTTGGTGAAAGCCAGTTAGAAAGACTGATTTGTGGATTAGATGAATGTCAGTTCTATTGTCTGGTGCTTCGTCATTGCCGACTTTAATATCCAGACAAGCTCGATTTCATCTTAGATCGCATCTTCAATAAACTCCAGAAAAATAAAATATGTAATACAACTATTAAAAGTAAGATAAAAACTAAAACCCGACTACTGAAAAGTCACGCTTTAAGTTTGGCAATTATCGGCGTATGCAAGCAAAGCCGCGAGTAAGAGCTAACAATATAAATAAATATGTTTTTAAATATGCTAATTAAGCCTTCATTTGATAATTGTCACAAAAAACATTTTTTGCTGCTGAATGTATCTCCTCTAGACGTATATTTAATGCCTATATAACCAGCGGAAAATCAACATGCTTCAAACGATACCTCATTTGTCAAATTATGATAAGAAAGTTAAGTAACCTAGAACTTATGAGTGAACAGATGAACATACACACATATACATGTCACATCAAAATGATAACCCTTCTGTAGTCGGGTAATAAAATAAATATAACTGGCATTATAAAAACATTCTAACTGAACATAGTCGAAGAATAAGATAGCAATTTCATAATGAAGCATAAAGTTACAGACACAAGATATGAGAGTACATGAATGTAGCGATGCGCCGATCCGATCGGATCGTAGGCATACGGTTAAATCGATTTTCGGATCGGATCGAAACTATGCGATCCAATCGCGGATCGATTCAACTCTATCAAATATCGGATCGCGGTCCAAACATTGTGGTTTGCACACAATGTCATGTATTTTAATTTGCACATAAAGTATATTATCAATAACTACGAATATTATTACATTTATGTAATAATATTCGTAGTTATTGATAAAACATATAAAAACCACACAACGAAACAATGATTTATAAATCATTGTTTCGTTGTGTGGTTTTTATACTTCATAGACATTTATGTACTCGTATATCTTAAATTATTGAAAGTTAATTTTAATAAGATTAAATTAGTCATTAGTATGTTCATGTAATTTATGTTGCCTTGTTGAACCCACTTTGTTTGAAATAAATGTTGTATTTTCATATGATTTTTTTTATCGATCTTTTGAAAATCGTATCAATTACATACGATCCGATCCGCGGATCGAATCGAATCGTTGCGATCCATTACGATCCATAAAATCGGATCAAGCTTAAAAAAATCGCATCCCTACTTGAACGTGACTGATTTTTATCGGCTTAGTAAAGTGGAAGTGATGTATCCATTCGATATTCAACGGGATATATGCGTCACAATTCTTGGCAAAGTCCGGTGCGTGCATTGAACAGGCTGCACAAACGTGTAGACAAATGACAATCGATTCATAAGAACTTGGTCGCTTGATGGGTGAGACGTGATTTGCAAATTGCGGAAGACGCGTGCTTAAGCTGGTAATAATTTCCATATCCTTTCCTATTATTTCTATAGTTATCGGTATATGTTCTCTTGATCTCTGTCTACTGTCTAGTTGTTTTGTCTGTTAATTGATACTTAGTGCACATTTTGAAGACTATTTAATCGATCTAAGCAAGTTATATTGCCGATAACACTCGATAAAAAGATTTTTTGTACCTAGTATTGATCAAGCAAATATAACGACTGACTAATTTCATACAATTAGGTACTTATCCTATGAGATATTAAAAAAATTTAACTCTAACATACTCATAATGTAATCGAACCAGTACTTTGGTATAACAGAGGAGGCGAGAAAAATGTACACCGGATGTCAGTCTAATGGAACATCAAACACTGCAGTTGTTTGTTATTTCTTATGATAATCTTAAGCATAAATCAATCCATTAATCATAGATGCCACGTAAGCATTGATTCCATTTTCCTGATCAATGCGTGGGTGCACCAATCTATTGATGGAAACGAAGAAGTGCGTATGAATGAAATCTTATACAATTTTTCAATATCGATATTTCAATGTTCATTGTATTTGATATAGGTAGACCCAAAGGCACATGTAAATTTGTACGCAAGTGTAATGGTACGGACACACCGCGGCGTCCTGTGATCGCAGTACTTTTCAATTGTTTTCTGATCGCGTTTGGTGTGAACCAGTCGGTACAAATACTACTGCGCTATCTGATCGCCGCCTAGATCGCGCACGCAGGACGCTGCGGTGTGTCTGTACATTAAGTACCTATTTTTATTATATTGACACGCTGTTCAGTCCAAATAGCATGATGAAATATATAATAAGTAATTTCTCAACGGTTTAGTTACTTGGGGACTACTACAGGATCTGCACTTTTAACGAACATAACTGCGTACTTCATTCCCCGGTGTGAACAAATGAAAATAATACTTAACTACGAACATCTATGGTTACAGCACAGAATACTTAATAGTACTACTTAATAGTAATACGTAACGGTTACTGTAAGAACTATGTTCATAGGGACCCTGTACCTACTCCATTAGAAATAAAAACCAAGTGCGAGTTAGACTCGCAGGCGCAGTGTTCCTTACCGAGCAAAAATTTATGGAAGAACCAGTTTCTTGTATGGGGACACCCTTAGTTTTTGATTAGATTAATTGTTCTACTTGATTATTTTGTTCTTATAGCGGTCTTAGTAATATACACTCTTTCAACGTTTCTAAACGTCTATCTATTACAATTCATAAAATCGAGCAAAAATTTCGAAAATATGCGTTCCCATACAAGGAACATTTAGTTTATAAATGTATTTTGTTTTCCAACGACCGGCAAAACAATTCAAATCATCACTAATTACACGAGCCATCCAACTGCAAATCATAACATGAATTACCCATACGAACACTCTCTGTACCAATATATCAAATCGGCGTTCTAAGAAGCCGTAGCGAGACAGCGAACTAGTCAAACATAATATATAGAATGCTTTATTAATATTCATAGCCACCCATTTGTTAATATACACTCTCGACAGCTCAATTTCACTTGCAATATTAGTTCTCATGCTATCCCGGCCAATTAAAACGAGGCGATTAGAATTATATGAGTTTTAATAAGGTGTTTTAATTTTGGGTTGTTTATTGTCAAAGTTCGTTAGCTTGATCTGCAAAGGGATTGTAGGTAGACAGTCGGAAAATTAATTAACTGACTGATTATTTCGGCTGATTATAATCACTTATTATCTCTTAGGTTATTGTGATTTATGGGTCTGAAATTCTGATATATTACTCATACATTTATAACTTTATTGAAATTGTCTTTAAGTAATTTCAGAGAAATAACAAATTTTGGTGATAATTTTTTTGGTAGTTAAAAACCCCTATTTCATCTCTTAAAAAATATACTAAATCAGAATTTTTAAGCGTTTCATTTATATGTGTCTAAGTAGCTGTCCAACAACTTTCAAAGATAAAGAAAAAATACTTTAAAAGCTTTTATAAATAGACTCAGATTTCGACTATATTTATTAAAATTGTATTACAAGACCTTCTACTGGATCAACAAAAAACCTAGATCAACTTCGAGATTATATTTTCATATCTACATTTTAATTTCAGCATTACAGTGATAGAATCCTCTGCGTTACGAATCGCGTTAACAAAACTCGATTTCAATTTCTCACTACGTTTATTTTGTATCTATTTTGTTTGAATGTCATTTACGTATCATAAAAAGTGATCAAAAGATCAGAGCGGTATTAAAATAACTACGAATTGTGGCATATTTCATTCGGTTTGGTAGATTCCCATACATCAATCTAAACGCAATAATCAAAATAACTTCTAGTAATATCTAATACCTATAAAATAATTAAAATAACTATCTAGTTCTAATTTGTTTAAGAGCCTTCGATGGAATGAAAATTTTAAGGAATAAAAAACAAGGTAAAGCGTATTTAGGCTGGTGAGTACAACGTAAGTAACTATTATATAATCCGTGGTACAAGTAGTAAAGACTGCAAATGCTGATTGAAACAAAACATCTTTTAAAGTTATCGTTCAGTATGACAACATTAAAGCTATAATTCTACGAGCTATCCTTGTATAGCTCGTAGAATATATTAAATAATTATTTGTCAATATATATAATTATATAAAACATACATATAAATACATTATATATATAAATATATATAATTATTCATCATAAAATATTAAATAATTTTTGTTTTTTTAAACGACTTCAAAAAGGAGGACGTTCCTCATCCATATATCATATATCATATTCGACCGTATAATATATATATATTTATTTATGTTTTTTGCGGATAACTACGTTGTTTATGAACCGATATAGAATTATTTTTTTTGGAAAGGAGATATCCCAAGTTTGGTATCATAGTAATTTCATCGAGGTCTAATAAGTATCTCCAGAGATATGGAGATAAACACCTCATACTTGGTACTGAAAATTAATAGCACGGCATTTGAAGTCGATTCTTTTAGTTTTTTAAACGATATTATCTTAGTCACATTACATGTTATATTTATTTAGTTAGTGTACTTTTATTCATAGTATGTTATACATACTACACCTATGTTGCAAACACGATAATAATTTATTAACCTTTATTAACATAATTTTCAAATAAATATATTTGACAACATTTTATTGAATTAATAGGGTTCAAAGTGTGATCCAGGACAACAAGTCAATCTTTGGACGGAGAAGCAGAATTCAAGCAAAGCGAAGATCGGTGTATATTGCACTCTGAAATCTACCATAACGGTATATTCTTTCAGAGTCCGAAGCAATTTCTTACCGAATCGTTTTTAATTGCTTTTTGGGCACAACAATCGGCGAAGAGGAGAGTCCGACAGCGGGTGGTAGCCGGCTTCTTTGCTCCTCATACAATTATAATTATTCCATTAACTTGTACGCAATGCAATTATTACATGAAATTCCATCTCATTCCAGACCCGCTACTAATTTTCTTTTCCCTTTGCGTAAAAGTTTTTTTAAAACAAATAATGTAATTTCGAGCAGATTCTCGAGTAAGACGTTCGTTTGGCTAACTTCTCGTAATTCATTAAGAAATTGTCAAGACGGAAAATATTCTGTGAAGTTAATTTATCTGCATTTTAACGTCAACTCAATTTGAGTCGGTAGAAAAAGCACCTCCCAAGTTGCCGTTGAGTTAATATATATATTTAGGTATTGATTTGTCGCTCTTTGCATTAAGTATATAAATACTTAATGCAAAGAGCGACATAATATACATATATTATATTTATGGTTTTTTTTATGCTGTATAGGCAAGCGTTTGACCACTATCTCACCTGATGTTAAGTGACGATGCGGTCGACGATGTACCACGCTTACCTAGTAAATACCTTTTCACTCGCGATTTGAAGTCCCCGGGTTGTAGCTATCGTGAAACACAGACACCGGCAAGGAATTCCATTCTTTGGGGATTGTAGGACGAAGCAAAACGCTTCGTGCGTGTAGATGGAACGTCCACCATTTATATATAGAGGTAGTTTGATGTTATGTAGGTTTATTGTTTTTTCAATTTTCATTGTCAATTTTGGTAAGCAAAAAACTTTATCTTTCTATCTCTTTATCAATATAGTTAGTATATAATATTTTATAGTATCGATTATTTTTTTAAACGTTATCAAACTAAAATTAATAATTCATTCGAACCGGCAAGTAATCAATTACCTCGGTGTATTAATATCCTAGTATTTATTACCAATGTATGAATTATCTAAATACATATTTTATTTAATAAAACTCATCTAATTATTAAAATCAGGATCATTGAATCAATAATTATCGGGTATAGTTTATTCAATACACAATGAGCGTGTTTATTTAATTACGCGGCCAACAGTGCAGCTGGAGCCAAACATCTCCAAAACCACATAAATTTCGGTCGAATCTTGTAACCAATCATTAGTGAATTATTGACTACACTAAAAACAATGCAAAAAACCGTCTTAATTTTAAACAATCTCATAAACAAAGAAAAGATCCTGCCGATCGCCATATGACGTCTTTGAACGTTCGCCAAACGATGTTCGACAAGATTTATGATGACAATTTTTACGATGTTAATTATACAGCATACATTGCTGAATTTTGAGCTCAAGTTGTTAACTTTAAAGACCCCAATCGGCAATGTAAAGTATACCACAAATAAAACGCTGAATAAAATTCGTATGCATGGAAGACTCGACTTCCAGATAATACGAAACATATTTTTGGTACCCAACAGTGCAAGTAAAGATATCACAAACATTTTACTCTAAAAGGCACAATAAAACGAGGCGCAATTAAAGGCAATTTACGAGTATTAACTGTTCATAATTTCGAGATCGTTTACTGTCATCATTAGAGACTGAATTGAACTTTATGACCTTATTATTTATTTAGGCTCATGGTTCGTTTTATTGAAGACCATAAGTAATTTTCGTTTCAAATTTCCTTGCTTGCTCAGTAAAATTTACAAAATATTGAATTCATTGACATAACAAAATATACCAACCAGGCAAAAAAACTTACTTAGTTTTACTACGTTTTAACAGCAGTTTATAAGTTGGATATCTTAGTCAATAGCGACCAAGTACAAATTTAACAATTTAAATTGACGCAATAAAAACTTTCATAAATGTTGATGACCTCTGGAAACCCAGAAAGACGAGTTCCGCATAAAAACAATGTTTGTGGTAAGGATCAATTTTTTTTCAAAACACAAAATTCCGAAAATCCGCACTCGAAGGCAGGTAGCAATCGAATTTTAAGACTATTTGTATTTCCGAAAAAAAAATCGAACAATAGAGTTTACGTTTTACCTGACGCCAATTTTAATAAGGATCAAAAAATATGACGACATATGTTGTTGTTCTCAAAAAGCAACGTGTATTTTTTTTCTTTATTAGTTGTTTGAGTGTTTGTTGAACTATTCGTTAGAAGGCTGATGCTATTAGAGTTTGCGGATGCCGCCCATTGTGATCTTCACCTCATGTGGAAAAGGAGTTTCTACATCGTTTGGCTCCTTGAATCGGATTTGCTACAATTAGAGGCATTACAGGCTTGCGTGTTGCATTGCACTTTGTAAGGGTGGTTTTTGTAAGCATTATTTGTTAGTTGTTAGTTCCGAAACTAGTTTACAGTGTTTAGATTTATCCGGAGTTTGCTTTATGTTAACGGTGGTATTGGTCAAAGAAATACTTCGTGGTCATTTTGAAATTCTAGCTTGTAAGTAGATTGCGTTGATTTTTAAAATAATATTATGTAACAGTAAAAACAAGACAACCATCTTAAAGCCAGAAAAAAAAATCATTTCTGCCTATAACACGAAAATTGTTGCCAGAAATTCTTGCGTCACAGTATTGCAATGCAACCCGTTATACCCTGAGATATTTAATTGCGCCTTACCTGCCCTGTCATTTTACTGCCACTTTTCCATATATAAGTGCCCTTTACACAACTAATTACAGTAGAAACATATTAAATATACTAATAACAAGAGAAACCTCCTCATAACAAATCATTCAACAATTTAACATGTGCTATTTAAGTAACCCCTAGTTTATGCTTAAAAAGAAATTCACCGCATATAAGAAACAATCATACTGCGAAGCAATCCTTCAATTGCAACAAAATAATTGAAACCATTATTAGTATAAAAGCCTCATATTATCGTAGCACATGTTGGTACATTGGGCCCTTACTAGCCTGGCTAGTCGGAACCCAGTGATAATAATAAGCAGTTATTATATTTTGCCGTCCACTCCTACAATAATTATTCGCTTTTTTTCTACGTTTCCGTCCAAATTACAAGGCCTTTACCACAGCGCTTGCAGCAGAGAGGTAACTTCGAATTATTAAACCTATGATATTCATAGCTGTCTGCAGCGCTGTTTAGACCGGTCGAACGAATGTCATTTAATTGAACGGCCGGTTATAAGAAGGAGATGAAGCTCATGCAGCCATACGACTGATAGCAAGCTACGCTCTATAAGGCTGTGCGCGCAATGTGGTTTTTATTCGTCAATCTGTGAACTACACCAATATACTTACAGTCCGTGCACTGCGAAAAACAATCGCTCGTATATTTTGCAACGAAAAAATCTTGGTGCCCGCACAGCCTCACGATGTCCCACCGGTATAAGTAGATGATTAATTAAGAATAAACATAAAAAAATAATTCAACAACTCAATACTCGTAATAAAACCAACTTACATATAAGGAAATATAGGTCCGAATAATGCGCACCTATATTTCCTACACGACAGTGCTAGTGTAAATATGTTATCTGTGTATGTTTTATAGGATACACAAGAACTTGGACATTATCTTACCCAATGTTAAAAAGTGGTTTTATAAACAAATAGACGATGGTAGATCGATGGGACATTGGACAACTGATTTTTATTTAATGTAGCATATAATACACAATCTAATTCCTTCTTCCCCCTTCTACAATCGGACAATTAGGTGAACTAACAAACAGCAAACATACATGGTGGATATTCCAACAATCCGCACTGAACGTTTTAGTTCGACGTTCATCATCCGAACCACAAAAGAATCTAACAGAATTGCTGGCTGACTTGATTCCAAGTAGGTACTCAGAACTTGGGTTTCTTTATGTCATGACTAAACATATATGAGTTATATAGATAGATAAATAGATAGATAGATGGACACTTTATTTCATACCAAATATAATATGAAAATCTTAGAACAAATACAATTTCTAGAAAGGATTGACAATGGTCGGTCCTATCGCTTAGAGCGATCTCTACCAGACAACCTTTGGATGGACAGGAACTAGTTAGATAAATGCGGTCGGTGGCACACAATATCTGCAAAAACATGTACGGATTAAATAAAAATAAATATGTATACATGTCTAATTAACATAATTATAAACTTACATTGAAATACTACAATAATTAGTTACAATAATATACCTACATAAACATACTAAAATAATACCATTTTAGGCACAGTTTTACAATCAGTATATATGTGTATATATATATATATATATATATATAATTGATCATATGTTTGTAAAACTGTGTTAAGTGTAAGCTACACCATCGATCACATCGTCACTTTCCATCATGTGAGATTGTGGTCAAATGCTTGCCAGTCTATAATGCAATATATAAAAAATGCCAGTCAATATTTTCAACATTATCCACGTTGATTAAATTAATCCTGTTTTTTTTTCAACCAACCAGAACCAACATGCTGAGCATATCTAGGTTCTGATAATATGGCAAGAAATAACATTAATTATTATTGTCTATTTCATAAACTATTTAGGCTACTGTAGTACCACAAACCAACACACACACACAGTTAGTTACCCAACTTTCCCTTCTGCCATTAATTCCACTGTGCGATAGCCAACCGGCGAGTTACAAGTCGATGATTACAACCACCGTTCCGTAAAGTATAATTACCAAATAAGTTGTTTATTAATGCCCATAGAAAACATTTAAATTAATCAAGGTAAATAATAACTTCATTCCAATCAACCATTATTTTTGCGGAACGCTTGATGTTGAACGAGTTTTCTTCAAAGGTAGACTTCAGACCAACGCGCAAATTGCAAGCCTTTTAAAGAATTCTTGAGATAGTTTGCTCTAATTGTGGTTTTTACGAGTATTTTATGTAATTGGGTAATTTATTATACAAGTAATAATGCAATATGAAACAGTATATTTCCATTGTTTAACGTCATTATTGGCAATCAGGCGGCTGTATGAATGGTTATCGTCTCGTCGACTGGGAATACACGCACAACCACTATTTAGATAGTGGTATATCTAAATAGTGGTAGTGCGTAATAATAAATAAATAAATGGAATAAAAATAATTTAAATATTATCATATACATTACTTTACCATAAACATTTAAGTATCGCTATGATATGACAGCCAAGCTAATAGGTACCTGACTTATATTAAGTACTAGCTAATACCCGCAACTTCGTTCACGTACACCAAGAATTTAGTAGCCTATGTTCATCCTCATGCTATATAGTATTTCCATGCCAAATATCAGTAAGATCGCATCGTCCGTTTAGGCCTGATTAGGTAACAAACAGAGAGAGTGACAGAGTTACAAACGTCTTTATAATAGTAGTATGGATTTCTAACGCTTATCGCGAAACTCGGAAATCTACTTTGATTCGTTTTAGTTTACTTAGTTTATTCGCTCAAGGCAGTACAGATTGATTTTTTTTTATTAAAATCTGAAAATAATTTATCGTCGTTATCTATTATTGAATCGGAATGACTTCGGGCGGTACGATAGTCGTAAATTTAATAAATATAAATGTTAGACCAATGATAGCTTTTATCATGGGCTGTGGCAGTGCTAATCTTGTATTATATTTATTGGCTGTGATTTTATTAGATTTGATGTTTATTTATACTTAAAGCGAAAAGGAAAACAGATGAACACATCTTCTCTCCTTTTCGCTATGTTAGAGGTTTGGTGTATCAACCTCAGAGCAATAATTACTAATCAACATTGGAGCGAAAAATCTTATAGGTTATTGACACACATCTCTTTTTTCTGCTTTGGTGGAGACCAGACATAAAACTACTCCATTTGTATATCTTTGACTGCATTGTACTTTACGGTTTAAATTTGACCCAAAATAATGTTCTTAATGCTTGTAAAAGATATGAACCTTATTTACGATGTAATTAACGAGATTGTTCGGCGGGGAAATCGGTGTGTGGTCAATTAAGGACAAATTACCGATTTTTATTATAACTAATGAGATTTAGGTTAAAAGGTTCCTTTTTCAATGAGGTCATTGGGAAATATCAATTGGAGAGATAGAAAGAGAAACTAACAGTTATGATATCTTGTAAATCTGTCTGTTTAATGTTTCGGTTCTGTTCTATAATATTATGTGTCGGTCCTCAAGAGAAGAAATTACAATTAAAATACATTTTAAGTTACTTGATTATCTTGTTAGTTAAACTATGCTAAGTGTTTATTAAATGGACCTATCGGGCAATAATACATTCGCCCGAAAACTAAGGTGATCGATCAGTAGTTTAACAAAGTGAAGTAGCAATGCGCTGTCATATCCGTCGATAACACCTCGAGTAGACTAGTTTCGGAGTAAATCCCAAACCGGAAACGTCCAACAGTAAGCTAACACAAGCTCACTATTATGAGATGATGTAGGGCTATTCTGTAAGCTAGTTTACGCATCTTGCAAGCGGTGAGATTTGAATTTCGTATTACGAAGTTTAACCGTATTACAATCGTAATCGAATTTCGTTGTATAACTCACCGCGGATTCTGCTTGCAAGATGTGTAAACTAGCTTACAGAATAGCCCTACGGGTCCATAAGACATCAACCATAGATTATTAATCTAGTTACTATTTAACATATTTGTTGGGATAGACGTGTTCTAGAGTGGAGACCACGGCTCAGTAAACGTAGTGTAGGGCGCCCTCCAGCTAGGTGGAGCTCTGATATACCTACGCAAGTTGGCTGGCAGCGGTTGGAAACAGAGAACTGAAGTTCAAGCTCAGTGACGTGCTATGCGCCAGGCCTATGTCCAGCAGTGAACAGAGATATGCTGATGATGACGATGATAATGATACATATTTGCGGTTTTGATGATGTGCGATGAAATGTGCTATATCTCTAAAACTGCTGGCTATATCACGTTCAAACCAATTTTCGTTTAAAGTATTTATTGAGATCTCCTATATATATATTTTTTTTTACTTTTTTGACTATCTCATTTTAGAAGTTAGAGGGGGGACACACATTTTACCACTTTGGAATGTCTATCTTTCAAAAAGATAGTTTTAGGAATCTCAATATCATTTTTAAAGACCTATCCATAGACACCATAGACATAGATAGACATATATCCATAGACATCGATAGGTTTGATGATTTTTTAAAAATTTCGTTTGGGAGCCCCCTCTTAATCTTTTATTTTTTAAATTTTTGTATGAAAATCGTTAAGCGGTTCACAGAATACATCTACCTTCCAAGTTTCAACTGTGCAGTCTTAATAGTTTCGGAATAAAGTGGCTGTGGCATACGGTCGTACACACAGTTAGATTTTTTGCCATTCGGCTACGGAACCCTAAAAACGGGAACTTAAGCGACGTTAAGAGGGAACGCGGGGTGCACTTTTCCATACAAATGTATTCCCCCGTTTTCTTCTTCTTTCCGGGAATACATTTGAATGGAAAAGTGCAACCCGCGTTCGCTCTTAATTCAGAAGGATCTCGAATACGATGTGCTCTCCGACGCGTCCAGCCTCGCACTGGAAGGCTTCTGATGAAGCCAAACCAATTGTCGATCGCTATATCAACATTGCGTAAGTCAAGTTAAATTCCAGTTATTAAAATAACATGAACGTGATTTATAATAAAACTATTTTCTAAGCTTTGTTAAAATCAAATGGCGACTGCATTTAATAACGAATATATGCTGCAGCTCTGCGCTTTATAACCAAGAGTTCCTTTATTCAGAGGAGACACGCCTCACTACACAAGGATGTTTTCAAGCTCAGCGAGCCGGTATCCCAATGTCTTGGACTCTTTTCATCTAATCCCCATTCAAACTCTATTTTTACTTTCGGTGATGCAACAGGGTAGTTATAAAAAAATAGTATGGCGCTCTTTATGAAATTCATTCGTTTGTTTTTTTTATTACCATATAGGCTAGCGTTTAACTACTATCACATCTGTTGGAAAGCGATGATGAGGTCGAATGACGTTTGTAACTCTTACAACTCATACAATTGTTATATGAGCAACTGCTGAAACCTTAGATACCTACTTATTTATTGATAAACCGAATACATTAAAGTAAATTTAAAATGAGCTCATTACAACAATGTATGAGCTAATCAAAATATTTGACTGATGATATGAATGGTACACATATTTATAAGGGGCCTCCATAAAGCTTTAAAATCCGTCCATTTTCGGAGGATCCTTTTGCAAAAACGGCCCTTCACCTCTCGATCAATAAATCACTAAATATATCTAACAAAGGCAAACTTTTCAGACTTCGGGTTGCCCTCAATCCTTCCTTTGATACAATACTTCAAAAGATTTTTGAGTAATGTTACGAAACGGTCAGATGTTAATAAACTCCTGTCTTCATCACGTGTTTATTATGGCACGGTTGAACGATCGTTCACACAACATTTAGGTTAGCGATCCCTGGCAAATTTGGTCACATAACGATTTAGTGTACCTTTTAGTTGATTTTATTTTAAGATGAGCAAGCGTTTGACCAATATCTAAATTAAAGTTAAATGATCCTATAATCTACTATTTAGCGCGGTAGCCTACAAGATCCTATAAGATACCTCGCTAGTTCAGACATGACATAAAAGCCCCTGAATTACTTTCTATAGACGTATTGTTCATTAAGGAGTAATCTAGTATTGGAGTGATTTAAAACATATAATATAATCAATGTCAAAATTTGGAACTGTATTAACTAGCCTGAACTTTTACATAACCTGCACTTTTATATATCTTTTAGGCTAGCGTTTGACTATTATATCACCTGCCTAGTGGTAAGCGAATATTGTATATCCCAATATAATTAAAAATACTTGTTAAAAATTACAAAAATCAACTCTATAAGCCCTATACTAACCGCTGCAGTAATATAACAAACCAGCTGCTCACAGCCAGTTATCCAAAAAAAGGCCCAAATCACGATTTACCGCATTTTATGCGACCATTGCGAAGCCGCAAAGCTTTCAAACATTTCGCAGATAATCAAATTTGATTCGCGTACATTAATCACTTTAACACATTTGTGCTCGCGATTGCGTGAGTTAAGACTGATTCACACATGATTTCGGCTGTCTAAATACAGGCAGCTGTAAATTTTTGGTGATTTTTTATCACCAGTTTTTTTCGCTTGAGTTAGTGTTACATGGATTAAAGTTCGAGGTTCATTGCTGCGTAACTGAGCAAGGTAGGTAACATTGCAGCCAAGCATAAGCTTAGTCCTACTCATATTATAAAATGTGAAATGTTTCTATAGAGTTCAAATGTTGAGCTATCTACTGTCGCGGATCATCTTCTCATACAACTTCAGGTTGCATGGGGACTTGGCCAGGGTGTCTTCCGTCGCCGTGAAGATGTGTGGGTGTTGGGGTGGCCATTTCTCAGCCGTGGTAGATTGCCCGACAGGCAGGTCGACCCTTGCTGGGTCGAACTCGTTGTGTTGCTGGGGTGCCGCGTACGGAGGTAGTGGTTTTCCCCAGTTTTAGCCCGGCGAGACGCCCATGATGGGTGAGATCTCTGGCTAACCAGGCAAGGCCCAGCCAGACGCCCCAGCGACCGGCTAGTTCCTGTCCCGGGGTAAATCTCCACCGTCTGAGTCATCGCTCCTGCCAGCGACGAGATCTCTTGGGAATTAAGTTATCTAATGACGAAGTGCATCTGGTACAACATCGCGGAAAATATCGTTTGCGCGATGCAGGATGTTTGTATGAAACAAACATTGAGGCAATATTTACAAGTAGAACGATGCTACATACTTCAGCGCCATCTAATTGGTGAGTATAGATGGATAGATAGGTGTTTGTGACTCTTTCACACAAAATCGGTTTAACTGATTTGGATAAAATTTGGCATACTTACAGATAGTAAATAATCTAGATTTACTCATAAGATACTTTTTAAATCGTGGGACGCTATTAGTCTACAGAAGTTACGCAGTGCAGTTGTGCGTAACAAGCGTAACTTAAATAGTATTTATAACGTTAATAATTTTGTTAACTTTTGAGAAGTCTTATCTAGTCTCTGTAGACCTCGTTATGGGACTATTGAGACTACTAGACCAAATGGACCTTTGCAAGAAAAAAATTGCCTACCGTATTTAATAGCTACACATACTACACATTATATATCACATTAAGTATAATAATTATTAAAAATAATAATCAGCAATAAAAGTTTCTGATTTCCTACTATCATTTAATTTTATGCTCGCTGTAGGTATCAAAAAAGTATTTTGAATCTTCATAAATTTTATAGAATCCACCTCGCTAGTGTAAATTATTTCAAATAAAAACCAGCACGGCAATCCTGAAAAAACTTGTTCAAAATCGGACATAAAAAAACAAAAAAATCCTTCAAACTTGGATAAGAACCAAAATTAACACAAATGATAACCTACATTTTTAAAGTCGGTATGAAAGTTGTATTAAAACATGGGCATTAAATAGTATGGCCTCATCAAACTAATCGTGATGTAGAGTTAGTTACCCTTCCCCACGACCAACAAAACCGGACGCATGAGATGATTAATTATTATGGGTAACGTTCACTTCAATCAAAATAATTATAAGCAATTCCGATACCGATTCAATTCATTGTTTAAGATTGGGTCAACGGTGAAGCGAGGTTTAGGATTCCTTCCAAAAAAGTACGAAACGATAGCGTCGGAGGAATAATCGGGATTGCTGCACTTCAAAGTCAAATACTTCTTAAGTATTATTGTTATAGACATTATTTCCCTGGCGGTAACATGTAGATATTAATAACTTTACCCGCAGGGGCGGGTAAATAACCTTACCAAATTATTATAATTGTGACAAAAGATGTTCAGAGAGGCAAAGTACGTACATATATCGCCTTTTTGCACTGGATGCGTACGCCGTACTAAAATTGGACTATGTTCCCAGTAAATAGAGTTTTGAGATGCATTATCGCTAAATGTATATACATTAATTTATAATGTACCTGTTCGCTTTTTATTAAGAATATAATGAAAGAGTTGATTTTATAAAAGATAACATCGTAAAAGTTAACAATTAACAGTGCGATAGATAAAGAACCCTTTCAACATGTTCTGAATGCACGCTTTACTAGTTTCAATTCGTAATTGCAATATTATCTAACTTACCGACTTAAGATTAGGCAATAATACATTGTAATGCCTTCAAGATTAGGTATTTAATTGTAATTGATTGCACATGCCACTCTGTTGTGAAACTTGTCCGTATTTTGTCTATATGACCGATGAGTGTGGACCACACTCACCATAGAGATTTTTTTAAATTTTAGTGTGACTGATAGACAGACACTTGACCACTATGTTACCTGTGAAGATGCAATTAAAGATGGAAGATGGCTGAAAGCCCATCTTCATCAAATTTTTTTAAATAGATATCTTATAGTTTAGCGTTTGCTGTTATGCGGTTGAAGATGGTAAGCACGCTAGGCCTAGAATGGGAACTGGCTCTCGCATAGCTGCCGGAACACATGATTACCTGATGGTAAGTCGTCTCCGCCGCCTATAGACATTTGCAATTCCTGAGATTTTTACCAGTGAGTTGCTTTCTCTCGTTATCGCCTACTTTCGTAGATAACTCTCATTACTTGGAAAAAACAATCTTATAAAACGAGTCGTATGAAATATAAGACCACGTCATCTATCAATCATCCATAACCAACTTCAAAATTGAAACTGCCTGTTATTTTACAGCCTATTATGAAACATTTGCATCAAATAACACATTTAGACCTACTAGACATTGGTCGTCTCTATATCAGTTATCTACGTATTTATATTCACATTTGCCTCAAGAAAAGTAACAAAATAGTAAAAGGTCATATTATTTAACTCTTGCATCACATCAAGATCAACTTTCATGTAACCCGTAATGTTAAGGCGTGAATTTTGACCATTGTGCAATAATAAAATGCATTGGCTCTTTAAAGAGCTACTTTGGTACTGTATCCCAATATAGTAAAGCAGGCATTCATGATAAAATCCGATCTAAAATGAGACTTTCTATTGCGACTAGGTTGTTCGATGTATAGATTTTTAAGGTTGTACAAGACCTCTTAGGTTCTGTTAGTGATGGACAAATACCCTACTGTGATTCGATGGTCATTAGAAGTGATGAGAGTTACACAATGAATCGCAATATTAAGTTTGTAATCGATCAGATTCTTAAGCTTTGTTAGGTTTTTTTAATGTCTATTTCAACAATTGATATTTATGATCGCTGATAATTATCACACTTGTATTGAATCAGCAGTTTTTTTAGGTATCACTGAGTTATATTTGAATACTTATTTAATTTTAGCGATGTCGATATTTTGTAATGCCAAGGTGCCGCCGATGCTTAATGAATGTATTAATATTATTTCAAGAATATGGTTCTAAAACTGTTTAGGCAGTATTATAAGCAGTTATATACTAATTATGCTAAGTTTGAAATTAGAAAAAGTTCTAAAGGTAAAAACTAGGAACTCTGAATATCGATTTTCATTTATTTTAGATCTGTATAGCACGCCATAAACCCATCAAATACGATAAATTGAAATTAAAAAATGTTGTATAACCAAACGTAGAGAACTAAAAGTGTAATATGACAATGATTTCATTGATGACATGTTCATATTCAGTTATTCAATCCAACTATGTACGTAATTTCTTCAAATTCTAAATCATACACGAAATTAGAACACTTAATTTTATACAACAGTTACCTGCTAAAATGTCTTATTTAACCACACACCTTATTCAAACACACATTCAAAAGATAACCCATTTACCTATTAGATATGCCTTGTTTCTGAGAATATTACTCACAGAACATAAAATATCATAGAGTGGTGACTTAACATCAATATAATAAATAACGTGAATCATAATATATATCATAGATAATTCTGATTCGAATGATTTTACAGTGGAAGTGGCGTGATTCCACATTTTAATCGTCACGACTAACTTTTTAATTCATGATGTTGTAAAGTCACGAGTAGACAGCTCTACAGGTAGCTTGTAGACTTTAGATGTATCCTGAGAGATGTAGGACTGGAATTCAATAAATCGAATAGTCTGACGCCTCAGTCACGGTATTACATATTGTATTCTCTACGCTTTCCATTTATTTACTTATTCTATGATATTCTTTGACGGGCGACAGCTTTTTTATATGTTTTAAATTAAATAATCCTAATAATAAATTACGATTCTAAAATGTAACGGTAAATATGCTAAACGTGTTGTTTAAATGTATTTAATCAGTATTAAATATTATAATAACTCGGATAGGCTAACCCATGTGGATATATCAATAAATGTTTACTCACAATAATTATTCAATCAAAATTGAAACTAAAGTTTGTAATATCAAAATGTAATACCTATATTATGTATATATTATACGTTAGTCAGTTCGTATATTTGTGACCTCTTTACGGTTAAACGACTTAAACGACAATTGATGTGGCTAAAATGTTGTATGTGTTATGAATAAGGCCAGTGGAGTTGATTAGGGCATAGGATACTTTTAAATGCAGGCGAAGCCGCAGGGCACTTTAGTGTATTTTTTGTCAATTTATTCAAATAATATCGCCATTATATTGTGATTTTTAACCGAAAAAAATGTTTTATTCAATTAGCTATACGAATGTTTGGTGTATCATAGACTTCATTACTCCGTTTTCTCGTGTGAGATATAGATCTAAACTAACCTCATACCTACTACCTACATGCAGCAATAAAAACATACGGGAGCTACTGAATGCGATTATCGAAAAATCGATTACTTCTAAATCGTAAAATTGAAGCCCCGATAATAATCTCGTAATGTATAGCTTTTATATACGGAATTGGCATAAACGCCCATAAATTAAGCTTAATACTATACGGCGTCCATCTATTCTTGCATTGTGTGGGAGCGGCTGACAGCACCGCTAAGATTTAGATGTGGCGTGACCACAAATGTCAAAATACGCATAACGTCCGAACATGTTTAATTTAAATAACTCTATTAACATATCACTCAACTCTCATAAAACTAAATCGGAGCAAGCGCGAATTTCCAATTAATTAAGACTTAAAATAAGACACGCAAATGCCATATATCGCGGAAACGACTTTAACGACCCGACCGATTTAATTATTCGATTAACTCCTTATCAAAATTCTCAGACTTTAACGAACTTTAAACGAACAAAAAATTGATCAACAAATGGCCCTATTTGGCCACCGGCCGTCGAAAAACAACAATTAATAAATAAATGAAAAGATACCCAGAGCAGTGTTTCAATTCATTCGGGGGGCGGAGTCGCTTTACATTCAAGGGGAGGATATCTTTCGAAATCATTAGCCGTGGAATGCCCCGAAAGTGAAGTTAGTCCATAATAATTTTCGGTGCCCTTCGTCGGGCTATGTGGGCGGATATAGCCTTTGTCTTTGGTTAAAAAACGACAAAAAACGTCCAACAAATGTCAGTTGAAAATATTTATTTGCCATGTTCGATATCAACTTCGTGTAATTTCGCCCAACATTGTCCGAGGGCCGTGTTATTGTCCGGAGTGATGTATTAACGACACACGTTGGATTGAAAATTATATTTTGGTTCACAATAGACATGGAAAGGCGATGGACAATCAAAAGGAATTAATTTATAATCGACGATCGACATTGACGACAATTGAATCGACATTACTGTCAACAATAATGTTGTTTTATTGCCCTGTAATGTTGTCAATTTAGCCTTAATTTCATTATCAACTTGTGCAATTGCTGTGTAATTTAAACCATTGAAACAACTTTAGTGTGTCGTACTAGAAACTCAACTAAATAATTTTAGGTAGGTACATTTGAAACACGGATCATAATTAACTTATCTCAAAATAAATGACAGCCAGGCTTGTCTTGTTACTTATCAGATCTCGATGAAATTACTATGATACCATCCTTGGGATATCTCCTTTTTAACAAAAAAAAAACATCTAAATCGGTTCATAAACGACGAAGTTATCCGCGAACACCTATAAATATACATATATATGTACATACCGTCGAATTGAGAAACCTCCTTCTTTTTTTTGAAGTCGGTTAATAAAAACTAATAAAAAAATAAGTTCAAAAACTAAAACCCGACTACTGAAATATCACGCTCTAAAAAGTATGAAACAAGAACATATTCTCATCTGAGATCGCTATGTACAAACTATTCAATATGTATCGTTTATTATATAAAAAACTGTCTTTTAATAAATATTTTATCGTATTTTATACATATTCTTAGTGGTGTTCAGTGGATACCCGTGGTCGTATGCTACTTTTCAGAATGCATTGTTTTGTTACGGTAGGTGACGTATGACGGTTTTATTTCAAGTATTTTGGGGTTTTTGCATAAATGTATTCATGCATACAATATGTCAACATACTTACATACATATATAGCGATCAACAAACACATAACCCTCCCTATTGCTTCTTTGCGACGCCGCGCCGTGGGGTAAAAATTAGTTTTTCTTGACTTCGACGGGATTTATCTCGCAAACGCTACTCTTGACAAAAATATGATGTACTAAACCCTACCTTCATTTTAAAATCCCTATTTAACGATATCCCACACGATGGGAGGGGTGATTTTTTTTTTAAGTTCTTGACTTCGTGCCCTCTAGAGGGCGCCACATTCAATTTGTTGTGACGTCACATAGCCTATAACCAGCAGACAAATAAGACGCGTCCAACGACACCTCATTTGTCAAATTATGATAAGCAGTTTAGAAGTTATGAGGGAACAGATGAACATACATACAAACATACATACATACATACCCACATACCGGTCAAAAACATAACCCTCCGTTTTGCTTCGCCGTAGTCGAGTAAAAAATCGGTTCATCCGTTTGGGCGCTACGATGCCACAGACAAACACACACTTTACAAATAGGACATTGACACACAAAAACCCCCTTATAACATCCATAATCATTACACAAATAGTTTCGTACTGAGCTTCCATTTATTTTACGACCAGGATAACAATTTAAAAAACCAAACAGTTAAAGCAGTCAATTAAAGAGAAAGCTGTTTAGGTAAAGTTAAAATTTCAAATAGTAAATTTAATTTTATCTTATCCAAAACAAGCCATACTAACGATGCACTTAAAACCAGAACGCATAACTTTATGAATACAACGGCAATAAAAGCAGTAATGATATTACAGGTTATAAACAAACAAGACATTTCTAGACTAATTACTTTATGAATGAGCAATAACAAGCCTAGATTTAATTGGCGTGTGATAAAACTGATAAAGCAAGTTTTAGGACCGTATGGAGGATGTTATTTAATCGGTAGTGTAGACTGTAGACTATTAAATCCTAGTAAAAACAAGACCTGCAGCTTAAACTTTATAATCGTCATCGAATTTCATATATTAGCATCCTACTAATATTATAAAGGTGAAAGTTTGTGTATTTGTTTGTTACTTCTTCACGCTAAAACTACTCACCGATTGAGCTGAAATTTGGTATGTAGATACCTAGACTTGACCTTGGAATAACACATAGAGTACTTTTTATCCCGATATGCCCACGGTAACGATGTATACGCGGGTAAAACCGCGGGACACAGCTAGTAATAAAATAAAAACAGTATCTTACTAAGATTATTTTATCATATGTCGTATACGTAATCGATATGAATAAAAACGTTAATGTAAGAAGATGTTAAATACATAAGGGCTCGTAAGGAACTATGACTAGACCTAGAATTGTCCAACTCTAGGATTTAGACCGACACCTCTCGCTAAGAAGCCAAGCCATATATCCTTTACGCCCCAATCTTTAAATATACTAGTATAAATAAACAGCATTATAACATTACACGGCATTTAGCTATAGATAGATTGATAGACTGTATTGAACATCCACAACATTCTCTAAAATGACGCACAAAGATATAAACTAAATAATTACAAAATTATAAGTTCAAAGTATCATAACAGTATCGTTAATGACATAACTGTTAAGACATTAATAAATGAATCAAAAGTTTAACGCAAAGGCAAAACTGCAACTACCATCGAAATTCCCATCTATCTTTCTATCCAGAAATTATGTAGCCGTAATGAGGCACATTCTACCCGCAACAATGCTCGTAGAAATCCCATAAAACATACAACTTATCTGCCTATCGACATTCCTACTACAATACGGTAAGATGTAATCTGACCACACTTTATTTAATTTACGCCCATTTACTTCTAATTATTTGACCGGCTTTAGTACAAACGCAAACAGAATCTAGTAGCTAATGAGGGTAATTTACATGAGTACACAATTACTGCATTCGTAAATGAGCGATGTACGTCGAATCCGAATGCCTTGTGGTCTACGGTGGTGGCGATCAGTAGGGCTATTCTGTAAGCTAGTTTACGCATCTCGCAAGCGGAATCCGCGTCGAGAAGAGAATTTTGTATGCTGTAAACTCGGACGCGCTGGTAGCGCTGCACATCCGAGTGCGGATGTGAGGTTGAACTGTTGTGAATGACCTATTTTGACATTTATTGTATGAAAACGGCATTTTGTAAGGAAATGTACCATCTCGATCGTCGATTTTTTTGCGTAGAACCAAGAATTCAGTTTTCTTAATTTTAATAGTCTTGAACATATTGAGATTGAAAAATCGGAGATTGATGTTCTGTTTTTATGTTAAATTATAAGTTTCTAGCTCTAAAGAATAGCCCCAGGGCTATTCTTTAAGCTAGTTTATACCTCGCGAGAGCGGAATTCGCGGTGAGATTTGAATTTCGTATCCTGTAAACCCGAACGTACAGGTGGCGCCGCACGTCCGAGTGCGTAGGTCAGAGTTGAACTTTTGTAAGCGAGCTATTTTGACATATAATGTCAGAATACTGTATTCTTTAAGTAAATTAACCACACGATTGTCGAGTTTCTTTGCGTTAAAACACGAATACAACTGTCATAATTTAAGTAGTCTTGAAGCTATCGAGATTAAAAAATCGATCGAAGTGATATTCAACTTTGAGGTTAAATTATAAGTTATTATGATACCTACGTTGTTTTGTACTAGAATAATTAACGTAGTTTGAAAACTATAAAAGCAATGTGAGCGCGTGTCAGTTTCAATAACAAGTTTGAGATGTTTATCTCCATATCTCTGGAGGTCATACTCATCAGATCTTGATAAAATTTACTAAAGAACCACGCCTCCTTACGAATTGATTAAAATAAGTTAATTGACAAGTTTGAGGTTTGAATCTCCATATTGTCCTATCTATAATGTACTCTATGTCTCCATATGTATAGACACTCTACCCATAAAAAAAAACATTCTAATCGGTTCACAATTTGGCAAGGTAATCGCGTAAGAAACAAAAAAAACCAGCAAGATGAATTGAAAATCTCTTCCTTTTGGAAATCGGTTGAAAAGTTAATGCTATTGACTTAAAATGTAAGTCTTCGGCTAAGTATCTATATTATTGACATACAATCATTTGATTGCTGTCTCACCTGATGATAAGCAAAGATGCTGTCTAAGATGGTATCGTGCTAGTCTAGAATTGAAAGACAGCACCGTTTACTGACATGTCTCTATCCATTGGTCCATGGTGGTTCGAGCTAAGGCCAAAGCCTACCACAAATGGTCAATACTACAAGTGATCCACATGTTTAATATTTTTAATCGGAATAAAAATATTAAATAGTAGTGCCATTGCTGAATGCTGTGGATAAAACACCAGCCAAGGCAATAAATAATAGTACAAGGTAGTTAATCTTGTTAGTCAAAGATTTGAATAATAGTTTATGACAGGCAAGGAATTTTAAATAAATTCAATTACATTTATTCATTAGATATATATATTTTTTGACAAAAATGTCAGTCCCTATGCTATGGCATTCAGGGCCCCATCGTTGCTCGATTTCTCTCCACCTGACGAGTCACGAACACCTCCATCACTTGAGAGTTGCGGCGAATAATATCTCTATTCTTTGCTCTTTCAAAACCAAGAACCATTGGTTAAGCTCATTAGCTTTTAATTCATTCATTTAAATCTGTTCAATGATTCATTAATAATTAAGACTGACAAGACGAGACTGCCTTCTAAGTTTCTGGTGAAGTTGACACGAAGACGCTGAAATAAATATTTAATACGAATATTAATACATATGTCAGAAAGGTTCTTTTTAAACAAATTACATTTTTAAATTTATTATTATTATTCTTTAATGTTACTCGCCTACAATTTTATGTGCATGCAGTCTTCGCCTGTAATTATAATAACATTTAGCATAATAGTACTAAGATTTTGATGTTAAAAGGTTTATAACGATGATTATTATGTTGGCGATCTATTAATAAATAATTAAATCATCATGATCGGCCTGTGTCAGTCCACTGCTGGACGTAAGCCTCTCCCAAGATCACCATCATCTCCCAAGATGCGCCACTGAGCCCGATCTTCGGCTCTTCTCTTCCAGTCACTACCCACCTCTTTGCGTATATTGTTGCTCCACCTGGTCACAGGAGGTCCTACGCTACGTTTGCCGATTCGCAGTCTACACTCTAGGACAAGTCTACCCCAACTAAATAAATAAATAAATAAACATGCCAAATTACAGCTATCTACTACTTATTAGTTAAAGAGCTAAGCCACCGATTAACTGACGGACAGATAAAGAGGCTAAACTACTAACATAAAGGTTATAATAACCTTTATGACTATGGAACCATATAAAGCAATATTCCTACACATGTACTCTTACTAACCTCTCATATATGTTGGTTAAACATACATGTTATCTTGTTTCGTTTCTATGCTTTGTTATCTACATCAGAATGTTCAATTATTTGTTAATAAATGAAATAATTACTTGTATTGTGAAGTGGTCATGGATAATAAAGGTTCAGTCGACAGCGAGCCAAATAAGTGCCTTTTTCTGAAGGTGTTGCTAGATGTATCGGGCTTGTGGCTCACACTATTCATGGCGAGCAGGACACTGAGTCACTTTTTGATGGCTAAGGTTCACCTAAAACCATACATTTATATTAGCAATGTAAAGATTACTAACTAGAAACAAGAAATTTTATGTATTTTATCAAACATATATGTATACAGTATGTGCACAACACTATGTCTCACAGATGTTTCAGGAACTCAGCTCAAGTACAGAGTTGTGTGAGAGAGTGAATAAACACAAACTATTGTCGTGCTAGGGTAAAAACAATCTCCCATCTCACAGGTGGTGTTCAGGACATGGAAAACTGAAATATTAACCAAAACCAAGAACTGACTTAATTTTATATTGTATTGCTGTATTATTTACTATTATTAGGTAAACATGTTATTATGTACGTAGGTGATTAAATGATTTATTACTTCTGATACACTTGCAAGCTCGTAACTCGTTTTTTGTCAACCTAAAGTAAAGTTTAACCACTCAGGCGTGGACCGAAAATTAAAGTAAGTAAACATCACAGATAACTGTATATTAGTCCGAGAGTAAACATTAAACCGTAGACAGAGTATATTAAACTAGACCTGGCATTGAAATAACAATGATAACATGAGAAGGATAAAATTACACAATCACTAGTATGAGAGAGCGAGATGAACAACATTTTTTTATTCTTCTCTACATATAAGATTTTTTTGCTTGGAGCCAGCTCTGGCTCCCAGTTCTAGTGCGCCCATTAGTTTTCACCCGCTGTCATGTAAGACCCTGTATATTTATTTATTTATTATGTTTCATTATTTCACAATTTTTTGGATAAAAATTGTCTGAAGTACTGAAACATCCACTGGGTTGCGGGTGCACGTAATACGTAAGTCCGGTTGGCAACCCTACATTAATCAGGGGCATTAAACATGTGTTTTAAGTGTGACGTTCGACGTCTAGATGAAAGCTGAATGGCTCAATACCTTTTTTTTTGTAAATTCGAAGCAATAAGTTATGTTTCTGTTATATCCTTCGAGCATTTACCAATGGAGATGTTAACGCAAGGCGTTCCCCTCTGCTGGCCATATAGCCTTTTTTGGCCATATGAGCGTGCGTAACTACGCTGTATTTTTAATACTGTGTGCGTGTTTCAAGCTAGTGTGCGGGATCGTTAAAGTGAGGGATTTGTGTGTGTGCAATGCGTGTTTACCTCGTCCCCCGTAAAGTATCGGCAGAAAAAAATGTTTGCGGATTAAAACGTTAACATCTCCACCATTGGTAAATGCTCGAAGGTTAAATCTATAATATTTTTTATTGAATACTAGCTGTGCCCCGCGGCTTCGGCTGACCTACGTAATAAGTAGAAACCTGTTCGGAGCATATCCGAAGTAAATACACGCGAACAAAAGCCGGTACGTTCACATTAAAATGAATAATTTTCGCGAAAACTTTCAAACTAAAATTTTTAATTTTCCCATATACTGAATAAATGCTTTTATTATGATATTTATTATGAATATTCTGATTATGAATAAATACTTTTGACCCGACCAAATTACGCTATTCAATTTGTCTTATAGCTGGCATATGCATTACGTGTTCATAATTTTTGACGGGTTATACCTATATAATTCGCATACGCTAATGTCTTATCTATTTAATATTCCGTATACGCATTAAACAAACTAAACCAGAGACAAAACTCTCTCACAAAAGACACTCTCGCTAGGACCTCCGATCACAGAATTAAAATAATTCTAATATCTGTATTATATCTTATTTTAAACGTAAAATATATGTGTAATGCATTATATACGATATTGACATAGAATACTTATTATTGTATGTTTATGTTGTAAATTATTAATTCATTCATTTATAAATTCACAGTTTCAGCATAGACAATAACTATCGACATAGTTAAATCTCTTGATTCAATCCTTAGCAAAGTGAGCTTCGATGAATGTGTCACTTCTCTTCGATAGCTTTGACAGTAAATTACAGAATGACAGATTGCAATCCTAAATTATCGTTTGCGAAGCGAGGTTAGATCACTTAGGCGAGATCGGCAAGTCAAAAAGTTATGGCGCAACTATACCAACCCATTTTCCGTATGGAATGGAATAGCCTGTATAGGCTGGCACCTAACATCATTCGGGAACTCGATGAACTAAGCCTCTACATCTAATGTTCACACTGAAAATTCGCTTCATTCTTATGTGGCTAAATGCACAAATGTGCGATGCAAACTTCGAAGCAAAAAAAAAATTAACCTGTCCGTCAAATCGAAGTTTTTTTAAATTTTATTATGGCTCCACACGATAAGTGTATTTAGCCAGTGTCAAGTATAAAAATTCTTTAAGTTTTTGAGAATTCTGATTTGAAATATACCCTAACGTCCCCCACTGGGAGACGTTTTAGCGGTGGAAGTTGGGATAATACCAAGCCATGGTCACTCATAAATGAATCTTTTGAATCGAAACAAAAATATTAATAGTGTCAGTGCTGAATGCTGTGGTTGAAACACCAGGGCCCCTAGACAAAATCCAATTTCCATTCAAGCTAACGCAAGTTCAAAATGTATGGAATGAAATTTATGTTTCCGCAACAAAGATGTCATTCTCATACATTTTGAACTTGCATTAGCGTGAATGAAAGCAGGAAGTTGGATTTTGTCTAGGGCCCAGGGCCCCTAGACATAATTAAGATAGTTTAAAAACTAAACTACCGACTTCCATGCCGCGCGAGTCACTTTCAGTAGCAAGTTCGAGAAGTTTATCGTCATATCTCTGGAGATACTTATCAGATCTCGATTACAATTACAATGGGACCACCTCGGGATTATATCCTTTCAAACTAAAAAATATTTTTTAAATCGGTTCACAATTGGCAAAAATATTAATGCACACACATACAAAAAAAATACATACAGACGAGCACAGAACCTCCTCCTTTTTGGAAGTCGGTTATAATCCAATTTCTGTTTTCATTCACGCTAACGGAGTTTCAAAATGTATGTGAATGACAACTTTGTTGCGGAAAAATAAATATCATTCCCATACATTTTGTACTTACGTAAGCGCGACTGGAAACAGATATTGGATTTTGTTTAGAGGGGCAGCCCAGGCAATAAATAATGGTACAATGACAGGCAAGGAATTTTATTATAATAATAAATTCAATTCCATTTAGTCAATTTTATTTAGTCACTAAAATATATTTTTATTTTGTAATGCTAAGACAAAAATGTTAGTCCATCAGTGATGGCATTCAGGGCCCCATTACTGCTTGATTTCTCTCCACCTGTTGAATCACGAAAACCTCCATCGCTTGAGAGTTGTGGCGATGAATACCTTTATTCTTTGCTCTTTTAAAACCAAGAACCATGGGTAAAGCTCATTAATTAATTAATTAAAATCTGTTTATTGATTCATTAATACTTGAGACTCATTGAGACCGAGGAGACTGCCTTCTACTTCTCTGGTGAAATCAACCCGAAAACGCTGAAACAAATATATAATACCAGAATCATACATTTATAATTATTAGGCAGTATGCACTAAAAAATCAACCTATTTCACTACTGTGAGGGCCAAGTTTATATTGAGCCTCACATTGTGTAGAGTTCCATGGTTACCAAACCCGTCACAATATGAAACTAATATGTTGGTCTACTATTACGTGTGAACTAGTAAAGCCTACCTAGCTCTAATAATTTGCCATTTAATTTTGTTATTAAATACTACTATTGTGAATTTTTACCTAATTCAAAACAATACTTCGCAGGCAGGTGGACACTTAACTCTAAAAAAAAAGCACTTTAAAGCTTATTAAGATATCAATGTTTATAAATGACCCATACACCATAGAATAAACAAGAAACAAAAATATTAACCTCACTTTTATGGACGAGGGAATAGATCTTATAGATATAAAGATGTTATACCTACTGCATACTCATGCCTAATTACAGCTACTTATTAGTCTCTGAGCTAAGGCCATCGATAGACTGACACAGATGGAGGGAGGGACATGGTGAAACTACTTACATAAAGGTTCTTTGTTGACTATGGAACCATGACAAGAAATATTCCGACATATGTATTAATTCTCATTTATATGTTGGTTCAAAATACATGTCATTTTGTTTCCGTTTGATGCTTTGTAATCTGTATCTGAATGTTCAATTATTTGTTAATTAATGAAATAATTACTTGTATGGTGATACGGTCGTAGAATAAAGGTTCAGTTGACAGCAAGTCCAATAAGTGCCTGTTTCTTTTCTGAAGGTGTAGCTGGCTGAAATAGGCATGCGACTCTCACTTTTCATGGCAATCTAGAGACTGAACCACTTCTTGAGGGCTAACGTTCACCTAAAATCATAAATTTGTGTTAACAATGCAAAGATTACCTACTAACTAGAAACAATAAATGTTAACTAGCTTATCGAACAGTATCGTAGGTTATAATTCGATGTCGAACAGATATTTATGTACACACCATGTGTACAGCACTGGTCTTGGGTCTTGCAGATGCTTGGCATGTTCCAGGAACACAAGCCAAGTGCAGAGTTTGAGAATAAACATAAACTATAATCGTGCTATAGGTACTTAAAAAAATCTTCCATCTTAAAAAATATCAAATCAAAAGTCAGTAAGTACAGTTGTTCAGGACATTGAAAGGTAACCAAGAAGCTGACTTTATTTTGTATAGTATTGCTGAATTTTAACAAATTACTATTATTAAAAGTTAAAATGAACCAATTTATATAAATGCGATAATGTCATGTCATCAAATGCATAGATAACAATGAATACTTACTGCTTTAGCATTGCTTTTCTTCAACGTATGTACGTAATCCACTATTACACGACACGAAATTGATTGATACAAACAAAACAATAGTAATAATATTAATTTGAAGACTTTGTTGTGAAAATAAAAACAAAACAGTGTAGAAAAAGAAGTATAAACTACTAAATACTAATGATAAATGATTACTAAACTAACCAGGGTGACCATATCAAAAATGGCGAATCTGCCCGACATTGGCAAAAAAACTGCTAAAATCTGCCAAACCACCAACCACCCCAGAGAATATATTAAATTATTAAGTATACCATTATATTATTGCCTTATAGAGAGCTGGTTATAATCAAACTTTTATAAATTTCCAACCAAAATCCAAATATATGCATATTAAAAATATTATACATTCAATACAAACAAAAAATTGTCAAAATTCTATTTTTGTTTCAAAATTCATAAAAATCCTTGAAATCTGCCACTTTTTGGAATCGTCAGCGTTATCTGCCAGAGTTAAAATGTAGGTTCCAAATCTGCCTAAATGAGAGAAATCTGCCACAAATGGTCATACTAACTACTAAGGACTACTAAACGCAAACCAGCCAATTTAGACTTGGGTAACTCCGGACACGGACATATCTATATCTTTGGATATATATCCCTAAGCGGATATATATCCTTCCCTCCCCTTGCCAAAACCTTCATATTATTATATTCCATATCCGGTATATCTTTATGAAACATAAAACTTTTTTGTGAACTCGGACTGACATGGATATCCTAATATATACGAAGCAGATATACTAATGTGAAGAAAATACGATGGTTTCCACTCCTCTGTCAGATAAAGTAAGCCCAAGCCTAGCTAGCTCATGACTGGTAGGCTTGGTTTATCGTGTATCCTTCCATATAAGGGTGTATAATATCTAACATTATTAGGCCGTATCTGTTGTGTTTTGAACTTGCATTAATTATTAACTGTTGTGAGTGACGATGTGATCCAAAATAATGATATAGCGGTTGCCTAGAAAATACCTATTCACTCACGACTTGACTTTTTGACCAACTTAACAAGAAATGTTGTTTCATCAAAATATACCGGATGCATGGAATATATTGAGGTTTTGGCAAGAGGAAGGAAGGATATATATCTGTTTAGGGATATATATCTGAAGATATAGATTAGATGTGTCCGGAGTTACCCAAGCCTAGCCAGCCAGAGACAAAACAAACTCTAGGGCTTCCAGCCACAGAGTTAAAATGAATTCTAATATTATCCGTATTCTATCTTATATTACATGTAAAAAATATGTGTGTTATATAACACGCTATATTGAATATGAATACGTATTTTGTAATTTTTACTTGAAAGTTATCAATTGATAAATTTATTATTTCATAATTTTAGCATAGACAAAAACTATCGACATCGTTAAATATCTTCATTCAATCCTTAGCAAAGTGGGCCTCGATGAGTGTATCACTTTGCTTCGATAGTTTCAACATAGTAAATTACAGAGTGCTCAATTGCAATCCCGAACCGTCGTGTGCGAAGTGACGTTGATCACTCACGCAAGATCGCAAAGCGAAATGGTTTTTTACAGAATAGCCCTACAGCGGAATGCTTCGTAATGAGAAACAAATACTGATTTAAATAGCAAATGGTACTTGCGATGATATAATGAATGTGGAGGCTAACTAGTTAATGAACCACATTGATTATTGTAAATTCTAAAGATTGACAGCGACAGTAGTTAATGTAAGCCACAGACTAGCAGAATTGAAAGCGTACAACTACATGGCTAGGTTTCCTGGTAAAGTTGATCTTTGTATTTTAATGTGTTTAAAATTGAGACACCACGTAGTACAAGTCTGAGTTTATATTAAGTGTTATCAGATCTCACAAATTGTTAAAAATCAAAAGACTGAAATCTACCCCAAAAATGTTTGTGTTGATATGTTTATAAGAATATCAACAAAGATAAATATGTTTAAATTTGGAATATTGTTGTAAAAATGTTAATTATGTCGCTATTTTGGAATTGTGGTCAATTTATTCAAAAATGGTAATAAAATAATTTTAAAGGCCATTAAAATATAATACTGATTATCTTAATCTGAACGTTGGTTTAAGATTTAAGATTCACAGTATGTGGTAAAGCTATATCAAGAGCTATATTTGTACGAGTGTTATAGCCAGCAGAACGCTCGCCTTTGATCCTCACGCTTATTCTAATTTTTTTAGCGGTCAGTACAAATGCAACTTGATTTTTTTATTGCCTATTATGGTAAACCGGCTTTATGTTTGACGATGAGCCCACGCAAGAGTCATTTTTCTAAATTATTTTGTGGATAATTCTCGGAGACAGTAACGGTGACAAAGCCGATTAACAAATATTTACGTATGTGCACGTGGCACGCTAAGCATCATTGATTTCTAGTGGAGGATGAGAAACTTGATTTTTTGAAATCAACTTACTCGAATATAAAAGTCATACTACACCCACAGGTTTCATGTTCTTTGAAACAAACTGTGGTCCCAAAAGCATAACATCTTTTACACATTTCTCGTCGCAAAATAAGTGTATTGATAATTTTATTTCTGAAAACAGAATCGATACCTAACGCTGATATAAAATATGTAGTGATATTTGACTTAATTGTTGAGAAGTTAAGACACAAATTATTATAATTATTATAAAATAACAAAGAGCCACGCTAACTAACAATTTGGCTCTATCACAGATGCTTCTACTAGTAGTATATTTATTGATGCAATGTCAATTTTATGAAAATAGATATAAAATACACGTTCAGCACAGCCTCTTTATCAACTTAATAAACAAATTGCTCATGGCGAACTTCATTAATAAAAACTTATTGAAGTTCTAGGAGATTCTTTTGAAATTAATAACTATGGAAGCCAGTGAAAAATCAGTTTTAAATCAGTTATTATGGAAGACAAACACAGTGAATTAAAGCTTACTTTGTTCTATTCTGATACGTTTACTCTACCTACGTTCTAAGTACATTCTTCATCCACCGGACATTGATTTTGCGTGTTCGCCGCTATATAGGCTCTTCAGTGTCTAAAGGAGGTCGGCCAAAGTGTCTTAATACAATACACACCCACACAGGCGACGACAAGCGACAACGTTCTGTTAAATCTAAAATCATTGCAGACAAAATCTTAAACTACAGTTCGTTCTCTTCAAAAAAGAGAGATATATTTTTGTCAAGTGAAAATATTATTACTTATCTTTGTAAGGCTTAAAAACAACTTTGAATGTATTCCCGCACGTGTAGTTTTTCTTGCTGAATTAAAAGGCTTTCGATAAATATAGTATCTGATTTTCTCTTGGAACTAACTACCCTATGAGTTATGAGTTAAAATGGTCTTGCTACTCAGTCCAGCCGTGTCATATCTTTGATTACTTACTTATTTCCTTCTACAACCTTAAGTCTTGGCCTACTCTACTATTCGACACGAGTCCTTAACTTCCCCATTCTTATAAAATCCATACATTTCACCCAGCATTTCGCATCCTCTACACCCGTATTCATTATAATAAAGGCAGAATTTCGCGGTGCCCTCACGACAGATCGGCCAGTAATTTACGATCTCATAAACCTGCCTGGTCTGAGATCGCGAGGGACGATGGTGACACGCGACAACCTTGTCGGATAAACTGTTACAATAAAAACCCTATTGAAATTGTAGCAGTTTCTGATGCTGTATCCCTGAATCGAGGACGGGATATGTAGTATAGCAAGATCGCTTTACTGGCGGATTCAAGTTTGCTTGGAAATAAATTTAAATGTTACGTGTTAATAAAAGAAGTAAGTGACAGAATCGCAAAATATGTATCTAAAACACTTATAAAACTTAAAGGGGAAAAAGATATGCTGGGTATGCTTACCTATGCGAAACTGTTTTGTGATCATACTGTATGAAGTTTAGTAGACTTTTTGAAATAACAGAAATTGTTTATTAAGTTTTTGGTTCATTAAATGTATTTCCATTAAGAGTATCTATCTAATATGATCGGAACATCCACAACACATTAGCTAACTGTGATTAAAGATTGTATCGTTTTTGATGGTGTGAAAACATCCATATGGTCCCAATACGAGTTATTAAGAAGTAATGGACACTAAATACTTCAAAACATTCATCATTATCATCATCATCATAATCAGCTGCTGTCAAAACATTATAATTCTTTATATATCGAAATTTTAAATAAATTAATTAATTAAGAATATTTTATTGGGCAGGGTACGGAGTAAGGCGTATGGAAGACAGGCTAGTATATGGATTCTGTTTGGATTGGGACTAAAGTCAGCTGTCTAGTGCTTCGCCTTTCCACCGTTTTCCAATTCCAGAACAGTTCCATCTTATACCACATTGTCACGAGAAAGTTGTCAAGTGCTTGTCTGATTAGAATGAAAAAAATAGTAAGTGGATGTAGTTAAGAGTATACTTACACAAAATCAGTTCTAAAAATAAGAGAATACCTATCATTGTTCTGAAATTTTCAACGATTCAATTTGAGTGTTCCCACATCAGCAGGCGTCGTCTTTTGACCCATTGGTTTCGGACATAAACTCTCGAACAAGCCCACGCGTAAATTTTACATCTTCATTGAAACAGTTTATATTATTATCACTACAATTCTGACTGGCTCGGGTCTTGTCCAGTATGTGAATCGTTTTATAGAATTGATCAGAAAATTGCCTCGCATTGCTATTTGAATGTAGAATGTAGATGCGATCGAAGTCTGGACTCTTATTTACAACATATATATTGACTGACAGTATGGATGCAACGTGATGTTTTTTGGGTGTTTTTTTTTTAAATATCTTATACCTAGACTAGCGTTTGACCATTATCTTGCCTGATGGGAAGCGATGATGTGGTCAAAGATAGTGAACAGGCTAGGCCTAGAATAATCTGAGCCTCAAGAGCTGTGTGCTGCCGGAATGTCGTAAGGTTATGACTGCAGATTTTCTCTTGAAATGTTCATTCGGAATTTATTTTTAGAACTAGATTTTGTTTAGAAGATTATTATTTCAAAATCGCAACGCCAAAATAGATCATTTATTGATTCTACAAATAAAACCAAGGTTAAAAATAAACAGCTTACACATAAATCTTTCGAACAATAACATTTTAACTAAAGAACCTATAATTAAAATACTTACTTAACAATTCGTTTCATTTGTTGAACGAATACACCCGCCGCCGGGAGCTAAAATATTATTAAGAGGAATTCTGGACGTTTTACGGCCATAATATTTACTGCCATTAAATATACGAGTGCGGTGAACAAATTAACAAATGAACGACTGAACGTTGAACGTGCTACAATTTTAGCCGACCGAATATCGATGCACCAATCACTCTTCACTCGCAGTAAATCAGTTTTACAACTTTTTAATGATCAACAGTAATTGTAAAATATTATTGTGGCCGCTGAACAATCGGTCATTGTTGGCAGACGACACGATGTCCAACCCCTGTCCCAAATCGTAACGTCCTGTATATTTACACAATTAATTTAATGTTTACAATTTTCGATGAACGTTATGGTGTTTGTCATCGTTTACGAGAACAACGTAAACATATAAACGAGACCGTACACATGGAAATTAAAAACAATATGCTTACATAAAAGATAAGACCCACTAAATTAAAAAACCTCGACAATATGCTGCAAAAAATTAAAAAATCATATAACATGCAAATACCGGACACACGTGTTTGTTGAGTTTATTGAAAGCTAAATTATATGCTACCGCAAAAAGTAACTAGACTGGTTTGAGCGACTCACGGACGAAATGAGCTTCAAAAATCCTCATCGAATCTCTTTTTTCCAATTACTCGCATTTCAAATACACGAAGTATTTACATGTAAATTGGTAGAAAAGAAACAGTTTAGTAAATTACAGATTGAAGCTCATCAAAGCGGAGTCGATACCTCCCACATAAAAAGTCTCACGAGCGCCGTGACCAATAAAAAATGATTAGCTCACCGGTCCGACATGCAAAGAATTAATATTTGTATAGAGGCGATCAAAGGTCGCCCATGTTGTGGTGGTCTAGCACGATTTAAAAAAATCTGTCAGTTTTTGCTGCCAACGAAGAACGTACAATAAAAGTGCCAGTGTGTTCTTACAAACGAGAATTTATGTTCGGCGTATGTAAATGAAGGCCGTTGACGCTCCTCCGCCGATATTTTTTGTGCTATCGACAACATTGCCGGTTACATGAGAGTAATCTCGCCATTGTGGAACAATAAAGGTAATGTATGCCGTGTTTGTTCCCGTCGATATAATTGCAGCGATAACATTGGAAATATTTTAATGGATGCTATTTACATCATTATAAATATCGGATCTCTATCGGATTGCATTACGGTCCCTCCAATGAATAATTTCTTGTTCATATGAATTTATTAGTTTATTTACGTACGCAATATTGACTCACAATAAGAGACCCAGTCTTCGATTTATTCAGAAGAACTTAACCCATATTATGATCAATTTAAAAATAAATAAGAAATAAAGGTTATTTCAGAGAGAGAAAAGCAGAAAGGCTTAGACGGAGACTGCGTGCACGGAAGTGTATAATCAAAGATATGTACATCAAACTTGACCAATTCTCCTCGATTCCCATAAACTAAAATCACACCCAGTTTTCCACGACTGTTTGCGTACATTTAATTCCATAAAAAAAGATGTTTCATTATAATATATCAGCTGTTTGTACCAATGCGACAGTCACGGCCTCTAGTAGCTATTATAAGGGCCATCACAGTCGACGTGACACGGAGCCATAGGGCAGTTTTAAACAAGCGATCACTTTAGTTCACAATAACGAATTATATGTTATACTTATAATTGAGTCAAAGTGTACATCTCATCTCATGACGACGTAACTATGAAGGTCCAATCCTATCATTCCGGCAGCACGCTGCTACGCCTTACTGTTGTAGTTCTGGTCTTACTTGTTGTAGTGGTAGGACTTCTGATAGTCCGCCTGGGGCGGTACCGCCATTTTTCCAATTAATTCAGCCTTAAAATAGGAACGTGTTTCGGTTTGAACGACAATGTACTTATTATAACAGGGTATGTGAAAAATAATATCTTTAGGTCTCGAGGCAACAGGCGCAGTGCAGTGACATGCAAAATTCTTTTTTTTTTTTTATTGTAGATTAGCAAGCGTTTGACCACTATCTCACCTGATGTTAAGTTCTGGCTAGGTATCCAATATTTTACATGCCGCTGTATCTGTTATAGGAATAGGCAAGCATCGTGTTTGTCCTGTTACCTTAATATATATAAAAAAACATTCAACACAAGTACTACTCGAACAACGTATTAACTTAATCAATGACTTAAACACTAACTTCTTGGTCCAGAAAATAACATCTGGATAAATTTTAAATCACTCCTAAAGCCACAGTTTCTGTTTTATTCTGTTGGTCGGCAAGATATTATATAAAAGGCTTATTTGAATGAAACTGTGAATAAGATTGAACGTTGAAAATGAACTCAGACACTGACATAAGAACTGCACAACGAAGCGGAGCAATTTCGAAAACGATCGACCACCGATAGATTGGCAGAATTTTAGTGTTGTGCTTGATGAGAGCAAGCAAGAAACGAACGAACATGAACGTTCGCTTCTCTGTTATTTTCCTGCCAGAGAGGTGAATGTGTTCCCGTCACACAATTCAAATTCACGTATTTTCTCCAACATTGAATTAACATAATTTAATTTGAATGGGACGATCTATCGGGTGGTCGGTATCGACTTCTCGAATGTTATTTGATGCGTTTTATTGATTTTGACGGGACCGATCCCAATAACTTAAGTTGGGAATTTAACCTTTTTTTGTGATTGGAATTCAGTTTATAGTAGTAAGCTGTAGTTTTTTTTCTAGACAAAGATTTTCCTAACTAATAGTTATTGTTGGAGTTCAAAGTATTTACTTATCGCACTGTCATCATAGCTTCTTATTATTTAGCTAATACACAATGAACAAATAACAAAGTGCATGCGTTGAACGATGCATTATTCGTTGAAATTAACAAAGTCGCACACAGTTTGGGAGATGAAATAAAAGTATCTAACCCTCACATCTCTTCCAGTGATTCTCAAAAGTAGTAAATAAACTAGCTAAGTGCCAGTCAGACTTACACACGAAGGGTTCCGTACCACCGTAAAATAAAATATATCGATCGATATATTTAGATCAACCAAATAATGACGATAAACAGGTTTCTTGTATGTGAATCCATTTTAAAGTTAAATGTCATTAATTTTTTAATATCGCGGCGAATGTAACACAATAATCTGTGAACATTTAAAGTGTTTAACTATTACGAATCAGAAGATCAGAAGAAAGAGCATAAAACTGCAAATAAACATGTTTCTTATATTCTCTTGTGAACATTACAAGTATCTAGGTACCTATTACCGTTCATAAAAAACAGCCATGTGATAGACGGACAGACAGACGGATAGTGGAGTCTCAGTAATATAGGGTTCTTTGGCACTCTTTGGGTACGGTACCATAAAAACTTAGCAGATTAGGAAAAAATCCACTGGAAAGCAAAATATACACATTATATAAGTTAGTACTAAAGATTTTATTAAATGGTCGTTAAATCACAAATGTAATCTAATAGTTTATAGACCATTTACGACGACCATAATTACTCGTTAATTTAATATCTCTCAGCGAGTGTAAAGTGATGATACAACGATACAATTCAAGAGGAACGTTTTACGTGTACGACATTAAATACAGGAAAATTAATAAGAAAAAGTAATAACAGAAAACACTTAATCGTTGACAAATGGAATATTTTACTGTTTTATCGAATTCGACATATTGATTAAGTTCTGTTTTACGCCTTCTAAAAATTAGATAACTTTTCAATTTCAATCCCTCTTCAAGAAAAATCAAGGTATAATTATTTTCAGACTGACATTCAAATTAATTTTAAAACAATGTGTCTAAGATCAAAATTGAAAAAAATAAAAACAAAAACAGATTTCACATTTGCAGGGTATGCAATTTAGTGTCGGCAAATTGACTGCAATGCAATTCAAAAATGCATTCTAGGCATGTCTTTGTTCAATCACTAAAAGGAGCTTGTTTAATGGATTTCTACCATTACTGAACAAATAATCGTAGTGGACTTGTTAGGGAGAGGGCTCAGTGCGACTATATAATGGCGAAGTTATACTATTATACTATGTAAGGTTTATTGTATGTTTATAATATGTATTCTGAATCCTAATAATCTTCCTTGTTTGTTTTACCAGTCGAACTTGTGCAACTTACAACTATATATATATATATATTTTAAAGTTACACTTTTGTAGCTTTACCTGTGTAAAATTATTTAAATGTAGTTGAAAAAAATTGTTTAGAAAATATAGCATTACACCTACTATTTAGTCAATTAATATAATGTCATCAAATATGCGGATAACTTCGTCGTTTATGAACTGATTTTGATGATTATTTTTGTTGGAAATGAGATATCTTAATGGTAGTACCATAGTAGTTTCATCGAGATTTGATAAGTATCTCAACAGATATGGAGAATACTTCAAACTTGGTACTGAAAATTAATAGCGCGGTATTTGAAATCGGTTTTTTAGTTTTTTATTTTCTTGTAGCTCTTGATATATAAAGATATCTAAATGTTAGGTTAGCCGGTTTCAATAGATTCACTGCACCTGCCTATTGAAGAGGTTTTCGCATTTGTAAGACAAGACAAGACTAACCAATAGACGCTAACTATTAATATTTGAATTTTATTTTATTTCAGGTTTTATTGCAACGGTCAACAGAAGCCCGCTACCCGCTTCGCTCGCACCAAGTGATCGCTCCGCTCGTACCTTCGCTCGCTCCGCGCATCTGCCCGCCGCCGGCCGGTCACGACGTGCCAGCCTCTGTGAACCGCCAATTTGTGGCCGGCCCGTGTTGGTTTTGTTGAAACCACCATCTTCATACCGACGGCATTTTACACTTTTTGGTTATCCATATGCCGAACGTGAAAAAATGCTTGCGTTGTGCATGATATGATACGGCCAATAAAACGGACAATAGTAACAATAGTAACAATTGCATCTTGAAGAACGTGGTTTTAAGTTTAGATATATTAGCACGTTATAATATTCTAGCAGGTACGGAATGCATACATTTAATTTTCTGACTTTAAGACGAGATGTGTTGATAAACCTCTTTACGTAACTTTGTTATTTACATTACGATCGTAAAATAAGTCTGAAATGTTTAATTCTTCGTCGAATAAAACGGACTTATTAACCGTAAACTGAAATTAACGTACACCAGATAATAATTAGGTAATAAACATTTTACTGCATGCACCGTCAACTACAAAATTTCCAAAACACACAACTCGGCCAGCGTAAACTGACCTTTGACTGCACGTTGAATTCGCCCGCGGTCATAATTTTGTTGATAAGCAATGAAGGGCATCGAGGGTCGCACAACGGTGGACGCGCCTGTAATGACGGCCCGTCACTCGGCCCGTCACTCAACGGCTCCAAAGAATGAGTTCATTTCCTTCGAACACGCGAGATACGATTTTTAATTAGTTTTTGTTGGAAATTCATTAAAGAGCAGCGACGATGGCCAGGGTGGCTTTTCGAACTCTACATGCATAAATGACTATGTTATTAATGAGCGTAGAAAATTACCGATTTTAATAATGGAATTTAAAATGTTGCTTATTTAGGATACGTCAGTTTAAAATGAAATTTGTAACGGAAGAGAAAACAATCTCGGTCGGTGCGTTCGAACGTTCAGTGCTGGAAATTTAAAATTTAAAACTGAACGAAACAAAGAGGGCAAATATGAGCCGATGAAATGTAAATTCCCACTTATTATACATACAAGGAGCTCCTGAATGTCAACGACGCGCGGCGCGGTCAACTTGCTCTGTATTCAAGGAATAATAGTTGATGTGTCAGCACTTTGGGGGAAACATTCTCGTTAACGACTACCGGTATGACACGACACATTGAAACGTGTTCGAGTTTCGAGACAGCAGTGTTTTGTTAACATAAATGCTCTTATGTAGTTTTAATTTCAACTTATCTAAAGACTTGGTGATACGTCATTAACACCATAAGCAATATAATTTTTTTGGATCCGGGATTAAACAATTTTAGAGTGAATATATAGGCAATAGATTATAATAAAAATCTAGGCAGATTTATTTATATCTGATAGGCTAGTAAACCACTATCTGACCTGATGGTAAGCAATGATGTGGGTGAATATGGTGAACATGCGAGGCTTGGAATGGCATGCCTCTCACGGGTTGTGTCCTGTACACTTTAAGGTTATGGTGGCAGATTTTCTTCTTAATGTTGGTAAGCTACCTTTTGGTAGCAATTCAGGTGGAACTTCGATAGAATGCCTATATCACCTGTGGACGGACCTGTCGATCACTACACGTAGAAATTTCCATTGGTGCACTGCTAGAAGTTGTACCAGCGTCTTCCCGGTGTACAGCACGACTGAAATGTTTGTGATGGTTAACTGCCCATAGCCTGTACAAAAAACGGTTTTTATCAGTTGTAGTAGTTGGAATAACCAATAACCAGTGTGGGCCAAATCAGGCGACATTAATGACGAACAGTTCAAGATGATCTAAAATATGATGTTTTAAAATAGTATAGATAGATAGTTTATAATAGTATAATAAATAAAAATAGTATATAAAATATATAAGTAGTAGTCCAATACAGAACACAAGGACAATTATTTTGGCCTATAGGAATGTTGTAATGACGTAACCAGACATGTAAGTACAGCCCTCGTACAGCCTTTATAGTTTTAAGACATACTCTATAACTCTCATCATTATTAGCTTAAGGCGCCTTAAGAAATATAATTTCAAATATCGAATTTTACAGTTAGGTAATAACAACAGAAATCAAACGTTTCACAGTAACGCCTAAACACTGCAGCTGTTATTCCCATCGCGTTTAAACCGCGGCGACACAACTTTGTTTCCCGCCCATTTGTAACAGCTACTTCAAAGAACAAACTCAGCGGTAATGTATCGCTGTAGACACGGGAATGAACGTGGCCATCGCGGTTGTATTGAAACTGAAATGAGCACGTTTTTACAAGGAATCCCGCCTGTGATCTAAAGATAGAACCGTTGTTGAGCGCCAATGTGATTGTTTTAGATGTTTTGTTTAGATTTTTTATTATTTTTATAATATATACTGGCTACAAAAAAAATTCTGCGAGAATATTATTCTTATTTAGAACATCATAATTTAGAAATGCTAAGTTTAATCATGGGCTAGTGTACAAGACATAAATTAAAACAATAATTAAATAATTCTGTGAAAGATATCGTCGCATTAAGCGACGTAGTTTGATACAATGAAGAAGCTTGGCTTGATGGTAACCAATAGCATCTGCCCATAACAGAGTCTGTGGCACGCAAACTTCAGAGTTCTTCAGTTCAGTTCAGAGTTGTTCATTGAGGCCTTGCGCCTGAAATCGGATGGTTAGTCCCTCGTAGGTACCCTGTTCACCGGACAATTTTTTTGATCTTTTTATTTCCCGGTTTAATTACTGACAAAGTGGTAAAGTTCCGCACTAAGTGGAGCTACAGAAGTCTTACCATTAGACACATAAAGCACATTTCTTCCTATATTTATACTTTAAACTATGATATTAATTTAGACACGCATCACAATTTTATTTGTGGTAGTTGATCTATTTAATTCGCGCTATACATTGTGTCCATTAGATGCTTAGATGGTTTGGACATCTAGAGAGGATGGATTAAGGAAGATTGTCAAAACAGATTTATGAAACGAGTGTAAATAGGCCAACCAGTAGAAGCCGACCATGGCGAACGTATAACGATTAAATCGGAGACGTTTTAAAGAAAGGCCAAGTCAAAAGTAGTACCTATAACCGGCGAGCATTTATGATGGCGCTCGTGAACATAGAAGAAGCGAAAGACATAAATGTCAGTATCGTAGCATGTGAAAAGAAGCAGTGTCTGCCTACCCCAACAGGAAAATGGCGTGATTTTTATGTAAATACATGTATATGTATGGTCTATTTAATAAGCACAAAATAAATACACAATTAAGACCGCCTCCTTGTTACACTTATTTTGTAAGTTGAATTAAGTTCTTTATTGTTCGCTAAATGGTGGTCACAAAAGAGTTTTCTATCGATCTATCTATCTATATACATATTTATCAGTAGGCGTGCTACGCCGCGTGCCGTTTCTTGTAAGAAAAGACATCAACGCACCGCTATGCCGTGTAACACTTGAGAAATCTCGAAGTTCAAATCCCGCCGTGGACCATTATACTTTTTGAAGAATATCAGGAATAGAATATAATCAGGAACCCGTAAAACTGGCCCTAAGGCTACTAGTACAAGTAATACTAATTTATGAGCCACCTATATACATTTTTATATCAACCCAATCTGTATGAACAATGTAACTTTCAAAAAAGCCAGACTAAACTTGTCCTTGATACACTTTAACTCCATTGTTGTATGAGAAATTTAAAAAAACAATAATTTTAACACGTGCCATTATTATAAACATCCAATTCATTAAACCTCAATTTGTAAAAACATTTAAAATACACATAACCAACGCGACGTTAACGCAAATTAAAATTTATCTCGTTGTAAAATAAACTTATTTATAACTTAATTCCGTAATTTTATTTAACGAGCTTCAACCTTCAATATAGAGCGAATACTCTCAAGATTTTATTACACTTATCAATATCATATCAGTATAAAAAATCAATGAATATATAAAGTTTAATATGTCCGTTTTGAAAATACACGTATTTTAATGTTACGATAAATCGTGGACAATTTATTGTGTTACTGTTTAAAGTATAAAATTAACACCTCTAGAAACTTGATACGTTACAGTACGAGTTCATAAATATTACACATCAAGCTTTTAGAAAATGAGTGTAATAAAGTCATAATGGAATCTTACTCACTAAACAAAGACATTATTCTAACATGATGGTTGTAGCCAGTCGACTTGCAACACAGCAACCGACTTCCCAAAAAGGAGGAGGTTCTCAATTCATGTGTTTTTTTTATATGTTTCTTACCCATTATTCAGGCAATTGTGAGCAGATTTGAATGATTATTTTTGTTATAGGTAGAGTTAATATTCAAAATAGTCCCATTTAAGTTTTGTCAGGAGCTGATAAGTATCTCCAGAGATATGATGATAAACGTCTCAAGTTTTCTACTGAAACCGACTCACGCGGCCTCGAAGTCGTTTTTTTTTTTTAAACTATTTTATATATAGCTAGTAATTAAACATTTTGTAATACGGGACCTATCGCGCAAAAAAATGTATTTATGTTGCATTGGTAGAAACGCTGCGTACCCTTTCATGGTGGATGCCTACACTTCACTAAAACACACCTCCATTTTCATAAGTCTTGGAGCAGCGGTTTAGGCAGTACGTTGATATATTACTTTGTACTATCTTATATCGTATATGTTAAGCTATGGATTGACCAGCGTCTTCTACTTCCAGACGAAAAACCTTCTATGACATTAAGTTGATTAATAATTTTGGCGCGACAGGCGTTTAGAATGAAAAATAACGCTTTTTAATTTGTAGAATAATACCGCGACATAAACTCATCTAAGATTTCTTGTATATACAGAATTTAGGCAATTAATTCTAGTCTATTCTATTCGTTAAAGTATCAGTGATAGTGACGACACTCTACAAAGACGAAATTAACCGATAGCACTCTTCTAAAGCTCGGTTACGCAATAGTATTATTTATTCTGTGACTCGGTGTATAATATTTACGGCCTTGTACTGAACCCAGATAGATAATAATAATTAAAATTAATGTGCCTATATGTCTGAATTGCTGTGAAAACCATTAAACAAATTAAAAGTATGTTAATATACCTGAACCCTGACAAATTTATCATTTTGTAAAATCATTAAGCTTTTAAGTTTTTGATAGCAAAATGTCAAAGTATTTCGCAAATAACGCGAAAAATATTAAAATTAAATTGCTTGGTAATTAATTTTGAATATTAATGTACTATTTAATAACAATATTATTTTATTACATGTGTATATTTATGTGGATGGCTGATTAACATTCTGTTGCAGTTTTAAAAATGTTTTATTTTCACTCACCTCTTAATTTACTATAACTTAATAGTACTTACGCAAGAAGATAAGACTGCCTATTGTATTGCCTCGCTGCTGTATTTGTTATTGCGAATGTGTTTTACAATTTGTGAATTAAGTGGTACCTAATTGTTATCAATAAAGACTTTAATATTGTATGTATTGTATTGTATATATTTTTAGGAACGATATTGTACTCTGTTTATAATAAGTGGAGCGATGATATACACGAGCTGGGTGGTAGCGGTTGAAAACGAATAGCTGAATTATTTTATAAATAATATGCATAGTTAAAAAAAATATAAAAATAGTTTGCGCAGTGAAATTCTACCTACAATCCGTGAAGCCATTGCACTTTAGATGGTTCCATATTCTATAGTTTTCAAAGTGTTTTCTAGTTTTTTAGTTTCAAATATAGTTGGAAAAAATAAAGGAGGGTGACAGTGCAATATTTTTTTGTTTATATTCATTCCAAAGACTTCTGAGAGATTTTTATTATAAACCTTCGATATTACAAATTTGACGTTCGAATCGAACGCCAAGAAGATAGATAAAGATTATTTAGCACTAAAACGTAAAAGCAAAATAAAATACGAGTCCGTACAGCAGATGAATTTACTATGGTCCCTACAGAACAAAATCCATACATCAACCATGTCTCGGTTATTATTGTTCAGCACTCAGCCATAAAATAGTCAATAACTACGGCACTGTGACGAAATTCTCGAAGCGATTAGCCTATCCTTCACAAAAGTGACACCAAGACACTTAATAAAGAGTATTGTGGTACTTCATTCAGTATGCTTCAGTGAGTTTAATGACCATGTAGGTAGCACAATGTTCTCTTTCGACGACACAGCCACCTAATGTTGTATTATTGGGAGTTAGGCGATAAATGTTTTAGGACTGCAGTGTGAATGGAAGCCGTCCCGTTTTATTTCACTGAAGGTGTGGTTGACCAGCTTTATGACCGCAATTTAGTGCTACGGTCTCCTTGTTTTTGTACTGTGACCATGGTTAATTTGGTTATAGGATGAAAGTTGCTTTCTTGGCATCCTTTGTCTATTGTTTAACGCCAATCGTAAAGTTGTTCTTGGTAGTGAAATTCCAACGTTGTCTTTGAGATCGTAATGCATATTTTATTGGAATTAAGACTTCCGGATAGATGGAGCGACGATAATTGCAGGCTGCTTAGCAGTGATTGGAAGTGAAGAGCTCAACAATTTGCTGTGTGTCATATCACGGTAGAAGACGTAAGTAAGTCCAGCAGTTGAACGAAAAGTAGGTGGTAATGACGATGATTATAATACTCGTGGTAATGCAAGAAGGTATGACTACAATGCAAAAACCAGCCTTTATATATATAGAGCCTATTGAGATTTTATTATGTTACCCTATTATTTATCATATTCCTCACCGAAATTACATCTAGCGACAAACAGTCTGAATGGATAAAAATTGTGAGAAGCCAAAACAAAAGTAGATTGTATCTCCCTGATAGTTTTTAAGCATGGTAGTTTATTTGTATAAATCTGTATTTAAATTTTAATTTTGTTGCCTCACATTTTTTTGCCGTAGCTCATAGCTCAATACAAATATGAAGACAATTTCAACAAGTGTATTATCTCATGGAGTTCCTACTCTCATAGGAAACAATTTATCCATTTAGCGTGTGTATGCAACTGTCTGTCCAGTGTCCACCCTCAATGAATACACTCTACAGGGAACTATTCTTCGCTTTTACATGCGATAATATTCTCAGATTATTATATAACGAGCAACTCAAAATACTCGTGAAAAGGACTCTCCAAGTAACTAAGGGGATAAATATAAACCACTAGCTGTGCTCCGTGGTTTTACCCGCGTAGACGTCGTTCTCGTGAGAATATTGGGATAATAAAACTGGCCAAGTGCGAGTCAGCATCGCGTCTCTTATCGCACACTTAGGGAGGGTTCCCTACAATACGAAACATAACAGAGTTTCAATCTCATATATTTTATTAATTGATATCACCAAGAATATTTGGTTTGGTCGCGATCTAGAAAGACGGGGCTCGTTTACTAGCGCCATCTATGTCATTATGCCGAAACTAATTAGATAGATGGCGTTTAAAAACACGTTCTTTGTATGGGGACCCCCTTTAATTTTTAACTTTATTTTGTTGTTCTAGCGGCAACAGAAATATGTCATCTGTGAAAATTTCAACTGTCTAACTATCACGGTTAATGAGCTATAGACTGGTGACAGACGGACAGACAGGCAGACAGACAGACAGACAGACAGACAGACGGACAGCGGAGTCTTAGTAATAGGGTCCCGTTTTACCCTTTGGGTACGGAACCCTAAAAAGTATCCTATGTGTTATTTCAAGGACTAGGCTATCTACTTACCAAATTTTAGCTAAATCGATTCAATAATTTTTGCGTGAAAAAGTAACAAACATATGTACATTCATTCATACATTCTTACAAACTAACAAACATATGTACATTCATTCATACATTCTTACAAACTTCCGCGTTTATAATATTATAGTAGAATTGTAATACTACAAGTCTTATAACTACTACTGCTTACTATTGCTATGTGCGGGATATATATATATAAATTTCCCGTCTCTTGTATCATATCATTTAATGATCGATACCTACGTGCACTGAAATAAAAACAGGCCAAGTCGAGTTGAACTCGCCCACCGCGGCTTCCGTACCAACGTTGGTATATACCAATTAAGTAAGACCTCTAAATTGTATCAGCGCTCATATAACTCAGAAGTCTAAGTTAACTGGCGTAAACTATGTATGTATGTCGGCACCCTTTAATTTTCAACTTTTTTTATTTTTGGATTTTTTCCTTAATTTGTACTGTAAGACCTTGCTTCTTGCATTCTTGCATTCTTTATTCCGAAAAATAAAAAAGTTGAAAATTAAGGTAAATTTTGGTACTTAGTTTTCGCGAAAATCTGAATTTGCCCATATCTTTTTATTGTGTTGACTCAAGATCTTGATTTTTATACACCCAATAGGGACTATAGATTTCAGTATCAGGTATAAATTTCAACTTGCTAGGTCCACCTGTTCCTGAGAAAATCAGTAGTGACACACGGACAGACGGACAGACAGACAGACGGACAGACAGACAGACGGACAAGAAAGTGATCTTATAAGGGTTCCTTTTTCTACCTTTTGAGGTACGGAACCCTAAGAATGAAAGGAAACACATTTTAAAGAAATCCGTACATGTTTTAGAAGCATATTATATCAAGTTCCGCCTGACTATCTACCAAAAAGTAGCTTACCAAGATGAGAGAGAAAATTTGCCGCCATAACTTTAGGGTGCTACGATAGCACAAAACCCCTGACAGTAAGAGTTTTCTAAGCCTAGCGCGTTCACTATTTCAACCACATCATTGCTTACCACCAGTGGAGATATTGATCAAACGTTAGCCTATCAGATCAAAAAAAAATGATTGGCGTGGTAAATAACTCGCTCATTCGTCATGTATCAGTTTATGTAAAAGAATTAGATGATTTTGACATAACGTCATCATCAAAACGAGACCAAATTTAAACGGGGCCAAAATTTCAAAATATGTGTTTCGGCGCATTCTTTACCTAACCTTGTTTTATTTTAAGCCGGTTAAAAAACATTTGCTAAAGCAATTGCACCACCAATAGCTTCGTAAATAACGCTTTACCAACTTTTAAAGTAATTACTATAGCGTCTACGTAAATTTAGTTGAGTAGCTCTAAATCCAAAGCTCAGTCGATAAACTTCAGAGTTTACTGCTGCTCTTAAACATCCGTCATGCTTTACAGGCGGGCCTACCACAAACGCTTAAAAACATCTTATGGCAGCCTTGCTACACTGGAAACAGGGAGATTTTTTAATGCCAGATAGACAAACCTCTTCAACCTCGCCCATACATAAGAATATGTATTAAAGACCTCGCATAATGTTCTTGACGATGTTCCCATAGGTGGGAGCGTGCTTGTCTGGATCGTTTACATAACAAAAAAAATGCAGTGCTAGTCATTTTCAGTACGAAACTTGAGGTGTTTATCTCCATATCACTGGAGATACTCATCAGATCTCAATGATATAACAATGGGACCAAATGGCAATTCTGAGGTAACAATTTTTTTTTAAATACATTTGAATTGAGAACCTCTTCCTTTTTTGAAGTCGGTTGATGAAAAGCTAGAATGTAAGTAAAAAGAAACGGTGGATAATGTTGCTTCCTTACTGCTGTGTAACACATTTTTCGTAATAATTTATCTGAAAAAGATAATAACTATCTAATTACTCATTACGTTCTTTGAAGATGCCAACTTAACATCAGCGCTCATAATATCGCTGAAGTTGATAAGCGAAGGTAACCACTTACCGTCTACACTTACCGTCTGTACATAGCGGCGCCACAGTTTTACAATCCATATGGATCCATGTGTATATTTATCACGCAATTTTCATAGCAAACAGACATCTAAGAGGCCATACTGTGCTCTATGCATTTCATCAACAGGAGCTAAGTAGACAAGTTGTAAGACCGTAGTTAGACTGAAATAAGAATGCTGCCGACATTGTAGTAGGCCCTCATTTCCTGCGCACTGCACTATTGTTCAACTAATTAAATAGTAAAACTTGTAGAAAACTGAAACAAGATATTGGCGTAAAGTTAAACCAGAAGAGTTTTAATAAAGTATTGCCACAGTTACTCAAACAAAATTGACCAGTTGGTGAAGTGGTAAGTGAGCCTGTCTACGAAACCTAAGGTTCGATTCCCACACAGGAAATTCTTTGTGTGATCCACAAATATTTTTTCCGAGTCTGGGTGTAATTATGTCCATGATTTGTATGTTTTTGAAGTCCCCCGAGGCACACGGTTTTGCAAAGTGCGGAAAGTTGACTTTAAAAAAAACAAGCAAGGAATAGACTTAATCATTCCTTGATTATGAGAAACCTAGACGCTCAATTCTTTTTTCATGTATCTGATAGGATAACGTTTGACTACTATCTTGCTTAGTGGTAAGCGATGATGTGCTCGAAGATAGTGAACACGCTTGGCGTAAAATGGTCTGACTCTCAGGGGCTGAGTACTGCCGGAACACCGTAAAGTTATAGCGGACATTTTTTTGCTTGGTGTGGTAAGTAACTTTTTCATAGATAGAAGCTAGGCCAACATTGATAAGCTGCCAACCTATAAGCAAAATCTAAGTTTTTATATGAACAAGGTAGCAAATAAGCAAACAGCCCACCTCATTGAAAGCGGTCCCCATCATAAGTAATTTAGGTAATTTAAAATATATTCCTAATTTCAGCATAGCGTGATACGTTCTGGGCGAAGCTGGCCCAGTGGTGGAGATGACGCAAACGTAGTAAGGCGACACCAGGCGACGGCAGACCAAGAAGAAGACGGCAGGATGAAATAGTCACGTTCAACTGCAACTGGACACAAATGGGTCAGGACAAAAGTGAATGGAAGGAGTGGAAGGAGACCTCTATCCAGCAGTAGGTCAATAATGGCTTTATAATAATACTACAATACTTCAAAATGTAAAACCACCCCCGACCGATCTATGTATAATTTGTTTATTAAGACCACTCCAATGAGCCCAAACTCGACATCTCTGCTGCACGTTGGTGAGGAGTTGAGTATTCTGCAGATTCCAGGAGATGTCCTAGCATCAGTTCAGTGCTTCCATGTTCTTACAAATAGGGTTGATGTAAGAGAATACCGAATTTTGCATTGATAAGACCTATTATATTTAGCTTAGTTGGAGGGCTTAACAAGAATACTAGTAATGTGCAACCCACATTGCGAGTAATCTTTAAAAAAAAATAAAAAAAATGTATTTATATAAGTTGTTTTCAGAGCGCCATCGACTAGAAAAAAAATCATCAAAACTAAGAACACTCTCGGTGATGATACCTATCAAACAAAAAAAATATAATCAGAATCAGTTCATCTGTTTGGGCGCTACGATGCCACAGACATACAACACATACATAGATACTTATAACCACCCTTATTTTTGCATCGGGGGTTAAAAAATAGCAACACAGGAGGGGTTAAACACAGAATAAATAACAGTAGATACGTTAAAGTAACATTATCCTATTAGAACTTTTTTGCATATCTTAGTGGAAAGCAAAAACAAAGGAACAGTCAATAAATACTATTAGCACGCTAAGAATATTTTAAACTGCGGTAAGCTCTGAAGCGGCAAGCGGCAGCGATCAAAAACATCAGAAGGCACTTCGCGACTACCGCCCAGAACAAACACGTTGGTTTTATAGCCTTGATAATTAATACGCGATCAATTCGGACCGCGTCCTGTCGGTCACTATATTCTACCAAAATGTGTGAGACTAGACTAGAGCAAACACATAGGTTTGCCTGATAAGCAAGCACCCATTTTTACAAGCTTTTATTTTGATTAAAATTTTCGTAATTTTCGTAGGGTATTAATAATTTAATATGTTATTAACGGAACAGTTGCATTGATATCGTATGTTTATTTACGTCTAAACAAATGTTTGGCTACAATCTCACCCGATGTTAGGTGACGATGTTGCCGAAGATGTAGCACGCTTGCTCAGTAAATACCTATTCACGCTCGATTTAAACGTCCCCAGGTTATATTTCAGAGGAAAGACAGTCGATGGCAGAGAATTCCATTAAATGTTAAAAATTAATATGATTTTTAGGGTTCCGAACCCAAAGGGTACCAACAGAACCCTATTACTGAGACTGCGCTGTCCGACTGTCTGTCTGTCTGTCTGTCTGTCTGTCTGTCCATCTGTCACCAGGCTGTATCTCATGAACCGTGATAGTGAGACGGTTGAAATTTTCACAGATTATGTATTTCTGTTGCCGCTATATCAACAAATACTAAAAACAGAACAATGTTAAAAATTAAAGGGGGTCCCCATACAAAAAACGTGGTTTTACTATAGCGCCATCTATGAACGATTATAATAACCTTATTATTAAATATATTAATTACCTACCTTTGTGTTAACTTTCACTTAGTTAGTGTTAGAAGTTCGTAAGACATTCGTTAGATGGCGTTGTAGTTAATAAGCATGTTTGGTATTGACCCGGTAATATAATATAATATTATACTTATATATATATATATATATATATATATATATATATATATATATATATATATATATATATATATATATATATTATACTTTTATAAATATATATACCCATATATCACCCAACCCGACTGCCCAGCGCGTGGTGATTATTTGGGCAAAACCTGCATGGCAAGCACAAAATTACAACGGCCCCCAGTTCCCGGTCGCCCCGCTATTCCTAACCAAGGTGGCGGTTACGGTAACGGCGAGGCAGGGGGTGCTAAGAATCCCCGGGCTACGGTAGGCCGCCAACACCGACTGACACTGGCAACGTTTAATGGACGCACGCTACGGCTTGATGCACACTTGGCACAACTGGAAGAGGAGCTGAAAAACATAAGATGGCTTATTCTAGGGTTATGTGAAGTCCGAAGAGAGGGGGAGGACACCGTTACCCTAGAATCGGGCCATCTTATGTATTTCAGAGAGGGAGAACAACCATCCCAAGGTGGCGTCGGGTTCTTGGTCCACAAGATCCTCTCTGACAACGTTCTAGAAATCTCCAGTGTGTCGACAAGGGTAGCGTATCTTGTGATCAAACTCACCGAGAGGTATAACCTCAAGGTTATCCAAGTATACGCACCGACTTCGGCACACTCGGACGATGAAGTGGAGGAAATGTACGAGGACATTTCTAAGGCCTTACATACCACCCAAAAGGCCCACTTCAACGTTGTCATGGGAGATCTTAACGCTAAAGTGGGAGTACAAACAAGCGGCGAATCGGTAGTAGGACCACACGGATTGGGAAGCAGAAATCATAGGGGGCAAATGCTCGTCAACTTCCTAGAAAAAGAGGGGCTTTTTCTGATGAACTCCTTCTTTCAGAAAGACCCCCAGCGGAAGTGGACGTGGCAAAGCCCCGACGCTATGACCAAAAACGAGATCGACTTCATTATGACGGACAAAAAGCGCATATTTAGAGATGTCTCAGTGATCACTAGGTTTAAAACCGGCAGTGATCACCGACTAGTCCGAGGATCTCTAGATATCGACTGCAAGCTTGAACGTGTTCGTCTAATGAAGTCCACGCTCCGACCCAACATGCTACAATCCGTGGTCGGGTCCGAAACGTTCCAGCTGAAACTGGAGAACCGATTCGCTGCACTGGAAACCACAATTGACGTTGACGTTGACCAGGATCTCGACCATGCGGTGGGTATCCTCAGGGAGGAGGGTACAAAACTCTGTGAGACGCGAGGTGCTGGCAAGAAGTCTAAGCTTTCAGAAGAATCTCTACAGCTAATGCAGAAGCGACGTGAAAACCCCGCAATCACTTCGTCAGATCAACGGACTCTCAACAAAAAGATTTTTAAATTGGTACGACGTGACCTCCGGAACTCCAACACACGCACAATTAAAGAAGCGATAGAGCAAAACCGGGGGTCCAAAGTCTTTGTCCAACAGCTGGGCCGAAGCCATCTGACGAAGTTGACCACTTCTAGCGGGAGTGTCGTCGCTTCTAAGCCGGAGATTCTTAAGGAAGTAAAAGACTTCTACAGCCAATTATACACCTCACAAGCGTCCCTTCCCCAACCCGGTATTGAGGACCCTAGAGCCACTCTAACCCGCCACTATACCGAAGATCTGCCAGACATCAGCCTAGATGAAATTGTGATGGCTCTCAGACAGCTTAATAACGGAAAAGCCCCCGGAGAGGATGGAATTACAACGGAGCTCTTAAAAGCCGGTGGAACTCCTACGCTACTACAGCTTCAGCGTATTTTTAATTCCGTCCTCTTTTCGGGGAGAACTCCGAAGACATGGAGTAAAAGCGTGGTTGTTATGTTCTTCAAAAAGGGAGACAAAACCTTTTTGAAGAATTATCGACCTATCTCCCTCTTAAGCCATGTCTATAAGCTTTTTTCGAGAGTGATCACAAATCGTCTCGCGCGCAGGCTCGACGAATTTCAGCCTCCCGAGCAGGCTGGGTTTCGAGGAGGATACGGCACCATAGACCACATTCACACAGTGCGGCAGGTTATACAGAAGACCGAAGAGTATAACCAGCCCCTGTGTTTAGCGTTTGTGGACTATGAGAAAGCCTTTGACTCAATTGAAACCTGGTCTGTTCTGGAGTCTCTGCAACGGTGCCAAGTTGATTGGCGATACGTGCAAGTGTTGAGAGGTCTGTATGACGCCGCGACTATGACCGTCCAAGTACAAAATCAGCAGACTGAACATATCCACTTACATAGAGGTGTGAGACAAGGGGACGTTATTTCCCCCAAATTGTTCACAAACGCTCTAGAGGATATGTTCAAAACGCTGAACTGGAAAGGACGGGGCATAAATATCAATGGCAATTACCTCTCACACTTGAGATTTGCAGATGATATCGTCATCATGGCTGAAACCGTGCAGGACTTGCAACACATGCTGACCACCCTTGCTGATTCATCTGCACGCATCGGTCTCCGGATGAACTTGGATAAGACCAAGATCATGTTCAACGAACATGTTATTCCGGAACCGATTGCCCTAAACGGAGTTCCTCTCGAAGTTGTTCACGAATACGTCTACCTTGGGCAAATCTTGCAATTGGGTAGAAACAACTTCGAGAAGGAAGCTCGCAGAAGAATACAGTTGGGATGGGCAGCATTCGGAAAACTTCGGCGAGTCTTTTCGTCGCCCATACCACAAAGCCTAAAGACGAAAGTCTTTAACGAGTGCGTTCTACCTGTTATTACTTACGGAGCCGAGACGTGGACACTGACGGTGCGACTAGTTCACCAATTCAAAGTCGCTCAGCGAGCTATGGAGAGGGCTATGCTCGGAGTTTCTCTGAAGGATCGAATTCGAAACGAAGTCATCCGTCAGAGAACCAAAGTTATCGACATAGCTCAAAGGATTAGCAAGCTGAAATGGCAGTGGGCTGGTCACATCTGTCGTAGAACCGATAACCGTTGGGGTAGACGAGTTCTAGAGTGGAGACCACGGGTCGGCAAACGTAGTGTAGGACGCCCTCCAGCTAGGTGGAGCGATGATATACGCAAGTTGGCTGGCAGCGGTTGGAAACAAATAGCTGAAGATCGAGCTCAGTGGCGTGCCATGGGAGAGGCCTATGTCCAGCAGTGGACGGAAATTGGCTGATAATGATGAATGATGATGAAATATATATACTGTGGTTTGGAACCCTCCGTGTGTGAGACAAAAGTCTGACTCGCACTTAGCCAGTTTTATTTAGTTATATGTACATAAGCTAGATAAATTATGTTTAGATAGATAAAGATTAACTTTCCATAGTTACACCAGAGCTATGGGCTAACTTTCATGCACAACAAAATTAAACTGTGTTACAATGAACGATCTTATTAACCTTTGGGTTTGTACAAGTTTTTTGTTACGTTATATATGTTAATTAGTCATTAATATGGTGACTACTTGACCCGAGAAAAAAGGTGAAATGCTGAAAACCAGCGCACTGCCGCAGGGCACTGTAATGATGCATTATGCTAAACATGTGCTCTTTTCGTAGCCAACTACCACTTTTTTGCGGTATTGTACTAAAATTTTGTTTTATGGATATGAATATATATGTGTTTACTTTCTTAGTTGGGTTCATTTTCAAGGTGGTCCCGTTTAAATTTTATCAATATCAAGTTCTGCTAAATATCTCCAGCGATATGACGATAAACGTCTTAAACTTGCTACTGAAACTAACTCACCTGGCATGGAAATCGGTTTTATTTTTTAATTTATAAACTATTCTTATTATAATTATTTTCTGCTATAATGGTCCTTACCGTTGTTGAGTTTATTTGATTATAGAGCCGGAATATGGGGACTGGAACTATCTTCAGGCAAATTATAGGACAGTCGAATCTAATAATGTTTGATATCTTGTGTACTTTCCATGTAAGGGTTTTTACAAAAGATTGTTGAAAAAACACTACCTATCTTTAATTGATTTTCTTAGTTACTGCCACAGAATAATTAATAGTACTACGTTACTCTCGAATAAATATAAGTAGTCTTTTGTTTCAGAAGCTGGTAGAGCAGTAATGTAACTTGTGTTTCCAGCAGCGTGGAAGCGTTCCAGAACCGTGTTTGACCACTCAAAATCGGTTTATTTCTGTTTGTCCCCTTAATCTGTCCCCTTGTTCGCGCTGTCCCCGTAGCAAGGGGACAGCGTGAACTTTTTCCTGTTTGTCCATTTAATGGGACAGATTAAGGGGACAAACAGGAATAAACCTCAAACACTAGCATCAGATTTAAAAAGCTTTGCCATTGCAAATAACTGTAGAGTCAATACGATGTATGAGATCTAAAACTATGGAAATCTTACTGCCTAAAAGCTTTAAACCTTTACCCTATACTGCAATAAGTCATATCAATAAATAAATTCGGTAAAATTCATTCAACTTACAGACAGACCAGTAAGTCGACAATTTTCTTTAAGATAAATCAAAAGAGCAAGGTAAAATAGAAACAACAATGCCGCCGGACCGAGCCTAATTTCAATAATGAAAACAGTACACATCGGCTCTCCTGTTGTCCGAATGCATTTTTCTACGAAGCCAATGTCAATATTGACTCCCTTCTGTGAGTAGCACAAAGCCTAATGTTTACCCCGACATTGCACTTCAGGTCCTGTGTAAACTCACTCTTAGAAACCGCGTCCAAGCGAATTTAACTCGTACTGTTAAATATTTAAGGTTGTTTTGTTGCTATATGTTAATGTTGTAGTTAAGACACAAAAAACATTACATTTTATGTGTGTAGTAGCGTTTGGTAGCTTCAGGCGTTTCTGTGGTTACGTTGTACACAGGTTAGGAAATATTGGAGTAATTGTGTTCTTGCCATGGTACCTATTTTAAGGAAAGGCTTGGTTCTAGAGGTTTCATAAAGTTGGTAAACCACTGAAATATTGCAACGGCGAGTTTTAGTGGTAGATTGAAAAGTTCTGAATACTATCCTAGTTTAACTCGTATGTGGGACAGGATTTTAATCGCCTTGGTTACGTTTTTCTAAATACAAATAGTTATTTTCAAATCCTAAAGTTTTACAAGATTATATGCAATTTTCTTTAGCAATTTTTAGCTAATCGCTGTCAAAATATTAATAACCGGTCAAGTGAACCAAAAAGTGAAAACAAAGGTCAAAAAACCGGTGAAAAAATCATCCCCACTTCTCATATAGGGGAGCTACCCTAAAAAAAAATATTTTTCAAAATTTTATTTCAGCACTTTGTCGGCGTAATTTATATACATACCCCATGTAATATATGTATATAATACCCCATACAAATTACAGCTTTCTAGTATTAACGGTCTCTTAGCAAAACCTCGGACAGACAGACAGACAGACAGACAGACCGACGGACATGACGAAACTATAAGGGTTCCTTGTCAGGACTACGGAACCCGAAAAACGTCGCGCGTCGGTATGTTAGTAAGCGTAACAAAAGGCTTAATCGACAACTTTCCTTGATTGTTATTTTAGTTTAGATTTCTGTTTCTTCCATAAAATGAATACCCGTATATGTTTCGTTAAAAAAGTTATTACATTACATACAATTTATTAGTTTATTCCCGAGTGACTCATCATATAAATAAACATACACTACGTTAGTATGTACTAAAACTTCTAATACATGTTATTATTCCAAGCACAAAGTACCGGTTATAGAAGAAAACAAAACCTAAAATTATCATCGATAGAACTGACAATGAAACAATAGCGTGTAATACATCCAGACAAATAATAACATATGTCTAATGCCGTAGGAAAAACACGCGTTGTGCATTAGACGGTGAATAGGAAATTGGTTAATGCGTTGAGAAATATAGTTTCGTTTATGTTCGAGAATTTTAAGACTATCATTAGAAACTTAGTTAAAAAGGCGGCTATAAACAACACTTATACAATACTCAAGCCACAGATCCACTCCTTAGCATAGAAAACATTTGATTAAATCACATAATAACCAATCAACTAACTAGTTTCAATATTTATGCTGAGAATAAATAGATCTATGCGACACTTCTATAATATTAGCCTAAGAAATAATTCGCAATAAAACGTTTTTATTTATATTATAAGTCGGCAAATAAGTTGACGACCCGCCTGATAGTAAGCTCTCTGCTCTCACCGTCACCCTGCAACACTGAGATAGTAACTGCCTTCAAGAATCTTTTAACATATCACATTTTTCTGTGTTTTACATATTGTGTCACAGCGGGAAAACCAAGACTGAAAGCTTTCTATTATCATAATCTCTGAAAGGTAACTATTTGTTGTATTTAAGATCTCGGCGAGAGTGTGTATCTAGTCTGAGTGTGAGAATCTCAGGAGAGAACTTTTGGCAAAACTCCAAATGCTTCACAACATCAGCGGAACACACTTCTTACTGAAGTTCTATGGGTCTATAATGGAACGCTTTGAGCCAATCTCATACCTTTTGCACTGAATTTACTTGGTACTACTTATCCTCTGTTTAACTGTATCGGCGAAACCGCTTATGGTGACATAGTGACGCGTGTACAAGAACACAACAACGCGAATAATTAAAATAATCGTGATACAGTAGCGGAACGTCCTTCGACTACTAAAACGTTAAAGGTAACCATAAAGTTTACCTAGGTACTGAAACGGGAACTTTTAGAATTTCGAATCTTGACCTGCACCCTCCTGTAAAGGGGGGAGTTATCATCACACTAGAGGCACAGATTATATAATAATTACTAGAGGTTCACCTTTTTGTGCGGTTGAGCGCCGAATAACTTAAATAATAATAACTTAAAAATACTATTAGAACTAAAATTCACGGCAGACGCAAACAATATTGGCCGTTACTTTGCAAAGGTTTGCTAAATTCAACATTCTTTATCGTGACTAAATCTGCAAAAAACTTTAGAACTACTAAAAGCGGGCAATAAAAACATAAACCCTTTCCAAATTGCCAACACAAACGTCTGACTAAAAGGACTACGGGGACAATATTTGGCAAACGTCATCCAAATAGCGTCCATAAAATACCAATACATTCACACCAATAAATCACGAAATAGTACAATAAAACTAACGGCAAAACTCTTTATTACTAACTCTACCTACTGTTTTTCGAATTCGCAAATAAATGAGTATTTGAGCAATCGTGAAAGCTATAAACATTTTCGCGTTAAAGTCATTGTTCTAAAAACAAAGGGTTAGAGTCTGTTGTTATCGTGCTCTGTAAACAATAACATAAACATCTTCGACTAGAGATGCGAGGAGAAGAAATTGGCCGGAGCCAACTGTGTTGCCAATCTAAATCTGGTTGAGAAATTATTCAAAATACTCCATGCTACAAATAAGGTTTTGATGGACTTATAGATCAAGGTAGAGTAGCTACTTTTAACCTACAAACGATAATTTATATGACAATGATGAAAGTCATGTTAACAAGTAATATATTAAGTAAATTGTTAAACACAATCCAAAATTTCATCGTACCGACGGGACTCGAACCCGCACCCCCCGGATTACACGTCCAGGTGCTCTGCCAATTAAGCCACGGTTCGATACATCGATACGACGAAATTAGTGGATTGCATTTTGTTAACCCAATTATGCATTGGTGGCGCCATCTATGACTACTTATTACGTAAGTTAATCATTCGGAAGAAATCGTTACAGTTTTCAAATCCGACGAGAGATGTTGCACTGCGTAAATCAAATATTATGTTTCTTTGAAGTGTCTCACACTTTACATTTTTGTAAATTGTTAAACACAATCCAAAATTTCATCGTACCGACGGGACTCGAACCCGCACCCCCCGGATTACACGTCCAGGTGCTCTGCCAATTAAGCACGGTTCGATACATCGATACGACGAAATTAGTGGATTGCATTTTGTTAACCCAATTATGCATTGGTGGCGCCATCTATGACTACTTATTACGTAAGTTAATCATTCGGAAGAAATCGTTACAGTTTTCAAATCCGACGAGAGATGTTGCACTGCGTAAATCAAATATTATGTTTCTTTGAAGTGTCTCACACTTTACATTTTTGTAAATTGTTAAACACAATCCAAAATTTCATCGTACCGACGGGACTCGAACCCGCACCCCCCGGATTACACGTCCAGGTGCTCTGCCAATTAAGCCACGGTTCGATACATCGATACGACGAAATTAGTGGATTGCATTTTGTTAATCCCATTATGCATTGGTGGCGCCATCTATGACTACTTATTACGTAAGTTAATCATTCGGAAGAAATCGTTACAGTTTTCAAATCCGACGAGAGATGTTGCACTGCGTAAATCAAATATTATGTTTCTTTGAAGTGTCTCACACTTTACATTTTTGTAAATTGTTAAACACAATCCAAAATTTCATCGTACCGACGGGACTCGAACCCGCACCCCCCGGATTACACGTCCAGGTGCTCTGCCAATTAAGCACGGTTCGATACATCGATACGACGAAATTAGTGGATTGCATTTTGTTAACCCAATTATGCATTGGTGGCGCCATCTATGACTACTTATTACGTAAGTTAATCATTCGGAAGAAATCGTTACAGTTTTCAAATCCGACGAGAGATGTTGCACTGCGTAAATCAAATATTATGTTTCTTTGAAGTGTCTCACACTTTACATTTTTGTAAATTGTTAAACACAATCCAAAATTTCATCGTACCGACGGGACTCGAACCCGCACCCCCCGGATTACACGTCCAGGTGCTCTGCCAATTAAGCCACGGTTCGATACATCGATACGACGAAATTAGTGGATTGCATTTTGTTAACCCAATTATGCATTGGTGGCGCCATCTATGACTACTTATTACGTAAGTTAATCATTCGGAAGAAATCGTTACAGTTTTCAAATCCGACGAGAGATGTTGCACTGCGTAAATCAAATATTATGTTTCTTTGAAGTGTCTCACACTTTACATTTTTGTAAATTGTTAAACACAATCCAAAATTTCATCGTACCGACGGGACTCGAACCCGCACCCCCCGGATTACACGTCCAGGTGCTCTGCCAATTAAGCCACGGTTCGATACATCGATACGACGAAATTAGTGGATTGCATTTTGTTAACCCAATTATGCATTGGTGGTGCCATCTATGACTACTTATTACGTAAGTTAATCATTCGGAAGAAATCGTTACAGTTTTCAAATCCGACGAGAGATGTTGCACTGCGTAAATCAAATATTATGTTTCTTTGAAGTCTAATTTCGTCGTATCGATGTATCGAACCGTGGCTTAATTGGCAGAGCACCTGGACGTGTAATCCGGGGGGTGCGGGTTCGAGTCCCGTCGGTACGATGAAATTTTGGATTGTGTTTAACAATTTACAAAAATGTAAAGTGTGAGACACTTCAAAGAAACATAATATTTGATTTACGCAGTGCAACATCTCTCGTCGGATTTGAAAACTGTAACGATTTCTTCCGAATGATTAACTTACGTAATAAGTAGTCATAGATGGCGCCACCAATGCATAATTGGGTTAACAAAATGCAATCCACTAATTTCGTCGTATCGATGTATCGAACCGTGGCTTAATTGGCAGAGCACCTGGACGTGTAATCCGGGGGGTGCGGGTTCGAGTCCCGTCGGTACGATGAAATTTTGGATTGTGTTTAACAATTTACAAAAATGCAAAGTGTGAGACACTTCAAAGAAACATAATATTTAATATATTAAGACCTAAAAGTAATATTAGTTTAGTTTTCAACATGTAGGTTGGAAATCAACTAATAAGATCAACTAAACAACAAAGACAATCAGCTAATAGACTGTGAAATTTAAGTTTCACTCTACACGTACTTCGATAAAAATACATAAATAAATTCTTAAATAAGTGGCGTAATTACTGGAAAAGGCATCTTTATATATTGTAGCCGGAGCGAAGACACTGGAATGCCGGCTTGCCGGAAATCTCCAACATCTCTGATCTTAACTACATTGTCTTGCAGCAATAGGCAACCCTTTAAAAGCTTTCGCGATGACTGATGACTCAGTAACCTATTATCTGAGCGGTGGCGGCGTGTTGTCTAAATGTTTGTTTTAGCATCAGGGCCACTGTTGTCTCGGCTTGAGTTACTAAATACTTGTACTTCCAGTGAGTAAGGCTTATTTGTTTGTAACATTGACGGGTAGTTTCAAAACTCGACTTTACCTACACCTCGCCACTGGTGTTAATGCAGCAATATTGTTATAACGGCTTATGTTGTGGTAGTTTGTAGCATACACATTTTGTTCCGATAAAACTTAAAAACAAATAAGTAGCAAGTTTTGTAATTTCCTATCAATTATCATACCATAATTAAGATAGTTTAAAAACGAAAACAACCGACTTTAATGCCCTGCGAGTCAATTTCAGTAGCAAGTTTGAGACGTTTATCGTCATATTTCTGAAGATACTTATCATATCTCGATGAAATTACAATGAAATCACCTCGGAAACGTATCCTACCGATTAAAAAAGAATCATTCGAATCGGTTTACAATTAACGGAGTAATCGCGTAACATACACACAAAAAAAGGAAACATACAGACGAATTGAGAACCTCCTTCTTTTTGGAAGTCGGTTGAAAATAGAAATAAAGTAGAATGAATAAAATAAAATAAAAAATAATAGAATAAAATAAAGTAGAATGACCTATTGGTCATTCTACTTTATTTTATTGAATTTATATTGAAAGAGAAAAAAATCTAAAGTACCTAATATTGATTGGCGATGAACATGTAATCAGATATTTATCCAAACAACAAATCTCCTTTTTTTTACATATAAAAGTGAATCCCAATTGCCCTTGGTCACGGCATCACGCGTGAACGGCTGGACCGATTTCGCTAATTCTTTTTTTGTTGTGTTTTTTATCGTTGTTATAGGATGTGGTTCTTATGAAAAAAAATATTAAAATAAATAAAAGTTGTTTTTAACGCAGGCGAAGCCGCGGGCACAGCTTAGTATTTTAAATAAAAAATACGCACACTTACATTTTGTGAATCCACATATCTCAACATTGCTATCGATTTGATCCTACACTATCCTCTAACGGTAAACAGACTTGATATCCAAGAGCTCTTCATAGACCCTAAATGTTACGATAATCCAGCACACTCAATCTTCGACTCCCAAGTATTAGATATCCGAAACTCGATAGAGGGATTGTACCGTACCTACTCGTATTCAAATTAATTTAGTGATTTGACCTCTTTGAAGAAACTGTAAGGTTTTAAGTTATGACTAAACAATGTCACAGAATAAATAAAAGTACGATAATATATCTTGTATTCGGAACACACTGGTAAGCTTATAACGGCAAATGAGGGCATTTCGATTACCTAAACCTTATTAACTAGCTAGGCCTTAAAAATGTTCAATCATTGACGATTCTTTTTTGACATTTCACCATAAAATCTCAACTTAGATATCCACAATCGATATCATTGACTTTCGCAGTTATATCAACAGGCGAATAGAGAGAGATAGATTTATTTATATATTTATTTACGAAATTCAAATCTCACCGCGGATTCCGCTTCCGAGATAGCTTACAGGGGCCTTATTCAGTATGACCATTTTAAAGTCTTACCTTGCCGTGTTACGTTATCTCCACGTTATGGTATTCTCTATGCCAATTAAAACGCGGTAGGGTAAGGTTATGAGCGCGTTTTGAGTGTCAAAATATCGTGACATATGAGGACGTGTAACGCGCACGTTTTGTAAAATTTACCTATTGTGTGGCATACAGAATACAATTTTTCAATAACGTAACGTGGCGCGTTAAGGAACGCGTTATATCATTAGTCATACTGAATAAGGCCCCAGTATAGCTCTACAGCTGCTCAACCTCGACCATACCTAATAAGAAGACTAAAGCAGATGATGACATTCGAACTTTAGTGTTTACTATTCGTTGTGATATATTGATAAAGCTTGAACTTTAACAACGTGACTTCACCTTTATTAGAAAAGTACTATTGGACACATGCTTAGTACTAGCTTACGAATTATTAAGATTACTTTAAAGTTAAATTGCTTATTATGTCTATAGTGTTTATAAGGGCATGGAAATGTTAATAAATTTTTTTAAAACTTTATTACGGGAGATATACAGATATGTATAGCCTAAAAAAACAGATGAATAACATGAGACAAGATATATTGTTTACCGTGATCCGACAGTCGACTGTACGATGGTAATGCGTTTACAGCGGCGCGTTTGATTCGCCATTAGAAAAGTCCCCAGGGCCTATGACACTGTCGGATTAAACCATGGTCGCCACGGTCCTTTGCTCAGGGATTAGATATTACATCGATAGCTTTGATGGAATGCACTGGACGATGAAATGCGGCTGTTTGTACCTCGTTGTTTAAACACAAATTGGAGAATGGAATCGGAGAGCTGATTTCGATATCTTTATAATTGGAAACGCTCGTTTGGGTACCATCTCACGGTGAAATAGGTTTTGCTCTAACTGTTTCTGTTTTGTCAAAGGTTTGTGAATAATACCTATTGACTAGAGTTGAAGGTTATAATTTTGCAATAATAATAGGTAAGTCAAAGAATTTTAATATCACAACAATAACTATATCAAGAATATTTGAGTGTTGTTATATTTTATGTATGTTTTGTTATATTTTATTGTGGAATTCTGTACAAAGAGTCACATACAAAACGGGTCTCAAAACTTTTTTAATTTTTATCATTGAAATGGTTTGTATTATTATGTTTTTGATAACACAAATAAAAGTTTTAGAATCCGATACCACAGTTTTACATTGTAAACTGTACCGATACTAATATGGTCAAGACGATTACATCTTCTAAAATAAATACCTAACCTGATAGAACAGTAGCTTTCTTAGTAATAATGGGGATTATATTACTTCTACTAAACAGAATTGTTTCAAGAATTCAGAAGCTCAGCTATAAGGAATAATAGCACAATAAAATGTAGAATATATTCTGAGATTAAACTTGGATTTAAATGGAATGATCGTGTTTTGAAAGTCATAAGAATACTGTGGTCGACCAAAATTCCAGTCGTTCTTGATTAAGAAGAATGCATCGAAGGGAGCCAAACTCGTAAATTGGTAGCCAAGCAATCCCAGATTGTATCGTTTGTAGGTAATTTAGGATTTAGCTCAATGCTTTATTACCGTACACGTTAAGCCGAGACTAAATTAACGGTTTTATAGGAAAACATTTTTTCATCTAAACATTTTATAGGAAAAATAACTACCAACCATTTTAGAGACACGAAGAGAAATTGTGTAGCAAAACTATTGGAGAGGTTTAAGGCACTTTAAGCTATTTTGTATCTTTTTAGAATAGAATGTCTTCAGTACCTTACTTGTTTATTTTATACGGTTTAAAAACTTTAATTGAAGTAAAGTTATAGGTATATCAAAAATAAATACAAATTGCTTTATTACAGAAATAGGTTTTTAGAAACAAATTACATGTAATACCTGCCTTCTGCTTTAGTCATTATGACTGTGTTGCAAATAGACAGTGCCTTCCTTAAAAATAAGGCAAATTAAACATTTATCTGAGTAACGATGTAGACTTAAAAAGCAAATTAAGAATAAGTTTATATTTGGCATACTTATTGTTTGCTTAATTAAAATAAGTATTGTGTGCGTGTGTGTGTGCGTGTCTATATGTGTGTGGTGTGCGTATGTATGTGTGTGGGTGGGTGTGTGTATGTGTGTGCGGTTTTTTTGTGTGACTCAATATAGTTTTCAATATGAATTTATGCAAATTTATGTGTATGAAGTTTTAATAATACTTATAATCCTATACTAATGTTGTTAGAAGTTTCTCTGTATTGTCGTAGTCTAGAGATTGCAGCCAGTCATATATAATCTTTTTTAGTTTTTTAGTATTAACGGTTTTTATTTTTACTGTAGTATTTAGTTTATTATAATATATGGGAGACATGTGATAGTAATGCCTTCATGCTAAAAGACTATTATATGATGGGACAGGACATTTATCGACTCGTTTATTCATGACTGGTAAGTATGGGACCACTTCTGTGTGATAGTGTTTTATACACTGAAATATATATATATATATATATATATATATCTATTCATATCCATACAAAGTTTTCTCAAAAATGAATCAATTATATTCTATGTATTTAAGTATTTACTTGTGCTTTAAATTAAATCAGATATACGTAAAGGCTGCTTGCCGTAAGTACACACATATATACATTTACAGTTAACCATTAAATACTAATAATACTAGAATCAAATTCTTCAAACAGGTGTATCTATGCCTGTCTTGTTCTTGTTTAAGACCATTATTACTCAAAAAAGCAACAACATAAAGTGTTTCTAAATATACTTTCCAAGTACAAGGACACGCGACAATTCCTCTCTTTTTATTTACCATAATTCAGTCCCCAACCTCTTAAATAACATTATCTAAATGTCGTAAATATGGGCCATTATCGAGGGCCCTTCAAAATTCCGTGCGGCGTTTTTGAACGTACGCGAGAGAATGACGCGTCAACTCCATCCACTAAGAAAAATATTGAGACAACAGGCTCGTGGAGTGCCCTCCGCGACATAATGGCTTTTCATTGAATTCCACTCGGTTTCTTTTGTTTATATCCCATAATGTTTCGATTGGGGCATGATGGAGGGCGGCCGTGATTACTTTAATAACAATGACGAAGAGCACAAAGGACGAGAGCTGAAATTATGTGCCGGGTCGGCCGGTACAGTTCTCATGCCCCTCACGTACAGACCGCTCCGACGACGGTTACCTGCATGTGACACTCAAATATTATCAACACAAATAATGAGCGTTTCATAGGAACCCATTAGGTTTACGGCCCGATAGTACCCGATAAGCGCAACGATGGATTATACACGTCCTGTGAGACTAATTAGTAGAATTTCGTATCTTATCAGATTAGATTATCGAATTTGCAAGTAAAAGAAACAAACTATATATACAAGTTGCCCAGGATATGACACGGTCAGGAACGGTGTGGCTGTTTATTCGTCAGGTATGCGAAGGGCGTGCTCTGCTAGGTATGGAAGCCTCGCCGCGGCGGAAACAAAACGTATTTCTTTACTTATTTTAATACAGAGGAGTCTCGTCCGAGCTATATGTATGCAACGCGGCAAAGGGACACGCTGTTTGATATGGTTATTAAGGCCTTTGTGGCGAGGATAAAAGCTGCGGTGCGAGCGACTGAGAATCCGTTCTGAGATTTGTCTTCGTGATACGCTAAAATTTTTAAAAGTATCCAGTGAAGAGGACCTATAGTCGGCTTCCTTGCAAATGAAAATTCGTCACAATCAAAACCTGTTGGGTGACAAGAGAATGTGTTAACATTTTTAATTCGGTGTGACAGGACTGGTCGCTTTAAATCTCGGAATTGTCATCTATTCATTAACTGGATGATACATCTCTACAGGAGTTACCACCCAAATACATTTGTCTCCAATGAGCGAGCAAAAATGCTGCTGAATTTTACTACGACTGGTATTAATATGGGTAGCAAAAATATACAGATAATATTGTATTCTATTTCCACGTTTCGTGATCAGAACTGGACCAAAAAACATAAAACGATGCTTTCATAGATGCTCGACTAAAACTTTTATGAGAAAAAAAACTTATCAGTTCGCTGAGCTAGCTTGGTGAAGCTACTTGGTAATTTATTGATCACGTTTTACCTCGCTCACTTTATCTTTATACGATTATATTTTCTGCTAATTGCTATCATTTTGCTGAGTTCAATGCTTACTTTCATCTAGCTGGTTTCAAATGTGCTTTAGAGTCATTAATCTGTGTGGTTAAGAATTAGCACACATTTCTGGAAAACGATATTGCTATTATTGAAATTGATCTATATGATTCATTCTCAACTCTGGTCTTGAAGTGCTGTTTTCGAATACCTACCTATGTGAGTACCAAATCAATATAAAATCATTTAATTGACAGATTAGATCAGGCTGCTAACCCACACACCATTGTAAAAGGAATCTCTTGTAAGGAGATTAGATGTGTGTATTTAATCCTAAATAACATTACTGTCATATCTGACTACTAGTAAAAGCAATATGTTTTCAGAATTAAATATACAATTGTAATTTGCATACAATCTAAATAATCGAATGTAACTTAAAGTATTTAACAGATGAACATGAATATCAATTGAAAATCTCGGTAAGCTGTAGACCCAACAGCAATTTATTTGACCTTGAAATCCCCTATAAGCACGTTCATACGCTGTAGTAGTGATATAACCTATTCACGTCTAAAAGAACCTCAGCCTATGTCCTCAAAAGGCACGTGAAGTATAATGGGTGTTCACTGTCTCCTCCCCATAGCGAGCATATTTTATGAGTCTCCCAGTCGCGGCCCGAAGCGATTGCGACACGATAATCGCAGTACAGAGGATGTCTTGACATTTCTTTTCTTCGAAGATATGAGGCAGTAAATAAACCTACGGACATGGACCGACACCGTGCTATTATACTGTTTGCGTAATTGTACCGTGTTGCTGGCCTGGAACTCTGCAACAGTTGAAATGCTAATGCATGCGAAACGTTCGGAATTAGTCATTGTGATAAAAGATCCGCTGACGTGTTAAAGGAAGCTCTGGCGGTGAGTGAATGGATAATAGTGGCGGATAAATTGTTACTCTTATAATTTTCTACTGGATTGTAGCGTCTACTGGGTATTTATCTGAAAACTATACTAGGAAATACAAAAGTCATAATATGAATCCGTTTGAAGTTAAATCTACCTACACCTTACGCTAATGGAACAAAGTCTTTCTGTGTGACATTTTCGATGAATTAACTTTATTATATTTACTGAAATAGCTGAAGCGGCTGAGATCTCTAAGCTGAGTCTGAGAGAATGTTTGCTTCTGACATCCAAACACTTTTGCTATCGGTCACCGGATCAACGCAAAACTATCGCTTTGAACCTTGGTCTCCGCTTTCTGGTCTCAAACAAGGAATAACCGACCGATGAAAATCTAATCTCAGACATCTGCGTTCGTTTTGTATGTATTTTGTTATTTATAGGGATGAGGCACAATAGACCCGGCACCTATGCTCGAGACCTTGTCAATTCGCAATGTATCTTCTTACCGACCGTGAGTCCATGGCCTTATCGCCCTGATCTGAAACGCCACATTCTTGATTCAGCCCGATACGAAGGCCTTGTGTAGACCGCAATTTGAATATTACGCCTATTTTATATGAATTGTGCTTTGTTATCTTATAATGCATCTATAGATGCGATATGCAGAACATCTGCTTCACAATCCCATACTTTGTGCGCATCGATCACTTACCTTTGTTCTATGGTTAAAACATTCAATTTCCCATAACAAGTTCTAAAGTTTTCAAAAGCAATAAACATTTTCAGCGTAAGAAATCTTTGAAATAAAATGAGGCTTAATTGGCTTTAAAAAACTTGCTTAACAATCGGCTTAAAGGCGCCGACATTTATTGCGGCCACTAGTTGTTTATTTGTGAAACTAGAAATTGTCGAAGGGTTCGCTAAAAGAGTTGCAAATACAAAAACAATGAACACAAAGGAGAGTCCCGGTTAGATCTGCGCAAACCCGATAGTTTGTTTAGAATTTTAAAACCGTTAGGGTGCCGTTAGGGGTTATTTTTATTGCTGGTAATACATTTTAGTAATTGCAAGGTATTTGTACATTTTTCGCAAGCTTTCACCAATTAAAAATCAAAGTGTTGTGAAATATTGTATTGTGCCGTTAAAAATATTTATTGAGTGAATTCTGCTGTCAAAGAGAAAGGTTTATAGCTTCAATTCGATGAAACATTTAGTTTTACAAGTCGCAATGATGTCGTACAATTATTAACGTCCAAGCGAGAATAACAGAAGATCAATACAAGTTTACAGCTGTTCAAGGAAAGCTCGAGTTTACGATATGTCATATAGTCATACCTACCGCATACATGGCTTCACCTCGCTGTTAGACCGCTTATAGTACAGAACTGACAAGGACAATTAAATCTTCTGCAGACTACACTAGACGTACAACTGGACACAGTTATGATATGATCTGTGTAAATGGACCATTTAATTCATTATTATAACTTAAGTTTACGATATTCTTGGAACTAAACATTTCATATGAAATCATTCGCCATAAAACCCAAATGTTGACGGTAATCAATTAAGTTTGCGCGTGTACTTTCGGCGAAAGATTGGCGGTGTTCATTTGATAATTGCCAACGGATCCGTCATCGAGTCCACGATAATCACACACCGCGCTTTTACGACACCAGTTTTATTGCTCGGCTCATTCGCATTAATCAACCAAAATATTATTGTATCAACTTCGTTCGTATAAACGTACTCATTGTCCGCCCAATTTAAAACCACACATAAAAATAATAACCAATCCAGATTAATTGCTTTCATCCTTTTATCTCCGCTCGGTCACCGAGCTAGTAGGTAGGCACCGATTCAATTTGTTGTGTTCATAAAAAGCATATGATAATTAATTTAAAACGATTAACTTAATTGCTCAAAGGCTCGCCAGTACAAATAAAGACCGAACAATAAAAATCGCGAAGTTAATCGCTCCACATACTGATGCCGAGATGGAGCATATTTCGTCAACAATAAAAGTTCCATATAAACAAGAGGCTTTATGCATGACATCGAAATTCAGCGTCATAAAGGTCGTTGAAGGCACGCACAAAGAGCTACATTGTCGCAGTCTTCGGACGCACGTCCGAGGCAGGCGCTTTGACTGACAGGCAAATAAAAGTAGACAAAAGGACCGTTGGAGTCGCGGAGAACGCGCGCTCGCCTGACCGATTCTCACACTTTCCTCGATCACAATGTGACACCAAAATTAGAACTTGAAGTAAATTATAATTTTTCAAGCTGAAACAATGATAACAATGGAACAATACACGATATGACCGATAGTGGAGCGAGTGTCCGAGCGTGAGTTCCCAGGTGTGGAGGAAGTCGGTTCGGCCGGCGCGGAGCGTGGAGCGGGGCTCGGACCACCGGCGCTGCGCCCGCGCGCCCGCCACGTAATTACTGTGTACAGATACACGCACACACCCACACACACATCCATCGATAAAACATTAAATTACATTTTATCTGCCTTGTAAATTTCATGGGCATCGATTGAGCTTTTAGAATATGGGCTGCGGCCGATTTAGGAGCTGCAGAATAAACGCGCCGGTAGCGATATTCTAATCGGACGCGGTCGCGGTCAGATTTACGACTGTCTCGCGGCCGATGACGGACGCCGCTCCTCGAACGTTGATAAAACGCCAATAAAATCAACTGTAAATTTTTATCTATCCAATCTCCATACCAATGTGACCCTCGAACCCGCACGCAGCCACGGGTGTATTGTCGAAACGCGATAAGGTGGAAAAGCGATATATTTGCATTCCTCGCGTGTTCGACGCTAAGCCTCGATGGAAAATGGCTTCTATATTTGTTCAGTGAAATGTCAAAATGTGTCGTGAGAACGTCGATGGATGAGCGAATGAGATGCGCGGGCGCGTCGTGTCGGCCCGGTCACGCGAGATCCCCGCTCACTACGCAGTAATCTGTGGCGCACGGTACACTTGTTTGTACTCGTGTACTTACTGCGACTGCCACGGACCCTCACTCTACTTGGAATTTCAGCCGCGGGATATTGAAACTGCCCCATGTTAGCTGCACTTCCTTTTGAGGAAGGTTAACAAACAATAACCACGTAGAGCTATTCCTTTTGTTTCGATCGTGGAATTCGTGGACTATGTTACGAAGTAGAGTTTCTGTAAATATGTATGTAATTGAATTTTTAATCATTGCGTCACAAAATCGAAATTCTTTCAGTAAGTTTACTTATGTGCTTTATAAGCTTCTGTCCAAACATCAAATAAAACTAAATTGTTACATCATGATCAATATTATAATAATATTACGCAAAGCCATTATGAAAATGCTATGGAAATGTAACCATTATTCTGCATCATTTAAGTGTATATCCCGTGAGCCTTTATTACAAACGTTAGCATACAAAATATCAATAAAACGCAATTTCATAGGAAGCGAGTCGCTTACGACGCTGACTCGAGGTGAACAAACTCCCAGGAACTATGATGATAGAGGACCGTCCAACATAACTCTCGATAATCGATGATTCATAATTGAGACTTCGAAGAGTTCTAAATCAATAGATAACTATGAAACATGATCTCATAATTACCGAGACCAACGTCGATACAAAACCAACAGAGCTGGAAGAAGGCTGTAATTCAAAGCCATCTGTGGATGCGACCCAGTAATGGCCATCTAAATCACGGGACGTAATCGCAACAGTGATTTTAAACAGAGGTCACGAAGCACTCCTATTGGCCGGTATTTATGGAGGCAAAAAAGCACGGACGCTTTAGTCTCCATTTATCAACGTACGCTTTGTCAATTATATTCTCATGCCAAAAGTTTTGTATCGCGGTCATCCCAGTGCGTCACTCGAGCTTTTGTGAGATAGGCCCGATTGAAAAGGTCCTCTGAGGCCGTATCTGACCGAGGTGTCTCGGAGAACATTAAGCAGATAATGCTGACAATACGTTCAACATAAATTGTGTTAAGAAGGCTGGCGGTGGCCGGTTGGATCATGAACCTACTACAAATGACCGCGTATCCTTATCAGGTAGCGCCGATGCCGGCGGTGAAATATTTTTATAGCGTTTTAAAGCAGTCGGCTTCCGTGTGCCTCGTAAGATCTAGTTACATTTTCCTATTACCCACAGCCTTTACAGCTTATCTTCTAAAATCTAGTAAACGCTTTACGTCAAGTACAATTTCATAGTCGTCTATCTGGAACCGAGAGAACCGTCCATGCCGACCTTCCATAAATATTTGTATGATGTTGAATATAAATTCCGTTCCGGTTTCATTTTTAATTGGAGTAGAATTACGCTCCTTTTATGCCGTGTGTATCGTCGAAACCGATGGTAATCACGCTCGTATGTTTTGTCTATAAAGACAAATTTTGAGCGGCATGCCTGTGTTATGTTATAATAAATCGAGATTCATTACTGAAATCGCCGTAAAATACCGGAGCGATTCGATTCGACATCGAGGCCACAGATGAGTATGGGAGTTAGTTCGGCGGAGCATTTACCGGAGAGGTTGTGTGCGTGAGCGTGAGCACCTCCACGGCGCGCGGGATGGACGGGCGCTGCGTCCACGTCTCGGGAACAGGTAGTGTTGTGTATAAACAAATAACAAAATCGACTTGTCTTACGGAGCGCGCCAAGGTCGGCCCGCGCCCGCCTCACGGACCGCGCCGTGCCCCGTCCAGATACTTCAACGTTTTTTATCTTTTTTTTCTCCAAAAGCCCTTATTTATTGTGATGGTCGAGTATTTGGGCGCACAGTTTGTATAAGCAATCAATTTTATTCATTTAGACGGAGCCCGTTCCCTTGTACAAATAAATGAGTGAATATAATAAATATCTAGAGGCCTGCTCGAGACTTCAGCGGACGCGAGCGTGTTTTATTGGAGAAAAATAATAAACACGTCAAATTGTGACAAAAAGTGATGGTGTGTGCACGTCGAGATGGCATAGCTCGACGGTACGACACAACAGACGTCGATAACGTGTCCGTGAAATCGATATCTCAAACATTCGGTTCGATCTATTTCGTGATGAATGGTGGGTGATATTCGATCCTCGATCGATTCGTGAATGGCGGCCGGAAGTTCCGTACCCACCGATATCTGAAGGCGTAGAGTAGAACTCCACGACCGTAGGCTGTGACAAATCGCCGCATGCCGTCGTTCCTCAGATCGTTCTGCTTTGCTTCGACAATGATCCCAATTTAATTTAATTAACGCTTCAATGCACTCGGAGCCATGTGAACGAACTTAAGAAATTGTTTTAATGACTTTCCTGTTTTTTTTTAATAGGTGCCACACTTTGTCACGTCTCGGGTTAATCTCGCCTCAGATCTCGCTGATGAATGTGGACGGAATACAGTTTAACTATTATGAGAAAGGCTACATAAAATAGGAAGGCACTAAATCTATTAAGAGCCATTTTATTTATTAGTTCGTCTCCATAAACTGTTCGCTTACATTTCCTTATTGATTTAAATACTTTTTTAAGTAAAGACATCGTTTTTGCAGCTATCAGATTAGACACCCAGACTCGACAGCCAAAAAAAAGTAATCTATATTCTATTTTGCCTTGTGAACTGTCTTTTTACAAATTTCAGCTAATTTGTCAAGATAACAAATCAAGAAGTCCCAAAGAATCAAATACTGACTTTCGCATTTGTAATACTGTTGTTGATTTTTAGAACTGTTTTAGTTGAAGTACTTAACTCATCGACATGCATTTCTTAAAATAGTTACGGAACTTTTAAATTGAATAGAAACATCATGCAATTTGAATAATGTGTCTCAGTAACATTACAGTATCATATTTCTTTCAGTTCCAGTAACAGCAGGTGACAGCGTATCTAGTGTTACCTAAACACCGTTCACTACAACAATCAAGCATAATTCTCATGCAAGGTTTATGTTCTAGGAACCTGCTTTGAAATGTAGAATAGATAACGCCACGCTACACTAGATGGTTGGATAACTACAGGGATATTTGTATCTGTTATTAAAATTGACATAAGATGATAAAATTGATGAAAAGTCTTTACTTAAAACTTTTTTATGACTCACTGGCAATCTAAAGAGTTGCATGCCACCACAGTGTTTGCATGCAGCACAGCACACAATTATTGTGCCTTATTATTAATATTTCTGTGCATGCCACAGTGTCTGTTATAGGCAGACGTCATCGCTTACCATCAGGTGAACGTTTCCTTATCCTGTTAACTTCTGTCGTAAAACAAACTTTCAATCAACTATTGATATGCAATTTCCTCGTTCAAAATCGTTATACAATATCAGAATCTGTGAAAGGTAGATAAGCAACCAAAACTTTGGTCGTAAGCCCAACGTCTGTTCCATGCGTTTTGGTACCTGCTTTTATTTCCTCTACCCTCTCAATCATAGACTAATCACCCAAAAAAACACATTTCATCACTCATAATAGCTGTCGTGGCTCGAAAATTGCCTCTAATACCAACATTTCTTTCGTCAAGAACCTCCTACTCGTCTCGTTATTAACAGAACTAGTTACGGACAACAAGACAGTAGCCCGGTGTTATTACAACTCGAAAAAACATGTAAATCGAACCGTAGCACGCAACGGTAGCATGCAAGTGCAAGGAAGCTTTTATTTTTTCCATTGACGTTCATTGTTGTAAAGCAGAGGAAGTCCAGTATTTGGATTTTTGGTTTTGAAACCATCTGTTTCTATTATATTCTGGTTCTCTGTATGAAACCGCACTAATTCATGTACTGGCCTTGTAATGAGTTAAACGTTTTGCGGTAGTTAAAACTATAGCGCCATTTGGTCAAATGGTGAGGTGGATGAAATACAGACAAGTAATAAGTCCTAACTAAATTTAGACGACGAATTGCTCGCAGATTTTCTGACGGTTAAACACTTTAGATCCTCTATAAAGCAAACAATGGCGAAGCAGAAGGACGCAAATGTAAGGAAAATTTGCGTCTGTCATCCATAAACTTTCCTAATAGGGAAACAGTTAATAGAAGCTAATAACTGAACTTCTCCACAATGCACTCTAATACCCGACTTATATGTGGAAACAATGAGGAATATTGGGGACGTCATTTACAGGGTTAGCCAATATCACTGTCTCAATCGTACACGATTGTAGAAGGTAGTTCTTTAAGGACACCATTATAATCCATTATGTTTGCCGAGACCATCTAAGGTTCAACGAATCGGGAGATTCTCAAATGTTTGTAAAACGAACCATTCACAAAATGGCGATGTGGAATTTAAGTAGGCTAGGTAGTATCTTATTCAGCTCTACTTATAGTCTTCGATATGACAAAAAATCAAGACGAACTAGTCAAATTTACTTTTGGCAGGAAGAGTAGTAGTAGAGAACCACCAGGTTGAAAACCGTCCGAATCTTCGGCGTAATTTTAATATCAAAACTAACCCGTGTGTGAAAAGTCTTTCTAAACAATTATAGAAAGTAATATTCATACGAATATTTTTCACTAACATAAATTCCTTATAATAACAGCATCATCTTATTGCACATTAGAAACAGTAAAAGATAAAATTGAAGGCTACAATGTTGAGACCCATAGAACAAAGTAGTAACTAGTATCCAAGCAGCAGTTACGATTGCAATGCGTATTATGCGTAGGTACCGTCGGCAGAAGGCAGAAGCAGTGTCGAGGCACACGGGGCTACGGCATTATGTCTCACATTGCGTATTGTTTGTCACTCATACGGATTTCACGGACAAATGGCCTCAGATCCAGGATAAATAGGCCAGCACAAAGCCACTAACAAATTAAAACGACGTTAATACAGTATCAATTTGCGATTCTAATTTACATTACGTGCTCTTCGTTTCTCGATCGTTTCGATAAGCAAATGTTAATTGAGCGTCAGTATCTCTAATTGCCAATATCTCCAATGAGCATCGGCTGTGGGAACCCTCGATGAGACTATCATTCGTGTATCGCTTAATTCGTGTATCAATTATGACCATTGTTGTAATCTATTGCATAACATACGTTCGAAAGTCCGAAGTTACGTTCTCCGCGCGATTGTAAAAGTGTATCGAATTGCAAAGCACTCATCATTAAGGAATATTGTGTGCCTGTACCACTGTTCTAGCGAAAACGTATATAATCGTGATTGCGGCTATAAATATTAGGTGGGTATTTGGAATGGCACTTGCCCCGTCACCCTGCATTCATTATGCAATAAACCGTGACGATTTGCAAGCTAAAAGGCGAACGAGTGCGTACAAAATTGCGTCCAATTTTCCTCTCACACAATTGTAGGATTAGAGCAAAATTTATATGTCTGGCTTTTTCAAACTAGAGGCTGGGCTGGGCTTAATTCGGTCTGAGGACAGTGCGAGCAATTCCATTTGTCGCCTATCCCAAGGCCATCTGCAACAATGGGCTTACCTTAGTAAGGCTTACAGCAATCCACGTATTTAGTGACTCTATCTTTGTTAGTTTTTCTGTGTTTTATAAATTTTGTTTGCAAGCAGCTAAAAATTACAACTGAAACTGTGCAGTTTTAAGTTATAGTGTGTAATGTTTTTTATAGGATTTTTAGATATTCGTCTAGCTTTGTTATTTGATTACAATTAAAACTACTAGTACCTAATTTCTTTCCTTCATGAAGCTTTTAGAACGTTAAAAGCCATATTACTGACTAACCATTAAAATATGCATCAAATTTTGTCAATACATGTGTATCATCAGAAATTTACTCGATTTTAGTAACTATAAATTATGAACACGTTTCTTCTCAAGAGTCTTTAGGAAAAACAAACTCTGCAGATCTAGTACAGATAAGGTAGGCATACATGGCTCTAAGAGGCTGATAACCTCTACCTGAACCATATAATTATCGGAGATACCATTGCCTGAGACGACTAATCTTGTCTGTGGCTGCAATATATTTACGAGAAATTGAACTTTATTGCTAGGTCATTAGATGTGGTCAGAAGAGAAAACTATTGGAGTGTGGTCCGTCAAGTCACCGTTGGCACGAAGCGCGCGTCTCCTCCACGAATTGGTCTATAATTAAGAAATAAGTTAAGATACGGTTTTTAGCTGACTTTTTACAAAGCGTCTTGCGGGCCAACGCAATTAACCCGCCTTGTAAATTGAATGTTTGCTTTATAGTGATTAGTAATTAACTTCAAAGTTTTTTATAGAAGCTCACGACGGCATTGATCTTATTGATGCCCATTTGTTTTGTTTGTTGCCAAGCTTAAGTCAATCTTGTACGGTAAATATTAATTTAAAAAGTGTTTCGTTTTTGTTTTGTGTGTGTATTGCAGTAAGCTAAGTCAGTTTTGTTTTTGCAGCCGTTGTTACGAATACGTAAGTATATATCTATACCTACTTATTTTACGACCACTCATTAGTAATTAAGTAATAACTTGAATCATATGTTTTTCTTAATGGCACGTTTTGTTTTTTGCCATTTTAAATCATTTGCAATCGTGTCTGTTTTTTATGCCTAACTAACGAACTTGTACATGTACCTAAAACATTTATTTATATAAACTTTTAAGTATGATTGATTTTTTGTCTACACTTCGAGTCTAATCTCTACATTTTATCATTTGGGTATGTACCTATGTATCCAGATTTAGCGCCACGCTATTTGGTAAAGTTATTATGGTTTTTAACCGACTTCAAAAAAAGGAGGAGGTTTCTCAATTCGACCGTATATTTTAATCTGTGGTTTTAATGGTGCTAATTCTAAGGAAAATTTTTGATTGAATCGCCATTTTATTTTGTTTAATGTTATGACTTAATAACATATGATTCGTATAATTCCAGTAAGTTCCAGTGTGTTCTAGAGTAGCTGTCTACAACTAAGAGCATTGATAAGTCGCAGTATGGCGGTTGGATCCAGCTATTTGTCTCGCCATCTCACTGCCACTTGTTTTCTAATTAGCCTATTCGGCAAGCTTTACAATATTTTGAGATACTCTCTATACAATTTAATATCAGAAACCGTGTGGAACTCAAGGTATATCATTACCACAACTAGGAACCACTATTGCAGTGGACCAATATTCGATCAATTAGCAATAAACCATTTTGCTTTGGTGTCGCAATTCTGCATAAATTCAATTAGATCGGCTCGGCACAATCCCCTGTGTCTCAGACATTGCTAGGTGGAATAATTGATGACTCCACAGTGATATGCTGATACTGTCCTAACGGTACTGGTAATAGCGCAATGATAGAAGATGATATCTGATAAACTTATGCAATAATCTGACGACTTGATGGAAATAGTAATCATAATACCAGTCTAGGCAACATACATTTAGCTGGTTTGATTCTAGTCGGCTACGGAAAAATATTAGGTTCTGTTTCTAAAACCTTAACCTAGCATTATTAACATTAGCTTTCTTAAAGCTAATGACATTTCTGAGACCTACCTTACATGATGACTACTGATACCTATAGGTATCAGTACCTATAGCTATCATGTAATATATTACATGATGATTGTTCGTAAATATTCCATATATTACAAAATAAAAGCAAAAACCAGGCCAGTCTAGACATATTAGATTGATTCTGATACTTTGAAAAGGTCTACTACACACTCAACGTTATTTATTCTCACTTAAGTTCTATGGTATGGCAGAGAATTGCTAAAAAAGGCAACATAAACGGACCATGAAAAAACACTTTCATGTCGAACTAACGCAGCCTCGACTCGTACATTTCTTTCGCATGTTAAAGCAAAACGAGCACTAAACTGCATTCTACGTGCACCGAGCGGACCAATAGCTCTATTTCAAAGCTGTCTCAAGCGAAAAAGGTAAACAAATGCTCTACACGATAGGAAGAGATCTTTCAGAACGGCATAATCCGCCGCCCAGAGACCGCATTTATTTATTTATGAAGATTATTATCGTGCGTAATAATTCACTAAGTTTCAATTGCATAATGACGGCAGACAGGACTACCAGAGCTCAGGGCGGACGCAGTACAGATAATCTTCCCTGAGAAGACTATTATTAAATAGGGGCTGTCAGTAAACCTCGAGGCCGTCTCTAAGCTAGGGTTTACAGACTATGTAACGATTGCACTGTATCACGATCACGGCGCATTATAGATTATGTGGAGATGATGGATAATGATCGATTGAAGTGAAGTGCGTAAGCAGGTGGCGGGTACAGGTATTGAGCGCAGTATGTCACGTAGCCCCAAGAAACAAGCCTTAGAAAAAGTTATAATACCGATACAGAACTATACAACTTGAAGAAATTGATAAGGGACTGGTGAATATTGGAAAGAGCTGCCCCAATATTCGAATGAAAATGATAGATATGATAACTGATTTAATACCTTTATCCGTATCTTACCGAAAACTAGAGTTTTGTTCCAGTTCATCAAGTAGGCTAGTTCGGCAGTTCAAATTATTACTGAATTCGATAAACGTTTATCGATATAAAATCTAATGCTATTAGTGTAAACAAATCAACATACGAGTATTCAAAGAAGCATATCCGTCCTTCCCCATCTAATAGAATACAAGCTACTTTACCTAGTTACCCACTGTCAAAAGGCAAAGTTCAAGAATGCTTTCTCCAAGTCTGATAACCCTACACTCAGTTCTCAGACAAACCCAGGAGTGCCTCACGGACTAGTAGGAATGTTTTGAGCACCGAAGTTAATTCATGTTTCACAGGCTAAATTAACGTATTATCTATGGGTGAGCTTATTTTCTCTTCTACTAGTTTGACCACATTTTTATGTAGTTTTGATAGGCTTGATAGTATTGCAGATCTGTAAAGCCATTAAAATAGCCATATTAAATAGAAACATATGTTTGTATTTACGTATCGTCATTGAAAAGATAATAATTATACGTAGTATCGCATGACTACCGAAGCGCCTAAACTACTCATTAAATTTGAAGTTATAGGTATATGTCAATTTAAAAAAATCTGTAAACATAACCTTACGGTACGGTGTTCCGGCACAGAATAATTGGTTCCGGCAGCAAACAGCACTTGAGAGTCAGACCATTCTAGGCCTAGCGTGTTCATTATCTTCGCCCACATCATCGATTACCACCAGGCGAGATATAAGTCAAACTAGCCTATAGATATAACAAAATCATGAGTCAATTCGTTCATATAATCCGTATGACAGAATATATTACCACAGTGAGCACACAGTTTTTTACATATTTTTTTATATCATTTAAGCTAGCGTTTGACCCTATCTCACCTGTTGGTAAGATTATTCGGTCGAGGACGATTGCACGCTAGGCCTAGAATGGGAACTGGCTCTCAAGAATAGCTGCCGGAACACATTAGATGTTTGGCGACAGATTTTCTGACTTGAGGGTGGTAGCTGGCCAGATGGATACTAGATGGTGTCCTAACACTCTGCAAGTTGCCGGTAAAACGGCACACAAGCGAGTGGCTGTCGCTCGGGCTACCAAACCAATGGTCGGTGTTATTTACAGAATCGACGCTGATACAATTAAAGAACCTACATCGGTTTAACATACACAGTTTCTACAGATGTATATTTAGTTTTATTGTTATCAAATGTAAACTACGCATATTGTGACACTATCGAGATTTATCTCATTTATCTGAAGTGTCTTTATGCAAAATTCAGATCACGAATCTATCATTCTTATCTGGATTATCGTTAGATACCGGACATTTGCTTGTTTGTGTGATAGAAGTAGCTATAAGTACCTAATTTATTTGCGCATGAAACATTTATTTCATCGTCTAATCAGGTAGGAAAATCTGTCGCCAAATATTTAACTAGCAGTGTGCTCCGACAGCTGTCCTTGAGAGTCAGTTCCCATCAGATATAAAAAATAACGGGTGCCGGCAGAAGTGAAAACTTGAATACCTCATTTACATTCGCGTACGAGTCGCGAGGCGAGGGACGAGGCGAGGGGCGAGGTGCGAGTGTGAACAGACGCTCGTAGCTCGCCTCGTCCCTCGCCTCGTCACTCGCGGCGCTCGCGTCCGGGGCGGTTTTTGGGGCACGAGTCAAAGGACCTCGCGTCGCACGCGAGTGGACGACTGAACTCGGCACGCGAGTGTAAACAGGCAACTTATTTACCATCGATCAACACGAGCCTCGCACGAGGGACGAGGCGAGCCACGAGGCGAGGGACGAAGCGCGAGTGTAAAGCCCGTAGAACACGTCATTTTTGAATATTTTGGAATGACACCTCGCGCAAGCGCCTTGCGCTCCGTCTTACGAATTTTTGTCTTACGATCCAGGACACGAGACCCTGACGCGAGTTTCACATTTTATATCCATCCCAAGGAAAGTGCACAACGCCGCTAAAGAAGTTTTCACTTGAAAAATTAAATAGGATAACGTGTGACCACTATCTCACCTGTTGGTAAGTGACAATGTGGTCGAGGATGGTTAACACGCTATGTCTAGAATGACCTGCCTCTAAAGGACTGTGCCACCAGAACAAGGTAATATTATGGTGGCAGATTTTCTCCTTGCTAAGCTACTTTTTGGTAGCAAGTCACGCGGACTATCGTTATAATTAATGCTACTGTGGATTGTCGATATTATTATTTGCTATAAAAAATATGTAATCTGTTGTTATTATACAGATAACACATTTAGCTAATTATTACATGCTTAACTTTAATATACGCGATAACCTAAAGATAATAAAAAAACTTTTGGTTTTGTTTTGGTTGTTTTTTGATCTTGTCGAAATGATGCAACATCGAATCACGAAATGATCGCCTAAAACTGGGACAGCAATTTTATCATTAGTAACACTATTACTCGAAAAGTAATGACCTATGTGTTTACAATATATTTGAACCGATACATTTACCATCTTGTTGACCAACTTCACAAAAAGGAGGAGGTTCTCAATTCGACTGTTTTTTTTTTAATTTGTTACCTCTGAACTCCGTCAAGTCTTAACCGATTTGAAAAATTATTATACTGTGTATTATATTGTATTATGTACAATCATACATAATTGAATATATTTATGAGATATTATGTTTCTTTGAAGTGTTTCACACTTTATATTTTACATATACACTTTATATTTATGAGCTTCTGGCGCTTTTGTAAGCGCCATGTTCACGAAGCAACAGTTACTTAGTCCGTATTATTGTGAAAGTGTCAGTGAACATGAAAATTTCAAAACTAGTAAAGTAATTATGTAGATGTAAATTTAACGATTTTTTACAAGTACAAATGATTTCAATATCTAAATTTGAAATTTTCTTTAATTTAAATTATATTTAGCTATAAATATTATTATAACTTACACATGTAAGTCCTTAATTCAAACCTAACTACTAACCTCAGATTAATCTAATCGTAGCTAATGTTAAAAATGTTATAAGAATAATAAAATACAAGAACCTCCCAAGGATTAAGCAAGATCAAGATGGTTAAGTAAACCAAGTTATCACTGTTATTATGGGGCGCGCCAGCCTTAGCCGCAGACAAAACAAAGATAAGGACCGTGACTCACTAACCACCAATGAAAGAGTTTAAAAACTTGGAATGCTATTAAACAATGAAATTGTGCGAACGTGTGAATGACTACAACCATTCCAGATATCAACATTTAACTCATCAGCTAATTGACGCCCTTTAATCATTTCTGTGGAACGCACACGGTACCGTAGACTCAGTATACAATAGTGCGGGAACTCCGCCAGATTCACCTTTTATTACAGAGAGATTCTCAGCGCTCCAATCTGAAGTATACCGTTACCTAAACAGATATTAATCATAATTTTCACTCGCGTCCTACTCGACTATTCGGATGATAGTTATTAGCTCTTTTTGGTTATAAACTCGCTGCGTGTGGGCAGGAGTCGACCATTGGAAAATTGCCGTGCGACATGCGCGCGTAATGGATTTAAAAGTGCTTTGTTGGGGACACCTCTGAATAGCAAAATAACCACTTCCTTCGCAATTATCTGGGCATTAGGCGAGTTGTCTTGCTACTTGACGACGTTTTGTATGACGCCTCTTTGATATTTACTTACATGGGAAACTTTGCGCTCTTCATACATATTAAAAGTTCATTCCCAGTGATACCTAAATTGCACAGATTTATGCAAGTGATATTTATTGCTTAACTCCGTGACGTTTCTTTTGTTTGTGTCACTTTAGAAGTAGAAACATCGTCATCGAACATTGAGGTTTGCTGCTCTAGAGCAGCAAACCTCTAGCGCTAGCGGTTAGACTCTGCTAATTTATTGCGCATATCACTAGCTCTTAGTACTTTTATTTATTCTATCGCCTCCCTTCTTTCTTACCGCGCTCGCATCCAACCAAAATTATGACTTTTAAATTGCATTGGCTACTGCGCAGATATTTTTAGCCAACTTCAGACCTGTCAACATCCACAATGTGACTACCGCTTATAATTTAATAGTATGTTTTATCACAAAATATACAATAGTACGAGGTTAATGAAGTTTCCTTAGAACCTAAAGCATTTCCTCATTTCCTAATCTGAGTATACGTGGTTGGCAAAAAAGTTAACTGGAGGCAGTGACTGAAAATGTATGAACAAAGTTTTTTTGTGCAACTTAATAGTAGTATTTTAATATTTTCCGTAACCTACGCGACTTAAAGATGTTTTAAAAAAAATAAGACTATCCGTAGTTTCACTAAAGAAGTAATTTTAAAGTTTACCGCCACTCTCTCTGCTATCGGGGTTACTAGTATGTATTACTTTATTATTTATTATCTTTTAATGCTAGTATATAGCAATAGTGGCGCTTCATTTATTTCTACTCTATTTTGCCAACTTAGCCTGTTTTCTTAGCTACGAGATCGTAGCATTTTAGTAGAATTTTAGTCTAATCGACAGATGTCGATTAGACTTTTCCACGCCTCGTCTTATTACTGTCTTCCATTTTTAGATAAATGTGAATACATCTATGACCGCATCTTTACTAAAGTAAAGACACACAACCAAAGAGAACATAAATACTACGTAACACACAACAAAAGTAAAGACAGATCAACTGATGTAATCAACATCAGTTAAAATAGTGGACAAGGGCTTGTCTGTCAGTTTTCTAATAGCAAATACTAAATACATTGTTCTTCTTAGTGTTCCGTAGTCCTCCAGTCCATCTGTCTGTCCGTCTGTCCAAGGCTTTGTTAAGAGGCCGTTAGTACTAGAAAGCTGTAATTTTGTACATGAATTACGCCAACAAAGAGGTGAAATAAAATTTCGGGAAAATGTAACAATGTGTAAATTGGACTTGCACACTAAAACTTGTGTACTTCCGCGAGTTAATGTGTAATATATGTGGATTATTAACCATTAAACTGGTGAATGTGTGCGAGTGTAGGGAAACAGCATAACGTTGAAAAACATGCTATTTGCGTTCTCACCAAAATTCCACTGAAAATCTTCAGTTAAGTCTACATCTTTACTGAAGGTATGACTTGACTTTGACTTCAACTTGACCTGAAATGTGACTTTGTTTGACCCATGATCCATTTTTATGACTTGAATCCTCAAAAACTTGAAGATTTTTTACACTCGATACTGGCTAAATACACTAATCGTGTGGAGCCATAATAAAGCTAAAAAAAAAAAACAAAGTTTATTGCACTTACTCTACCAGGATTCATGTCTTTCTATATTACATAACCCCTGCCTCAATTACTGAAAATCAGAAAACGACAATTCTCATCCAATGCTGACTTGTTAATAGAGCCTGGCCCAGATATCTCGGGCCTCTTAGCACCAATTAGCGGAGAGCAGTTGTCATCGCCAAATGGAAACAATTGCTTTAGTGCGACTACCAAGGACTAATTCATTTAATTTCATCAATTAAATTACTTCAGGTAATACTTTTATTCAGACTATATCAGACGTTACTTTCTGTTACCTTCCTTACATTGAAAGTGGGACTACGGTAAGTCTCTACATGAATAGCGATGAATTTCGACCGGCAATCGTCGATAAGAAAAGAGATGCAGATTACGACTGTCTAGCTGCATCTCATTTTAGCAGACGTTTGCGATGACAAGACGCATCACTATTAATGTAGAGACTTCCACCCCTGGGCCCCTGTTAGTAAAACACACGCATATCGCTCGCAGATTTTAACAGCGTTGTCAATTACAACAACGCGTTGGCATTGCGCTATCTCGGTTTTTCTCGCTAGCTTCAGAATTGGGTCCCTGAACTGTAACGGACCAGGCGTACCAGCGTACTGAAATGAACTGAACGACAGGAAACTCAATAGTTGACATACAATATAACAAGGCAGCTTCAGGAGGTGTGGCTTGTAGATTCGAACACTGCGCCGCTGCAGGGTAAAGGTACGGGACACACCGCTGCGTCTTGCATGCGCTTTTTTGGCAAATCCTAGGTTGGAATAACATCGCGGCTTTTCCTTACATATCATGATTCCAAGATAAGCATCGGATTATTATGATCAAGGATGAAATAGCTAGCCAAATAATAATTATTATAACTTCGTTCCATCTTGTGACAAACAAGAAACAAATATTTTTAGCAGCGGAGTAATATAGTAGAGCTATATTAGATTATCAATAGGTTATAACTATTTAAAAAAGAAACTATAAATGAGAAACAATCATTTTTAGCAACGGAGTAATAATAACGGAGTAATTATAATTGTAACTTGTTATTCGTTACATTTCACGGGTCGTACACGCCCGGTCGTCTGAAAGGCATTGATGGAATTAATTAATTAATAATCAATAACTATTATTAAGAAAAAAAACTATAAATAAATAAACAATTTTAGAAAAGTAGTAATAGTAGGGCATCATTATATTATTATTAGTTTTTAATACTATTAATAATAAGAAAGTGTAACTGAAACTGAAAATTAGCTGTAGCTAGTTAGTGATTGGAGTTCAGTTAAACCGCTCTATTATATTATTATTATTATATACCCATGTCATATATCTATATTATTTACTATTATTGAAAAAAAATCTATTGGATAAATATAGCTAAATGGTTATTTAATTCAATAGAAGTCGAGCAAATATAAGCTATAGCTAGTGAGTGAATCTGACCCAGATTTATAGAAGCTGTTAGAAATTACGAGCAAGCAAAATGGTCATGGCTAAATATAGACAATTGAAACCGTTGGATTGCTAACATGATTTCATGAGAAGGAATGACAATAACAATTTATACCTAATAAAAAAACATTAAAATAAAATAAAAAAAGTTTTTCGTGCATTGTCACGAAATTGCTTCAGTGGAAGTGAGCGAAATTTGCGAAATTCCAGGATATACATACAAACATAAGATACAGACATAAGTAAAGTTAAATAAAAGCTCCTATAAAGATTGATCTATTAATTTTATACGAGGTTAAAATAAACTGACGATTGAAGTAAGAATCTCTGAAAACAAGCATTACTACACTAACTACAAGCAGCACTACCGTACACGTTAGAGTTCGCGATGCAAGCACTGAAAAAAAAAATTGTTTGTAATTACAGACGTCAGAGTTTTGGCATTACTCACATTGAAATCTACTCATTCTACGAATATAGATTCTCAGCCTCAAAAATAAATTATTACACACATCATACTCACGTCTTAAAATAAAACTTCTCACATAAACAAAGAAAGCGATGTGCGATGTACGAAAATGTTGCCCATCGCGTAGAGATCAAGATTTCATGTTGCGCTTGACACAACAATGTCAGTCAATGTCGGCCAAAACAACGCGCTTTCTCCGATTGAAACGTTTTATAAAATACAACAAACATTTCAAGGTGTAACAGCTCAGTCGTTGTATCTTAAGTAACCCTCAGGCTGTAATGCTCGCCAAGCTCGAGCCAGCTTTAAGCTAATATCTTGCTCGTTCGTCCCGTTCTGTAATTGCTCACATTTCAATTTCAAAAACCCTTAGTTCCATCTTATTACAATAAAACGATTCATCATAAATCGCTTTATTAAATTTACTCTGCAGTAAAGTTAGTCTAGTTTAACTTATGATCAGCTCTATTTTACAACGCATATAAAAACCGCAAAATTAATTTACAACTGTAAACCACTAAAGTTCGAGAAAATAACGCCATACATAAAAACTATCGCAGAGATATATCCGGTCAAAACGCACTGTTCGTACCTTAAATGCATGCATTAAATGAATGCATGATAAAAACATTACTTGCCGCCCTCAATAAATACACATTAATGTCCCGGGGCATTCTGGTTTACATTCCGTGCGGTTACCGACGAGTTTTATAAAGCTTCTCGGCCGCACACGCAATTACAAGCGCCTCTTTGCGGTACAATCAATATTTATCCTCTTGCGAGACAATGCAATACGCACTACTACATTACCGTGCCGGTGCGGAACCGAGACTCGGGAACGCTCCTGAGGCCTGCGAGCAAACCATCTCGGGTTCAGTGCAAAGAGAATATCATACCAGTAGACCGACTTTTTGTAAGGGTGGGCGCACACCGCGCCGCACCGGGCCCCCGGACTTCACGTCCGCACATAAATAACCCAACGCGCAATCTTCCAAACTAATGATATTACGATACATTATCTTCTCAGTCGATATCGCCCATTCCCTTTCAAATCCAATACGCGTTAAAATTATCACCGTCGCGATCGAACGAGTATTTTTCATCCAAAACCGAGAAACATACATTAATTAAACAGATTGCGTACGCGTTCATTTTCAATTAATATCGATTTAAGCCGCGTCTGTACTTATGTCTGAAAAAAGAGTAAAACGCGAGATTAATTGCATCGACACAAGATAAAATAAAAGCAATCATAAAATAGCAGGTTGGATTTTATGGTGCGGAAAACAATGCGCCCGATGCAAACAATCGAAATCGTCGATGCAATGCGAAGGGATGTCGAAGTGAAAGCGCATGCCCTGAAACAAGAAAAAGCCTCGCAGCCAACCAGTTATTACACTAATCGCTGCGATATAATTCCCGAGTCAACTTAAACACAGGTTCCTCGCGGATCGAAATGCAAACATGGCGGCCGCTTTGAGGCTATAGCGCGGGAACCGGCGCGTGCGGCCTTGCTGAGACGAACGAGGAAAGTAATATTTTGTAATCTGTAATGCAAACAGATATTGCTTTTGCTCTTGTTAAATAGCAATAATGGTAACAACTGTATGCTCTCCGAGCTGTTACAGCTCGGGCATAAATGTAAATATAATGTAAAAATAATGTGTATACAAAGAGGTATAATATGAATATGAACTGTAGAAGAAAGTGGATGAAACTGTACTTAAGTATACGGGTATAAAGAATCTTGGAAAACCCTAGACAAAAGAACTAAGCTTTCCTGTAAAAAAATAATAATAATAGAAGGCCCTTACTAAAAATACTCACGTTACATTAACTATTTCTAACAATCAAATTCATATTCGCATTAGCAAAGCATCTACAAAATGGTTTCATTTTGATCAATCAAAAAGCGGCGCTAAATTCGAGTGAGCTTCATTTTATCGGGTTCGCACTAGTTATCTCAACGCGGCGCGCAAACGCATCGCAGCGTACAAAACGGTTACGTCAAACAGCGCTATAAAGCTCCACTTTTATCGCGATCTTGGTGGGTGACCGGCTTTATTTATGAGGGTTGAATGAATACGATAATAAGTAGGGTAACACAGGAGTAACGGAGACGTAGTGTTCAATTTAAATAGAGATATTTTGTAATATAATTTAATTGGGATATTATTAGAATAATATTAGGGTAAAATAATTGAGCCCTGTTGGCGTAAAGGATTGATGACCTGACTTCGAAACGAGAGATCACCGGTTCAAACCCTGGCACGGGTTTTCTTTCACAGGTGGTAGGAGCATATTATATTGATGTTCCGCCTGACTTGTTACCAAAAATTAGCTTACCATCATCAAGGAAAAAATCTGCCGCCATAAACTTACGGTGTTCCGGCAGCATAGAGCCGTTGAGAGTATTTTATACTCTGACTCTCAACGGCTTACTGTATTTACCATCTTTGACCACATCATCGCTTACCACCAGGCGAGATAGTGGTCACACGTTATTTACCTAGTAGATAATTATAGATAGCGTGGGAAAATAATTCAAGCCTCGTCTTAAGTAGTTTGATGTAAACTTACTAAAACAAAACAAAATGCTTAAGCCATCGAAGTGCTGATTCTTCTTCTGATTCTGATTAAAATGTCTAAAGATTAGTAATGTGTAAAAATTGGTACCTAACCTGACTTAATTTTTTTTTATCAATTATATAGGCTAGCGTTTGACCACTACCTCACCTGTTGGTAAGTGATGATACGGTCGTGGATGGTAGCACGCTAGGCCTAGAATGGGAACTGGCTCTCAAGGATAGCTGCTGGAACACATTAGATGTTTTGGCGACAGATTTTCTAACTTGAGCGTGGTAGCTGGCCAGGCGGATACTAGACAGAGTCCTACCACCGTTATGAATAATGTAAAAATGTTATTGTTAAAACAAACAATTGAAAGAACCACAGAAGAAAGCACCTAAAACTAATTTACGATCAGCAACATCGCAAGACAAAATTGCGCTAATAACTCTCAAAGATTTATTTTTGACTGCGTGAGTCACCAGGTCACACTTAAATATGTCGGTGTCATAAAAATAATGACATATGTTTTTACGACAGCTTTTAAATGAAACTTTATCTTCACCTGCCCACGAAGGCGGAGTTATATATGTACGAAGACTTGTGATTGGTGATGGCATTGTTGCTATTGTTCGACAAGTTGGGATTGATATCAATAATTTGGTTAATTAATGAGTTAGGCTATGCTTGAGTATATACAATAACTATGTTAGGATTAAATACGTATCTGTAAGCAACGTTAAATAAATATAAAAAAATTTGCAATAGCCTGTGATTTGTATTACACACCTAGACAACTCATTGATTTAAGTATATACATAATTGAAAATGTTGAAACAAAAAACTGTTTTGATAATAAGTTTTATAACGCTTTTAAAATTCATGTAGATACATTGATGAGATAGAAACCCAGCAACGTGTTAGTAAACTAGTCTCGAAGAAATAATTTGTTTCTTATGCTATGTCTTCATCATTGTCAGCCGCTATCAGTCCACTGGTAGACAAAAGCCTCTCCCAAGACATACCTAAGCCTGATCTTCGGTTCTTCTTTTCCAGTCACCGCCCACCGCTTTGCGAATGACGTCGCTATAGGTACAGTCGAATCTAAATAGCAATTCCATTGTTTACCTACTAAAGTATTAAAATATTAAACTCACCATATAAAATAATCACTGTACTGAAAATCTACCGACGCTATTACTTACAAACTGGTCCATAAATTACAATTCTAATGTCCCTCCAAACTAACACCTTGACGGCAAAGATGACTTTTATTACCTAACTGATATCCAAATATTTATTAGCTTAGAGCAAATTAAAAAGTATAAATTTAAATATTAGGGTACCATACTATTATGTCTCTGACATGTGACAAACAAATCCTGTAATATGTATATGTATGGGATAAGGTCGCCCGTAGTGTAGTGAATACTAATGATTACTACACTTCGATTAGAATAATTTCTTTCAAGAACCATTTGGGGTTTGGAAAGTTTTATAATAATCTCTTACAGTATTTTACTATTTAATATTGTAATGTGTACTATCTATTTGATGTACAATAATGGAAGTAGAAGTGCTTGATTTGAATAATTTCATTACACGTTGGAGATATTGACTTAGTAATGTTACGTGATTGGAGAGTAGGTATGTTGATACGTAACACGCTATGTAGACAGATGGCTATTATAATTCGTTCATTAAAAGAAAAGCTTATCGATGAAATAAATAAAGTTCGATTTTTAACTACCTACGGTGCGTTTCAGAATCAAGAGGATTAGATACAGATAAAGTACTACGTGTACCTACGTACCAATAGTATATTAAAATAAATGAACTATATATTGTTTCGACCTGAGGTTTACACACCTTCTTACTATTTACGTTTTTGATAAGCTTAGTTTGTCTCGCCTAATATTATATCGGAAAGAAAATTCGGTTAATGTAAATATCGCTGCATATATATGTTTATATAAATATAATAAATAATATATAAATATATATGTTTGAAACATATTTTTTTAGGATTTTTCCAAATTTCTGTTTAATTCGTCAATGAGTATACAGAAAAACGTGACGCAATATATTGTTCTTAACTTTGAGGTGTTGCCTTTATTCCTTTAATCCGACTAGAATTAAGGTAGTAAAGATGTTTGCGGAAGTTAATACAAAAATATAAGTAAGTAATCACTAATCACACATCGACGTTTCAACTTTTAATCACTTATTTAAACTGTTCGAAAGTAATATTCCAGCCTTACTCGTATTTCGCCATACGCTATAAATTCCACTCAAATCTAGAGAAAATCTATGCAACAATATCACCTGTCTATGCAAGTCCACTGCTGTTCATAGGCCTCTAAAAATGTACGCTACAGAGCACGATCCTCGGCAACTATCATCCAGCTCCAACCAGCCACCTAGCAAAGATCATCACCCCACCTAGTCAGAAGACTGCGTATCGGTAGCGTAGCGTAGTGCAGAGTATGACTCCACGCTACTCAGCGTAGTGCAGCGTAGCGTCCTACGCTACACTACGCATGCCGGTACGCGGTTTTCACTCAAGAACTCGTTGACCCGAGAGATTGCAATAAAACAATTAATCTGATATCCTCCCAGCGAGGTGCTATAATAAATACGCCAATATCAACACTTGTCTATTAAAGGCAGCCAACACCATTAACCATGTATCATCCCGCGGACCTCCTGCCCTGAAGTAAAAGATTAGGTAATTAAAAATACCTTCTTTTAAGGGAAGCTATTAAACTCTAATATATGGTCGACTGGACTGCGCACAATTCGCTTAGTCATTAACTTAGCCCCCCACAAGGTCCTGGCTGCAACATACTGAATCAACAGTATCCAACGTTATAATTTATTTAAACGTTACATATTGTTGTGTTAAAAAGTTGTTCTTTGCTTTAAAAAAATGATTTCATTCATACATCTCATAATGCATGATCTCCCTAAAAGTAAAAACAGTATATGGAGATCATAAAATCAACGTATAATTCTTTTAATAAATGTAGGTACTTACATAAATGTATAAACAAAATTACAATTTGATTTGAGAAATTTTCACAAAGTATGTATTACTTTGGCCGCTATAACAAAAAATACTTAAAAGTAAAAAGTCTCCATACAAGAAACGTGTTTTTTTGGCAAATTTAGTTCAAACTTATTAAATATGTATACAATGTACTCTGGTTCGAAACCCTGCGTATGCGAGTCCGTATCGCACTTAACAGATTTATTTACTTACGACTGATTTAAATTTACACTAGTTACATAATAAATGTCCATGTATACCTACTAGATATTGAATGTTTCTGCAAATAATGCAAGAGCGGGTAGTTAGTGTAATGTATAATGTTTTGGCACTGTCTTTCTAGTATATAATCATTAGTCCTGCGCTTCACAATTTAAAATTTATAACTTGGATATTAAATGTCAACTAACTTACAATAAATAAATTACTCTCCATAATCAGCCGGTCGATGGTAAAGGACTTTAATTTTGTTTGTGGTTGTGGAAAATTGTAATAAAAAGATTTAATTATTTACTTAGGTAGCTATACACTTTATGCTACCTCGCTTAGTTTTCATTGTAACCTCAGAATCTAGAATAAACTAGGAGGCGTTAACTTACCTAAAAGTGAAATCACTAAAACCACTCTTAAATAGTATGATTCCACGCTGGAATGATGCTGGCTATTGGATAAGTGTTTTTTTTTAATCTTTAATTAAATTTTTGTACCGTTCCTACTCATATTCAAATTTTAAAACCACGCCGTCTAATCTATGTATAATCTCTTCATAGAGACCATTTCAATGAGCCTAAACACGACATCTCTGCTGTAAAATTGTAAAGAGTAGAGTATTCTGAAGATTCCAGGAGATACCCTAAAATTAAGTCAATGCTACCATGTTCTTACAATATCATTAAAGTAAGAGGATAACTACATTTCGAATTAATCAAGTTGCTCTCATAGCCTTCTCAACTAGAAAAAGCTCATACTCTTCAAAAAGCTGAACGGATTTTCATGAATCAAAGCACTGCACTCTCGATTAAGACACCTGTCAAGCAAAAAAACTAAAGCAAAGTTTGTTTAAACGGTTCGTGTTATTTAGATGTTGGTGATTGGTGATAGATTTTCCAACTTGATAGCTAGCCAGGCGGACACTAGACAGTGTCCTACCACCATGCCAAGGCGCGAGGGTTACTTAAAGATATTTTTTCTTTCATCGGAGGGCCACTGTGTATTGCGCACATACATTTTCTGTGTATATATTTAAAATTTATTTCTTTTATATCTATCTATATATTGGATTTATATCCAAAACGTCGATGTATGTACTACCCAAATATATAGATCAAATTATGAATCTAATTAATGGGTAGACAAGTTACTAACCACATAGTTCTATAATAATAATAATAATAACATTCGTGTACCAGCTGCTATTGTAACTAATAATCGTAACATATTTTCATTATTTGAAGGGATTGCTTTATTATTCTCAATAATAACATGAAGTTCATTATTTTACCAGATTGTGGATGTAATCAAAGTCGATTCTATTGTGGTATCGAAAGTTTAATCAAAAAGCTCATAGGCACGATGTTTATTTGCCCAACTGAAAAGCCATGACGCTAAAATAACGGTCGTCAAATAATTTGTGAAATTGAATTGAAATGGTTTTATTCTGTTTTACTTATTGAATAAATCTATTAGCGTGATAAAATGTTTACAATCTGTTTCATTTTCATTTTACTTCACTTTTGTGTACTTATACAGAAATGCTTGGGCCATTTTACCATTTACTATAATAATTGTTTGTTAAAACCACCCTAGCTACATCACGGTAAAACAATAATGTCATTCCGTCGCTCAAAGCCGAAAAAAAATATGACAGCACAAATTATAATTCTTACATTTTTTTATTTTAGAAACCTCACATAAACTCAAAAATCTTGCTTATAAAATTATCCAATAAATAATTTTGTAAAAGCGCCCTCTCGTGAAAATAGGCGGGACGATTATGCCGCCTGAAACCATGAAACGCTGAAAGGGTTCACACATGATACTGGAACAGAATGAAACCATATTAATTGTGTATTAGCATCGCAGCTCTTCTTTGTCGAACATTATGTTGAAATATAAGTTAATGTTACTTGCTACTACAATAATTAAATATTATAATTTATTTAATCAATTTACCTATTTAGTTAGCGAGCACTTAAACATTATTTTCTATTTGTGTCAATTAATAACTGTGCCAATAATTAAGATAATCTAAGTAAGTTTGATAGTTAAAAACTAAAACAACCGACTTCCATTCCCCGCGATTCAGTTTCGGTAGCAAGTTTGAGACGTTTATCGTCATAGCTCGGGAGATATTTATTAGATCTTAATGAAATTACAATAGGACCATTGTACTCGAAAGTGTACTCTACCGATTAAAAAAAGAATCATTCGAATCGGTTCACAATTGATGGAGTAATCGCGTAACATACATACAAAAAAAACCATACAGACGAATTGAGAACCTCCTCCTTTTTGGAAGTTCAAAAATAAAGAGTCTTGGGACTGGTATGAATATGTTGTTCAAAAGTAGTTCTGAACTTGAGACTTAAAAATTATGAAAAATTGTTGGTAATTCATATATATCTATGATAAACTGTACTACTTACCATTATAATAATGTATAATGTATATAGTTCAAATAAATAATGAAGTGAATAATACAAAAACATCATATATCTATTTAATTTGTATTCTATACATTGATGCTAAAGCGTTATGTATGTAGGTAGGTACTGGTATTTATATTTAAACTTTTACTGATAATGCTTGCGTTATTCACAAGGTAAATTGAGCAAATGGTGTACATTCTGATTACAACTGCAAAAGCCTGAACAGCGTTTAATGCAAAAATCTAGTCTGTTAAATAAGCAATATTATATCCCTGTAATACTAAAAATAGTTCTCTAAATAATTACAGAATTATACGTATTACGTACAACAAAGATTTTTAAACATTATACAACAAAGTCTATTACACAAAATAATCTCGCGATAGTACAATTCTCATTAATGTTAAAAAGTTTAGTAACTCTCACTCGTATATAATTTCGCATTTATTTGTAAATACTACGAATCAAGTAGATAATCAAAGTGTGAATCTTCATTACCTCTCGTTAATTACAGTGATAAACTTAACTTAATATTTAGTTATGTATGTTTTGTGTTAAACATAATTTACTTTATTAGTTAATTACTTCACTGTTATTTGATTAACACTTCCCATAAAGTTAACGTTCTCCACCTACGTCTTCTAGCGAACTATCTTTATTAGATATGAATTAAATTAACCCAATGTTAATAATTTTAGTTAAAATACAGTTTAACTAATGTTCAATTAACATCGACAAGCGCCACCTACTGGTTCGCGATTCAAATAAAGTTTTTCTCATAATTAGGTTCCAGCTGTGATAGATTCCATCTAGCGCGAAAATATCGCTGTATGATAATGGATTCAAACATTTCAAACTGTACTCTGAGAGTATAGGAGATATGTTGACGCATATGTGTTAAACCCCAGATTAATTAAATAGTTACTACGACAGACTCACAGCCAACTCTCTACCCTGCTGCAGATATTATACAGTACTTTGCCAAATTCAATGTAATCGGTAATTACCCACTTATAGTTTGAAAAACACGAAATTGACCAGCATGCTGGATAGATGCATGCTTTCAGCGACAGTGCATTTCAACTTTTCTATAGCTACAAAAACTAATTATGGCCTTGTAACGACATATTCGACAAAATAAAATTAGTCAAACCTATATATTTAGTTTAATATTGATATTAAACTAAATGTATAGGCACCAACAACATGAAATCTGCACCGGTCTTCCTCACAATTGGAGTACCTTCCAACAAAGCTCGACACAGGTGGCTCCACACGGCATCACATTTCATTCGATTGTATGCCGATCGAATCTTTCCGGTCGGAACTGTTCCCCGCCCATACCGATTGTGCAATCCTCATTAATTGGCCCCAGCCGCAGATATTTAATATCTGGCCAAAAACTCCCAGATACAACATCCTTATACAATGACCCTAAAGTATAGAATAAATAATAGTACAACCTATAGTAGACAGTAATTCGATATTTTCGTAACCGATTTGTTCGCAATAGCAGATGGGTGCGCTTTCAAACAGGAAATAATTTCGAACTTGTTGCCACTGACTGTTCTTTTTGTGAGAAACCACGTTTATCGTCTTTTTACGTGTCTTTGAAATATGAATACCTGTAAACGTACTTATTATAATAACCTCGATGTCACAGTTTTACAATCATACAGTTTGGAATCGAATGTACTTGCGCAGAGCAACGGCCGGGTACTCGCGGAGAGGCGGAAGCGCGCTGCGCGAGCGAGTTTTGGTTACGAGAATCGTTGATGACATTAATTTTATTGGTGGACACTTGTGACTTGTTCCGACTGCGATTTCATTTATTAAATTAATACGATGTAATATATAATATTTATTTTTTATAAATTAATAAGTACCCATACATGGTATTTAGTAAAATTGAGTTCAGGTTAAAGAATGACATCAAGAAGCTTTTTGAGAAAAAAAAAATTATCGGCATCCATTGCATATTTGGTATATAGGCAATGATTTTCTATATAAACTGAGGTTTGTAAGTACATACGCATCGCGTCGCTATGATCTTGTGTGAACCAGAGTTTAACACTTAATATTGAATTATGAAATTCATTTAAATATGATTATTATTATGTAGTGTAGGATGCCCCTCGACCGAGGAGCGTGGTGGAGGTGAAGCGACGACAAACACAGAGCGCAGAGGCAGTGATTAGAAAAGAAGAGCTGAAGATTGAGGTCAGTAGCGTGTCTTGGGAGAAGCTTATGTCTAGCAGTCCTTATGCTTATAATGATGATGATTATTATTATTAAAGCACCGACTATTACTCTCTACTATTTTTGTAGACTCTCTCGACCTAGGTTTCGTTACGTAGTACTATTATGTGGAATTGTCTTCAATGCAGCTATGGACATGTTAAATGGAACTACTTATTTAATGTATGTAATGCTTGACATTCATAAGTGTACGATGTACCTACATGAAATAAACGATTTGAAATTGAAATGAAATGAAATATTCTGTGGTTTCATGCGTGTCCCTTTCATTCATTCAAATAGTTATTGAAATACAACAATGTACACAAAGTACCTGTATATATAGCTGTTGTTTGTTCCTTAATCACGTAATAAAAGGTTGAATAGATTGGTGCACAGTTTATAGCCTGAATTAACTAACTATATACATATTATTATTTATGTAGGTACATGTTTTATAAATGAATTATTTTTTCAATAACTTTCTAACGCGAGCAAAGCCAGCTATATAGTCTAGGAACACAGAGCTATCAGCTATAGGTATAACCTGTCTGTGATCTGGTTACATGAATCGTGGAGCTCGTGTACTATGACATAGACTTGATATTTAGTTTCCTAGAACAAGTGAGGTGTGTGATGACTTGTTCTTGTTAGTACTAGGTTTCCTTTGTAACGAGATACAGTGGTACAATAACATCACGTTTGTGGAAGCCTCAATAGATAGATTAGTATACCTACGTAACAACCTAACATAAATTCCTTCTAATACTTCACGTGACATCGTCAGTATATTCCCATTTCACATTGGTTGAATGTTAATGTTTAAGAGCTGAAAGTTTCTAGTGAAATTTAATAAGGCATGTGAAACCCAACGTCTGAATTAGGGATTACCTAGGGCTCCCTAAACGGTATAGGGGCTATTATGGTAACCCCTTATCTAGACGTTAGTCGACCAGAATTTGAAACCAATATTCTGGTAACATAGAAGTAAATACCAATAGGAGAGGCCAATGTCCAGCAATGGAAAGAAAATGTCTGATAATGATGATTCTGGTAAACAATAGTTTTGCGTGCCACAGTGTATGTAATAAATTATGAGCAGACGTCGCGTCATCGCTTACCATCAGGAGAGCACGAGCGTCCATGTCATGTGGCCTAGTTAAGTTAAAATAATGCTGTACCTACTATAAATCCTTGATAAAGTAAACCTGATGGAGATTGTAAAGATCTAATGCTAAGATTTAATAACTCTACCTGCCTAGAGAGAAATAATAAATTATGATCATACAAAACGAAAAACATACAAACCGACTTCACATGCCGCGATAGTGAAAATATCCACTAGCTATAATCATGTCATTAAGGTATCAAATTTGTTTATATTTTTTATCTCCATATCTGGAGAGATGATTATCAGATCTCGATAAAATTTTTATGGGACCAAACGGGAGGCATAATCTCGCAAATTTAAAAAAAGTTTTTTTAATGTTAAGATTTGACGGAGATCTGAGGTAACAAACATAAAAAAACCGTCGAATTGAGAACCTCCTCCTTTTTTGCGGTCGGTTAAAAAGTAAGAGTCTTTCCTACGAGGATAATCGATATTTATTATAAAATAAAATTAAATACTGCTACCCTCGTAAGTTGTTGATAATAGCAATATTTTCTTATTATTGTATAGATCATTTGCCTGTCCCTTTGTTTGTTTACCCCCCCCCCTCCCACACTTTTTTATAACTGCAGTGTACTTAGGTGTCTACAAATAAGGCCATTTGTAAAATTTTATAAGAACTCTACCAAAATAAACTTACTTAACTCAACTTAATCTGTATTATTTCGGTTATTTGCGTAACGGGACAGTTCCCAGTTTAGAAGCCAGGTAGAGATACAAAACATAGTATATTTTTTCTAAAAACATCGGCTTCCTGCGTCGTGCTGCATCCACCATGAGGGGGATTATACGATTGTAACATCTGTATGTGTAACATTAACTAGATACTAATAGATAAAACGCGACTCCGCGGATGCTTTTTATACCACGTTTTTTTAATCTTTTGTATTCAGCCGCGCACCAAATGTGCATTTTATTTATAGGGGTCTATGAATAGGGTTCTTTATTAGAGTATATGACAATGGAATATGGAATAACTCGCACTTGTGGCCACTTGTTTTTAATTGATTTTATTATTAGCGCAACAGGTTCAGTTTTAACTTCGGGAGAGTGACAGATTGTTGAGTGATGCGCAAGAGTGGTGTGAAACTAAGAGATCGTTTTGTGTACGTCTGTTCATTTGCTTAGTTACTATATTTTTAGGCCCCGTTGGCGTAAATGATAGATGATAAAATGAAATACATTCTGAATTCATCAACAGCCGGTATCAGTCCAATTCTGGACGTAGGCCTCTACTAAGATGCGCCACTGAGCCCGATCTTCGGCTCTTCTTTTCCAGTTTCTTGTCTATGTGTGTGACTTTCCATCTTTGGTGATTAATCCAGCTGACCAACGAATGAGGCTCTAACGACCGATAAATGGCGGTATAACCATTTCAAAATTATGGCGTAGCTAAACATTATAGGCCGGTGACGGGCAGCAGCGTTAGCGGTGCCAGAAGCTACGTCCTGCGATCGCCAACCCGCCTGCCCAGCGTGGCGATTGGGGCATATCCCTCCCAAAGATAGAATACTGAATTAATTAAATGAAACCCCAAAATATTTGCTCCACCTCTGTCACAAGAATAACTTCACAAGCATTCTCTACAACAAAGCCCAGCCGCTTAATTACGCTGAGCGGCATAAATACCTCAAGTTTATTAGTACGCACTCAATATCGGTGGAAAGCGGCAGGAAGGCAGGACACCCCAAAGTTCCAATAAGCTACCGCTAATTAGGTAATTCAAGCACCGTGACCGAAATAAAAAGATGGAGAGCCGAGCGGCGAGACGAAAGGGAGACCTCGGCCAGACTTGCCGCCCTTGAACAGGAAAACTTTAGAGACGCAGAGTTCATGAGGAACAAGAAATGTATGGAATCACTTTATGAGTATGCATGCGGCTCTGTGCTATGGCACTGCAGTCATCATAAGATAAGACACACAGAGGAATAAATCCGTCAAAGAACCTAAGAGCCTGCCTCTAAGGTTCTTCGAGTCACGATCAAATTAGTACTGTCCAGGCACCGTGCATCGTTAACACATCGTCATCCAACACTAGAGAACACAGGGTGACCTATCCAAAAAATGAACAGTATCTTTTTATGGCTTGGAATGAGTTTTTATTACAATAATTCAAGTCTTTCGAAATTTTACTTCGGTAACGGATGCCTACATCCTCTATGACCTTTATTGAAATGTTAGTTTTCTTTCTCCTCATAATTTGTACCCATTGTGATGTCGATCGTGATATCAATATATCGTCTAATTTAACTTTAATTTTATAAGAAATATTATCATACACTGCACCGTATACCTAAGAGAAACTCGCATTGACTACTCTATAGCTGTCTTATTCTCTCCCGCGATGGGGTTTTCTAACTAGGCATTGTAGGCCGTGCTTCGACATTCTGTTCTCTAATCAGCATATACAATTTCATCCACTTATTATTTTTTATTATTATTTTTGACAAGTGCACCCCCAGTTCACATATGCCGCTGAGAAGCTAAATGGGCAACCCTTGTTGTGGTTATTTATTGTATTGATTGAATATATTATATGTTATGTTATTATAGGCATATTATAGTATGGGATGGAAATGCGCCTGTTTAAACTCTTCTGTTCTATACGTTTTATATGTATTTTTAACATACTTAGGTATTTTGGAAAATAATACGTGAGTTAAGTATAATAAATATTATTTTATACATAGATAGATATTTAAATATTTGTCATTTATTACCTCTTTTTTAAGCGAGTAAATCTAAGGACATAATTGTGGGCGTTGAAGTAAGGTATGCTTTATTAGATTTTATATCATTAAACCAATCAAAGTAAAAGTATGAAAGTGGATGGCTAAAGAGGAAGCATAGGAAGACGGAAGAAAGTGTAATTGGACTGTATGACTAGAAGAAATGGTTGCAGAAGAAGTGGATATGGAAATAATTTAAGATCGTTTAAAAACTAAGAGAACCGACTTCAAACGTCGCGCTAGTCCATCGACTTCATTGCTATGACGTCGATGCGCTAGTCATTTTTAGTACAAAATTGGAGTTGTTTATCTAGTTGAGTTGAGTTGTATATCTCTAGAGATACTAAACATATCTCGATGAAATTTAAATGGAACCACCTGGAAAGTATACCCTTTCAAACATAAAAAGATTATTCCAAATCGGTTCAGTATTTTTCGAGCAATCACATAAAAAAACAAGTACATAAAAATATTCCGACGAATTGAGAACCTCCTTCTTTTTTGTGAAGTCGGATAGACGAAAATCATACTATTAAGTATTCTGTGCGAAAAGGAAAAAAATTACCTACATGTTGCACCCACCTCACTTAGTGGAAAAATGGTAGGGAGGTGATGATGATTATTAGACCAATCAAGAGTTAAGTTTGTGAGCACCAAGTCAGGAAAATCAAAATTGATCTTCAGAATACGAGACTCAAATAAATACATTACTAAATTATTTTATAGAACGTTGAGTTATTTAAGTTCTTGGAACAAATATAGTACTTAATTGTTTTCCTTGTCACTCAATACTCGGATCAAAATAATATATACTTTTACATAAGTAGTTATATTCATAAATATTTGCGAGAAAATAACAATTAAGTTAATACATTATTGTAATATTTAAACAATGACAAACTGCCTTTTTATGAAGGTAACACCACAAGCAAAACGCTTGCTTGATAGTAAGCGATGACGTCTGCCTATACATATGTATAGACAGACATCATATATACATATGCCTACATGTTCTTATATAATATATATTTATATAATACATAAGTAAGTATGGATACTTTTTATACCCATATCTTGTCTTATATACTTACATAGGATCTCTCTGATCTCCAATATAATTATTGCGCGTCTCTACACGTTTTCGCCTTGGACACTTTGTTCTTCAAAGCGAATAAAAAATCTATTTCATTAATGAATTACAGACTAAGTGTTAGATCGCCATAGCAGTACAGCAGTACTGCCACTTAAGCTATCATCATCATCACTATCAGTCTGTAATTCTGTATTAGTCTACTGCTGGACATACACTTCTCCTATTGCACACCACTGAGAACTGAGCTCGATCTTGAGCTGTCCTTTTACAACCGCTACAAGCAACTGCAAGAAACAAGACAGACAACTAGGGTAACCGATATAGCTCAGAGGATTAGCACTAAAGTTATAACATCACCAAAATATAAGTAAGTATGTAGCATACGCTTACTAAAGCTGTTCTCAAGTTTCAAAAGCTTAAGCTTAAAGTTAAAACCTCATTAGTGACGTCAGAGCTCCTTATCAACTACCACTATCTTCAGAAGCTCATCAAAAGCACGTTACATAAGATACCTAAGCAAATCTGTACCGTATTACCCAACTTACCCCAAAAGGCAAACTTTTACAATCTTCCTTAAGCTCTAAAAAAAGTTAATACCTTGGATTTGTAGATGACTAAGAACGAACATGTTTCTGGTATTTTAGCTACAGATTTATGTAATAATATGCGATTTTGAATAGTAGCTTGTAATAAATAAGGTTGATTTTTAAGTACACTTTTTACCGTCTACCCACAGGTAGTGCATATATCAAAATAGAAATTAGGGGTTAGAAGCGCACCCTTGATCAATGATTATAATTAAAATTAGAATTTTATCAGTAAGATCTTGCAAGCGGCCTCGAAGCCACCCAAGTGACGATACGGTAAATTAATAAAAATATAAATTAAAACATTTTTTAATTGTTGATAATAGTTATAGATGTTATCTATGTGGATTTTTGTAATTTTAAAGTTTCATTTTATACTCCCTAGATGTCGTAGACTGTAATACTGTAACTAAACTGTAGACCAATATATTATCTAATTTATTTGTAGTATTACTAATATTATTATATAATATAACTTAGCCTAGGAAAACCATTATTAATATAGTAAACATAAATAATCAATATAGGTAATTATTGTTCGAATAGATATTCCTGGATACACGTGCGCTCTCTTTCTCTCTTCCTTGCAATTTATCTCATACCGTGGTATGGTAGTTTTAACGGCTATTTTCTCAATTTGCTCTATGTTTGACGTCAGATTCTAAATATTTGCACTTATTGATATCATTCAACACCACATCCTTCCATCTTGTTTCGAGTCTTTCTCCGGCGAAATTCTCTCAAATAAAAAAAAACGATGCCAATTTTTCTCTATATGTATCTGCAAAACAAAATTATACCAAAACGCCGTACAATTAATTTAGTTAATAACCGATTCAAATATTTTCCCTAACCTTACAAAATGTTTACAAAAACAACCAGACAAGCTCATTTCGCTGCGACATATGCGATACATTCTTCGCCTTCAACAGTGTCGCGGTATTCCCTAGCGAATTTAAATTTGTAATTTCTTCCAATACCAGGGGAACATTTTATTAAAAAAAACTCCCGACTCCGCCCATCGACGGAAACAGCTGCAGGCTAATTATTACAAACATGCCTCCTTAAGCATCGCCCCACGAACCACTATGCCCTGTTACTGTTAATCTTCGATAGAAAACTGTTATTAGCCGACCACCTGGCGAGATAGGCAAATATACCGAAACATCACGAACCGATAATTAAAATCAAACACACGTATATTTATTGGACGGTGTCAATGAAACAATTAACTTTCAAACGCAATATTACATTAGAGAATTTGATGGAGACTATAAAATATTCAATGATGTTTCGACCATCGTTTCGACGTCGAATATTATTTGTTTACTTACCTACCAATAGAGTTATAAGTTTTATCACGAATATTTTATTAGGACATGACGACTTCCTACGCGATGTAGCGGGCCCAACATTTTTCTACTAGCGTTTCATTAGCCGGCCAGATATTTACGATTTTGGGTAGCTATGGGCGGTCACGATTACGATTATGAGGAAACGATACATTTAAAGTCGACCGTTAATGGACACAATCTTCGTTTACCCTCCTACATCTACGACGTTACTCGATTATAATAATCGTGAAGCATAAAAACTGAAACAACATCGTTAACTTTTATCTCGGCGTCTAAATAAATCATAAAGAGGTTCAATCAGCCGCGATGTGGTATGCCGGCCCTGCTCGCCCCGGAATGCATAACAATAAACAGATTTTTCTTCGCTAATGGACTCGCAAAACGTATCTAAAGTGTCGCTCGTATTTTATTGAGAGTACCATTTTCATAAGAGGTGCTCAGCAGTTTCGTAATAAACCTGTCTGGATACAGATAACATCACAATCTCGGTTCGAAAAGCTAAAAGGTCGTTTATAGGGACATAAACGTTTATAGAATCATAAAGCAGAACCAATCTATTGTTTCCTCACGGCCTACGCGCCTGAGGGACATGACTAATCGAACCATTCCGCTTTTTGTTTCCGCCAACGAACATAATCAATTGTCACCTCGTGGATATTCTCCGAGTTCTATGTCGCTCGATGTCTCTCATACATAACATAGGTTTGGGTTGGAGCGGGTTTAGAATCGTCTGTAAATTGTCAACAATAAACGATAGGATCGTATTCCAATGGGGATATAAAGTAAAAAAAAAGGTGATGAGTGTGTTGGGTGTCGCTGTTGACGCGAACATATCGGCCGCTTGTCCGAGAGCGAGCCCGTTGATGACGCCGATTTAAATCCTCAACATTAGACATTCGATGCCATCTGGGTAGAGTTACATGAGCTATTCAATTAAGATATTTTGCTGTTTCTCAGAGATATAGAGAATTGATGTCTAATAATAATGGATCGTAAATTAAAACATGTCAATAAACGTCAGCAAATCAAGAATTTGTTGATGCTAAAGTAGACAATACAATGATTAGGTAAATTTATGTTGATTTAACTGATGGATATAACGGATGATTTTGTTACTTGGAAAACTATTCATCGAAACTTGAAATTGATATCGGCTGCAACATATTATGAGCAATGAAATACTTACAAACTAAAATTGTTTTTACGTTTCATTTCAACTCAAAGCCTACAAGTACATTTCACAAATACATTTTACTCAGAACAGAACAGAAAAGCTCTCGCTTGAAATTTTTTCTCCGTTAATGTGCATGTGAAAATATGTATATGTAGATAAATAAAATATAAAAAATATACTTACTCATATCATTACAGATGCACAAGCTTCAATACCTGTATATATCACCAATATAATCTGCTACATATCACTATCCAGAACACTCGTAACACAAGAAAGCCTACGACTCATTTAAATATACAAACATCAACATCGATTGGTCTACATCGAGTCCACTTAACAACAAAGATCATCGTTGCAATCGAAAGTCAATTAAAGCTTCTTCTTCTTCATCTTTCCCAGTCGAAGGATGATTTATAGTTTCGCAGCGGGCAACACGGCGCGAGCGCACTGTCGCGGCCGCTTTCAAAATTAAAATCTTAAACGCGCAACCGTGATCTTATCCGACTCGATCAATTTAGATAAAATAAATATTTATACACTCGCCCGTAGATGGGCGAACAAAGCGTTCGGTAAATTGATTATGTCAATGAAGAACGATTCTGACGTTCGCCCCTATTCGATCACCTGTCTCGATTCTAGATACGATTTTGATTCGGACACGTCCGACTCTATAGAATGGAATTCATAATGATTATTCGAACGCTCTTTTTGGGTTTTGAGTTTCGGAGCGGCTTTTGTTTCTTTGCAATTCTTGTTGAATAATAAATTGAAGTACCTACCTATTATGTTTATTCACATTTATATCTATCTTCTAACAAAACATTTGCACTTTGATAAGAAAAATACTCATTAAAAAGTTATAAGCTGTCAATTTTAGTAATCTAGTTCAACAATATACCTTTATAGCTTTAAATGCATTTAAATGAGCCTATCTAACCAAAAATTCAAACTTAAATGAAAGGGAAACTTAATTTAAATTTAATTAAAATCAGAAATAAAGTAGATAAAATATTGTTTAATTCATATTTTGCATTTGGAAGCGTAATAAATACGAATAATTTTCATATCCTAACTAACAGATAAATCACAAAGTTATTAACTTATTATTATTACTTACAATGATATTTATATACAAATTGACTAGGGTACATTTCAGTTCTTCAAAAACACTATACAATTATTTACAAAAACGGTACAAACATTTATTTGTACGCTATCAATCAATACATTTACAAATTAAGTACCTATCTACTTTTTATCACAAATCATTAAGTAAACATAAGCTTGTTAGGTCTTGATTAGGAACCAGTTAAATGCTTAGACGTAGAAAACATTTCTGATAAATAAATTGATAATAAATACATTTCACATAAGCATACAAGGAATGTATTAAGAAATATAAGCAAAGAAAACAGGTACAGTAGATATATCAAACTCAAACTATAATATTATCAACATTACTTTTATCTCATACTCATCGTAAATGGGCAATGCAGGAGATAAAGTGTTACCTACTTACATATTTAAATTCGTTTATTCATTGTGCTATACTTATCAATGGAAGGAGAGCACCAAAACAGAAAATAGAGGATTACTTAATGCGAACTTAAGATTAGAAGATTATTTACAATATTAACAATAACATCACAATAATTTACACAAAATAAGTCTTTCGTGAATGTGGCGCGTTAGCCATAGGGATCTGCTGAGCGGGCCTGAGGGGCCGCTCCTCGCACTGATGATTGTCTATGGAGACGTAGCTGTGGTGGTGCGGCAGCCGGTCGTCCGGCCGACCCTCGCTGCTCGCTACCGAGCACGTCTCGTCCTCCGTGCTGCGAGCGGACACCTCCGCACTCGCACTCGTCGAATGCATGGGACTTGACATCATCAGAATAGGTGGAGCCATCCCATACTTATACCAAGGATCGTGAGACGTTGGCGGCGCCGTATACCTCAAATTCCCGTGACGCCCGAACCCCTCCCTATGACTACTTTTCATATTATTCGCATTGTGAAGCGTCCGATTCGGTAAAGTCACGTCCACGTCTGGTAGCCGAAAATTTAGTTTCTCCCAACAGTTCTTTTCACCCCACACTATCACTGTACACGTTTTGAGCAACACTTTCAAGTCCGGGTCTATGTTTATCGCACTCAAATCGGTCGTCACTAGGAAAATTATTTTTTGACGTCTATGCCTAACGTTCACCGAGTTAATAGCACTTTGTATGGCCGCCTTTGATTCGGGCGAATACCACTCTTGCTGTAAAAATGTTATCGATAACACGATAATTAATCTTTTAGAACTTTCCGACGCACTCACTAAACTATCACCCGTCCGTCTCTCGATCAATTGTAAGTCTCTATGTTGTAAGCACAATGTATGTCCCGTATTTTCTAACTCGGAACTAACCGCACGAGTCACGAAATCTTCATCTCGCGGATTGTACACAAAAAATGCGTCGAAACGTTTATTTTTGTTGTCATTCATATCTTTCGTACTCGAACTGAACACTCTGATACCGTATCTCGAATGCATCCATAGCTTGAAATCTTCTCTATACATAAACATTAAGGCACTCGTGAGCAACAATATGACAGCTATTACGAGCACCGCAGCAATGTACGGAATGTAATTTTCAACTCCATCATGACTTTCAATGAACAATCGTTTCAAAGTTTCAGTGCCGGTTTCCTCTGTTGTGGTCTCGGCTTTACACTCTCTCGAAACGGTCGCTATAGTTTTATTCATAGGTTGACCATTAAGGAGGTAGCACATCAGAGTCTCGGTATCTTTAGATTTTTTTATCAACCACTGATTGAGCTGGGCCACGTCCTTACAGTCGCACATCCAGTTGTTCCCCTCGAGAGAGACGCGCAAGCGCGGATCGCTATCCGGAATGACTCTCCACGGCATGTAATCTACGTAACCGTTGTTGTCCAGATCCAGGTACTCAACGGAGGGCAAATAATTGAACGTATCGTTTTCAATCACTTTGATTTTATTGTTGCTCAAATAAAGCTCGTTCAAGTTGGGCAATCTTGTGAATTGTGTATTTCTGAGTACCTCCAAGTTATTGTTTTCCAAACGAAGAACTCTCAATGACTCGATTCCGTTAAATGTTCTATTTTGTATTGTATTGATATTGCTGTTATTGAGATACAAAACTTGTAGCTTCTTTTTACCGATGAAAACGTGATTACCTAATTCTTTTAGATCGTTACCATCCAAGTATATTTCGGTCGCATCCATCGGTATTCGGTCCGGTACGTGATCGTAACCGGCATTCGAACAATCGACTACGTTAACGGTGGTCCAAGTCTGATCATGATAACACGAACATCTATCTGGACAAGTCATCTTGCAGTCGCAGGCGTCAAAGTCACAACAATGGCACACCGTGAAACAATGTGAATCATATTCGCACAGGAATTCTGAAGATCTCACTTCAAGTAATCGCATCTCCGGTTTACGTGAATGGGTTAAAGAGCACCTTACACTTTCTAAATCCATTACTCGCGGTCGCTGCCGGGGGTCACTGTATTGATTAATTGACTGCAACCATTCCATAGTGCAGTCGCAAACAAAAGGATTCTCGCTGAGGTAAAACTCTGGCAAATCTTTGTCTTCCGAAACGGGCGGTATTGTCAAGGCACTGAGCTCCAAAGTTTTTATCTTATTAGAATACAGCATAACTTTGTTCAGATTATACTTTTGCGAGAATGTGTTCGGACTGATTTTGTCAATATTATTGTTATTCAAAACAATCGTCTCTATGCGGCTGGGGAATGAAAGTTTGTCAATATTCCGAATCTTATTGAAACTTACATCGAGCATTTTTATATTACAAGATTCCTTTATTCCGTACGTGTCTTCTAACTTTTCTATATTATTTTGATGCATATCTAACCATTCAAGGTTTGTCGGTATGTGGCTGTAGTCGAACCAAAGTAGCTCATTGCTTGATACGTTCAGCCATACGAGTGGTTGAGTATTAGTAAATATACCTTTCAAATCCACTAACTTATTCCCATCTAATCCAATCGCTTTCAACTGTTGGTTTGAAGCAAAAGCGCCGTCATCTATTTGATCTATGTTGTTTGAAGCTAAATTTAATATTTGTAGAGATGGCAGTGCTGCGAATGTGTCCTTTGATATTTTCTCAATTTTGTTACCCACTAGACGTAAGCCGTATAAATCATCCAGACCTTCAAAATGTGTCGTCGTAACTTTTGTTATTCTATTCATGCCCAAATCTAGGGATGTCAAGAATCTTAACGTTTTTATAGCTTCGGGCACCTCGGATAACTGGTTCCCGCTGAGACCCAAATCGTGGAGTTTCGTGATATTTTCGAAAGAGCGTAAGTCGATTTTAGTTATTCTGTTTCCATCAAGGAACAACTGGTTCAGTACATAGAGATTGGAAAAATGTCCGCTATCCACTTCAATTATATTATTGTGAGCTAATGACAGCGAGTGAAGATTCTTCAAATTGGAAAATGCGCCATCAGCAATGCGCGCTACGTTGTTAAACTCTAAACTCAAAAATTGGAGGTTGTTAAGATCTTGAAATAGCAGAGAATCTATTTTAGTGATTCTGTTGTGAGACAGGTTCAAAACGATCAAGCGGACAAGTCCCGAAAACGTATCTCTATTCACCCACTCACTGGTCAGCTGATTGACGGATAAATCCAATATTTGCAATTGATCTAATCCTTCCAGTAATCCCGGCGCTAGAACGCTCAATGAGTTGTTATTCAGATAGATTTGCTTGATGTCTCTCGAAGACTGAAACATTTCCGGCGGTAGAGCCGTCAGAGCGTTCGTGGACAAGTTCAGAACTTGTAAGTCACTCAAGCCGACAAATGCGCGATCCGCAACTTGCGATATTCTGTTATTTTGTAGGAACATCTTCTGAAGTGCGCGTAAACTTGATAATCCATTATCAGGTAAATTGCTGATTTCATTGTAAGACATATCCAAAGTCTCCAGCACAGTGTTGCAAGATTTCCCGGGAGCGGTGGGCCCGTTGCCCCAGTCTGAGAACCCTAAGTTCGATATGTCCTGTAGGCGGTTCTGGGTCACGTTCAGCTCCTTCAAATTGTATAGAAGGCAAAATATCTCCGATGGTAGAGTCCAGATATTGTTATCGCCAAGATCCAATATTCTGAGGTCGGTAAGTCCACGGAACGTATCTCTATGAAACTCCATAGACATGGCCGACCAGTCCGTATTGTGAGTCCGTATAGTCAAGCTTCTTAGTCCACTCAACGGCGATAACACTTCCGAAGGCACATATCGGATCTTGCAAGACTCTATCCTAAGCTCCTTGAGGTTGCGGAACCGGGAAAGCAACTGCGTGCCCTCCTCTTTTCTCCTGCCCAGGTCGAGTGAGCTCTCGAAGAAGAGGACATCGGTGCAGTGGAGGTTGAGGTTAGTGATGCGCTGCGCCTGCGCGGTGGAGACGCCGGCGAGCAGGTCGGTGGCGCCGGCGGCGGTGCGCAGCGAGCATGAGAGCTGCACGCTCGTCGGCTCGCCGCCGTCCGCCACGCGCTGCAGCTGGCAGTCCTGCGGAGCCTCCGCCAAGCGTGAAGTCAGCGACACTCCGCTCACGCACAACCAGGTCCAGCACCAGGCCGCGATCAATCCCATCGATAACATCTCGAAATATCACTTTTTAACTGTCACTTCGATTAAATCATCACCGTTTGGTTCACTGTTATCGCGCACATCGCTCCGCTAGTCCGACTGCGCTCGGAAACTTACGAATTTCCCGTCAAACTTGTTTCGAAGTACGTCGCATAACGGCACGAGTTTGCGCTGAGATGCGGCACAGCCACTCGCGGGGAAGTAGGAGAGGCGACTGAATGTGATCGCAAGGCAAGTTGAGCGACCGGTGGTGCGGCACGCTCCCCGCGCGCGGACGCTCCTCCCCCGACAGGGTCGACCGATATCGGCCTCTCTTTCCTTTTTCTTCAAAGTTCACAACGGCAACAAGTTGCTTGCCGCAAGATTGGCATGAACAGGAGCGCGCTTTGCGAGCTTTTATAAACATGGCGGTGCTTACTTTGTTTGTTTTTCCTAATCATAAAATTTCAATAGCTTCTCCAATGAAAACTGTGTGATGAATTATTTTTTGTTCTATTCTGCCCTGGTGGCCTATGTCAATAGTTGATTGCTATTACACGTGTGATAATTTCTAAACCTTAGAAGGTTGCTTCCTCCACTCATTTTGGAAAATATTTGAAAAGCTCGAGTTTATCTATTGTATGCCAAATTAAGTTGAGTTAACACCTTCGGCTGTCCGATAAGCATCAACATTAAAAATCGATTTCCCATTGTTCCGTTCTGGAAAGTACCTGTGTGCTGAGTGCTGACGCATTTGCGATAAACTAAACCCATCTTATCTGTGCGACTTGTTAACTCACCGAATGACATCATCTGAAAACAGTTCCCATCCGCTTTCTAATCTAGATTACAGAAATGCACTTAATTTACCACTGGTTTATAGTTACCTACTTAGGCACATAATTATACTTGTGTACCTAGGTACTAATTGAACGGTCCGTGGGCAAAAAGGATTGATGGCTTGACTTCAATCCCGGAGGTCGCGAGTTCAAATCCTAGCCGCGCACCAATTGTGTTTTATATATATATTATATTGATTTTCCACCTGACTTACTACCAAAAAGTAGCTTACCATCATTAAGGAAAAATCTGCCGCCAAAACATTATGGCGAAAACGTCTTCAAACGCTAGCCTACAAGATATAAAAATAATAATAAAGTAGCGATAGGACTGCTATTCTTCTGTAGATTCTACGCTATAAAAATATAGGTAACAATTATTTTGAGTAAGAAGGTAAGAAACTGACCACCGCTACACAGGCTAACCTATAAGTGTGGAATAGAATCTTGGGATCTCTACCGATGTTACATTTATGTTACTTTCACATCTATACTTTTTAGGAAGTAGATCATGTAAGGAAAGGACAGGTATATACAATTTTATAAGTAGATATGTCTAGTCTAAACGAGAAGGATAAAATAATACATTTTAAATCTATATATATAAAAGAAAGTCGTGTTAGTTACTACACTTATAACTCAAGAACGGCTGAACCAATTTTTATGATTTTGTATTTTTGGAATTTTCTTTGTCAGGAACAGGATAATAAGTATCAAAAACAATGAATAATTGACCTAAAAAAATTATAGAAGAAAAAATATTTTTCCAAACTGTTCCCGCTAGGCTATTCTGTAAGCTATCTCGACAGCGGAATCCGCGGTGAGATTCGAATTTTGTACTTTGAAATTCAATCGTATCACGTTCGCAATACGGTTGAATTTCGTAGTACAAAATTCAAATCTCACCGCGGATTCCGTTGTCGAGATAGCTTACAGAACAGCCTAGCTGGGCTTCAAAACTGCCAATCATTTGATGTTCAATTGTTTATCCCGTCGATACGGTAAACCTCCAATTAATAACCGGCCAAGTGCGTGTCGGGCCACGCGCAGTGTAGGGTTCCGTAGTAGCCTGTTATTCAATGCAAGTCTTTACCCGTTATAAACAAGCAACTAGGTACTCCGTCTTTGTCACTTTAAAGGATTTATTCTAAGGATTTTGTATTTGGTACAAAATATCCAACACCCAAGTTCAACGACTATTACTGCTAAACTAATAAAGCTATCTTAACCGCTATAATTTTCCTTTTAAGTTCATGAAATGCGCTATTATCACGAATTTTTCCAGATTATTCAAACCAGCAGTTTAGCTTTTAGAGGGGGGGGGGGGACGCCCTACTGGAACAAAAATTTGCACTTTAAAGTTTAATATTTCGTAAATGGAGCATTCAATCGAAAAATGGTATTAGCAACCTTTCATTTTGCAAGTCATTTTAAAAGACCTATTCAACGATACACCACACGATGGGGTAGACGATGAAAAAAAAATTCATCCCCACATCTCATATAGGGGAGCTACCCTAAAAAAAATATTTTTCAAAATTTTATTTCAGCACTTTGTTGGCGTCATTTATTTACATACCCCCACAAAATTACAGCTTTCTAGTATTAACGGTCTCTTACCAAAACCTCGGACAGACAGACAGACGGACATGACGAAACTATAAGGGTTCCTTGTCAGGACTACGGAACCCTAAAAAGGGTCATCGCTCCACACGATTAGTGCATTTAGCCAGTGTCAAGTAAAAAAACGTTCAGAAATGTATGCTTACGAGTTTTTGGCCGCAACGTGGAAAAGTGTGTGTGATCTCATTGTATTTTTTTCATTTAAATGTGGATTATTAATCATTAGGTGCCGGTGAATGTGTGCAAGTGTAGGGAAACAGATGTTGAAAAACATGATATTTGCGTTCTCACCAAAATTCCACTAAAAATCTTCAGTGAACACCACATCTTTACTGAAGGTATGACTTAGACTAGACTTTTACTTGAAAACTGAGCTGAAATGTGACTTTAACCCATCTCTACTATATATATATAATACTTGACACTGGCTAAATACACTAATCGTGTGGAGCCATGATGAGATTTAAAAAAAATGTATGCTTACAAGCAATCAAGACAATAATAATCAATGCCTAATCAATTGTATATTTTGTCAGAATTTAGGTAAATACAGAGATATTCAAGAATGTATTAGCCAATTTATGAGTGCCGTATGTATACAGTTTTATCCATAAGGCAAACAAATATTAGTCAGTTATTCATGAAGTAAGTATACTTATTCAGAATTAAATTAAATACTGGTGATTATATTTTTACAATTAAAATTAAACTCAATCGAACTAATTTCAAGTTAATAACTTATCTTTTAAAATAATAACATTGTTTCATTGCATCATGTCGCGCGGTTGAAGTAAGTACTTAATTGTTGTATTTTTATTCTATTTCTGTATTGCCATAACTTTGATTATTTACTTGATAAGCAAAGTGCCATAATACATTACTAAACTGAATATCTCTTTTTTATTCATTGTATTACGTTCATAAAAGCCTACAGGTGGTTAGGTGGTACGATGTTCACGGGGCCAGCTAGTGTCTTATAAACGAAGTTGATACCGTAAGTTCTAAGTTGATATCGTAGAGATATCTGTGGTTGATACCTATTTGGCTTAGCAAATTTTATTCTAGATATTAGTTTCATAAAACACATTGCCTACATACTCCAACCATTATCTTGTTAATTTATAAAAATACCCGTTTTTGTTTCGGTTAAGCAATAGCACAGATCCTGGATATATGGTCTGTAAGCAAGAGATACCATTGACAAGTAATAAAAATTCAGAGTGATGTAATAATATCTCTTAATAAGATTTTGTCGAGTTTGGGCTCATTGGAATGATCTCAATGAACAGATTATACATAGATCAGTCGGGGGTGGTTTTAAAATTTTAATTTAAGTATTATTAACTTAATAAGCCCAAACTCGACAAAATCTTTGCTGTAATGTAAGTTGGTGAGGAGTTGAGTATTCTGCAGTTTCTAGGAGTTGTCCCAGCATCAGGTCAATGTTCACATGTTCGTACAATATCGTTGAAGTAAGAGGATATTGAATTTGGAATTGAAGAGACATACAAAAGTTACTACTTAGTACCTACTATTAATGTGCTACTACGTTCGTCCGTTTGGGTCTTCGAGCATTTACCAATGGAGATGTTGACGTTGTAATCCGCAAACATTTTTTTCTGCCGATACTTACGGGGGACGAGGTAAACACGCATCGCACACACACAAATCACTCACTTTAACGATCCCGCACACTAGCTTGAAACACGCACACAGTATTAAAATAAAAATACAGCGTAGTTACGCACGCTCATATGGCTAAAAATGGCTATATGGCCAGCAGAGGGGTAAGCCTTGCGTTAACATCTCCTTTGGTAAATGCTCGAAGGTTTGGGTGCTACGATGCCACAGCACAGAATACTTAATAGTACTGCTTAGCCACAGACAGACACACATCCACAAGTACCCATCTGTATAAACACGTCGAACTTATAACCCTCCTTTTGCGTTGGGGGTTCTAAACGAGTATAAAGAAATTATGTAGTATACTACTACTACTACGAGTATAGGTAATACAATATTTGCATCAACTTGTTGCGTCGAGTATGAATTGGTATCTTCAACGATCATCATCATACTTCAACCAATTCACAGAAAACCTTTACAAATTATACACTTAAGCCTTCCTCTTGAATCACTCTGTCTATTGGTGAAAACCGCATAAAAATCCGTTTAGTAGTTTTTGAGTTTATCGCGAACAAACAGACAGACAGACGCGGCGAGGGACTTTGTTTTAATATGTATATTGATACAAGAAATACCTACCTTATACCTAATAGTCATCAGTAGGTTCACCATCACATCGATCTGTTTTTATTAGTATAGCTTGTTGTGGTTATTGAATAGAAATTAAAATACATAACATTGAATCAGATAATATAAACAAAATATCAAATTTAATTAGACACCTGTGAAGATTTTACGACTGTGAAGCTAACAATATTGAATTCCATGATCTTTAATGATCTTCGGAATTGAGAAACTTATATTAGTCTGAGTGTTGAAAGTAATATTTATTTACCAATATAAAGCATTATTAACTGTTTAAAAATATTTATAAAATAATAGAATCGTTTATTTTCTATCAAGAAACGCACCCTTTAATAACTGGCAACCTTCGATCAAGAATCTACTTGATCGAAGCTGGCAACCTATAAAACAAAATGTTACTTAACTATTGTATTTTTTTCTTTTTAACCGCCTTCAAAACAAAAAAGGAGGTGGTTTCTCAATTCGACCGTATATATATATATTTAATGTTTGTTCGCGGATAACTTCGTCGTTTATGAACCGATTTTGATTATTCTTTTTTTGTTGGAAAAAAGATATCCTAAGTGTGATACCATGCTAATTTTATCGAGATCTGATAAGTATCTCTAGAGATATGGAGATAAACATCTCAAAATTGGTACTGAAAATTAATAGCACGGCATTGAAGTCGGTTATTTTTAGTTTTTTAAACAATCTTATTATTAAAAATAGATAACCACTTAGCACTTTATAATACCGGGTTTACGCGGTACGATTAAAATTTTGCAGCTTCAGTAGCTTAGAAATTGAAAATGTATCTTCATTATAACCGACTTCCAAAAAGGAGGAGGTTCTGAATTCATCTGTATGTTTTTCTACACGATCACTCCGCCAATTGTGAACAGATTGGAATGATTATTTTTTGTGTAGGTTAGATCTCCACGGTAGTCCCATTATGAGTATCTCCAGAGATATGGAGATCAATACCTCAAACATGGCACTAAAAATGAACTTCCTTCCTTTAGTTATCAAGCTCTGAGAGTATCTCTTAGATAAGACATCTAATCATTTAAACTACGAAGAAAATATAAGTCCATTTAAACGAGAAAAATACATGCAAATATGCATATTTCTCTCAAATTTTTCTTTTCAATTTTATTAAGTGACGCATAAACAACCACAACGAAACGGAAGTTAATATTTTTATTTGGTTATCATTCAATCGATATCACAAAAGAAAGCTGGAACAAAAGTAGGGGGTAGAAAAAGCTTTATTGGCACACTCGAATGTCGGTGCAGTACAAAAATCTTGTGCAATGTTAACTGATCAAACGAAAACTTTTGAACGTCGTCGGCTACTTCTCAAAGGCATTCTAAAATTCTACATGCTGTCGTATGTAAGTACCTACCTACTACTTATTTTATGTCTGTACCCCTAGTACGAGTTTTCATACCAAACTCGATATCGTATATCGAGCAAATTTTGTATAAAAACAGTACAGCGCCTCTAGTGGTTACTACACTTAACTAAATTTAGACCAATCAGGGAGCCAGAATGAGTCGAAAACTATGTGAGATCTGTCAAAAGCGTGTACGATAAAAACTCGAACTAAGGGTACAGGATAGACATGATGAGAGTTTAAGTACTAGGCAATATCGATTTTCCGCCTGACTTGCTACCTATAAGTAGCTTACCAAAATCAAAGAGAAAATCTGCCGTCATAACTTTACGGTGTACCGGCACAGATTATATTATAGTTGGTACCGGCAGCTCACAGCCCTCGAGAGTCAGACCATTCTAGGCCTAGCTAGTTCACCATCTTCGACCACATCAGCGTTTCTAGGAGATGTCCCAGCATCAGGTCAATGTTCTTATGTTCGTACAATATCATCAAAGTAAGAGGATATTGAATTTCAAAATGAAGACACCTACAAAAGTTGATTTTATATCGTCATCAAAGTCGGTGCCAGCCAAGTCTAATAGGTAGTAGATAGATAATACCTACATGTATCTACCTACTTACTAACCTAAATGTACCTACTTACTACTACTACATACATAGTATCTATCTACTATCCAATAGACTTGGCTGGCACCGACTTCAAATAGATAAGTGGGTAGCGCTTATAATAATTTTAAGTAATTTATTTTTCGCTTTTGAGTGCCTGTTTGTGATTACGAAGTCGGTTTTATTTTTTTTGAAAAAAAACTTATTTTACCCTTTTTAGTGCATAACAAGTTTTAATTAAATTACATGCATCTATTACATTTGGTGTCTGGGGCGTTATACTCTGACGGATTTATACTTTTTGAAAATTTCAAGTATGTACCTATAACGGTTAAGAAGATACAGATCTGTAAAGTGCGCACATATGTATAGACACACGGACGGACGGACGGACGGACGGACGGACGGACGGACGAACGGACAACAAAGTCTCAGAAAGTCTTCATTTGGTACCCTTTGGGTTCAGAACCCTAAAAAAATTGACTTTAAATGCCTTGCTAAAGTGATAATATTCACTAGTAATAATTATGTCATCAAGGTATCAAAGGACAATGTCCAAAATGGCCCTGTGCAATTAAAGCATCTGACACACACGATAATTAATTGTCTATTTTATTACAATAATTCCAAATACTTTTATGACACGGACTAGTTGTATTCCAAAATGAATATAAAAAAGTATTATTTGCGATTATTAACATTACTTGCCGCCATATGGCCAACAGAGTACTGAATCACTCTACTACGTTATAAGAGGCACTTCCCTATATTGTTGAAACCCGAATTATGAAAGCACTGTGTAGCCAACCTAACAACGGAAAGTATTATTTACGTAGTAACTATTATATAATCTGTGGTATTATGCTTATAAATTTTTTTTGCAGTGTTGGTTGGTACAAAGTACGTTCATAATTCTGAGTTATTTAATTATGTATGCAGTGTCGCGGGACTGAAATGGCCGCCATCTTCGGCAAACGTCATGTCATGTCAAAAAATCTTAGGTACGTTTAAAAAAGTTTGCACCCTAACAAGTCTTTGCCCGGAAGAACATTCCTGTGAAGACAAATTATTTATATTTATATATAATTATTTATTACAATTATTAATATATAATTATTTATTGAGGGCCCGGTGGCGCAATTGGGAGAACAGTCAGCTTTGATGCCGTGGTACCGAGTTCAAACCGCCGTGCACCAATGAATTTTTCAATCGAAAAATATATGTGCGCTTCTCACAGTTGCCCTCCGGTGAAGGAAAACATCGTTAAGAAACCAACAACCCCCGCATGGTGGTAGGACATATCTAGTGTCCGCCTGGCTAGCTACCACCCTCAAGTTAGAAAATCTGTCGCCAAACATCTTATGTGTTCAGGCAGCTATCCTTGAGAGCCAGTTCCCATTCTAGTCCACTTCTCTATCTTCGACCGCATCATCACTTAGCAACAGGTGAGATAGTGGTCAAACGCTAGCCTATAAGATATTAAAAAAAAAAAAAAAATTATCCCCACCTTTATTCCTATCTCGCTCACAGTTACCGTAAGAATATCTGTCAAAAACCAAAATCAACGAGAAGAAAGATATAAAAACATTATTCATGGTCATATTTTTTAGTCTTCAAAAGTATATCCAATAGCAACCTCCATTGTGTATAATCTTCTTGGGACTCTTCTACTAAAACCAGTACATTCTCCTATGTTTGAGGTATTTATCTCCATATCTCTGGAGATACTTATCAGATCTCGATAAAATTAAAATGGGACCACCTCGGAAACGTATCCTACCTACTAAAAAAATAATCATTTGGATCCGTTCACTATTGACGGAGAAATCGCGTAACGTACACAAAAAAAAAAAAAAAAAACATACATACGAATTGAGAACCTCCTCCTTTTTTGTGAAGTCGGTTAAAAAGCTCAAAGTAAATCAAAGCACACACGATTAAGACAGCTGTCAAACAAAAAACCTAAACCAAAACCGGTTCATCTGTTTGGGATCTACAATGCCACAGAGACACACATCACAGATACAGACGTCAAACTTATAACACCCCTCTTTTTGTGTCGGGTGCTACTAAAAATAGAAAATTATTTCAACTGCCTTTTAGAGTACCGTACCAAAAGGGTACCAACTGAACCCTATTACTGAGACTTCGATGTCGGTCCGTCCGTCCGGCAAAGGGCTGTATAGAAGATACAGCGCTTTGCCGCAAACCGTCATAGGTAGACAGTTGACATTTTTTTTTTTTTTTTTTTTTTTTTTTTTATTATAGAGCATATTACTTGTTAGTAATACGTCCCTATTGTAACTACAATCTAGCCTTTTCGGCTAATAAGCAATTTTACTTTAGCCTAAACTGTATACATAAACTACACTAAGAATGTGTCCATTGACACTTTTCTTATTGTCTCTAATAAAGATGTATACACATTGTTCAAGTGTTCATACGTATAGCACTATTAGCACTTTATCACTAAACTTTATTTTTATACACTAGTTCGAACGGTTTTGTCCGCTTAAGTCTTCTTACTATGTTTAGTTGAAATTAACTGTCACAAAGTATATGACTGCTATAACAGCAAATAATATCAAATTAAAGTTAAAAATTAAAAGTGTGATTTTTGGCGTTTTTTGCTTGATCTTATGAATTGTAATATAGATAGAAATTTGAAATTTGCTCATAATACTATAATCGTATTGTTGTAGCTGCTATAACAACAAATAATAAACATTTAATTACATTAAAAATTAAAGTGGGTCCCCATAAAAGATACGTGTTTTTCGGCATATAATGTTCAATCCTATTTATTGTACTATTCCTAGACTGTGGTACAGAAACCCACGTGTGCGAGTGCGACTCACACTTGGCCAGTTCAAGTATTTACTTTATTCTTGAATATAATACATATCGAGATCAGATACTTACAATATTATCGACTTTTTGTTAAAAGACTATAGTCTCAAGCACTATTTTTACCTTTAAATTCAATTCAACATTTCTCAAGAAGGTATTGACGAGTTTTTAGATCACATTGGCGTATAAGGTCAAACATCAAATAACTATAAGCAACATGAGACTTCACGAGAGTTGTGTGAAGCATCGAAAGCTTTATGGGAATGTATTTTTACATCTTGATCGAGAGTCATAAAATCTACAAATAAACAATGGTAATGTAATGTAATATCTTACATACCCTGAAATATCGTAGATACTAAAGCTCGTCCACACACGTAAGTATAATATATACAGCAAGACTAAATGCGATTCTCGTATCTTCCGTAGTAAATCTCGATTGAAGACAGACGGAGCTACAATACGTATAGTATATTACGTCACCTTACCTTTATTTAAGCTTTTATGCAATGTACGCATGAGTTCTCCTCTAAAATTTGCAAACAATTTTCCAAGTTGTTATCCGATGAAACTTAACACGATTACTTCTGTAAATTCGGTGACAATGCAATGCAATATTATGGTATCATCGAGCTGATATGATGCTGGAGCCGTGAAACCTGAAAATCCCTTTACGTCACTTTACTACGGCAAATCTTACTCCATGCAAGCTGTCCACCTATGGATCTTCCTGCAACAATAAGACAAGCCTAATCTCCTATCTAATATGTTATTAATACACTATTTTCCCCTTTACAGTGCGTACAGACTATATGACATAACATGTTAAAACATTATTATTGAACATGTGTCAGATAATGTGGACATGGAATGTTATAAAGCAATAACATGTTATAATTTAACATTTATGTTTGTTTGTATAGGTATGAATTTCAAGTATGTTTAATATTTATGTTATCATAGCTGCACAATCCCGCAATATTATAATTTGTAAATTTTGCCAAACGGTTGTCTGGTAGAGATCGCATTAAGCGATAAGACGTCCATTGTACTACCGAAATACTGTATAGTAGTATTAACTACTATAGTAACTAGTATAGTAATATTATAATACTGAAAGGTTTGTTATCATGAGTACCTAGGTAGTTTTTTACTTTCCATTACTATGATGTAATTATTTTAATTAATTATAATAATTTAATGGCTTCTAATCAAGTAATCAAAATTGTTGTCTAATCAAATATTTACATTCAAAAGTGTATTTGTAAAGTGTATTGTATTACCTACTGTATTATTTATTTAGCTAGCCAAATGATTTTACATTTATGTATTACCTATAATTATATTTTTAAAACTACCTAACTATAAACAAACAAATAAACCTAATAAAAAACAATAAAAACTAAAATTTAGTCTTACCTACCTAAATTCCTACTTGAATAAAGAATTGAAATTGAATTGAATGACAAAAGGTTTTTACACAAAGCTCGTTTTTAAACATCTTTATAAGTATTATTTTTAACACCTGACGCAAAAAGTAGGGGTTTTATAAGTTTCACGTGTGTATCTGTGTATATCTTTGTATCTATTTGTGGCATCGTAGAAATCGCCTCGCCCAAACGGATGAACCGATTTTGATTAAGTATTTTTTCTTGAATAGGTGTCATAATTAAGAGTGTTATTAGCTTTGATTTATCAAAATTCGTTCACCCGTTTTAAATTATAAGCTTTTTCTAGTTAATGACAACTATGAGATTAACTTTTATAGGTCTGAACAATTAGAAATTCGGTATCCTCCTACTTTGTTAAATTTTGAATTTAAGTCTTATTATAATAAAAAGCAATAAATTAAAAAAAATCATTTATATTTATTAGGTCTTATTACATTTATTATCTATTCAGAACACGATATAAAGTAAGAATCTTCCACTTCTCAAAGAATTACCCTTTAGACCGCATAGTTTGTAATTTTGCTCTATCGTAAAAGACGATAACACAATGCAAGTGTCAAAAAATAGTCCACCCAAGCCCAAAAACAACAAAAGCGATTCCGACATGCTCCTTACCATTTTACTTTATCCTGTATGCACTATTATACCACACGAGAACAACCAAATGCCATGGCAGAATTCTGTCTATATGGACAAAGTTTAAAATAAGTATTAATTTCATAATGCATGTTCCAGTCATCAAGTGCAGTGCTAACGTTCCGCCAGCTCAGGAAGTTGTAAATCAGGACGGCTACCCAGCTCGTCAGCCGATTCATGCACCAACCAGTGTCGGCTGACCCCCTTTGCCACTCTCTAAAATCACAAAATTGACCATACGAGGACCAAACTCCTGAAAATACACGGGTCAAGCAAACCTGGTTAAGTTTAAACGAAGCGCTGAAAAATGTTAAATCTACTTTTTATTACACGCGCATCCTGCGTTACTCTGTTGTTTGAATGAGCGATGAGAAAATAAAATTTCCCGGATCTTTAGTGGTCTGTCGCGGTTGACATCCCAAATTAATCACCACCACAATACAGAGAAACACGCGAGTTCAAAGTGCTTTGATTACGAAATATCACTGTTGACTCTTTAGGGAGCTATAACTCATTATGTTTCATTGAAAACGTGAAGACTATATAAAATGTGTGGGGTTTAAAGCATTAATGCGAGTTAATGACGTCGAATGGTGGCAACATGTGATTTTGATCACCATAACTAACCGCGTTACAAGTTGAATCGATTCCGACCAACTGTTCGACGCGCATCCTCCTTTCCATTATCTGTCAATAAATAGGGACTATTGTGTGAATCCGCAAAAAAACGCATAAATCGAATCGATCTTCGTTGCTGTCTGCCATTGACTGCATGCGCCTAATGGTGGATTCCCAATAGACCCATACATATGTGGTGGATGTCAAAATATTTTGTATCAGTTACGGTAATGGCGGTTTCTAAATGCAGTGTTAAGGTCCCATTGTTGATGTATCCGGGGAGATTTGGCCAAATGTGCAGTATTTTGTGGTGGATAAAATATAAAATGTACATAAATCATATCTGCAAACACACAATGCAATTTTTATTTACTAAACATTTAATACAATGTGGATTTTCCTTTCACAAATTGTAATGAAGTTTTTAATGTTTTTTTCAAGTTGATAATGAGAATGAATAATTCTAATAATGCCTCATGATAAGGTAGGTTCAATATTGGAAGTCTTCGTTTCTGAATAAAAAGCATCTAATTATATACAAATATATAATTAGATGTTTTTTAGTTTAGATAGGTACAAATACAATGTAACTGTTTGACATCACCTTTTTTGCCTAGTGTCAATGAAATTATGCGCAATCCAGACGCGTAATATTTGATTGACACCACGACTATAAATCAATTTCCTACCCTAGTTCCATATTCAAGAACTTTTCAAATCGAATTATTTGAAATGCAATATCAAAAGTCGATTTCCTCCTTAATCTGATCATCAAAAGAACTTCAAGTTGCCGACGTCATTCTCACAATCAGCACACCGCATTTTTAAATTAGCTAGGAATCCCCCTTATTAGATTAATGTTTTTAAACGAAGAAACCATTGGGAGAAATATGATGCGATCTACTTGACGAAATCCAACAAATGAATGTAATGCCATTATGATTAGCATTATTAAGCGGAGGGTCCACGAATTCCGGTTTACGGGATAAAAGGGAATTTTTGCGACAAAGGACCGTGTTCTGTTTTTTTTTTACTTTTTAATTTATCCCCAAACATCTGTGCAGTTCTCGTCGGCCGCGGATTGCAGTCGGTTTAATCGCGTTTGTTCCGCGCGTTATTGATAGCTGAATGGTTTGTTGACATGTTCTATGGCTGATTACGAGTTATGGCGTCGTAACTGCTATATTTATCTGTGGTTGTAATTCTGTGGTTCTATGCTTGCAAAGTTATTATATATTTTAGCATCTTGTGAACTTTCAAACGATAATATTCAGGAGCTTAGCATGCATCTTTCAGTTTGCCACGCAAATGATATGGAAAATATGTTAACAAAATAGGTACCTAATTCAACAAAGTTCTTTATGAACAACCCATAATAACTAAAGTGATATTAATATTTTAGGAGCTTACAAAGTTTTGAATACTACAACTTTCAGCAAATGAGTTCGCACAAGTAATTAGTTATCTCATGAGCAGAACAGTTCAGCTGCTACTTCAACTCTTACATCAGTACCCCAACAATCTGACAACCGTTCTAATTTTCTATAATTTATTTCTGGATTTATATAAATAATTTTGGACGGTATCTGTAAATAGAGGACTGAAACGTTTTGTAACCTTTTTTGGTATAGAGCCAGTTAATCCGGTTACGTTTGTCACGCACGGTTTAGGGACTCACTAAATATGAATCTTAACGTTTGACTGCGACATTAATCACAAAAGACCCTGTGATTTATATCCACAACACCTCGTATCAGTTTACTGTTTTCAACTATTGAGAGCGTATATTCTGGGACCGTAACAATGCCTTATTCTAATTTTACGAGCACGAGAGCTAGTCGTAACAAACGCATGAAAACTAAGATTTTTACGATCACTTAAATTATTAAGTGTGATGTGACACAAATGACGAAATGTTTTAGACAATGAAGTCTTTATTTTCGTCGCTTATTCCGTAAACTACTGGTATGAATATCGATCTCTACAGATTTTCTCTACTTGCCAACTATTGCGCCAATGGATTTTTCCATCGAGAAAAGTATATGCACATTTGACGGTTGCCCGCCGTTAAAGGCAACATGGTGAGGAAATCCTCTCTTAGCAAACTCACAGGACACAAGTGTTGGGCAAGCTTGTATCAATCTAGTAATATTCTGCATTCTGCATGGTGTTAGTGCACTATAGTACTGTGTCCTGGCTAACTGCCGCCATTGAATAATCTGTCGCCAAACATCTAATTTGTGTTGCGATAGCTGTCCTTGAGAACGCGTTCCCTTCCCATTCTAAGCCTAGCCACAGAATACTTAATAGTACTCCGTCTAGCGTACTACCATCCTCGACCATATCATCACTTACCAACAGGTGAGATAGCGGTAAGACGCCAGAGACCACCTACATAGCCTGCTAAGACAATTTTTATTAAATAGTCTGAGATAGCCTGCTTTAAAAATATTTACAAGATGAGACGTACTCACAATTCGTCATATCTCCGTCTCACAGTCCCAGCGTCATCGTGGAATAATTAAAGACGAAATGACTCCAACCTCGACCGCATCCCGAAGTATGTCGGTGACCGGACCTGAATGGGCCCTAATTTTTTTCAGTGCTTCGATTTGTGGGTTCTTGCTTTGTGATACAAAATTAATGATTTTTGGTCTGTGCTCCGCGGCACAATGGCAGCAGTGACAATGGATCCCCGCTGTCCATGATATTGAGGAAGGCTCTCGGAGTGAGCTACCTACGCTACTCTCCGCTACCCCGCAGCCCTTTGTCCAGAGGAATTTTGGACACGTCACGAACGAAATGGGAGCTCGTGAGAATAACCGAGATATTTTATAAAAATGAATCCTAATTATAGTGACCGCGTGATCCTGCATTCCAAATGATGAGCATTGTTGTGTCAAATCTAAATGATAACAGCATATGAGAAGCAAAAGACTTCTGTGTTATTAGGGACATTTAGATTAGCATCTTTCATAATAGGTAACTTATATCTTGCAATTGTTTAAATTAAATTGTCCTTTAAAAGAAGTTTTCTTAGTATGTATGTATACTGGTCACTTTTGGATGAAATAATTAAACATATCCTAACTTTTATTTAAGTTTAATCCTTCCTGTGGGCTGTGTTCCTGGGTGTGAAAGACAGCAAGAATGCGACTTTAGTTCATTCGTGCTTTATAGAGAATAAAATTTTCCTGCATTTAACTATACAAAAATGTTTGTATAATATGTATAGTACTTACCTACGAGAACTAAAATAATCTTAAAATAAAAATGGTATGGTACTCATATGAATTGTAGATCATTATTATGGGATACATGTTGCCTGGGTAAAAAAATAGTAATTCTAATCTGTCCGTCAGTTGGATTATCATAAAATATTGGACACGCATTTTTTTTATTTTACAAATCAATAGAAATTGACAAAGATAAAGAGCGTCAAAGTTCGGCAGTCCCCACTGCCGTCTGCCATCACTGACGTCACAAACCGCTGAAAGTAGTAGTACACTTTTTAGCGCTAGTTCAGACACGGTGGGAACCGCGCGATTATAGAATCGCATGGAAATCGCGCGGGTCTTATTTATATTAGTTAGTTAGTAATCGTTCAGACATAACCGCGTGGTTATTCAAGCCGCGCGGTTACCGCAACCCAACCGCCAGAAAATAGAATCGCGCTGCTCCCGCGCGTTTCTATCACTATGGAGTCATTACTTCGCGTTCAGTTGCGTTGCGGACACCGCGCGGTTAGCACGTCACAGCTCGTGAGTTCGCCATGGATGATTTCGACACTGAACTATTTATTGTTGAAGTGGAGAAGAGGCCTGCAATATATAATTTTTTTTATCGTACTTTCTTAAACTAGTGTGGCGTTTTGCACAACCATTCGGGTGGCAAAATGCCTCTGATGTGCGAAGCGCAATGTCATAAAACGACAGCGCGCGTTCCCACGTCAAAGTGACGTTGACGGGAGAACGAAATATGTTTTTTATAAGGGAGTGAACCGCCAGAATTATTACACAGAGACAGCAACTAAAAATTATAATAAGAACATCTTATAGTGCAACAACCATCGTTTTATTTCGACGCGACCTCAGACCTCGTCCTAACAAAGGCGATAGGTAGCCCTCCATACACGCGCCTTTAATGGTGACCCGACTTCAGCCGTCTGAGCAGAAGAGTTCAATTCTACGTGTATCGACGTATCTACGTATCGACGAGGTCAACAATCCGCGTTTCCCAATGCATCCTCACATAACGAGTTTTTGGATTCACGACGACCACATTGGGCTACCACGACGTGTCATCGCTTCGTAATTAGTTTCCTGATCCCCGTGATACGACGCCAGCTGCGACGAGTGTCTATCACATTCGTGGCTATCTCGACGTGTCTTCGCTTCATCGATTCATGGTATCAGTTTTCTGGATTCTACAACGAAACATCGTGTAGAGATACGTGTGCCCGAGGCCTGTCGCTGGAGACCAACACTGCGCTGGAGTGATTTTAGTACGTGCTATTTTTCCTATACTAATATTGGTGCCTGGACTTACTAAAATTATGGACATTAGCATAACCTTAACAAATTGCATTCGATTTCGTTTTTATATTATCATTTTGTGTGGAAATTATTAGTATTATTTTAACAACTGTGGACATTGGCATTTACATAACAAAATTGCATTTGAGTTTGTTTTTATTATATTGTGTGGGAATTATTAATATTTACCTTTTTTTTACACCGGGCCTGTTATTTTTTGATAACATTAACTATATATTTTATCTGTGTGTTTTGCCTTTTATATTGCTGTCTTGTTTATTGTCTTGCGTTTGTATTACTGTGTGTGTTTTATAGCTTATAACCATTTATATTGTACGGCTTTTTATAGTGTACTAACCCAACTACGGAGATGGAAGCTAACTTGCAATCCGCACAAGAGCAAAACTCATTATTACAGCAACAAAATGCTTTATTGCTTGCTGAATTGCAAAAATTAAAAGGTGACAGCACTAACACACCCACCTCGGACCCCGTTTCCCCCGCAATATGTAAAGTTGCTGTCAAGCTTCCTCCTTTTTGGCCTGACCGGCCCGCTATCTGGTTTGCTCAGGTTGAGGCTCAATTTACCATTTCAGGTATCTCCGCTGATCTAACAAAATTTAATCATGTTGTTGCTCAGTTGGACACTCGGGTTATTGGAGAAGTTGAAGATATTATTCTTCATCCACCGCCCGCAGACAAATATGGTAGGTTAAAAGCTGAGCTTATCCGTAGGCTTTCCACATCTGAAGAGCAACGTGTCCGACAGCTCGTTAGCGATGAGGAGCTGGGCGATCGCCGCCCCTCCCAGTTTTTAAGACATCTTAGGTCTTTGGCTGGGAACACTCTTTCGGATGAAAATTTGCTTCGCCAGCTTTGGATGCGCCGCCTCCCACAACACCTTCAGGCAATTTTGGCTGCTCAGTCTGAGCTTGCTTTAGATAAAGATGCAGAGCTAGCAGACAAAATTTTAGAAGTATCGCCCGGTGTTGCAGCTCCTCGGTCATCAGCTGTTTTCTCAGCGAGCACTTCTGCCGTCTCGCCTTCATCGCTAGACGACATTACACGGCGCCTTGATGATCTCACGCGCCAGATCGCTGCACTATCAGCTGACCGGAGTAGGGATAGGTCACGGAGTAACTCAAACCAGCGTGAACGCTCACAGTCCGCTGGTAAATCCAAACTTTGTTTTTACCATAGGAGGTTTGGTACTAAAGCGGTTAAATGTGTAAAACCATGCACTTAGACGTCCCCGCCGTCGGGAAACTCGAACAGCAGTCATTAGCGGCGACCACTGACTGCTATTCGGAGAGTCGCCGATTATTTGTCACCGAAAGCGTTTCGAAACGCCGGTTTTTAATTGACACAGGTTCGGACCTCTCCTGCTATCCGTACCAATGGCTAGCGAATAAGCCAACGCGGTCAAACTACACACTGGCTGCTGCCAATGGTAGTGAGATTCGCACCTTTGGCCACATACAAATGACGCTCAATCTGGGTCTGCGACGCGCCTTTCAGTGGCAGTTTATCGTCGCTGACGTCAACACCGCCATTATCGGTTCCGACTTTCTGGCACACTATCGGCTTATGCCAGATTGTGCCAATAAAAGGCTTGTCGATAGCAGTACTGGGTTGTCATGTATCGCTGCCGTTGCAACACTAGATCAGACCAGTGTTAAAGTTGTTTCTGCTCCATCGTCCGGATTTGGTGCGCTTCTTGCGGAATTTCCATCAATCACAAAGCCACCAGGACTCATTCGGGAGCCGAAGCATAACACCGTCCATCACATCCTGACTACTGAAGGTGCCCCCGTCTTTTGTCGTCCTAGGCGCCTGGCTCCTCAAAAACTTCAGGAGACTAAAAAGGTTTTTGATGACATGGTCCAGTGTGGAACAGCAAGACCTTCAAAAAGTCCATGGTCCTCTCCCCTTCACATGGTACCTAAAAGAGACGGCACCTGGCGACCTTGCGGTGACTATCGCGCACTGAATGCACGCACAGTGCCCGATAGATACCCAGTCCGCTATATTGGTGATGTTGGTCATAATATAGCTGGTTGTACTATATTTAGTACAATCGATCTCGTCAAGGCATACCAGCAAATTCCCGTTGCGCCTGAGGACATATGTAAAACGTTCATCATCACCCCCTTTGGCCTGTACGAATTCAACTACATGACCTTTGGTTTGCGCAACGCAGGCCAAACTTTCCAACGGTTCATGGATGAAGTTGTACAGGGTCTGGACTTCTGCTTTGCCTACGTTGATGACATTTTAGTGTACTCTCGCGACGCCACTCGGCACGCTGAGCACCTCCGTATACTCTTCAAGCGACTTGAAGATTACGGCATTGTCATCAATCCTGCAAAGTGCGTGTTTGGTGCTCCTGAGGTAACTTTCCTCGGGAACCGCATTTCCTCTGAAGGAACGCGGCCACCAACTGAGCGCATTCAGGCTCTCAAGGATTTTCCCTTGCCCAAGACCGTTCAGGGACTCCGCCGTTTTCTTGGAATGGTCAACTACTATCGACGTTTTTTGCGAAACGCTGCAGAGTTGCAAGCACCGCTGGTCGATGCGATAGTGGCTTCCCAAGGCAAAGGTTCCACACCGGTTTCTTGGACGCCTGAACTTGAAGAGAGTTTTATGGCCTGTAAAGACAGCCTGTCATCCGCTGCTCTTCTGGCTCACCCATTGCCGAATGCTGAGCTGGGGCTCTTCACCGACGCTTCGAACTCGCACGTTGGTGCCTGCCTTCAGCAGAAAGTTGGTGATGCTTGGGAACCTTTGGGTTTCTTCAGCAAAAAGCTGAAGCCCCGACAGTCCGAATGGCCAGCATATTACAGGGAACTCCTTGCGATTTACGAGAGTGTGCAGCATTATCGCCATTTTCTGGTTGCGCAGCAAGTCACAATTTACACGGACCACAAGCCGATCATTTACGCTTTCTCGCAGCGTCGAGAGAGGCTTCCACCGGTCCAACTAAATCAACTCTCGTTTATCTCCCAATTTACCACGGACATTGTCCACGTAAAAGGGGTTGATAATACGGTAGCAGACGCTATGTCCCGCATCGAAGCCATTAGTATCGAAGCAGATCACTGTGCACTTGCTTCTTGCCAACAACTCGACGACGAGTTGAAAAAGTATCGTAACGATAAAGATTCTTCTCTAAAATTAGAGAACATCGTTGTTCCCGGCACTAACACAACTTTGGTCTGCGATACTTCCACAGGACGACCGCGACCATTTGTACCGGAACCTATGCGGAAAAGTATTTTTGACAAACTGCATAACCTGAGTCACCCAGGTACCAAGGCGACTGTTCGTCTGGTCTCTGACCGTTTCGTTTGGCCAGGTATTGCCAAGGATTGCCGTCGCTGGTGCCAAACTTGCATAGCTTGTCAGCGAAGCAAAGTGACTCGGCATACTCAGTCTCCGCTTGGACATATCTCCAGTCCCACATCTCGGCTCAAGCATGTCCACATAGACATTATCGGACCTATGCCTTCTTCCTCTGGTTTTCAATACTGCCTCACTGCTGTTGACCGTTACACTAGGTGGCCCGAAGCGTGGCCTATGAGTGGGATAACGGCAGAGGAAGTAGCCAAGACCTTTGTGGATGGCTGGATGGCTGGGCTATGAGGAGCCTTCGGATTTTGTCGTCAAGTTAAGGCAATATATGTCCAAATTGCGACCCACTTCGGCTTCTCATCATTCTAAGCCTTCGGTTTTTGTTTTTAAAAACCTATCCACTGCATCACACGTCATGCTGAGGGATGACACTGTTCGTCGGTCTTTGCAGCCACCCTATTCTGGCCCTCATCGAGTGATATCTCGATCTGAGGACGGAAAGACATTCTCGATCGATGTAAAAGGCAGACAGGTGACTGTCAGTATCGACAGGCTCAAGCCAGCGTTCATCGAACAGCCGAGTCCTGTTGATCCAGTATCGACGCCGTCTCTTCCTGCACATCAACCAGTGTCATCATCACATCCTTCTAGAATACTCTCTCCTCATTCTGGACCCTCTTCATCTTCTCCCGCTGCTCCTTCCTCAAATTCACCACAATACACTACCCGGTCAGGTCGTAAAGTTCATTTTTGCAAACCTTTTGACCTTTGATTTTTTATTTATTTTTTCTTTTTCCACGGATTCTCCTTCTCCGTAGGGGGGTGGTGTGGCGTTTTGCACAACCATTCGGGTGGCAAAATGCCTCTGATGTGCGAAGCGCAATGTCATAAAACGACAGCGCGCGTTCCCACGTCAAAGTGACGTTGACGGGAGAACGAAATATGTTTTTTATAAGGGAGTGAACCGCCAGAATTATTACACAAAGACAGCAACTAAAAATTATAATAAGAACATCTTATAGTGCAACAACCATCGTTTTATTTCGACGCGACCTCAGACCTCGTCCTAACAAAGGCGATAGGTAGCCCTCCATACCCGCGCCTTTACTAGGATATAACGTTACGAACTGACCATGTACTAGCCGGTCACTTAATATTGGATGCACCCAATGCCGCCTTTTTCTCTTCTTTTTTTAAGGAGCAACCACAGTAAACACACTTCTTCGTCAACATCCATTTTCAAACTGACGTTATCCCCGCACGAAAATCGCACAATAACCGCTGGTGTCTGAATAGCATCACAATTTTGCGGGTTCAAAACGCGCGATTCGTAAACGCGCGGTTCCCGCATGTCTGAACTAACCCTTAGCGGTGTGTGACGTTACGCAGAATTTCAACGCTCCATATATTCGTAATTTTTTGTTTAATTGAAAAAATAAAAAATACGTGTTCAATATTTTTTGATAATGTAAAGGACGGACTAAAAAATTTTTTTTTGTAAACTAGCCTGTTCATTTTAGTAACGAACTGACGTGTAAGCAGGTAAACCTAGTACCTAACCCTACCTACATTGATTCCGGTACTTGTACTATTATTTATTCTGTGATTCCGGTAGGCTTCATCCCAAAATTTAACCATATAATTAATTCCTTGAGTTTGTGTTGTTTTTTAGTTACCTACCTCATACAATAAATAATTAGCAGTTAGCCTAATAATATGTATTCTATGCCCATTTAAAATAGTTTATGACCATTGACCACCGACCCAACAATAGTGACAAAAGTTCAATGCACATAATTGCCAACTGACCGAACCTGACCCACCGCAGTCGACCACAACGACCAAACGTTTAGGGTGGTCTACCACTATTTAGCCCAAAATAAGAGTAAGTATTGTGACTGGCCTCATTGTTAACGCCCTTGCATTGTAACCTTATTTATGGTGATTCAATATCATTTCATTAACAGCTGCTGTAGAGAGGGAATCTTATACGTATATATACTTAGTACAACGATAAGTAGGTACCGTATGGTTTTTAATCTAATACTCAACTACTCCAAAGACAATTCTTGTATTCCTACTTCGGTTTATGTGGAAAGGGATGCTTATCTGTGTTTTAGTATTTTATTTCGTTCTTAGTTCCATGTATTGACAGTTTTGTTTCACACTTAAAATAATATGAGGAAATTCAAGTATCTATCAAGCTTTGTGCAAATATTTTATTTACGTAATAATAGTCTTGATAAATCCATTGAGGGTCCGGTGGCGTAATCGGGAGAACGGTTGGCTTTGATGCCAGAGGTACCGATTTCAAACCGCCGTGCACTAATGGATTTTTCTATCGAAACATGTATGTGCGCTTTTCACAGTGGCTCTCCAGTGAAGGAACAACATCGTTAAGAAACCAACAACCCCTGCATGGTGGTAGGACACTATCTTGTATCCGCCTGGCCAGCTACCACCCTAAAGTTAGAAAATCTGTCGCCAAATGTGTTCCGGCAGCTATCCTTGAGAGCCAGTTCCCATTCTAGGCCTAGCGTGCCTACCATCTTCGACAGCATCATCACTTACCAACAGGTGAGATAGTGGTCAAACGCTAGCCTATAAGATAATTTTAAAAAATCCAGAAATTTGCTTTAACATGTTATCAATGTTTTTGTAATCTTGTAGTAAATTTTCAAAGGAACGGATTGTCATTCAAATAAATATTGTAGGTACATTTCATAGGCAATAAAAGTACTTAAAGGCTGTGCATATCAGCACGGTAATATAATAATATTATTTTATTACCGTGATATCAGGGTGTGAGTAAACAGCCTCATATTCATACGTCAAATACTTAAATATTTGTAGCCGTTGTATTTGTTAAACTATAGTCTTTCTATTATATATCTACTAAGTATATTCGTACGTATATGCTGGAGTCTATAATAGTCAGTATCATAGTACTCAGCACAAAGAATTCTATACTGGGTTTCTGTACCACCTAGTATCGATATCTATTAAGTAGGTACTAAGTATATCCAATATTCAGTATATTGCTACATCGCAAACACTATTTCTGAATCGTCACATTACCCACAATATTGATGACACTATCGTTTACAACCAATAAATTAAAGGATTACCTTGTCTCTGATTGTGATTAGCCATCAATGAGATTTGAGGGAAAGCCCAAATGAAGTCGGTTAAGCCAAGTTAATGGTTGTCGGATACAATGCTATAAATGTAATGATGAATAGGTGCTATGAAGTTAACTGTTATGGAACATCGTAAACACTGAATGGATGATTTACGATTTTATTTATTTACGCATCTAATATTCCTGTAACTTAACCTTTAGGCTTACGTAGTTACGTAGTATTACGTAGCATTATTATATTTTCTATGGCAGTAGTTCGACTTGTGAGTTTACGTATTGCTGCGGGACTAAATGATTTTTATCGCAATCACAAAAAATAATAGAATCTGATATTTTGTAACCGACTTCAAAAAAAGGAGGAGGTTGCTCAATTCGATCGTATATACATTTTACAGGGCTCTTACAGCCCTGTACCACAGAACAGATACAGGTACGTACCTGCCGGTACGCTAAAAAAGGCAACGACAACACGCTTCTCACAACTTGCTATGCAAACAATAGCAGGCGTTAATTGGCTATGATATTTATATCTATACTATCTATACTAATCTATACTAATATTATAAAGAGAGAACATTTGTGTTTTTGTATTTTTGTATTTGTGTATGTTTGTAATGATTTGGCTCAAAAACTACTAGACCGATTTAAAAAATTCTTTCACTAATACATAGAATGGACTTTCGGAATGAAAATAGGCTATATATTATCCCGTTTAAATCAAAGATACATTCGTGGAGACCTAATTTGCAACCTAAGTCGACTAAAAAACGGTCGAAAAAACACGTTTCTTACGAACGCTGCTCAATTGAAAATAGATGGAAGAATATTTTCTATGAAAGAGTTGTACAACTTAATAAGACCTACAAAAAAGTCCGCGACAGCATATGTCTATCTCTTAAGGTTGACTCACAGTAACCATTTTAATCTTTAATTTTTTGTTAAAAAATATTACATAACTTCCAAGGCTATTTTCAAGTATATAGTATTAATCCTTATCCAAATAATTACGTTAATTAGCTTGGCCACATATTATAGATAAAATTGTCCTTTACAGTATATAATTCAAATGAAAACTCTAGAAGATGTCACGAATTTCATATACACGCACCGCAAAATTAATAAAATATCTGCAGCTATAAGCTTAGCGATGCTGTAGATCCCAACCGATCACAATCAAGGCTGGCTCTGCCTGAAGTATGCCCTGGCAGGGATTCACTAAAACACTTTTTCTTGAAGGCTTCTTTATTTCCTTTTCCTTAGGCTTCTTAATGTGAACTGAACTGTACTGAACGAACTTTACTAGCAAATGTTCCTACCTATATTTAAAAGTAACTTGTCCAACTATTGCATATTGCGATAGAGTTCACAGTACTTTGTACTAAAATCTGAGTTACATTTCAAGGTCAAGTCGTGAACAAGTCTGGACATGTTCAGACCTGGCTGGTCATACATTCTTGCTTACATTTTCCTATCTGATTTTAATGCTAATAGGTGAGGGTGATAAATAAGAGTTTTCCTACCTATTAATTACAATTTTTTCTCGTACCCTACTACTTTTTTGGATGATTTACTGTATATAATTTACCTTAGTCTAACGTTATTCTAACTTATTTTTCATGAAGTTACAACTAATTTATAAGTTATTAAACGCGACTTATCTATCTATCTATCTACTAAATTCTATCATTTTTACTGAAATTTAGCTATTCATATATCATTAAACGCGACGTAGTTAACATTTTCCCCGCTAGTGCACGATGCTTCGGGCACTCCATTTTCCGGTCGCGTTGCAGCTGTCACGAGGATGAGTCTCGAGGTAGGTCGTCTCATGAGCCCTCCTTTGGTCTTCACGTTCACGATGCGGATGCGTCCATCTGGTCCCGGGAAAGTGTCTTCTATTATACCTCGCGGCCATGTGTTGCGTGGCAGCGAAGAATCAGCGATGATCACCACGTCGCCTCGATGAAATACAGCGTTCTTCTTGTTGTCTAGTCTCCGAGGCGCGAGAGTAGGGAGATATTCTCTCAGCCATCGGTTCCAAAAGTGGTCGGCCATTCGTTGTGCAGTTTTCCAGTTGGGTTTCCCGATAAGGTCGAGGTCGTCGTACTGGGCCATCACGGTTGTGCCACATGATCTACCGATGAGGAAGTGGTTCGGGGTTAGTCCTTCTTCATCGTTCGGGTCGGCGCTCAGGTGCGTGAGTGGTCGCGAGTTCACGGTGTGTTCCACTTCGGTCAGGAACGTGTGAAGGACTTCCTCAGGTGGACTCTTTTCTCCGAGTACGGCGACTAGCGCGGTCTTCACGGTTCGCACCAATCTTTCCCAAGCTCCCCCCATGTTAGGAGCCCCAGGGGGAATGAATTTCCAACAAATCCTTTCGTTTTCTGCTGCTTTTACGAGTTCTTCTCTTTGTATCTTCTTTGCTTCTTCCTTCAGCTCGTGGTCGGTACCGACGAAGTTTGTTCCGTTGTCGCTGAATATCGTTCGCGGTGTTCCCCGCCGTGCAGCCATCCGTCTCAATGCCATTATCATTGAGCTGACATTCAGTGACGCGGCCAGCTCCAAGTGGATAGCTCTCGTAGTCAAGCAGGTGAACAGAGCTCCCCAGCGTTTCTCTCGACGTCGGCCGATAGTCACGTGCATAGTCCCGAAAAAGTCTACGCCAGTGCACGTAAAAGGCGGCTGATTGTAGGCCAGGCGTTCTCGTGGTAGGTCCCTCAGCGGTGGCATCTCGGGTTTTCGTCTCTTCACAATGCACCACTGACATCGATGGGCGATCTGTCGAACGATGTTGCGAAGTCCCAGGATCCAATACCGTTGTCGAAGTTCGTTGGTTACCGTCGCGTGACTTCCGTGATGAAGACGTCGATGACAGTGCTCGATGAGAAGTTGTGTTATTCTGTGTTTGCCATTTAGTATAGGCAGCCTTTGGTTTCTCTCGTCATCTTGAATCTTCATTGTTCTGCTATTAAGACGAAGTATCCCTTCGTCATCCAGGGTCACGTCGATGTTTTTCAGTCGGCTTGGGGTGTCTACTCGGCCTTGATTCTTCAAACTTTTGAGTTCTCTTGGGAAGGTTTCTCGTTGAATTTGACGTATAAGCGCCTTTTCTGCTTTCATCAGGTGTTGATTCTCGATAGGAAGATAAGTCGGCTTTCCTGTCTGTTTCTCAGCGTTCTTGTTCCCGGACTTCTTTTGGCGGCATAAAAATTCTCGCCGTGGTTCGTAACAGCTTCATCCAAGTGCTGAAGCGATTCGGATCTGGTGTCTTGGCCTTCTCTTCTTTAACGCTCACTGCGGCGCACGTAACCTTCTTCTCCTCTAGATCGATGTCTTCCCTTTCAATTTTTCTTAGCGGCCATTCCGATTTCGGCTGATACAGAAAAGCCGGTCCATTGAACCACCGTGCTTGCTCGTTGAAGTCCTGTGGCATATTCCTGGTGGCGTCGTCTGCAGGGTTGTCTTTGGTGGGTACCCATCTCCACTCTCGAGGTTTCGTGATCTCTTCCAGTTCTGCCAATCGATGAGCGACAAATGGTTTGAAGCGTCGAGGGTCGGCTTTTATCCATTGCAGTACGGTAGTTGAATCCGACCAGAAAACCCGAGCTGTGATCTCCAGGTGGGATTCCTCCTCGATGATGGCGGCGATTCTCGCTCCTAGCAGAGCCGCTTGTAGTTCTAGACGAGGGATTGACGTCGTTTTCGTAGGCGTAACTCTCGCTTTCCCCGCCATCAAAAAGATGCTGACGTCCCCGTCGTTGGTAATCGTTCTCCAGTAAACGGCGGCGGCGTAGGCGGTCTCACTGGCATCGACGAACGTGTGCATCTCGCCGGCTCTCGAAGTCGGCGCCAAACATCTGGGTATCTTCAAATCTTTGAGCGTCTTGATGTCATCTAGGTAGCGATCCCAGATCTCTCGTTGTTCGTCATTGATGGCCTCATCCTATTTCACGCCAGTTCTCCACAAATCTTGTATCAGTTTCTTTCCTTTGATCAGCGCTGGAGCGACGAGTCCCATTGTGTCGAAAGTTGACATCACAGCGCTGGTGACTTCTCTCTTGGTTGGAGCTCTGTTGCCATCAGAGACTTCTGTTGGAACGTTCCTTAATCCCACGTTGAATGCCAATGCGTCTTCATTGGTGTGCCATCTCATCCCGAGAGTTTTTTCTTCATTTCCGATTTTCTTTTCTGTCGGGATTTCTTCTTTTTTCAGGTTGATCAACGTTCTTTCATCGTTGCTTGTCCATTGACGAAGTTCGAAACCCGCTGCCCTGTGTATTCGGTCCACTTCTTCAGCTACGTGCTTCGCTTCTTCTATGCTCGTGAAGCTTTGCAAGTAGTCATCCATATAGTGATTTCGGATGATGGCTCGGACCGCTTCTGGGTGTTCCTTTTCGTGTTTCTGGGCGTTGAGGTTCTTCACGTAGATAGCTCTGTTGCAGGTGAAGATGCAGCACCGAAGATCACAGATGTCATTCGGTACTCCTTGGGTTTTGATTTTCTTTCTTTCCCACGGCAAAGGAATCGCAGGCTGTCTCTGTCTTCTTCTCGGATACTGATGCGCAGGAACATTTCTTTTATGTCTGCGACGACTGCCACGGGCCCTTCTCGGAATCTTAATTTATATTAATAATACTCCAAAGAGAGACTGGAGTAGGTCTGGTCCCGGTAGCAGCGCGTCGTTTAGACTTTTTCCTTCGAACCTGGCGGCGTCGTCGATTACGATGCGCATCTTTTTCTTTTGAGGATGTACCACGGCGAAGTGGGCAGGTAGAATGTTCGCCCTAGTGTGGTGTTCGAAGGGGCTTTCTCGGCGTAGCCACTGGACAGAAGATTTCCCAATTGTTTCTCATATTCTTCTTCCAGAGTTGCCTTCTTGTCGAGTTTCTTCTCTATGCCTAGAAGTCTGTTGAAGGCTTGGGCATAATTGTTCGGCAACGTCTCGTCTTCTGTCTTCCATAGCAGGCCGGATTCGTATCTTCCATCTTCTAATTGTTTCGTTGTCTTCTCTAAGACAGTTAGGGCGCGTTGATCGGCGTCGTTGCTCGGGCGTCGCTGTCGAATTCCAATTGAGTCCAAGTCGAAATGCTCTTTGATGAGTTTCTCGATTCCATCCTCTTTGTCGATGCTGCGGCAGTGATTGACGTAGTTCACCGGTGCAGAGGCGGCTCCGGTGCAGCATCCATGCAGCACCCATCCCAGGGAGGTAAGTGACGCTGCGGGCTCGTCGTATTTCCCTTTCAGGATTTTTCGAGAAACTATGAGGTCCCAATTGTCCTGACCGATTAATAATGCCGGTCTTTCTTTCTCGTACAGGAGCTCGTTCAGCATGTTCTTCAAGTGACTGCAATTTTCTATTGCACTTTTGCTGACGAACTGCGGCGACAACTTCAAATTTTCTACTGTGTGTACGCCTTTGACGACTTTCTTGTCTCTTCTATGCGCTTCTTTGATTTTTAAATTCATCTTCTGTGAATCTTTATTCTCGACGATCTTTCCACCGACGGTTTCTATTATGAGTGGATCTTCTACGCCAGTGGCTCCGATGCGAATGGCAACATCAGAGTCCAATAGCGAAACTGTAGAACCTTCATCGAGTAGTGCGAGTATGCGAGCCGATCCTTTTGAACCGTAGACGTCGACTGGGATCATCTTCAAATAAACTTTCGTTCCATCCGCTGTGGCGTATACGGATTTCACGATGTTCTGTGCCTTTTCATTGTCAGTCGATGGATTCTTTCGTGGCTGAGGCGGTTCTATGGCTTTCTGAGCTGACTCTGAGTGCAGCATGACGTGATGGCGCTTGCACTTCTTGCAGGGTGGTCCTCTGCAGTTGGTTCGCATGTGTCTTCGGCGCAGGCAACGGAAGCAGAGTCTTTTCTACTTAGCTGTTTCCCATCTTTCGTCGACCGTGGCTTTCTTAAAGTTCGGGCATTCGGTAAGACAGTGTTCGCCTTCACATTGGAAACAAAACTTCTTAAATGCTTCTTGAGTTGCTGCAACTGTTTGAGGTTCTTTGGTTTCATTTGTTTCAGGTTCTTTGGTTTCATCATATACAGCGTTCACGGGATATCTTCTATCTCCTGTTCGTTTCTTTGTTGTCTCCAGAAGCGTAAGATTGCCGCATAATTCAGCTTCAATGTTCAAGAAGTTCTTCAGTTTGATCAGCTCTGGTTCTTGTTCACCGATGCGTGCGTTGTAATCGGACCATCGGTAACGGAGAATAGGTGAAAATTTCTCCACGGTGTTCTTGCTGACTTCTAACAAGTGCATGTAGTGCGGCTTGTTCAAGGCGTTGATCGTAGTCACGGCGTTGTTGATTCGGCTGGCAAAGATGCATATCTCTCGGAGAGTATCTCCTATTCGAGGCAGCTCCTTGATTTTCTGTAGCTCTGAAAGAGCTAGCTGGTCTGGTCTTCCGAATCTTCTTTCCAGTGAGGCCATGACTTCCTCAGGGTCAGATGTTGCAAACAGGAGACTTCGTACTGCTTTTTTCGCTGTGCCCTTTATTGATTGTCTCAGTCGAGCCATGTTGTGTATATCTGAGCACAGCATCTTGCTTTCTGCGAACGCCTTCTTGAAGGGTAGCCAGTCTTCATGTGATCCACTGAAATCAGGTAGATCCCATATTCTCGGCGGCGGCAGTGGCGCTTGCTGCGGTTGAGGATGAACCATTCGCGCAGCTTCAATGATCGCACTGGCTAGTTCCTTCAGTTCAGACTTCTTGGTTGGTTCACTTCGTTCTGGTTCCTTCGGTTGCTCCAAGTATGTAGTAGTGTGGTTCACCCATTGTTCGATGTGCGTCGACCGTTCCATTTCTAATTCTTCATCGAAGTCCTCTTCCGATTGGCACTGGGTTAGCTCTAGCTCTGTTTCAGCTAAGGCTACGGCGTTCTGGGCGGCTTGTAACTGTTTTCTTTGAAGTTCCAATCGGGCTTCAAGTTCCATTCTTCTAGTCAACTTCGTTGATCTCGCCGATTGCTTTGGTCGTGGTGCTGGCATATCCGAAGACGCGAACGGTGGTACTGCAGGTCTTCCTCCAATGTTCTTCGGCTTGCAGGTTGCTCTCGGCGGCCGTAATGAAGCGTCGTTCTCGATGAATGCAGTGTACGCGGTCGGTTGTGGGCGTAGGGTTTCAATGGACGCAGTCGACAGTGCAGGCATATCGTGCTCGGTGCGCGGCGCAGGCGTGCGGTCGGCGCGTGCGGGGTGCGGGGCGGGTGCGCTCTCGGCACGTGCGGGGCGCGGGGCGGGTGCGCTCTCGGTGTATGCGGGGCGCGGGGCGGGTGCGCTCTCGGTGTATGCGGGGCGCGGGGCGGGTGCGCTCTCAGTGCGTGCAGGTTGCTGCGTGGCGGCAGCGGCAGCGGCGGCGGCGGCGGCGCGCGTGGAGCGGGTGCTCCTTACCGTCGTCGATGCGGCGGTCCCCGGAGCGCTACTGTTGGCGGCGGTGCTTCCCGACGCTCCCGTGGCTGTCGACGTCGTGGTCTCGGTCGTAGCGGGCGTGTTCATCGACCAGTCCGTCGACGTTTCCTCCGTAGATTCACCCTTCTCGGAGTGAACGAGGGGCATCTTCAGGTCTTCTTTCTTCGATATTCCTATCCGGCGATGCAAGGACCAACTAAAAAGGGGGGCCTATTCTTGAGGCTGGCTCTGCCTGAAGTATGCCCTGGCAGGGAGTCACTAAAACACTTTTTCTTGATGGCTTCTTTATTTCCTTTTCCTTAGGCTTCTTAATGTGAACTGAACTGTACTGAACGAACTTTACTAGCAAATGTTCCTACCTATATTTAAAGGTAACTTGTCCAACTATTGCATATTGCGATAGAGTTCACAGTACTTTGTACTAAAATCTGAGTTACATTTCAAGGTCAAGTCGTGAACAAGTCTGGACATGTTCAGACCTGGCTGGTCATACATTCTTGCTTACATTTTCCTATCTGATTTTAATGCTAATAGGTGAGGGTGATAAATAAGAGTTTTCCTACCTATTAATTACAATTTTTTCTCGTACCCTACTACTTTTTTGGATGATTTACTGTATATAATTTACCTTAGTCTAACGTTATTCTAACTTATTTTTCATGAAGTTACAACTAATTTATAAGTTATTAAACGCGACTTATCTATCTATCTATCTACTAAATTCTATCATTTTTACTGAAATTTAGCTATTCATATATCATTAAACGTGACGTAGTTAACAAAGTCAATATAGTATAATAATATATAATATATGGATCATGATATACTGTGATCGGTATGCGTTTATCTATGTTGTGTTTCACTATTTCACTTTTTTCTTTTTTTTTATATAAAAATTGTCTGAAGTACTGAAACACACAGTTACATGTATGGTTGGTTTTAACCTACTTTATTTTTTTTTAAATATTCTGACGTAAACGATTGGATGACAGCTGAATGGTTCATTACTTTTTTTTTCTAATTCAAAGCGTTAAATTCTGCTTTTGCTATGTTTACTTGATAATTGGTTATGATTTATTTTATGATTTATGATTTTGACGTGTATATGTGCGTATATTTAAACTGCCTACATACTGAATAAATGCTATGATTCTTGATTGATTCTTTGAATATATTTTTACTGTATAAAATTCTATTGTATAATATTGATGATATAATATTTATGATCTATATATAAACCACCCCGACTGATCTATGTATAATCTTTTCAATAAAAGCATTCCAATGACTCTAAACACGACATTTAAAATCTGAGCTGTAAGTTGGTGTGGATTTGAGTATTCTGTAGAGTACAGGAGATGTCCCAGCATCAGGTCAATGCTTCCATGTCCTTACAATATCGTTGAAGAAGAAGATTTTCGAATTGATCAGACCTATGAAAGTTGATTTCATAGCGCAATTAACTAGAAAAAAGCTCATAGTTTTATAACGATTAAACGAATTTTCATGAATCAAAGCTAAGAACACTCTCGATGAAGACATCTATCAAACAAAAAAAAAATCAATAATAAAATCAAAATCAGTTCATCCGGTTGAGTGCTAAGATGCTACAGACAGACACACGTTAAACGTATAATACCCCTTCTTTGATCCCATGATTTGATTGATTTTGATTCAATGATCCCACTACCTCGGTACGAAAACCCATGATTCATGAATGCACATAAAACTTTCATTGGTAGGTATATAGCTAGGATTAGAACCAACGACCCTCGGGTCAGAATCAGGGTAACTATCCTTTACGCCAAAGGGCCGTCCATTATCACTACGTAAGTATTATAAAACAAAGTGCATCACTGCGTCTGTCTGTCTGTTCGCAATAATCTCAATAGCTACTGAATGGATTATCATGCGGTTTTCACCAATAGCCAGAGTGTTTATGAGGAAGGTTTAGGTCTTAGGTACATATTTCGTTAAGGTTTTGTGTAAATTGGTTGAAATTGGACGATGATTGTTAAATATGTTAATATTTTATATTCGATGCAACAAACTGATGCAAATTTTGTAGGCATATATGTTCTACCCGTGCGAAGCCGGGGCGGGTTGCTAGTAATATCATAAAGAAAGAACATTTGTATTTTTGTATGTTTGTAATGATTTGGCTCAAAAACTACGGAACCAATTTTAAAAATTCTTTCACTAATATATAGAATGAACTTTTGGAATGAAAATAGGCTATATATTATCCCGTTTAAATCAAAGATACATTCGTGGAGACCTAATTTGCAACCTAAGTCGACAATAAAACGGTCGAAAAAACACGTTTCTGACGAACGCTGCTCAATTGAAAATAGATGGAAGAATATTTTCTATGGAAGAGTTGTACAACTTAATAAGACCTACAAAAAAGTCCGCGACAGCATATGTCTATCTCTTAAGGTAGACTCACAGTAACCATTTTAATCTTTAATTTTTTGTTAAAAAATATTTCAAAACTTCCAAGGCTATTTTCAAGTATATAGTATTAATCCTTATCCAAATAATTACGTTAATTAGCTTGGCCACATATTATAGATTAAAATTGTCCTTGACAGTATATAATTAAAATGAAAACTCTAGAAGATATCACGGATTTCACATACACGCATCGCAATATTAATAAAATATATACAGTGAAACCACAGATTAGGTCATACTTACTGAATTTTGTAGCACACTAGATAGTGTCCTACCACCATGCGGGGGTTGTTGGTTTCTAAATGATGTTTTTCCTTCACCGGAGGGCCACTGTGAAAAGCACACATACATTTTTCTATAGAACATAATTACGTTATTCGGTTACTATTATCACATGAGTAAAGAAAAGGTACTATTACTAAGCTGCCACATTTACCTTAAATCAGACTTTGTTCTATAGATTCGAGGATGAAGAACTTATAGTACATGGTGAAATTACCAAATATTGACACTAGTCCAGTTATTATCACTCGAGCACAGATTATATAATAGTTACTAAATAAACTCGAGCTTTAAATCAAAACTGAGTTATGTGTGCATGATTTTTGCATTTTCACGTACTACAATATACTTACATAAAATTAATAGGCCATTAATTAATTAAATTAACGTCGAATACCAACGAATTGAGAATATTCAAATTTTTTTCATTGTACAATTTTGTTAAATTTATCCTTATATATTTTGTCAATTTCTAAGACAGCAGTTACTGTTACATTTATAATAAAACTCCATGTGAAGTTATAACTCCCAAAATCCAATTATTACATTTGCCAGGTGTGTCGTAAGCAGTTTGACTTTGCGCCCTTCAATAAAATGGCGAGACCACACAAAGGCAATATTTACAAATTTTGCCGGCTAGGATCTCGCACCATTGTCGATGTCACAAAAAGATCGGTTACAATAAATCTTATTAAACTCTAGCCCGCCGCAGCGCCATTCAAGGCTTTGATCCTTGAAGAATAGCTGTTTACAGAAAGCGGACACCCATTGTGGTAACGTGCATCTGCTTTTAAGATCTACCTGAGATTTGCCATTTTCTTAAGCTGTTGTGCTCGCGTAAGTCGCGTATCATTGCGTAGATGTATTGAAGGCAACATAAGATTAAGTTTATAGACAGTGTAACGTCCAAAAGTATTTAAAACTAATGGTTCTGTGAGCTGTTTAGACCACACAAGTCTGCCTTAGCTTAAAACTGAATGGCTGAAATTGAGGCTGAAATATAATTTTATCTTACGTTTTCAACCCGCATATGGAGATGCCAGGCCATTTTTTATAATTTCCAAAAAACTTAATCTACAAATAGTATCTAAATAATTAACTCTTTAGCTTTAGCTTTTAGCTTTTTTTATATAAGTAGATTCCATACAGGCTAGCGTTTGACCACTACCTCACTATCTCTTGGTAAGTGTTGACGCGATCAAGGATGATGGTGATAGTTTGATCTACCTATTGTATAAATTAAGATGATGACTAGGTCTAGGTCTAGGATAGTGATCAGTACGCTAGGCCCAAAATGGTCTAATTGTCGAGAGCTGTGCTGGCGGAACACTGTAAGGTTATGGAGGCAGATTTTTTTTATCCTTGATAGTTGTAAGCTAGTTTTTGGTAGCAAGTTCGGCAGAACATTGATTTAATGCTCTCACCACTTGCATACAAATATAATATCCATGATTCATGAATGCACATAGAAAAATCCATTGGTATATAGCAGGTATATATTATATAAGTACCTGTTAATAATACCAATGGATTGATGCTATATACGAGTACCAATTGCTAATTAGAACTTAACTCGAAGTTTCAAGTTAAGTCAAGGTAGGTAGGTATTCTATCCTTTACGTTACGTTACGCCAACGGGCCGTCCAATACGTATGATATAAATTTCACCCGGGCGGCGGGTTTCTTTAGTAATATTATTTTGACATGTCTCGTTTCGAGTCTGGACCTAAAAGTCCTGGGCCTGGGACTCGCGACGGCAAAATTTGGCCTAAGTCACAGAACTTCGAGACTCGAGACGACCCGGAACCCAAACGCTAGTGGAGCTTAAAATAGCTTATTTTCAACTTTGTGCTGTTTTCCTACACTCGTTCACGTTTACAGTCACCTAATAGTTAAGAGCGAACGCGGGGTGCACATTTATAACACACTAGCTGTGCCCGCGACTTCGTCCGCGTGGAATAGTGCTTTGGGTAACATTTTTAATTTGTTGGTTAAACTTGTCTGAGTTCTGGAACAACACAGTAATACCTACGTAGGTCATACTATAAGTTTTGCGTAACTTAAAAAAACAACATGTTATAACCAAAATATTATGATTATTGCTTTTCAAAATACTCTCCTTTACATTTTAAACATTCTTTCATGCGATCGAACCATTTTTTTAAACAGGAGGACCACAGATCTGAAGGCATGTTTTCTACGTGCTGATTGAACGCTATCACTGCCTCTTCGGAGTTGGTTTTTACCAACTATATATATATATTCGGAGTTGGTAAAATCCAACTCCGAAATCTCTCATCAAATATTTGATTTTGGGGAAAATACAGAAATCACAGGGTGCTAGGTCGGGGCTTTGCGCAGGATGGGTGACGAGTTGTACTTTTTCGAAAGCTAAAAATGACTGTTTTGTTGGCCGTGTGTGAAGAAGCGTCTTTCGCGAAATTTTTCTAACACCCTGGGTAAACAAATGGTAGAATACCACTCGGCATTAACACTTTTTTGATCTTCAAGTGGAATTGTACAGATGGGACCCGTAGCTGAGAAAAAAAACGCGATCATTTTTTTACCAACGTTTCTCGCCTGCCTCACTTTTGTTGGCCTATTCCAAAGAGTACCTAACATAAACATAAAAATAGTAAAATAAAGAAGAGAATTGTAGAATGTCCGTGGTTGTACTTCAGAAGCATCTGTGAGCACCAATCCACGTGAGCCCGCTTCTGCTCCGCTGTCAGTTCATGAGGGATCCAACAACAACATTCAACAGTTTCCGAACTTTCAATTCTTCGTGTAAAATTTTCTGAATTTGGCTCATACCAATCCCCAATAGTCCTCAAATTGTCTCAAAGGTAATCCGCGGGTTTTCTTCAATTAGCCGCTTAACAGTAGCCACATTATTTTCGTTGATGGCATTTGAAGGCCCTTCACGAAATTCGTCATGTAAAGAAACTCGAACTATTAAGATACTATATATTGGTCCACCAGTTAAAAGTAGCTCAGCGAGCTATGGAGAGAGCTATGCTCGGTATTTCTCTGCGGGATCGAATCCGGAACGAAGTAGGTAATTCGCCAGAGAACTAAAGTTATCGACATAGCTCAACGGATTAGTAAGCTGATGTTGCAGTGGGCTGGTCATATCTGTAGTGTAGGACGTCCTGTGACTAGGTGGAGCGACGACATACGCAAAGCGGTGGGCAGTGACTGGAAAAGAAGGGCCGAAGGCCAAAACCGTGTACATTAGAACCATCAAAACGCGCGCCCTCAATTTCTACGACGGTTCTCTTTTTGCACAGACTCTATAAAAAAAAAACCCTTGCCTTTTTCTTACTGACAATGACAACTGGGCCCCTAGACAAAATCCAATTTCCTGTGCCCATTCACGCTAACGCAAGTAAAGTAAGCAAAATGTATGGGAATGAAATTTTTGTTGCGGAAACATAAATGTCCAAGTCATACCATCAGTAAAGATGTGGACTTTACTGAAGATTATTAGTGGAATTTTGATAAGAACGCAAATAGCATGTTTCCAAACATTATGCGGTTTACCTACACTCACACACATTCACATGCATTAAATGGTTAATAATCCACATTTATTACACATCGCATTATTACTTTGAGTATTCACTTACTGAATACTCAAAGCATTATTACATATATACGCATATATTACAACTCGCAGAAGAACACAAGTTTTAGGAAAAAATAGAATGAGAGCACACACACTTAGACGTGTGTAACTCAGGGCCCCTAGACAAAATCCAATTTCCTGTTCATTCACGCTAACGCACGTTCAAAATGTATGGGAATGACATCTTTGTTGCGGAAATTTTGTACTTGCGTTAGCGTGAATGGAAGCAGGAAATTGGATTTTGTCTAGGGGCCCAGGTCAGAGTCGGTTCAAATATTCAGATCACAGAGACTTGAGTCACTGAGCTGCAGCTCAAATGCAAACTAGACGGCTCACGGCTCACACTCACAGTCACGGCTCGCAACGTAATAGCTCACACAGAACACTAAATAGTACTCGGGTTTCGGGGAGCGCAATAGTAAGTGCTAAGTTGTCAAAAGGGTATTTTACTCTAAATGAGAAAAATCTTAAAATATATTATTGAGATAGCTTAGGCAAAAAGCAATAGAAAAACGTATAGTTTTATTTTAGTTCATAAAACAACAAGCTAAATTTCAAAATTCAATACAAAGGTGCCTTTTAAAACTGTTTCATAACACCATTAAATAGTAATGTAACTACTTTTAATAATATGTGAACGCAGCTCGCTTGAGCCTGCACTCGAGTCGCGAGTCACCGGAGTCACACAACCACGCGTGAGTATAACTACGAATTGAGCTGACATGTGAGCCGGCTCGCAGCTCCGGTTCAAGTGCGTGAGCTGTGATCTGATCTGCGGTTCAAGAATATTTGTTGAGTTACCCATGGCTACACATACCACACACTTTTCCACGTTCCCGCCAAAACTCCCACCACCCACAGAGTACTGAATCACTCTACTACGTTATAAGAGTTGGCACTTCCCTACATTGTAGAGCACTGTGTAGCCAACACAGTGCTTTCATAATTCGGGTACCTACCTAACAACGGAAAGTGTAATTTACGTAGTAACTATTATATAATCTGTAGTATTATGCGTATAAATATTTTTTTGCAGTGTTGGTTAGTACAAAACACGTTCATAATTCTAAGTTATTTAATTATGTATGCAGTGTCGCGGGACTGACTCCCACACCACAGTGCATTCACATCCTCCGGAGAAGGTTTTTTGGTTGTTTTGCAACTCGCTCGGACACAACGGTGGTTCGGAGCGACCACCGTTGTTTTTCACTCAAATTGTGACTTTGACATTTTGTGCAGACTCGAATTTGGAGGTTATGTTGATTTATTTTTCTTGTTCTGAATATTTTCCGTTTGTTTTTACGATTAATGTCTCGTCACGTCACGTCTTGGTCTCGACAATGCCAATTTCTTCCGATCCCTATAAATCTGTAAACAAATTACAGCTTTTCCCGCCAAATTTACTGTCACCAACTTCAGAATTTGATGGTTAAAAAGTTGCAACCGGAGTGAAACAACTGGGCTGCGTTCACGATTTACACTCGGAGTCCACCCAAACGCTCTAACTCTCTCTTCTTTTCTCTTATCTCTTTTGCATTGTCGAGACCAAGACGTGTCATGACGAGACACTTATCTTAAAAACAAACAGAAAATATTTAGAAATAGAAAAACAAATGAACATAACCTCGAAATTCGAGTCTGCGCAAAATGTCGTCACAATTTGAGTGAAAAATGCCTGTGGTCGTTCCGGACCTTCTAGCGAGTTGCAAAACAACCAAAAATCCTTCTCCGGAGGACGTGAACGAAACCCTGAGGTCGTGAACGACACAGTTGCGCTAACCGAGTGCGACGCTCTGAGGTCGTGAACGGGGTTAAAGCGTTTGGTTGCACTCCGAGTCCGAGTGTAGGTCGTGAACGCAGCCCAGTGCTTTGCTTGCATTTTGATTTGTAGTCAATGATGCCAGATTAAGGGTTTTTCCCCACATTTGGGAGATTTTTAAACTCATGGAGGCTGAATTGGGTGAACTTATATATACTTGGGCGCATGTTTGGAGAGAAGAAATCTGATTTCAGAGGGAGTTGGGGGACTTTTATTTCAAAAGGTGGAATATTTACACTTAAAAATTATGTTTGGCAATAATATTATTATCTGGGAAATGCAACTACGATTAAAAACATTAGTTATAAATAATAACTGAACGTGACCAAACCACTAGCTGATCCGCAAAAGCATACAAAACTAAACGTAAATATTTATATAAAAACTTATAAATAAATCCGATTTATAATGTTTTTACCATATCTTAATCAAGGCCGCGACTCGAACCACCACCGGACAAAGACATGTTGCTAATCGGTTTTCCAAGTCCCAGCATGATGTTTGGTGCCAGTATGAAAGACAGGTTAAGATAGTTGCCTTGTGGATTGGGCTGGACACTGGACTAGACAGTTGTACATCAGCACCTCGTCGCAATATCTTCCCATTTCAGACAAGCACTATTACATGGATAACCGAATCTTCATATAACATTAAGATAGTGGTCAAGTGCTTGCCTGTGAATCATTAAAAAAAACTCTTAACTGTAATTAATTCAATGTAAAATTAATAAATAAATAAAAAACGGCAGTGCGTAGAAAGGTACGCGTTAGAAGAGAAACGTCCTTCACATTCAATGTGACAATTTAGATTTACGCGTACGTCACTTCCGTTGCATTAGGACCGTGACGCTGAGTTAAGTTTTACCCCAGTGCACCTGAGGAAGTTCATTTTAAAACGGTTTACAATCAATTGAATTGTGGCGGTATACTCGAAAAAAAAAATCATACGAATATTTAACCTCATTCTTATTTTGATGGCTTAAAAATTAAAAATATATACATTGATCAATAATAACATAATCTAACACTATCCCACAACCTGAGCACTTTTGTGGTACACTTTACTGAAAAACTATCACGCCTATTGATTTGTGCTTTAACATAGTAATTTAAATTCACAATTAGATGTTATCAGTAAAAAAATATATAAACAGATTACCATTCAAAAAATGGTTACTAGGGTAGAATATTACTGTACTACTAACGCCATCCGTTAGAAGATCAAAGAATTAACTTCGATGCGAACATAATGTTTGGTTACTAACGCCATCTGTTGTAAATCTAAATAATTTAAATCTGTCATCCAAATGACATCTGGTATCAGTACCCCGAGCACGAAAAACTTGCGAAAAAGTATTCGTATCGTCATCGACTTGAAAATGTATGAAATTTGTACAGCGCCCCTATCGTGCGTAAAAGTAACTAAATTCGGCAGCACGAACGATTTTGATTTGATTCGTATCGCAAACGTATCCTTACGTAAACGATACTTGAGATTTTAGTAACAAAATGCGAGCATGAACTTAATTTTGACGTACGGTAATGTTAATTTCGAAGGCTGGCTATCGAGCATAGTCGAATATTTTTTCACTTAGGATTTTCCGGTGAGAAAAGTTTCGAAACTTTTTTTAACTGCATAAAACATATTTTTTGCGTGTATTAAATGCAAATACCGCCCGCTTTACCAACGTCGTTCTCTTTATTATCTTCTTGCTGCAAGTTTACTTGAAATTAAGGGAAAATAAGAACATAAAAACAACATAAAAAATCTTTCCTCATAGTTAATCCTCCTTCGAGTTAATAAAACCTTCGTTCCAAGTTGACAAGTTTCATCGTTGTCAGCGACCATATTTGATTAGCAAACTTCAAATTCGACACTGTCACTATGTCATCCATCCATGTAAATAAATAAAATATACCAAGTGTGAGTCGGGTTTCCACTAAGGGTTCCGCACAACACAATGTAATAATAAATATATGAAACTCTTAATTCACCACAACACTCTTCATTATATGAACACTATGGCTCAATGCATATTGAATAGGCAGCGACGCGACGCGCCAAGACGATCAGAAATGACAAGACATTATAAACCTTATGAACAATGTTACAAGACAAAGAAACGCTTGATAGAATGAACGAGGTGTGGGTACGTAGTATTATTAAGTATTCTGTGATGTGGGGAAGCCTCGAGCCGTCGTTTTCCTTTCGAAATACGGAACCCAAACTACAAAGAATCAAGTCATTGGTGACGCTATATCTTTCGTTCATAAACTGATATATATATTTTAAAAGGTATTAAATATTATTCTCTTTTTCAAATAAAATTCATTTTAATATCACTCATACCGTATTTGAAGATGTTTATTCTGTTGAAGTACTTTTTTAAATATAATTTCCGATAAATAGAAAGCTAAGCCAGAAGTAATAAAAAGTTCACTGTTCAATTTAATTTTTGAACGAATAATTCATTCAATAAGACGTTCATTTCATTCACAACGGCTCGTCTCTACTTACATTAGGATGACGTTACTAACATAATCGTATCGACCTCTCGATAACTGTCAGAGTGTGCTTCGTGCTGCCGCCTGCCGCCTGTCGATACGAATTCGATGATTTTTCGTGCTCGGGGTACTGTTAGACTATTTGTGGCAGATTTTTGCCATTCAGGCAGATTTGGGACCTAAATTTTATCTCAAGCAGATTAAGCTGACGATTTCAAAAAGTGGCAGATTTCAAGGATCTTTATGAATTTTGAAATATAAATAGAATTTTGTCAATTTTCTGTTTATATCTTTAAACAGAAACAGAAAATTGTCAAAATTCAATCTTCCACAAAGTTTGAATCAGAAGGTAAACTTTATTTTTTTGCCATAATTCAATAATATGATGGCAAATTTTATGCATTTGTTGGAGTGGTTGGTGGTTTGGCAGATTCGCCATTTAATATAAAAAAAACTGCCTTAAAAATTATTTCCGGGCAGAAAAACTACGAGAGCCCTCACAAAGCTCGGCTTTTAGCTAATTTTATTTTTGGTCTTGACATGTTTTTCTTCTAAATCTGAATTGGGGAGTCGGGAGAACTCGAGACGGTCATCTAGCCTAGCAACACTGTTTGTGGTAAAGTAAAATAAAATAAAATTATAATTGTTAAGCATCGATATGAACGTAAGCCATGTGCAAACCATATCCTTAAAGATAAAAGATAGATATGTATCATTTTGAACAAAAGACATATCTTTTATATCTCCATATCACTAATAACTCTGTGACGCTACACTCCCTTTCTATCACATAGATTGTTATATGTTGACATCTCCCTTATTTAACTCCGTGACGCTCTCTTTTTAACGCATAGAGAGTTATATGCATCTCTCTTACTCTAACTCCTTTACGCTCTCTTTTTAACGCATGGTATGTTATATGGTTACATCCCGCTTACACTAACTCCGCGAAATGAGTTGTTGCGTTGAAGATATAAAAGAGTTAAAGAGATGGTGGTGCAATGTAAGATATACGGATATAATCTTTGGTTTAAGGAGATATAGCTCTTTTTAGTTAATTACTCCTGAGTTACACACGTCTCAACGTATTATTTTACAGTGACATAGAAAAGATAACAGTGACTTGACGTTTCGATGATTTTTCGTGCTCGGGGTACTGTTCTGAAGTTGCGTCTTACTTCCACTATTCATTATTCTGTGGTCTTGCGTTGGTTTGGCATTCGTATTGTGCATTTTATTTCTTGAACCAAAGTTATCAAAACAAGAAATTGAAATTACCGCGATAATCCCCATGAAGTAACCTGCATTTTGTGACTTGTGTTTCAAACGCTTTGTTTGTGTTTGTATGCTTTGTTTGAATGGTTCGCCCGTTCGCCCGTTCGCAGTCAACAAACGACTGTAAAACTTGATACGTCTTTGTGAGACATGTCTTTTCAGGACTAGGATTGACTGGTAAGTGTTTGTTTTATTTCATTGAATGTTTTTCGGTTCTAAACTAGGTAGGTACCATGTTAGTTATTATACGCAACTTACTACGCTACGCAAAGTACATTAAAAATATTACATTCAAGATCTTTACGTTGTACCTTGGTGGATTTATTCCCTTTTGATACAAAATAAATATCTAGTCATCTATAAAATTGTTGATTCACTACTGTTAAAGTTTTCTCTAGATACTGTAAACAATTTCAGTTCAATATAGTGGAGGTAAAACATTAGCATTAGATCATTAACATGTGATTATGTTTGTAAGTACCTATGCTATAAGCCATCAATATAAATAGGGAGATGCGGTTCTCACTCTTATGCCACGAAAACATAATGGAACTAGAAACAACTACATGAAAACACGAGTTTGTAATGTCGAGCTTGATGTGCATGAAGAACATAGGAAGGCATTGTTGCTAATTATTTAAATAATAATTAAAATTTGTGACTAAGGTGAAATTCATGCGGTCCACATTTAGGAGTGGGGCCCCTAATCTACCTTTTTATATTGATGGCTATTAGTGTTTCTTCACAAAGCTTTTTCAATTAACATTCTGTTGCCAAAATTACTGTTATGGCTTTCACAGTTTTAATTAAATGTTATATAACCTAGTTATAAATATGAAAATACGGGACTTATCGCGCCTAAAACATTAATTTTATTTAATTATAATATTATACATATAATTATAACTATGTGTTCAAATCGCGAAAGTTTAAAGTTTACAAGTTATATAACCTATTTATAATTACTGTTCATAGTATATACTTGTCAATACAATACACATACCTTTCACATAAATAGGTTGAACTTCTATTATTTAACACGCTTCGTACTTAATCCATACAACCAATTACATCATATTTTTTTTTTTAATCAAAGAATGTCATTGTAAATGCGATACTTTTTTAGACTGTGAAACATAAAACTCAAATCTGTCAATCAAGAAGACTACACACTATAATGTACCTTACCTTGAGACCTTAAAATGTTAAGCATCATACACCCCGTAATTTCACTGGACACATTATTCCTTAAACTGAAAAACAAAAGTATTTCTTGCATGAATTTAAATTCTTGCAATACTACCTCAAACCAGTTAAAATATAATATCTATCAGACTAGTTACTCCGTCTTTAGCTTTTTTCTCCTTTAGTAATAATGTTGAGCTGTGATATAATGAGCAAAAAGCCAAGCCAACGCGATGCATATTGTCATAATATTGTAGATTGACTCTATTAGAAATGGTGATCGGGATTCTATTAGCTTGCTAGAGGTTCACACTACCATTTAGGTCTAGCTCTATTCAGCCAATTCATCAAACTGAAGTTTACATATTCAAGCTATTACTACAAGCTAAGACAAGTTATTAAATCCTAATACCTAAATGATGTCAGTATAAGAATATTAAGTTTTGTTATATTAAATGTTAATCTCATTTAGCTATGTTCATGTGAGCACCTGCTAACACAAAAACGTGCTCAAGTCTCGTCATGATCAGAACAAAAAATCTCCTGCCATTAGGGCCATTTACAGTTACTTTGTTTTCTGTTTGTCTGTCTATCTGTCAAGACCCTTTTCTTCAGAAACGTGTTGAGGTATCAAATTAAAACTTATATATCAAACACTCAGGTCTGCGGTGTGTTTCAACTCAAAAATTTGAACAGTTAAGCCAACGGGATTAAAATATGTGACCATTTATGTCGTCATATTTTCACATATTTAGCATTATAATAAAGCTTTTATTTATTCCTTACACATAGTTTACATTAATTCTAAACATGATTTGTAGTGTTAGTATTATACTTATTCTAGTTTTTTAGAATATTTTCATTAAACTGAGTTAACGCGTTTTGTTGCCGTTCCATTTCACTTTGTCTCTTGCTAGTCTGCTCCAGGTATTTCCCACCGTGGCAACTATGTCATCACTCACATCTTTTGAATGGCCTTCCTTTCCGTCTTTTCTTGTGAATAGGGTACCAATCTTTGGACATGCCCAGCTCATTTCCATTTTTGGGTCATTATGGTCTTTGCTACGTCTTTTACCTTGGTAATTTTCCTAACGTCATCATTTCTCACTTTATCGCTTAGCTTAAGGCCCAAAAGACTCCTTTCCATGCTATTTTGGCACACTTTGACCTTATGAGTCTGTTTTGTTGACAAAGGCCATGTTTGGGTAGCGTAAGTGAGACAGGGTACTAAACATGTCTGCATGGCTTTAGTTTTCAATGTAACTGGTAGATTACTCTTGAATACCTCCTTCATTGCCCAATACTTGTTCCAGGTTATTTTTATTCTTCGCTCTACTTCTTTATCATTACATGACTTGAAGGATAGTACATGTCCCCAAATAAATATAGTCTTCGACGTATTCAATTTCTGTTGAGTCTGACTTTATAATTATGGTTTGCTTATTTGTCATTAATTTAGTTTTCTCCCTGTTAATTTCTAGACCTACTTTTCTGCTTTCTTTTCTGAGTGACTGTATCATGAATTCCATTTCTTTTGGATCTTCCGAGAGCAGTACTATGTCATCTGCGAATAGCAAGTGCGAGAGGCGGTTGCCATATATGTTTATCCCTCTATCTTCCCAGTCAAGTGATCTGAATATTTCTTCGAGTACTGCAATGAAGAGCTTTGGAGATAAGGGGTCGCCCTGTTTCACTCCTCTTCCAATTTCAAAGGCTGAGCCATACTCATTTATTTTAATTCTAGCGTTACTTTTATTGTATATTTCCTTCAATATATTGATATAGTCATGGTTCACTCCTTGCTTTGGTAGAGCTCGCCAAATTGCACTGTGGGATATACAGTCAAATGCGTTGCTATAGTCAATAAAACATATGTAGAGAGGTAGGTCATATTCGTTGTAATTTTCAATGACAAGTTTCAAAGTGTGGATGTGATCTGTTGTCAAAAACCCCTTTACAAAACCTGCCTGTTCTACTAGCTGGTGTTCATCTAGGATATTAGTAAGACGTCGGAGTAGAGTCTATGCAAACACCTTGTAAACGCACGACATGAGGCTGATTGGTCTGTAGTTTGATATTGATTTCGGGTCTCCTTTTTTGAAAAGCAAAACGATATCTGAGCACGTCCACTGTTTAGGTATTTCTTTTGTTGATAATATTAAATTTAATAGGTTTGTTAGTGGTGAAGTGAAAGCGTTTGTACCGGCAATTAGCATTTCATTTGTAATACCATCAGACGCTGGGCTTTTTACGGGTTTTAAAAACTTTAACGAGCATTCGATTTTATTTATATTAAATATTGATACTTCGTCATTGTTTCGAGAAACTCTTTCCTCGGCTAGTTTTTCCTGGTTTGTGATATCTTGTAAAGCGTACAGTTGCTGGTAAAAGTTTGTGGCTATTTGCATGATCCCATCTCTGCTTGTAACTGTAGATTTTTTTCTCGTTTTGAAGCTGGTTCATCACATGTTTTGAGTTAGTTAGATATTTATACACCCTTTTAACTGCTCCAGATTTTCTGATGTGATTTTCTATAATATTGACTCTATATTGTCTCATATTTTTCTTTATCTGTTTATATATCTGCCTATATAACTTGCTTAGTTGAGTTCTTTCGCTTTTTATTTTATTGTGCTTGTTTTTTAAGTAGTGTCGTTGTTCACTAAGTTCAATAATTTCTGTTGTTATTATTGCTTTCTTCCTGTTGTTATAGTTTGATGTTGCAAGCTTGATGCTGGTACGTTCAGCGCTCTGTAAGATTGTATTCTCTATAATGTCGTAGTAATTCTGCACAGATGTTGTCGTGTCTGGCTCTATGAATTTGTTGATTACTGCGGTATATATTTCATAGTCAATTTGTTTTCGTGCTGTTGTAGATAAGTTTTTACGTGGTAGGGGCCTGCGCTCAATATTGATTGTTATTCTAACCATTCGGTGGTCACTTGGATGGTGTATGTTATTTATCACACTGCAGTTTTCTATAATGTTCGGTTGGTTTGTGGCAATGAAGTCTATTTCGTTTCGAGTATAACCATCAGGTGACAGCCAAGTCCATCTTAGTTTTCTGGGTTTTCTGAAGAGCGTGTTAGCTATTTTCAAATTATTCTGAAGGCAGAATTGAACAAAATTTTCACCTCTCTTATTTCTCTTACCGTATCTGTAGCTGCCCATCACTCGGTTCTCGCCTTCTGCTGGATGCCCAATTTTGGCATTAATGTCCCCACGAAATATAAAATTTGGGTTGTTTTTTTCCAATAATGTATCTAGACTTGCATAAAACTCTTCTATTTCTTTTTCGCTTGCTTTTTGGGTAGGTGCGTAGGTTTGACTGATACTATATAGTTTTCCATGCAGCTTGATGTGAATTAAAGCGACTCTATCTGTTATACCGATAAAATCAAGGACCTCTACTGACAGTTGTTTTTTAACTAGGAATCTTACTCCATATTTGCCTTTGGTGTGGCCATAGTTGTAAAGGTAGTAATCGTCTCTGTCTTCTATTGTAAAACCTTGTCGTGTCGTTTCACTGATGCCTATTATATCCCATTTTAGTGATGATATAGCGTGCTCCATTTCCAGTATTCTTGATTCATTTGCTAGGGACCTGATATTGAAGGTGGTAATGTAGTGCTTATTATTGTTTCTTGGTTTAGTTATTAGAGGGTTGTAGTCTTTCGCCCCCGCGGTGACCAGCCGTATTGGGGGACGTAATTAGTTTTTTCTTTTTGACTTTTTGGAGCTTGTTTGACTTGCGAGAGGAGGTGGCGTTGATTGCTATACTGCATTTTTATCATGGTTGTCTTGCTGGTTTGACGGGTTGTTTGTATTTTTGTTCACTAAGTAATTTAGCATACTAGGCTTAAGGACTCCTTCTGTAATGCTAGATGATCTTTGCAGTGATGAGTGGGCAGATTTAGGGTTATAGATTTAAAAACGGGAATTTAAGGTGACTTACGCGATGTCGATATAGTGATCGACATATGTTTCGGCCTCATCCGGAGGCCTTCTTCAGGATCTTGAGTGCGGGGCGCTCGCCGACGCGTTCAACCTCGCACTGCGGGCCGCTGCTCGTGCAGCGCGGGCGGACGGAGCAGGCGGCGGCGGCGGCGGTGGTGGTGTTGGTGGGGGGTGATGATGCGGTGTACATAGTGGAGGCGCGGGATTAGGTTGGAGGGCTTCGTCTTCATCACTGCTGTTTACTTCAGACGAAACCTCATCCAACCGGCAGACGGAACTCAAGGTGTCCTCCTCACTGTTGCCACTGGTGACGTGCTTTCCATGAAGAACGGTTTTCCACGTATGTGACAGGTACCACCCTCTGTCTCTGTTGAAGTTACGACGACGACTGATCTCAATGGCTTTTCGGATTTTGCGGGGTACAAAGTACTTTTCACGCGCCAAAATCCGTGCCTTGTCAAATCTGATGTAGTGCGTCATCCCAGATGTGAGAGCGTGCTCTGTAACCGCCGAGCTACCGCTGTCCACGTTCTTCATGGAAGCAATGTGTTCTTTGAGTCTTGTGGACACGTTTCTTCTGGTCTCGCCTACGTAGCTTGCACCACAGTCACAAGGAACGACGTAGACCCCAGGAGCTCCTAGGGGATCCTTATCCTTTGGAGAGCGCAACAATTGCCTGACACGTGAGGGGGGGCGGAATATTGTCTTGATGCTTATATCTTCGGCGTAACAAGTGTCCAATTTTGTCCGTGACCCCCTTGACGTATGGTGGGTACGTTGCTGCTCTCTCAACCGATGTTATTCGGCACTTTGTGGAGTTGTTCGCAATCCGATTACTCTGCTTCCAGCTGTATCCGTTTGCCTCTAACACCGCCTTCACATGCGCGAGTTCCGTGTCTACATGTTGTGGGTCACATAATCTCAGCGCTCTGTTGATAAGTGTCCGAGGCAACGACGCTAGATGGGCGGGATGGTGATAGGAGTCAGCTCTCAAGTACCGGTCTGTATGCGTACTCTTGCGGTACACTGTGTGTGAGAGATGTCCATTCTGTTGTCGCTTGAGTAACACGTCAAGAAACGGCAACGCGCCCTCTATTTCTCGTTCGACAGTGAAAGTGATCGTCGGATGTTTGCTATTTAGATGTTCTAATAAGGGTGTTACATGGTCCTTATGTAAAATAGTAAACACGTCATCCACATATCGCCACCAGTATCTCGGTCTAAAGGATATGTCGTGTAGTGCCGATGTCTCGAACCACTCCATAAAAATATTCGCAACTACTGGAGCTATAGGAGAACCCATGGCCACACCTTCCGTCTGAATATAAAATTCACCGCGCCACTTAAAATACCCACTTGTCAGTATGTACTTTATTATGTTCATGTACTCGATAGGTATAAGAGCTCTCTGGAATAAATCCGTTATAATTTTGAGTGTGTCCTCTATCGGTACGTTCGTGAACAATGACGTGACATCGAAGCTCACCATCAGTTCGTCTTCACCTAATGTTACTTCATCTAGGAGCTGTATAAAGTGTCGCGAGTCCCTCACAAAACTTGTGGTGTTTCCTGTTAATGGAAGTAGCATGTCAGCCATGTATCGAGCTGTTTTATAAGTGGGTGAGTCGATTTGACTGACTATAGGTCTCAAAGGCCACGACGGCTTGTGAATTTTAGGTAGGCCATAAATTCTCGGTGCAGTTGGGTTCAAAGGGTGTAATCTACTGTACAGATCTTCATTTAATGGACGCAGTAGTGTAGTCAGTTTGGTAGTTACTCGAGATGTAGGGTCGTATGTAACACGTTTGTAAGTATTACCGTCACTGAGGAGCTGGTTTATTTTCTGTTCGTACTGTGCTGTGTCCACGACTACTGTTGCATTCCCCTTATCTGCGGGTAAAACTAAAAGCTCTGTGTTGTTCACCTCGACGGGTATCTTCCGAGGTGATCATCACCGGCATCGAGGAAACGATCTCCCGGAATAACATACCGATTCATGACGCTGAATGTTTACGACAAGAAGTAGCATTGACATTGCGAAAATCCAAGGTACCTAAATCCAACATCTTGAACTCGGAAATGTTTGCACTACGTAGTTTACGTAACAACACAGAGCTTTTAGTTTTACCCGCAGATAAGGGGAATGCAACAGTAGTCATGGGCACAGCACAGTACGAACAGAAAATAAACCAACTCCTCAGTGACGGTAATACTTACAAACGTGTTACATACGACCCTACATCTCGAGTAACTACCAAACTGAGTACACTACTGCGTCCATTAAATGAAGATCTGTACAGTAGATTACACCCTTTGAACCCAACTGCACCGAGAATTTATGGCCTACCTAAAATTCACAAGCCGTCGTGGCCTTTGAGACCTATAGTCAGTCAAATCGACTCACCCACTTATAAAACAGCTCGATACATGGCTGACATGCTACTTCCATTAACAGGAAACACCACAAGTTTTGTGAGGGACTCGCGACACTTTATACAGCTCCTACATGAAGTAACATTAGGTGAAGACAAACTGATGGTGAGCTTCGATGGTACGTCATTGTTCACGAACGTACCGATAGAGGACACACTCAAAATTATAACGGATTTATTCCAGAGAGCTCTTATACCTATCGAGTACATGAACATAATAAAGTACATACTGACAAGTGGGTATTTTAAGTGGCGCGGTGAATTTTATATTCAGACGGAAGGTGTGGCCATGGGTTCTCCTATAGCTCCAGTAGTTGCGAATATTTTTATGGAGTGGTTCGAGACATCGGCACTACACGACATATCCTTTAGACCGAGATACTGGTGGCGATATGTGGATGACGTGTTTTCTATTTTACATAAGGACCATGTAACACCATTATTAGAACATCTAAATAGCAAACATCCGATGATCACTTTCACTGTCGAACGAGAAATAGAGGGCGCGTTGCCGTTTCTTGACGTGTTACTCAAGCGACAACAGAATGGACATCTCTCACACACAGTGCACCGCAAGAGTACGCATACAGACCGGTACTTGAGAGCTGACTCCCATCACCATCCCGCCCATCTAGCGTCGTTGCCTCGGACACTTATCAACAGAGCGCTGAGATTATGTGACCCACAACATGTAGACACGGAACTCGCGCATGTGAAGGCGGTGTTAGAGGCAAACGGATACAGCTGGAAGCAGAGTAATCGGATTGCGAACAACTCCACAATGTGCCGAATAACATCGGTTGAGAGAGCAGCAACGTACCTACCATACGTCAAGGGGGTCACGGACAAAATTGGACACTTGTTACGCCGAAGATATAAGCATCAAGACGATATTCCGCCCCCCCGCACGTGTCAGGCAATTGTTGCGCTCTCCAAAGGATAAGGAAACCCTAGGAGCTCCTGGGGTCTACGTCGTTCCTTGTGACTGTGGTGCAAGCTACGTAGGCAAGACCAGAAGAAACGTGTCCACAAGACTCAAAGAACACATTGCTTCCATGAAGAACGTGGGCAGCGGTAGCTCGGCGGTTACAGAGCACGCTCTCACATCTGGGATGACGCACTACATCAGATTTGACAAGGCACGGATTTTGGCGCGTGAAAAGTACTTTGTACCCCGCAAAATCCGAGAAGCCATTGAGATCAGTCGTCGTCGTAACTTCAACAGAGACAGAGGGTGGTACCTGTCACATACGTGGAAAACCGTTCTTCATGGAAAGCACGTCACCAGTGGCAACAGTGAGGAGGACACCTTGAGTTCCGTCTGCCGGTTGGATGAGGTTTCGTCTGAAGTAAACAGCAGTGATGAAGACGAAGCCCTCCAACCTAATCCCGCGCCTCCACTATGTACACCGCATCATCACCCCCCACCAACACCACCACCGCCGCCGCCGCCGCCCGCTCCGTCCGCCCGCGCTGCACGAGCAGCGGCCCGCAGTGCGAGGTTGAACGCGTCGGCGAGCGCCTCGCACTCAAGATCCTGAAGAAGGCCTCCGGATGAGGCCGAAACATATGTCGATCACTATATCGACATCGCGTAAGTCACGTTAAATTCCCGTTTTTAAATCTATAAGTTTAAAATGAACGTGAGTTTTTATAATAAGATTTAGGGTTGTTTTTCCGTTTTTCTTGTGGTCTTCTGTCTGCTACTTTGTGAGGGGTTTAGCTGGTTAGTCTCGGGAGAAACGGAGAGCATTCTCTTTTTGCTAGATGTATCTGATTTATTTTCAAGTACGATGAGTTTATCGTATTTAATAATAGCCATATTTCCTTTTTCTTTTTCTATGTTAACCCTTTCCTGTAATTCTTTCCTTTTTTCTAAGATATTTTTTGGATAATCCTCTTTTATGTAGTACTCAGTATTATTTAGTAACGTTTTTTGTTTGAATATGTCAATTTTCATACCAAGTTGTCGTGACATCTTCTCCGTTTTTAAGGATTTTTTTCTTCTGTTCGTCAAGCTCGTCATATTTAGCATTAAAGGAATCAAAATCTATAGGGTACTTCTTGTTGACCTAGATCATTAAATTTGGCAAGAAGCATGGTCATAGCTGAATGACTTATGATAAGTTTTTCCTTGACTTATAAAATAAATAATTAAGATAGTTTAAAACAAAAAATAGACAACTTTCATGCCACGAGAGTCAGTTTACCACTATAGAAATTTCTATTTTTCAAATAATTGACTTTGAGGAAAAATGGATTTGGGAACCTCAATGTCATTTTTAAAGACCTATCTATAGACACCCTTCACCCCACTGTGTAGTCTAAATAGTTTCGGATTAAAGTGGCTGTGACATACGGACAGACGGACAAACAGGCAGACATGCCGAATCTATAAGGGTTCCGTGTTTTGCCATTCAGCTACGGAACCCTAAAAATCTCTAATGAAATTACGTAACGTTTTGTTTGAGTATTTTTTACATTTTCTGAAATAGTTAGGACCTCTACATGTGTAGCTATGGCGAAATAAGTACAATCATCCGTGAATTGATTTCTAAATATTAAATGATTTTGTTATGGTGAGAGAAACTCGTCAGTAAAATTACCTGTATTTTAACCCCCTAAAGGCTTCGACACCAATAATAATACATACATATAGACACACAATAAAATTACTTTAATTAAGCACATACTTCTTAAAAACAACATTTATTAAAGCTTGCTACTAACTACTGGTCGTATATTAAATTATCATAAGTTCATACCTATCAAAATTATTTTTATGATTACTATAAACTTAAATTATCCACACAGAATATAGTGAAATAAAGAAACTGAACCAGATATGACATGGTGACGTCATATATGCAGCTCTACTTCAGGAGGTTGTCATTGGTTAACACTGCACCACAGAATAAATAATAGTAGAAAGCTTACTGCACTGAAGTTGCTGCCAACTCTCTCAGTTTGTCATACACCTTGTATTAAGACAGACATGTGCGACGAAATTAGTTTAAATCAAACAAACTTTATTATTATTTTAATTACAATTAATGTGACAAAGTGGTTATTCCTAGTGAATATTTATTTTCATGTGCGATTGCTTACTTCCAAAGCAACCGGAAAAGATCATGCTGGATTTAAGTGTAAGTAACTTTACTCTACAAATTCACCTGCTTTTAAAAGTAAACTCCATCCATACAATACGTATTTACCCAGGTTCCTGTTACGCCAATCAAAATACCAAATCAATTAATAGGCTTGTCAAATTAACATAATGTTTAAATCGCAATGAATGTCTAAAGAAAGCCTTCTTGTGACCAATTTTATACTTGGCCAGATATTAGTTCATTTTAATTTGTTTCCTCCAAAAAAATTATACATAACATGAATGGATCCAGGGTTTATTTTTTATTACTTATCTGCTATTAATTATATTCTTATCTACATCTATGTACTATAATTATATTATCTGACCTACATACCTATTGAAATTTATAAAACACTAAAGACTTTAAAGGCTGAAGTTCACTGACTGATTTAAACGCCCGGTGATGTTTAACCAACACCCTTTTACGTAATTTCTGTGAAAAAAAAGGGGCTCAAGGGGCTAAATGGATAAACTTTGTGCCAATTTACCTTTACAGGGTAAAACCGCGGGACTTTGGTATTTTACTAGAGTTAATAATCGTAGAGTTAATAATGATATCACTAGCTGTGCCCTGCGGTTTTGCTCTCAGTAGACATCGTTCCAATGGGATAAAAAATACCCTATGTGTTATTCCAGGGTCTATCTACCAATCTATATATACCAACTTTCAGCTCACAAAAGAAAAGAAAAAGAAACTAAAGTAAGGAAATAAAATAACAATAATCAATCCAATCAATCAATCAATATTTCACGTGACGATGGCAAGAGACCTGACGGCATGACATTGATTCCTTGGTGTCGTGGAAAGCCGCTAGTGTGGGATGCAACGTGCGCCGATACGTTAGCAGCATCCCACCTTAATAGTACCTCACGGGCTGCAGGAGCAGCCGCAGACGCGGCAGAGGCCCTTAAGCGGAGGAAATATGCAGACATTGGAAACAATTACGCATTTCTTCCGTTTGGGGTCGAGACCATGGGCTCGTGGGGTCAACAAGCACGCGGTTTTGTAAAGGAGTTGTCCAGACGTCTGATAGATGTCTCTCATGATCAAAGAGCTGGCGCGTACCTCGGCCAACGAATTAGCCTTGCCATTCAAAGAGGTAATGTCGCCAGCTTTTTGGGTACCCTACCAGCGGACAGCGACCTTAATTCAGTTTTTTATTTGTAGATTTTATATAGTCTGTATTATAGTTTTAGGAGTAGTTTATATTGTATATATAGTTATTTATAATCAATCTAATACTATAAGAATCTTTGTTCTGACATACTGACTGACTGAAAATAAATATTGTTTCGGATTGCGCTAAAATTTGGCATGCAGATAGTTATAAAGACGTGAGTACCCTCTGAAAAATGATTTTCTAAAATTCACCCCTTAAGGGGATGAAACGGGGGTTCAAAGTTTGTATGGAGAAACAAGATAAGATAGTCTTTTCTATTCGAGACTTCGTACCAGTACTTCAGTAAATAAATAACTAAAGAGGTGTTTCAGGCTTTTTTGAAAATCCACCCCTAAGAGGGTGAAATGGGGTAATAAAGTCTGAAATCAATATTGTTTTGGATTGCGCTGAAATGTGGCATGCAGTTAGTTATTTTACTTAGGTATCCGCTAAGAAAGAATTTTTCAAAATTCACTTTTTAAGGGGATGAAGCGGGGGTTCAAAGTTTGGATAGTCATGTTATTCGTCATTTCACACAAGTACATCTGTAAATAAATAAGTAAATACGGGTTTTAGTCTTTTTCAAAATGCCACCCTAAGAGGATAAACTGGTGTAACAAAGTCCAAAAAATCAATATTGTTTTGTATTACGCTGAAATTTAGAATGCAGATAGTTATTATGACGTAGGTATCCGCTTAGAAAGTATTTTCTAAAAATTCCTCCCGGATACGGAACGGGGATTCAAAGTTTGTATGGCGAAACAAGATGAGATAAAGTACGTGTTGTAGGATTTTTCGAAATGGGGTTGGTAACAAAGTCTTAAAATTTGGGTTTTTCGGGTTTTATAAATATGAATCCCGAATTGCCTTAATCACGCGGTAACATGAAAACGGGCGAACCGATTTGGCTAATTCTTATTTGATGTCTTTAATGATAAAATGTTTTTAGAAAAGGGAATTTGTAAGTAAATAAAAGAAGTTTTTAACGCGGGCGAAGCCGCGGGGCACTTCTAGTTTAATATAAATAGATCAGTAAGATAGAATAAGTATAATAAATGTAAGAAGATAATTTGTCTCTAGAAGACAATGCTAGCCAGTTCGAGCATTTCCTTAGCATAAAGTAAAGATGTAAAAACATTGACATGGTATACCACTGGGTACAGCTAAATAAGGACACCGATTTTTATCGGTGGATTAAAAGTTATACGTACAATAAAAAATAAAAAAATCCGCTCAATCGCCGGTTGAGTAGTTTTAGCGTGAAGAAGTAACAAATATACACACAAACTTTCGACTTTATAATATTAGTAAGAAGTATGATAGGATTACTAGGATAAGAGTAGTTCGATTGCGTATTGTGTCACGAAAATTGGAAAAGTAAGTATGGAGTTATGTAACAATCGGCTTATAATTATGTATAGGTGATTAAATTCGATACATCCGCTATTAAATGATATTTTGCGGTGCAAGAGCACAATATTATTTTGAGAAATACATTTATCTAACCACTACAAAATATATGTGCGGCGGCGCAAGGCAGATAGGATAGAAGGTGGCCTTCTAAAATTTTGTTATGATTGTACATAACAAGTGTTAATATTATCTAATAAGTAACTAAAATAGTACCTACTTGTGTGTAGAGTATATTCTCTCACCGAGTTCGATTATACGGGTAAAATTACGGAACAATAGGATTAGAAACCACGTGGATATAAAACACAACTTAAAATAAACTAGCCAAGTGCAAGTCGGACACGCTTTCGGAGGGTTCCGTACTACACTACAATATTTTATAAGATCGAGCAAAAAATACCACTTTTTGTAATTTGTATGAATGACAAAGTAATATTTACGGTTTTTAAAAATATGCTAGGTATAAGTATCTCAAAAACTGCTAACTAGGTATCTCGTTTAAACCAATTTTCGTTGAAAGTGTTTATTGAAATCTACACCATATATTTTTTAGTATTTTCACTCTCTTATTTTACCACCATCAAGGAGAAAATCTGCCGCCATAACCTTACGGTGTTCCGGTAGCACACAGCCCTCGAGTGTCAGAGTATTGTAGGCCTAGCATGTTTACCATCTTTGACAACATCATCGCTTACTTACCACCAGGCGAGGTAGTGGTTACGCTACGCTACGCTACAAACGCTAGCCTATGCGATATAAAAAAAAAGATAAGGTAAATGTTGACCATTTGATCAAATTGCATATCTTAGTCATGTCATGACCAACCAAGAATAAAATAATGTTTCCGGGAGTGCACTGACTTTATGAGCTTCTGAGAAATCTGTTAAGTTGTACTGCTAGATAATATTTGTAGCATTACTGCATAGCTATTCTCATTTCAATCGGATACATACGAATTTGGAAGCTTCATTTTGAATATTGATTAATTTGGTCGCGGAAACCTTCAAATCTCAAGTTTCCGATCGGAGCAAAGAACAACCCTTTTGCAATTCATATTTGCTTTCAATTGATTGTGAATATAATATATTAAGCTCTGCTGGTAGCGTTTCCAACTTTTTGTAGGACAATGCGGTGCTGTGTTATCATTCTCTCGTTTGTTCCAGACTCCGATGGCAGCATGGATGCGGAATACAAGCGGCGATTGCAGCAGCACTACGAGGCGATAAATAGAGACCTTGATATCTCCGACATACAAGACGTACTCTATCAGGAGAATTACTTCTCCACTGAAGAGTATGAACGAGTCGTTAGTAACACCAAGGTAAGTTATATTCAGGAGGCCTTGAAATAGGTAGGTAGTACATCAAATATAGCCATTGTATGTATCTCGCAAAAGTTTTTAATAATATCTAAAGCATGCAAACTGTCGAAAATTAAAATATCACGGGCTCCACTATATTAAACTAGCTGACTTTGTTTACGTACACAAGGATTTTATCGCTGTCAAGCTCTGTCAATAAACATTTGTGTGATCTGAGTTATTTAAGTTATGTGTAAAAATCATGACAGGTATTATTTTTACAAAAAGTAGCCTATGTTCGTCGTCATGCTTATCTCCTTGATACATTTTAGTAAGACCTGATCAACCGTGTAAGCGTGATTAGTTAACAAATAGACAGTTACAAACGTTTTTATAATATTAGTCAGGATAGTGTTTAGTTAAGTTTTTTTTTTTATAGTCTTGTATTTTTTCCCAACTTGTGTTCGTCCGCATGTTAATTTATATCTATAGTAATATTATGATTTGAAAGGAACTCTCTTCCTGTCCTAATGTGTTTTTGGCACGTTTTCACTACTAAATTTGAACAGGGAAAGTATGATTGAATAGAACAGGATATTTTTTTACCGCTGGCGAAGCCACTGGACTCGAACGACGGCGGTGGGGGAAGCGTCGAAGAGCAAGAACCATAAACAATTTAAAAAAAAAAGTATATTGTTTTAGATCCATCGGCGCGATCGAACGAGAGACTTCTTAGACCGGCTTATGCAAACCGGCAATAATGAGAAGTACCAGATCTTCGTCGATAGCCTGGCTAAGTATTACTACTGGCTGTGGGAGAAACTGAAAATGGAGAGCAAAACGACCGATCTCAACGAAAGTTCCGAGGATAGCCTCAGTAAGGGTGACGTGCCCAGGCTGCCTGACCATCATGTCAACAGAGTCGCTTTGGTAAGACATCACGCTATTGAGTATATTGATTCTCTTATTCTTATCCAATGTCGATGACTTATGTTATCTATCGGATCCGACAGTAAAGAAACAATAGTAAACTACTTGACATACTTGTAGCACAATGTGACTTTTTTGGTAAATTAGACATTGCAAATACACTCCTATAGCTTTGAGCTTTGAGTCTAGTTTACAGTTTGTCTATCAAACAATCAAAACGCAAAGTAGGGAGCGAGGGATAAGTTGTAACATTTTTATAAACAACATAACATAACATTTTTATAAGCACATGATTTGATCATTGATCGAATTGAAATTGATCGCTTTAATTTTACACCTAACAAATGAAATTATAAAACTCGGAAATCTATGTATATACAAATACATACATAATTTTCAAGTAAATATGTTCACCAAAAATGACCAATTACCCCGTGCTTGGGGCTAGTTGTAACAGCAGCTGGCGTAAGTTGTAACAGTAAATTAAATACATAATTATAACAATCGTTTGTCTGTCTATCTGTCCGTCGGTCACAGGCAGATTTGCTACGTACCTATCGACTGGATCGATATGAATTTCTGTGATCTTTGGGTCATTAACAGCTGATGTCCTTCCACTGCTGGAGGGCCATAGGCGTCTCGTATGACACGCCACCTAGCTCGATCTTCAAGCTCCTTTTCCAATCAGCTAACTTGTGTAGATTCTGTGCAAAAAGAGAACCGTCGTAGAAATTGAGATCGCGTCGGTCGTCGGTAGTTTTAATTGACTGTTTTTGTTCCATTGATAACCTGCTGTCATTACTAGTACCACTAAAAATGTTTGATACTTGGTAGATACTTACTCTTATCATTATCGTGTGCTATTAGGTGGGCATGTACCTTCCTTCCTTACCTTGGAATGTTAGTTCATTGTAACGCCACGACGGTTATCTTTTTGCACAGACTCTATATCATCATTCCACCCAGCTGGAGGTCGTTCTACTTGCCGAGCCGTAGTCTGCACTCTAAAACACGTCTTCCCCAAACTGTTATCGGTTTAAAATTATTTAAGAAAATTACGATAAAGCATGTTACTCGTATTGAGGGATGCAACTCATACAAGTATTTGATATAAAAATCGTTTTATTGAAAGAATAAATGAGGCAAATTTAACAGTTAATAATAAATAAATAAATAAATAAGTATAAATAAATAAGTCAAGTGTAAATAATAGGTAGAGTAGACAGTAGTAGGTATATTATAATTATAGTGCCCACTAAGTCAATAGGCATTTAGGTAGTAGTAGGTGTTCCGGACAACGACGTACACCGACAATATGAACGCACTATGTATAGTTAGTTATAAGTTGTATATAATAAAGATAAGTTTTAGCTTAGTACTCTAGGATAGGTAGGGTACTTTGCCATGTATAGAGTTCGCATTTCATTATAGCTTCGTATAGATAGACATATAATTTACAATGTATAACGTTCATATTCGTATAGATAGATAGTAACTTGTATTTGTATCGCATTCGTAAACAGCCTTATTATAGATAGATTTTGTTAGATTCTTATTAGAACATAGGAATATAACTCGTGTAAGGTTTGTAATAGTAAAATAGGTCTTATAGGACTAAAGACAGGTCATTCGTACAACCTAAGTAGATAGGTAATAGATAAAAAGCATGTTCGGCTTTAATAGATGTAACAGATAGTCAACCTAGACCATGTTAGGTTTAGGAATAGGGTTGGTACTTGCAAATAGCATAGGTCTGGGAGAGCTCCGCACTCTCTGATGGTTAGCGCTCGACTAAACAGCATCTCGGGAGAGTATATCTCCGAAAAGTCGGCATCTCGTGCGTGCGCCCACACAAGGACACGCCCCGCGAGACAGAGTGCGGGCGCTCCCAGACTATCGACCTCTCGCTCTTTTGCAAGTACCAACAACAATATAAATAGAGCGTCGCTACCGTGCCAAATTGTTCAGTTCACCAACGGCGGCTCTAGAAGAAAGAAGAAAGGAAAACTAGGAAGAATAGTAAATAGTGATAGTGCCTAGTGAATAGCTCAGTAGCTATAAGAAGATTGTGAAGAAGGAATAAATTAGCGTTTCAAGGCTTGAAGACGTGTTTAAATCCCAGCTCCAAAGCTTCACAGTATAAGTGTGGGAATCCGAAGGCCTCTCCCGAAGAAATACAGTCCACTGCTCCACCGCTGTGCTTAGGGTTCCCCACATTTTTGGACCTTCGTGGCCGGATAATTGGGACCTTAACAGTCTTTTTCAAGACTAAACGTTAATTTAAACGCCGCAAAAAGTCTTTTTTAAGACTACTTCTCGTCGACTCCGATAACTAACGCCGCAAACAGTCTTTTTCAAGACTTGTCGTTGACTCTTCGATTCGATATCCGCTACCATGCCGGTCACCCGCTCCACAGGAAGAGGACGAGCGCCGGCCTCCGAGCAAGAGTCATCCGCCGAGACCACGACAACGGGTACAACGGCGTCAACATCGGGTACTTCGCGCACCGGGGCAACAGTCATCACGGAGGAGCATCCTTCGACCAGCGGCTACGCGTCAGCGGCTGTGGTCTCACCAATGCGACGGGCATCATACAGCTTCGCGCCCGCCGCGACGGCGCCACACGCCGTTCCGGAGCATCACACCGCGACCGTGCCGCCCCCCGCCGCCGTGATGGCGCCACCGGCGCCCACCTCCGCTTCACTCGCCGCGCCGCACCCTGCCGCCGTGATGGCGCCACTGGCGCCAACCTCCGCATCATTCGCCGCGCCGCACGCCGCCGCGCTACACGCGCCGCGCGCTGCCGCGCCACACACCGCCGCCGTGACGCCGCGGACACCGCCGTTGGGGACTGAAACATTCGCCGCGCCGCACGTCGAGCTACATGCGCCACACTTCGAGCAACATGCGCAACACTTCGGGCAACACATCGAGCGACACATCGAGCATCACTCCGAGCGTCGAGAGAGGCCGCCACGGGACACGAACAGTCTCGCGGAGCAGCGCGCACGCAGCCAACGTGCGGAATCTCGCCGCTCGAAGAAGTCGCACCGCAACGCTACAGCTAAACAAGAACTTCTTCGACAGATCGAGTACGCGACGAGTCGTCTCGCCGCGCTCGAACAATCCGACAGTGAAGAAGACACCGAGGGGGGCTCTGTCGTCACCGAGTCCGACACCCAACATCGAGTCGACACCTGGTTGAGTGACCAGGTACCGCCGCCGCCGCCGCCGGTCTTGTTGGCCATGACCAACGAGACCCTCCGCCCAGCTGAGACGCCACGTGAGCCGCTACCCTCCGTGCCACCGCCGCCGACCGCCGCCGTGTCACGTGATCACCCACGTGTGTCGCCGCCAGCGGGCTTCGAGCTCCGCGCCGAGCTGAGCTACCATTCGACGTGCCCACCTGAGCCGCGTGGACCGCTGCTCTCCGTGCCACAGCCGCCGCTGCCACCGCCTGTGCCACGTGATTCTCCACGCGCGCTGCTACCAGTGGGACCCGAGCTTCAAGACAGAAGCTGCCAACAGCTACGAGACTACGAACTACGGCGTAGCCAGGAGCTACGAGAGAGCTACGAGCTACGGCGTAGCCAGGATCTACGAGAGTGCTACGACCTACGGCGTAGCCAACAGCTACGAGATCAGCCGCTACAGGAGAGCTACGGACTACGCGACAAGCCGAGCTACGTGCATCCACCGATGGTAGGGCAGGCGCCGCCACCGTCCATACCGGCGGGAGCCTGCGACCTCTCACAGCTGTCGACTGCCATCACACAAGCTGTCATCGCCGGACAGCGCCCGAGATTCGCCGAGCTACCGATGTTCGACGGGTCACACCTCGACTGGCTTCCGTTCCGGGCTGCGTACATCGAATCTGCACCGATGTTTTCACCAACTGAAAACATTAACCGCCTGCGCCGGAACCTGAAGGGAAAAGCACGAGAAGCCGTCAGCAACCTGCTCATCACTAACGCGAGACCGGAAGAGGTCATGGAAACGCTCACAACGCGCTTCGGTCGTCCTGAAACGTTGGCGATGGTCGAGATCGACAATCTTCGATCTCTGCCGCGCCTCACCGAGTCACCGTCGGACATCTGCCAGTTCGCCTGCAAAGTGACCAACGCCGTGGCGATGTTGCGAGCCCTCGACTTCGGCTACTACCTCTTCAATCCGGAGCTAGTAGCGGCCATCGTGGAGAAGCTACCACCGACGCTGGCGCGCAACTACTACAAGTTCGCAGCTACTCAACCACGTGACACGCCGGACCTGATCAAAATACAGAGCTACTTGAAGAGCGAAGCCGAGTTTTGCGGACCATTCGCGAAACCTGACTCGAAGATGAACTCGTCAGCTCCGGGGCCTCAGAAGAGGATGCAGCGAGTACACAACGTCTCCGAGACCCAACAGCAGCAGCAGCCTCAACAGAAATCGCAGCAATCTACAGTACGGTGCCCTGCGTGTGAACAAGCGGGACACTTCGCCGACAACTGCGACAAATTCAAGAGGGCTGATGAAAACGGGCGCTGGGACATAGCGAAAAAACAGAGATTATGTTTCAGATGCCTGCGGTACCGAAGAATGGGTCACAAGTGCCGAGCCAAGGTGTGTGGGGTCAACGGCTGCAAAACCCACCACCACCACATGCTGCATTATGAGAAAAAAGAAAAGGATGCAGTAACAGAAGCGATCAACTCAGCATGGACAACGGAACGCAAGAGTTCTTACTTGAAGATCATCCCGGTTCGAGCTGTGGGCCCAGCGGGCTCCGTCGACACCTTCGCGCTACTGGACGACGGCTCTACAGTCACCTTGATCGACGAGAGCATCGCCAGCGACATCGGAGCCGAGGGACCCATCGACCCGCTGTATATAGAAGGCATCAACCGACTGAAGACTTCTACAAGCGACTCCAGAAGAGTGAAGCTCACGCTACGGGGGCCGAACAAGACCGAAAAGAAAATTCAAGCAAGAACAGTACAGCGTCTACACGTCTCGCCGCAAGAAGTGAACGAGTCTGCGCTACAAGGCTGCGAACACCTGCGCGACATCAGCGGGCTGGTGACCTACCAGCACGTGACACCGAAGATCCTGATCGGCCAGGACAACTGGGAGCTGCTGCTAGCCTCGAAGACACGCCGAGGCGCCCGAGACCAGCCGGTGGCGTCGCTCACGCCGCTCGGGTGGGTGCTGCACGGGACCAACAGCAGGACGCTTGGACGAAGCGTCGACGTCGTGACACATCTCTTCGAGTCTCCCACGGCCGACCTGGACGACATGGTGCGAGAGTACTTCACCATGGACGCGCTGCTACTCAACCCACAGAAGCCGAAGTCAGACCCAGAGCAACGAGCGCTTCGTATCCTGGAACAGAACACCGTCTGCAAAGAAGGAAGATACGAGACATCGCTGCTATGGCGTAACGAGGACGCCACGCTACCCGACAACTACGAAGCTTCACTGAGACGTCTCCACGGCATCGAGAAGAAGATTGATCGCAACCCGCAGCTGAAACAGAAGTACGATGAGCAGATGGAAGCTCTCGTCACCAAGGGCTACGCTGAGCCCGCACCCGCAGAGAAGACAGAAGGCAGAACCTGGTACCTGCCGCACTTCGCCGTCGTCAACCCGATGAAGCCCGACAAGCTGCGTGTCGTCCACGACGCAGCTGCCAAGACCCGTGGAGTGGCGCTGAACGATCTGCTCTACAAGGGACCCGACCTACTCGAATCGCTACCGGGCGTCATCATGCGTTTTCGACAACACGCCGTCGCAGTAACCGCGGACATCAAAGAGATGTTCATGCAGGTGAAGCTGCGCCCAGCTGACCGAGACGCACTGCGCTACCTCTGGCGTGGTAACCGCCGGGACGACCAGCCGCCCGACGAGTACAGAATGACTTCACTAATTTTCGGAGCTTCAAGTTCACCGTCTACAGCAATCTACATCAAGAACTTGAACGCAGAGAAGCATCAACAGACGCACCCAGAGGCCGCAGCTGCAATAGTAAAGAAGCACTACGTCGACGACTACCTCGATAGTTTCACCAACTTCAAAGACGCCGTTCGAGTCGCGAGAGATGTTCGCGACGTCAACAAGGTCGCCGGCTACGAGCTCAAGCAATGGAAATCCAACGTACCCGCACTACTCGAAGCGCTTGGAGAGCAAGCTGAAAATCACTCGACGGAGCTCTACAAGCCGGACATCGCCGAGCGAGTACTGGGACTCATATGGAAGCCGACAACCGACGAGCTCACCTTCAACCTGAACATGGCCCGCATACCGCCGCAGCTACTACAGGGCAAGACACCGACGAAGCGCGAAGCTCTCCGCGTCGTGATGTCACTCTTCGACCCACTCGGCTTCGCATCACCTGTCACCATTCGAGCGAAGCAGATACTACAGGAAGTGTGGCGCCGCGGCACTGCGTGGGACGACGCGATCGACAGCGACTTAGCCGAACAATGGCAAGAATGGACGTCGCACCTACAGAAGCTAAACGACGTGAAGATTCCTAGGCGCTACCTAGGATACAGCGAAGCCACTAATTTACAACTTCACGTATTTACAGACGCCAGCGAAGTAGCATACTCCACAGTGCTATTTTGGCGGGCGGTTTCACCGAGCGGCACCGTCGAGCTGTCACACATCGTAGCCAAGGCGAAAGTGGCTCCACTCAAGCTCACCAGTATCCCGCGCCTCGAGCTGCAAGCGGCCGTCATGGGAGTACGGCTGGCCGAAGCAGTAATAGAAGAGCACGAGCGGAAGCCCGACAGCAAGACCTACTGGACCGACAGCCGCACCGTACTTTCATGGCTGCGTACGGGCTCGAGATCGTACAAACCGTACGTAGCGCATCGTGTCGCCGCAATAGAAGAATCAACAACAGTCAGCGAGTGGCGCTGGGTGCCCACTAAGCTCAACGCGGCGGACGACGCAACCAGAGATGTACCTGCCGACTTCAACAGACTTCATCGGTGGTACCAAGGACCAGACTTCCTCTACAAGGGCGAGGAAACATGGCCGACCGAACCAACAGCGACTTCGTCTACAGACACCGGTGAAGAACGGGTTCATCACCTCATCGAGCGCCGACAGAAGCTGAGCGAAGCCCTACCCGACGTGTCCCGCTTCTCCAACTGGGACCGACTTCGCTACACTGCAGCCCGAGTACTACAATTCATTGACCTCTGCAGGGGCGCTCAACGGGTGTACTACAAACGCACCAAACAGAACAAGGTCGATGACCCCGCCTGGACTAACAAAAAAACGGCTAAGAAGCCCGCACCGGTACAACATTCGAAAAAGGAAGAAACAGAAAAGTTCCTGCCTGTTCCTGCGCAAACACTGAGGGCCGCGGAGGCGCTACTTATGCGCGCCTCACAAGAAGAATCGTTCGCGGACGACATCGATGATCTGCAAAAAGGAAAACCACTTCGGAAAGATAGCCGCCTACAACAGCTGAGCGTCGTATATGAAGACAACACTCTACGACTGCGGAATCGACTCATCGCTTCAGAGCTACCGAGCCACCGAGACAACCCGCTGATTTTGGACGGCGGCCACCCGACAGTCAAGCTCTGGATTCTGCACGTCCACCGCCGCCTGCATCACGCCGGAGTCGAAGCGACGGTGAACGAGAGTCGTCAGCAGTACTGGGTGCTACGCTTACGCCCAGTAACCCGAACCATTGTAAGGCGATGTTTATTTTGCAGACTTCGCAGCGCAGCACCACCGTATCCGAGAACCGGAGACCTGCCGGCGTGCCGGCTGGCTCATCATCAGCGGCCCTTCTCCTGCACTGGCGTCGACTACTTCGGGCCGGTGACAGTGACTGTCGGCCGCACCAACCAGAAAAGATACGTGGCGGTCTTCACGTGTCTCACCACCCGGGCCATCCACCTCGAGATCGCCGCATCGCTCAGCACCGACTCCGCGGTGATGGCGCTGCGACGCATGATGGCGCGACGGGGCTGTCCGACTCAAATTTGGTCCGACAACGGGACCAACCTTCGAGGCGCCGAGAGAGAGCTGCGACAGACGATCGACGCAGCAACAGCACAGGAAGCAGCCAAGCGGACCATCGACTGGCGATTCATCCCACCGGGCGCGCCGTTTATGGGAGGCGCGTGGGAGCGAATGGTTCGCTCCGTGAAGACTGCACTCGCCGCTACGCTCCACGAGACCCGACCGCGAGAGGAAGTTCTCGCCACTCTACTCGCAGAGGTGGAGTTCACCGTCAACAGCCGACCACTCACACACGTGTCGGTCAACCCCGAGGACCCAGAGGCCCTGACTCCGAACCACTTCCTTCTGGGCGGCCCTGCTCGTCTCCCATACCTGGGGGAGATTGAGCGCACCGTCTCCATCTCCAGCTGGCGCGCTGCACAACGCCTCGCCGACACATTCTGGGCGCGGTGGCTGAAGGAGGCGCTTCCCGAGCTACAACACCGGCGGGAGCCCCAGGGGAAAGGAGCTGAGGTGAAGACCGGAGACCTGATCCAGCTCGTCGACCCGAATCTACCCCGAAACGTATGGCTCAGAGGCAAGGTCATCAACACGTTCCCGGGACCCGATGGCATCGTGCGCACCGTCGACATCCAGACCAAGGGCGGCGTGCTACGACGGCCTGTAAGGAAGCTGATCATCCTACCAATCGAAGACGTCGTTCCTACACCGGGCTCTTCTGCTGCAGGCAGCACGGCGGGAGAATGTTCCGGACAACGACGTACACCGACAATATGAACGCACTATGTATAGTTAGTTATAAGTTGTATATAATAAAGATAAGTTTTAGCTTAGTACTCTAGGATAGGTAGGGTACTTTGCCATGTATAGAGTTCGCATTTCATTATAGCTTCGTATAGATAGACATATAATTTACAATGTATAACGTTCATATTCGTATAGATAGATAGTAACTTGTATTTGTATCGCATTCGTAAACAGCCTTATTATAGATAGATTTTGTTAGATTCTTATTAGAACATAGGAATATAACTCGTGTAAGGTTTGTAATAGTAAAATAGGTCTTATAGGACTAAAGACAGGTCATTCGTACAACCTAAGTAGATAGGTAATAGATAAAAAGCATGTTCGGCTTTAATAGATGTAACAGATAGTCAACCTAGACCATGTTAGGTTTAGGAATAGGGTTGGTACTTGCAAATAGCATAGGTCTGGGAGAGCTCCGCACTCTCTGATGGTTAGCGCTCGACTAAACAGCATCTCGGGAGAGTATATCTCCGAAAAGTCGGCATCTCGTGCGTGCGCCCACACAAGGACACGCCCCGCGAGACAGAGTGCGGGCGCTCCCAGACTATCGACCTCTCGCTCTTTTGCAAGTACCAACAACAATATAAATAGAGCGTCGCTACCGTGCCAAATTGTTCAGTTCACCAACGGCGGCTCTAGAAGAAAGAAGAAAGGAAAACTAGGAAGAATAGTAAATAGTGATAGTGCCTAGTGAATAGCTCAGTAGCTATAAGAAGATTGTGAAGAAGGAATAAATTAGCGTTTCAAGGCTTGAAGACGTGTTTAAATCCCAGCTCCAAAGCTTCACAGTATAAGTGTGGGAATCCGAAGGCCTCTCCCGAAGAAATACAGTCCACTGCTCCACCGCTGTGCTTAGGGTTCCCCACAGTAGGTATAATATAATTGTAGTGCCTACTAAGTCAATAGACATTGACGACGAACGAGTTATTTATTAGGTACATTAATGTGGCACCACTGACTTCTGTTCAGTATGTTAAGATGGAAACAATTTGTCCATACTTTTTTTAGGGTTCCGAACCCAAAGGGTACCAACGAAACCCTATTACTGAGACTCCGTCTGACTGTCTGTCTGTCTGTCTGTCCGTCTGTCACCAGGCTGTATCTCATGAACCGTGATAGTTAGACGGTTGAAATTTTCACAGATGATGTATTTCTGTTGCCGCTATATCTAATAAAAATAGAACAAAGTTAAAAATTAAAGGGGGTCCCCATACAAAAAACTTGTTTTTACTATAGCGCCATCTGTGAACGATTGTTTAACTTATAAATAAATAATATTAATTACCTACCTTAGTGTTAACGTTCACTTAGTTGGTGTTACAAGTTCGTTAGATATTCGTTTGATGGCGTTGTAGTTAATAAGCATGCTTGATATTGACACGGTAATATAACATAATATTATACTTACCTATATATTATTATACTACGGTTCGGAATCCTCCGTGTGCGAGGCAAAAGTCTGACTCGCACTTAGCTAGTTTTATTTATATCTGCTAGGCTAGCGTTTGACCACTATCTCTCCTAGTAGTAAGCGTTGATGTAGTTGAGGATGGTGAACACACTAGGCCTAGAATGGTCTGATTCTCAAGGACTGAGTGCTGCAGGAACACCGTATGATTATGCTGGTAGATTTTCTCTTTGATAGTAGTAAACCACTTTTTGCTAGCGAGACAGGCAGAACATCGATATAATGCTCCTACTACCTGTGGCCGAATACCCATGACATTAACATATTATTTTTATAGTGGTAGGACTTCTACTAGTCCGCCTGGGGCGGTACCACCACTTTGCCAATTAATTTTCGGCCGTGAAATAGTAATGTTTTTCGGTTGAAATGGCAAGGTGTCCAGTGAAATTACAGGGCATGTTAGACTCAATACCTTTATGTCTCATGGTAACAGGCGCAGTGCAGTTACATGTAAAATTCTGGCAGCCCAGAATTTTGCATGCTGCTGTATCTGTAATAGGTAGACGTCATCGCTTACCATCAGGCGAACGTCGTGCTTGTCCAGTTACCTTATATCATAAAAAAAAATATTAACATAGAAGCTCAATATACGTAAGCTTGAAGCCCTCATCAATACGATCTGGTCTGTGCCATTTTATATCCTCGACCACTTCCTCACCTGATGCGGTGACTCAGTTGGAATCGTGCTTGTCTGGAAGTGGGAATTATTCTCGTAACTTTAAGATAAGATAAAATAAAATTAACTGTGTATTTACATCGTCTTAAACTTAAATGAGAGTAGCTACAGTTTTCTCATTTCGAGCGTGCAATATTAAACTTAATCGTACTAAAGTCTCTACAAAGCGCAACTATCCTAAGGCGTCCATTACACGGTAGGTTATCCGTGAATCAAAACCATCAATCATGACTTTTGGTTGCTGATGCAGCCATCAAAAGTATGTAAATTTCGATAAATCACCGTCAATCATCCCATTAGACGATAGGTTATCAGGTCATCAGTCACAGCCGTGATTGCCAGCAAACTGACAACAAAACCTATCGTGTAATGGACGCCTAACCCGCCTGCTGAATTGGTTGGCATGGAACAAGAGAAGTGACTCAGAACGTCACAGTCTTGGCGGCAAAAGCTCCCTCCGAGTACCTCACAATAGTAGCTATTTAATAGGACATTTCACAGTAATAATCGCTGTAAATAATCACTTATTTCAGGAAGCCACCGTAGTTGAAAAGCTGAAACAAGTAACGCGTCACAAAATAGTCGCGTTATACGGTATGTCTGGGTCCGGCAAAACTTGCGTGGCGATCGGAGCTTTGCGGGGTCCTCAGAGCTCCGAACTTGTGACGGATTCCTTCAACGGAGTGGTGCTGTGGATCAACCTGGGGAACTGCAAGACTGACGATGAAATCATTGCTCAACAGAATAAGTAAGCATCTACTCTTCTAGCACAGAATAATTGATAGTACTACGTAGTTCTAGCTTGCGCGAAGATTCGACGAGTTCCAACCTCCGGAACAGGCTGGGTTTCGAAGCGATTACGGCACCATAGACCACATCCACACAGTGCGGCAGATTGTGCAGAAGACCGAAGAGTACAATCGGCCCCTGTGCTTAGCATTTGTGTAATATGAGAAGGCCTTCGACTAAATCGAAACCTGGTCTGTTCTGGGGTCCTTGCAGCGTTGCCAAGTCGACTGGCGATATATCGAAGTGATGAGATGTCTGTATAATGCCGCAACGATGACTGTACAAGTACAGAACCATACTAAACATATCCACCTGCGTCGATGAGTGAGACAGGGGGACTATCCCCGAAACTGTTCACTAACGCCTTGGAAGATATGTTTAAGACGCTGGACTGGAAAGATTGTGGCATTAACATCAACGGCAAGTACATCTCAGATGACATCGTCATTATGGCAGAGACGCTGCAGGACCTACAAAGAATGTTGAATGGCCTAGCTGATTCTTCTCGTCGCATCGGTCTCCGGATGAATTTGGATAAAACCTTGGAAAACTCCGTCGAGTCTTCTCGTCGCCTATACCGCAGTGTCTAAAGACAAAAGTATTTAACCAGTGCGTCCTACCTGTGATGACATACGGAGCCGAGACGTGGACACTCACAGTCCGACTGGTCCACCAGTTTAAAGTCGCTCAGCGAGCTATGGAGAGAGCTATGCTCGGTATTTCTCTGCGGGATCGAATCCGGAACGAAGTAATTCGCCAGAGAACTAAAGTTATCGACATAGCTCAACGGATTAGCAAGCTGCAGTAGCAGTGGGCCGGTCATATCTGCCGCAGGACTAATAACCGTTGGGGTAGACTTGTCCTAGAGTGGAGACCGCGAATCGGCAAACGTAGCGTAGGACGTCCTGTGACCAGGTGGAGCGACGACATACGCAAAGCGGTGGGCAGTGACTGGAAACAAAGAGCCGATGATCGGGCTCAGTGGCGTGACTTGGGAGAGGCCTATGTCTGACTGATACCGGCTGATGATGATGATGATGAGTTCTAGCTTCCCTAACTATTGGGTGGGTTAGGTGGTTTGGAGGCTCCGGTGGCTACGTCTTTTTTTAATGTTTTATGTAATATTACTATGTCTGAGAATAATATAAATAGAATTAAAAAAATAAAAATATATAAATAAAGCGATAAAGCGAATAGTAGAAACTATTCGCTTTATCGGTCATATGAGCTTATAACTTATTATGACGTAATTAAAATTGTCGCTATACAAAATAGCCGCGCAAATCGGTGAATCAAGGTCGCGCTCAGTTATGTCTTAAAATAACCGATAAAGTAATTACTTAGTAGGTAAGGTACGGTCTACTACAGGAAGAACTGTGACGTCACGCTCCTCGCCACGCGGCCCGTCTTACATTTCATTTTACAAGCTTTTATCACAGTTTTACAATCCATACATATGGATGGATTGTAAAACTGTGATAAAAGCTTGTATTTTATTTAACTTGCCGTGTTAGTATGTATGTATGTGATGTGTCTCGGAAGCTTATTAGTATCTCTTCCTGACGTCTGATTGGACTCAAATTTGGTATATCTGCGTATCGTCTGTGACAATATGGTACCATCGACCATCGAGCTGACTAGGTGATGGAGTCATGAAGCCAGGTTGGAGGGACTAAAACTCCGTATAATGGAAAATTGCAGGAGAGTCTAATTTGGGCTAGTATGTATTGGCCTTAAAGGTTTACTTACACATATTTACTAATTGTGTTAAAGATTTGCCTTTGTACATTTTTAGAATTCAAAACACATTCAGACTAAGCAATGATGTATCTTTTGTTATTAATATGTTATCATATTCATTCATTCATATTCGCAGATACCTACTTAGTTTTAGGTTTACTCATTGAACGAACTGACCTCTTGACCAGTTCTTATTTCATACATAATCTAAATAGTGATAATAACACTAATAAAGGTACGCAAAAATCAAGGCCTCCAATCTTGCTCGCGATAATTGTACTATTATCTATTCTGTGACTATGATTCACGGTTCAACGCGCTGTGGTGGCGTTTAATAAACATTATTATTATTCACATATTATTTTTTCATGGTAAGCTTCGGTAAAGTACAATAAAATTTATAAAAATAATAAACAAAATTACTATAAAACATAAAATTAAAAAATATATATTAAAGCTAAGGTGCCGCCTGCAGCGGAGCGGGACCTAAGCTACCGGTGGTTAGGGCTGCAAAAAGAGGAACCTCCTGACGACGCGTGCCGTGTCAAGGAGTACCGCCTTCTGTATCTGACCCTTGATCCACCCGTCTAGTTTCCAGGGTTTCTTGAGATGTTGTTCGAGACTCTTGCTATTAAGCCGTTCGCAGAAACTACTTTTGGGACAATGCCAGTCGAGTCACCATTATTATTGTTATTTTTTTAATGCAGGATGTATTTGGCTTGAACAATTCGTTACAACAAGTACAATTGATAGGTATTACTCATTAGCGATAAACTGATTAAAACTATAGGTATTTTTGTATTTCCTTTCTCAGTTAATGATCAATAAAATCTGATCTTGAAGTAAGTAATCATAACGATGAAATCAGCAAGCATATCGTCCTTTTGCGGAATGAAATGATAGCTAAATAACATTTAATTATTTTATACGGTATATTTAACTTTCCGTTTCAGATTGTTAAGGAAAACCGCAATATATAACTGTAATTCATCAGTAATGATAATGTCCCAATCGATGTCGAGCATCGGTTCTAACGGGGATAGTCTGTCTCTTTCTAACTACGACTTGAGCTCCCAAGATCTACGTGATAAGTTGAAGACTCAGTTTTCAACTCCCGCTCTGAAAGAATGTCTATTGGTTCTGGATGAAGTGAACGATAGAAAATGCCTGGAGGCCTTCGATATCGGATGCAAGATATTGTTAACGACTAGAGACAAAGCGGTGTTCACCAATTACAAGCCTCAAGTGATAACGGTATGTATTCTAACTCAAAGTCAAAATTGTTACTCTGTATGTAAGTAGTATTATAGTAGTTTATGAAAGTGTTGCATAATGAGGGGAATCCAGACTAATATTATAAAAACGTTTGTAACTCTGTCACTCTGTCTGTTACTAAGCTGTGGGTTTCATTCGAAAATGTATACACGGGTGCTCTACGGTGAAGGAGAACAAAAACCACGAGGAAACTCTCGATAAGCGCATTTAATGCCCATGACGCGTGTGTGCGTTTAGTAACGTAATGCCATGACGTGCATGCGCGTCACCATGCATTTTGCTTTAATTGGTCTTTTAGCGCCCCTTGACGCGTCTGTTGTGCGTCTATCATTATAATCAGTCCCGCGTAGTTAACAAACCATAGACGCACAGGTGCGTCGAGGGGCTTCCAGCAATAAAGTGGTAAGAACCCACTAGGCATTTCCAGGCCCGCTCCTTTACCTTGTACTAAAAAAGCTTTTAGTCAGCTCCACACGTATTGAAGAGTTCGAGCTAACGGCCAAGCTTAAACACTCCACGTGTTTTACTATAAAATAAAAAGCTATCGTGGCATAACTTAATGACGTGGGATATCCGCAGGTCTAGAATGTGATTTGTTTGTTGATTTGGTGTTTTTAAAGCGAATCAAAAAGCAGATTATCAGTTCGAAATTACCTACTGAATATGTGTCTTAATTATTTTAAGTTTGTTAATTATTTTAAGTGTATTCATTATTTTAAGTGTATTATTTTTTACATGGAAAATTTTGTGTATTCAATTAATCGTTAATAACATCCACAGATCGAAAACAGCTTTGAAAAGAGCGAATCGTTAAAATTGTTCGCGTCATTTCTCAACGAGCCTGTGTCCAAGCTTCCGAGACAGGCCAAAAAACTGCATGAAATATGTAAGGGAAGTCCTTTTCATATCGCCCTTGTGGGCGCGCAACTTGCTGAGAACAAACAACGTTTGAAAGACAGCCCTCGCCAGTGGGATATATTTGTTAAGAAACTGGAGAAAAAGGATTATTCTTTGTGAGTACAGATATTTTCACCCGACTGCGCGGGAGAGTAATGTGTTTATCAGTATGTATATATGTGTGTTTGTTTCTATGTGGCGTTCTAGAGACCAAACGCGTTGGGCGATTTTAATGATTCTTACGTCAATCTATTCCTTTTAACCTTGCTAGTGTTACTAAAGACATGACAGTAATTAAATTTCACGATAGCTACAAACAGACACCATAATATATTTTAAATGAAAATATATATACAGGGTGTGTGGTGGATGAACCAACAAAATTTTTTGGGGGGTTGGGAGAGTCATGTGCAAGTTTTCTTCGGTAGACCCGAAGCCCTAAGTGTCACGGTGTTTAGATATCATTTATTTCTGTTCTTTTTTTATAAATTACCCAAAGCTTTGCCTTTTAAATCGTGCTAACTTTTTTGCTTGTGGTTGTAAAACGACGAATAAACTTGTTCTGTATTCTGCAATGTGTCCATATTCAAAATAGAACATTAATTAACACATTTCCGTTTAAAGTGACAACTTCTCTAACGGGGAAAACTTGCGCATCCACCACCCCCCAAAATTTTTTTTCGGTCCATCCATCAAACACCCTATACATATTATATTGTGTTTTGGTGAATAAATTATTTTTTATTTGATGTGGAGGTTTTTGTGACTAATGATTTAAAAAAAATATTTTTGATTTTATTCGATTTTAAAACTTTAAATTTCAACGAGTAAATATAATGTACCTATTACTAATGTGTAGAGTGTAGACAAAAAAATAATCACAATTTTTCTTCCTAGTTTCTTCTCAAAACCGGACTACGACCCTATAAAAGCAATAGAAATGAGTATAAACTCACTCGACGACAACCTACGGAAGCTCTTTATGAAGCTAGCTATATTACCCGACAACGTGAACGTATCTGCCAAGGTTATCGGCAAACTTTGGAACGTGAGAGAGCAAGTAGTGTCTTCCTACATGCAACAACTGAGGAGCAAATCTTTGATCAACGCACATTATGACACAGAAACGATGAACGACTTGTACGAAGTTCACGATTTGATCGCGGGCTATCTGCGTAAATGCTTCAGTCCTGAAGATACAAGAAGACTTCACAACAATTTCTTAGACAGTTACGGTTACTCTAAAGATCAAGCGCCGGTTGAAATTGTCGATGACGGATATATAGCATTTTACGTCGGTTACCACATAGAGAAAACTCAGGATAAATTGAAGTTGTTCAAGAAGTTGTTCCTGGATTTGAAGTTTCTGGGCAACAAAGTGAGGCTGACCGGCCCGGCTGATGTTATTCTTGACCTACAGAAGTATGAGAAGTACATCGTTAATAATGTGAGTTTTTTTATAGTTATTTTACTTTAAACGTAAGTAGTAAGACTAGCATCCGAAAATATCGGACTTAGGTATCTGTAGTTTGCGATTCACAATGCTCCAGTCGGAATCTTGTCATTTCAATCCGAACCGTGAGTGATTCTAGAAGAACAAATAAACTGGCTAAGTGCAAGTCGGACTCGCACTCGTAGGGTTCCGTAACACAGTTAAGTATTCCATAACTATGATTTTTCGCAACTTCAAAATTAACTTTGTTTTTATAGTGTTTGTATGAAAAACAAAGTTATCTTTGCGGTCGCCATATCTCAAAAACTGCTGGCTGTATCTCGTTTAAACCAATTTTCGTTGTTAGTTTTTATTGAGATCTACAGCATATATTTTTTTTAGATTTTTCACTCCCATACTTTAAAAGTTAGAGGGGGGGGGGGGGGGACACATTTTACCACTTTAGACGCGCCTATCTTGCAGATGATTGACTTTGAGAAAAAATGATTTTAGGAACCTCAATGTCATTTTTAAAGACCTATCCATAGACACCCCACACGGATAGGTTTGAAGAAAAATTTTTTTTTTGTGTCAGTTCCATGTATGGGATGCCCCCCCTCAAACTTTTATATTTTTAATTTTTGTATAAAAATCGGTAAGCGGTTTACAGAATACATCTACCTACCAAGTTTCAATTCTGTAGTCCTATCAGTTTCGGAATAAAATGGCTGTGACATACGGACGGACAGACAGACAGACATGACGAATTTATAAGGGTTCCGTTTTTTGCCATTCGGCTACGGAACCCTAAAAATCGAGTCGGAAGCTTTAGGATTCGATTATGTCTTACAAATATTGCCCAATAAGCAACAAATCTTACTTACTTTCATAATAATTAATTAAATCATAAATATTAAAGAATCCTTAAAAATATTGTTTTTAGGGTTCTGTAGTCCTGACAAGGAACCCTTATAGTTTCGTCATGTCCGTCTGTCTGTCTGTCCGAGGTTTTGCTAAGAGACCGTTTATACTAGAAAGCTGTAATTTTGTGGAGGTACAGTATATAAATTACGCCGACAAAGTGCTGAAAAATATTTTTTTAGGGTATCTCCCCTATATGAGAAGTGGGGATGATTTTTTTTTCATCGTCTACCCCATCGTGTGGGGTATTGTTGAATAGGTCTTTTAAAATGACTTAGAGTTGCTAATACCATTTTTCGATTGAATACTCCATTTACGAAATATTAAACTTTACAAGGTCAAAATTTTATTCCAGTAGGGCGTCCCCCCCCCCCCCTCTAAAAGCTAAACTACTGGCTTGAAAAATCTGAAAAAAATCGTGATAATAGCGCATTTCATGAACTTTAAAGGAAAATTATAGCGGTTGAGATAACTTTATTAGTTTAGCAGTAATAGTCGTTGAACTTGGGTGTTGTATAATTTTTTACCAAATACAAAATCCTTCGAATAAATCCTTTAAAGTGACAAAGACGGAGTACCTAGTTGCTTGTGTATAACGGGTAAAGACTTGCATTGAATAACAAGCTACTACGGAACCCTACACTGCGCGTGGCACGACACGCACTTGGCCGGTTATTCTTTTTATCTACTCTAATCTTAAAACTTGCAATGTGTGTATGTTTATGTCAAACGCTAGCTGAATTAGAACCGCTTCCTATATGGAAATAAAATGTTACTTGTTCATTCAGTTCCGATGCCGCGATGACAATGCATTTGCTTGATCTGGTTTAACACCCAGAGCTGCACCCGTATCACGAAAACCATTGAATGAACGAAATGAACTAAATGACGGGGACGGAGCTATACAGCCTACATAGCTGCGTCCCCGTCATTTCGTTCATTCAATGGTTGTCGTGATCAGGGGGCTGGCTACAAAAGTACATTTGAATAGGTACATTTATTGAAGTGTAATTTCTTTAAGCACACTAGGGTGACGCTACGTGAGTTCTGTTGCATTTTGCAACGGAACTCACGGTCCGAATGCAACGGAAGTGACGTACCATACAAGTTATATGTATTTTATATTTACAAACGCCCTCTTTTGTAGAACCGTCCCGCTAAGTTCAACAGATGGAGGAAGGAAGTTTCACTTCTAAGTTAGAAGTTCTAACGCGTAGCTTTCAATGCACCCTTTTTAACCGACTTTAAACAAGGATGTTTCTCAATTCCACTGTATATATATATATATATATATATTTCGCGGATAACTTCGTCGTGTATGTACCAATTTTGATGAGCCTTTTTTTTTGGAAAGGATATATCCCAAGGGTGGTACCATAGTAATTTTTTTATTTAAAGATCTTATTAGTATATCCAGAGATATGGAGATAAACACCTCAAACTTGGTGCTGAAAATTAATAGTGCGGCATTTGAAGTCGGTTATTTTAGTTTTTTAAATGATCTTATTTTCAATTATTGTCTTGTATTTCAGGATCATGAAAGAGAACTAGTAAATAGCATCAGCATGCATCTAATGACTCACGGATCGGACTTGCATCGCTACCAATGCACCGACATCGTTCAAAGCATCTTACAGCACGAGACCGAAGGTAGCCTATACAACAAGGCCTGGCATATTGCACAACTGAACTGTCAGAACAAAGAGCTTTACTTTGAATTTGTGTAAGTATTTAGACCATCGACTTCATAACAATTAGACCCTTAATCATTATTGGCGCGCGGTACAATCAATTCCGCAACCGAGGTATAGAGGTAACCAAGCCGAGGTATGCGGTCGCGGGGAACTGTTTGTGATTGGCGCTTCCGACTAGTTTTGACGGGCGGACAAAGTCATAAATCTCAGATAGAGGTGACCATACCAAATTACCGTAAAAGATATCGATATAAGTTGAGTACACTATCGACATGGACGTATATAGTAAAAATATATACGAGGTGCATTCAATAAGTACCTAGCCTCATCGCCAGAGGGCGCTGTAGTTTCAAAAGAGTACCACAGTGTAGCACATTCTTTTTTAATTCTTTTTTCAAATTTTCATTCCAATCCCTTCATTTGTTTTATTTTGACAACTTATGGAAGCGAACGTATCGATCGGTTTTACAAAAATGGAAAAAGAGCAATATCGTTCGGTGATTCGATTCCTATTTTTGGAAGGGAAAACGCGCATCGAAATCAAAGAGCGCTTGGATGCTGTGTACGGTGACTCTTCTCCATCTATGGCCACCGTCAAGAATTGGTTCAACGAGTTTGCACGTGGCCGTACGTCGGTTTTTGATGTACCACGTCCAGGTGCACCGAAAACAGCTGCTACGGAGGAAAAAATTAAAAAAATCCATGATCTCATATTGGCAGATCGCCGATTGAAGGTTCGGGAGCTAGCTGAGACTGTATTCTGTTATTTATGTAGGCATTTCAGAAGGAACAGTGCATCATATTCTTCACGAGGAACTCGGCATGAGAAAACTGTCGGCGCGATGGGTGCCGCGTTTACTCACACCGGAAAACAAGTGCAACCGTGAGACCACATCGGAGACGTGTTTGGCGCTGTTTAAGCGGAATCCAGCGGAGTTTTTGCGTCGTTTTGTGACCGTTGATGAAACCTGGATCCACTGGTACACACCAGAGACCAAGGAGCAATCAAAACAATGGATCCAGACCGGGGAACGTGCTCCAAAGAAGGCGAAAACTGTAAAATCGGCCGGAAAAGTTATGGCCACCGTTTTCTGGGATTCACAAGGTGTGATCTACATCGATTACCTCGAGAAGGGTAAAACAATTACAGGGCTTTACTATGCCGATTTATTGGGCCGATTCGACGCCGAATTAAAGAAAAAACGACCCCATCTGACTAAGAAAAAAGTGCTGTTTCACCACGACAACGCACCGGTTCACACGTCTGCCGTTGCCATGGCCAAATTGGTCGAATTACGCTACGAATTGCTGCCCCATCCCCGTATTCTCCAGATTTGGCCCCTTGTGACTTCTTTCTGTTTCCTAATTTGAAAAAATCTGTCGCCGGGAATAGATATGGATCAAATGAGGAGGTCATCGCCGCCACGGAGGCCTATTTTGCAGAGTTTGACAAAAACTATTTTTCGGACGGGTTAAAAAAGTTGGAGCATCGCTGGGCTAAGTGTATCGAAATAAAAGGAGACTATGTTGAAAAATAAATTGCCACTTTTCCAAAATTTTCGTTTACTTTTTGTAGGCTAAGTATTTATTGAATGACCCTCGTAAGTATACAAACATCAAGTTTTGGAGAAATCATAATATATGAGTTAGCTACAGTAGCCGTCAGCTTAAACTCATAATTTTGTTAATTATCCTATTAAGCGCGAGAGCTAAATTGATATTAAGGTAAGAATGTACTTTACCTGACATCGATTTCAGGGGCGGGAGGGGGAGAGGAGGGGCGGGCGGGAGGTATATTTTACAAATAAAGTCTTCTTTACCTTCATTTAAACGCCATAGCGTAGGTTGTAGAGACGCGCGGCCGCTACCGCGGCTCCCCTCCTCGCTGCGCTCGTCAGCGCACGTGACGCAGTACTATTATGCCATTAACAATTATGCGTTAACTGTTATGGTAAAGTAAAAAACTACGTAGAATTTACGAAAACTTTAACAGTTTTAATACACTGGCTAAATACACTAATCGTGTGGATATTTAAACGTACTTACTCTGTAGATCTCCATAAATTATATGTGGGATCAGGAGACACACTACATCCAAATTTACAAATTATACCTAATTGTAAAATGAACGTCGATATTTCTCCTAGTTTATCGATATGTATCACTGCAGCAGAGGCGCAACATTAAATCCACGCAAAAACGGGATAGAACTATTAAACATCGCCCGTGACAAAAAGTGATAGAGATTAAAGACAACTGCCGACCGACAAATATTAGCTAAGCTTTGCCTAAAATGTATTTTTGAAGATTAGATACATTTATTGACTTACCGGTGAAATGTTATACCGTTTGCCTTAAAATTTGAGTTTCTACTGGTTTTTTTCACACCATCTTACACTGCAAAGAGCCATCACAACGACTTTAAGAAATTTAAGTATCTGAGTGCGGAGGTGTTTACAGGTCACCGTGCTGGTCGAAACTAACATCGCGTTTGTGGGCGTGGATTTATATAAGACTTATAAGTCCGATGTTTTAGCGGAAAGTGCTCGCCTTTCAAGCGGGGTCTTATTGCTATTCGATGATCGATGATTTAGACATACTACTAATTGACCGAGCGAACGAAACGTGTCGGCCAAAAATGCTTTTGTCCCGATGTTTGTCAGTTCTCGCCTACAGGTCGCATTTTTCAACCGATTTTCATGATAATTGGCACACTAGTTCCTTGATTTATTTAAGAATTTTCAGCTCATCCTTTGATTTTGCGCAACTTTAAAGAAACTTACATCTTGTATATAGTGGAGCAATATCGAAATAGACTACAAACCAGGATTTTAATATAATTTAGATAGATTATAAATTCAGTCAATAACAAATATAGGTTTACGTGGTCACTAACACTTTCACAAGGTTGATCGGGATTTATCATGTTTAAACCGACTTCACAAAAAAGGAGGAGGTTATCAATTCGACAGTATTTTTGTTTTTTTTTTGTTACCTCAGAACTCCGTCAAATCTTGACCGATTTAAAAAAATCTTTTTTTGTTTGAGAAATGCCTCCCGTTTGGTCCCATTAAAATTTTATCGACGTATGATAATTATCTCCGGAGATATGGAGATAAACATCTCAAGCTCATTGCATACCTTGATGACGAATGTATTTGTATACCTTGACGACATGACACTACTAGCTATTCTGACTATCGCGGCATATGAAATTCGTTTTTTTCGTGTTGTAAACTTAAATTATTCACTATTTATGTGCTTCCGATATTTCGGAGTTGTAGCAAGCGCCATGTTCACAGCTTCACAGTTCACTATCAATTGCGGGTATAAGGATAGTTTACGAACAAACGAAGCGGTCTAGCGTTTTAGCGTGATTTTTGCAGGCTCGGCGTTACTACTGGTCTGCTGGAACTCGATAGCGTCACAACACTAACAAATAACATATAATTCACAGGCATGAACAAAATGAAGAAGGCATCAAGCATTCTACTATAGACGTGAAAGAAGACATCACATGCGTCTGTTTTCTGAGAGACTTCGTATTGGTCGGCACTCAGACTGGCGTAGTAAAGGTACTTACGTCTAATAAACAGTACTTAACTAAGCCTAAAGACGAAAGTCTTTAACGAGTGCGTCCTCCTGTTATTACTTACGGAGCCGAGACGTGGACACTGACAGTGCGACTGGTTCACCAATTTAAAGTCGCTCAGCGAGCTATGGAAAGGGCTACGTTCGAAGTATCTCTGAGGGATCGTATTCGAAACGAGGTCATCCGTCAGAGAACGTAGTCGTAGAACCGATAACCGTTGGGGTAGACGTGTTCTAGAGCGGAGACCACGGCTCGGTAAACACAGTGTAGGACGCCCTCCAGCTAGGTGGAGCGATGATATACGCAAGCTGGTTGGCAGCGGTTGGAAACAAAGAGCTAAAAATCGAGCTCAGTGGCGTGCCATAGGTGAGGCCTATGTCCAGCAGTGGACAGAAATAGGCTGATGATGATGACTAAACTAGGTGACTAGATGCTCGTAACGATGGTAACTTACTTTTTCACATTTCTGCCAAAACTAGATTATGTTGTTGCTTGTACAAACTTAATGACAGCACTAAAACTCTGGTCATCTCTGTTTTACTTTAGAGGTGGGATAAGGATAGCTGTATGTTTCTTGCTGCTTAGTTAAGGCTCGTAACCTAAACTTAATTTTTTTTTAACTTATTTTAAGCCGACTCTTGTAAAACACGTGAATATTTCGGACAATATATTGAAATGTTATCAAATTGTATTGAAATGTCCACGTATCGGCAAGTGTAGCATAGGACGCCCTCAGACTAGGTTGATCTTCGCAATATGACTGGCAAGATCTAGACGAGAGAAGCTGAGGATAGTGGTCAGTGGCATACATGTCCAACAGTGGACTAGTATAGGGTAATGATAATGATGATTTAAATGTTTCAGTTCTTCCACAACCCCACAAACAAGTTTAAAAAGGAACTATCGGATGTGGATGCGTCGCACGGCACCGCGGTCAAATGGATCGGAGTAGCGATAGAACCTAACCCTCGTTACCCGATCGTAGCGGTCCTGTATTTGAACGGGACCGTCAAACTGTGGAACATTGACGATCTTGATACCTCCGACTCGGAGGAAATCATTGAAGAAGGTACGGTTATATATTTTTTTATATAAACAGCCCCTGTAGACGAAATCCAATTTCTGTTTCCATTCACGCTAACGCCAGTTCAAAATGTATGGAATGTCATTTATGTTTCCGCAACAAAGTTGTCATACCATACATTTTAATGTTGCGTTAGCGTGAATGAAAACAGAAATTTGTCTAGGGTCAAATTTGCCCAGGTATTAGGGCAGCTACCATTTGTTTATTTTGTTTTAGCAATTACTTACTGACTTTTCTAGACCTCAGTTGATCTAATGGAGTGTTTTGATCCTTATTCTCTCGCTTGGAGCCAAACAATTTTTTTAAATTATTTCATTTTTTAATTTTTGTTCTTTAATGTACGCCTAATGATAGCCGGTCTAAGATGAAATCTAGTTTCTCTGAAGATGGAAGACAGCAGTGAAGAAACGAGGCGTAAAATACCTGATATTTGTTTAATCCACATAGCGTTCTCGACTACAAAACTTTAAGGAACTGATCTATTGAAACCATTTGTTGATATGAATTGTAGGTACGAGATCTTACTAACTATACAAACAGACCCGGCGAATTACATTATATGAGTGTATAGCTAAAGTGAGTAATTATATGTTTCAGAACCAGAGGAAATTCTCAACAACAACCTGCGATGTAACGTCACGATCTCGTCCAATAATCTCGACAGTGTCATACAGAATTGTAGATGGAGCTTCAGCGAAGATTTCCTCATAACACACACGGACCGGAAAATTGTGACATACTCGCATGCCGGGGAAGTTTTGTCTGAAATCAATATCTTTGACAGTCACACGGTTTTAGTGAGCTGTGTGCCGTGTATCACTGATAGACATGATAGGTGAGTTTTGTGATAGTGTTGATAGATAGTTAAACACTTTAGTTGCACACCAATAATACAGAAAATACGTTAGGTAAAAGATTTAAGGCTATCGCCGACTGGTCTAACACCATTCCCACCCGAGAAAAAAATGTTAATTATTAAATAAGATAGTTTAAAAACTAAAACAACCGACTTCCATGCCCCGCGAGTAAGTTTCAGTACCAAGTTGGAGGCGTTTATCGTCATATCTCTGAAGATACTTATCAGAACTCGAGAAAATTACAATGGGACCACCTCGGAAACGAACCCTACCGATTAAAAAAAGAATCATTGAAATCGGTTCACAAATGACGGAGTAATCGCGTAACATACACACACAAAAAATACATACAGACGAATTGAGAACCTCCTTCTTTTTGGGAAGTCGGTTGAAAATATCTTATGACGTTCATTGTAGACAGACTTTACACACAGAGCAAACAGCGCTGTCTGCTTAATGTATTATATATTTTTTCTAAATAATGAAACAGGCGGTCTTATCGCTTAAAGCGATTTCATCCAGATAACCAAAGTGAGAGTGATATTGAGAGACTATGACGGACGATGGTATATCTATTTAAAGCTAGGCTATTTATATAGTTATACATATACACGTGTATACACAAACATACATGTAATGTTGGATAGTGATAAACTTTATTTTATTGTGAACATGTAAATTGGATATTTTCGTAGTGGTAGGACTTCTGCTAGTCCGTCTGGGGCGGTAACACCACTTGCCAATTAATTATCAGCCATGAAAATGGAATGTTTTTCGGTTAAAATGGCAACTCGACTCTCATGTCTTAAGGTAACAGGCGCAGTGCAGTAACATGCAAAATTCTAGACTGCCAGAGTTTTGCATGCCGCTAAGCTGTATCTGTAATAGGTAGACGTTATCGCTTACAATCAGGCGAGCGTCGTGCTTGTTCTGTTACCTTATATCATTAAAAAAAAACGAACTATCTAACCTGATGTTGAGTGTCGTCGATGCGGTCTGAGATTCGTTGTTTATGTAAAAGGTTGTTGTTGGTTAGTGATGATGCGGTCGAGGATGGTAACACGCTCTACTGGGATGTGGCTTTTAAGGACAGCTGCCGGAACACATTCTATTTTTGGCGACAGATTTCTTAGAACTTGACGGTGGCAGCTGGCCAGACGGACACTAGATAGTGTCTTACCACCATGCTGGGGGTTGGAGATTTCTTAATGATGTTTTTCCTTCACCGGAGGGCCACTGTAAAAAGGGCATATACATTTTTCGATAGAAAAAAACATGCACAGTGGGGATATGAACCCTCTACCTCTGGCGTCAAAGCCGGTCATTCTCTCACTGCGCCACTGGGCCTTCAAACACAGGCTGGCACAGAACATCAACGCCTTATCTTTACTCGTACTTACATATACTCTTACTTGACTATTTTTGTCCCGAAAAGTAGTTGCTCGCATTCATTATTAAAAACTAATTATAGAAAGAAAATACTAATTAAAATGTGAATGTTACTGGGTGACTAAAAATTTGTGTTTATTATAATTATGTTATTTTTGTTAGAAAAACAAAACGATATTTTAAAAAAAAAATTCTGCTTGTTTAGAGATAGGAGAATTCCGAACACACGTACACTCAAATGTTTAATGCAAATATGTAATTTGTTTCAGTTTAATTGTGTGGTATATAAAATTGATTTTATTTTTTATAAATACATAGTTACGTGGCAGTAGCAACCAGTGGGCCGAGACAATGCATCGAGGTAATAGATTTGGAAACACGCCACCGTGTCATGACCTTCGAGGGAGATCTAGATATGGACCAAATTATAGACTTATTGGCGTTACCTGGTAAATACTACTTTACTTAAATTGTTAATCACAATCCAAAATTCCATCGTGCCGACGGGACTTGAACCCGCAACCTCCTGGATAACATGTCCAGGTGCTCAGCCAATTAAGCCACAGTTCGATATATGGATACGACAAAATTAGTGGATTGCATTTTTTTACCCAATTATGCTTAGGTGACGCCATCTATGACTACTTATTTCGGAAGTTAATCATTCGGAAGAAATCATTACAGTTTTCAAATCCGACGAGAATTAAATTTTGGATTGTGTTTAACAATTTACAAAAATATAATGTGTAACACTTCAAAGAAACATACTACTTATTATAAAGTATGACTTTTAAGCTCCAGCTAGATGGAGCGATGATATAAGCAAGCTGGCTGGCAGCGGTTGGAAACAAAGAGCTGAAGACCTATCTCAGTGACGTGCCATAGGTGAGGCCTATGTCCAGCTGTGGACAGCGATAACTGATGATGATGACTTTTAAATTATTGTGATGTGTCGCCAAAACTCTTATGTGTTCCGGATCTGTTCTTGAGAGCTAGGTCCCATTCTAGGCTTAGCTTGCTTTGCTTAGTGGACAGAACACTTGGTCAGACTGAGAACTGAAAATCGGTTAGATAGTGTTGGCCTAATGAACAGATAAACCGGCAGGAAGACTTCGAGATGGATATGTGATGTGATAATCATTTAAGTTCGTTTAAAGAACTAAAAGAACCGACTTCAAACGTCGCGCTAGTCAAAATAGCCAGTTGCCAGTATCATGTCATCGAGGTACATAAATGCATCGTAATACAAATGTTGATATATTAAAAACCGCTCAACCGATTTCGTTAAAATTTAAATGGGACCTCCTGGGAAGGGTAAAAAGGTCCCTTTGAAACAAAAAAAGAATTTTCCTAATCGGTTCAGGCATCTTCGAGTAATCGGTGAACATACATAAAAAAAAGATTCCAACAAATTTAGAACCTTGTGAAGTCGAAAAATAGCAAGTAAAACTTTGCATATAAATGCAGACAGATGTCTAAGTCCAGGAATGGATACAGAAAAGATGATAATGATTACTGAAAAGGAAATGAAACTTCCCCTTACAAATACTATAATTTCAGGTAGCAACAAAATCCTTGCGCTCACACCTTCAGAAGTGACTCAATATTCATTCACAATATTATACTCCGGTAGCAACAACCTCGAGTCTAAGTCTATAATAAGCAGCAAGGATATTAAAAGCACTCTGAGCTTTCGTTCGTTTGTCGTGAACAAGACTGGCTCTCTTTTGTTTGTGGCCACAGATGACAGGACTGTGGTTTGTGTCGATCTGAAGACATTGACGCATGTGTTTGACTTGGATAATATGAGAGGGTGAGTATATTATCTCCTATTTATTTTAGATACGTGAAACATTTGCGGTGTTACTCATAAACGCGTCTCAAATATTTCACAATCGCCGTGACAGGCTAGCTCGGGCGCGGTCAATGACTTGGCTGCAGGCAGGTTGTAATCTATAGCTAAATTTGATTAGGTATATAAAAACTTACCATACATAAACCATACTGGATCGCGCCTGACTAAACTATAGCTTTTCACTTCGATTCACGGATTTCGGGGTATTTTTATTGTCACTTGATCTGTCAAATCAAAGAGCCTTACATTAAAAAAAAAATACTAAGAGCTAGAATCGTTCTTCATTTAACTGATTTGGTTTATGGTCTATGAGATAGTGATTAATATGCTCAACTTAAAATTATAACTATAGTATTTTATATGCGCAGTTGCCAAGCGATTGACCACTATCTCATCTGATATTAAATGACAATGTTATCCAAGATGTAGCATGCTGTCCCAGAAGATACAGTAACACTCGCGACTTGAAGACCCCTAGGTGATAGTTATCGGAAACATAGACATAGGCAAGGAATTCCATTCCTTAGCAGTGCGTATAAAGAAAGAATTTAGAAGCATATCGCTTCGTGCGTATTGATGTAGTGTTCACTATCTAACCTATTTTAAGTTATTAAAGTGTATATTCAAATTAGCATTTATTTTCAGAGACGTAGTTGCGATGGCAGTGAGCGAAATCCTTATGTGGGACGAATTTATCCCCGGATATGACGTTTTACTAACTGGAACTGGAACCGTCGAAAACACAGCTAAAGTATGGCATCTAGATACATCTTATATATCACATGCAGCTAACAAGAATGGGTATGTACATATCTACATTTTAAGTTTTTAATATTGTTACGTGCGGGGTGGTATTAAAATGCCAATCCGATGAGATGAATGTTTATTTCCACTGAACACTAGGTTACACAATGTTCCACAGTAGTTGTCCAAATCGTCTTGCACAATTATCAAAAGTCCGTTAACACACACTGATGTCGTTGGTAATCATAATCACTGATTTCACTGTTCACAACACTAGTTCACTGATAACACTTAACGATCACTTGGTCGCTATCCGCGCTTAGATAGTTACACTGTCGCTTCCAAAGAATGACTGACTCAACGCCGCGCGTTCGACATCTTAAATAGGATGAGAGTATTTATCTAAATCTTTCCAGCATCCAGTAGACACAAAAGACAAAAGAAGTTCAAAACAGAGCAATAAAAATTACAAACAATACGCGGCTTTCCTTTGAACATCTGATGTAAACAACTTTACCATACATGCTAATTTGATCTCTAACGACTTAAGAATAAGGTTCAATCTTAACTACAAAACTAGGTACATTGACTAGGGTCGGAATTCCAGGAATGTTACTTTTATGACGGTCGGGTTTAGGTGTTTATAGCCCCTAATTCGTCTATTCTTTCCCACGCTATTTTTGTTCGAGAAGCTTGGCGAAACAATATCAAATTTACAAAAAAGATACTCCATACTCTTTGTTAAAATAGCTATATTTTGTATTATTTTATATAGCACTACCCGCGCCCCGTGGCTTTGCCCGCGTTTAATCCCGGTGATAAACCCTCTTGAATTATTCTATCTATTGATGAAAACTGCATTAAAATTCGTTGTATAGTTTAAAAGATCTGAGCGTACAGACGGCGGGAGCGACTTTGTTTTATACTATGTAAAGATATAGACCAGCGTTTGACCACTATCTCACCTCTGTTGGTAAGTGACGATATGGTTGGGGATGGTAGCACGCTAGGACAATAATAATCTTGATTCTCAAGGACTGTGCTGCCGAAACAACCGTAAAGCTATTGCGGCAGATTTTGTCCTTGATGGTGGTAACTAGTGGTAAGCTACTATTTGGAAGCAAGTCAGACGGAACATCGATAATGCTCCTACCACCTGTGGAAATTTTATAATAGACTCCTCGAAAACAAAAATCAAACAAATAAATAATTTTCAACAGAAGAGTCCGTCTAACAACAAGATTCGACGTAAGCTTCCTCGACACCGCTTCACCGGCAAGCCCGAACACTCCGCCTATCATCAAAGACACATCTTCACCGAAACGTCACCAATCATTCAACCATAATAAAGAAATACCTAAGAGAAGTCTCCAGAACACCATGAGCTTAGATCGAGGCGTGTTCAAAGTAAAACCGCTCAATTTGAAGGGACTCTGTTTTAATGATTCGACGGTGCAGCCCTTGCTAGCGGTCATTGATGATAGGCATAGTATACAGGTATGTTTTTAAAAACATCACCAATATTTTTCTTTTTATTTCGAATAGGCAACTCAATAGCAATGTCTCACCTGATTTTAAGTGACGATTTAGTCCAAGATGTAGCACGCTTTTCTAAAATACTCCTATTCAGTCGCGACTTGAAGACCCCTAGATGGTATTTATCGGAAGAGGCTGAGGCAAGGCATCCATTTCTTGGCAGTACGAGTGATCAATGTGGTGTGGAAGCTAATCGCTTTGTGTGTATTGATGGAATGTCTACCTTATATATATATCGTTTGACTCTTAATTACTTCAGTTTCTTTTGTGTGTGGCCTGTCATGCTTACAATATAGTAGTAGGTTAGAACTTATACTAGTTTGCGTAGGGCAGTCTGTGGCGTTTTAATGATGATGGTAAGCTATGACGTCTGCCTATAACAGATATTGTGGCACGCAAACCTCTGGATTGCCAGCCACTACACTTATTAACTTGAGACATTCAGACTAATATTATAAAAACTTTGTAACTTTTTCACTCTGTCTGTTTGTGATTAGGTAATCACGCCTAAACGAACGATCCGATCTTACTAATATTTAACAAGTAGACACTTTATAGCATGAGGATATGAACATAGGCTACTAAATTCTTGGTGTACGTGAACGAAGTGACTTTACCTACCTATATACCCTTGCGGGTATGAGCTAGATATAAAGTCTTCTAAACCCTAAATTTAATAACCTAAGTATGTCTATATGTACTTTGTACTCTGAAAACAGCAAAATTCAGCAAATTGTTGGTCTAAAAATTGTAAAACTGTAAATGCATGAACGGCGAACGTAATCTCTTCGATGGGTAGAAGACAATCACAGCTACAATAACTAATTATGGTAACATTTTCAGCTGATGCGTGGCAGAAAGATTCTTACAGAAATATCAGAAAAGGACCCCATAACAACCGTGAAAGTGTCACCTTGCAATCAACACGTGGTGTACGGGATGAAATGTGGTATAGTTAAACGATACACCATGCGGACCAAAGAGAGCACCATTATTATCCACGTGTCGAGTTCTGTGCAATACTTGAAGTTTGTGAATTCAAACTTGTTGGTCGTGGCAAGTGAGAATATGTGCATAATGGCTCATACGCTAATGGAGACGGGTGTGTGGGAGTCATTTATGTTGCATAAGGGTAATACTTACTTGGGATCGCAGGAAATACTCAATGATTTACAGGGTAAGTTTATTTTGTTATGTAGATTTATATTAAAAATTTTACTCATAATTATGTGGATAAATTACGAAAATCTAATAAAACAGAGTCTAATTTAGCTTTCCTGCGAATGAAGCCAAATTATTGCATTGAATCTTGACCCTGGATAGTTTAATTACTAATCGAATAGAGGGGTCCCAATGCTTTGTCGATTCGATTTTTATAAAGACTTTAATCGACTCGAGATTCAGATGAACATACAATTTTTTCTTCGAATAGTCGACATTGTACATTTCTTTAATTGAATTTGCTTATTTTGATCGAAACCGTAGAAATAACGCACTTCCAAAATGCTGACTGCCATATTTATTACACAATAGATTAGAAAATTTAAAAGATATTTCATTTATTATCATACAGGCTAGCGTTTGACCAAGACGTCCCTTATCTGTTGGTAAGTGGTGATGCGGTATGAGTAATAATTGAATAGTATTTGAGCGGTAAAAAGGAAAAAAATGGTTAGGCGCATTATGGTGTTAGGTGATACTTTTTCAGCTTGCCTTTCACTCATACAATGAAAACGTTTTAAAGATTTCAAGAATCAAAGAATCAAAGCATTTATTCAGTATGTAGGCAGTATAAATATACGCACAGATACACGTCAAAATCATAAATCATAAAATAAATCATAACCAATTATCAAGTAAACATAGCAAAAGCAGAATTTAACGCTTTGAATTAGAAAAAAAAAGTAATGAACCATTCAGCTGTCATCCAATCGTTTACGTCAGAATATTTAAAAAAAGTTAAAGTAGGTTAAAACCAACCATACATGTAAGTGTGTGTTTCAGTACTTCAGACAATTTTTATATAAAAAAAATAAAAAAGTGAAATAGTGAAACACAACATAGAGAAACGCATACCGATCACAGTACATATCATGATCCAAATGGAACTGATAGTCCGTCTGTCAGCTGCATTATATTGTTTAAATAAAAATAAAAATGGCAAGCCTAGGAAGAAAATCTGCGGACAAAAGGGGAAAACTGAATGGCTGTTGAATCTACCGGTGTTTCGGAAATACTCCCATCAGAGAAGAAACACCAAGAAACTCTATGGGGCTGTCTTGTCATTTTATCTTTTTTTTTTTAAATTAATTGTACATGTCAGCTTTAATATTTTAACAATATATTATTAATTATAATACAATTTATATTTGTTCTTGGAACTTGGGGCATTCAGGCCATGCATTTTTGTCATCCATATAGTCACCTATTGTATAGTATGATTTTTTCATCAAATTGGATTTTACATAGATTTTAAATTTGCTCATAGGCAATTGATCAATATCTTTAGGTAGCTTATTGTAAAAGCGTACACAGTTCCCCATGAATGAACCACTAACTTTCTGCAGTCTGAAATTAGGTATAATTAATCTATTTTTATGTCTTGTATTAAAATTATGTACATCAGACCTTTTCTTATAATCATTTATATTCTTGCGTATGAACAAAATATTTTCATAAATGTATTGACATCGATGACATCATTGATATCACGAAGTGAATCTCGCGACCTCATACTATATATAGAGCGAATAGCTCGTTTCTGCAAAACAAATATTGATTGGATTTCAGCGGCTTTCCCCCACAATAAAATGCCATAAGACATTATACTGTGGAAGTAGCTGAAATAGACCAATCTTGCAGTGGCTTCGTCCGTTAAAAATCTAATTTTACGTACTGCGTATGCAGCGGCGCTTAACCTACCTGCTAGAACCGATATTTGAGAACCCCATTGAAGCTTTGAATCCAGGGTGATGCCCAAGAATGTTGTGGATTCAACAAGTTCTAATGGTTCATCATTTATTAATATACTTCTATTTAGGATACCCTTTTTTACATTTGGTAGAGAGAAATTAATACATTTAGTTTTTTTTGCGTTTAACAATAAGTTATTGGTTGTAAACCAATTCAGAACCTGTGTTATTGATTTGTTTACATCGTCAAAGTTTTTTTATTTGATCGACAGGTGTAAAGAAAAAGCAATCAGACAGCCTATCCATCTCAGAAAGCCACGCGAGCCTCGACTCTCGTCACGAGTCTCATAGAACATTCTCGAACGGGGAACGCAAGTCCAACCTATGCAGAAGAAGCGACCTCGTCGACTGTTTCTGGATATTCGACATCGGAATGATCACCGTGGAAAGTAATTCATGCGTCAAGTTGTGGAATAAAGATATGAAGTTGGATATTGTTCTGCACGCGAGGAGAGATGTCGCTAATGTTACTTGTGCGGCGTTTAGCAAGAATGTGCTCGTTATATGTGATAATAGCATGTTTATGTTCCAGGTATAGTATTTTATCTTTTACATATTATGAATGAAAGTCGCTTGCCGCTGTCTGTGCCCTCTCCCCTCCCGTCTGTACGCTTAGATCTTTTGAACAATACAACGGATTTTAATGCAGTTTTCATAAATAGATAGAGTAATTTAATAAGAAGGTTTATAATATTAATTATGAAGATTTATAAGGTTAATAATATTAATTCAACTGTATTTTTTTGTTACATAAGAACTCCGGCATGTATATTAACATTAACCGATTTTTTATTTTTTCGACAATGGCAAACGCATAACACTAACCATAGAGACCATCCACAACAGAGGCCTGTACACGTCTGTACTGCGTTCCTAAATTATTTAACTTGTATAAATAGAATCTCTGACTCTGTACTCCGTGGTTTTCTAATTTAAAACCAATAAAGATTTTTATTTATTTATTTCAGACATTCATACTGGAGAACATTCATAATGGAGAGTCATTGTCATTGAAAGTATCAAGTACACACACCCAGAGGTTGAACGGTGCTATAACTTGCTGCGACCTCACTGCGGACGGTAACCTTCTAGCTTTGGGACTGGACTCGGGCAATGTTGTTGTAAGTCTTAATACAACAAGACTTTACTTAAAAAATAAGTATCTAAACTAATATTGTGAAGAAGAAATTTGATTTTTTGTTTGTTTGTTTGTTACGATTTAACTCAAAACTACTGGACCGATTTCAAAAATTATTTTACTAATGAAAAGCTACATTATCAGCTAGTAACATAGGCTATATTTTATCCCTGTATACTCACGGGTACGGGAACTGCACGAGTGAAACCGCGAGAAGCTGCTAGTATATAATATAATCACCAATTGATAGACAGAAAAATATACAGACATATTGAGAACCTTTTTGTAAATCGGGTTAAAAAGCTTTGTGTCATAATTTGCCACCAGGAATTTCAATCCTTTCATCCCGGCTCCCATCATCAGATCAGTTCGATGGTACCATAATATTGTATTATCATTGAATTTCATAAATATGCCCAGCTCAATCCACTTGAAGTTGATGGTATCCGAGCGAGTTAATAATTTGCGGCGGACAACTTAATGACGAATATTAGTCAGCATGTCAGATGGACGTAGGCCTCACCACTGAGCCTCACACACGCCGCTGAGCTCGATCTTCAGTTTTTTGTTTCCAACCGCTGCCAGCCAGCTTGCGTATATCATCGCTCCATCTAACAGGAGACTAGATTGATTTGATATATAATAGAACTAAAACATTTGATATACTTTTACAGGTATGGAACGTCAAAAGACACCGTCAGATAAACGGTTTACTCCAATACCATAAGAATAAGGTTCAGAATTGCGCGTTTTCTCCCGTCCCCGACCGGCTGTATAGCAACCTCGGGTGGAACAACCCAGCCGAGGAGGAACCGCCGCTGGTGTTAGTTACCATGGCGACGGAGATTGTTTGGTGGAATATAACATACTTCACGAGGCGAGCCAATGGGAAGAATAATAGGTATGTTGCTAGTAGATAGATAAACGTCACCAAAATATTTTTTTCAACAAACGGTAAAACTTTTGTTTTATATTAGATTTATAGTTATAGTGAGTTTGAATCATGATTATAAAATACCGACTATTATACTCACTAAGATTTGATGTCGAATGTCTCGACCTAGGTTTCGTGCATGTCCGATGCACTTCCTCGGGAGTTTACGCTGCGAGATCGCGACGAGAACTGCGGGCCGCCGCTCGCCGCGCGCGGCTCGTCGGGGGAGGGGGGCTCGGCGAGCGGCGCGGCTCGATGATAGCGGGAGAATGAGCTGGTCCGATGCTAGACAGGTCTTCATCGTCACTATCGCCGACAGTATTGTTACATATCCAGCTGACTGTGTCACGTTCTAGACTGGTGAGCACTTTCTTCTTCGAGGAAGCATTAAGAATTGGTATCCATGTCGTAGGTAAGCACCAACCACGGTCTCTGTTAAAATTCGGATAACGGGTGATCTCGATGGCCTCACGTACTTTACGAGGTATGAAGAACTTTTCTCTTGCTAGTACGGAGGCCTTATCGAACCGGATGTAGTGGTTGGTATCCGAGAGTTGTGCATGTTCCGCTAATGCCGACCTATTGATGTCCACGTTCTTAATGCTCCTGATGTGCTCAGTCAATCTAGCCGCGATATTGCGTCGAGTCTCTCCCACGTAGCTCTTGCCACAGTCGCAAGGTATTCTGTATACGCCTGGTACGTTCAAGTGATCCCTGTCTTTAGGTGAACGTAACATCCATCTGATCTGGCCTGGTGGACGGAAAAATGTCTTAATGTTATATTGCCGTCGTAAGAGATATCCGATTTTATCCGTTACTCCTCTTACGAACGGCAAGTACGTTGGAGAACGTTCCACCCCTGGCGCTCGGTTACGTTCACCATCGCTAACCAAGCGCGCACACTGTCTCCAGTTGTAACCGTTGTCCTCTAGAACACCCCTCACGTGCTCGAGCTCTGAGCTAACATATTGAGGGCCACAAAGTTTCAGAGCTCGGTTAATTAATGACCTAGGTACTGAGGACAACTGTGCGGGATGATGATGGGAGTCCGCACGTAAATATCTATCTGTGTGTGTCGGCTTTCGATATACAGTGTGCGCTAGACTACCGTCCGACCTGCGAATCACGCGCACATCTAAAAACGGTAGAACTCCGTCTTTCTCCACTTCCACCGTGATTTTAATATTATCGTGCAGACTGTTCAGGTGAGTCACGAGGTCAGGTAATCCTTCCTTGGTCACAACCGCGAAAATGTCGTCAACATAACGCCACAGTTGTCCTCAGTACCTAGGTCATTAATTAACCGAGCTCTGAAACTTTGTGGTCCTCAATATGTTAGCTCAGAGCTCGAGCACGTGAGGGGTGTTCTAGAGGACAACGGTTACAACTGGAGACAGTGTGCGCGCTTGGTTAGCGATGGTGAACGTAACCGAGCGCCAGGGGTGGAACGTTCTCCAACGTACTTGCCGTTCGTAAGAGGAGTAACGGATAAAATCGGATATCTCTTACGACGGCAATATAACATTAAGACATTTTTCCGTCCACCAGGCCAGATCAGATGGATGTTACGTTCACCTAAAGACAGGGATCACTTGAACGTACCAGGCGTATACAGAATACCTTGCGACTGTGGCAAGAGCTACGTGGGAGAGACTCGACGCAATATCGCGGCTAGATTGACTGAGCACATCAGGAGCATTAAGAACGTGGACATCAATAGGTCGGCATTAGCGGAACATGCACAACTCTCGGATACCAACCACTACATCCGGTTCGATAAGGCCTCCGTACTAGCAAGAGAAAAGTTCTTCATACCTCGTAAAGTACGTGAGGCCATCGAGATCACCCGTTATCCGAATTTTAACAGAGACCGTGGTTGGTGCTTACCTACGACATGGATACCAATTCTTAATGCTTCCTCGAAGAAGAAAGTGCTCACCAGTCTAGAACGTGACACAGTCAGCTGGATATGTAACAATACTGTCGGCGATAGTGACGATGAAGACCTGTCTAGCATCGGACCAGCTCATTCTCCCGCTATCATCGAGCCGCGCCGCTCGCCGAGCCCCCCTCCCCCGACGAGCCGCGCGCGGCGAGCGGCGGCCCGCAGTGCTCGTCGCGATCTCGCAGCGTAAACTCCCGAGGAAGTGCATCGGACATGCACGAAACCTAGGTCGAGACATTCGACATCAAATCTTAGTGAGTATAATAGTCGGTATTTTATAATCATTTTGGTTTATAGTTTATATTAGGCTTATCATGTTTGAAGGCGCTCATGAATGTAGAAGCGAAAGAGGTATGGCAGGATCGTAGCATGTGGAAAGAAGTAGTCTGTCTACCCCAACGGGAAAAAGGCGTGATTTTTATGTATGCCAGTTCCCATTCTACGCCTAGCGTGCTTACCATCTTTGACCGCATCATCAGGTGAGATAGTACTCAAAACGCTAGCCTATAAGATATATTTAAAAAACTATGATGTTTATAGACTAGTGCTTTGAGCACTATCTCACCTATTGGTAAGTGATGAAGATGACAACGGTAGCACGCTAATTCTAGAATGTTAACTGTGTCTCAAAGATAGCTGCCGGAACACAGTGTCCTAACACCAAGCTATGGCCGTTACTTGATTGATGCAAGTATGCCCAGCGCCTGTATTCTACTAGCTAACTAACCCTTGTCAGGCCTCCCTCACTCGCCCATAGCTACAGCGCTTTATACCTAAACCTTCGCGCAGTGCAGGCACTGGCATCGCCAGCCAGCCGGTTGTCACTGCTCACGCGCGCGCAACGTATATTATTATTCAAATTACTGGAATAATTCGCATTCGTAAGGATTTACGTTTTCCATACTCATTTTGCGAGTTTGACAAAAAATATAATATTTTTAAGTTTTTTGCTTATGATACTAATATTACAATACAAAACAGCCTAAAATTCAGGTTTTGGACCTAAAATTCAACTTTTAATTAGGCACTTGGATGTTATTTTGTGAGGTAAATAAAAGGAATTCGTAAACTTTTTTTATATTTCATTGAGAAAACCGGGCCGGTACATCGCGCGCTGGACGAAGTAATAACAACGCTAGGTCGAGCGCCTTAGATACATTTTTGCTTGTATTGTCTGAAATAAGCGTTGGTATTTTAATTTTTGTATGGGAGTGAAATATCTGTTACGTAGTAACTATAATATAATATGTGGCCTTGTTGTGTTACATACTTAAATATTTGCAGATCCGGTGTTAAGTACAACGCGTTGACTCCACTGAGTCCAAGCAGTCCGCTCACGTTAAAAGAAGAGCCGTCGTTCGAGAATGCCAACCCGAGCCAGTCGCAGAACGTCTTCTTTGCCGAAGGGTTTCTTAATCAGAACTGTTGGAAGGATCTTTGGAAAGGGAAAACGTGAGCACCTATTCACACACTTTTTTTCAACCAATTTCCAATATGATCGTTAAAAAAAACTAAAAGAACCAACTTCAAATGCCGCGCTATGAATTTTCATTTCCAAGGTGGTCTCATTTAAATTTTATCAAGACCTGATAGGTATCTCCTGGGATATGACGATAAACGTCTCAAACTTGCAACTGAAACTGACATGAAATCGTGAGGCAAGGATATCGGTTTTTTTAGTTTCTAAACTCAAATCTTAGTTATTAGATCTGGATTAGATTATTAGAACAGCGAAACTAAAACACAGTCTATTACTGCTAGGTCTTGATAAGATTGCTTTATATTTGAAAAGGTAAAACTTGAATATTCAGAAAAAATCGAGGAATCAATTTACGTTACAATTTGCCTTAGTCATCAAAATCGGTTGTTTTATTATGCCCAATTTTTTAAAAAGCTTTCTAGCAATGTGGGTTGCACATTTCTAGTAGTCTTGTTAAACCGTTGCTGTTTTTTTAATATGTAAGTGAGTGACCACTTTATCATCTGATGTTAAGTGACGATGAGGTCCAAGATGCGCCTTATTGGCTTTGTTGTCCTAAAATAAATAACTGGGGTAATAAAGCCGTAAAAACAAGATTTTGGCAGTTTATTGAATAGGAAATGTGTATTTACTTCATACCTCTTCTTTACCTATCTTCCTTACAGATGCAAGCAAGGATCGAAACGCAAGGAAATGCTCGCATGCATCAAACTATCCGGCACTTCAGCTCGCCGGCTCTACAGCGACAATCGATTCTCTCGGTTCGTTACAGTGGACAACAGCGGTCACGTTTACATCATGAATGTGCTAAAAGATTCATAGCATAGGTTAGCCACTGAGGCTAAACATTGTAGTACTAACCTATCGCTTCATAGCCTTGGTAGAAACGAACAATCGTTTGAAAGAACTTGCTCAAATTATGAAAAAAAAGATGATAATTTTGAAATGCCCGCTAAGATTAGTGTAAGCGAACAGTCTTTTATTAAAACTCCGATAAAAGAACGGTTGCTAAGTACTATGAATATCAAAAACCAATTAAATGAATCTAATATAGAAGTAAGTACAGATAGTACTGTTTATAAATGTGAAACATGTTTTGGTATTTCTTCGAAACAGTCTTATGGGAATCGGAAATCTCATAAGCGTTCTTATACAAGATATAACTCTGTGTTCAAGGTAGTACTGATGTTATTGCTCTCGGTTGTATACGCTAGTGTCGTAAGTTTTAACATGTAGTTTTGACTTGAAAACATATCGTTAACGCAAGTGCATTTATTATACTATCCAGACCGTTTATATAAGTGTCCGAACAAGGAACACTTGACGGCCCGAAAAATCCTGTCGATATTCGATACAGCACATAACAATATCAAGCCCCAAATATTGCGAGTTTTATATGAACATTTTATAATTGTAAATAATAATAATAGACCAGTGTTACGTAAATAGTTCCTAACCGTCTGTGAGATTTTAATATTCTCCACTGCCATACTGCATTTATTAAATAAAATATTTTACATAATTTCGTAAATGACTGATGGTCGGTTTATGGGGTACATCTATTGAGAGATTATCTACTCAATTGTACCGTTATTGAATAGATAAACTCTTAATAAATACACTCAGAAACCGACTATAAAAGCCACTATGTTTCTATGTTTGTACTTACTTTATATATTTTTGCGATTATGGAATGTTCAGACTATTGAAATAAATTTTAATAACTATGTGTATACAGTAAAGAATATCGGAAGAAATATCGATACATATGTATCGTATTTGCCTTATTTTTGTATAGATTTGTCTCAAGATTATTTTATATATTTATTTATTTATTTAAGAAACGTAAAATCAATAATAATAACGTGGGAGCAGCGGTTAAAATCTGAAGAAATGTCAAATTACTAAAAAAATAATTAAGAAAAATATTTTTGATAAATAAAAAAAAATAACGTAAACCTGCGTGCACAATTAAAAAGCTTTATTACTTACATATTTGGTATTGTTCTATTGAATGTACATATTTTTTTATTTAAATTAATTAATGCTTATTTCTTTTAGATTTTTTTAATATATGACAACAACAACCATGAATATAAGATCCAATAGACAATATATTAATGAAATCTCTTCGTAATTAGTTAAATTTATTAATGAATACATAATTTATCAATGTGATAGTTGAATAAGATTGTACATAATTTTATACATTTTAGAAAATGAGAACTGATATATTTTTGTACCATTCGAAATATATTTTGGTTCTAAGCATAATCATAAAAGTATTAGTAAAAATGTTGGACCAAAGTAGAGTCGCAGCTTGAGCTAGGCTAGGATTAATTATGTAGTATGTGTGTAACGCCTGATTTACATGATCAGATACGTGATAAGTGTAAGTGTCTCACTTTAAACTTATTTTTTACACCGAACTGAGTAGCAGTAGACCACTAGAGTCTGTGCAAAAAGAGAACCGTTGTGGCGTTACGATGAACTAACATTCATTCTAACATTAAATTAATTCAGGTAAGAAAGGTAGGTACATACCTACCTAGTAGCAAACGATAATGATAAGAGTATACTTACAAAGTATCAAACATTTTTAGTCGTACTAATCAATCACAATCAATGCAACAAAAACAGTAAACGACCGACACGCGTCCTCAATTTCTATAACAGTTCTCTTTTTGCACAGACTCTATCTCACCTGATGTTAAGTGATTACTCTTATCAAATCCAATGTAAATCAAACATTTCACAAGTTGATAGAAATTCTCTACATCGAATATTTGCTCATTTTTCGTATTTTTTATTCCATGGAAACGTTGATCTCTGAGCAGTAAATTCATTTATTTAGGTTTTAAAATGCTTTATTTGGACGTAACATATTAATTAGATCATTAATAGAACTTCTGAACATCGAATCTTTGCTCATTTTGTGTGATTTTTGTTCCATAAAAAAGTTGATCTCTGAGCAGTGTAATACAATAATTAAGATAGTTAAGAGACTAAAACAACCGACTTCCATGCCCCGCGAGTCAGTTTCAGTAGCAAGTTTAAGACGTTTATCGTCATACTTCAGACGTCATATGTCTTAAGACACTTATAAAATCTCGATGAATTTACAATGGGAACACCTCCAAAATGTACCGATTAAAAAATAATCATTCGAATCGGTTCACAATTGACGGAGAAATCGCGTAACATACATACAAAAAAAACATCGACGAATTGAAAACCCCCTCCTTTTTAGAAGTCGGTTGATTATTTAGGTTTTAAAATAAGCTTCATTTGGACGTAAGATATAAGAAATATTCACCGTTACCGCCTATTTAAAATTTTAAACTACATACTTAACTTTTTTTACATTACATACAGACACTAATAAATTTGTCAAAGCTATACAATTGTGTTTCATAGTTATAGGATAGGTAGGACACTATGTAGTGTCCGCCTGGCCAGCTACCAGCTAAGTTAGAAAATCTGTCGCCAAACATCTAATGTGTTCGAGTTAATGCAGAATTAAAATTCGAATATTTTATCTATTTTTTTTCGAAGAATTGAAACTTTAAAATGACAATGCATGTCTGTTTGTCTTATACCTATAGATTGATTGCGAGACCCATCAGTATTTATAGTTTTTCAAAAGCTCTGCTGAAAACTCTTTAAGTACATGACCGTATGAACAAATAATAGATCAATTGAATATAAATAATTAGTCGATAAAACTTATTATTTTATTTCTTAACCCATTGAATATGTATGCTTACTAAAATATATTGTATAGGTGCTGCTTTATTAATATTTTACAATAGCCATATTCGCTTTTATTATAATTTTAAATGTATTCTATAATTTTAATAACTTGATTTAATTGATTGGGATTTTCTAGTACTATACTATTATATATTCTAGTACTCACGTATAATATTGCGAGCTAATTCAATTTTTACCTTTGCTTGTATGTCGAATATCAAAGTTATTAAATAATTAAGTGCCATTGTAATAGGCCAATGTAGATAAAAATTACCTATAATAATAATATGAAATAATTGTCTCTTAGCTTTTTTACCTGTGTATGATTATAATAGTAGTTCCATAATGCAGGTAATGTGAAACTAAAATGGTGCTACTTTTATATACTTTTAATGTTAGGTGATTCTTTGTTGGTATGGTGTATGGAATCGTTGTAGAATCTAGGTATAGTGGCAAAGTGTTCTACATGAAATGGTATACATAATTTTATGTTATTTTTCTTAGTCACAATTATATGTCCCAAATTGTATCTCAAGATTCAGGCTCAAACTTGCATTTTATTTTTGTTTTAATATCATTAGAAATTCCTAGAAGTCCTGCTTTTATTATTAAATTAATTATTGTATAAGTCCATTTTAGCAAATCTGAACAAACAAAAGTAGTCTCTGCCTACCTACCCCAACGGGAAAAAGGCGTGATTGTATGTATGAACAAACAAAATCCAAATCGTGGGAAAGAGACAGTTGTATAGTCGAATCGCAACCTCGTTCTGTCAGTTGACGATTAGTCAAATTTAATTTAATTTACCTCGTATCAGAACCTGGAGGCCTACTCCGAAGTGGTAATCCGAATTATCGGCCGATATTAGGCCGGCCGCACACGCACGGTTTCCTGATTAGGTTTCCTAATCAGGAATGCAGATTCGGAAACCTGAATGCTCTTCTTTCATACAAAACGTTCAAACACGCGCACACGTACTTATTTTTTCCGAACGGAAAAAAACCTAATATCCGTTTCGAAATTTTCCCCGTGCGTTCGGGTTGTTAGAACGGAAAAAAACCTAATGACGTCATCCCGAACGCAGCGATCTCGTACATTTTGGCTCAGCCGCCGCACACGAACGGAAATTTCCATTCAGACTCGCGCTAGCGTTGGCACTGGTCGTATAAAATTCCTTATACAAAAAACCGAACGTCTGCGCTAATCTCACGGAATTCCGAATCTGAATTCCTAATCAGGAAACCTAATCAGGAAACCGTGCGTGTGCGGCCAGCCTTATCAGGAGTTTCCTACTAAGAATCACATTCGGTTCGGTCGGTCGGTTCAGTTTATCATTCAGTCCGACCAAAATTCATTTTAAATTTGTTGTATCGTAAACCCATTGAAAAAATCCCGACCGATACCTAATATGACAAGAGTTTAATCGTCATTTTATGTCAAAAATAGCCAAACTTTTTTCGTAGTAGGTCATCGGCAAATTCGGTCGGGTTCGAACATTCGGATGTGTCATTTCGGAGTTGGCCTACTGGTAATGTAATTGGGAAAAACTGTATGTGATTTGTAAGAATTATGTATGATTTTAATTTATATAATTTGAGATTTTTTTGCTGTAATATCGGTAGTTTTTTCATTAGTTCAATGTATGCAATAAATTGATTCATAGATAATATGATTTATTCGTCCAATAAATTGCTTCAGTGATTGATTAAATTGCTCATGCTAATGTCTTCATTGTTACAGCTCATTGGTACTTTTTATGTGCTATATATATAATAATTATTATTTACCTAACAATAATATTTTAAGATCAATTTTTGAAAATATATGTTAAACTAAAATGGTGATTTATTAATATTATATACCCCTTATAAATATGATTCCTAATGCATCACCGCTCACTCAAAATTACTGTAAGTTCCTTAGTTATAAATAACTCTAGTGTAATAGTGATTTGGCTGGCCTTTTATCTACCCCGAACCAAAGACAACTTTTAGGCCCTGTGCGCACAGCGATTTTTCACAGCGCGATTTTTTTTTGGCAATTCTGTGAAGTATTGAATCTATTGGACGTATCCACACTGGCGGAAAACAAATCTGTGATTTGATACAAATTGTCGCGAAATTTAAATCGCAAGAATAAAAATCGAGCTCTGAAATATCGCTGTGCGGACACAGCCTAAAAGTTGTCTTTGGTTCTGGGTAGATAAAAAGCCAGCCAAATAACCTAGGATGATGGATTACAATGGATGGAGCCATGTCAGCCATGTGACGTTGTCACATCGACTTTCATTGTCATCAACACATTGTCTTACCCTTTCTATCACAGGGATCGCGAGATAAGAGTAAACGAGAAAGCTAATATCAAATTGACAACCTCGCGCACGGGTGATCGTGTCCATTTTTGACCGGCTAGCAGGCCATAATATAGCGACGCATCATACTTATAAATTAAAAATTAAATAGAAACATAGCTTTAAAGACTGAAACCCTGTTACATGGTTAAATTATGTCGTGTTGTGCTGTGTTTTATCCATCAAGAACAACTAAAGGAGGCGTAAAAGATCCAGAATTATCATTTCACACGTAAGTCTTTGTGGGCATTTATTCTCATATATAACCACTTTTTGAATCAAAATATTTATTTTGCTTACATTATATACATCTTTTTCGTCATATAACTACCGAGGTGGTAAATGGTTATCATTTGAAAGCTTTAATTTATGTAAATAACAAACATTATTTTACGCCGCCCGGCTAGTGATGTACGAGAACCCTCCAAAACTGTGTCGATAAATATAGTCGATACCCTTATAAAAAGGAATATATAAATTCCTTTAAGTGTAATATTATAATATTACACTTAAAACTTCAAATATATAAATCGTTTATAAATATTTTACACTAAATCTATACATATAAAAAAATTGAAGTGTCTGTTTGTAATTCCAAATTAACAGCTTTTCACTAAATGCATATGAAAGAATATACGGTACTTACATAAAAAACAAAATTTTAAATGTTTGTCTGTCTGTCTGTTTGTTCCGGTTTATCTCTGAAATGACTGGACCAATTTAACGGGACTTTCACTAGCGGAATGCTGATGTTAAAATATTAACTACCAAGTAACTTGGCTACTTTTATTTTAGAATAAAATAAAGTTCCACGAAATCAAAATTGAAGCTAATGAAATAGGGAACAATATCTGATACAAATAGGGAAGGTTAATGTGCAAATTAAGGAGTGTTTTCTACCGCGCACAGCCCACGCGCATGTTGCCGCTGTCATTAAACGCGGACAAAGCCGCGGAACTCAGCTAGTTGATTTATAATATGAAGATTTTTTTAAGGATGGAACGGTTAGCTTATGGCTTTGCTTAGAACGAAATTTGAATATTTTTAACCGACTTCACAATAAAAAGATGAGGTTCTCAGTTCGCCTTTTTTATGTTTGTTATCTCATAACTCCGTAAGTTCTTAACCGGATTGGAATTTTTTTTTCGAGAGTTTATTCTGCCCGTTTGGTCCCATTGTACATTTTTTGAAATCTGATAAGTATCTCCAGAGATATGGACATAAACACCTCCAACTTTAACTTTATACTGAAAATGGATAGCGTGGCATTTGAAGTTGGTTTTTTCGTTTTGTGAACGATCTTAAAATATTATAAAAAGTGATCAAAGTAATGTCGCGCAAAATTGGTAGTAACTAGGTACCTAATTATATTATCAGCACTTATACTTACTCGTATTCAATCTATTATTACTTATGATAATGCTATTATATATATTTTTATGAAGAATGTGTGACAGTTTACCACATTAATATATTATATCATTTTGTTGTAGGTTTCCAAAATGTCCGAAAATCCAATCAAGTGGATAAAGGCAGTAACTGCAGTAAAGCGTGAAAATTAGGATCCAACGAAACACTTCAGACTTTGTTCTAAACATTTTGATAAATCAATTTTGTACCTACTAGATTATCAATCAAGCTGGAACTGACACCGAGGAAACGGAAAACAATAGAAGCTATTTTGATTTTAAAATTATCATGAATTTGTAACATTATCATTGTTATATACCGGCTGTAATTCACGTACCTTTAGTCGAATTTACTGGTGAACATCGCGATCTCACCGCGTGACCTCACTCCCGAGGAAGAGCGACTGACTCGCTCGAAACCCAGGTCGAGAAAATTCGACTAATGGTACGTGAATTACAGCCGGTATATAACAATAAGAATAGAAGCTAGTGGAGTCAAGATAGAAAATCTTCCTGTAAGTCTTCCTATAATCTTCCTCTGCGAGCAATGAAGGATGATGAAACGGTTTTGAAAGTGTTTTAATCGAAAGTGTTATTAGCTCTGATTCATGAAAATCTGTTTAGCCGTTGTAAAACTATGAGCATTTTTGTAGTTGATGGCGCTATGAAATCAACTTTCATAGTGATTAATTCGAAATTCGGTATCCTTTTCTTCAACGACAAAGGACACTGAAGCATTGACATGATGCTGGGGCATCTTCTGGAATCTGCTGAATACTCAACTCCTCGCCAACTTACAGGTGAGATGTAGGGTTTGCAGTACCGGTACTGAAATAGAATTTGTATTTCCCGGTACTGGAGTAGACCCAGAACCGGGAAATACCGGGAAATTCGATACTTTCGGTACTAGAAGAAAATGAATTGTTGTGCGTTGAATAAATTTAAATCTCGAAATTACCCCAATGTAGTTCATAATAAGACTCAATAAAAGCCTTAACAGATCAGAAAAACAGTTCCTGACATATCAAAAACTCGAACTAAACTTTTAAATATTTTATTAATTAAATGTATTATATTATATTATCATGTGAAGACAATAAAAATAAAATTATTTACTTATGGTAAAACGTTAGCGAAACATACGTAGCTGTTGATTGTTGATGAAAATACGTACACGAATTTAAAATCGTATCTAGTTTAACCGGTTCCTGATAATACTACTAGAAGCTTCAAAAGTCGGAAAATGACAGATTTTTGAAAACTTTTATACCGCGTTATTTGTCAGATAGCTATCTGAAACTTGAAGAACCGGTGAATCTGGGCCTTTAATCTTCTTCGCAATCCATTTCATATATGTCCTGCAGAGCAGAACATTTTTTCGGGTTCTATATGTATTAAAATGTGTAAAAGAATCCCTGAATCCCTGAAAAGTATGGTATTACTACTGAGCTCCCGAAAGCAGCTAGACAACCTGTAATCAAAGAGCTCCAGCGTATCTTTGACATTGTCCTCTGGAGTTCGACACTCCGAGTGTTGTCATGTTGTTATTCAACCTGTCCCCATACATCGTGGTGTGAGACAAGTCTAATCTCGCAAATTGTTGACAAATGCATTGGCGGATATGAACAAGATCCTGGACTGAAAAAGATGTGACATTGATTTAACCAGCGATTACCTCTCATTTGTGATTTGCTAATGACATCGTCATCGTGGCAGAAACGCTGGATGAGTTATACATTATGCCTAGCTGATTATTTTTAACGCATTGGTCTCCCCATGAACTTGGATAAGGTTATGTTGAATAACTATGTAAATCCGGAACCAATCGCAGTAGTTACAGGGTAGTATTTTCGAAGTTGTTATTACATAAAGCACAGAAATACATACTTTTCACCACAAAACAATAAATAGAATGAACGAGACCCCTAAAGCCAAGTTTCCGAAGATATATGAAAGCTTCAGTGTTTCCAACTTAGTTTTACTATTATACATAAAGTTACACCAAAATGTTGCTAGTTGACGTACTAAGATGTAAGTAAAAAGCAACAAAAAAGTAAAAATATTAGTTTATCTTTTTGTAGTACCGGAATTCCCGGGAAATGGGTTTCATTTCCCGGTACTGAGGACGATAAAATTTCCCGGGAATTCTCGATAATTTCAGTACCGGGAATTCCCGGGAACAAACCCTAGTGAGATGTCGTGTTCAGACTCATTGGAATATTTTTATTTTCATTATAGATTATACATAGATCAGTCGGGGTGATTTCAAATTTTGAGTTTTGGAGAGTGGAGAGCGACGGCATACGCAATGCAGTGGGCAGTGATTGGAAAAAAAGATCTGAAAATCGGTCTCAGTGGCGCATCTTGGGAGAGGCCTACAGTCCAGCAGTGGACTGACACTGGCTGATTATGATGATGATACAATAGATCATACTATATTGACATCAAATTACTTTATATCTTTAGCATTTACAAAAAAATTTGCTAATTTTTCTGTAGTGGTAGGACTTCTGCTAGTCAGCCTGGGCCGACCACTTTGCCAATTAATTTTCATAGGAATGTTTTTCGGTTGAAATGGCAAGGTGTCCAGTGAAATTACGGGGCATGTGAAACTTAACATCTTTATGTCTCAAGGTAACAGGCGCAGTGGAGTGACATGCAAAATTCTGGACTGCCAGAATTTTCCTGTATCGCTGTATCTGTAATAGGTAGACGTCATCGCATACCATCAAGTGAGAGTCATGCTTGTCCTGTTACCTTTTACAATTAAAAATCTGATTAATGTTTACAAAGTAAGTATGGCCTTATTTGTGGTTTCACTGCATTTTTTTTATTATTTGCGATGCGCGTAATTTTATATGATAATTTATCTAATACTATAAGAATCTTTGTCCTGACATACTGACTGTCTGACAGACAACGCACAGACCAAACCGCTGGTCGTAGAGACTTGAAATTTAAAGAGTATATTAGTCTTAGTACGCAAGGGTGTGCTAAGAAAGGATTTTTCAAAATTCACCCCGTTAGGGGGTGAAATGGAGGTTCAAAGTTTGTACGGATAAATAAGATTAGATAGTCTTTTCTATTCGAAACTTCATACAAGTGCTTCAGTAAAAAAATATGTAAATACGTTTCTCAGGCTTTTTCAAAATTCCACCCCTAAAAGAGTGAAATGAGGTAACAAAGTCTGAAAACCAATATTGTTTCGGGTTGCGCTTAAATTTGGCATCCAGTTGTTTTAACATAAGTATCCGTTAAGAAAAGATTTTTCAAAATTCACTCTTTAAGGGGATGAAACGGGGGTTCAAAGTTTGGATAGTCATTTTATTCGACCTTCACGCAAACCGTACTTCTGTAAATAAAAAAGTAAATACGAGTTTCAGGCTTTTTCAAAATGCCACCCTAAGAGGGTGAAGTGGGGTAACAAAGTCTGAAAATCAATATTGTTTCGGATTGCGCTGAAATTTAAAATGCAGATAGTTGTTATGACGTAGGTTTCCGCTGAGAAAGCATTTTGAAAAAATTCCCCACGGATATTACTTATAATTTATAATGAAAAAAAAAATATATATATAAAAACTTACAGATGTACGTAAGTACTTCTATAAATAAATAAGTAAATACGTGTTGCAAGATTTTTGCGAGGGGTTGGTAAAAAAGTCTGACAGTCAATATGGTTTTTTGGGTTTTATAAATATGAATCCCTATTTCCCTTAGTCACGCAATAACTTGAAAACGGGTGAACCGATTTAGCTTTTACTTCTTTGATGTCTTTTATGATAGAAAGGTTTCACAAAATAAAAGTTTTAAGTAAATAAAAGAAGACTTTAACGCGACCGAAGCCGCAGGGCACTTCTAGTATTTTCATATAAATTATATACTGTAAAGGACAATTTTAATCTATGATATTGGGCCAAGATAATCAGCGTAATTATTTGAATAAGGATTAATACTGTATAGAAGAAAATAGCCTTGAAAGTTCTGTAACATTTTTATTAAAAAATAAAGATTAAAATAGTTACTGTGAGTCTATGCAATAGACATATGTTATCGCGGACTTTTTTGTAGGTCTTATTAAGTTGTACTACTCTTCGATACATACTTTCTTACATCTATTTCAGATTAATAATCTGTCGTAAAAAACGTGTTTTCTCGACCGTTTTATTGGCGACTTAAGTTGCAAAATAGGTCTTCACGAATATACCTATCTTTTAAACAGGATAATATATAGCCTATGTTCATTCTAAAAGACCATTAATATATTTATATATGAGAGAAAAAATAATCGTCCTGTAGTTTTTGAGCTAACTCAATACAAACATACATGTTATCTCTTTATAATATTAGTATAGAAGTATAGATGCTTTTGTAGCTCAAAATTGTAATATTTAATTGACGTATTGAAAACGCAAAAACATTTAAGATTTGTGTTATAGAAAAGCTAAGAAATCTATACCGCCAGATTTAAGGTTGCCTAATTACAGTTAAGTACTGTAGCATTTTTTAACAATAACTAATTTCCATAAGTTCAGTAAAGTAACTACGTATTTTATCACATAAATTGTTTTCTTTTTACATAAGTTTTAGTTTTCTGCATTTTTCACTTTTTTATCGATATGTTCTACACTAGTGATCACTTCCCTACTCACGCACACTCTAGCAGTTCTAGACACTAACACAAACAGAAAATGGACATGCTGCCAAAGTTTTGACGCCATCCATTGTAATCCATCATCCTAGCAAATAACTATTACACTTACGTACAAAATAAAGACAAGTATATTAAAATAGACTTGTCCTTAAAATAATAATAATAATATGAGAAGGATAAAACTATACAATCACTAGTATGAGAGAGCGAGATGAAAAACAATTTTTTATCCTTCTTTGCGTATGCGATTTTACAAACTGGCTCCAAGTTCTAGTGCACCCACCCATTGGCTTTCACCCGCTGTCATGTATGACCCGACAAAATTTCGTTGTTCATCTTATCCTAGGATGATGGATTATAATCCATCGTCCTAGATCGTATCTTATAGCTGGCATATGCATCACGTGTTCATGATTTTAGTCGGGAGATATAGAGATATATTCTCTATGTATATTATTTCTCTATGGTACAAAATGTAGACATGTCTGCGGTTTCGCCCAAAGTACACATTTACAAAAGGAAAAAACTGCGCTAGTAATTTTCAGTCATAAGTTTGAGATGTTTATCTCATCTCTCTAGAGATACTTATCAGATCTAAATAAAATGACAATGAGACCTAAAGGGAAGCATGCTCTCTTAATCAAAAAAAGAAATTTCCAAATCGGTTGAACGATCTTTGTGCTTGCAAAATATCAAATTTGATCCAAATTCGTTCAGCCGCTTTGTGTGATTTTTAGGGTTCCGTACCCAAAGGGAACAAAAAAACAGGACCCTATTACTAAGCTCCTATTACTCCGCTGTCCGTCTGTCTGTCTGTCTGTCCGTCTGTCACCAGGCTGTATCTCATGAACCGTGATAGTAGATATATATATAGATAGTTTCACAGATGATGTATTTCTGTTGCCGCTATAACAACAAATACTAAAATCAGAATAAAGTTAGAAAAAAATAGAGGGTCCGTGTATACAAGAAACGTGTTTTTTTCGGCATTTCACGCCATCTATGAACGCTTAGTTAGGTAAACGTCCCATAGATGGCGTTATATTGAAATGTCGATCCCTAATACCTTTGTTAGACGTTAGATGGCGTTATAAGAAATACAATGTTTATTAATTATTATTTTTGCTGGTGAAAAATGATGGTGGTATTTTTTGCTCGATCCTATAAAATACTGTAGTGTGGTACGGAACCCTACTAGTGCGAGTACGACTTGCACTTGGCCAGTTTATTTTTTTCTATATCGTAGGTTAGCGTTTGAACACGAACACTATCTCACCTGTTGGTAAGTGAAGCACGCTAGGTCTTTTTGCTTTTTTTTGTATTCTAATTTTGTACTATATGTTATGCTTAGGCTAAGTATGCACTAATAAACCTTTTCACTTTCACTTTCCATTCGTATCTGGACATAAGTCAATCGCGGTTGATGCACGTGTCTGATCAGCGACTTAAGATGTCGCTGTATCCGATAGTTTGTTCCCAGATATATATATATATATATATCTGTACACAATATATATATATATATATATATATTGTGGGTTTTGGCACAGAAAAGATAATTTAGTCCTACAGTTTTGGTGGGAATGTAAAAAAGTGTGTGTCTCATTGTATTTTTCCTAAAACTTGTGTTATTCTGCGAGGTAAATGATGAGGTAATGGGCACAGCTCATTAGAGCCACCCGGAACCCACTCCGCACCGCCTCGCCTCCTGCGGCTAGTATTCTTTATATGGACTTGTATGGGTATGCGCTCACTATATCACCTCCGTAGCGTCACCGGATCGCCTCGGTCGTAAGCCCTCCACGCGCGGTCGGCGGGTGGACCACTCGGTGACAACTCGTTGCTCGCATGATGGCCTTGCGTTAACCCGCGCATTGCCAACGCGCGGGTTCCGAGTGGACGGCGCGGGGTCCACTGGTTAACCGCGCGACGATTATTGGTGATAACGCGGCGTCCACCCGTGGACCACCTGTCGACAACGAGTGGACGCCGTGCGACGAGGCGGTGCGGGGTGGATGCCGGGTAGCTCTAATGAGCTGTGACCTGAATGTGTAATAAATGATGTGCTGGTAAAAGTGTGCGATTGAAGGGATTGAATTGAAACAGTACAATGTTAAAAAAACTGGCCAAGTCGAGTTGGACTCGCCCACCGATGCTTCCGTTCCAACGTTGGTATTTACCAATTAAGCTAGACCTCTAAATTGTATGAGCGCTCATATAACTCAGAGGCCTATCTTAATTTGCGTAAACTATGTAAGTATGGGGACACCTTTTAATTTTCATTTGTTTTTTATTTTTTGGAATTTTTCCTTTATTTGTTCTGTAAGACCTTGCTTCTTGCCAAATTTCATGATCCTAGGTCAACGGGAAGTAACGTATAGGTTTTCGACGCAAAACCTATAGGGTACTTCCGGTTGACCTAGAATTGTCAATTTTGGTTAAAAGCAAGGTTTTACAGCACAAGTAAAGGAAAAATTCGGAAAAATAAAAAAAGTTGAAAATTATGGTAAATTTAGGTACTTACAAGTTTTTGCGAAAATCTAAATTTGCGCATATCTTTTTATCGTATTGACTCAGAACCTTGATTTTTATACACCTAATAGGGACTATAGACTTCAGTATCTGGTATAAATTTCAACTTCGTAGGTCCTCCCGTTCCTGAGAAAATCGGTGATGACACACGAACAGACAGACAGACACACGGACAGACAGACAGACAGATGGACGAACGGACAAGAAAGTGATCTTATAAGGGTTCCCTTTTTACCTTTTGAGGTACGGAACCCTAAACACATGCCATATTACGTTCTCCGTATTTTCATCAACATTCCACTGATAATCTTCAGTAAAGTCCATTATCCACATCTTTACTGAAGGTATGATTTGGACTGGACTATAAATTAAATCTGACTAGATTGTGACTTTGACTAGACTTCACTACTTGAATCTACGAAAGCTTGATTTTATTCTAATACTTTGACACTGGCTAAATGTACTAATCGTGTGGAGCCATAATTAAACTAAATAAAAATAAGGTTTGGTAAGGTATCTGTGTCTAGGACGATGTCTACCGTCTATTCTCTGACACATATAATTTATATTCTCTTTGATCTGTGCTGTCTATGGCCTATGGTATGGTATGGTATGGTTGGTTGCCAAAATTTTCAAAAAGTAACGAATTTTTCTGAATGTTTTTGAATACAATTCAGTTTTACTTCCACTAAAGTTTATCGCATTTTCTATGCAATTTATTTGATTTATGATTTAATATCTCAATAGATTTATCTGTCTAACTCGTTACTTTATAATTTGTGTGTGCGTTGCGATGGCACAATTCAACTATCTGAATGAGTTGAACAGTTTGGCTACAATGGATGGGCCTCTAACTCGTGGACCCTTGCAGCGGTGGGCAAAGAAAGGGAACAATGAGAACGCGAACCCCGCGCTGAGTGCGTCCTTCAAGAATCAATCGAATGTGAACTTGAGTGCGTGTAATCAGTCTATGCAAAAACTGTCTGTGTCTGCGAACCAGAGTTGCAATAATAGCGTTCTTTCTAGTAATAAAACGCCTACACGCAATGAGAATAAAAAAGGCAAGAAGACTCCCTCGAAAAATAAGTCTCCAGGTGAGTTCATACAGTTCCCATTCTAGGCATACTGTGCTACCATCCTCGACCACATAGTTACTTACATATCATCAGGTAAGATAGTACTTACCATTAAAAAAGCATTCAATATATGTATGGGTCCTATTCATTTGATGTAAGATAAGTTTACACAAATACTTAACTGTTTTACAGGGCGCTCTACAACTCCCACTCCTAACAAAGCCTCCAAGACACCGAACAAAGCTGACAGATTTATTCCTTCACGGAGTAATTCTAACTATGACCTCTGCCATTACATGGTAAGTATATTTATAAATATGAAATATATTGAAGTGCGCATTGCCCTGCATTAGGTGAACAGGTACCTACATTTTGTCTTAACAAACCCTGTAACATTAGAAGCCAAAACTTTATTAAAATCTACTTGCTTATGTAATAAATATAAACATACTAGTCTATTACTTCCACCACCACACAATTTTCCTAATAATGAAGCAACGCACATACAACAAACAATTTTGTAGCAATTGCACATCAACCCATTTTCCTATTTTATAATAGGAAAATGGGTTGATGTGCAATTCAGTTATTATTAACTGAAAACAAATGCACACTTCATGTGTGTGCATTTGTTTATATTATATTTTTTGGTTGTCTGGATGAAACTAGTATATGCAATAAGGTGTCCATTACACAATAGGTTTTATTGTCAGTTTGCTGGCAATCACGGTTGTGACTGATGGATAACCTATCGTCTAATGGGGTGATTGACGGTGATTGACCGAAATTTACATACTTTTGATGGCTGCATCAGTAACCAAAAGTCATGATTGATATTTTTGATTGACGGATAACCTACAGTATAATGGACGCCTTACAATGAATTTTTCAGATGAGTAGAAATGAAGACAATACAGAAGAAGGAGCAATTCAGACAGTAGTCGCAGATACGATCAGCAGAGTGCTGACTGACACGGAGCCGGGTAAACTCCTCCAGTACACATGCAAAGCCCCCGCCGCTCCCGAGGGATACCAGAACAGACTCAGGGTTGTGTATTCACAGGTATTCATGGGCTTTCGCTTATTTCATTCTTAATCTGTTTTTATTTATACATTTATTTATAAACTTTCTTTTAACTTGACTGGTAAATAGATGTTACTTTAGGGCCATATTCACCGCTTCTTGATAAAGTTTCAGATAGTTATCTAACATGTGATACCATGTAAAAGTTGTCAAAAATCTGGCCTATCACTCCCTACATGCTCGATCAGGAACTGGTGAAACTTGCCCTGAATAATAGAATGTCTATTGTTACACTTTATATAAATTAAATTATAACGTATGCTTCTTTCTTTTAGTTTAGCTGTTTATGACTAATTCATTTCATTGGACCTTGTACCTGTGTAACAATGTGACAGTGCTAATTCTTGGTTTGATGTATTAAAATTTAAAATAGTTTACAAAACTAAAAGAACCAACTTCAAATGTCGCACTAGTCAAAGTAGCCAGTAGACGTAGTAACTATTACATAATCTGTGCCAGTAGCATAGAAACGATGATAATACTACATATAGATCGGACACTCTGTTTCCCCCACCAATCCGGGCTACCTCACCTCGGCACCGATTCTGGAGCTGTCGAGGAGTTAGTGTGAGCAAGGACGCCATATGCGCACGACTACAGAACAATACTACCTTCAAGGAGAAGAACATCAACTTCATACATGTATGATGTATGCCTACAAAATTTGCATCAGTTTGTTGCATCGAATATAAAATATGAACATATTTAACAACCATCGTCATATTTCATCCAATTAACACAAAACCTTAACGAATTATGCTATTAAACCTTCCTCATAAACACTCTGGCTATTGGTGAAAACCGCATGATAATCCGTTCAGTAGCTATTGAGATTATTGCGAACAGACAGACAGACGCAGTGATGAACTTTGTTTTATAATACTTACGTATTGATATTGGACGGCCCTTTGGCGTAAAGGATAGTTACCCTGATTCTGACCCAACGGTTGTTGGTTCTAATCCTAGCTATATACCTACCAATGAAAGTTTTATGTGCATTCATGAATCATGAGTTTTCGTACAGTGGTAGTGGAATCATTAAATCTACCAAAAAGTAGCTTACCACCAAGGAGTACATCTGCCGCCGTAACCTTACGGCGTTCCCCGACGCCAAATGTAGTTAGTAGTAGTTAGTGTGTGTTAACGTGTGTATCTGTGTGTCTGTCTGTAGCATCTTAGCACCTAACCGGATGAACCGATTTTGTTTTTATTATTGATAGTTTTTTTTTGTTTGATAGATGTCTTCATCGAGAGTTTTCTTAGCTTTGATTCATGAAAATTCGTTCAATCGTTATACAATTATGAGCTTTTTTCTAGGTAATTGCGCTATGAAATCAACTTTCATGGGTCTGATCAATTCGAAAATCTTCTTCAACAATATTGTAAGAACATGGAAGCCTCCTGGACTCTACAGAATACTCAAATCCTCACCAACTTACAGCTCAGATTTTAAATGTCGTGTTTAGAGTCATTGGAAAAAGCTATTATACATAGATCAGTCGGGGTGGTTTAAAATATTATATTATATTATATTATTATATATACAGATGAATATTATTTTATACAATAGATCATATTATTATACTATATTGACTTCAAATTGATTGTGATCGGTGGGGATCTACAGCATAGCTAAGCTTATAATAATATTTTCGTAGTAACTATGACCTAATCTGTGGTTTCACTGCAAATATTTTATTAATTTTGCGATGCGTGTTTGTGAAATTCGTGATATCTTCTAGAGTTTTCATTTGAATTATATACTGTAAAGGACAATTTTAATCTATAATATGTGGCCAAGCTAATTAACGTAATTATTTGGATAAGGATTAATACTATATACTTGAAAATAGCCTTGGAAGTTATGTAATATTTTTTAACAAAAATTTTAACATTAAAATGGTTACTGTGAGCCAACCTTAAGAGATACGACATATGCTGTCGCGGACTTTTTTGTAGGTCTTATTAAGTTGTACAACTCTTGCATAGAAAATATTCTTCTATTTTCAATTAAGCAGCGTTCGTAAGAAACGTGTTTTTCGACCGTTTTTTTGCCGACTTTGGTTGCAAATTAGGTCTCCACGAATGTACCTTTGATTTAAACGGGATAATATATAGCCTATTTTCATTCCGAAAGTTCATTCTATGTATTAGTGAAAGAATTTTTTAAATCGGTTCAGTAGTTTTTGAGCTTACTCATTACAAACATACAAAAATACAAATGTTCTCTCTTTATAATATTAGTATAGATAAGTATTATGGAATATTTCTGCAGGACTAGGTAGACACAGGAGGTTCAAATTTACGTAGTTTTTATTAGGGTTCCGTACCCAAAGGGTAAAACGGGACCCTATTATTAAGACTCCGCTGTCCGTCTGTCTGTCTGTCTGTCTGTCTGTCCGTCTGTCACCAGGCTATAGCTCATTAACCGTGATAGTTAGACAGTTGAAATTTTCACAGATGGTTTATTTCTGTTGCCGCTCAAACAACAAATACTAAAAACAAAATAAAGTTAAAAATTAAAGGGGGTCCCCATACAAAAAACGTGTTTTTAAACGCCATCTATCTAATAAGTTTCGGCAAAATGACATAGATGGCGCTAGTAAACGAGCCCCGTCTTTCTAGATCGCGACCAAACCAAATATTCTTGGTAATATCAATTTATCAAATATAAACTCTGCTGAAACTCGTATGTTTCGTATTGTACGGAACCCTCCCTAAGTGTGCGATAAGAGACGCGATGCTGACTCGCACTTGGCCAGTTTTATTATATAATATGTATACTAATACACTTATTTTTGTATACCTAACTATATATTCGTATTTTAGAGTTCATTTTCATAAATGAAAAAACAATATAAGTGATATAATACTCGTGCGTAAATAAGCCTTAGTTTTTAAATATCGAATAAAAACTTTCTTAATAATTTATTTATCTTTGTCACTTTGTTAACGTAAGTATATGAAGTGTCCCTACCTAACTACACTTTTAAAATAACGTAGACAAATATTTAGAAGATTTTAGCTTGCAAAAACTTTCGCAACTGTTTCACTCGCACGCGTATCGGTCTTCGTTCGCAGCGAGACAAGTTATGGCGTATCGCGAAGAGTAAATGAGAATAATTTTATTATTTATATACTTTTGAAACCATAGCGAAGTACTGGCTAGCAAGTCTAAACCGACTTCAAAATGAAGTAGGTTCTTACGGTGACATCCTTAGACTTCACGCACACAATTGCGCCTGTAGAAAAACGACATGTGTGTAGTGTCTGTGTAATAGGTCGTTAAAACGCGAGTTTGTATGGAGATTTAGTCGAGTGTCCGGGGTGTGTGAGTAGTAAGTCGTCGAGATAAGTAAATGCGTCGTATTACAAATGTTGATATATTAAAAACAGCTCGGCCGATTTCGTTAAAATTTAAATGGAATTTTTTTTTTAATTTTTGAGTTTGTGGATCTGTCAGTCAATGGAATTTTACAATTCTAGGCCTAGTGTGTTCACCATCTTCGACTACATCATCGCTTACCACCAGACAAGACAGTGATCAAACACTAGCCTGTGAAATATGAAAGTTAAATTTATTATAATCAGACATGCTGTACTCTGTGGTACTATCCACATTCTCGGGATATAAGATAGCCTGTGTGTTAATTCTAGGTATAAACTATATCCATTCCAAATTGCATCCAAATCTATTCAGCTATAAAGTGTATTTTACCTTACCACATTCGTACATTAACACACTTGTATTAATTAATTAGTGCAAGGCAATATTTTACACTATGAAATAAATAACAAATGTTCACTTTTTTTGTTATTCCTTCACATTTAATGTATTAAGAAAAGACACAAAAGTGTAGTACAAAGAAGTAATTGATAATTAGGTATTGCACTTGAAACTCTTTTGATACATACATTGAGGCTAGTTTGACCATCTGACTTGTTCGTTAGTGACAATGTCGTCTAGGATGGTACTCTAGGCTGAGAATGGGAACTGGCTCTCAAGGACAGCTGTAAGATAATTTTCGTTAGATGTATTGGCGACAGATTTTTCAACTTAGGGTGGTAGCTAGCCAGGGCAGACACTAGACAGTGGCGACAGTGCCCTACCACTAAGTATTTCATATAAGCCTTTCAAGCTTCAAAGTAGATAATGATAATTCGATATCTGCATTAACATAGCATACTAATTTTAAAACTGTCCCTGTAACACAATTTCCTTCTTTTACTAACTTCATATTCTTTATGTTTTAAATTTAATATTTTTCTTACTGACTCAAATTACCGAAAGAAATAAGGAACTTTCTGCCGACATTTTTAAAGTACATTTCCTGAAACCTGATGATAAGCAGCTTACTGATTAGGGGCATAGGCATGAAAAGCATTGAAGTCACCGAAAGCAGGTAATATGGAATGCAAAACTATGATTTGAAATCAACCAAAAATATTTCTATTTCTAAAAGCTCTGTTAGACTAGCAAAAAACCACGAAGAATACTTGCCATTTTGCAACTACTTTTTACCCAATTAGTAAAAGAATATACAACTCTATTTAAATCGACATAAAATTCAAGTTAAAGAAATATTTACCATTGCAGGCCAAAGTACCCTCATCTGTAAAGAACACCACGAGATACATTCCTCAAGCCCCCGACAGGATATTGGATGCTCCTAACATTGAAGATGACTATTGTAAGTTATTTTCTATATTCTGTTAAATTGCCGAAACATTCTGCATGCAAAATGCAAGAGTGAAAAATTCTACTGGTGTGAATGAATGGGTATATAAATTATTTTTCTATCTTTATTTGTTCAAAAAATCAAAGGCCATTTTACCTAAATTCTTTTACTCAGTGTATACGTCGCAAGCAGATAGCTTAATAAGCAGTTGCAGCAGTTATCAACTAGTTCAATAAACAGCCTGGCTAGGCTGTTTATTGAACTAGTTGATCTTCACTAAACAGCGCCGTTCAACTATATGCCTGAATTATATCCAGCCGTAGCGTTTGTTACAAGATTTAAACTAATATATATATATAATAATACTAAACTAGCTGGCTAACGCTTAGGCCATTTATATAATGTTTTATTCTGACACTAAGGCAACACACTAACTTAGTAACAGTGATTACCGCTTGACGTGCGCCGACGAGCGTAGCCAGGAGGGGAGCCGCGGCAGCGGCCGCGCGTCTCCAGAAATAAATGTATATGCATATACATATATATACATATGCGTATACATTATATGCATATACATATTCATTAAATGTACTATTTTTTTGCATAAATTGATCATTTTTAATAGTATTAAATTTTTTACGAAACAAAACTTTTGAAAAATATTACAATATGCATTTTTGAAGTGCAGGTAGGCTTGGGGTAGCTGGCAAAACACTCCCACTCCAAGACGATGGTATTGATAATTTGGAAGCAAGTGGCTATTCATCCATTTAACTTTACTCTTGTAACTTACTTTATTTATTTGACTTTCACAGATTTAAGCCTCGTAGACTGGAGCGAGTCTAATATCCTAGCCGTGGCGTTAAACAACACAGTGTATCTGTGGAACGCAGGCACGGGACAAATTGAACTGCTCTGTACATTAGAAGCCAACCAGACTGTATGCTCGGTAGCGTGGGTGCAGGGCCCTGGTTCTCACCTAGCTGTGGGTACCTCCTCGGCTTTAGTGGAGCTTTGGGACTGTGAGAAAATTAAAAGACTGAGGGTAGGTGTATTATTTTTACATTTATATTTTAGTAGAAGTGCCCCGCGGCTTCGCCCGCGTTAAAGACTTCTTTTATTTACTTAAAACTTTTATTTTGTAAAAACCTTCCTATCATAAAAGGCATCAACGAAGTAAAAGCCAAATCGGTTAAACTTTGAAACTCTCGTTTCATCCCCTCAAGAAGTGAATTTTGAAAAATCCTTTCTTAGCGGATACCTACGTTAAACTATCTGCATGCCAAATTTCAGCGCAATACAAAACTATATTGATTTCAGACTTTGTTACCCCACTTCACCCTTTTAGGGGTGGAATTTGAAAAAATCTGAAACACGTATTTACTTATTTATTTTTAAAAGCACTTGTGTGAAGTTTCGAATAGAAAAAACTATCTAATCTTGTTTCTCCATACAAACTTTGAACCCCCATTTTATCCCCTTAAGGGGTGAATTTTAGAAAATCATTTCTCAAAGGGAACTAACGTCGTAATAAGTATCTGCATGCAAAATTTCAGTGCAATCCGAAACAATATTGATTTCAGACTTTGTTACCCCACTTCACCCTTGGGGGTGGCATTTCGAAAAAGTCTGAAACACCTATTTACTTATTTATTTTTAAAAGCACGTGTGTGAAGTTTCGAATAGAAAAAACTATCTAATCTAATTGAACCCCCATTTCATCCCCTAAAGGGGTAAATTTTGGAAAATCCTTTCTTAGTACACCTTTACGTACTAAGACAAATATACCCTCCAAATTTCAAGTCTGTACGATCAGCGGTTTAGGCTGTGCGTTGTCTGTCAGTCAGTATGTCAGGACAAAGATTCTTATAGTATTAACTTATAGATTAACGAAGCGGAACTGTCCTGTCTTACACCTCCTCCGCACGGATCTAGAGGCGCGAGGCAAAATAGTTCATAGGCATCACGTGTTCCCGGGAACCAAACTCTCTATGACACGACGTGCCAAATGACAGCCAGGCTCGGGCCCGCGCGCTTCTACGACTTCTGGGCTGCGTTCACGACCTACGCTCGGAGTGCACCCAAACGCTCGAACCCCGTTCACGACCTCAGAGCGTCACATTCGCTAAACGAGTTAGAGAGAGGTTAGAGCGTTTGGTTGCACAGGTTGCACTCCGAGCGTAGGTCGTGAACGGAGCCCTGTGCTTACTTACTAGTGATAAATACAGAAGTTTAATATTTTCGCACTATGATTTAACTTCTCAATATACATGGTGAGCGCCGTGCTTGTTACCTTATATCATTAAAATACGTATAGGTTTGTGACCCATATGTGAAAGAGTCTTCACAAACTTTTGCATTTATAAAATTAGTAGGATGTGATATGTGCTTACTTACTTATTTACCATCTTACTTATATCAGTACTTAGGTACCATCAAAGAAACTAAGAGCTATCGAATACGGATTAGGATAAATACGCTCTGTAGATTGGATCAAAGTCAGTTGTCCAACAACTCTTGTCACTGCTTCCCATTCCAGACAAAACATTTCTGTCGTAGACCGTATCATCAGGCGCGATAACGGTTAAAGCCCGTTATACACAAAAATCTAAAAGCAATTGTTAAATGTTGTCCTCAGGTAATGAACGGTCACACAGGTCGCGTGGGCTCGCTCGCGTGGAACATGTACATAGTGTCGAGCGGCGGACGCGATGGTAACATCGTGCACCACGACGTCAGGCAAAGGGAACATGCTGTCGCTACTATAGGAGCACATACTCAAGAGGTATGTACCTTTATCGTTATATCCATATTATAGTTACTTCTTACTACCCTCAATCTACCCTACCTACTACTACTACTACAACTACTACCAACCTACCTACTACAACTACTACCAACCTACCTACTACTACTACTACCCTACCTATTACTACTACTACTACCTACCTACTACTACTACTACTACCACCCTACCTACTACTACTACTACTACCACCCTACCTACTACTACTACTACCCTACCTATTACTACTACTACCTACTACTACTACCCTACCTACTACTACTACTACCCTACCTACTACTACTACCCTACCTACTACTACTACTACCCTACCTACTACTACTACTACTACCCTACTCCTACTACTACTACCCTACTCCTACTACTACTACCCTACCTACTACTACTACTACCCTACTCCTACTACTACTACCCTACCTACTACTACTACCCTACCTACTACTACTACCCTACCTACTACTACTACCCTACCTACCACTACTACCCTACCTACCACTACTACCCTACCTACCACTACTACCCTACCTACTACTACTACCCTACCTACCACTACTACCCTACCTACTACTACTACTACTACTACTACACTACCTACTACCACTAGTACTACTACTACTACTACCCTACCTACTACTACTACTACTACTACCCTACCTACTACTACTACTACTACTACCCTACCTACTACTACTACTACCCTACCTACTGCTACTAGTACTACTACCCCATTAAGGCTAAAATCTGCCGCCATAACGGTGTTCCAGCAGTACACAGCCCATGAGACTCGGAGTATTCTAGGCCTAGCGTGTTCACTAGCTACGATAACATACTCGCTTACCACCAGGCGAGCTAGTGGGCAAACGCTAGTAAAAATAAAAAGTATGATGAATGTAGAAGCAAAGTACCTTGTGCAGTAGGATCATGGAATGTCCACCATGTATCGATGACGCATGTTTGTACTTCTGTACAGAGAAGGTAATCAAATGTACACTATATTTTTTTTTTATTGACATTTATGACATTATTATTATCATTATTTAATTTAGACATGTACAGTCCGGCAAGTATAACTTGGCGTGCCTGTGCGCCACTGTGCTTTTACTTTGTACTTTGATAACAGTTTCTCTTAAACCACTTTTAATTACTTTTGGCATTATTGAACTATTTCAATGTAGCAGATTTATCAACAATAATGTCGCGGTAAACTCTCAAACGTCAAACTCAGTTTCAATTAAAAGAATTAGTTCCAAAAACCACCACCGCCAAGTTATACTTGTGGCACTGTAATTATTTTATTTTTGCTAAACTTGACATTGACATTTGACATTGTAATCTTTTTATTTAATATGAATATTGATGTGTAAATCTGACAATTTACCAATAAATGAATATGAATATGTTATTTATATAAACAGATATGCGGCCTCAAGTGGTCTCCAGACGGTCGCTACCTTGCGTCGGGCGGTAACGACAACTTGCTGAATATCTGGCCGATCGCACAGGGACAGCATTACACGCAGCCGCAGTATTTGTACTCTTTCAAGTAAGGAATATTCATAATAATAAATAATAAGTATAGCAAGTCACAACTCGCCTTAACATTTTGAAATTAGGCATAATTGGCAGGTGCTGTACCTCATTCCATAGACCAGACATCAGACATCAAGCAGCAGAAATCCATAGCCATGATATATTTATGCACCACCTTTTTATAGTTTTTCGTTACTCCATCCACAAACCATATTTATGTAAGCAAAAATTGTAAAGCGCCTCTTGGGGTTGGCTTCTTCTCCGTCAGTCAATGCCCTATAAAGGACCGGGTATTTATGACCCGAGAATGTTTACTGAAATAATTTATTTATTGCCATAATAAGGTACAGTAATACATGCGTTGTCAATACATGTCCATGCATCTTGTATACTATAATACAATCTTTAAAGAACCACAGCTTCGCATAGGTGACATAACACATTAATTTTAATCTCGATAACAGCGCCAACTTTCGGTTCCAAACTGTCCTTAAGCTAGTACCAAATAGACATATATTACGAATTTTATTGAAATTGGTTTGGTAGTTTCGGAGATTAGCCGTCACTTGTATTTTGCATCATAGCGCGTATTATTTCATATTTGTATGGATGAAACATGACATTGATGTATTAAGGCGGTACTATAGAACGATACTCAGGTGTGGGTCTTAACCAGTCAAATGAAATAATTCTGGGCTTGGCAATACCCGAGAAAGAACACAAGCTGTGCGCTTTTTACAGTGGCCCTCCGTTAAAGGAAAAATATCGTTAAGAAACACCAACTCCTACGCATGGTGGTAGGATACTATATAGTGTCCACCTGTCCAGCTACCAGCCTCTAGTTAGAAAATCTGTCGCCAAACATCTAATGTGTTCCGGCAGCTATCCTCAAGCCTTAAGCCAGTTCCCATTCTAGGCTTATATTTATATTATACTAGCAGCCCGCCCCGGCTTCGCACGGGTGGAACATATATGCCTACAAAATTTGCATCAGTTTGTTGCATCATATTATACATATTTAACATACATATTTAACAATCATCGTCATATTTCATCCAATTTACACAAAACCTTAACGAATTATGCACCTAAACCTTCCTTATAAACACTCTGGCTATTGGTGAAAACCGCATGATAATCCGTTCAGTAGCTATTGAGATTATTGCGAACAGACAGACAGACGCAGTGATGAACTTTGTTTTATAATACTTACGTAGTGTACGTATTGGACGGCCCTTTGGCGTAAAGGATAGTTACCCTGATTCTGACCCGACGGTCGTTGGTTCTAATCATAGCTATATACCTACCAATGAAAGTTTTATGTGCATACATGAATCATGAGTTTTCGTACAGTGGTAGTGGGATCATTAAATCTACCAAAAAGTAGCTTACCACCGTATCTGTGTGTCTGTCTGTAGCATCTTAGCACCTAACCCGATGAACCGATTTTGTTTTTATTATTGATAGTTTTTTTTTTGTTTGATAGATGTCTTCATCGAGAGTTTTCTTAGCTTTGATTCATGAAAATTCGTTCAATCGTTATAAAACTATGAGCTTTTTTCTAGTTAATTGCGCTATGAAATCAACTTTCATAGGTCTGATCAATTCGAAAATCTTCTTCAACGATATTGTAAGAACATGGAAGCATTGACCTGATGCTGGGACATCTCCAGAATACTCAAATCCTCACCAACTTACAGCTCAGATTTTAAATGTTGTGTTTAGAGTCATTGGAATGCTTTTAATGAAAATATTATACATAGATCAGTCAGGGTGGTTTAAAATATTATATTATTATATATATAGATTAATATTATTTTATACAATACATATTATTATACTATATTGACTTCAAATTGATTGTGATCGGTGGGGATCTACAGCATAGCTAAGCTTATAATATTTTCGTAGTAACTATGACCTAATCTGTGGTTTCACGGCAAATATTTTATTTTATTAAATATTTAATACAAAAATTTTAAGATTAAAATGGTTACTGTGAGTCAACCTTAAGAGATATACATATGCTGTCGCGGACTTTTTTGTAGGTCTTATTAAGTTGTACAACTCTTGCATAGAAAATATTCTTCTATCTATTTTCAATTAAGCAGCGTTCGTAAGAAACGTGTTTTTTCGACCGTTTTTTTGCCGACTTAGGTTGCAAATTAGGTCTCCACGAATGTACCTTTGATTTAAACGGGAAAATATATAGCCTATTTTCATTCCGAAAGTCCTTTCTATGTATTAGTGAAAGATTTTTTTAAATCGGTTCAGTAGTTTTTGAGCCAAATCATTACAAAAATACAGAAATACAAATGTTCTTTCTTTATAATATTAGTATAGATATTATTCTTTTTGTAGTGGTAGGACTTCTGCTAGTCCGCCTGGGGCGGTACCACCACTTTACCAATGAATTTTCAGCCATGAAATAGGAATGTTTTTCGGCTGAAATGGCAAGGTGTCCAGTGAAATTACAGGGCATGTGAGACTCAACATCCTTATGTCTCAAGGTAACAGGCGCAGTGCAGTGACATGCAAAATTATGGCCGTTCAGAATTTTGCATGCCGCTGTATCTGTAATAGGTAGATGTCATCGCTTATCTTCAGACGAGCGTCGTGCTTGTCCTTTTACCTTGTACCATAAAAAAAATAGGCCTAGCGTGCCTATCCTCAACCGCATCATCACTAACCAACAGGTGAAAAAACAAAAAGACGGCGGACTGAACAAACGTTTTGAACAAACAAATTATAATAACAAATAGTTATGTCAGTCATCGTAGCATGTGGAAAAAAGTAGTATCTGCGTACCGCAACGGGAAAAAGGCGTGATATGTATAATATATAAAATGTGATGTAAAAATGCAGCCAGCACCTGGCCGCTGTGAAGGGTCTCGCGTGGTGTCCGTGGAGCGGCGGCATACTGGCGTCCGGCGGTGGCACGGCTGACCGCACCATCCGGATATGGAACGTCAACAACGGAGCTAACCTCAATACCGTCGACACCAAGTCACAGGTACTTCCTCATGCAACATTTACACAAACCTTAACGAATCATATCCGTAAACCTTCCTGATCACTCTTATCTATTGGTGAAAACCGTATGAAAATCTGTTCAGTAGTTCTTGAGTTTATCGCGAACAGACAGACGCTCTGGGGGACTTTGGTTTATATTATGTAGAGAAGTGTATATACAAAAATATAAAGTTTGTAACACTTCAAAGAAACATTACATTTACCCAGTGCAACATTTCTCGTCGGATTTGAAAACTGTAATGATTTCTTCCGAATGATTAACTTTCAAAATAAATAGTCATAGATGGCGCCACCAATGCAAAATTGGGTTAAAAAATGTAATCCACTAATTTCGTCGTAACGATATATCGAACTGTGGCTTAATGGGCAAAGCACCTGGACATGTTATCCAGGAAGTTGTGGGTTCAAGTCCCGTCGGTACGATGAAATTTTGGATTGTGTTTAAGAATGTATCACCCTCATGTTAGAAAAGCTGTCGCCAAACATCTAATGTGTTCCGCCAGCTATCTTTGAGAGCCTGTTACCATTCTAGGCCTAGCGTGCTTACCATCTTCGACCAAATCATCACTTACTAACAGTTGAGATAGTGGTCAAACGCTAGCCTTTAAGATATATTATAAATATAAATATATATATATATATATATATATATATATATATATATATATATATACATTTTGAAAGTAAATAATGTGATTCTTTTTCCAGGTGTGCTCATTACTATTCAGCACGCACTACAAAGAACTGATCTCCGGTCACGGGTACGCCAACAACCAGCTGATCATCTGGAAGTACCCCGGCATGTCCCGGGTAGCGGAGCTGACGGGGCACATGGCGCGCGTGCTGCATCTCGCTCTCTCACCTGACGGTACCACCGTGCTGTCTGCCGGCGCGGATGAGACGCTCAGGTAACCTACTGACACTGTCTAATATACGCCTGGACAGCTACCACATTCTACTTAGAAAACTTGCCTGTTTTAAGGGTTCCGTACCTCAAAAGGTAAAATAGGAACCCTTATATGATCACTTTCTTGTCCGTCTGTCAGTCTGTCCGTGTGTCACCACCGATTTTATCAGGAACGGGTGGACTTAGCAAGTTGAAATTTATACCAGATACTGAGGTCTATGGTCCCTATTAGATGTATAAAATCAAGCTCCTGTGTCAACACGATAAAAAAATATGGGCAAATTTAGATATTCGCGATAACTTGTAAGTACCAAAATGTACCTTAATTTTCAACTTTTTTTATTTTTCGTAATTTTTCCTGTATTTGCGCTGCTTTTGACCAAAATTGACTATTCTAGGTGAACCGGAATAAGTTTTGGGTCGAAAACCTATAGGGTACTTCCCGTTGATCTAGAATCATGAAATTTGGCAGGAAGCTAGGTCTTACAGTCCTGATCTAGGTCCCCATACATACATAGCTCGCCAATTAAGATAGCCCTCTGAGTTATAATATGAGCGCTCATACAATCCAGAGGTCAAGCTTAATTGGTACTGACCAACGTTGGTACGGAAGCCTCGGTGGGCGAGTCCAACTAGACTTAGCCGGTTTTATTTTTTAATAGTCTGACGTTAACGATTGGATGAAAGCTGAATGGTTCATTACTTTGTTTTTTTTTAAGGCTCTATCGTCTAAAATCATGCAAAACGGTTATTACGAACTTATCATAACTTATCACGATTATTACGAAAGCATTAAAACTATTACCATATTTGACATAAAAAATCATTATATATATATATATATATATAGTTCTTTCAGATATATATATATATATATATATATATATATATATCTGAAAGAACTCATTTACAATGTGCACAAAACAAAAATAAATAATAACGTGTAATTTTATTTGAAAAAAATCGTGAAGTTGTACCAATTATCCGAAATTGGCATTTTACCGTTTTAACATATTTGATAATAAACGGTAGAATTTTTATACAAACTTAAGTTCATATTAATCTTTAATATCAAAACATGCAAATGCATATTTTACATTTGCAAAATATTGTTCGATAGTTTAATTATAAATTTTACAAAAATACGTCCCGTATTCGTCATACATTATTTTTATGGAAGCGCAATGCACATGGCAAAATGCAAATCAGTCAACCACCAGAGCTCAGAGCGGCACCACGTCGCTTTGCGAAGCGACGCGCTGAGGACACTCGTTTGCGATCTATTGTGTACGAACACTCTGCACCAGAAGCATAAATAAGATAACTTCAAATTTGCGTTTTTTACTTTTTTGTGTGAGGCATGTATTTTTGTGCGAAAAATATTATCTATGCTATATCATTTGTTTTTAGTAAAAAATAATTTAGGGAAAGCGTAAAAAATATTATTACAAAGAGTCAGCTGGCATTTTATTAGCAAAAATAGATTTAAGCAATAATAGAGAGAAAACGTAGAGAGTCAGAGGTCGGCCACATTAAGACTCGCCCGAAAATATACATATATATTTTTGATATAAACATTTTTGAAAAATAATATTCAAATCTGGTAATCTGTAATTCTAGGGTTGCATACCTCATAAGAAAAAAAAACTTGCACTTGTCAATGCAACAAAAACAGTAAATTAAAACGACCGACGAGACACGAGACCTCAATTTCTACGAAGGTTCTCTTTTAGCACAAACTCTAGGATCATCAACCTACCTGCAAGATATATTTTGAGATTTTGTTTCCCGATGTTGCTTTATTGAGAAGTTTTAGGCGATACTTATGTTTAGTGCAAACGGGCATTAATATGTTCCGGCAGTTGTCTTTGTTAGCCAGTCCCCATTTCAGGCTTAGCATGCTACCGTCCTCAACCGCATCATCATTTACCAATAGGTCAACAGAGTCAAACGCTAGCCTAAACGATATAAAGAAAATTAAAACCTGAAGATGGTTTATTCTTTAATCAGTGAATCATTATCAGCCTATATTAGTCCACTGCTGGACATAGGCCTCTTCAATAGCACGCCACTGAGCATGATTTTCGGCTACTCTCATCCAGCTCTTTCCAGTCGCCTTGCGAAGATCATCGCTCCACCTAGTCTGAGGGCGTCCTACACTACGTTTGCCGATTTGCGGTGTCAATTAGTGAATAAACTTTTGTAATTAGAATGTATGAAATTCAAACCACAACTCTCATATTGTTTTTGTTTGCAGATTGTGGAAGTGCTTCATGTTCGACCCGACTAAGAAGAAAGAACCCACCGACTCGAAGGCAGCTAAATCGTTACTTAATATGAATTCTCTTATTAGATAAACTCTCTCTTGTAAATTTGTTATGTGTATTGTATTGTATTGACTGATCAATTGTGATTTTACAATTAGTTTAATACTACCGTTAGTCAAATGTTAGATAATTTTACAATGTATAACTACTTGCCGAGCTAGTCGTTATCGGCCACTGTATTAGTCCACTGCTAGACATAGGCCTCTCCTAATAATATAGTCCGCTACTGGGCTCGATCTTCAGCTGTTCTTTTCCAACTGCTACCACGTAAATATTGTTGTATATTGTCGGCCGACCCTTAAGTCGGCTCACACCGCGACGCGACACGGCGCGCACTTAAGAGAGTATTACAAAAAATAACTTTATTTACTATACAAAACGATACATATTTCATTGAGTTAGTTCGGCGGTTTCAGGCTGCACCGCGCGTCTTCTGGCGGCGACGCGATCTCTCAACTCTAGATCACATTTACCCCATCGGTTATGGATAATATTCTGACAGCTGTCATGGAGAGCCAGTTCCCATTCTAGCCCCAGCGTGCTACCATGCTAGACCTCACGGCACTAGTCTAACGCTTTACTGTAATAAACACATTACCCTCCCGAGCAGTCGGGTAAAAATGTTTGTATGACTCACGGTTTAACTTGAGTATTGACTTTTGGTCTGCAATTCGACCATTCTATTTACTTTTTTTTGAACTTCTTTTGACGATTCATTGTATTCTATTTGCATCATACATTTGTTTACATTGTTCTACATAAACATGTACTGTGATTATTTGAATTTTAAGTGTATGTGACTCGCACTGATTGAGGTAGCAGTTGACATAGTACATTAAATAAATAAATAATTATGTTTCGAGGTTCGAGCGTTATATTAACTGACATGGAAGCCATATCGTGTTATATCTATCTAAGTATGTAGATGTAATGATTTGTATCAAATAAGGGTCAATTTTATACTAGAGCAGAGTCGAAGCGCATCGAAGCGTCAATCTCGAAACTTAACATAGCAAATTTACCCTTATCTCTACAACGTAATACACATATTTCTTCTAAGATAAATAAAGAAAACGCGTATTCGCGCGCATTCGACAGAATTTGCGCGTCGGAGCGCAACCAACGCTGATTGGTGCATCGCTTTATTTGCTTCGCTGATTGGTGCTTGTGAAGAATTTGACGCTTCGATGCGCTTCGACTCTGCGCTAGTATGAATTCACCCTTAGGGATCTACACGGCTGGAAACAAGACCTGCCAACCCGATTACCAAATTCTTAAAAGCTGGGTCCATAACGGACGATCCAAGACACGTGGACGTTTTAGAAACGATGCGTGGATCTTACTTTGATCGTAGTTCCGGCAACAGCCTTAATGAGAATTGTGAGACACGGCGACTTTACGAGATTTCCAGATCACGCAAACCACACACAAAAGCAACTGCGCGCTCCATGCATGCCGAGATTCCGCCGAGGACTTGATGGCATAAGTTTCCATCCGGGTAGTAGATCCCTATGATTATTTCTTTAAAATCGACGATTTTATTGAATGCGACGTGTTATTTATAATAGGTTTTTCTGATTGTTTTTGGTTTTTACTAGCATTGAAGTTGAGGTCGTAAAATGTGGGATCGCAAACTTCGTACTAGAATTTCTTAATTATAAGTTTGGTTCTCTTCTCTATGTTATAATTTTATCAATATATTTCATTAAAATGCATTTCATTACCTCGGCTTCGTTGTAGGAAGCACTTATAAGTAATATGTTTTCTTTCTAATGATTTTAAGTATGTACTCATGTTTTAAGATCTTTTACAATAAGAAATAAATAATTTTAAACCCTATTTTGTTCTCTTCTTTTACTAAATAGTCCGTTCATACGATACATATAATACGAGTTAGACGTTCTTATCGTACTGATTCCTTCATAACAGCCTGGAAAGCATCTTAAAAAAATATATTTATAGATATAAAAATCGTATATATAGATACATGTATTTATAGTTGACAAGCAAGCCTTTGACCACTATATCACCCGTTGGTAAGTGATGTTGCGGTCGAGGATGGTAGAACCAAAGAGAATATAAATACTTCGGTAGAACGCTAGGTACAACTACGTATAGACGTGCTTGGGGTTGCTACTTTTAGGCTTGTTGGATTTGTCGAAGTCGTGAGTTCAACAAGCCCAAACACGACGGCTTAGGCTGAGCGTGCACTACGATTTTATTCGTTGCGAAATATAATCGCAAACAATAACAACGCGCACTACAATTTACTATCTCATGCGAAATAGTGACAGTTGCGACTTTCCGCAGTGCGCGGGGCGGGGATCGGTACTGCTTTGCGCTTCATTCAACATCTGCAATTTTAAATAGCAAACGATTTTTCTTCGCAGTGTGCGGACTCTAGTAGGCATATTGCCGTTCTCGCGATTAGGTCGTGCGCGCACTACGACATAATTTATCAATATTTCACGTATTTCATATACTACAAAATATTGATGTGAAATAGATACCTAACAAAAATCACTAGCATTGTAGTAAAACACAAATTTGCCGGCTATTTTAGAGCCGAACGGTATCACACGTGACGATGGTAAGAGGCCTGACGTTGGTTTATGGTGTCGTGGGAAGCCGCTAGTGTGTGGGATGCGACGTGCGACACATTGGCAGTTTCCCATCTCCATAATACCACACGGGCGGCAGGAGCAGCTGCAGACGCGATTTTTCGCGATTCAAAGAGGTAATGTCGCCAGCTTTATGGGTACTCTACCAGCAGACAGCGACCTAAATTCCATTTATTATTTGTAGTTTTTATTTTAATTATTAGTCATAGTTAATATTTCAGTTTAATTAGTTTTTTAATTGTTTTGACTATTGCGGTATGTTAATAAATTTTTGACTCTAAAAAAAATACAATTAAAATATAAAAATGTTTATTACACATCTAATTTGTAAACATTGCAACTATTTGGAATGAAAATATCCGAATAAAAATAAGAATAATAAAGCAATAATACATAATATTAATAAAAAGAAAATTATAAATTGTGATTAAAATTAAAATTTCGAATAAAAGAAAAATGTGATGTATCAGATTCGTTCAGTGGAAGCAGCATATTGACTAGAACTAAATAAAATAAATTTGGAAGAACACAAATTTAAAATATACGACATAAATGCAGGTAGAGGAACTAAGATGACTGCGTTTAAGGCTTCTAATACTACATTTAACAACCGGAGATTTACTGTAATCGACAATCTTTATCAACTTTTATTTATTTCATTACTAATCATTCCTTTTAGGTCTAGTCTCTACATAGTTATATATCAATGCTATTTCTATCAGCGTCATTTAATATAGAAATTTGTATGGTTTCATCTCTTTCTATAATACGAACTGTGGTCACAAAGTTACCGCTATCAATATAGAGACTATCGGAGGAAATCGATAAAGCCGCTTTAAGCTTTGTGTAGCCTTAGCTTGGACTATTATTTATTCTGTGCCTTAGCACAGTTTGACCGTTTATACCAAAAATGTAGGTTTCAAATATTAATCTTGCTTGGTATTAGCTCAACTAGATCATAGCTTATCGCGGGCAAAGGTACGTTTTGATAATTACATTATTAATTATAATTATATTTTAAAATAAATTAGAAATTGCTGTAGACATGTTGCAGACTGAAAGAGAGTAGATTGTGCATACAATCTAATCTCTTTTTTTGTGAGACACGGCGACTTTGCGAGATTTCCGGACCAAACCACACAAAAGCAAAAGCATAATTTAAAACTATCCATATAGTTTTAAATTATGATTAACTATGTATCTACCTACAATCTAAACAATAAATTAAAATTTATTTCAGAAATTACATCCGTTTTTTAGTAGTAAGTGGGTCGGGTCCAAACACTTTGCATAAATTGATGGGTTAAAAAAGTCCCTACTTCAGCTCGAAAAGAACATATTAAGTCTTCTTTATAAAAAAAACCACGAGCATGTGTATGTAATTTAATATTGGAATATACCAGCGTGCTTTTGTTTACCAGTTAAATTCTCGAACTGCAAACATTATTAGTTTCCTTTTCGCGGTTTTTTGTTCCAGTGTGCTACGAATGGCACTCAATTGTGCTACGTGTCACAACAGAAAATTGTAAAGGCAGGTGCACGTCACATTTTCGGTTATTTCCGTTGCAACGATGCAAAGAATTTGGTCCTGACCCAAGTATCGGAAGATTTAAAGTCAAGGTCCAATATAAGGCGGCACTAAAAGCCTAGGCCAGTTTCATCGATTTTATTTATAAACCACATTCAATCAGTCGAGATCCAGCTCAATTGCTAACAACATAACAAATTAACATTACATCGTAAGATTGTCGACTACATATTACATCACTTAACTATCTAAATTCATTGTACTTCACGCAATATCAAACGTAGGTACTTACGCTTGTTGGGTAATTATTTGGTACATTCACTTAGCGCTAGCGAGTCATAGAGTCAGTTTCACTGGGTCCTGATAAAGTTTCAGTTAATTATCTGACAGATTACATCAAAGAAAAGCTGTTAAAAGTCTGTCTGATAAGTTCCTAATAGGCTTGTCAGGTGTAACTAGCCCTTATAAAAAACGTTGAAGACAATATCAATTGCTTTATAGAACGGCCGGATAAGTCAGTCTTCGGCCGCGACCCGCGACTTAAAAAAGGCGTGGGGACGATCTTTTGGTTAGAGAACTGATCCAAGTAAATATTGCATCTGCATATGTAGGTATTCTAATTGAAAATCAAGTACATTCCAATTTTGAAAGCCTCATTTTGATTTAATCTGAAGCTAATTGGATGCAGAAACCTTTTCGACTAGTAAACTTTTTTATTATATCGCCACAGTAATGTTATATATCGCATAGGCTAGTTGACCACACGAATTTGATTCAATTGATAAGTGTCATGAGTTTGCAATCGCAGCATTTTGAATTGAAAAGACCCTATTCGAAGGCTTTTCGAATTCGAATGTTTTCGAATGATTATGAATAGCCTAGCTGATATCCCGTTCCCTTTTTTCGCTATCTACAAAGAAAATTTGACTCGCTATCGCTAAGCAAATTCTCCCGTATCTAACCCACTGGTTACATTGTATTCTACGGCTCACAGTTTCTATTTCGCAAACATTTCTATGCCATAAAAAGACATGTTTATAAAAATTACTGTTACCATTAAAATCGTGTATCAATCTTTCTGCACACACCAGAATATAAACAATCAACAATATCGCTCCAAATTCAAATCTTATAGTTTAGACATCTAACGACTATATCAAAGGGAACACATTCATATATCGAACCCCCACAACGTGTATATAACGTCTCATAACCTCACTGAATATTAACACCTCGCTAAGCTCTGAATTTATTCGACCTTACAAACTATAAACATTACATTCTACACCTAATTAAGTATAAACTTGTATAACGAGGGTAAGCTACATGGCTCAAAATTATTGTGCTTACACAAAAATTAACAATCAATACAAAAATAGTGGAGTTAATGAGATTCCCCTTTACAACACACATCTTACTCAATACATACACTCGGGATACAAACTATTCAATAAAATTTGTATTTTTTACCGCATATACAAATCATTTAAACATACATTTTGTCAAACAATTGTGATTGGGGTACAAGCTACCTAAGGCGACCTTAAATCATATCGGAATATCACACCACACTTTCGACACAATAAAGGATATTGCACACAATGTGTGAGAATGAGAAGTTTTCATTAAAAGAAAATTGTTCCACTAGACACGTTAGGTGGCTTTTGATGCAAACCTGGGCCACAGATTATATAATAGTTACTGCTGGGCGTTTGACGCGGAACTTGTACGGAACGTACAGGAGTTTTCTTTTTTTATTGTTTTAGCGAAAATATTATTTATTAAAGCTATATATATATTCAAAAGAGCTTTAGGTTGAATAATAAAATAATTGTTAAAAACATAGCAAAAAAAGCTGTTTAGACATCAATCGAAAACGAATGACGAGGTTTGTCAGATTCCATTGTACGCCATCTACTGAGTCTGCAGGAACTAACATATTTTTTTTAGAAAACACCTCATCTTCTCTGGAATGTCCATTTTTTATGGCAGATAGGCAAGCGTAAGACTACTTTCTCATCTGATATTAAGATTTATTTAGGTTTTAGGACATATCACACAAATATCTCCTTTAACATAGCGAGTTCGTCGAACCTAATTACAATAAGACAGTTAACGAAAATTTCGATGTTGTAAATATATGGATTACTATTATAATTAACCACCAAATGTACTCAGTGAACCGCAAAGAAATCGGGTCGGTAACAAAAACCTCAGTAAACTATAATTTCGTTATTATTTTTAAAATATAACTGAAATCTATTAATTTTTTTTTTACCGATCTACTTTCATTGCAGCCCAGTGTATATACACTGACGGATTTATAAACTGCATCAATGTTCAAAAAAGCCTTTTGAATAAACATTTTAACCAAGTATTCAAACATTTTATAGAAATTTAAATTGAAACCAATAATTTGGTTCGTTAACTTTATAACAGCGTAGTATCATATCCATATATAGTGTATGTTTGTATAGTAGAAGAGCCGAAGATCGGGCTCAGTGGCATGACTTGGGAGAGGCCTATGTCCAGCAGTGGACTGATACCGGCTGATTATGATGATGATGTATACTGGAGAGGACCATTCAATTAATTCGAAAGTAATACTGAACTTTTTTTTTAATGCAGTTTATGAGTCCGTCGGTATAGATACAATTATATCAATTACTTCATACGAACAAGGATACCAACATTGAGACCTTTTTTTAAAAGCAATATAATCTAGCATTTGACCAATATCTCACCTTCTGATAAACTAACTAATTAACTTCTAGTAAACTAACTTTAAACGCCGTTAAAACAAAGAACCCATTGCGATTTTATTGTTTACATTGTCTACGGGTTAAGTACACGTAGAGTAAATAAATCATTATTATTTTTTTGTCGCATCGGTTATACTTCACACAAATGACTCTCCTATTCCATACGCGAAAATTTGAGCTTCTATTGGCCAAATGAGACATCATTCAGTCATACCACAAACAAAACAATAACGTTTGTGATGATTCTAATATCACGCTATAATCAACCTTATTTAAGAGAGGTTAAAGTCGCCTTTCCTCCAGGCGGTTTTCATATCACAGAAGCGAGGCTCCGCGCATGCGAAGTCCCTTCACTATCCAACATGGCCGACATCGCTACAGTATTAGAAATAGGCTCGACATCGCGAACCAAATGCTCGTGACTCGTGGTTAAACCACCACCATATTTAAAGCTGCGACGTAAACTCGATCGAATGCTTTTAACCGAATCACTTTTTCTTACAAATGAGCGTCGAAGGTAATCTCTAGTTAAAGATAGGGAGGTTCTAGATGTCGATGAGATGGGTCGGCTTTGTCGGTCAGTTTCGTCGGTGATTGTGATGGATGGAGTATTGTAGTCGGTGTAATCGGGGGGGAGTGTGACGGCGTTTTGTTCTCTGTCGACTGTTTGGCTTAGTGTGATGGGTATTTGTGATGTATCGTCGTTTAGCGGTTCCGAACGCGCTGTTGTGATTCTGTAACAAATTACATTAGGAATGTTCAAATTTAATTTTTCCAGCTAAATATTGAATTGCAGTACAAATTATTGTACTTTTGTCACAGCACATAAGTCACAGCTAAAAATCGAACACTTTTTTTTTATACTTTATAGGCTAGCGTTTGACCACTATCTCACCTGTTGGTAAGTGATGATGCGGTCGTAGATGGTAAGCACGCTAGGCCTAGAATGGGAACTGGCTCTCAAGGATAGCTGCCGGAACACATATGTTTGGTGACAGATTTTCTAGCTTGAGGGTGGTACCTGGCCAGGCGGACACTAGATAGTGTCTTACCACCATGCGGGGGTTGTTGGTTTCTTAACGATGTTTTCCTTCACCGGAGGGCCACTGTGAGAAGCGCACATACAATTTTTTGATAGAAAAATCCATTGGTGCACGGCGGTTTGAACTCGGTACCACGGCATCAAAGCCGACCTTTCTCCCGATTTCGCCACCGGCCTCATGTTTTAAGATGGTTTAAGGTGCTAGTTTAGAGCATTTAAGTTTTTTGACGTGATAACGTCTTATACATCGATGAACGCCGGCAGCACGCACGAAAAATTGTCACGTTCCTCGTGCAAGCCGAACAAACGATAGAGGCACAATCGTATAACAAACATATTACTATTGGGTATACTGTATGACGTTATCACTTAAAATTATCGTTCTTAAACTGACTTTGCAGACAACCAATTTTTTTTAATGCTCTGCAAGCAACTGACCACCTAACGTTAAATGACGATGTGGTCCAAGATATGGCACGCTTGCCCAGAAATTGCTTTGTTTATGGATTAGTACCATTTTTCGTCGTAAAAATTTCAAATAGGTACTCATGGTAGCTTTACGAAAACAATTTAATATTTAATGGGTAAATAATAATTATAATTAAGTTTAATAACTAAACCAACCGACTTCCATGCCGCGCGAGTCATTTTCAGTAGCAAGTTTAAGACGTTTATCGTCATATCTCTTGAGATACTCATCAGATCTCAATGAAATTACAATGGGACCACCTCGGAAACGAACCCTACCGATTAAAAATATTAATCACTCAAATCGGTTCACATTCACAATTGACGGAGTAATCGCGTAACATACACACACAAAAAAAAAAACATAAAGACGAATTGAGAACCTCCCTCTTTTTGGGAAGTCGGTTGAAAAAATAAGATTATACCTTCTTAAAGTCCTGAAGCTCCGTCGTAAAGTGTTCAGCAGGCGGGCGCCCGTAGCAGTCGAGTAGGATGGAGGGGGGGTGTACTTAGGAGGGGGGTCGGGAGCAGGGGCGGGGGGGACTGCGCGGGGCGGCGGCGGAGGAGGGGTTAGATTGGGACGGTAAAGGTTCTGGATACGCTGGAAGTAAAGAGACAGAATATGACATATTTGATAGTGGAATGATGTCTGTGTTCTTAAGTAGAATCCATCAAACCTGCCCGTACAAACGTGATACCACCAAATACATAGTTTTAAGAAGTAACATATTTTCTACTTTTACTTATTTATCTCTACTACTATTATACAGACTTAGTATAAGTCTTATCTTATCTAAATCGAAAATAATAGTAAATTTCTCACGCAATTTTGCGACAATTTCCTTCGTCATACAATCCCTATAAAAGAAACGTGTTTTTTTGGCAATTTTTTTTTAATATTATTTATTGTACTGTGGTATTTGTTCAGTTTCTTACTAGCAAGCTATAAATGCCGTGGGAAAATTACCGCATTTTAACAACTTGCATCAATTACTATCAATGACTTAACAATGATCTTTAGATCACGTACTTTTCGTAATGCAAGGTGTATATAAACATCGCAACGTCACGTCTTATTATGTAATGCCATTATGTAACTTATCTCGATAACAATAGGATTTATTTTATCGATACGTGATTTATTCTAAGACCTATTCATCTGACTAAATAATAATACCTAAATATATATAAGGGGATTTTCAACCGTGTGTCGTATGTGACGATGACAAATCTTTTTGATAATAAAACTGGATTTCGTGAAGGAAAATGAGTCATAGTTCTTATTATTACAAGCAGACAAACAATTGACTTAGGCCCCTTGACTATTAGAGAGATATTTATTTTCTCAAAATGTGTGTGCATAGTAGGTTATTACGCTCGCACTCAAGGAAAAAAATCACTTTATAGATTTTGATTTATTTTAAGATTTTAGAATTTTTAGACGTGCGTACAATAATACTGCCTACATACTGAATAAATGCTTTGACTTTTAACCGACTTCAAAAAAAGGAGGAGGTTTCTCAATTCGACCGTATATATATATATATATATTTTTTTTTTTTATGTTTGTTCGCGGATAACTTCGTCGTTTATGAACCGATTTCGATTATTCTTTTTTTGTTCGAAAAGAGATATCCCAAGTGTGGTACCATGGTAATTTTATCGAGGTATGATAAGTATCTCCAGAGATATTGAGATAAACATCTCAAAATTGGTACTGAAAATGAATAGCGCGGCATTGAAGTCGGTTGTTTTTTAGTTTTTAAACGATATTATTACTTTGACTCCTTGGTGGTATGTATTTTTATGGTAGGATTTAGAAGCAGAATGCTTCGAGTGATATGGTGATAATATTTTTAGGGACCGTTTACGAGTTCTACGTCACTTACCAATTCTTCCAAACATTCACTTGTGGCAAAATCCTAGCCGCATAGAAAATTAAACAGATCTTAAAATGTTCGATATCCAATATGGGAACGAAATTCAAATCAAACAAAAAAGCTAACTTTGACGTAGGACACGTTCAAGTACGATAATTAAGTAAATACACACGTAGAATTAACCTAATTATTCTAAGCATACACATACATTACTTTTTTACAGCAAAATACTCAAAAAACGTAATAAAAAAATCCAGCTTAAAATGAAATAAAACCGGCCAAGTCAAGTTGGACTCGCCCACCGAGGCTTCCGTACCAACGTTGGTCAGTACCAATTAAGCTAGACCTTTAAATTGTATGAGCGCTCATATAACTCAGAGGCCTATCTTAATTGCCGTTAACTATGTATGTATGGGTACACCCCTTAATTTTCAACCTTTTTTTATTTATTGGATTTTTTCCTTTTTTTGTGCTGTAAGATCTTGCTTCTTGCCAAATTTCATGATTCTAGGTCAACGGGAAAGTACCCTATAGGTTTTCGACCCAAAACCTATAGGGTACTTCCGGTTGGTTGACCTAGAATTGTCAATTTTGGTTAAAAGCAAGGTCTTAAAGCACAAGTAAAGAAAAAAAATTGAAAAATGTTTATCGTGTTGACTCAGGACCTTGATTCTTGTACACCTAATAGGGATTATAGACTTCAGTATCTGCTAGGCTATTCTGTAAGCTATCTCGACAGCGGAATCCGCGGTGAGATTTGACTTTCGTATTAAGAAATTCAACCGTATTACGAACTCGATACGATTGAATTTCGTAGTACGAAATTCGAATCTCACCGCGGATTCCGCTGTCGAGATAGCTTACAGAATAGCCTAGCTGGTATAAATTTCAACTTGCTAGGTCGACCCGTTAGGCCTCTGAGTTATATGATCGCTCATACAATTTAGAGGTCTAGCTTAATTGGTAGTAACCAACGTTAGTACGGAAGGCTCGGTGGGCGAGTCCAATTCGACTTGGCCGGTTTTTTTTTACTTGAAGATGAGAACGAGTGGATTCTAGTAGAGCCGGCACATCATAGCTGTGAATTTCAAGAAGGTAATTATCATTCTAACAAATAAGGTAACTTACATCGAGTATATCCGGCGGTCCCTTGTTCATGTACCGCCAGGTCTGTATGAAGGCAGCCACCGGTATGATCAGTATCGTGCCTTGTTGTATGAACACCGCCACCTGACGCGACCATACTGGCCAGTACCTGTTAATACAGAAAAAAAAATTAAGTAAGAAAGAATAGTAGATTGTATACCAAGGGTGCAATATAGTACGTTGCTGCGAGGCCACTTTTTTTAATCCAGAGCGAAGCGAAGGATTCTAGAGTAGAATCCCGGGCGTAGCGAGGGACGAGAGTTTCCGATAAAAACGTCGCACCTTTTGCAGTTTTCACCCGATTAACATTTTACCCTTAACTCATTGACATATTATACATAAAGATGTGAAATACCTACAGAAAAAAGGTGCATATCTAAACCTAAAATGTATGCCATTAATTGTCCATTGGTCCATTGCTAGGATTGTGTCAATCAAGGTCATCAATGGATAATCAATGGCATTCATTTTAGGTTCCATTATGACTTCAGGGCACTTTTTTTGAAGTTATATCCATACAAGCAAATGTATCGCGTCACCTCCATGTCTATATGTATTTCCTACTCCATGGCTAAAAATGTTATTATGACAGTCTGTGACCACAGACTAAAAATGCCAATAATTCTAGCGCTTTTTTCTTCTTCTTCTTGGCCACCACAATATATGTGTATTGTGCCACTTTGCGCGCTTAATTTTTTTTTAATTTGTTTCCCCGTCTATATGATGTTGCGATATTTTTTTTTACTTAATTAACGCCGCGCGCTCTCTATTTAATAGGACAGTAACATTTCCCGTACAATATTATTATTGAACCTCCTTAGACATGGCACTATAAAAGAACAGTCAAAGCCAAAAATTAAAAAATTACTTTCCCGCCCTAGGGCAGAAATGACCTACTTTGCGCGCACTTATCGAAGACCAAACCATCACTTTTCGAATAGATGGGATGAAAAATAAATTTATACAGCTTAACTACACAAAAACGAGAAATTATTACAAAAATGTATAACTGATTAAACAATTTCAAAACAAAAAAAAACAAACATTTTAATTAGAAACTAAAAAAAATTGTTACTTATTTCTTTTGAAGGTAGTTGCTGAAAAGGCCTATCTCAGCACAAAATGTTCAGGCAGATACCCACCAGCAGGGCTAGCATGGCAAGGGGACTATTTTGTCTTTCCACCTATCCGTGTTTTGTTTGGTGGAGAAGGCAAATTATCAGTAAAGTTTTTCGACAGTTATAAACGCTCGTTGACTAATCAATTATTTTTTTGAACTCTTAAATACGAAACAATATCAAAACTCGGGGATAAACTTCACCAAGCGTTTAAATTGTTGTGTTGATCTCTTGTCAGTGGCGAAAAACAGGGAAATATTTTTTTTTCCCCCGGGGATAAGGCTAGCCCTGCTGAACGCTGCTGATTTTCAGATAAGCATAAAGCGGGTGTTGAACTATATCGAATCAGATAAAAAAACCTGATCTTTTTTTTAGGTTTAGGTTAGGTTCCAGCACTATCAAGTGTTCGCCTAGATAATTTCCCTAGAGTTATAAACCTAACACCAAACATCTATTGTTGTGTGTTTTGACAGTAGTCCTTGAGAGCCAGTAACTATTCTAAGCCCAGCGTGCTACTTTACCACATTGTCACTTGCAGCAGGTGAGATAGAGGTCAAACGTATCACAGACTAAACAAAGTAATAAATACAGGGTACAAAATACTCAATATCTAGAATTCTGAAGGTAATTGGTGTAGTGAAGTGACTCACAGAATTCTGATAATATTTTTTATTATTTCTAATTCTAATTGGTCATGGGGGCAATAAGACCTGCACTGATGTCCCGCTGAGGGTTGTGCATTTCCCCCTATCAGCGATCACCCAAGCCACCCCAGCCAGCAACGCTTCCAGTAGTGAGGGTTTTATTATTTGATAGACTAGCGTTTGACCACTATTTCGTCTGGTGGTAAGTGATGATGTGGTCGAAAATGGTAAACAAGCCTAGAATGGTCTGGCTCTTATTGGTTGTGCGCTACCGGAACATCGTAAGGTTATGGTGGCAGATATTTTCCTTGATAGTAGTAAGCAACTTTTTTTGGTAAATGTCAGGAGGAACATCGATATAGTGACACCTGTGTAAACTCATGAATACACATAGAAAAATCCATTGGTGCACGCCTAGTATTGGAACCGGCGAACTTCCGGTTCGAAGGCAAGCCATTCTGTCCTTTACGTCAACGGGCCGTCCCGAGGTATCCAGAATTTTACGTGAGACAAATTTGGTTATGGACAGACGTGATCGCAAACTAACACACGAGCGCTAACCTAACTTCATATTGTGCCATAAATAACGCAAATAAGCCTTTTAGAAGACAAAATATTGGACAGTAATTAATGTTAGTAATAAGTTCTATTGTAAAGAAAAATAAAGCTGTAATCTCACCCAATAAGTTTTCTCCACGTGTACAGTTGTTTTTGTTGTCCTATTCGGAAATCCATCACGCAGATAGCCTGCAAAAGAAACTGTAGTATAAAATTCAATAAAACAAAAAAACTACTTGATATGTTGTTCTGACAGCTTTCAGTAACATCATCCTATTTTCATTCGCAGATCAGCTTGTTGCCACGTTAACTCGTTAATCCTCTTTCTAACAATAGCAACACTTACACAGAGTAACACAGGCAGCACCACAGTCCATGTAAAGCGCAGTAGCGCCGCTAACGTCGTGAGAGTAACATATAAAGTACACTTACACAGAGTAACACAGGCAGCATCACAGTCCAATTAAAGCTCAGTAGCGCCGCTAACGTCGTGAGAGTAACATATAAAGTACACTTACACCACAGTTTTACAATCATACAGTTTGGAATCGAATGTACTTGCGCAGAGCAACGGCGGGGTACTCGCGGGGAGGCGGGCGGCGCGGACCGCGTCCCACAACCTTACTTAGTTTGTGGGATCGCACGAGGGACGCCGTGAACGTGTTAATGCACGAGCGAGTTTTAGTTACGAGTTTTATTGGACACTTGTTCTGTGTATGTAAAATACTATCGGCATCATTTATATTTGGTATAAAGGCTCTATATAAACTAAGGTTTGTAAGTACATACGCATCACGTCGCTATGATCTTGTGTGGGCCAGAGTCACAGTTTTACAATCATATAACAAATCAAAAGCAATTTATCATGAGCTCGTAGATTTTTTTTTGTAATCCTTGCACATTTGCGGCTGATAGCGTAAGTACTACCTACTCGGGCGGCGGTGTCGTCAAACATCAAAGTCGATTCTCAACTGTATGATTGTAAAACTGTGCTTACACAGAGTAACACAGGCAGCATCAGAGTTCAATTAAAGCTCAGTAGCGCCGCTAACGTCGTGAGAGTAACATTAAAGTACAATTACACAGAGTAACACAGGCAGCACCACAGTCCAAGTAAAGCTCAGTAGCGCAGCTAACGGCGGGAGAGTAACACATTATGTATAGTACACTTACACAGAGTAACAGAGGCAGCACCACAGTCACAAAGTAAAGCTCAGTAGCGCCGCTAACGTCGTGAGAGTAACACAAAAAGTACACTTACACAGAGTAACACAGGCAGCACCACAGTCCAAATAAAGCTCAGTAGCGCAGCTAACGTCGCGAGCGAAACATATAAAGTATACTCACACAGAGTAACACAGACAATACCACAGTCCAAGTAAAGCTCATTAGCGCAGCTAACGTCGCGAGAAAAACATATTTAGTATACTCACACAGAGTAACACAGGCAGCACTACAGTCCACGTAACTCCCAGTAGCACAGCTAACGTCGCGAGAGAAACATATAAAGTATACTCACACAGAGTAACACAGGCAGCACCCAGTCCAAGTAAAGCTCAATAGGGCAGCTAACGTCGCGAGAGAAACATATAAAGTATACTCACATAGAGTAACACAGGCAGCACCACAGTCCAAGTAAAGCTCAGTAGCGCCGTTAACGTCGTGAGAGTAACATATAAAGTACACTTACACAGAGTAACACAGGCAGCACCACAGTCCAAGTAAAGCTCAGTAGCGCCGTTAACGTCGTGAGAGTAACATATAAAGTACACTTACACAGAGTAACACAGGCAGCACCACAGTCCAAGTAAAGCTCAGTAGCGCAGCTAACGTCGCGGACAATCTATTCCTAGCCGCATACAAGGCAGCTACGACCGCGTCGGGAGAGTACGGTCGACCTCGGACCACGAACACTCCGCAAGCGAGCGCGATCTGTACGATGCAGTGGAACCAGGCCCCCACGCACACGTAGTCGATGTAGTGGACTATCCTTATACCCGCCTAGGAATACAATAAAATAGTTGCTTATGAAAATGTTGCGTAAACTCTGTCATTATGCTACTATTTTTTCATTCATTATCAGAACTTTACGATATGAGATAGTTAGATTATGTATGAAAATAGGTCATCAGATTTCGAACATATTCAACACTAATCCTAACTGATATTATAAATGCGAAAGTAAATCTGTCTGTCTCTCTCACTTTCACGCCAAAACCACTGAACCGATTTGAATGAAATTTGGTACACAGATAGTCTTAGAGCCTGAGAAAGGACATAGGCTACTTCTTAATGCGAAACAAGGGTTGTAAGAAGTTGAAAGGGGGGATGAAATGTTGTATGGAAGTATCGTCATTTTTAGAGCTAGAAGCTTGGAACTTATTTTTTAGGCTGTTGATTCGATATAAATAAATATGGGATAGGGGGAGGGGGGATTAGCGCGGCGTTGTACGGTGCGGTGTAGGTGGGATACGCATGTCTTATTTGTAAAATAATTAACCTAAACAATTAAAAATGCTTCCCAAAGACACGCGGACGAAGTCGCGGGCCCAGCTAGTAATAATATAAATGCAAGAGTATACATTATATATTACATATATACAATATTGTAATTTGTTAATATTTTTAACCGACTTCACAAAAAAGGTGAAGGTTCTAAATTTACCTCAGAACTCCGTCAAATCTTAACCGATTTGAAAAAATCTTTTTTTTTTGTTTGAGAAATTATGCCTCCCGTTTAGTCCCATTCAAATTTATCGAGATCTGATAATCATCTCCGGAGATATGGAGATAAACAATATTAACAAAGTATACCTTGATGACTACTGGCTACTTTGAGTATCGCGGCATGAGAAGTCGGTTTTTTTTGTACGATCATAAATTATTTTATTTCAAACTCACTCAATGGAAAGTGACTGCATCTTCTAAGAGCATGTTTGTCTTAATGTTCGGCAAATAGTGAGACTGAATTAGGCCTGTATTATATAGAACGATAGTTATATATTAATATTAGGTCATCGAGGTTATTAGGTCGAATGACGATCACAGGGTGATCACTATTATAATGAAAACGACTTACATCAGTACAAAGCAGCAACCCCATAGCCAGTCCAAACACACAGCTGAAGAATGTAATGCTAGTCTCCCACACCTTGAGCGCCTCCACATTGATAGCCATGATGCCAGTGATGACGCAGTGCCATATGGCGAGCTGCTGCGCTATGCCGAACATTATCAGGATGAAGTAGAATATCACCGCCCATGCTGGAGACAGCTGCAAAATAATCACATAACATGGTGACTGGTTAAAGAATGTACCTACTGTAGGAGGATGTTCAGTACTCGATTCTGATATCGAATATATAGAAAAATTAGATACTTAAAATGTTATCGAAATATCCTGAATATATTTATGTACGGACACCCGCGCATAGTTATCAAAGTTGATTGTCTACAAACAGCGGTTTGCCGAATTCGTGACGTTTGACACTGTTCACGCGCAGCCCACAGCCCTCACTAATCGGTCGGTTCTGAGTTCTGCGCCCGCCGCGGCACTTTGAAGATTGGACCCGAAAGCGCGCCGCATCGCCTGCGCGGTGACCATATTTTCTGAATATTAATACACTTATTTCGTTGGGGTTTACTATGTAGTTAATCAATATTGTCACTTTATTGGTTAAATAATGTGACCATTAACAATCGTGTCCTTCAATATGTCGCCTTACCAGTCAGTCTGTATATTACATTCAGAGTTTAATGACATTAGTACTTAATATGTTGTTGCTTTAGGCAAACTTGATTTAACAGCACTATAGTTAGGTCAAACGCTCGCTATCAGCGAGGCAATAAAATCTGGAAACTAGACGCCGCCTATTGCTCTCTGTCGCAGTTACTGGTCTTTCAGGAGACATCTGACGCACCAATGTCGTGTTAATGTTTATATTATGAAGAATTAAATCATAATTTAAAACCACCCCCACCAATTTATGTATAATATGTTCATTGAGACTATTCCAATGAGCCTAAATACGACATCTCTGCTGTTAGTTGGTGAGTAGTTGAGTACCTACTCCGCAGATTCCAAAAGGCCCAACATCGGGTCAATGCTACCATGTTCTTACACCAACATTAAAATAGGAAGATACCGAATTTTATCGCTGACTGTCGGCGGCGTAGGTGTGTAGGTGTGTCCTTAAGAGGTACCCTATGTCTTATTCCATCATATTTGCTATCTCTACGCAAAATTCACAATCGAGACTTTTTAGTCATTAAAGCCGTGAACAAACAAACAAATTGACTTTATAATACACATTTATAATATTGATGGTGGATTATGGCGACAGATTGCGATAAACACGTTACTGCGTTTTGCACAGCCTTATCTAGAGGGATCGTAAACGGATAACATCATAGGAAACAACAAGTTTGTATGTTAGTCAATACCACGAGGTTAACTGGGTTAATTGTCATATTTTTCTATTCCAGTACACAAAGAAATGAGATAAAGGCAATAATACAATTAGACAAGATTACAAAAAGATTAGTTAGTACATTACGATACGGGTGACCTAAGTTATCTATTATTGCACGGCGTGAAGTTAGCGCCCGAGCGCAGCGAAGGTGCTAAAGACCGTGTCTATGTCGCAGCCAACTAGCTTAATTAGCCGTTCAATCAACAGCCAAGCCTCTTTACTAAACAGAGCCGTTCAACCAGCGACCTGAATGATATTCAGCCATTTGAAGGTCTTCTGTACCTTTATTTAAACGCGTATATAATATATATATATATAGCGTCGGTTCTGGGGCCTTATTCAGTATGACCATTTTAAAGTCTTACCGTGCCGTGTTACGTTATCTCCGCGTTATGGTATTCTCTATGCCAATTTCAAATTCGGTAACGCGATAGGGTAAGGTTATGAGCGCGTTTTGAGATATCGTGACATATGAGGACGTGCAACGCGCGCGTTTTGAATAATTTACCTATAGTGTGGCATACAGTATACAATTTTTCAATAACGTAACGTGGCGCATTAAGGAACGCGTTATATCATTGGTCATACTCAATAAGGCCCCTGGTAAAGCGCGTTCGCTGTCGCGGTCTGCACGTCTCGCGGTGGTCACTGTTCTCTAGTGCGTTGCCTTATTGTCAGACTAAGCCAGTTTATTAAATGTTGTAACAAACGCTACGGCTGAATATCATTCAGGCTGCTAGTCGAAAATTAAGAGGTTAGTTAGGCTGTGGATTGAACGGCTAATTAAGCTAGTTGGCTGCGACATCTACATGACTTAGGTCAGCGAGTATCGTATATTATTTTACATCTCTCATATTCGGTAAGTAGGTCCTTATTACCCCCAAATGGGGCTTGTAGGTAACCAATTAGCGCTCTAGGGTAATAATGTAGCTAGAAAAGCCCTAGGGCGGTAAGTAATTAAAAAAAAAACTCTTCACTCTTTCAAAAAGTTCGCGTACATCTAACCATCATACTGGCAATAGACATCATGCATTCAGCCCAATGACAAAAGAGGTCGCTTCGCTATTCAGCCTTGTCTTCGTATGAGTATAATAGTCATCAATTTTAAATATCGAACGGCGAAGATCAATTTCGTTATTGAAAAAATAAATAAAAAAAGATGAAAAAATGCGGGAATAGAAAACTTTTACTTTAAATATTGTTTGTTTTTGGGATTTTTTTATAATTACGTGCTAATTAGGAAAAAAACATGAGTTCTGCAAGTGATGAAGAAATAAGCTGCACTCCCGATTCAATGAAAATGGAAGCTGAAGCAGCAAGTAACAATCATTTCACTATACATTTTAACTAATAAAATGTTTTATACTTGTAATGCCGGTTTTTTCTACTTACCTCACAGTCGAGATGTAAAGCAGAGTAGTTAGCTCGGGTGTAAGCATCAATTGCGCCCTCGCTGCGCTCGTGCGCCTAAATATCTCGGGCTGCAATTGATGCCTTACAGCCCTTGGCTACTAATCTACTATTCCAGCTCGTGTAACATTAATCTGCCATTAATTGTTAATTTGTTGATAAAGTAATTTTAAAAAAATATTTTTTTTTTTATTTATTTACGACTAAGCAAACATTTGACTACAATCTCACCCGATGGAAAGTGATGATGTAGTCGAAGATGTAGCACGCTTGCTCAGTAAATACCTATTCACTCTCGATTTGAACATTGCCAGGTTATATTTTTCAGGAAACACAGTCGACGGCAGGGAATTCCATTTATCCATATATCACAGAACTCTGTTTTAGGTTAATTCTTATAAGTACGTCTTATTTACTAATACACCATACACCGCCGTATCCTTTTACCCATTTTCCATCTAAAGGTTGTCTGGAAGAGATCGCTTTTATCGATAATACCGCATATTGTTACACTATAATTGTAAAATTGTTATGTAATAGGTACTCTGTATGTAATGAGGTTTTCTATAAAGTGTTTCTATCTGCATATCTGTATATTCTTTTGTCGCAACAATATTCGTTATGCCTATTTCGTCATACACGTGTTCACATAATTTCATGTTAAAACATTGCGCTTACCGAATAATATGTAAATACATTAGCATCAGAACTGGCAGTATTATAACTATATTAGTCACAGAGTAAGTTAGATAACTAAATGTTACTGAATTTAATACAATCGGTTAAAGCGTGTTATGAACGTTGTTCGGTAGATTTTCAGTAGTCTGTGGTGTGTTTTGAAACACGTGTCTTAAAGATATTAGGCAATTTAAATAAAAATATGTTTAACATGGTTTATTTATGTGAGTAGATAAATGCTTGTAGATCAATTAACATGTTTAATTACTGATTCATTTTGCATTGAAATAACAAACTTGTGATTAATTTTAATTGTAATTGTGAGTTTGTAACATTATTATAATTATATTATATATTTACATAGTATAAAACAAAGTCGCTCCCGCTGTCTTTTAAAGTACGCAACGGATTTTAGTGCGGTTTTCATCAATACCACAGAATAAAGAATAGTATAAATAGATAGAGTGATTCATGAGGAAGGTTTATAACCAGGATTAAATGAAGGCAAAGCCGCGAGGCGCAGCTAGTATTAATATATATTATAAATTCAGTGAACGTAGATTAAAAATGAAAATGTAGTAAAATATAATGGGCAGTCTTTTCAGAACTTAAACTGTAGCTATAATAATACTTAAATACAAAATTTAGAACCACCCCCGATTGATTTTTATATGTATAATTGGTTCATTGAGACCATTCCAATGAGCTTAAATACGACATCTCAGACGAGGAGTTGAGAGTATTCTGCAGATCCAAGAAGATGTCTTGTCTCAGCATTAAGGCAGTTTTACACAGTGGCAGTAACTGACGTCAGTGCTGGCGCCGAAAACTGAGTCGTGCTATTTAGACGCAGTCAGTATTTCGTCAGTAGTCGAGGAAAGCTTTTCACGATGAGCACACGTTTGTAAAGTCAGTTCGGAAAAATGAATTCTCGAAAACAGCAAAAAATAAAACTAAATAATTTTTGAGAAAATTTACGTTTGTCATGATGCAAGAAGTAACTGGTATGTTAGAAGAATAATTATCCAAACAGAAAAGTCATTTTTTGATGCGGTGCGAGTGGTGCGACGCAGCGTGGTCACCGTACAATACAGTGGCAGCGACTGACCAGCGACTGATTCGACATTTCACACGGTGTCAGTTGCGCTGGCGCGGGTGGCGGGGGGAGCGGACTGACGCAGAAAATATGAAGCGGGAATATTGAAGTCAGTGCTGACGCGACAGTACTGTACTGACTTGAAATCAATTTATACGATGGCAGTGCCAGGTCAGCAATGACTCGGCAGTCGACTGACGTCAGTTACTGCCGCTGTGTAATACTGCCTTTAGATCAAATTTAACATATTATATTCTTATAATATTCTTGCAATATAATTGAAGTAACAGGATACTGAATTTCAAATTAATCCATTTGATTTCACTAATGTAAACTACACTAAACAGACGGTAGCAGTGTGACAGGTAAGTAGTGCGCAGAATCGCCATTTTGATTTTTTGACATCCGCGGTCAAAGGACTACGAGTTTACGAAAGTTGCTATCGTAGTCTTTTCAACCAAAAAAGAGCTGATAATATTTGACGTCTGAACGGATTTTCATGAAACAAAGCTAAAAAAACAGATACACAGACACAGATACACACGTCAAACTTATAACACCCCTTCTTTTTGCGTGGGGGGTTAATAAAAGAGGTAACTAACTGCCTTTAAAGTCTCATTATCTCGTCAAATTTTTAAAGCCCACATTTAAATACAAATTTACAAGTTGAATAACCCACATAAGAAATATATACAATGAGAGCACACGCATATTTTCACGTGCCCGACATAACTATAAGCAAATAAAAAAACATTCCATATTTAAAAGTAACAGAAAAGTTTAATAGCAGGTAAGTCTTTACTCACCAGATTAGCTGGCAACACCGCAAGCGTGGCCGGTACTATCTGAGTAGCCAGTTGTAAGGGCTGCCATCCGCTTAAGGTCCGCGCGACGTTGCCAGTTCTCCACACTGTCACTCCCACTAGGCTGCCATAGTGGCCCATATATCGTATGGGTGTGGATGCGACGTTGCCAGGCATGGGCTCTGATGATGGCCATATGAACTGGGATGATTTTACTGTTTCTGGGGAATGAAGATTTTGGTTTAGTAATTAAATTATATTATTTATTTTTCTGCCTCTTCTGAAAGTTTAACAATTATGGTATGGAAAAGAATGTAACTTTGAAAAACCTAAACTAATAATGTTGAAAAAAAAAATGACTGTCGCGGCATTTAGAATTGCGCCGAAGATTTTGATATTGAAATGGTAGTAACATTCACTGATACTAATTCTGGAAAGTAGATTTAGCAACTGCCAGTCAAAAGTTCGTGATTGAAAATGGTTGTAAGGCGTCCATTACATTATAGGTTATCCGTCATTCTAATCTAAACCATCATTCATGACTGATGGTTGCCGACGCTCAAAATCAAAGTATCTAAATATCGATCAGTCACCGTCATTAAACCCATTAGGCGTCCATTACCCGATAAGTTTTGCTATCAGTTTGGTCACAGTCACGGCTGTGACTGATTGATAACTGATCGTGTAATGGGGTGACTGACCGATATTTACATACTTTGATTCGCTGCATGAGCAACCATCAGTCATGGCTGATGGTTTTGAAGTTTTGAATGACGGATTACCTACCGTGTAATGGACGCCTTAGACGATAGGTTATCCATCAGTCATAGCCGTGACTGCCAGCAATCTGACAGCAAAACCTATCGTGTAACGGACGCCTAAGCACAGATTATATAATAGTTACTACGTAAACCTAAGAGTCTTTCATACAAACGAAACAACTCACCAAAACTACCAGGAACATATGAATATCCGTAGTTCTTCAATATTTGCACGCAAGTGTTGGCCAGGAACGAGCCTAGGAGAAGCATAGCGAATGTGAAGGCGACTATGCAGGCGCTTTCTTTTTGCAGCATTTTACTGGTTTTGTTCTTTTCGTTCTTATGTGATGTTAGTTGCATTACACACGCTCCGAGCAGACCCCAGGTTAGAAATGTCTCTTGGGCTGCGGCGGCCCAACTCTGGAAAGGTTTAAATTAAGGTAGTTGTTAAGTCCCATGGCTCCGTCCGCGTTAAAAATTATCCAATATCCTATTGCATCATATTTGGCTATCTTTTTAAGGGTTCCGTAGTCCTGACAAGGAACCCTTATAGTTTCGTCATGTCCGTCTGTCTGTCTGTCCGAGGTTTTGCTAAGAGACCGTTAATACTAGAAAGCCCCCCCCCCCCCCACCTCTAAAAGCTAAACTGCTAGCTTGAAAAATCTGGTAAAAAATTCGTGATAATAGTACATTTCATGAACTTTAAAGGAAAACTTTAGCGGTTAAGATAACTTTATTAGTTTAGCAGTAATAGTCGTTGAACTTGGGTGTTGGATAATTTTGTACCAAATACAAAATCCTTAGAATAAATCCTTAGTGACAAAGACGAAGTACCTAGTTGCTTGTTTATAACGGGTAAAGACTTACATTTAATAACGGGCTACTACGGAACCCTACACTGCGCGTGGCCCGACACGCACTTGGCCGGTTATTATATCTTATAGGCTAGCGTTTGATCACTATCTCGCTTGGTTGTATGCGATGATGTGGTGGTAGATGGTGTACACGCCTAGAATACTTCGACATTCAATGGCTGTGTCCTGCCGAAACACCGTAAGATTTTAGCGACAGATTTTCTTCTTGATGGTGGCAAGCTACTTTTTTGTTGTAAATCAGGCGGAACATCGATATAGCCGCAGTAGTTAGCTACAGTAGGTACACATTTCTCATTTAATTTTCATTCAAAGTATCATAAGGCAATTCGTCTCACTAGTCAAAATCATAACTTTCTTAAGCGTAAAGCATTTTAATTGAATACATACATTGCTGTTGATAAAGAATTCGCTCCATTCAGTCTCAGCGAAGATATTAGTGACAGTATCGTAGGGTATTAGAGTAAGTAGCTTCGTGCATAGAACTAGAGTTCCGCAGATCGGTAGAAATATTAACATGTAGACAGCCTGTAAAAAAACATATATTAAACCACTGCCTTGGAATAGAATTCCTTGCCGGTTTCTATTTCCCAATAGCTACAACCCGGGGATCTTCAAATCGCGAGTGAACAGGTATCTACTAGGTAAGCGTGCTACATCGTCGACCGCATCGTCACTTAACATCAGGTGAGATAGTGGTCAAACGCTTACCTATATGCCATAAAAAACTCTGCAACTATTAAAATACACAGGAAGGCGTTGCTTTGAACACTTCGTCAGGCAGAAGGCGAAGCCAAATGTTATCTGGGAGAAATTGCTTACTAACAATATAATTAATAATATAATATATAATTATTTAGACCGCTCATATAATACCAACAGGAATAGGTAAGGTATAAGTAACTATTCTTTTATATTTTTTATATTGGTGTGCTGTGCAAAGAAGAGTTTTCTATTATTTTCTAAAGTGAACCTAACGCGACGTAATATCAGAGCGTCAGCTACATTTGTCTGACGTAAAATGTAGCTGCGTCACAAAATAGTACTGACCGCCCTGACATTGCTCTAAGTATCGCTTTTGTTTGAATGTTCGTGCGAAACGAGCCGTGATGCAAGTGCGATAAAGACAAACCTATTATGTTGAATGAGAGAGCATTAGCTCTCCTGCAGAAAACCCTTGATAGCACGCCAGGGCGTCGAATGTGACACCGCGACCCGCGAATACATATTTCCTTTAAAATGAAAGCTGGTTAATAAGGCTTACCTTGCCATAAGATCGCAGTCCTTTACTAAGCGAGACAAAGACGATCATCCAGACCACAGCCAAATTGAAAGCCACTTGGAACTTTATCGAACCAAAGTAAGTATTCGAGCCGCTCTTCTGTAAAACCTCACTGTGAAAGTACTGAGGCAAAGTTTCATGGATCTTGTTACTTCCGTTCCTCACGATATCTGCAATCGATACATTTCATTGTAGCACAAACTTAATCGACTAAATCGACCTTCGATACAGTTCCTGCATTTAAATTACTATTGATTAATGCCGAATTCGATGACATTGTACTTACGAGGATCTTGTTAATTGATGTTTTAATTTAATTGTATTTGCACGACGTGTAGTATCCGTAGATTTTATTTATGAAATGTATAACGGAACTTTTAAGTAATGTTATAGGTAAGAAAGCTTATTTTGGGGCCAGTTTCACCGGTTCCTGATAATGCGTTAGATAGTTATCTGACACATGGCGCCATTTAAAATCTGTCAGATTTCATCATATTAGCGTTATCAGGAACCCGTGAAACTGGCCCTTATTCTCTAAAATTAATAGCAAATTTCATGATTTGTCCTGCTGTTTCAGTGTAACGAGACAAAAAATATAATTGCATTTATTACAAGCATGTATATAAATTTGTTAGGGTCAAATCTTGGAAGCTAATTTAGTACCACTTCCTGTACCCTTAGTACGAGTTTTCATACCAAACTCCATATCGTATATCCAACAAAATTGTATAAAAAACAGTACAGCGCCTCTAGTGGTTACTACACTTAACTAAATTTAGACCAATCCCGGAGCCAGAGTAAGTCTAAAACTATGTGAGATCTGTCAAAAGCGTTTACGATAAAAACTCGTACAAAGGGTACTGATGTTTGTTGGACTCAATGTTAGTAAACTTGCGTATCTTCTGTGACAATACAATAATATGGTACCATCGAACTGATCTGACGATGGAGCCGGGCTGTAAGGACTGGAACTCCGTTATACTTATGGCAAATGGTAGGGCAGTGGAATTTGGGTTGGTATGTATTGTTACCATTAGTAATCCAAAATAAAATTTGTTTCATTATTTCATAATTTTTTGGATAGAAATTGTCTGAGGTACTGAAACATGCACTGGCTTGCGGGTGCACGTAATACGGTTGGCAACCCTACATTAATCAGGGGAATTAAACATGTGTTTTAAGTGTGACGTTCGACGTCTAGATGAAAGCTGAATGGCTCAATACTTCAATAATTGTTTTTTTTTTGTAAATTCAAAGCAATAAGTTATGTTTCTGTTATATCTATAATATTTTTTATTGAATATGATCTGTTTAATGTTATTTTACGTGTGTAAGTGCAAATTTTTAATTTGCTCATATACTGTATAAATGCTTTGACTTTTGACTTTTGAATTTTAATTGCACATGAGAACGTCTTTACAATAAGCTAGGGTTTAAAACAGTTTTTAACTTTTTATATTTATAATATTATACTAGCTGCGCCCCGCAACTTCACAGACATATTATCCTATGTTCTGTTCCACCAAACTAGCAACAAAATCCGTCCAACCGTTTGACCGTGAACAAACTAACTGACTTTCGTTTTTATAATGTTGTTTTTGATGATAGTTATTACTCACCATCGATATTGAATTCGTGAGGTAACGCCCATTTGTACTTGTCATTGGTAGTTATAAACGAGTCTCGGAAGTACACAAAGATCCAAGACAGACCGATTATACTGTACGTCCCGATAATAGCTTGAGTTATGAGCAGAGATACACCGACTCCTTGAAATATAGGCGATATCCTCCACATATCCACGGGACCAGATTCCAATATTTGTCCCAAACACAAGTACAGAGTGAACAGAGGTATTCCGATCAGAAACGATAGTATAAAAAACTGCACTATGAAGCTCGCTGCAACAAAAAGGATGTTTCAGTTATTACATTGCTAATTCTCACGTCTTTAGGAGATGGTTATCGTTGCGGAACGGATTGCGTACCTCCGAAATGAACACTGAATATGGCAAATCTAGAAATGTTGAATATGCCGACGGTACAGCTCAGGCAGGCTAACATCGCACTCATCCGATGTGGCCAAACTCCAAAAGGAGGTTCATCAGTCTCTTCGATTCTGAAAAGGACATTACACATTGTCATGATAACGCTATGATCGCAAGTTTTCTTCAAAATAATGATTCATTCGGCCTCGTTTTAGCGCGAATTGAATTGCAATATCACAAAATGTTGCAAGGTTATTTAATAACAAATGTAGGTCACAATTACCTCTCTTCACTGGCAGCTGTTGCCGTTTGAGCGATGGGCCCGATGGCTAAAGATTCGTTCGAGGAGCTGGAACTGCTACTCCTGGCGGTACTCCGGGCTGTGTTCCGACCGGTCCAGTCGCCGGTCGTCACGTCACTGTCTCCCGGAGACGGTAGAGATAAAGCTCGGTTCATGAGCAACGCGCGGCGTCCCACTATCAAAGGTCCAGAACTCCCGTCACCGCTGAGATTGGCGGCCGTCACCTGCAGCTGTATCGGCGCGCTGGTCGGCCTCATGTTCACGTGATCCAGGAACAATATGACCGGCAACGTGAGAGGCTCACATAACTCTCGCGCGCCGAGCGCCGGCAGTACTATCGGATCCAACCTCCTCATAGAATTCCGAAGGGTGTCGTTCGTGCTTGCCCGCTCTAGAGACGACACCAAAGCCTGCCGGTCGCTCGCCGATAGCTCGGAGAAGCTCTTTGACCGCCCGAGACTCGCCAAATGTGGTCTCTCGGAAAAGCTCTCGCTCATCTCCAAATCTTCGAGAGAAGGTGCCGAGGGCGCGTAGTTCGTGCACGTGATCACTTGCGTGTTATCATCCATGGAGCTGTGCCCCGACAGCATGGAGTCTTCATTGGTTTCACCGATCACCTCTTTAATCTTACAGATGAGATCCTCGTCGTCGCTGTCTAACGACTTGGTGGAGTCATCGAGGCAGGCGAGCAGGGACTTGTCCAGCACCTCGTCGAGATCGTTCAGTATGTCCATGAACTGGACGAGGGCGGTCGCCTGGAACTCCTCGTCGTTCGTGATGTCGCTGGAGGCTCGCGACGAGAAGTTCGAGTCAGACTTGTAGCACTCCGGCATGGTCTTCTGCAGGTCCTCGCGGAGGTCACCGTCGTCGGACGTCTTGTCGAAGTCATCGCTTCCGGGGTCGCTTTCGTTGCCCTCGAAGGCGCCGCTGGAGGCATCGCTATCGTTCCCCGGGATACGTTCCGTCTGTTCGTAGCGGCCTTCGCCGACGTTGACCGCTTCCATCTTTATCGCATGGCCCAAGTCGTAGCCTGCGCGCTTCGGTCTCGACCCTGCAACAAGGGCCGTTCGTTACCCGCGTCCTACTCCTGAACAAATCACAAAACAATATTCAAGTTATGCACATTGGAATGTGGCGATTCTCCACAGCCAGTCCATCGTTCGCAATGCCGCCGATTGCAGCGCGCCGTGTTAGTGTTTACGAGTGAATTGACTCGCTAATTAACCTAATTACCGAACGTTACGCGGCGTCAAAGAAGACTAAACGTTAACACATCGAAGCGAGGTGACCGAGCAATGTGAGGCACGGCGGACTGACATGATTCATTGGGGATTAGCTTTTTGATAATAACAAAAGATCTCATTCGTCGAGACGACTTTCTAGACACAAAAATGTACATGCAAGATCACCTTCGTAATTCATAGCGAACGGCGATTACGCTTTGTTCTGAATAATTCAAAGTCACAAAAGTGGAACAAATTATTTTAATGTATTCAGTAAGATAAGTATTTGATAATGTTAACATACTAACCGACTAATATTGTTTCAGGGTACTGAATCTTTGCAAGCTGTATGGTATGGATCACTGACTGTGCAGGTGTGTAGAGGAGCTATTAACAATTAACTTAGTGTAGGTTCTCGCAATAGCTTATCATAGTGATGATTAAGTAGTCTAGATAAGACATATACAATGTAAGGAAAATTGTAACACTTGAATAGAGGATATGTTTTGCAACTTGATAAGCGATATTTGTGATAGTAATTTTTTTATAGAACTCTATTTTAAAAGTAATGAGTGCATAATTTACAGCTATGCAGTAATTTATTCATCTAAATAGAATAACTAATATTTAATGTTCAGATTGAAGGCTATTTTTCTCTATCATAATTGCCTATATTTCAATGGACTGATAGTGCTTACCTACTATTTGGCAAGTGACTTTTAAGTTGGAGCATTTTGTCCAAATTTCAATATGATATATTTAAATTGACATTTGCTTTTTTTTTTATGAAACCATTTATGATAGATAAATAGATAGTATGCTACAGGTATTAAGTACAATAAACATTAAAAGTAAGATCAGACTCTTTATACTTCCCAAAATGTATTGCAAAATATCTGGGCCCCAAGTTCAAAATGTATGGGAATGACATTTTTTTTGCGGAAACACAAATGTCATTCCATACATTTTGAACTTGCGTTAGCGTGAATGGCAACAGGAAATTGGATTTTGTCTAGGGGCTGTCCAGGGCTCAGGAATGAATGAATTAATTAATCATTTGCCAAGAAAATTACTTCAGTAACAGAAAAAACATAAGAAACAGTAGTACAATGGACGGTCTTATCACTTAAAGCGATCTCTACCAGACAACCTTTGGATGGACAGGATTAACAAATTATAATATTACAGGGGTGTTTTAAACGTAACAGAATACATATGATACATAGATGCATATACATTGTAACTATATAGATATTATTATAATAGATACATATACCTCAATAAATACATATTATCTATATTAATTAGTTCTAATTTTACGTTAACTAAAAGTACATAAACACAAGTAAATAGATAAATACTTGTAATTAATAATGTCAAAAACTAAAACATATTACCCGAATTTTTAAATGAATGCCTGAGTTTAGATGAACACACACACAAAATAATAAATAACACTGACAAGTAACATGGATTAAGTACCTTCTTCTTGTAAGGTCGGACAAAAATTGATTCAGAGTTTGCAGAATACCATGCCTATTATGATTTTATTAGGTCAGTAATATCTTACTTACCACAAAAAACATTTAAGTTTGCTGTGACTAGATGATTCAGAAATGTGATACCAGAAAATGGTGACTAATATAATTGCTTATAGTAAAATATTCCTTAATAATTCTTGAAGTGTAATGCGAATACGAAAACATGTTGCCTAGCCTAGTAATTCATTAAATATGTAAACTAAAAAATTCCGCATAGTGTATTTCGAATCTGTGACTGTCTTGCTTGAAAGCTTGGGTGTAGGGATGAACTTAGGCTTAAGGAATGTATATTGTTTTCAATTGAATCCCAAAAAGGAGGAGGTTTTCAATTTGTCTTTGTTCTTTTTTTTTAATTGGTAGGGTATATTTCCAAGGTGGTCCTATTGCAATTTCATCGAGATCTGATAAGTATCTCCAGAGATATAATGATAAACGTTTTAAACTTGCAACTGAAACTGTCTCACACTGCACGGAAGTTGGTTGTTTTAGTCTTTAAACTATCTTAATTATGTTTGCAATATATTCCATTCATGTTGGGATCTATTAACATATTTCTCCATCTAAAGGTTGTCTGGTAGAGATTGCTTTTAGCGATAAGACTGCCTATTGTTATACTATTATAATAAGTTGTTAAGTAATAACTCTGTATGTTTAATAAGGTGTTCAATAAAGTGTTTCTATCTATCTATCTATCTATCTATCTAAAGGCTCTTTGCTATGTATCTTTAAGTAGATTTTTTTTAATAGGAATGCAAGGGCAAGTACACCTTCTTTTATAGCACCAGTACAATAATTTAAGGAGACTGTCTAAAATTTTTAAGATATTAAAACAAAACTTTTTTTAGTAAGCAAGTAAATGTACAATTTACAAAAAAAAACCTTTTATATGCAAACAATCTAGTTTCTAGAAAGCATCAAAACATACTATAAGACTATCTTGAAGTATGACTAGCCATAAGCAGAAGAAGAAGTATGACTACTAGAAATATCACATATCATAAATAACTTTTCTAATAATATACATAAAATGATATACATAATTTATTGCAAATTTATTACTAATAAAAATATAGGCACAGAAATCCATTATCAAAGTAATTAAGATATTGGATTTCTGTAACTTAACAAATTTTATGCTTGATCTTCACAGTACAATGATTGTTTGAGATTCTGAATCAAATTGTTATGGAGGGCGCTACCTACTTTATACCTTTCAGTCAAGGCCCAGCAACTAGCCAAGGTAAGTGTGTGTTGACTTTTTATTGCTTTCCATTTCTATATGTTAAGTGATTTTGTAAAAAAAAACTAGTGACTAACCCCTGGCATCGCACTATTAGATGATAATATATGCCTTAATTTTATGTATCAGCTTGTGGGTTTGAGTATGAATTAACAACTTCAACGATTGACGAATTATACACCTAAACCTGGAATCACTCTGTCTATAGGTAAATACCGGATGTCTAGTCATTATGAATGTATTAAGAATATTTCTATTAAAGAATTTTAATATACAGGGTGTCTGGTGAATCTTCTGCCATATACTACAGAGTCTAATAATTATACCCTCAAGTGTGTGGGTCATGGTGCGCTTAACATTTCTTATTAGTCATTTCTCATAATTATTAGGTATTTTATGCCTTCTTTTTTTAAAAGATTTATACTATCTGATGATTACATGAAGACAGTATGGTAACTTTTAGATATACTTCTTGCAAACTTTTGTCCTACAAGAAAGTTTCTGACCTATCAGGTAAAAAATATTTGTTGTCTTATACAGTTCATTAGACAAAAGTTAGCAGACACAACAGAAAATGATGAAATTATCTAACACAGAACAATTTACACAATCACCTTGACATGTGACGAGAATTCTCACTGATCCTTTGAATTGTATTGTATTGTAGTTCTTCTTCATGTACACTGTCGCAACACTTTCAAACGTTATTAAAAAACTTTTTTACATTAAAAATCTCAAACTTGTTGTTATTATTGGGAACAGCATGAATAGTTGGACGTTACAATAATAAAAAAGACAAAAGTAAATTGAATAACCTGGTTTCTTGCGGACTCCTTGTTGTTGACGCTACTTCCTTCTTTGAAAAATCACTTTCATCACTGCCCTGCACCCTTCTAAATTTTCCTCAAACATTAATTATTAATTACAGCATATTAGTTAGTTTGAATATATTTTCAATTCACTTAAATTATTAAACAAATTATTTATTAGAGCAACAACCTCAGTCGGCAGTCGATTCGTTCGATTCGATTCGACGATTCGATTAATTGAATAGTCAGTATATATTATGTTACTCTTTGAATTGAATTGAAAGGAAGTGGTGAAATGACATCTATGCGTAGCATTTATGACAACGACATAGTTCATACACAACAGCTTGACAGTGACAGCGCAAATGACTAGACTATACGGAGACAGAGTATATTAAAATAGACCTGGCATGATGGCATTAAAATAACAATAATAATATGAGAGAGATAAAACTATACAATCACTAGCATGAGAGAGCGAGATGGACAATTTTTTTATCCTTCTCTGCATATGCAATTTTATTATTGGAGCCAGTTCTGGCTCCCAGTTCTCGTGCGCCCATAGACGTAATATAAAAGGATGGTGCTCTGCAGATATTTTGACAAATTCAATTTAATCCGTATGGTTTAATAATAAGGTTGTTATTGCTTTGTAAAACAAAACTGCCCCATAAAGAGACACCAGGGTGGGAGTGTGTCCTGGTGTAACAACCTGCTAGTCCTATATTTCTATTCCATATGTATGGTATATCTATAAGTTGTCCATACAAAAGAAAGGGACAAACTCCGTTCAAAGTCGGTCTCATGGGGGCCGGTGTACGCGATCAAGTTTAATATGTAGCAGGTCCAGTGTTGCCAACTTAGTGGATTTTCCACTAAATCTGGTTGTTTAGATTTTGGACAAATTTTGGTTTTAGTGGCTAGTGGATTTTTCTAGTGGCTTAGATTGTTTCATTTAGTGGTACGGCTAGATATTTAACCATCAGGACAATTTACATTACTACAGGAAACAACTTGAACGTTTACATTACATGATGGGTATATTTTTTGTTTGATATGTAGGCAACACTCCTATGTGGTGTTTGTCGGGTATTCCCCGAAAAGAGTTTGTCAATTTCTTAAATTATTTTGATTATATTCTTTATTTGTATGACTACTAGGTCAAATTTGATTTGAAATAAGGTTTGTATATTTTTTATTTTTTTTTTGCCAAAAAGTATCTTGATAATGTTAGTGGTTTTCTGGTGGTTTGAAGGATAGCAAAACTTAGTGGTTTTCTGGTGGGTTAACACGGTAGAATTTGTGGGTTTGTTAAAAATGAAACTGAACACTGAAAACGTTGCCGCCGCCCAAAACGCCTGCGCAGTCCAGCTTGTATCCTATCAGCGCGAAGCGTGATTTTGAGTTTGAAAGATGTTTTTTTATTGATTACTTCATAAATCGCGGCTTACTGCCGCCCTTTTTCGTGTGTTGCCCGGCACACCCCCCACGCTACGCCTCTGTACTTCTCAGCCTATATTTTGTTAAAATTTACTAAACTTCTTGTCAGCTAAATGCGAAGGCTGGTTTACACGTATTAAGTTGATAAGTAGGAAACTAAATTTTAACTTAATTTTAAGTGACTTGTATTTAAGTAGATGTCCATACGCATTTAGTAGTTAAGCTCTTTAGTTAACTCAAGATGGACGACCAACAACGCAAAGAAGTCGTAAATTCTGTGCTTAAATTTGTTATTAGTGAGGTTTTGGAAGAGGTTAAAGATGAAATAAATAGGGAAATAACCATACCCAAAAGATTGTGGGTGAGAAATTGGATAAATAGAAGAGATCAGTATGGCGCAAGTGCCACTTTGTTTGGGGAGCTAGCAAATGAAGATAAACAAGAATATTTTAATGCGCTACGGATGACAGAAGACTCCTTTAATTACTTTTTTACAAAAAGAAACACGACGCACAATTTGAACCTGCGCGCACTTAATGCACTTGTGCAGTTTTAACTAAATTGTGCCTGTCCAAACATGTCCAGTGACATGCCCCACCCACCAACTTAACAGAAAAATAGACAAAATTGTATGTCTTGTTTAGTTCTCGACAAATTTTTTAACTTGCAACTTGCTACTAAATTTTTTGTTTACACGCAATTAATCACTTAAAATTAAGTTAAAATTTAGTTACCTACTTAACAACTTAATACGTGTAAACCAGCCTTTAGTTGGTTTACACGTATTACGCCGGCTCCACACGTTGGCCCCAACGCTACTCGTCCAACGTGTGGATCTAGAAAATGGCATTGGTCCCAACGTTGGGGCGAGCGTTGGTAGTTGGCCGGCTCGTGTCGGTTTCATCAGAGGAATCTGCGCCAACGCTCGCGATCTGTCCACACGTTGGCGCGGTTGAGTGCGTACGTCGAGCGAGAATGGCTTCCTCATCCACAAAATCGCCACCGGCATGGACAAATGAAAAAGTCATAGAATTTATTGAACTTTATCAAGCACATCCAATAATTTAATTTTATTTAATTTCTGTATCGGACATCTTCACATTGGCCCTGACGGGACACAACTAGTTTATTAGCCAACGTGTGTTCGCCTCACCGAATGTGCAGTCCAACGTTGGTACGAGCGTTGGGACCAACGTGTGGAGCCGGCCTTACAAGTAAACCAACGTTCACGATGGGTCAAAGTTCTTTTTGCTCATCTCTATTTGAAGTATTTTGAAGTACAATTTTCACCTTTATCTCTATGAAGATAAGGCTTTTATTTATCAATTAAGAATATCTACTTGTGATAAGTCAAATGTAAATGTTTTTTGTAACGTAAATGCGATAAGAATTATCAATTATTGTAGTCAGTTTCATCTTTAACTTGCCCTGGTGAATACTCAGAATAGTTACAATAGAATTCAATATGATTTTCCTAAAGGCAAGCGGAGTAATTAACATCAAAATGCTACCAGCAAGTAAGGTTCGTGGTTTCAAACTTTGTTTTCCTCAGTCAATCCGCCCGCAGTCATCCATCAGCTGTCTTTTAGATAAGTTGGTTCACTGAACCGATTGAATTCGATATTGTCGAATCACAGGTCTCATTAAGGTCTTTAAAATTCTTGATAACGAATTTTTGATTGTATTCTCAGCTGTTCAGAGCCATGGCATATTCTACAAAGGTTTCCCTGAACGAAGTGGTGATCGCTTCAGCAGTGAGAACTCCTATGGGATCCTTCAGGGGTAGCCTGGCGAGCCTTTCAGCTTCAGAATTAGGAGCCGTTGCCGTCAAAGCGGCGATAGAACGCGCCGGCATTCCTCAGGAAGAAGTTAAAGAGGTTAGTAGAACTAACTTTCTCCACCTACCTATTGATTTACAGTTAATTGTACTCATGGTTGTTGAATCAATGTTGATTCAAATGTTAAAATATTTGAAATTATACTCAAGAATATGCTACTCAATCAGTGCAATTTGTTTTTATCTTTTGTTTTTTTAAAGATTGATTATAATATCAGTTATATCAGTTTGTTATTTACTCAGCAACTTGCCTAATATTGATAACAATTACATTTTAAAATAATGAGTGAAAAATGAGAATAGGTTCTTATATACTTTAACCTATTTCAATTTCTCATAGAGTTTATTCTGGATATGACAATGTATGTAATTATAGAGATACCTATAGTCGCATGTCATACATACACGCATGATACATGATATATTTTCATTTGACTTTGAAAAAAATTAGGTTCACAATTGGACTGTTTGTTTTTATATTTGTAACCTAAGAACTCCGTCATTTATGAACTGATTTGGAATATTCTGTTTTGTTTGAGAGAGTCCGTTTGATACCATTGTAATATTATTGAGATCTGATGAGTATATCCAGAGATTTGGAGAAACACTTAATACTTGGTACTTAAGATTACTAGCGCTGCATTGTAGTTGTTGACACAGTTAAAAGGCAAGACCAGCAAGCATAAAACTGCTTAATGACTATGTATCAATTTAAAAATATTTAGGGTAACTTGTTAAATCACCAGTTGAATGTTCCATAGGCATAATAGGATAGGCATAGATGCCTTGACTAGAAGTCACAGGTTGCAGGTGCAAAACCATGCACCAATGGATTTTATTTGTTCATTCACAATTAATGGGTATTCATCTACAAGGAGTATTATATCGATGATCCGCCTGACTTGGTACCAAAAATTAGTTTACCACCATCAAGGACAAAAATCTTCCGCCATAACCTTACAGTGTTCTGGCAGCACAGCCTTAGAGAGTCAGACCATCCTCGACCACATCATCGCTTAACACTAGGCAAGATGGTTGTAAAACGTTTGCGTATCGCATTATAAGGGTTATAATCTAATCGCAGAAATTCATGACAGGACATCCACTATGTGATGGTAAGCAAAGTCTGCCCTTGAAGAAGAGATGGTAGCAATACTTTATTATTGCACACCAATATCCACTCTATTTCATAATACATTTAAAGTTTTTGTTAAAAATATCCTTAGCATATTTGCAAATTTTACACATATTTGTTTGACAGCAATGTTTTAATAAGCAAACCCATTATGTGTCTAAGATCCCTACGGCATCAAACAAATGAGCTGATGACCTTGAAACGGCTGAACCGCTTTTGATAAAACATGTCTATTAGATGGCATATGGCATTGAAACATGGAGGTAGGAAATACATCATTGAGATAATATGTTGCAAAAATCACTTAGATCCAATCCACAGATTGCAACTATCCCAATCTTTCTTCTAAAAATACTGAGAGATTATTTATTTATTTCCATTATTGAACTTGTTATTTGAAGTAACACTTCTGCTTCTCCGCCGGGGGTGGTACCACCGTTTTATCGTTTTTTTAATGTGTAAAATTGGATTTTTTTAAATAAATGCACTTTTTTTTAAGTGCATTTATTTTTTTTACTTAAATTAGGCCTTCATTTAAAAAAATCCATATAATAATATTCAAATAATTATTGTTCTATTAAAGTAACACAATGCATTATAATAATATACTGTGCAATTCACACCATAGTATCTGTTAAACAAGCAATATCTTGTTCTCTTCTGAAACTTCTGGATAAGTAAATCTTATTCAATGTGAAACATGAAACATTGTACAAAGAAGTATGTTATTGTTTCAGGTGTACATAGGCAATGTCTGCTCTGCAAACTTAGGTCAAGCGCCCGCCAGGCAAGCAGTCATATACGCAGGCATGCCCAAAAGCACAATTTGCACTACTGTGAACAAAGTATGTTCTTCAGGGATGAAATCTATCATGTTGGCCGCCCAGGGACTACAAACCGGCGCACAGGACGTGATCCTCGCTGGAGGAATGGAGTCAATGTCCAACGTCCCTTTTTACCTGAAGCGAGGAGAGACGGCTTACGGAGGCATGCAACTGGTCGACGGGATAGTCTTAGACGGTCTCACCGACGTATACAACAAGTTCCATATGGGTAACTGCGCCGAGAACACAGCCAAGAAACTGGAATTCTCGAGGCAGCAGCAGGACGAATATGCAATTAACAGCTACAAGAGAAGCGCGGCCGCATACGCAGCAAACGCGTTTGTCGACGAATTGGTCCCAGTCCCAGTGCCTCAGAAGCGAGGCGCCGCTCCCGTCATATTCTCGGAGGATGAGGAGTACAAACGAGTGAACTTCGAGAAGTTTACCAAACTGAGCACCGTATTCCAGAAGGAGAATGGAACAGTGACGGCCGGCAACGCTTCCACTTTGAACGACGGCGCCGCTGCCATGGTGCTCATGACCGCTGATGCTGCGCAGAGGTTAGGAGTGAAGCCGATAGCGCGAGTCGTCGGCTTCGCGGACGGGGAGTGCGATCCTATCGACTTCCCCGTCGCTCCAGCTGTTGCAATCCCTAAGCTATTAGAGAAGACCGGGGTGAAGAAGGACGAAGTAGCGCTGTGGGAGATCAATGAAGCCTTCAGCGTGGTGGCTCTCGCTAACCAGAAGTTGCTTGACCTAGACCCGGCGAAAATCAACGTACACGGCGGCGCCGTCAGCCTCGGACACCCTATCGGCATGTCGGGCGCCCGCATCGTTGTCCATCTCTGTCACGCTCTAAAGAAGGGAGAAAAAGGAGTGGCTTCCATCTGCAACGGAGGTGGCGGGGCCTCCTCGATCATGATCGAAAAATTGTAAGTTTCGTTTGACCCGCTTATGCAACTACCATTTTGTTAAGTGCCTTTTTACTTCGTTAACGCTATCTGTATGACAGATCAAGAGTCAATCTACCTGTAAGACTAGCATAAGCATGATGTTTTTGTTATTATTGTATTTTATAATATAGCTTTATATTACTTATAACCCGTGTAAATAAGTAGGAGAAAGAATTTATTACTGTTTTCTATGGACTATGGAATGAATGGTTGAATAAAATTATTGTTTATATATTATGTGTTTGTTTAATTATTTGTCATTTTACCCATGAGGTGTGTTATTTTCAGAACCCATGAGTCTGCACGCCCCCCCGTATTGACGTTTTACACTAAAGACCCCTGCGGTTTGTGCGATATTGTCATGGAAGAGTTAGAGCCCTACAGTCATAAATTGACGATAGAAAAAGTGTACATAACGGATAAAGAGAACTTAAGGTGGCTGCGGCTATACAGACATGATATTCCAGTGTTATTCCTCAATGGACAATACCTTTGCAAGCACAGATTAGATAAGGATGTACTTGAAAGAAGATTGAGAATTATCAAAGAAGAAAATCAGCTAATTTGAATGAATTACCTACTGGTTCATAATAGATGGACCTTTGACATTAGAAAATATTTGAATTGCAAATATATGCTCGATCGATCTGCTGTTAGTTGTGCCACATAGAGATGGCAGAAACCAGTCGATCAAGTTTTCTGTAAAGTACCTATGCTTATGACAAGAATAAAAATAAAAACTGGATGACTAACTGTGTAGGTCAATTCAGAATAATATAAGACCTTATAAATATACGGTATTATTTTAACAATATTTCTTAAGTATTCATTATTGTTGAAAAGGTATATTTAGCAAGCAGTTATCAAAAGTAAAGCGATTATAGAGTATAGTATCGTTACTACTTAGATGCTATGTAGTTACTTTGGTATAAAAGCATTATTTAAGATTACTGCAACTGTACTGTAAATAAGTAGAGAAATTCGCGTTGCTTTGGTTTGGTTCCTCAAATACAGCGTGGCCTTTAGCAGGAGACTATCAATAACCGGCCAAGTGCGTGTCGGGCCCCGCGCGGTGTAGGGTTCCGTAGTAGCCCGTTATTCAATGCAAGTCCTTACCCGTTATAAACAAGCAACTAAAGTCCCCGTCACGAGAAGCTATAAATTATGTAAACATGTGTTCAGGAGTTCACAACATTTGGACCAACAAAAAAAATTAATTTCGTACTCGTACGCATTCGAAACTCGAATGACGCGTTTATTTCAAAATGGCGTCCCGATAGTTTACAATCCCTGCGTCCGGTACCAAGAAACACAAACGATAGCGCTTTGCGTCGTTAAAATATGATCCGACTAAATTAAATAGGTTGTTACTTTCATATAACCCGTCTATATTTCATGTCGATTGAATATGGTCAATTTATTATTATCTCGCAGTATAAAAAGTTTACTTAGTACAAGATATTTGTTTACATAATTTATAGCTTCTCGTGACGGGGACTTTACGTACTTCATCTTTGTCACTTTAAAGGATTTATTCTAAGGATTTTGTATTTGGTACAAAATTATCCAACACCTAAGTTCAACGACTATTACTGCTAAACTAATAAAGTTATCTTAACCGCTATGGTTTTCCTTTAAAGTTCATGAAGTGCACTATTATCACGAATTTTTCAATTTTTGCAGATTTTTCAAGCCAACATTTTAGCTTTTAGAGGGGGGGGGGGGGGGACGCCCTACTGGAACAAAAATTTGCACTTTCAAGTTTAATATTTCATAAATGCAGCATTCAATCGAAAAATGGTATTAGCAACCCTTAAGTCATTTTTAAAGACCTATTCAACGATACCCCACACGATGGGGTCAACGACGAAAAAAAAATTCATCCCCAATTCTCATGTAGGGGAGCTACCCTAAAAAAAATATTTTTCAAAATTTTATAACACCACTTTGTCGCACAAAATTACAGTTTTCTAGTATTAACGGTCTCTTAGCAAAACCTTGGACAGACAGACATGACGAAACTATAAGAGTTCCTTGTCAGGACTACGGAACCCTAAAAATCAGAACTTTGAAGCCGGCTAAGGCTGAGCGCAGACTATAGACAAAACAGTCTTAACGGTCTGTCTCAAGACAGTTTTGTCTATCACCCTGCGCACACTGCGAACAAAACTTTTTTGTCTGCGAGGATGCGACACAGAACAAAATATAGAATGGACACTTTGATCACTCCACCCATACATGTATTGTGTACCTACCTACAATTTGTCTTCTTCAGTTATACAGTAACTAGATATCTACTTTATCATTTCTAGGGTTCCGTTTCTCAAAAGGTAAAAAAAGGAACTGAGCGCTCATACAATTTAGAGGTCTAACTTAATTGCAACCAACCTTAAAATATGTTAATAAATAAAATAGTGCTATTGAGTGATTTATTTACGTCGCGTCGTTCGCGTGTGGCGCGTCCTTGCTCAAGTTAGTTCCTCGACAGCTCAAAATCGGTAGGGAGGTGAGTAAGCCTCGATTGTTGGGGCGAACAGAGTGTCCATTCTATACGTAGTATCTGTTCTGTGTTGCATCGGTTTTGTTTGTTGGCACCGAGAACAAATAATAATACTACGTATAGAATAGACACTCTGTCTCACCCACCAATCGAGGCTTCCTCACCTCGCCACTGATTCTGGAGCTGCTGAGGAGCTAGTTTAAGCAAGGCACCACACGCGGACGAACACAGAACAATAATACTACTCACGTGAAGATTAACGTCAACTTCATACATATATGTTAGGACCAGTACACACAGGAGGTTCAAATTTACGTAGGTTCTATATTATATATAAAAACCAGCAAAATGGAGTTGAACTCGCCCACCGAGGCTTCCGTACCAACTTCTCAGACTTGTTTAAGGGACAAACTTAACTTTGTAGTTCGATCCATATAGGAAATGTATTGCAACAACTACAATTAATCATAAGTTAAATATTATGTTTCTTTGAAGTGTTTCACACTTTATATTTTTGTAAATTGTTAAACAATTATTTGTTTAACAATTAATCATAAGTTTGTAAAAGTAAATTAATCGTTTTTAGGGTTCCGTATCTCAAAAGTTAAAAAAGGAATCCTTATAAGATCACTTTCTTATCCGTCTGTCCGTCTGTATGTCCGTGTGTCACCACCGATTTTCTCAGGAACGGGTGGACCTAGCAAGTTAAAATTTATACCAGATACTGATGTTTATGGTCCTAATTAGATATATAAAAATCAAGATCCAGAGTCAACACGATAATAAGATATAGACATATTTAGATTTTCGCCGAAATTTGTAAGTACCTAAATTGACCTTAATTTTCGACTTTTTTATTTTTCGGATTTTTTCCATTACTTGTGCTGTAATAACTTGATTTTGACCATAGTTGACAATTCTAGGTCAACCGGAAGTACCATATAGGTTTTGGGTCGAAAACCTGTAGGGTACTTCCCGTTGACCTAGAACCATGAAATTCGACAAAGAGCAAGGTCTTACAGCACAAAAAAAGGGGAAATTTCAAAAACGAAACAAATATTAAAGTAAATGGTGTCCCATACATACATAATTAACGCCAGTTAAGATATGCCTCTGAGTTATATGAGCGCTCATACAATTTAGGGGTCTAGCTCACCAAACTTAAGTTTGGTGCCAAAAGGTAAATATGTAACTAAAATTGTGCCTCTGAGTAATTTATTTTATTCATAGTTGACGCTAAATGAGATAGGACTCTGAGTTATATGAGCGCTTATACAATTTAGATGTCTAGCTAACCAACCTTAAAAAATGTAAATAAATAAAATAGTGCTATTGAGTGATTTATTTTCGTCGCGTCGTTCGCGTGTGGCGCGTCCTTGCTCAAGTTAGTTCCTCGACAGCTCAAAATCGGTAGGGAGGTAAGGAAGCCTCGATTGTTGGGGCGAACAGTGTCCATTCTATACGTAGTATCTGTTCTGTGTTGCATCGGTTTTCTTTGTCGGCACCGAGAACAAATAATAATACTACGTATAGAATAGACACTCTGTCCTACCCACCAATCGAGGTTCCTCACCTCGCCTCTGATTCTGGAGCTGCTGAGGAGCTAGTTTAAGCAAGGTACCACACGCGGACGAAAACAGAACAATAATACTACTCACGTGAAGATTAACGTCAACTTCATACATATATGTTGGGACCAGTACACACAGGAGGTTCAAATTTACGTAGGTTCTATATTATATATAAAAACCAGCTAAATCGAGTTGAACTCGCCCGCCGAAGCTTCCGTACCAACTTCTCAGACTAGTTTAAGGGACAAACTTAACTTTGTAGTTCGATCCATAGGAAATGTATAGCAACAACTACAAATCATAAGTTTGTAAAAGTAAATTAACCGTTTTTAGGGTTCCGTGTCTCAAAAGGTAGAAAAGGAATCCTTATAAGATCACATTCTTGTCCGTCTGTCTCTCTGTCTGTGTGTCTGTCTGTCCGTCTGTCCGTGTGTCACCACTGATTTTCTCAGGAACGGGTGGACCTAGCAAGTTGAAAAAAAAAATATACCTGATACTGAAGTCTATAGTCCCTATTGGGTGTATAAAAATCAAGGTCTTGAATCAACACAATAAAAAGATATGAGCAAATTTAGATTTTCGCGGAAACTTGTTAGTACCAAAATGTACCTTAATTTTCAACATTTTTTATTTTTCGGAATTTTTCCTATACTTGTGCTCTAAGACTTTGCTTATAACCAAAATTGACAATGCTAGGTAAACCGGAAGTACCCTATAGGTTTTGGGTCGAAAACCTATAGGGTACTTCCCGTTGACCTAGAATCATGAAATTTGGCAAGCAGCAAGGTACAGCACAAATTATGGAAAAATTCCAAAAAATAAAAAAGGTTGAAAATTAAAAGGTGTACATACATACATAGTTTACGCCAATTAATGTAGACCTCTGAGTTATATGAGCGCTGATACAATTTAGAGATCTAGCTGAATTGGTTCGTACGGAAGCCTCGGTGGGCGAGTTCAACTCGACTTAGCCAGTTTTATTTTTAACTTTATTTTAGTTTTTAGTATTTGTTCTTAAATCCTCATAATAATACATACTTAGTGAAAATGTCAAGTATCTACCTATTACTGTAAAGGAGATACAGCTTTGAGAAAGGCGGATAGACAGACGGACGGATGGACAGCGAAGTCTCAGTAGTCCCTAGGGTCCCTTTGGTTTCGGGACCCTAAAAAATGTCTGATTTGATAAAGGTGGATTATGAGATAATGGTGATAAAGACTGGATTTGTAATGCACGAACCAGTGCATTACAAATCCAGTCTCATAGAGAAGCGATGGTCGAACGCTTGAACTTTTCTTTGAAGGCAGTCTCTGATTGGGGCGATGCCAATCTGGTCAAGTTCAATGCTGCGAAAACCCAGGCGTGTCTTTTCTCCGCTAAACGGAGCCCATTTCTACTGGCTCCTACTTTCCGGGATGTGTCCGTTCCGATAAGTAACAATCTCGAGCTTCTTGGCATCTCTTTGACACCAACTCTCAATTTCGGCTCTTATATTGAGTCTAGAGCCCAGCTAGCCTCAAAAAAGCTTGGCATTTTGGCTAAGGTGAGACGGTACTTCACACCGGGACAGTTGCATAATCTTTACCAAGCACAAGTCCGGTCGTGTATGGAGTACTGTTCTCACCTTTGGGATGGTTCTGCTAAATACCAGCTGGAGACACTGGAAGCTATTGAGAGGAGAGCCAAAAAACTCATCAGCGATGACCTATTAGTAAGCAAGAGACTCCAGAGTCTCGCGCATCGCCGCAAAGTCGCTTGTTTATCGGTTTTCTATCGGATACATTTCGGAGAGTGTGCAATGGAACTGCATGATTTGATTCCACCATCCCCATTTTATAATCGGACATCCAGAGACACTAAAAGGCGCCACCGATTTATGGTGGATATACCATCTACCCGAACGAAGCGATTTGCTTCTTCGTTCATCATACGAACCGCTAAGGAATGGAATACCCTGCCTGAGTCCGTGTTTCCGATTGAGTACAATATGGGGGTCTTCAAATCGCGAGTGAATAGGTATCTTCTGGGTAAGCACGCTACATCATCGATCGCATCATCACTTAACATCAGGTGAGATAGTGATCAAGTGCTACCCAGTTCGGTATAAAAAAAAAAAAAAAAAAAAGGTGCGTACAGACTATGTAACATGTTTCACCGGTCGCCGCCGACGGACGCGGCCCCTTTGATTTTTGCCGAAAGGCAATGCGGCGCCTGTGGCGGCGGTATGACTGAGTGCGTGTAGTTCGCCAAGAGCGAGTCGATTTAAGAAGTTTTGATTTCAAGTACCTAGTTAATTATATATATTTTTTTACTGATTTCTTTACATGGAGTATACATACCCCTGCAAATATGGTGGGAATTCAAAACTTTGTATATACAGATCTGATAGTATTCTCGTCTGCAATTGACGAAGCTTTTTGAAAACAAGAATTATCTTTTTAATACTTGCTGTTGACACCACTAACATAAAAATACGATAAGCCATTCAGGCTCTAGGGCGTGCGTGATATACATACATTCATACATTTATATGTATATACAAATGTATATACAATATATACATATATATATATATATATATATATATATATATATTAACCCTCCTTTCGCAGTCACCCGACTGCGGAAGAAGGAGGGTTATGTTTTAAAAACAATCGTCTCGTAGCGTCGTCCGCGTGTTGCACGTTCTTGCTCAAGTTAGCTCCTCGACAGCTCAGAATTGATAGGGAGGTGAGAAAACCCCGATTGGTGGGTGGTACAGGGTATCTATTCTATACGTAGTATTATTATCTGTTCTCGGTGCCGACAAAGAAAACCGATGCAACACAGAACAGATACTACGTATAGAATGGACACTCTGTTCGCCCCAACAATCGAGGCTTACTCACCTCCCTACCGATTTTGAGCTGACGAGGAACTAACTTGAGCAAGGACGCGCCACACGCGAACGACGCGACGAAAATAAATCACTCAATAGCACTATTTTATTTATTTACATTTTTTAAGGTTGGTTAGCTAGACATCTAAATTGTATGAGCGCTCATATAACTCAGAGGCCTATCTTAATTAGCGTCAACTATGAATAAAATAAATTACACAGAGGCACAATTTTAGTTACATATTTACCTTTTGGCACCAAACTTAAGTTTGGTGAGCTAGACCCCTAAATTGTATGAGCGCTCATATAACTCAGAGGCATATCTTAACTGGCGTTAATTATGTATGTATGGGACACCACTTACTTTAATATTTGTTTCGTTTTTGAAATTTCCCCTTTTTTTGTGCTGTAAGACCTTGCTCTTTGTCGAATTTCATGGTTCTAGGTCAACGGGAAGTACCCTACAGGTTTTCGACCCAAAACCTATATGGTACTTCCGGTTGACCTAGAATTGTCAACTATGGTCAAAATCAAGGTATTACAGCATAAGTAATGGAAAAAATCCGAAAAATAAAAAAGTCGAAAATTAAGGTCAATTAAGGTACTTACAAATTTCGGCGAAAATCTAAATATGTCTATATCTTATTATCGTGTTGACTCTGGATCTTGATTTTTATATATCTAATTAGGACCATAAACATCAGTATCTGGTATAAATTTTAACTTGCTAAGTCCACCCGTTCCTGAGAAAATCGGTGGTGACACACGGACATACAGACGGACAGACGGATAAGAAAGTGATCTTATAAGGATTCCTTTTTTACCTTTTGAGATACGGAACCCTAAAAACGATTAATTTACTTTTACAAACTTATGATTAATTGTTAAACAAATAATTGTTTAACAATTTACAAAAATATAAGTGTGAAACACTTCAAAGAAACATAATATTTAACTTATGATTAATTGTAGCTGTTGCAATACATTTCCTATATGGATCGAACTACAAAGATAAATTTGTCCCTTAAACTAGTCTGAGAAGTTGGTACGGAAGCCTCGGTGGGCGAGTTCAACTCGATTTTGCTGGTTTTTATATTAATATAGTACCTACGTAAATTTGAACCTCCTGTGTGTACTGGTCCCAACATATATGTATGAAGTTGACGTTAATCTTCACGTGAGTAGTATTATTGTTCTGTTGTCGTCCGCGTGTGGTGCCTTGCTTAAAGTAGCTCCTCAGCAGCTCCAGAATCAGAGGGGAGTTGAGGAAGCCTCGATTGGTGGGTGGGACAGAGTGTCTATTCTATACGTGGTATTATTATTTGTTCTCGGTGCCGACAAAGAAAACCGATGCAACACAGAACAGATACTACGTATAGAATGGACACTCTGTTCGCCCCAACAATCGAGGCTTACTCACCTCCCTACCGATTTTGAGCTGTCGAGGAACTAACTTGAGCAAGGACGCGCCACACGCGAACGACGCGACGTAAGTAAATCACTCAATAGCACTTTTTTATTTATTAACATATTTTATGGTTGGTTCCAATTAAACTAGACCTCTAAATTGTATGAGCGCTCAGTTCCTTTTTTTACCTTTTGAGAAACGGAACCCTAAAAATGATAAAGTAGATATCTAGTTACTGTATAACTGAAGAAGACAAATTGTAGGTAGGTACATAATACATGTATTGGTGGAGTGATCAAAGTGTCCATTCTATATTTTGTTCTGTGTCGCATCGTCGCAGACAAAAAAGTTTTGTTCGCAGTGTGCGCAGGGTGATAGACAAAACTGTCTTGAGACAGTCTTGAGACAGTCTTAAGACTGTTTTGTCTATAGTCTGCGCTCAGCCTTATTGTGTTGATTCAAGACCTTGATTTTTATACACCCAATAGGGACTATAGACTTCAGTATCAGGTATATTTTTTTTTCAACTTGCTAGGTCCACCCGTTCCTGAGAAAATCAGTGGTGACACACGGACAGACGGACAGACAGACACACAGACAGAGAGACAGACGGACAAGAATGTGATCTTATAAGGATTCCTTTTCTACCTTTTGAGACACGGAACCCTAAAAACGGTTAATTTACTTTTACAAACTTATGATTTGTAGTTGTTGCTATACATTTCCTATGGATCGAACTACAAAGTTAAGTTTGTCCCTTAAACTAGTCTGAGAAGTTGGTACGGAAGCTTCGGCGGGCGAGTTCAACTCGATTTAGCTGGTTTTTATATATAATATAGAACCTACGTAAATTTGAACCTCCTGTGTGTACTGGTCCCAACATATATGTATGAAGTTGACGTTAATCTTCACGTGAGTAGTATTATTGTTCTGTTTTCGTCCGCGTGTGGTACCTTGCTTAAACTAGCTCCTCAGCAGCTCCAGAATCAGAGGCGAGGTGAGGAACCTCGATTGGTGGGTGGGACAGAGTGTCTATTCTATACGTAGTATTATTATTTGTTCTCGGTGCCGACAAAGAAAACCGATGCAACACAGAACAGATACTACGTATAGAATGGACACTGTTCGCCCCAACAATCGAGGCTTCCTTACCTCCCTACCGATTTTGAGCTGTCGAGGAACTAACTTGAGCAAGGACGCGCCACACGCGAACGACGCGACGAAAATAAATCACTCAATAGCACTATTTTATTTATTTACATTTTTTAAGGTTGGTTAGCCAGACATCTAAATTGTATAAGCGCTCATATAACTCAGAGTCCTATCTTAATTAGCGTCAACCATGAATAAAATAAATTACACAGAGGCACAATATTAGTTACATATTTACCTTATGTATTTGGCTCAATCAATTGGCACCAAACTTAAGTATGGTGCCAATTGAGCTAGACCCCTAAATTGTATGAGCGCTCATATAACTCAGAGGCATATCTTAACTGGCGTTAATTATGTATGTATGGGACACCATTTACTTTAATAATTTTTTCGTTTTTGAAATTCCCCCTTTTTTTATGCCGTAAGACCTTGCTCTTTGTCGAATTTCATGGTTCTAGGTCAACGGGAAGTACCCTACAGGTTTTCGACCCAAAACCTATATGGTACTTCCGGTTGACCTAGAATTGTCAACTATGGTCAAAATCAAGGTATTACAGCACAAGTAATGGAAAAAATCCGAAAAATAAAAAAGTCGAAAATTAAGGTCAATTAAGGTACTTACAAATTTCGGCGAAAATCTAAATATGTCTATATCTTATTATCGTGTTGACTCTGGATCTTGATTTTTATATATCTAATTAGGATCATAAACATCAGTATCTGGTATAAATTTTAACTTGCTAGGTCCACCCGTTCCTGAGAAAATCGGTGGTGACACACGGACATACAGACGGACAGACGGATAAGAAAGTGATCTTATAAGGATTCCTTTTTTAACTTTTGAGATACGGAACCCTAAAAACGATTAATTTACTTTTACAAACTTATGATTAATTGTTAAACAAATAATTGTTTAACAATTTACAAAAATATAAAGTGTGAAACACTTCAAAGAAACATAATATTTAACTTATGATTAATTGTAGTTGTTGCAATACATTTCCTATATGGATCGAACTACAAAGTTAAGTTTGTCCCTTAAACAAGTCTGAGAAGTTGGTACGGAAGCCTCGGTGGGCGAGTTCAACTCGATTTTGCTGGTTTTTATATATAATATAGAACCTACGTAAATTTGAACCTCCTGTGTGTACTGGTCCCAACATATATGTATGAAGTTGACGTTAATCTTCACGTGAGTAGTATTATTGTTCTGTGTTCGTCCGCGTGTGGTGCCTTGCTTAAACTAGCTCCTCAGCAGCTCCAGAATCAGTGGCGAGGTGAGGAAGCCTCGATTGGTGGGTGAGACAGAGTGTCTATTCTATACGTAGTATTATTATTTGTTCTCGGTGCCGACAAACAAAACCGATGCAACACAGAACAGATACTACGTATAGAATGGACACTCTGTTCGCCCCAACAATCGAGGCTTACTCACCTCCCTACCGATTTTGAGCTGTCGAGGAACTAACTTGAGCAAGGACGCGCCACACGCGAACGACGCGACGTAAATAAATCACTCAATAGCACTATTTTATTTATTAACATATTTTAAGGTTGGTTCCAATTAAGTTAGACCTCTAAATTGTATGAGCGCTCAGTTCCTTTTTTTACCTTTTGAGAAACGGAACCCTAGAAATGATAAAGTAGATATCTAGTTACTGTATAACTGAAGAAGACAAATTGTAGGTAGGTACACAATACATGTATGGTGATCAAAGTGTCCATTCTATATTTTGTTCTGTGTCGCATCCTCGCAGACAAAAAAGTTTCGACAAAACTGTCTTGAGACAGACCGTTAAGACTGTTTTGTCTATAGTCTGCGCTCAGCCTAAGCCTGCAATACATGTTGGCCGAGCTACAGCCAACGCGAGCGTAGGCAAATCGATGCAAGGCAAGTGCTACCGTCTAGACGTTCGGCAAGTCTACGCAAACTATTGCAAGCGGCCAATGTAGACGAGTTTTCTGTAAAGCTGCCCACACGTTGGTAGCCGTCAGTTTGTGCCTTTGATTTGTGCAGAAAAACCGACACGGCTCCGAAGAGAGGCGAGTGGCCGCGAGCGACAACGAGTGGTAACAAGTCACTGCAAATTACCTCTATACACGTTGGCGCTTGTATTCACTCGGCCAGCTGGGCGAGTGACACCAAGCGATGGCAAGGCAAGGCAAACATGCCGTCTAGACGTTGGTAATGGCTCTCACTCGGCAGCGTTGGGCCAACATGTATTGCAGGCTTTAAATGTCGTTTGCAAAATTCGAGATAGCTTACAGAATAGCCTAGCTGATCTGCCCCCCTAGACAAAATCTAATTTCTGTTTGCATTCACGCTAACGCAATTTCAAAATATATGGGAATGACATCTTTGTTGCGGAAATATAAATGTCATTCCATACATTTTGAAACTGCGTTAACGTGAAGGCAAACAGGAAATTGGATTTTGTCTAGGGGCCCTGAAGTAGCGATGCGCAAAGTAAATGTTTTGAAAGATAAGAGATATATAAATCTTTTCAATCAAAAGATTTAAATCACTCTCATACATCTTTAAATCTTCTGACTATTTAGGATCAATGTGATTGAAAAGTGAGTAATCATCACCGGTCTCTAGTAAATCAGCAGATTTAATTTGGAGTTACAACAACGATTAACTGAATGAATTGCACTTTATTTTGAGAAATATAACGAATAGTTTTCCGTGCATTCTTTTCAGTGTCTAACGACGACGGACTTACGCATGCGTGAGCTTGCCCATCAATCATCATTCTCTCTCTTTTCAAATCATCATACCCAGCAATAGTCGTCTCACTCAATATTTTGCATGCTTCATGCTTCATCTACAATGAATCCTAAGAGGAGTGATTTAAACATGTATTTTCAAAACGTGTGATTTACTGATGTATTAAATCTTTTTCAAAGAAGTATATCTTTTTTGTAAATCACTCCTGAGTTACACATGTCTGTTCTGAAGGAATTTTAGCGGGCACGCACGTGGAAAAGTGTGTGTGTGTGTGTGTGTTGTTTATAATTTTTCTTAAAATACTTGAAATATCTAGAAATTGGTATTTGCTCAGAGGTGTATTGTATTGTAGGCCGTCCGTAGGGAAGAGAGTGAAGGGAAATCTTCACGGCTCTTTCATATTTAGTTTCATTATGGCTCCAAACCATTAGTGTATTTAGCCAATGTCAATGTATTAGTGCTATTTCTCATACACTAGCATTTACCGGCACTCAATGGTTAATAATTCGCATTTATTTAGGGTTACCAGATGAAAAAGTCGAAGGACCGGAGAAATGGCCTGATTTCCATGAAAAAATCCTGAGATTTTATACAATTTTGGAATTTTCTCTCAAAACCGTATTATTATCGTTATATACACTGCGGATCTAGCTCACGCGTTGCAACTTGCATAGTTTGTTTTACTTGGATAAACAAGTATTGATTTTAACTGTTCAATTGTTACCAAAAGAAGATATTTTTTAGTTTGTTTTACTTGGATAAATATGTATTGATTTTAACTGCTCAATTGTTACCAAAAGAAGATTATTTTTATTATGTTTAAGTTTATTAAAAGAGATCTTTAAAATGTAACCTGTGTTTTATTGAAAATCCTGAGATATCACGAGATATGCAAAATCCAGCCGCAATCCTGAGAAACGTCGAAAAATCCTGAAATCTCAGGACAAATCCTGAGATATGGTAACCCTACATTTATTACACATTAAATCGCGGAAGAACACGTTTCAGGAAAAATTATAAACAACACACAGACACTTTTCCACGTGCGTGCCCGCTAAAATTATTTCCTTCAGATTAGTAGAAGAATCAACGACAAACCCTCAGAGCAATAATTACTAAAGTACCCTCGGAACAATGACTAAAGCATGGAAGCCGGGCTAAAATAAGAAATGAAATACGTATGTTTACTTTTTTTACTTACGATGTTAATAGTGCGTAGGAAAAAGACGTATAATGCCGTTCTGTTTCGTTATAATGCAGGTTGTCACAAGTCAATTTTTGGCTAGTGATGGGCTTATCATCGACATTATCGTGTCGATGTCAGTCATCGAAGCAAATATGTATTTAATTTTATTAAAAATCCAAATACAAGACTGTTCATTATATGAGTTGTGTATGTCGTAGGTATTATTAATAAAACGTTTTTTGCAAAAAATAGTAGGATTTAGGGAACACACGAAAAATTAGACAATGGCTATGATATCAATTAATCAATCTTAATAAAAAAAGTTAGTTCCGATTAGGTTTTAAATTATAAAAAACCTAGATATTTAGCGAAAAATTAGTTTATGAAATTTTCCTTTGAAATCTTCTCTTCTTCAATCTACTGATTGAAATTATAAAAAAGCGTTGCATCGTAATGTAGAAATAATATGATAATGGTGCGTAAATCCGTAATACACCCTTCAACAACACAAGTCATCTTGTCCAAAGCACTGTACACCTCACGTAAGTATATACTTTTACTTTCTGGTCACGTTCTCAGAGAGAAATTAATAATTATATCGCTTTTTTCACTCAGTGAATTCATCAAACCCGCGACAAGTATCAACAAAACATAAAACTGCAAAACTAAGTTGATAGCTGACGTATAGTATTTTGACGTCTTGGATAGAAATTTTGTATTTGTTAGCATTATAAGATGACCAAAGGTGACCATTTGACATTTCCCATTTTAAGCTTTGTGACACGTTTAAAAATAATAAAAACAAACAGCCATGTTTTGTTTCTTTCAAACCTTATGACATGTTAATTGACATAAATGAATAAAATATAGCTTACTCGATTTTTATTTTAGCCCGGCTTCCATGCTTTAGTCATTGTTCCGAGAAGGGTACAGAGCGCGGCTATGAGCCCGCCACCTTGCTGAGAGTTGTAAGCAGATGTGCTATAGCTACGTACATTGATATATAGGTCTTGCGTAGGGATGCCTGCAAACGCCCGCGCGCTTATCGATGAAGCGGGTGACACGTGACGACAAAAATGAATATAAAATATTTATACATATTTGGTGTGTTTCCTTGTGTCATTTTGACAAGTTGGCACCGCATATTTCACCATTTTCTCGGCAAAAACGAAATAAGATGTTTCTAAACGCACTCCGCTTGAACTCAGAATGTCTACTGTTCGCGCTTGCCGGTGGACAGCGACGATGTTCTGACCCGTGCTTATTGTTCGAACTCGAGTAGCCGCGCTCTGTACTGTAGTAATTATTGCTCTTTGGACAAACCACAGATCTATGAGTTTTGCAAACGACATTTAAGAGAGTACGCGGCTGCACTTTTCCATACAAATGTATTCCCTCGTTTTCTCCCAGGAAAATGCTTCTAAAGCATAATTTGTTTCTACAAAAAATCAAAGTCTGCTGTAGCTACGCCCATATCATTTCCAAGCAACACACAAAGTAAATAGTCTTCTTATATATAAAAATCAATTGCTGTTCGTTAGTCTCACTTAAACTCGAGAACGGCTTGGCCGATTTAGCTGATTTTGGTTTTGAAATGTTTGTCGTAGTCCAGGGAAGGTTTAAACGGTTAGAAAATTTGGAAAAATTGCGAGGAAGATGGTAAAAAATAAACAATTTCATTTTTCCCATACAAACTGTTTTACCTACTTTCCTGTCAAACATTTGACGTTCGTCCCTATGGTACGGTAGGGTAGACTGTTCATCTCTCGAATAGAAATTTGAAGCACGTATTAAATTGGGTTTTGAATCGACAACATATAATATCCACATTACTCGAATTATCGCGTAGATAGGTATTTAAATTTTAATATTATGAATTTTGATGGCTGTCCCAGGTTGTCATTGTTGGTTCGTTACGTTAGAAATGTTTGTCATTGTATTGACGTATTTTGATGGTTGTCATTACGGCGATTCCATACATAGGTATTCGCTATTTTTCCGGCAAATATTTTTCAATCAGAACCCTGCGTGTGCGGTTCCAACTCACACTTGGATAGTTTATTTATATTCGCGGTACGAAGTTCGCCGGGTCAGGTAGTATTTAATAAATGTTTAATTAACTGCAACATAATATCAAAAAGAAAGTGGCACAATACCATAGAGTACTAATATATACCACAATACACAGAGATTTGAAATTAACGAACATGACAGAGCTGGAGCTATACAGCCTAGATAGCTGCGTCCCCGTCATTTAGTTCATTTCGTTCATTCAATAATCAACTGTCAAAGTTCGTGACAGGCCATCGTGTTATGGCCAAGTCCACAAAAAAAAGTAAATAGTTATCTGTGAAGACTGTGATTTGATTTCATTCATTCATTCATTGATAAATAATGATCGAACTTGAAAAAATGATATGTAACAAAAATTAAAATTTTGTAATATTTTGGATGATTTCTCTCAATAATTATGTGACTTTTCAAGTAATTCAATGTATTAAATATTGAAGAAGTGATAACTGAATTGCCTCTCTTTCATCTTTTTCCCTGAGGTATACAACAAAAGAAACAATGGTAAATTCAGCCATACAAACACTGGAGGCTGCGGCCCAAATGTTGATGGTAAGTGTCTGATTTCTCTATTTAAACTATACATTTTGCGATAGAAAACTGTAGTACATAATAATTAAATTACACTGTAATTTTCTAAGTTGAATTCTGTCGTCTGAATATTACCTCATTTATTGACCTAACAAACCACGAAAAAATCAGTCTCGACTCTGTATAGTACTTCTAGTTTGTTCACAAAGTAATGACTGCAACAGCCTCGCTAAGCTTTTCTTTATGAACAAAAAAGACATTTACATTATTAAATGCAATGGTAATTATGCTGAAGCTGAACAGAATTTTCAGTTTATCGTATGGTTTTTTGTCTCATCAGCTGTCTAGAAATTCATTTCATAGTGGGCAATTTTTTGATCTATCATTTTTTTAATTTAATTATGTATGACAAAATTCATTGTAGGTCCAGCATGTTCACCATCTCTGACCACATCATCGCTTACCACCAGAGAAAGTGGTCATATGCTATCCTATCAGATATAAAAAAAAACCAATGTGGATGTGACAGTAAACATGCTTATTCAAAGATAGTAGAATATGTCCCAATGCAAAGCAGATATTAATTATGCAAATTTTTTTTTATTGCTAAGAAGCAATAGTCATGATGACAGTTAATAAAAGTCATTAAAGTAATCTATTTAATGAAACCCATAAGATTACAAACCTATTATCTTTTTCTATAAATGTCTTGGGTTGTAACATATCGATTCTTTATAAGGTATTATGCCTCATTACAAAATATTTAGGTGGGTGGTTACTTGCTATCGACTGAATGGGCTTCCCATAAAGGCGGACCTTTATATTGGTGCCTAGGGGCAACATTGGAGTGGATGACTTAGGTTGTCGAGAGGTATGCTTCACTCCACTAAAGGCTACCAGCGGTAATATACCTTTAACACTTTCACCCTGCACAGCTTAGGTCTTAGCTCTTGTGATTCCCACCTATGACCAGCCATTAAGGTCAGAGGTCTGAGGGTCCCATTTAACCTTCATGAGATAGGGCTATGTGGTGTCGGCACTCACCGTCAGCTCGCCACAAAGCCGCTCTGCAGGATTATTGTTTATTTTATTATTATGAGCAATATTCATAATTATTTTGATAAAATAAAATTACAAGATTATGCAATCTGCAGCCATGATTATGCTAAACTCCAATCACTATACTGTGACTGTAACTCTAATTTCACTGAAAAGTTGATATGTTGAATCACATATGCCCTGTAATTTCACTGAAAAATAAAACAGAAAACGATTTTCTTATATTAAACAGTCAAATTTACAATTGAAAATAACTCGAGCAACATATGAAGATATTTAAAGATTTTAATTTTAATATTATAAAATGATGCCTGATTATAATACTAATTCTAAAAAATTAAAGACAATACCCATCTATGATCGGCAGGGTAGGGTGTTTTAATTTAACAATGTGAACTCACGCATATGTGATGATATACAAGGCATAGATTTCAAAGTTTCTTTCTCCTCAATGTCCTGGCCTGCTGTCCGCTGGTGAACCCTGTCCTTTGAAATCTAATATATCTTGTTACCTACCATTGGATATGTATGAATTTTGGCCTTTGGAATCTACTGTATCTTGTTATTGGATATGTACGAATTTTGGACTTTGGAATCTAGGTACTGTATCTTGTCACCATCATTGGATATGTACAAATTTTGGCCTTCGAAATCTACTATATCTTGTTACCTTCCATTGGATTTGTACGAATTTTGGCCTTTGGAATCTAGTATATCTTGTTTCCTACCATTGGATATGTACGAATTTCGGCCTTTGGAATCTACTATATCTTGTTACCTACCATTGGATTTGTACAAATTTTCATTGGCAACTTCAAAATACCCTGCCATACCGTTCGCCGGTGTTTACAGGCTCTTAAGGTTTTAACTTTGGATAACCTAGCTAAAAAGAGAGAGACATTAGAGATGCACTATGGGCCAGCTACTTTAATTTAAATATATGTACAGGTCTACATAAGATACATACATATATTTAGGTTTATTATTAGATTATTCGTTACAGTACAATGTCTCGTGTCTCAATACGCGCAGTCCTTCGAAGGCATTGACGGAGCCGAAGCCAACATCAAGAGGCCCTTTACAATTTATTACTAAATTAAATAATATTGTTTATGGATGGGAGGATATGACAAGCTATTTAAAGATGGTACAAAATATGGCCTATTACTATGAATGCTTTATGGTCAGTGATCTGGACTATGGAATACGGCACCCGACATTTATGCCTCATTTCAAAATGTTATGGCGAGTGGTGACTCGCTATACACTGAATGAATAGATTATTCGTTATTATTTATATATTTTTTTTATTTATTGTACACCTCCGTCTACTAGTTCCTGTATTTCTGTCTATCCTAAGGTTTTCTGGAAGAGATTGCTGTTACGGATATTCATCCGCGGTTTAAGATATTTAGATACTAGGACGAAACGTTTAATTTTTCTTGTCTTTTAGGCACCTCCTAACTTAGTGACGTCAGAGCAACGTCATCAAGCAGAGAGTGTATTCCTTGAGTTCCGGAATACCAAAAACCCGTATGAAATGTGCAGAGAACTGCTAGAGAAATCATCTTCCGACTATGTTCTGTTCGAAGCAGCAGGCTTGCTGAAATCGGGTTTAGTTAGGGAGTGGAACTTGCTCTCTCAAAGTGATATATCTTCATTAAGAGAGTACTTACTCAATTATTTATTAAGGAAGGACACACCACCGTTTTTGAGAGAGAAATTATTACAGGTAGCCTTTTAACTCATATTTCACGTGTGCATGCCCTATTTGCCATATTTTCGTATTCGCCATAGTAAAGCACTTGAATATGTACGTATCTACTTTGTGCAATGTGTTGTTGTCTAAGATAAAACACATTATTTTCAACCGACTTCCAAAAAGGAGGAGGTTCTTAATTCGTCTGTAAGTTTTTTTTATGTTGGTTACCTACGCGTTTACTCCGCCAATTGTGAACCGATTTGAATAATTTATTTATTTTCATCAGTAGGGTTTATTAAATTGTAAATTTGTTTTAAATTTTACAAAGTGCTTCCGTGTGAATTTTATCATGATCTGATTAGTATATTCAGAAATATGGCGATAAACATCTCAAACTTGCTACTAAAACTGACACGTGCGGCATGTGAAGACGATTTTTAAAAATATCTTAATTATATGTAACATAGAAAAGCGATAAAATGACGTTCTTTTAAAATTATTATGTACGCTTGGCACTTATTACATCATTATAGACGCTTGGCAGTTGGCAAATAATTACAACAATCTCATTGAAAAGTATATACTAATATTAAACATTTTTCCAGACTATATCAATAATTATAAAAAGAGGCAGCATCGACGACAACGGCAGAGAAAGAAAAGCTCTACTAGGCGAATTGGAAAAGCTTATCTTAAGCTCTCCAATCAATCAACAAAAATTGGCATGTTCGCTCATATTAGCCATAATGCAAGAATACGCGATCACGGTCAAATCTGCCGACGTCGGATTAATGTGGGAAGTGCATTTCCGTTTGAAGAAGTCTTTCGAAGCGTCAGACTTGAAACGTATATTTAGGTTCGCAGTGAGCGTTTTACAGCAAATCGTTCGATCTGGACATCGGCCAGAAGGGGAGCAAGCTTTGCTAACGAAGCAGCTATTGACGATAGTGGAGTCTGTTTTATGTTGGAGTCACGTATCGCCACTTCTGTCTAAAAGATTGATCGGAGCGTTCGAGGTCATTCACGAGAGCGACTCGGCGCCCGCTCTACGGCTCAACTTAAGCTGGATGGATACGATAATGCAACCAGAATTGCTGCAATTATTCTTCGAGATCCATATCTACGTGAGATCCAATCCGGAGCTGATAAACACGTCGCTCACTTGTTTAGTTCAGTTGGCTAGTCTCAGTGGATTCGCTGATAATCTCAAAAGGCAGTACTTAGAAAGCTATGTGAATAGTTTTATGAATGCGATGACGTATATCGAGCCTTATGATAAGGAGTTTTTGGGCATTGGAGATATATATAGGCGGCTGATTCAGTTCTTCAGGCCGGCGATGATTGCGGCCCTGCCGCCGGCGTTCTTACAAACGTTGACCACTTTGACCTGTCATTGTATTAGAGGATCTATCGTGGAAGAAAATGTGTGTAATTATTTTCTTATTTTATATCTACAGTAGTTTGTTTAAACCTAACGAAATTAAAAGTACACGGCAGTGTTTTGCAATAAGGAGTTCTATTTCGCTAAAGTTTTATTAAAAATATTTTGAGTAGTGGCCGATTCCAATAACTTAATCAATCTATCTCTAGTAAGCTAAAACCGGCTTTGGATAGGTTATTAGGAATAGATAAAAAGATAAACACTTTATTTGCATAACAATAATACAGAAAATACTTAAGGTAAAGGACGTATTTGAGGGCCCGGTGGCGTAATCGGGAGAACGGTCGGCTTTGATGCCGTGGTACCGAGTTCAAACCCCGCCGTGCCCCAATGGATTTTTCTATCTAAAAATGTATGTGCGCTTCTCACAGTGGCCCTCCGGTGAAGGAAAAACATCGTTAAGAAACCAACAACCCCCGCATGGTGGTAGGACACCATCTAGTGTCCGCCTAGCCAGCTACCACCCTCAACTTAGAACATCTGACGCCTAAACATCTAATGTGTTCCGGCAGCTATCCTTGAGAGCCAGTTCCCATTCTAGGCCTAGCGTGCTTACCATCTTCGACCGCATCATCACTTACCAACAGGTGAGATAGTGGTCAAACGCTAGCCTATAAGATATATATTTAAAAAAAAAGTAATCTAATTAATACAAAGGACCAAAGGCACCAACAACATTTTAAAACAATATGTTTATTTCCAGGTGGATGACGATACGGTTTGGAGGGAGTCGTTAAATAAATTCCTGCATACATGGAGCTCGGTAGTTAGCGAGGTGGAAGGTTATTCTAATGAAACTCTTTTGAATCCGTGCATAGAAGTTTTTAATACTTATTTACAATGTCGACTGGCGCCTCCGGACGGAACTAGGTAAGTGTTTCAATCAATTAAGAGTCATAAACTAAAATTCGTAATTAGGACTGGCTAGTGAGTAGCGACGCCTGATTATGAAGAAATAGAGAAATCGTTTTATAAAATTACTTAAACAGAAACGACACAGAAATCTACCTAATTTACTCTCACACACGCATACATACAATCGTGCGCACACACACATGCCAAATTTCAGCGCAAAAAAAGCAGCGAAACAATATTGATTTCAGACTTGGATACTCCACTTCACCCATTTAGGGGTGGCATTTCGAAAAAGCCTGAAACACCTATTTTCTTATTTATTTACTGAATCACTTGTGTCAAGTTTCGAATAGAAAAAACTTTCTAAGATTGTTTCTCTATACAAACTTTGAAACCCCGTTTCATCCCCTTAAAGAGTGAATTTTGAAAAATTCTTTCTTAGCGAATACCTACGTCAAAATAAATATCTGCATGCCAAATTTCAGCGCAATCCGAAACAATATTGATTTTAGAATTTGTTACCCCACTTCACCCTTTTAGAGGTGGCATTTCAAAAATGTCTGAAACACTTATTTATTTACTGAAGTACTTGTGCGAAGTTTCGAATAGAAAAAACTATCTCATCTTGTTTCTCCATACAAACTTTGTACCCCGGTTTCATCCCCTTAAAGAGTAAATTTTGAAAAATCTTTTCTTAGCTGATGCGTCAAAATATTTATCTGCATGCCAAATTTCAGCGCAATACGAAACAATATTGATTTCAGACTTTGTTACCCCACTTAAACCTTTTATGGGTGGCATTTTGAAAAAGCCTGTGCCACGTATTTTCTTATTTATTTACTGAAGCACTTCTCTGAAGATTCGAATAAAAAAAAACTATCCAATCTTGTTTCTCCTTACAAACTTTGGACCCCCGTTTCATCCCGTTGAGGGGTGAATTTTAGAAAATCATTTCTCTGAGGGAACTAACGTCGTAATAACTATCTGCATGCCAAATTTCAGTGCAATCCGAAACAATACTGATTTCAGACTTTGTTACCCCATTTCACCCTCTTAGGGGTGGAATTTCAAAAAAGACTGAAACATGTATTTACTTATTTTTTTACTGAAACACTTGTGTAATGTTTCGAATAGAAAAGACTATCTAATCTTGTTTGTCCATATAAACTTTGAACCTCCATTTCATCCCCTAAAAGGGTGAATTTTAGAAAATCCTTTCTTAGTACACGTTTACGTACTAAGACAAATATACCCTCCAAATTTCAAGTCTCTATGACCTGCGGTTTAGGCTGTGCGTTGTCTGTCAGTCAGTCAGTCAGTATGTCAGGACAAAGATTCTTATAGTATTAGATTTATGTAGTTGATTAATACAAAATTTTTGCATTATTTTTTTGAAATTTTGGGGGGCTTGAACCCACGACCTTCGCATTGCCGCATTCGTATCGCATGCGCCAAGAAGCTCCTTTCTATTGCAATAGGAAATAATACACGCATAAACAGTTCCACGTTACAACGTTTAAAGTACTTTAAAGCTCAACGTCTTTGATACATTCTTGGCTCTACTTTTAACTTTAGCCATAGAAAAGATAATAATACTACGTATAGAACGGACACTCTGTTCCCCCCACCAATTCCGGGCTTCCTCTCCCCGCCACCGATTTTGATTTGTCGAGGCGTCAGTCTGAGCAAGGACGCTACACGCGTACGGCTACAGAACAATAGGTACTACTCTCGAGGAGAAGAACATCAACTTCATACATTTATGTTAAGACCAGTAGACACCGGAGGTTCAAATTTACGTAGGTTCTTATTATGTAGGTATATTATAAATAAATACTTATATACCTACCTATATATTCGTATTTTAGAATTCATTTTCATAAATGAAACAACGATATATACTCGTGCGTAAATAACATTTAGTTTGTAAAATATTTAAAAAAACTTTCACCGTAAAACATTTTTATAACACAGCAATTAGGAACTTGATGTAAGTACCTACGTAGTATTTATATTCTCTTTGCTTGATGCCGCTTTGATGATTACGTTACGCTCGCACGTTAGAACGTGCGAGCAAGACACAGAACAAATTCAAGTCGACTGGACCTGCGGACGACGCGACGACGCAGCGACTGCACCGAGTGCGAGATAGTACCTACACTTGATAATGGGCTATTCTTGTACTATTTACGGCTGCTGAAGTGTTGTGATTTAATGTTTCTGTAGACGATGGTTTACGAAATAGCGACTAATATTTTTAGCGTTAAAAGCTTTTTGGGTAAGTGTACAAAAAATATTCATACGGTCAGTACGTAGTACGTATGTACGAAGCAACTATTATATAATCTGTGATACGGTGATTACGGGCGACAACCTTAGACATCACGCACACAAATGCACGTATAGAAAAACGACATGTGTGTAGTGTCTGTGTCGGTGTCACAGTGTCGGTCGTTAAAACGCTAGTTTGTATGGAGATTTAGCGAGTGTCCGGAGTGTACTTTAGCTCTAACTGCATCTTAACCAACTTTACAAAAAAAAAGAGGGAGTTTTCAATTTGCCAAATTTTTTTTGTTTCATGTTTGTTACCTCAGAACTCCGTCATTTACCGCTTTGGAAAACTCTCTTTTGTTTGAGAGAGTATGCTACCCGTTTGGTCCCATTGTAATTTTATCGAGATCTGATATCTCTAGAGGTAAACACCTCAAACTTGGTAAAGAAAATTACTAGCGCGGCATTTGAAGTCGATTTTTTTCGTTTTGTTAACGATCTTAAGTTATCTCACACCATCCTAGAGGTGACAATTTTATAAACACCAGTAATATTACTCAGATGTGGTGACAAGCCCGAGGAAGACATCCGAGACGAGTTCGAGGAAGATGAACGCAAGCTGCACAGTCACAACCTGCTCACTATCGGCGCTATAGCCAGGAAGGCGCCGGCACATTGCTCCCATGTCTTGTTCACTTTGTTACGGGACAGGAGTAAACGGTAACTATATCTATGTATATGTTAAGAGTTAGAAGATGAACGCAAGCTGCACAGTCACAATCTGCTCACTATCGTCGCTATAGCCAGGAAGGCGCCGGCACATTTGTTTTTATTCTGGCTAGCGTTTGGCCACTATCTCCCCTGGTTGTAAGCGATGATATGGTCGAAACACGCTAGGCCTATAGCCTATAGATCGACTCTCAAGGGCTGTACTGCCAGAACACCGTAAGATTATGGCGGCAGATTTTCTCCTTGATGATGGCAAGTTTCTTTTATCGTAACAATTCAGGCGTAACATCGATATAATTATTTCTCTTACCACCTGTGGTACCACCATTAAATGATATCTTAACATTTCCACTTCTTCAGATACCTATCACTACATGTTATATACCAAAGTTCCCCGCCGCGTCTGTCTTACTGTTGGCGATTTACTGAAAAACTATCGAACAGAGTGATATAGACAAGAGTGATTCATGACGAAGGTTTAAGACTAAGTGTATAATTCGTTAAGATTTTGTGTGAATTGGTTGAAATATGACGTACCTGTGCGAAGCTGGGACGGGTCGCTAGTCTTTTTTTAGATCCTATAGGCTAGCGTTTGACCAATTTCTCACCTGTTGGTAAGTAGTGATGCGGTCGAGGATGGTAGCACGCTAAGCCTAGAATGGAAACTGGCTCTCAAGGAGCTAGCTGCCGGAACACATTAGATATTTGGTGACAGATTTTCTAACTTCGGAGTTAGTAACTGGCCAGGCGGACACTAGATAGTGTCCTACCACCATGCGGGGGTTGGGGATTTCTTAACGATGTTTTTCCTTCACCGGAGCGCCACTGTAAAAAGCGCAGATAATTTGTTCGATGGTAAAATCCATTGGCACACAGCGGGGATTCAACTCGGTACCTCTGGCGTCAAAGCCGACTGTTCTCCCACTACAACACTGGGCCCTCAAGTCTTAGATAAAAGAATAATGTGTACACTTTCAGATTAGAGAGCCAACTTCAGCAGATGCACATGGGAAAGTTACAGCTAAGCAGTGGATTGGAACTGTCTTCCTTGTTCGAAGATCTACACTGGATCCTGATGATCACAGGTTATTTTTTTTCATCACTACATAGTATAAAATAAAGTAGCTTTCCGCTGGTTGTCCCTATTTATGCATATTAGATTTTAAAAACTTCGCAACAGATTTTTAAATAGATAGAGTGGTTCAAGAGGAAGGTTTCTATGTATAATACATGCATAATATAGTAGAGAAACGCTGATAATTTTAGAAGTTTCTAATGTGATGTCGTAAATAAACACTTTTTGCGCTTACATTGTAAACGCTGGCTGAACCCTACCATATAGATCAAAATAATGTACTACAGTATTGTACACCTTAAAACGGTCTACAAAAAATTCTGCAATGGTATATGTCTATCTCTTAAGGATAACCCATAATACCAATTTTTATGCTTTATTTTTACGAGAAATAATGGCTTTAATTACGAAGCGATTTTAAGCAATACAACATTAATCCTTATCCAATTGAGTACCTTAATTATAAATTGTGCATTTCATATAGATCAATATATAATAATTATTACTCAGCATTGCACCCGTGCAAAGCCGGGGCGGGTCGCTAGTATCTTATAAGCTAGCGTTTGACCTCAATGTCACCTGATAGTAAGCAATGATGTGATTTCTACATTTTAAATTTAATTGTTATATATAATTTCGTTAAGTAAAGAGCCGAAGTTCTGGCTCACGGGCATGACTTGGGAGAGGCCTATGTCCAGCAGTGGACTGATACCGGCTGATTATGATGATGATGATGATGATATAATTTCATCGCGTGAGCTGACTTCATGTATGTTTCGTCTTCTTTTATAATACGTATATTTTCTATCCGCAGGTCATTTCCTAGCGATCGACTGTACAGAAGGCGAGACTGTGATGATTCCAACTGAAATAATACACTTCAGTATGGCTGAGAACGCTAACGTCGAACTATCTCTCTCTTACCTCACGGGAACTAATTACAATCCGGATAATGTTGATCCTATACTCAAGTAAGTTGGGGTTTCTCCTGTAATAAGTACCCTTAGTACGAGTTTTCATCGTAAACGCTTTTGACAGATCTCACATAGTTTTCGATTTATTTCGGCTTCCTGATTGGTCTACATTTAGTGAGGTGTAGTAACCACTAGAGACGCTGTACTGTTTTTCATCCAAAATTTGGTCTATATACGATATCGAGTTTGGTATGAAAACTCGTACTAGGGTACTGTAGAATACTTAACTTCTCACCAACTTTATGCAGAGATGTCGAGTTTGAGCTCATTAGAATGGTGTTAGTAAACAGATTGTACATACACACTTCAGTGGGGGGTAATTTTTAACAGACTTCCAAAAAGGAGGAGGTTCTCAATTCGTCTGTATGTTGTTTTTTTTATATATTTTTTCTGTATTTATGTTACGCGATTACTCCATAGTCAATTGTGAACCGACTCGAATTTTTTTTTTTTTTAATAGGTAGGGTACATTGCTAAGGTAGTCCCATTGTAGTTTCATTGAGATCTGATAAGTATATCTAGATATATGATAATAAACGTCGCAAACTTGCCACTGAAACTGATTTGCAGGGCATGGAAGTCGGTTGTTTTAGTTTTCAAACAATCTTAATTATAAATGTTTAAATATGTATTAATTTAATACCTAAACACGGCATATATACCGGCAGGTGGAAAAATGGAGGAGAACTTTGCTTAACTGTGGATCAAATAGATTCCATAATTTTAACAATGAAAACAACAATTAAGGAATCTATTTGAAGATGTGTTTTACGAATTTTACTAAATGAAAAATCAATTTCATTTCATAAATAAAACAAGACCATAGGATTTGGAGTAGACTTTAGAAAATAGTTAATCTCATATCTCCGGTTCAAATCAGGGTTTTGGGCTTAGTGAATGAACAAAAGAATATGAAATTAAAATAAGAATAGAATACAATAAAATATTGAAAAATTAAAGAACATTTAAAATGAAACTACTGTTAGATATGATTGGTATGGTAATAATTTTCCTTGCTTTGTTGGGGTACAATCGTACATGAGATGTTACAATTGACTGCTAAAGATAAAATAAGCCAAGGATCGATTACGATGGTGAAATAATTATAATTTGAAAAGAAGAATTAACATGTCTCAAGGCAACTGGCGCAGTGCAGCCGCTTAAGAAAGAAAGAAAGAAAGAAAAATCATTTATTTGACATAACACATTAAAATACTTACTAAAACAATGAAACAAGAAAAAACAAGAAACAATGTGAGGTGTCAAAAAGGCTTGTCTCAGCACATTATGTCTAGATTTACACCTGGACGCTGATTTTCAGACAAGCCTGCGGGTGATGAAAAAAATGCGAAAATATTTGTAAATAAAATAATAAAAATAAATAATAAATTGATACATAGATAAAATAGGTACACTTAGATAGATATTAAATATAAATATATTTAATAATAATATTAAATAAAGATATTAGATACTAAATATATGTATAAAAAATTTATATGTCGGAGCGAAAAAATATAATAAAACTTATAAATATGTATTTTAGGTTAATTAGGAAAGGAACAACATTTGGAGGCTTTTAATTTAGAAAGGAATAGCTGGGTCATTTGGAAGGCAGAACTAAATAAATAAAATTATTAAGATGAGCGAGAATATATTGTATATGTCTTATATGATCGACATATCTTTATTTACATCAGCATTTTTCCGCTGCTCAACTATCAGGTACTGCTTTAACTTAAACTTAAAAGAACTTAAAGTTTTACTTAACATACTGGATATGTATGGTGGCTACAAATAAATAGACTATATAATAATAGATAATAGTGTATAAAATAATAATAGATTATTTTTTCGTAATATGGCTTTATCGTTATATCAGTACTAATAGATAATAAAGCGGCAATAGCTAAGGCGTCGGCCTGGCGATCGAGAGGTCGTGAGTTGGATCCCCACCCATTGCACTATTGACGTGAATCTACTCCAGACACAAGCATATTTAGCTTAGTTGGAGGTGGCCAAGTAAGGTTTAAAAAATAAACTGGCCAATAGCTCGTCGGAGTCGCAGTCAAGACCGAGCAAAAAAAGCCACTATCATTTTTTGCCAGCAAAAAAATATTATTATTAACCTTTTATCAAGAGTTGTGAACCGCGTGCTTATTTCTTATAACGCCATCTATCTAACGTCTAACGTATCTGAGTGTAAGTTAACACAAAGGTGTTAGGGATCGGCATTTCAATATAACGCCATCAATGGACGTTTAGCTAAGCGTTCATAGATGGCGTTATACTGAAAAACACGTTTCTTGTATTTAATTTTTAACATTATTTTATTTTTAGTACAGTCCGGCAAGTATAACTTGGCGTGCCTGTGCGCCACTGTGCTTTTACTTTGTACTATGATAACAGTTTCTCTTAAACCACTTTTAATTACTTTTGGCATTATTGAACTATTTTAATGTAGCAGATTTATCAACAATAATGTCGCGGTAATCTCTCAAACGTCAAACTCACAGTTTCAATTAACAGAATTAGTTCCAAAAACCACCACCGCCAAGTTATACTTGTAGCACTGTATTTGTTGTTATAGCGGCAACAGAAGTAACTATTACGGTTAATGAGATACAGGCTGGAGACAGACGGATAGACATACAGACAGACAGACGGACAGCGTAGTCTTAGTAATAGGGTCCCGTTTTACCCTTTGGATACGGAACCTTAAAAATGGAAGCGTCCCGCGACTTTGCCCGCGCATATAAGTATTCCATGTTCTATTTTACTCTGCTGGCTATTATATTATGACGTCTGCATTCAGCCCCTCACGAGTCTTCCCTTTTTCGGATCGCATATACCGAGCGCCATGTAGCTTACTCACACGCGTTCTATTATTCTCAACGTAAATTTTAAACTGTTAACCCAAACTATTTAGTGTAATAGATAATAGTTGGGGTAGACGTGTTCTAGAGTGGAGACCACGGCACGGTAAACGCAGCATAGGACGCCCTTCAGCTAGGTGGAGCGATGATATACGCTGGCTGACTGGCAGCGGTTGGAAACAGCTGAAACAGCTGAAGATCGAGCTCGCTGGCGTGCCATAGGAGAGGCCTACGTCCAACAGTGGACGGATACTGGCTGTAAATAATGATGATTTGGTGTAACTGTCAAAGAGTATCTACTTTAATCTTATGTCGTGTAATAATAACGTTTATTTCAGGATACTAGGCGAGGTGTTCCGTATAAGCACGTGGGAATGTCTCGCATTAGATGCCGGTCTTGGATGCATCTTCAGCCCGGAATTGTCTGCGACCATCTCCTGGCTTCTCAAGATCTGGGCCAATTCTTACTTGATGATTGATTCCAGTGAATATACTGAGGTGAGAAAACAATTAATTTTATTTTTTCAGTACTGTGTCTGATAGGATAGCGTTTGAGCAGTATCCCGCCTAGTGTCCCACATTTGTAGTGGTAGGACTTCTGCTAGTCCGCCTGGGGCGGTACCACCACTTTGCCAATTAATTTTCAGCCGTGAAATAGGAATGTTTTCGGTTGAAATGGCAAGGTATCTTTATGTCTCAAGGTAACAGGCGCAGTGCAGTGACATGCAAAATTCTGTGTCTATTATAGGTAGACGTCATCGCTTACCATCAGGCGAGCGTCGTGCTTGCCCTGTTACCTTTAACCATATAAAAAAATAGTGGTAAGCGATGATGTGGTCGAAGATGGTGAACACGCTAGGCCTAGAATACTCTGGCTCTCAAGGACTGTGAGCAGCCGGTACACCTTACACTTTGTTCTGGATTCGATTCTCTGCAGGATCGAATCCGGAACGAAGTAATTCGCCAGAGAAATAATGTGATCGACATAGCTTAACGGATTAGCAAACTGTAGTGGCAATGGGATGCTCTTATCTTTTTTTAACCCCCGACGCAAAAACAAGGGTTGTTATAAGTTTGACGTATGTATCTGTCTATCTGTGTATGTGTGTGTCTACTATACTAAAATGTTTCTCAAATACTTCCCAGATGTCAGCAGTCCTATCAAGCGCTTTCGGTCGTTCATCGGGTGGCGTAGAATGGTCGGTATCAAAACTAGCATCCCGAGTGACCGCATGTCTTCGACACTTGAACGCACAACCGACCGCAGCCGAACACGCGGCCGCTTTGTTGACTACCCTCGTTCATAGGCATCGAGTGTGAGTATATTGTTGACTACCCTCGTTCATAAGCATCGAGTGTGAGTATATTGTTGACTACCCTCGTTCATAGGCATCGAGTGTGAGTATATTGTTGACTACCCTCGTTCATAAGCATCGAGTGTGAGTATATTGTTGACTACCCTCGTTCATAGGCATCGAGTGTGAGTATATTGTTGACTACCCTCGTTCATAGGCATCGAGTGTGAGTATATTGTAGACTACCCTCGTTTATAGGCATCGAGTGTGAGTATATTGTTGACTACCCTCGTTCATAAGCATCGAGTGTGAGAATATTGTTGACTATTCTCGTTCATAGGCATCGTGTGTGAGTATATTGTTGACTACCCTCGTTCATGGGCATCGAGTGTGAGTATATTGTTGACTACCTTCGTTCATAGGCATCGAGGGTGAGTATATTAATAATAATTAATAATTTATTTATTTATTTCATAAGGTATGTTACCTAATACATTTTCCTTTATTCTTACTTAATATTTTATGAATAATGCTATAACTAATGTTAGGGATGTTTCTGGTAATTTACATTTTTAGGTAGGCGCTTAAACATTATTTTGTTATTTCACATTGAGGCAATAGTAAACATAAAATGTTATTAATACATTGAGGTAACATTTCAAAGACTCGTTAAAACCAAGCTAGGTAAAAACCTGTGTTATGGTGTTATCGCTTCCCCTCGATAATACCAGTGCATTCAATTACATATCATTTTCTGCCGTAAGTAATTAATACAATGACAATGTGTGTTTGGCTTGCCTATTATAATGTTAATATGAGTATATTTACTATATAGATATATATACATACATCAAATTAACTAAACCAACTGTATCTAAAAACGTAATTGTATGTAACTATATGAGGTACTTATATTGTTAAGCTATTTATGGTACTTATCTCCTGTTCTTAGGTAGTGAAACTTTATTTCTAATAAGCATAAAAATCTTATGCCTTATCTATTTATTATAATAGGTTACAGTTCATTGCTATCTAGCTCAAATTATAAGCTAACATGCAGAAATTATATCTAAATCTATTAGGAATCTACTATCTAATTCTCATTAGGACAGATGATGTAACATAACGTAGTTTTTTAAATGTGAAGATAAGTTGACGTATGCGTGCTGATAAAGCATTGATATGTGCAGACCAGTTTAAGTGCTTGTCAAGCAGTACCCCTAGGTATTTTACTGTATCCACTTTTTCTATAGGCAAGCAGGAGCAGTTTTGATATGCACTGTTACAGTTATGAGCACGTAGTTCAATATTATTGCAGCTAATGTCTTTTTTAATAGAAAATGCTAGCCATTTAGATTTAGATAAGTTCAGTGACAACTGATTTTTGCGAAGCCACATCATAACTATTTCAAGGCCTTTTTCAGCATTGTATTTAGCTTCTGTCCAATTTTTGCCTTAAAACAGTAGTGCTGTGTCATCGGCAAAGCTGATTATACTTCCTTGGTATGGAGTAAAGAAACTGAGCTCAATAAGGTAAATTTAAAAAAGGCTAGGTCCAAGGACACTACCTTGGGGAATGCCGTAGTGGACTGGTAATTCTTCCGAGATCTTATTATCAATCTTAACCCTTTGACAGCGGTTATTAAGGTATGACGTAAATAATTTTAGCGGCATTCCTCTGATACCGATGTTTTGCATTTTTTCCACGAGAATGGGGATGGAGACAGTGTCAAACGCTTTGGCTAGATCTAGGAAGATGCCGATACATTTCAACTTATTGTCAAGGCAATTCTTGATGTAATCTGTCAGGTTATAAACGGCATCCTCCGTAGATCTGCCAGACCTAAATCCAAATTGCGAGGGTGCCAGAAGATTCTCCTTTTTTAGGTAGGCCGTCAGTCGGTGGTTCATTAACTTTTCTAGCACCTTTGAGAGTGTCGTCAGTATGGAGATTGGCCTGTAGTTGTCGACGCTGTCTCTAGCCCCATTCTTATGGATTGGATGGATTATCGATTTTTTAAAACTAGTGGGAAATTTTCCACATATAAAACAAAGGTTGAAAATATGCGATAGGATTGGAGCAATAATACATTTAGCCATCTTGATAAATTTTGCTGAAATAAGGTCATGTCCTGTCGTAGAGTTCAATTTAAGGTTGTCAATTATATGTAAAATTTCTGTATGATGTTGTTAAGATTTCATCATCTGGGTTTGCTCTAGCTTTTTTATGGAGTTTGTCTCTGTGCCTAAGGCACCGCAATAAGCCTGGTGTCATCCAGGGTTTTATGGTTCTGTATTTTCGTTTCACACAGACTTCTTTAGTATTCTTTATAATTGTGTCAGTGACAATCTTTAGTAATGTATTTGTTGCCTCCTCGGGGTCATCAAGATTATATACTTCTTAAAAGCTATTTTTTTCTATGCAGAGTAAAGCAGCGGGCAGATTTGTTACCGTTTTGAAGGATTGTAATTTCAATGGCGGACAATAATTTGTAATGTTTAGTATTACGGGGTAATGATCAGTTAAGTCAACGTTAAGGACAAAAGTTTGTGTTAATGATGGAGATTTTAAAATAGCGTGATCAAGACAATTTTGTAAACGTAGGTAATGTGTGTGCAGGCAGTAGCCCATTTTCTGCGAGGAGATTCAAATAGCTGTCACTAGATTTGTCAGAGTTGTTATCTTTTATATCAATATTAATATCGCCCATAATAGCAATATTTTTAACAGAGGTTAGTGTATCAAGGTGTTTAGACAATGAAGTAAAAAATGTGTCGGTGTTTCTAAAAGACGGTGGTCTATATATACCTAGTATGACAGATTCGTTACCTATTCGGATTGTGATACAGTTTGCCTCGTCAATGCATGTTTCATAAGTGAGACAATCTATATCATTGCTAGCATATATTATCACACCATCGTTTTGATTGAAGAGTTGTTTAGTGGAGGATGATGTTTAACCACTTAGCTGTGGTATTGTTTTATGTGTGGTTAACCAACATTCAGTTAAAATTATGATGTCTAAACTAAACGTTAATCTTGCTAGAACCAGAGTGAATGAATCAAAATTTTTAAAGACACTTCGAATGTTAAGTGTCAATATTTTTAGTGAATTTTTATTGTTATAAAGTTTAATCGCACAGTCTTCTGGAGATAGAAAATAACTTTCTGAGACTGATATGCTGTCAATTTCCGAATTAATAGAAAGAACATCGTTCATTTTGAGTAAATTATGTTATAAGTGATGTTATCAATATTCTATTTTACTCTGGTTCATTTGTATAGGTTGTTAGTATAAGCAACATTTGACAAGTCTCGGGTAATTATAATTTACTGGTTCCTTAAGGGCCTCAATTTGTAGCTCACTTTTTATTAAAATAGTTGGTGTATTATCACTTTTTTTTATAAAAACTCTTCCAAGCGATGTCCAACAATACCTGTACTCCTTAGTCTTAGCTAGCTCTCGCGCCAGGAAGTGAAGCCGGTTTCCAGTAGGTGTAAGATGTTCTCCTATATATATATAGGGCTATTTCCTACATGCGATGCATTGAGTTTTCGGTCTTTGTTTTTCGCGTTGTATGTTTTCACCGCCTTTAGGAAGTTCTGACGCTGTCCTATATTTGCCAACTCTGCAATAATTACTTTTGAGCTACTGTTGGGTACCCTGTAGATATTCAAGATATCTTCAGTGGAAACCTTAGTTTCGATTGTCTCAGCAAGTTTGGTGACTATATTAGTTAAGTCCACCCTATTTTCTTGTGGTTTTAACGGGACATTTCGCACCTCGATACACTTGATTTTTGCATTGCGATTTAGGGTTTCAATTTCTTCTCTAAGTTTAGAAATTATAGTATCATTGACGTCAGTTTTCCTTGCGAGGTCATGGTACTTTGTGTCGAGTTCCACCTGCTTGCAAGTGATGCTGTCTAGCGTCTTCTCAAACTCATCCTGCTTCTTTTGGATTTTGTTCAAGCCATCTTCAATGCGTTGGGTTGAATTTTCCTGCTTTTGTGTCAATTCAGAAAACATATGCTTGACGTATTCTTTTAACTCTCTAATTTCCTGTGACACTTCGTCTGGGCGCTTCCGTTTTTGTCTCAACGTCTGTAAATTATCACTGGCATACGCGAGGTCGGGAAACGAGCCAGACCGCACTGGAGATCGATGCGTCATTTAAGGAAGACAAGGAATACTAGTAAAGACGAGGGTATTAGAGTCTTTGGCTCTTAGACTAAGATAGTGGTCACAAGAATGTATACCTGAGACGCGACTACTCGTTGGCGAGATCCTAGGGAATCATCGTGTGTGAGTATATTGTTGACTACCCTCGTTCATGGGCATCAAGTGTGAGTATATTGTTGACTACCCTCGTTCATAGGCATCGAGTGTGAGTATATTGTTGACTACCCTCGTTCATAGGCATCGAGTGTGAGTATATTGTTGACTACCCTCGTTTATAGGCATCGAGTGTGAGTATATTGTTGACTACCCTCGTTCATAGGCATCGAGTGTGAGTATATTGTTGACTACCTTCGTTCATAGGCATCGAGTGTGAGTATATTGTTGACTACCCTCGTTCATAGGCATCGACTGTGAGTATATTGTTGACTACCCTCGTTCATAGGCATCGAGTGTGAGTATATTGTTGACTACCTTCGTTCATAGGCATCTAGTGTAAGAATATTGTTGACTACCTTCGTTCGTAGGCATCGAGTGTGAGTATATTGTTGACTATTCTCGTTCATAGGCATCGTGTGTGAGTATATTGTTGACAACCCTCGTTCAAGGGCATCGAATGTGAGTATATTGTTAACTACCTTCGTTCATAGGCATCAAGTGTGAGTATATTGTTGACTACCCTCGTTCATAGGCATCGAGTGTGAGTATATTGTTGACTACCCTCGTTCATAGGCATCGAGTGTGAGTATATTGTTGACTACCCTCGTTTATAGGCATCGAGTGTGAGTATATTGTTGACTACCCTCGTTCATAGGCATCGAGTGTGAGTATATTGTTGACTACCCTCGTTCATAGGCATCGAGTGTGAGTATATTGTTGACTACCTTCGTTCATACGCATCGAGTGTGAGTATATTGTTGACTACCCTCGTTCATAGGCATCGAGTGTGAGTATATTGTTGACTACCCTCGTTCATAGGCATCGAGTGTGAGTATATTGTTGACTACCCTCGTTCATAGGCATCGAGTGTGAGTATATTGTTGACTACCCTCGTTCATAGGCATCGAGTGTGAGTATATTGTTGACTACCTTCGTTCATAGGCATCGAGTGTGAGTATATTGTTGACTACCCTCGTTCATAGGCATCGAGTGTGAGTATATTGTTGACTATTCTCGTTCATAGGCATCGTGTGTGAGTATATTGTTGACTACCCTCGTTCATAGGCATCGAGTGTCAGTATATTGTTGACTACCCTCGTTCATAGGCATCGAGTGTGAGTATATTGTTGACTACCCTCGTTCATAGGCATCGAGTGTCAGTATATTGTTGACTACCCTCGTTCATAGGCATCGAGTGTGAGTATATTGTTGACTACCTTCGTTCATAGGCATCGAGTGTGAGTATATTGTTGACTACCTTCGTTCATAGGCATCTAGTGTAAGAATATTGTTGACTACCTTCGTTCGTAGGCATCGAGTGTGACTATATTGTTAACTACCTTCGTTCATAGGCATCAAGTGTGAGTATATTGTTGACTACCCTCTTTCATAGGCATCGAGTGTGAGTATATTGTTGACTACCCTCGTTCATAGGCATCGAGTGTGAGTATATTGTTGACTACCCTCGTTTATAGGCATCGAGTGTGAGTATATTGTTGACTACCCTCGTTCATAGGCATCGAGTGTGAGTATATTGTTGACTACCCTCGTTCATAGGCATCGAGTGTGAGTATATTGTTGACTACCCTCGTTCATAGGCATCGAGTGTGAGTATATTGTTGACTACCCTCGTTTATAGGCATCGAGTGTGAGTATATTGTTGACTACCCTCGTTCATAGGCATCGAGTGTGAGTATATTGTTGACTACCCTCGTTCATAGGCATCGAGTGTGAGTATATTGTTGACTACCTTCGTTCATAGGCATCGAGTGTGAGTATATTGTTGACTACCCTCGTTCATAGGCATCGAGTGTGAGTATATTGTTGACTACCTTCGTTCATAGGCATCGAGTGTGAGTATATTGTTGACTACCTTCGTTCATAGGCATCTAGTGTAAGAATATTGTTGACTACCTTCGTTCGTAGGCATCGAGTGTGAGTATATTGTTGACTATTCTCGTTCATAGGCATCGTGTGTGAGTATATTGTTGACTACCCTCGTTCAAGGGCATCGAGTGTGAGTATATTGTTAACTACCTTCGTTCATAGGCATCAAGTGTGAGTATATTGTTGACTACCCTCTTTCATAGGCATCGAGTGTGAGTATATTGTTGACTACCCTCGTTCATAGGCATCGAGTGTGAGTATATTGTTGACTACCCTCGTTTATAGGCATCGAGTGTGAGTATATTGTTGACTACCCTCGTTCATAGGCATCGAGTGTGAGTATATTGTTGACTACCCTCGTTCATAGGCATCGAGTGTGAGTATATTGTTGACTACCTTCGTTCATAGGCATCGAGTGTGAGTATATTGTTGACTACCCTCGTTCATAGGCATCGAGTGTGAGTATATTGTTGACTACCTTCGTTCATAGGCATCAAGTGTGAGTATATTGTTGACTACCCTCGTTCATAGGCATCGAGTGTGAGTATATTGTTGATTATTCTCGTTCATAGGCATCGTGTGTGAGTATATTGTTGACTACCCTCGTTCATAGGCATCGAGTGTCAGTATATTGTTGACTTCCCTCGTTCATAGGCATCGAGTGTGAGTATATTGTTGACTACCCTCGTTCATAGGCATCGAGTGTGAGTATATTGTTGACTACCCTCGTTCATAGGCATCGAGTGTGAGTATATTGTTGACTACCTTCGTTCATAGGCATCGAGTGTGAGTATATTGTTGACTACCCTCGTTCATAGGCATCGAGTGTCAGTATATTGTTGACTACCCTCGTTCATAGGCATCGAGTGTGAGTATATTGTTGACTACCCTCGTTCATAGGCATCGAGTGTCAGTATATTGTTGACTACCCTCGTTCATAGGCATCGAGTGTGAGTATATTGTTGACTACCTTCGTTCATAGGCATCGAGTGAGTATATATATTTGTAAACTATGTCTAGAGATTCTAGCCTCAAGCGAAGAAAAAACATCGTTCAGAAACCCCCGACATGGTACTAGGACACTGTCTAGTCCGCCTGGCCAGCTACCACCCTTATTATTTAGCCTTATTAGAAACAGTTCTTTTGCTGACTGTATTTTTTTTTTCTAATGAAAATGCAGCTCATAATATAGGCAAAAATTTTGGACATTCTCCTTAGAACATTTTACTGTAGCTACAACGGAATTGGTTCATGCCATTGCGATTACATGTCAAAAATCTACCCCGTATATCTCTTATCTTATTAAAGTAATTAAAACTGCATTTTATAGTCATGTCTTTAAAGCTTGCAATCAAACAAAAATAAACTTATAGGCCCATCGCAGCTCGAACAAAATTGTATCTAAAATTAATATAAAGAAAGCTGAATCTAGTAAATAAAATCCATAATAACGTTCCAGTAACGCCCCTCTCTCCCGAAGCGAAGAGTTTCTCCAGCTAGTGCGATGGGAGCAGACCGGGAACAACATCCCCGGACATCTTAGGAAGGAGTTACATAGAGCTTTCGCCATTGTCGCGCGAGATTCTGATGGTAAGTTGTTTATATAAATACTCGCTGTGCCCCGCGGCTTCGCCCGCGTTAAAAAGTATCCTTTAGCCTAATCCATAATATTGGCTATCCCTGTGCAAAATTTTAGTTAAATCGGTCCAGCTGTTTGACCGTGAAGAAGTCCCAAATAAATAAACAAACTGACTTTCGCATTTATAATATTGGTGTTGATTGATTGTAAGACTTGACAGGATATTTACCATGTTGTTAACCGACTTCATATGTTCCACTGTATTTTTTTAATATGTATGTTCAGCAATTACTCAAAGAAGCCTTGACCGATTTGGAAAATTCTTCTTTTGTTTGAGAGGATATATTTCCCAGTTGGTCCCATTTAAATCTCATCAAGATCTGACGAGTATCTCCAGAGATATGGAGATAAACACCTCAATCTTGGTACTGATTGAAGTCGGGTCTTTTAGTTTTTGAATTGATCTTAAATTATTTTGTTATTTTGAGTTGCCGATATTTCGGCGCTGTTGCAAGCGTGATATTTACTGCTGAATTATAGACCGCAGGTAAAGATTTTATCTCGAACAAGCAAAGAGATCTGCCCGCTTTCACACGCGTTTCAAAAATGCGGCATCCCTACCAATTTTTTTTTTTTGTTGCGATAATCTTTATCTGCCTGCTATTACGATTTATTCATAATATTTAACTTGGCAGGTCCAGTAAGAAACCACCTGGTGGAGAACATAGTGCGGCTCCAACAGAAGCTGAACAACTTGTTAGACATGGACTCTGACACAGAACCTGTCAGGAACATGCTAGCTGACGTGCTCGACTGTTACATCGGAGTGGCGGAGGGATTCATGGTGGTATGTTGTACTGACCACCTGGTGGTATGTTGTACAGACCACCTGGTGGTATGTTGTACTGACCACTTGGTAGACATAGAGAACATAGTGCGGTTCCAACTTTTAGAGTATACATTTTTTTTATACTAGCTGTGTCTGGTATTGCATTGCAATTCCTCTTTAGTTCTTCTCACTGCGTAATAAGATATCCTATCCACCTTATCAGATAAACATGTAAGAAGTTCAAACCCTCATTGTCAACGTTCGTTTAATGTCTCTATATATAGGCTAGCGTTTGAACCTCTATTTCGCCTGGTGGTAAGCGATGATAGTAAATACGCTAAGCTTTATATACTCCGACTCTCAAAGGCCGTCTAGTCTGGTTATGAGATAGTGGTCAAACGCTAGCCTATTAAACTATAAAATTCAGATAGTTTAAAAACTGAAACAACCGACTTCCATGCCGCGCGAGTCAGTTTCAGTTGCAAATTTGAGACTTTTATCGACATATCTCTGGAGATACTTATCAGATCTGGAAGAATGGTACCCTTGGGATATCTCCTTTCCAACAAAAAATAATCATCAAAATCGGTTCATAAACGACGAAGTTATCCGCGAACACACATAAAAACAAGAAAGTGATCTTATAAGGGTTCCTTTTTTACCTTTAGAGGTACGGAACCCTAGATATATAAACAGGGTGTATGGTGGATGGACCGACAACATTTTTTGAGGGGTTGGGGAGGTCATGCGCTAGTTTTCCCCGGTAGACCCGAAGTCCTAAGTGTCCGTGACACAGTTTTAGATATATATATATATTTTTTGTAGTGATTTATCTACGTAGAGTAGATATGTCACTGCTATTACAATCTAGTCTTATAACTAGGCTAATAAGTAATTTGATTTTAACTTAATTTACTATTAAAATATTACTAAGAATGTGTCCATTAACACTTTTTCTAATGTCTCTATTAAGGGGAAGGCACTTTATTATCGTGTTCTTTTAAATAGCGTTCATTATCACTACACTTATGCTCACTTAGTAAAATATCACTGAAGTAACTCGAAAGGTTTTACCCTTTTTAGTCTTCTCACTATGTCTGTGTTGTTCTTCTTCTCACTATGTCTGTGTTACCCAAAATCCTCTTTCCAAGTTTATTTGTCGTATTACAACCACAAACAAAAACGATAGCATGATTTAAGGCAAGATTTTGGGTGATATAGAAAAAAATCATATCTAAAACACCACGGTGTTTTCACACTTAGGACTTCGGGTCTACCGGGGAAAACTAGCGCATGACCTCCCCAACCCCCCAAAAAATGTTGTCGGTCCATCCACCAAACACCCTGTGTACATACGGTCGAATTGAGAAATCTCCTCCTCTTTATTTAAAGTCGATTAAAAAACCCATTGTATATATTTCCAGAGTGAATCCACGAACTTCCTGGCCTGTCTAATAGCGGCCATAAACAAGATCCCCGGCATCGTGTTCCGGTACCACAACTACCCGGGCGTGGTACTCCCCGCGTTGCAGCTCCTCGCTCGAAGCGCTAAGAAATTTATCGTGCTGACTACTGATGAACCTGACAACGCTAATGAGTAAGTTTCTTTGGAAATTTCCTTTATGGTACACGGACACAATCGCATCATCACTTAACATCAGGTGACATAGTGGTCAAACGCTTGGTTATCTAGTATTGAAAACAAACAAACACATCCACAGCTTTCTTCATCGTCAATTCAATTCAATTCATATATTTCATATATTTCAATTAGTTCAATTCTTTTAAATGACAAAATATTACATAATCATTGTATAACGTTTATAGAGTTTATAGCTGCATTGTCAAAACACCACATTATCAAAAATAAATAAAATAAGATATTTCCTCAAATTAAATAGCTATTTAAAAAGGGATCCCTTTGTTTCGTCATTTCATCATCACTACTAACACCCTCACAACTGTAAGCGTTATGCCAGCGACCTATAGCCGTGCTACGCTTCATTAAGGAGCTGAGGTGGTTTGGGTAATCGCTGGCAGAGAGAAATGATATGATAGAAATACCACAGAAAAGATAATAGTCCTACGAACAGAACATGCACTCTCTGACAGCAAACATGCGAGATTAAGGGCCAATTTCACGGGTTCCTGATATCGCTAATATGAAGAAATTTGACAGATTTTATATGGTGCCATGTGTCAGATAACTATCTAACGCATTATCAACTGGCCCTAAACCTAGTTACAACGTCGATAACCTTAAAAATACGACTGTCGGTTGTATCGTGGACGACACGTGAAGCCATAGGCAAAACGCGATTGAATGAAGCCTCACAATACACCCCAAGCGGTATGTCAGTGCAGGCCTTATAACCCCCCCATCACAAACTAGAATTAGAAGGTAAAAATACAAGCGAAATACTCGCCTTATGGTTAGCGAAGAAATCCGCCTGTATCAGCACCCCCAGACAAAATTCAATTTCTGTCATCATTCACGCCAAACGTAACATTTCATTTTCCAGAACAAATGTCATTGTCAATGTTATACATTTTGAAGTTGCGTTTGACGTGAACGACTAATTGAATTTTGTCTGGAGGGCACATGCGTCACCGCACTGTGACTGTTACCAGATGGAAAGTCTCTTCTGCGCTGTAATTTCACTTTGGACATTTTGTTCAAACCGGAAAAAAATCTATTTCACGGATTAATAAAAGACAAAGCGGTGGTATCGCCTCAGGTGGACTAGCAAGAGTTCCAACTACTTAATGACGCGTGAATTATTTAATTTTTTTATGAATGTAATATACTCATATCGTAAAGTTCTGATTATGAATTCAAATATAGTACCATAATACCCCACATTATGCAACAGTTTCATTAAACTACTATGATTACATTATTATTTATGTCCTCTGCGCTCATAGGCTTTTATACACATATTTTCAAAATAATTTTAACCCAAAACTAAAATTCAGTACGAAGCGTTGCCGTGTTTTAAAAGTCCAAATGTTGAACGAATTGTTTAGCAAATAAAAATGAATAACGTTTCCAGGTTTCTGGAGATCTGCACGAGTACGTTCGATATGTACCAGCGATGGAATTCCGGGAAGATATCTAGCATTCCACAGGACGCGGAAGAGGAAGCTTATGAGGTAAACATCACATATCATTATCAGCCATTATTCATTCATACACATTTCATTATTCATATTTCACTATCAGCCTGTGTCAGTCCACTGTTGGACATAGGCCTCTCCCAAGACGCGCCGCTGATCTCGATCTTCAGCTCTTTTTATTTATTTATTGGAAAAAAATGTCACGTCAAAATTCGACTATTTCCGCCATGACGTTCAGCTCCAAAATTTTTACGGGTGGTAGGAGCATATGACTTACTACTAAAGCACACAGCCCTTGAGAGTCCGAGTATTTTAGGCGTGTTCACCATCTTCTTGAACCACATCATCGCTTACCACCAGGCGAGATAGTGGTCAAATGCGAGCCTATAAGATATTTAATAAAAATGCCAGCTGATTGTACAACAAATAATGAACATTCCAAGCCCATATTAAAATTATTTTTGAAATTAAACTTCTTGAGGTGCACTGGCGTAAAATTTGAGGGAAGTGACGTAGTCACGGTCCGAATCAACGGCAGTGACGTAAGCGTAAAGTTATATAATATATCAATTTCCTCTATTGTCGAACATAGAAGGCGTAACTAAAAAGACGTATTCACTATCATTCAGGAATTCGTCCTGCTAAGTCCAACAGACGGAGTTGTACAAAAAAATAATTAGTGATGTTGCGAAATAAATTGAATGAAATTGTTTTCACTTTTAAAGGTTATCATTCACCAACGCGACTCCGCTCCGGCAAGCAAAGAGCAGACAGCGCTGTCTGCTCTTTGCTTCTCTTTTCACATTTAATTGAACATTTTTTGCCGGATGGGAGCGGTGTTGGACTAGTCGGCGACAACTTTGACTCATATTTCTACGCACCCTCTTTTTAACTGACTTAAAAAAAAAAACCGGCCAAGTGCGTGTCGGGCCACGCGCAGTGTAGGATTCCGTAGTAGCCTGTTATTCAATGCAAGTCTTTATCCGTTATAAAAAAGCAACTAGGTACTCCGTCTTTGTCACTTTAAAGGATTTATTCTAAGGATTTTTTATTTGGTACAAAATTATCCAACACCCAAGATCAACGACTATTACTGCTAAACTAATAAAGTTATCTCAACCGCTATAATTTTCCTTTAAAGTTCATGAAATGCGCTATTATCACGAATTTTTCCAGATTTTTTAAGCCAGCAGTTTAGCTTTTAGAGGGCAATATTATCGGCGTAATATATATAGATACCCCTATTATTTATTATTTACTATTTCAGTATTTTAAATTTAAATTTTAAATAATAGGGTATCTAATCCTAGTTTAATATTAAAATTTATTAAATCTTATAATATTTTAAATAAATTAATATAAAATTAAAATTTCACTTAATAATTTTAATTTTATATTATTAATAAAATATTCATAATAATTAAATAACTAATAAAATTAAATTTAATTTTTGTATAACCGCAACTGCTGGCACAAAATTTGTTAATAATTTCTATATTACTAAATCTTAATTTCTTAAATTTTTAATATTAATTACTACTTAAATATATAAATATATTTTTAAAATAATTCATATTTAACACTAAAATTTATATGTAAAATAAATTTAAAATAAATTTTCTAAACTATATAAAATTTATTTATATATAAATTATATTAAATAGAATTTTTTTTTTTTTTCGACAAAATTACAGCTTTCTAGTATTAACGGTCTCTTAGCAAAACCTCGGACAGACAGTACAGACGGACATGACGAAACTATAAGGGTTCCTTGTCAGGACTACGGAACCCTAAAAAGGAGGAGGTTTCCCAATTCGACCGTATATATATAAATAGTTTTTTTTATGTGTGTTCGCGGATAACTTCTTCGTTTCAGAACCGATTTTGATGATTATTTTTCTGTTAGAAAGGAGATATCCTATCGGTGGTACCATAGTAATTTCATCGATCTGATAAGTATCTCCAGAGATATGGAAATAAACACCTCATACTTAGTACTGAAAATTAATAGCGCGGCTTTTGAAGTCGGTTCTTTTAGTTTTTAAACGATATTATTTTTATTTCCAGGACATAATATCCCTGATGGACATAATAAGTAACGTGGCGCGACTCGCGGAGCCGCGCGCAGGCGGCGCCGGCACCGCGGCCTGCGCGCGAGGGTTACGTGTCCTGTTACCTCTGATCACTCCGGCGTTGTTGGCCATGCCTACTCTAGCCAACCATACATACAAGATGATACGGACGCTGGAGCGGGCTAATCAGGTAATATCTTCAAATAGACGTAAGATGTCACGTGACTTGACTCCAGATAATTACGAGCGTTGTTATTAACACCAATATTATAAACGCAATAGTCAGTTTGTATATTTGTTTGGTTGGGAACTCTTCACGGTCAAACGGCGAGACCAATTTAGCTGAAAGTTTGCCAAGGATAGCCAGTATTATGGACTAGGCTTTAAAATACTCTTTAACACGGGCAAAGCCGCGGGGCACAGTTAGTCCCTAATAATTCTGATGCAACGTTGTTTTTTTTTTGTATAAAATATTACTCGCAATGTGGGTTGCACATTACTAGCATTCATGTTAACCCCTCCAACTAAGCTAAATATGCTTGTTTCTGGAGTGGGTTCACGTCAATAATGCAATGGGTGGGGTGGGGATCGAACTCACGACCTCTCGATCGCCAGTCCGACACCCTATCCATTTGGCTATTGCCGCCTTATATGAAAACTAGCTGTGCCCGCGACTTCGTCCGCGTAGAATAGTGCTTTGGCTAGCATTTTAAATTTTTTAGGCTAATTATTTTACAAATAAGACACATACGTATAAATATTTTATCTTCGTGTGCCCACACGTGTCTGTCTGTTCGGGTAAGCACACTTAAGCATACTTTCCCACATCGTACCTTCATATCACGCCGCGCTCCATCCAACAACGTTACTACGTTGAGGGTAAAACTGTTACAAACTTTGAATGTCATATTTATTTATATCGAATCTACAGTCTAAAAAATTAGTTTCAAGCTCCTAGCTCTAAAAATCACGATACTTCCATACAACTATTAATTCCCCCTTACAATACAACCCCTTTTTTCGCATCAAAAAGTAGCCATATGTCCTTTCTCAGGCTCTAGACTATCTGTGTAACAAATTTCATTTAAATCAGTTCAATAGTTTTGGCGTGAAAGCGAGACAGAAAGAGTTACTTTCGCATTTATAATATTAGTAAGGATTCTTTTTTTACGGTTAAACTGTAAATGGTGTCTGTCTGTTAGACGTCCGACCGGTTTCGATGCAATTAGTGCCTCATCTTGAGTCAGTGCGCGTGTTCTCGAAGAGCGCTACAGTGCGGGTGCAAACCGGTCGGACGTCTAAAAGACAGTCGGACATTGCACATGAGTTTAACCGTAACAAAATAATTTGAAATGTCTGTCACACCTAATGACCGCGTCGTTTTGATGTAAAAAATGAACAAATAACTTGACTATTTCTGTATGAAAATTATCGTGAGAATAGAATAACACATAATAATTTAAAACGGCTTTACACTCACGGCTTATGATATCGAAATTACTCCGACATATTTCGGACATTTTTGATGTCCTTTTTAACTGGAGTGAGGCCTGCCGCACGTCCCTCGCGCGACGGGATTCGGCACGTAACTGCTAATTTCGATATATTAACCTATGAGTGTAGAGCCGTTTTAAATAACTTGACTATCAAATATTATGTTTCTTTGAAGTGTCTCACACTTTATATTTTTGTAAATTGTTAAACACAATATACACAACATATTAATAACAATAACATTAATAACAATTAAACACAACATAATATTTGATTTACGCAGTGCAACATCTCTCGTCGGATTTGAAAACTGTAATCATTTCTTCCGAATGATTAACTTACGTAATAAGTAGTCATAGATGGCGCCACCAATGCATAATTGGGTTAACAAATGCAATCCACTAATTTCGTCGTATCGATGTATCGAACCGTGGCTTAATTGGCAGAGCACCTGGACGTGTATTCCGGGGGGTGCGGGTTCGAGTCCCGTCGGTACGATGACATTTTGGATTGTGTTTAACAATTAACTTGACTATCCATTTATATTGGAGCGATATTAAATAGCCTTCCTACTTCACGTTTCAGCTCACTCTCCTCCCTCTAGAAGACTTCAACATGGTGGTGTCGGCGCTCCGCGTGGGCCTCACCGCCGTGTCCAGCGACGTGTCTACCGTGTGCTGCAACGTCATCGCCGGCTTGGCCGACAAACAAGACATCATCGCCGCGAACAACCCGTATGCAATGTCCCTCCTAACTCTAGCTGAATTACTACTGATGTTAATTATTAAATTGGAAATGCCGGGCGATTCTATACCGGCCGCCGGAGCCGCTATTTACGCTCTAACTTGCCTCAAACCGGCTTTACTGGAAGGTTTAGCGCGTCAACTAATCGACGCATTCGCCGCAAACGACCCGGCAAATGTACCAAGATTGGAAGAAGCGTTCGGAATACTCACCAATGGGGTTTTATTCGACGGCTGCAGGCCCCATCGTATACGCTTTCAGGATAACTTTGACAAGTTTCTGACGAGCGTTCACGGCTTTTTAATTGTAAAATAAGATCTTTTCGATATCGCTTGCGCTGCTACGATAGCTCGGTTGAGCCGGTGTAATGTTTCTGCGGTGGGTCGAACCGTGTCAAACTGGGATACAGTCGGGATGAGCGGATTTCGATGTTAGAGGATTCGGTGTCTTAAAGACGTGTATGGTATTATTATATTTACAAAATGCTTTCTACGCAAGTCTTTACTTACATTTGAGCGACAAGATTGCAGTGATACCAAAGTTAAGATTATTTTATTGACCGTTTAGATGATCGGATAAAGTGCTTAGTTGCAAATTTTTGCGCTAGTTTTGTTCAGTCATATTTCACTGAAGTCACTATTGATATAAATGTTTTACTGAATGTATCTAATGAAAATCAATTTATTATACTAGCTAAATTAATGTTTATGAAAATAATACGCCGGAATAAAGAGACAATTCTCTATACCTATAAGCTAATATAGAAGCTCCACTCCTGTTCTCGACAGTCAGTTGACTCGACCACCGAACATAATATTACTCAAAAGTCAAAATAATATTATCATAGTTAAGTTGAAATTTTTCGTGTCCTTCTGCGGGCTGTGTCAAATACACTATTGTGTCTAGTTAGGTTCTGTATCTCGTCGAATTAAGTGCCATTGGGCGTATATCGCTTAGTTATTTTTAATAAATTATGGCCTAGGGTACAGGGTGCATTGTGACGAACTTGTATGTCTTGACTTGACCTTCCCTTTTCTCCGTTACTATATCTTATGTTCACAACGAAATTGTATTACTATTATACGGTATCTGAATGGTTGTGAATGTGCAGAAATAATATATATATCGCCTGTTCTGTCACCGTTGAGGTGTGGTTTCGATGGCGATTGCAAGCCGCATCGACTGACCACAAATACCATAGATACATTATACCCGTATTAGAGAAGATTTCGCGTAACTGATCGTATCGTCACTTAACATCAGGTGAAATAGTGGTCAAACGCCTGCTTATCTATCTAGTATTAAAAAAATACAGTGGTTAATTCACAAATATCGTATAGTTACTAGTCCGCTAGATATGGTACGCTGCATTTGTTGCATGATTCGATTTGAAGAACCCCCTACATTTAGTCTTTGGAACTAATTGACGGTTACCCCAAAATCGACACTGGCTAAATACATCGTGTCGTTTCATTATGAAACAAAACTGATAATTTGTCGATATGACTTTACTTCACAGCGTCGGCAAAACTATTTATTAATATCTTATAGTCTAGCGTTTGACCACAATCTCACCTGCTGGAAAGTGATGATGCGGTCGAGCATGGTAGCACTTCTATGGTCTGTTAGTTTTTGCGGTCTATCGCTATTGTTTACGGATTGCTGTTGCCATCAGAATAATACCTTTATAAATTTGCTTTTGTAAGTATATTTGTCTTACGAGTTTCGGAATCGGTTCGATGGTGATATAACAGGTATATTTTATAGATTTTTCTTAGAAATAGTTGGAGTACACTATTCGTACTTAATGATATTGCTAGCTAGATACTAAACTTGTAAATTCCACCGCGCTAAGCTCTAGAACATGCAATACTTACATATTTGATAGTTTAAGCACCTACACGGGACTTGAGCCGAAAAGCACAGAGCAACTGACTTTTTTACTCGTATGACCACCAAAGTACTCCGCATCTTAGAATTAACGATATGAAAGTTATATGAAAATATGTATTTTATACCAGGTTCACACCGTGCTAATTTTGTTGTTCAACTGCCTAGGAATGTAGTACGTTTATTTCGATTCCAAGTACTTTTAGTATACCTACTGATCTGTTGGCTGATACTAAATGGTCTTCAGAGACAAATAATAGTAATGTTTTTCGGTTGAAATGGCAGTGTCTAGAGGCTTAACATTTGTATGTATTAAGGTAACAGGCACAGTGAAGTGACATGCAAAATGCTGACTGTACAGAATTTTACATGCTACTTTTGCATGTTACTCCAAACTAGGATTATTCTAATTATTTTTTATTTTAACCATATTTTATATTCTTCCCATCATCACGACACGGAACCCAAACATGGTTATAAGGCAAGCATTATATACATTAAAAAAAAACCGCATTATTATTTAGGTAATTTCATCTAAACTCTTAAAATGTTCAACTTGGTGTTGCTCTGTGCTTCTTTGGGATGATAAGTGCAAGGTTTTACTCCGTCTTATTAAATTATTCTAGCATTAAACATATTTACATACATTATAGGATTTGATGATTTGTATCAAAGATAATCTTGACTTAATTAAGAAAAAAACGTTGCTCATTTGTAGCAATTTTCGGAATGTTATTAATTGTATTGACCTAAATCGTTTTGTGTTTTCCTGTAACCAAGTATTATTTCTAATTCTTAGGCGCCTAGCTATAGTCAAATTTCCATTTTCTATCAACAATCTAATCTTCTGTGGCTTAATTGGCAAAGCACCTGAACATGTTGGTTGCGGGTTCAAGTCCCGTCGGTACGATGAAATTTTGGATTGTGTTTAACAATTTACAATCTAATCTTCCATAGATTTCATTCAAGATTTCTATCTGACATGTATTTTATCGATAGATTTGACTTAACATGCTATATTAATACAAAACGTCTACATTTCTTATATTCTCATTCAATATCTAAGCCATTATTTTTGTCTAGGCCCTCAGAATTAATTCTTTAAATGTAGCAAAACGAAACGTAACAAATATCACAAAACATTACCAAATTCTGTCTTATTTACTCTGCTGAACAAGTTCTTTAAAATTTCAATGTCGCTTAAATCTATCGTAGGGTAAAGGAATTATCAAAATCTGACTTATTAATTGTTAAGCAACAAAATATTTTTGTAAGTACTTTAATTATGATTGGTATTATTAAACAACGTGTTTTTTCATTGTAATCGGTAAATTGTGACAATAGTTCTACATTTCAATTAAGCGATTATGTACTATTTAGTTCGTTAGAATTTGATAATAGTGTCTTATTCTGGTTTGCACTGACTAATACTAAATTTAAATAACTGCTTTATTTAAATAAATAACGGCCGCGATTTCGCTTTTTCTGTAAACGCTTGGCCAGCTGGAGCTCATAAAAGTACGTAAATTACAGCCGGTGAATACAAAAACTACAATTTAGTTTAAGTTAGTGCAAAACAGAAAAGACACATTTGTAGATTAAAACATTAGAAATGTTATGTTTATCTGTTAATTCAGATAAAATTTGATTCTGTAATACAAGTTATAATTCGTATAAATATAAGATTGTAAATTAGGCGATTTCGTTTAAAAAACAAATAGTTCCGCAATATAATATTCTCACTAGGTGGCTTTTGACTCGATCCTACTGAAGTGTTTGTGTAATTTTTTAGATTACAAACGTTAGAAATATAAGGAATGAAAGCAGTATAGACATCAATCGAAAATAAATTTAAAAGAAAATTAAGAGGAAACGCGGTGCGCTAGGAATTTGAAAAATAGGTATTTCGCGCAGTGCCCGAACAACCAACAAGAGTTCGATAGAGACAACAGCAACTCAGACCCATTTTACCTACAAAATTTTGACTAAAATTCGTTCCGAATTTAAATCAATATCCAAGCCAATGATTTTGTAACTTCGAAAGTGATTTTTATTTTGAACCTACGTCGTTTTGGTTTGAAGGAGGGCCAATTTTTGTGTGGATTTGTTCTGAATTAGAATTCCTGACTTATGATTTATTCGTAGGTATTCCCCTGTTTTCTCCTTAAAAATTAATCCGATCAAATTATTATTTAGCACAACATTTTTTACAGATGAGTGCATTCGTGCTCCTATCATTTTTTTGTTGGTTTTAAAACCCTTTCAAATTGTCTGGTAGCCGTTAAGATCAGGGCAGTAAAATAGGTTATTTTTCAGGTTTTTGCAGGGTCATATTTCTTTTTGCAATTGGTTGGTCAAAAAAAGCAAATGGGCGTAGGTACAGCAGACCTAGAATTTGTAGAAAAAAATTGCTCTAGATGCTTTTGATATTTCAGGGAAGAAACAGGGAAATACAATTTGTATGAAAAAATGCACCCCACGTTCCCTCTTAAAAGAAACTGCGGTTTGTCAAATTTACAATGTCAGACCATTGCGTTATTTTTTAAAGCCATCTGTTAAGTATCCAGGAACTAACATGTTTTTTTAAAGTAAACGTCACATTATGCTTGCTATTTGTTGTAAAAATGTATGTAATTACAGTCTTTCATCATTGTATAACATTTTGATTTTTTTTATTGTGTTAGATTTAAAATAAAAGGCTATTGTTAAGAACCTATTGTTAGGGCCAGTTTCACTGGTTTCTGATTAGGGTATCAGGAAATGATCTGACAGATTTTTTAACATATTTTATATGAATATTATGTTTCTAGAAGAGTTACGTACACTTTAATTTTTTTGTACATTGTTACACGCAAATTCACACTATTCAAAATTTCATCGTACCGACGGGACTCGAACCCGCACACCCTTGGGAATCATGTTCAGGTACTCTGACCTTAATTAAGCCAATGCATTTTGAACGAATTATATGCATAATGCCTAACTTTTATATGGCCTTGAAAGTTTAGCAGGAACCAGTGAAATTGGCCCTTAGTCGTAAAAAGTGTCACGGCGTCGCAGCGGTTATCAGTATTAGATCTATCCTGATTTTCTCGGACAGAAGATTGCATTTTAAATCATTTCTATGAAGCTTTACGTCAAATTAAATTATTAGTTACGATGCAAAAAAACCGGCTAAGGCTCGAATTATATGCGTCCGCGCGGCCCGGCCGCTACACCACGAAATCACAAGCAATTGTGGGTAACGATTTATTTAAATAGTGGCGCCGCCGCGGCTCCCTTACCCACAATTGCTTGTGATTTCGTGGTGTAGTGGCCGGGCCGCTCGGTCGCGCGGACGCATATAAGTCGAGTGGGACTCGCCCACCGACGCTTCCGTACCAACGTTGGTTGGTACCAATTAAGCTAGACCTCTATTATTGTATAAGCGCTTATATAACTTAGAGGCCTTAATTGGCATCAACTATGTATGAATGGGGACACCCATTAATTGTCAACTTTTTTTATTTTTTTGGAATAAATTAAATACAGCACAAGTAAAGGGACTAATCCGAAAAATAAATAAACTGGCCAAGTGCAAGTCGTACTCGCACTCGTAGGGTTCCGTAACACAGTAGAGTATTCTATAACTATGATTTTTCGCAACTACAAAAATAACTTTGTTTTCAGTGTTTGTATGAAAAACAAAGTTATACTTGCGGTCGCTATATCTCAACAACTGCTGACTGTATCTCGTTCAAACCAATTTTCGTTGAAAGTTTTTATTGAGATCTACAGAATATATTTTTTTCTAGATTTTTCACTCCCTTACTTTAAAAGTTAGAGGGGGGGGGGGGACCACACATTTTACCACTTTAGACGCACCTATCTCTTAAATGATTGACTTTGAGAAAAAATTATTTTAAGAACCTCAATGTTATTTTGAAAGACCTATCCATAGACGGCCCACACGTATAGATTTGAAGAAAAAAATTTTTTTGTTCCATTTCCATGTATGGGATGGGATGCCCCCCCTCAAACTTTTATATTTTTTATTTTTGTATAAAAATTGGAAAGCGGTTTACAGAATACATCTACCTACCAAGTTTCAATTCTGTAGTCTTAATAGTTTCAGAATAAAATGGCTGTGACATACGGACGGACAGACAGACAGACATGGCGAATCTCTAAGGGCTCCGTTTTTTGCCATTCGGCTACAGAACCCTAAAAAAGTTTAAAATTAAGGTAAATCTTGATACTTTATTTTTGATTTAGATATCTTTTTATTGTGTTGACTCAGGACCTTGATTTTTATACACTTAATAGGGGCTTTAGATCTCAGTATCTGGTATAAAAAGTGTCCATCCGTTCATGAGAAAAACGGTGGTGACACACGGACAGACAGACAGACAAGAAAGTGATCTTATAAGGGTTCTTTTTTACCTTTTGAGGTACGGAACCCTAAAAATGATACTCAATAGAGGCTACATGAAGCGGCAATAGTCTAATGGCAAAGGCTAAGTTCGATCCCCACCTATTGCACTATTGACGTGAACCCACTCCATACACAAGCATATATTTATCTTATCAAGGTTTAGAAATATGACCTTTAAAGACGTCAAACATTTTTTTCCTCTATTCATGTTGCTTTAGTTGTTACATAGAAAATTAGTCGTTGTTTCTATCCCACTCTTATATTTTACACTGAGTGGGATATAAACTAAACTGAGATAAATTAACTTATCTTCAAATATTCTACGTTGAACACTCCCTTTAGAAGGGAGCTTAATGTTTTTGGTTAATTAATTCTTGATTGATGCAATATTGATAAAAGCCGTGTTATTTTGCTGCAAGATACTTGTAAGGCGTCCATTACACGGTAGGTTATCCGTCATTCAAAACCAAAAGTCATGACTGATGGTTGCTCATGCAGCAAATCAAAGAATGTAAATATCGGTCAATCACCCCATTACATTTACACGATCAGTTATCCATCAGTCACAGCTGTGACTGTGAGCAAACTGACAGCAAAACCTATCGTGTAATGGACGCCTAAATGGTTCATTTGTACCTAATAGACATGTAAACAGACAAACACTTTGGTAATAAATTGTCATTTGGTAATAATTGTTATATTTTGCATGTTTACTATATTCTTTGCGCAAAATGTACGTTTGAAAATCATTGCTGACTTAAGCAATTCAGAGCTCAGCAGCATATTTTGTCTTAAAATGATAGCGCTCCGTCTGATTTATTTGATAGATTGGTATATTTATCTCGTATTTATTCTTTTTTCTTAAGTCTAGGTTTTTTTACAATATAGATATCAAAACAACAATACAAAAATCATTATAAAATAAACAATACTATAAAAAAACCTAAACCTAGGGTGCCGCCGGTAGCGGGGCAGGGCCCAAGCTACCGGGGGTTAGGGCTGCAGAGAGAGAAACCTCCTGACGATGCGTGCCGTGTCAAGAAGCACTGCCTTCTGTATCTGGCCCTTGATCCAGCCGTCTAGCGAGAGCCTCTTGAGATGTTGGTCGAGACTCTTCGCTATTAGGCCGTTCGCAGAGACGACTATCGGTACAATGATAGTCGAGTCAACATCCCACATGGCGGTAACCTCGTGGGCCAAGTCAAGGTACTTGCTAAGCTTGTCCTTCTCGGCCTTTACGAGGTTCTCGTCATGCGGGATGGTGATGTCGACTAACACTGCCCGCCGCTGGGACCGGTCGACTATCACGATATCAGGCTTATTGGCGACAATAGTCCTGTCCGTGATAACCGATCGGTCCCAATAGAGCAAAGCACGACCATTTTCAAGAACTGGTGCAGGTGCGTACTTATAGTACGGCACCTCAGACTCGACAAGGCCATATTGAAGAGCAAGTTGCTGATGGATGATCCTGGCGACGAGGTTATGTCTGTGCAAGTACTCGCCGTTAGCAAGATGAGAACAACCGGAAATAATATGCCTGAGTGACTCTCCGGGACGGCGGCATGCCCGACAAATGTCGACCGTACCGTCCTTCATGATATATTTCCGGTAGTTGTTCGTCTTGATAACTTCGTCCGCAATTGCACAAACAAAACCTTCGGTTTCCCCAAAGAGGTCTCCGAATCGTAGCCAGTTCACCGACGCGAGCAGGTCCACATCGGGTCCCGTTAAGACTCGATAGAACCTCCCGTGCAGCTCCTTGCTCTTCCAGACGTCCTTGCGATCTTCGGTGCTCAGCACTTGAGGTTTGCGCCAGTTCTCTTTGCCTAAGGAGAGAGGTGTTAAGGTCCTGTCAACCGCCACCACATCGCGATGCATCCCACACTCGTTATTTAGGAAATATTCCCGGAGACGGTATACCTCACGGTTATGGAGAGTCTTGGCATTTAAAAAGCCTCGACCGCCCCATTTCCGTGGAATATACAGTCTCATAACAGACGAGCGTGGGTGAAGCATGCGATGTGACGTCAGTTGCTGTCGGACCTTTCTGTCCAGGGCGTCTAATTCGGTCTGAGTCCACCTTAGTATGCCAAAGGTGTATATAAGTAGGGGCATAACCCAGCCGTTGAAGGCACGTACCTTGTTGCCTCCTGACAAAAGACTGTTAAGTACCTTCGTCAGACGACCAAAGAAACGCTCCTTCACCGACTGTTTTATCCCCCCACTCTCGATACCTAATGACTCTGACATACCAAGGTATTTATAGGTGTCGGCTTCGGAGAGAGATCTGATAGTCATTGTGTCTGAAAGTTGAAAATTCAATGAATTCACAACTTTCCCTCGCTGTACGTGCATGACCGCGCACTTATCTACACCGAACTCCATGTTGATGGCGTTGCTGAAAGTCTCAGTGACTTTCAGTAATTCCATCAAATCATGGCGCTTCGGTGCAAAAAGTTTGAGGTCATCCATGTACAGCAAGTGTGAAATGACTTCACCCTCTCTCCTAAGCCGATAGCCCAGCCCTGAATCTTCTAATAATGTGCTTAGAGGATTTAGGGCTAGACAGAACCACAACGGACTCAGACTATCACCCTGGAAGATTCCTCGCTCAATCCTTATAAAGTCCTGCGGATCAGAGGGGCTGTCTCCATCACCCGGTTGACGAAGGACTGTGGTCCACTGCCTCATACAAGAACCTAGAAAAGATCTCAGAGTTGTATCAATTTTATACAACTCCAAGATCCTCTCCAGCCAGGTATGAGGCACTGAATCATAGGCCTTCTTGTAGTCAATCCAGGCGGTGGAGAGAACCCCTCTATTCCGCCGGACTTGTTGGCAAATGGTCGTGTCAATGAGGAGGAGCTCCTTAGTACCACGGGACCCAACCTTACATCCATTCTGAGAAGGGGCCAAAATATTATGCGCAACAATGTGCGAATTAATTTTAAACCTCAGAATAGATGTAAGAAGCTTGTACAGCGTTGGCAAGCATGTAATGGGTCTATAGTTCTTCGGTTCCGTGGTACTACCGGACTTGTGGAGCAGGAAAGTGACACCGGTTGTCATGAATGTTGGCAAGGAACCAACCTCGAGGGCTTGTTGGAATTGCGCCGCTAAGCAGTCGTGTGAGCATCGAATCCACTTTATCCAAAAGTTGTGTAATCCGTCCGGTCCTGGACTTTTCCAGTTCTGGGCCGTACGGATCGCACAACTAACGTCTTCGGGGCTAATACTAATAGCCCCCATGGATTCGATAGGCTCACAAGCGCGCTCAACGACGCTCATCCAATCGCCCTCCGTGTGTTCGACGGGCACCGACCAGATACTACGCCAGAAGTTATTCATGGTAGTAGTATCCGGACACTGCTCCTCATTCACACGTTGATTGGTTCCTTCCCAACCTCGGTATACCTTCCTTTGGTCACTTTGGAAGAGGCGATTTTGATAATAGCGATCTACACGCGCTCTATAGCGACGAATACGGTTTGCCAATGCATAAACTTTCTGCTTCAGAAAGTCAATGCGTTCCGTGACACAAGTCATGTAGTCCCGGGGTCTAATCCCGGTCCCAGTAAAGGCCTGGTTCACGAAACGCATGACTCGGGGGCGATGATTACCCCCTCTGAAGCAGATCAACTTCGCAATAAGAGTCCTAAACATATTGATGCGACACTCGATTCGTTCTTGCCACGCAGGGATAGCGGGGCGTCGCGGTATTCGGTCAGTATTCGGAAACTTGACGCGAACAACGCGACACGCCGCTATAGCCGCGCAGTAAAGAATCGAGTGTGTATCAACTAATGTTTCGCTAGTCTGCATATATGGGACTAGCAAAACGTTTAGGGCTCCCATTAACGCCAGGTTACTTTTATTCATTGGCAAACGTGGTAGTCGCGGCCTAGAGTCAGGAGTAGTGCGATACTCCAAAATCGCGTCTTCCAAAGCCCTCCTCAAATGCTCATTAGTCTGGGTACTTACGTTAGTATTCGTACAATCGTCTGCGTCTAGCGCGGCATCCGCCGGGGCAGACGTCGAAGCCGAGCCTGTCGGCCCCTGCGTCGACGACACACTGGGCGGGTCCCGCGCTAAAGCAGAAGTAGTAGGAATAATAGGTAACGCCTCCAGACGCAGCCGATCAAGCGCAGAGTCGTCCAACAGCTTGAGCCGCTGGATGGCCCGCACCTGATCCGATAGTCGTTGTGCGGTAACGGTGACAGCTGGTTCAAGGGCCTGAAACAGAGGTAGTATCCTATCGCGGTACGCGGTCAGGTTAGTTCCTCCCTCTGTAGCCCCGTAGTAGGCGCGCATGCAGATCTCATTTAAAGAGTGGGTCCATCGCATGCGACGCGCTACACCACCGGTAGCGAGGGCCGGGCGCGGAGCAGAATGCCCCGCAGGCCCCAAGCGTGCCGGTAGCGGTGGCCGTCCTCGTCGTCGCGTAGATGGTGGTGGCGGCGGCGGCGGCGTAGGCCCGTCGTCATCACTCGACGAGCTGCCCTCCGGGGGAGTGACAAACTCGTCTCCCGACGATGTGCTCGGAGATGATGCGACGGGCGGAGGTGGTGGGTGCGCGCTATGTACCGCTTGTTCTCGACGTGCTTTCAAACGAGTTATCATTTCTTCTATTTACTTTCATCTCGTATTGTTTGTTGGTTTTTCACTATTTTCACTATTGACATGTTGTGTCATTACTATCACAGTTAAATAATAGCGATGTCCTTCGGATTTTCACAGAACAGGGGTAAAATAATCACTAATAGGTGCAGGGTTAATATTGTTGTGAATATGTTGATGCCAAATAATGTGGATTATGGAAATATGTTCAATAAAAGTAAATAAAAAATAAATTTGTTAAAAGACACGTCCGTCAGATAAAGCGTTTTATATCGATATTGGAATTGTTTGTTGACTTTATAATGGAATGTGCATATTTTTTAAATTGCGTTAATAATTGTCGCCTTTAAATATTTTAGAGTGAAGATTCCATTTTGTGACTTTTCCAATGTACGAGCTAGATACCATTATAATAGTCCGTGGGACAGTGTCTCTGTGAATTACTTCTTTTGTGTATTAAATAATTCACCTTTCTCTGTGGGAAATTTTAGTGTAATTCGAAGTTATTACTCCTAAAGAAATATAACTTGTAATTAAATAGTTGTCTTGTAAATACTCAGAAAATATTTTATTACCTAAAAGTGGTATAAAATACTATACATAATTTTCAAAATATATTATCAGCATCTATTAAAAATAAATTGTACAAATTTTATAATCAAACATTCTTGTTTATTTTGCATACTCTTGCTCTGAAGCTATTACAATTCTTAGCAATGGTTAACCTATGACTAACTAAAGCTAAACCTACCTTGAATTTTATCCTAGCCATCGACGTCCTAACCCTAGACGCCTAGGTCTATCGACCGATTGAAAGGAGAACACTTTCAGCTAAATCATCGGATTTATAAATCTTATTATCCACGCCCACAAACGCGATGTTAGTTTCAGCCAGTACGGTGACCTGTACACATCACCGCGCCACAGAATAATATCATGTATAAAAAGCTCACTCTTTCGTGGCAAATATGCAAGATAACCTAATTACAATGTCAGTAACGTTCAAATACGCTTACATGCTTCAGATGCGACCTTGAAAATAATAGCTTGATATTGTCAGCAGGCCTGTCTCACTCCATTACTTGGGCGCGCTAATAACCTACCGCTTCGCGTACCGACCTTTTAGGCGCAAAATGCCCAATTCTCAAAATGGAAAATTCTCTAAATGCCAAATTCTTAAAATAGCAAATCCTCTAAATGGCGAATTTTTTTTTTTAAGTAAAAATGCTTGCAATCAATGTGGGTTGCACGTTACTGTTCTTGTTAACCCCTTCCACTAAGCTAAATGTGATTGTGTCTGGAGTGGGTTCACGTCAACAGAGAACCCACATAGATTGAAAGCTTTTTTGTTAAAAAAAAATAATTAAATTTCGCCATTTTGAGAATTGGTCCTTTTAAGGCTCATATGCCATTTTGAGAATTGGGCATTTTGCGCCTAAACCGTCTTATCCAAGTTCATCCGGAGACGGATGCGTGCAGAAGGGTGGTCAGCAATCAGCATGTATTGCAAGTCTGGCACAGTTTCAGCCATAATGACGATATCGTCCTGTACCCTTAGTACGAGTTTTTATCGTAAACTCTTGACAGATCTCACATAGTTTTCGACTTATTCTGGCTCCCTGATTAGTCTAAATTTAGTTAAGTGTAGTAACCACAAGAGGCGCTGTACTGTTTTTCATACAAAATTTGCTCGATATACGATATCGAGTTTGGTATGAAAACTCGTACTAAGGGCTCAGGTGTGAGAGGTTTTCGCCGTAACCGATTCCGTGCGGAGGGCTCCGGAGAGGAGCCATGAAAATCTTTCGCGTCTGGCGTAAGGCTCCCGAGAGGAGCCAATTTTTTTCCCGAAAATTCAGTTAAAATGTCACTTTGAAAGATTTACTAGAACAAAAGTGTCTAAGTTGGTCATATAGATTAACCCTACAGCGTTCGTTTGGGGATATTGTATGAATTAGTAAACATCAGGAGTTGTCAACCTTTTTTCTTAAGCAAAACGAAACTTGCCCAGCGCCCGCGTCATTGAGGCGGAAAAATGATCTACTTCAATCTTTAGCATCTGGCGTCTTGTAAGGACAGATTATATAATAGTTACTACGTAACAGATATTTCACTCCCCTATAAAAACACAATATTAACGTTTATTTCAGACAACACAAGCAAAAATGTGTCTAAGGCGCTCGACCTAGCGTTGTTATTACTTCGTTCAGCGCGCGATGTACCGACCCGCGCACGATACAGTAAAGGGTTGACTCAATAAAATAAAAAAGTTTACGAATTCTTTTTATTTACCTCACAAAGTAACATCAAAGTTCCTAACTAAGAGTCGAATTTGAAGTCGAGAAAGTGAATTTTACGCCGTCTTGTTATTTTAGTATCGTTAAAATAAAAAAATGAACAATATTATGCTTGTTTTTTGTCAAACCCGCAAAATGACTATGAAAAACTTAAATCGTTTCTAATATACGAATGCGCAGTTATCCCGTCATTTGAATAATAATATACGTTGCGCGCGCGTGAGTAGTGACAACCGACTAGCAGATAGTACCGCCGGCGTTGACGAAAGTTTAGGTATAAAGCGCAGTAGCTATGGGCGAGTGAGGGAGGCCTGACTGGGGGCCGTAGTGTGAGCGTGTCTGCCATATAAGGAAATACCCATAAACACCCACGCTGGGCAGGCGGCTTGGGTGATCGCAGGACGTAAATCTCGCACCGGTGACGCTGCTGCCTGTCACCGGCCTGTGTGGTAGATGTAGAACTATTACTATAATATTTATAAGTAGCATGAATGAGGGTACCTATAGAATAAAGCAGTCATAGCTGAACCTCGGTGTTTCAATTACACAGCTTCTTAAATAATAATTAATTTACATGGCGCAGACGGTATAAATATATACGAACGTATAAAAAAGTGATTCAGGGGACATATTATCATCATAAAATGTACAAATAAGTGAAGGAATGTAAGGCGCATCATAGTATTATTGTTAATCTGTACTGTATTGGTAGTCTGTGTATTATTCACAACGGCAACACTGAGTGTAAACGTCAAATGTCAGTCTGATATTTTTAGATTATTATTCACCTACCTTGCTACAAGAACGATTGTAAAAAGTTTCGAGTAGAAATAAATCTATTTAAATCCTGGTCATCGAGTGTTATTTCTGAGATTAGGATCAAGATCCTTTATCTCAGAAGTGGGATTGAACGTACAAGCCCACAAATTACGAGTTTTCTGCGAATATATTTTCCTACTTAATAATTTTGAATCTACCGGCATATTGTGATGGAAAATTCACGTTGCGAACGCGATAGAAATAAGGCTGGAAGCAGCAGGACGCCGTCCTGCCCGCGATCGATCATTGCAAAACCAAATGTTTCGTCCATCGGTCCATCGAGAAGGCCATCGCCAGTCGTTATTTCTTCGAGAATTTCAAGGCCTGGTGCAAGGATGAGCCGTTCACGATAGCGGCGAGCACGTTCGCGTCATCGGAGTAGAAGATAGAGCCGCCGACGTATGCATGAACATCGACCCAGTCGCAGTTATGAGCGAAGTCGCAGCCACAACAGGATTCGAAGAAGAAGGCGAAGTCGCACCAAGAAGTGTTCCAGCCACGATCGGAGTTGTAGCCACGACGGGATCCGCAGTCGAAGTCGGCGCCGTAGCGTGAGCATTAGTTCCAGCCGTGAACGCAGTCGCAGCCTGGGTGGGGTGCGCAGACACAAGAGGTACGATACACGGAGCCGACAGGGCCGCAGCAAGGAACGCAACCGTAGTAAGTCACGCATGGAGTTTAAAAAACCGGACAAAGAGTATGTGAGTAGCCTAAATACTAATAACATGCAGATGTTTTTCACTGAATTAGCTAAGTCTTTGAGTAGTAACCGACCGGATGGTAATAAATTTCCGATGCTAGGTAACGTTCTTCCAGAATTTAATCCGATGGTAAAAGGTCAGACTATACACATGTGGTTGAGTAAAGTAGACGAATGTGCAAAGCTATAACTATAACTGGGGTGATGACCAGACTATACACTATGCATTACCTAAATTAACAGGCGTTGCTAAGTCATGGTACCAGGCTTTGCCATCCATATCGTTTTCGTGGCGGGAATGGAAACTCAAGCTTATCGAATCTTTCCCTAGTAGCGACGACTACGCTGAACTATTAACTGAAATGCTGTCTAAGCGGGCTAGGTATAACGAATCGCTTGAACTCTATTATTATGATAAGATTAATTTATTAAATCGTTGTGAGATATATGGTAAGCGTGCGGTAGACTGTTTACTATACGGGATAGATGATCGTTCACTAAGATTGGGTGCTAAAGCCGCTAAATGTCAGGAACCAGAATTAGTTTTACAATATTTTCAATCAATAAAGCAGCAGGCACGCGATTTTTAAAAATATTTTAAGACAATACAAGACAAAAGACCAAGTACGAGTAGTAACATGTTTGGAAATTTAAATGTAAACTCTAAATTTAATAATGGTGCTAGTAGTTCTAAAACGTTAACATCTAATACGAACACTACTAGTACTCCAGGTAAATGCTATATTTGCGACGAAACTGGTCATTATAGCTATAATTGCCCCAAAAAGATACTCAAATGTAACATATGCAAGAAAATAGGACATACGTCTATCGATTGTCCTAAACTACAGAATGCCTCTAAAGATACAAACCCCGTAACGGGAAATCTGTTATGAAATTAGATGCGGAGGACACCAACGATAAATATATTGTAAGCTTATGACTAAATGGGACGTTAATGGATGGTTATGTAGATTTAGGTAGTCAGTGTACGTTATTGAGATACAATGAAGCAATTAAACTGGGTGTTTATTGGTTTCCTAAAATACGCCGTTTCACTAAGAAATATGTTGCCGCTTGTCTAGAATGTGCACATCACAAAGCGCCTGGTGGGGCAAAAGAAGGAATGCTACATCCGATTCCGAAAATTGAAATTCCGTTCCATACTTTGCACACGCGGATCATTTAGGGCCATTTATTCGTTCCAAAAAGGGAAATATGTACATACTTGTTATTATAGATGCGTTCACAAAATACATTAACATCAGTGCGGTAAAAGACACAAAGACCATAACCGCAATTAGAGTATTTAAAGAACATTTCTGCTATTTTGGGGTACCGTCACGGTTAATTACAGACCGCGGATCTTGCTTTACGAGCACAAAATTTAAAGAGTTTTCCGAAAAACTGAGTATCAAGCACATACTAAATGCCGTTGCAACACCAAGAGCTAACGGACAGGTAGAACGGTTTAACCGTACTATTTTAGATGCTTTAAGTACAAAGTGTCATGATAAAAACGATAACACATGGGATACGTATATCGGCGATATTCAACTCGGTATAAACACCACTGTAAATAAAACAACTGGCAAAAGTCCATCCGAACTACTGTTCGGCTGCAAACTAGTTAATCCATCAGAAAATATTTTGAGCGACATACTTACTGAAACATCTGAACATGTTAGTGGCGATAACTTAATGCAAATGCGATCAGATGCTGGTGATAATATCCGAAAACAACAGGAAATTTCAAAAAGGCGTTTTGATAGGCATCGTAAAAAGGCAACATCTTATAGTGAAGGCGATCTTGTTAGGATTGAGCGAACTGTAACCGATAAAGATCATATAGGAAAATCTAAAAAGTTAACAGCGAAATTTCACGGTCCATATCGAATCATGAAAATCTTACCAAATGACAGATTTCTCGTGGAAGATACTCCACTTACTAAAAAGGGTAACAAAAGGTACGAAAACATTGTGTCGTTGGATAAGATCCATCCGTGGCTTAACTTTGCTGGATGTGATAGTGCTAGCGGAAGCGATAGGGATGGCAACAGCTCTGACTCTATTGATGAACAATAATTACAAAATTATTAATTGATGTTCTTATAATTATTAGATGTGTATAATGTGTGTTATTCTGATTACGTTGATAATTATGATGTTTCTAGACGAAATGATGATAGTCATATGATATATGTTGATAATAGATGTGTTATAAATAATATAATTATGCTAGAATTAAGATTTGATGAGAGCGTAGGCCATGTGCGATCAGTGCCGAAACGAATGGCATTGGGCAACCAATGCCGCACAGATGACCGCAGATCATGGCAGACTGCGCGACACTAATATAAATATTTATTCCAGATTATTTAACTTAAATATGATGCGAACATAGGCTATGAGCGATCAGTGCTGAAACGAATGGTATTGGGTAACCGATGCCGCACAGATGATTGCAGATCATAGCAGACTATGTAACATAAATTTGAAACTGACTGTAAATTATTGAAACTGTTATAACCTAATGTTATCATTATAACTTCAAATTGTATCTCTTATAATTGTATCCGTGTGTAGTGTCTAATGTAGTGAACTTTCCTTGTATTGTTCTGATTTATTTCACAATTAGCCAGCTTGTTGTTATTGTTTTTGTATATTTGTGAGAGGACTCACACTTAGAGGATGGCCGAGTTGTAAGGCGCATCATAGTATTATTGTTAATCTGTACTGTATTGGTAGTCTGTGTATTATTCACAACGGCAACACTGAGTGTAAACGTCAAATGTCAGTCTGATATTTTTAGATTATTATTCACCTACCTTGCTACAAGAACGATTGTAAAAAGTTTCGAGTAGAAATAAATCTATTTAAATCCTGGTCATCGAGTGTTATTTCTGAGATTAGGATCAAGATCCTTTAGGAAGAAGAATTTAAGCTACGAAAATGGATTCAATACTACGGCCGCCGTCACAGTTTTTGTTCGACAGTGATTTGGCAAATGTACGAGGGTCATTCAACAAGTATTTAGCCTCATCGCCCAATGGCACTGCGATTACAAAAAAAATTTACCATAGTACAGACACAGTGCAATGATTTTGAAGCCTATTGTCAAAGTTTTAAACAATGACCTCTATTAGTTTTGTTTTAATAGCCTTTGAAAGCGAACGTGTCGGTCAGTTTAACAAAAATGGAAAAAGAGCAGTATCGTTCGGTGATTCAATTATTATTTTTGGAAGGGAAAATGCGCAGTGAAATTAAAAATCGCTTGGATGCTGTGTACAGTGACTCTTCTCCTTCGATGGCAACCGTCAAGAATTGGTTTAACAAGTTTGCTCGTGGCCGCAAGTCGGTTTTTGATGAGCCACGCCCAGGTGCCCCGAAAACGGCTACTACGGAGGAAAACAAAAAAAAAATCAACCGCGATCTCGTGTTGGCAGACCGCCGATTGAAGGTTTGCGAGATAGCTGACACTGTGGGCATTGCAGAAGGAACGGTGCATCATATTCTCCACGAAGAACTGGGCATGAGAAAGCTGTCAGCGCGAAGGGTGCCGCGTTTGCTCACACTGGACAACAACCACGACAACGCGCCGGCTCACACCTCTGCCGTCACCATGGCCAAATTATTCTAATTGCGCTACGAATTGCTGCCCCATCCACCTTACTCACCAGACTTGGCACCCTGTGACTTCTTTTTGTTTCCAAACCTGAAAAAGTCACTCGCCGGGAAAAGATTTGGGTCGATGAGGAGGTCATCACCGCCACGGAGGCCTATTTTGCAGACTTCAGGAAAACGTATTTTTTAGACGGGTAAAAAAGTTGGAGCATCGCTTGGTCAAGTGTATTGAGATAAAAGGAGATTATGTAGAAAAATAAATCGGAACTTTTCGAAAATTTTCGTTTTTGTTTTGTAGGCTAAGGCCTGATTTCACCATACCATGTTTGTTAACTCTTAATGAAGCATTAGCTAATGAGTGTTTAAAAGTAACAAGTCTGTTAAACCATTTTACGTCCCAAGAAGAAAATTTAACGGACCATTATTAAATCCCACGTTATGTGAATGAAACACAAATCCTTCATTCTTATTCTAATACGACCAAATAGAAACGTCTATATTTGACATTTCATTAATGAACATCTGCACAACTTTTGCCCTAGTCGTATAATACGTCGCTTGTTATGCTAGATTCGCACGAATGAAATTAATACATATTATAATTCAATTTAGTTTTTTGCAGAACTCTATTCTTCAAACTTCTAAAATAAAATAAGTAGCCTAAGTTACTCCTTATATATCAACTATTTGCCACATGCAATACACCCCAAGCAGGACGTCACTGCAGGTCTTATCGCCCCCATTACCACACACACATCAGCTATTTGCCAGTAAAAGTTCTGTTAAAATCGGTCTAGCCATTTCAAAGATTAGCTAGAACAGACCGACAAGAATGTTAAAAATTGATTGTTTATGTAGTACCGTATATTCTTTCATATGTGCTTAGTGAAAAGCTGTTAATTTGGAATTACAAACAGACACTTAAATTCTATTTATCTGTATATATTACGTGTTTTGCGATGTACTCTGATGCAAACTCTTAAAATAATTGTTTATTAACTGTCTACGCACAGTATTTATGTCTCTTGTTATTTCATCATTACTTCTTTGTTCCCTGATGTTGCCTTGATTCAACAATTCTTCCCAAGGTGCCGGAAGGTCAACTTCAGGGTCATCTGCTGGTAATCTTTCCTTTGCCTTTACTGAAAGGTTATGTAGTACTCCCGTGGCAATGATAACAGGTAGACAGTTTTTTAATTGCATTTGCATGCCCAATGCTAAAACAGGAAATCGACGTTTCCATACGCCAAAAAGGCGTTCAATGGGATTTCTACTCCTTATTTGGGATTCATTATAGAGAACCTCCTCCGGTGTTCTTGGATTTTCCAGTGGCATCATAATATAGGGTCGATTCATGTATCCACTATCAGCCAATAAAATTGCATCACCATACCGTCCACTATCAAACATTGCATTCCTATATGAGGCATTCCAAATAGTCTGATCTTGACTGCTGCCGGGCCATCTTGCTACTAAATCCAAAATTTCCAGGTCTGCACTGCCAATCGCTTGTACATTTATGGACATGTAGCCTTTTCGATTCCTAAAATACTCTGCATTATCCCCACCTGGTGAGCGAATGCGCACGTGTGTGCAGTCTAGAGCACCCAAAACCTTTGGAAAGCGTGCTATGTTATAGAAACTCAACTGAGTTGATTTTAGTTCTTCAGGTGTATCAGGGAATTTGATAAAATTGCGGCTGAGTGACGCAATTGCAGCAGTTACCCTGTGTATTATCCTGTGAGAAGTAGACTTGCTCATCCCACAATAGTCTCCTACGGTTACTTGTTGCGAACCAGTAGCATAGTATCTCAACGTCAAAAGAAGTTGATATATGGGTGGAATAGAATTATTTCTGTAATAAAATTAAGGTTAGGTTAGGTATAACGTTATATAGATACAAAATTAATAGAATAATAACAATTTGTAAGTATTTAATATTCATTAATAAATACATTAATTTATTATTGTACTTACAGATCTGATGGGTATTCCAGTTTGTGTTCGATTAATTCCAAAACTCCCATAACTGATTCTTTCGATAAACGGAACCTTGTAAAAAAATCGACTTCATCATACTCTTCATAATAATCACGTCGTTCTTTAAACATTCTTGGTTGTCGTACTATGCTGTCCACAATATCTAATTGTTCTAAAACATCGGTTTCGAAAATAAAATTATATGTAGCGTCGTCCATCTTTGATCTTTTGACAGTGAGAACTAAGATCTGACAGCCTGTTATTGTTTTAACGAACCTCTAAAGTCGTGATTAGATTTAACGCTTTGTTAAGAGAATTAACAACCCATTAGCGCGTGGTGGGACACTCGACATTGAAACGTGTTGGAGACTTTTCTATTCATGATGATAGACTCTGAGCTGTGTTACAGAGATGTAGGGATATAAACATCAAATTAAATAGACAAAAGTGTAAAATCGGTTTGTCGGAGATTAAATATTTAGGCCACAAGATTTCCAAAAACGGTATATCCCCAGACGAGTCACATACTCGCGCTATTATAAATATGCCAACGCCTCAAAATACTAAAGACATTGATGCCCGTTTGCAATAAACTTAAGAACTTCCTAAGTTCTTGCCTAACTAATTTAGGCAACTCCTAGTGAAAAATTCGCTTGCACTAACCTTAGGTCATTCCTAAATGCGCTTAGGAGGGTCCTAAAGTTATGAGCCCGATTAGGAAAAGAATAGAGCTTAGGAAGGAGTCGTATTTTTGGTTATCTGCGGGTCATTTTGTTCTGACAATGTCAAAACAAATGTCATTACAAAAATTACAAATGAAATAATGATAGAAAAGAGGCCGTGGTTTTCTAAATATCGCATGGCAGATAAAAATACCACCTCCACTATTTGTCGACTCCGCTTAAATCACTGTTGTTCTCCAGTTTTCCTGTCTAAAATAAGGATTAGAAATAGCTCGATCTGTGAATGCGGTCTAGACGAAGGAAACGTGAACCACTTGTTTTTCAGTTGTCCTAATATGCACTTCTCTCTTTATGACTTTCTTCCTCCTCAAATATCTCGTCCAGTCTCTTTTAAACATCTTCTTTCTCTCATTTTCACCCGCTTCACTGGTTCTTTATGTAAATATATTGAAATTAATAAAATTAAGTTGTAAATATTATATATATACCTACCTACTCATTTCCATGTTTTATTATAAATTTTTTTATTTTTATTTTATTTTCTTGTAAATATTCAAAACGCGTTCTTTTTGTCTATTTTTTTTTAATGTTCATCCATACTGTAACTAGTTTTGTAGAATTGATTCCGCAGAAAGTAAGTTTAAATTTTTATTTGTTATCTGTGTTTATAAAAAGCGTCCTAAGGTCTTTCCAGTTTCCACTCGACTAAACCAAACTAAACTTGACATTGGCGAAATTGTGGTGGTATTATCGCAAAAGCCAAAAACAAAGAAAATAATAATAATAATAATTCATCCACCAGCAACTTGCTCTTCAATACGGCCTTGTCGAGTCTGAGGTGCCGTACTATAAGTACGCACCTGCGCCAGTTCTTGAAAATGGTCATGCTTTGCTCTATTGGGACCGATCGGTTATCACGGACAGGACTATTGTCGCCAATAAACCTGATATCGTGATAGTCGACCGGTACCAGCGGCGGGCAGTGTTAGTTGACATCACCATCCCGCATGACGAGAACCTCGTGAAGGCTGAAAAGGACAAGATCAGCAAGTACCTTGACTTGTCTTTCGAGGTTACCGCCATGTGGGATGTTGATTCGACTAGCATTGTCCCAATAGTCGTTTCTGCGAACGGCCTAATAGCGAAGAGTCTCGACCAACATCTCAAGAGACTCTCGCTAGACGGCTGGATCAAGGGCCAGATACAGAAGGCGGTACTTCTTGACACAGCACGCATCGTCAGGAGGTTCCTCTCTCTGCAGCCCTAACCACCGGTAGCTTGGGCCCTGCCCCGCTGCTGGCGGCACTCTAGGTTTAGGTTTTTTTATAATATTGTTTATTTGTAATAATTTTTTTCTATTTTTGTTTGGATATCTTTATTGTAAAAAAACCTAAAACTAAGAAAGAAAATAAATAACGTGAATAATAATGAGAGAAAAATATATAAATTTAATCAAAAATAATTATATATAAAAACCAATCGGAAATACGCTCACAGACACTACAGAAGCCGTTTGAAGACCAGGCATACACCCAAGCCCCTTTGATAATGACGACGAGTTTATAATTATTAATGCCAAAGAAGCTAAGCCCTAATGAATATCATCATAATATATGTATTGCAGTATCGTATCGTATCAGTATCAGTACAGTAACGTTTGCTGTGTTTGGAAGTCTACGGAAACGCTTCACCATCAATTTAATAATGCAGATGAAGCTGCTTTGTGACGTTATTACTTTAATAACCTAACTAACTGAGCTACCGAAAGCTAGCGCGGCCGCTTGTGTACCAAGAAACCTCACCAGAAGATGCACTGGGATCATTAAAGCTTACACTGAAGTTGATACGTGGACCGCACATTTGGAGAGGATTGGTCAGTCTAGCCATCTTATTAATGCTGTGAGTCAATGGGAAGAACAGAAGTACCTACGTAATAGAAACGAAATTTTGTCACTGTCGTCTATTATGAAACGAGTATGAAATATAATAACTGACAGAGCAGAGGTTTCCAGATAAATAAAAACGTGTTAGCATGGTGTATTTGTGTGCGAAACAACGTCAATGATGTATCTGTATGTATCTTTAGGTTTATATAAACAGTATATATTATTTTCAACCGAATTCCAAAAAGAAGGAGGTTCTCAATTAGTCTGTTTTTTAATGTGTGTATGTTACGCGATTATTCCGTCAATTGTGAACCGATTCAAAGGATTCTTTTTGTGATTGGTAGAGTACGTTTTCGAGGTGGTCCCATTGCAATTTAATCGAAATCTGATAAGTATCTCCAGAGATATAACGATAAACGTCTCAAACATGCTACTGAAATTGACTCGCGGGGCATTGAAGTCGGTTGTTTTAGTATTTATTATATAAATAAATATTCTTAATCAAACTACGGATCAATGTGTTTCACTCTGCCTCCATCACCTGCTTCGCCTGCAACAACCACACCATCACGTTCACTAATAGAAAATGATCATGAAATCTATCTATATATGAAATCTAATATAATACCTAAATATGTAAGCCTGTTAGGAATTAAAGATGATGTTAATGGCTCTAGCAGGTAAAAAAACGACTGTAAACACCGTTAAAGACATTTATTTTACTTACAATAATCAACAGAACTTTCCTTTACAAAGTTATTCAGATTGTAATACGTACACAAATTTTGTCGCCACTTTTGCTGTGTGCGTCTGAAACAAATTGTTTTAATTTTTAACAAAATTGTTTAATTTTCCGTTTAACTACCTGGTAATGCCTTACAACTCAAGACCAAATTTAAACACCGAAACACTGTAGAGAGGCTATAATGGAGAAGTCAAACGGCGGTTTGTAGCTCTTGCAATGAGGTCTCTGGATCCAACTGGAAACTGCACTGCCTGCTTGTTAGGTTATTGTAGCCTGCTGCGTATTCCTCCATATTTGTACTATGGATTGATACAAGCCCTGTATCCTACCAGCCTACTAAGCCAGGGTATTCATACTGATTTTACAAGCTTTTATTTAACTTGCAATGTATGTATGTATGTCACTATGTATGTTCGGGTGGAATCTTGGAAGCTAGATTAGGCCCACTTCCCGATGTCTGATTGGACTCAAATTTGGTGTACTTATGTATCTTCGGTGACAATACATTGATATGGTACCATAGAGCTGGTCTGATGATGGAGACGGAAGGTAGCCACGGCATCTCTGTGATAAAACAACATTACACCACCGAGTTTGGGCTCGATTGATTTGTCTTGAAGAGAACTTTTCACTTAGGTGATATCCAGGGTCTGATGAAGCTAATATTTAAGTAAAAAATATTTTTAGAAACAAGCTTTTATCTGGGACAATGAACTAAAATTTTAAATATAAATTCTTGTAAGTATTTGACGTGTAGGTACTTACATATATTTTTAAAAGCTTGAGGCACTGAAGTATAGTAATTACCTAGCCTGAAAAACGGGTCTTGCTGCAAGCTTTTAAAAATATAGGTAAGTACCTACACGCCAAATACTTACTAAAATTTATTTTTAAGGTAATAATAGTTGTTTACATATTGTAAGATTCCGTTTAACATTGGATTGGATTTTTTTTCTAGTTTCACTATGGCTCCACACGATTAGTGTATTTAATCAGTGTCAAGTATTAAAATTCTTCAAGTTTTTGTGAGTTCAAGTCATAAACATGGGTCAAAGCAACATTTTAGGTCAACTTAAAGTCATAGTCTAGTCCAAGTCATACCCTATTATATATTTATTATATTCCCATACAATATTATTATTGAACCTCCATAGACGGCACTATAAACGAACATTAATAAGCCAAAAATTAAAATATCACTTTCCCACCAATGCGTGTAAAGGCGAAAATCAAAGAGGTTTTAATACTTATTTGTGTTACATTTATAGATATCTGTGGTTTCATTCGTTCAAACGTTCACCTAACTAGGCAATGCCTAAATTACGACACGGTTAGGGAAGGACTGTTAGTGCAAACCAATGCAAACCTAATTTCCAGATAGGCTGTTCTTACGCTAAGTTGTAACTTTACTAGGATGATCTTATCTGTAGTTTAGTGCAAACGGGCATGAGAGATTCCTAGGTATGGTCACCTATGTTAATAATTTCATACCTAAATTGTCGGAGCAGACTTTTATACTTAGGGAATTATTAAAGAAAGAAGTCGAGTGGCACTGTGAAGATAGGCATCAAAAATGTTTTGAAAACATTAAGCGACTTCTCACAAGTCCACCTGTCTTACAATTTTATTCGCATAAAAAACCAATTACTATTTCCGTAGACGCATCAAAGAATGGTCTCGGCGCGTGTTTAAAACAGAACGGTCTCCCCGTGGCATACGCATCTCGATCGCTAGCAAAAACAGAGCAATCCTATGCGCAGATAGAAAAAGAATTATATGCTTGCGTATTCGCATGTGAACGGTTCTATACATATATATACGGCAAATCCGACGTCACCGTCGAAACCGACCACAAACCGTTGGTGAGCATTATAAACAAGCCCTTAGTAAACGCACCTCCTCGCTTACAAAGAATGTTATTACGTTTACAGCCGTACACATTCACGCTCGTTTACAAGCCGGGCAAGTATCTTTATTTCGCGGATACTCTCTCGCGTGCAGTCGCACCGAATAACGCGGGCGCAGGCGACGCACTCACACAGCCGCGCGACTATTTACACTTTCAGGCTCAAGTGTGTGAGTTATAAGCGAGCAATGAGCTTATCGACTCGCATCTTTTACAAATACAAAAACGCACCGATGAGGACGAGGAGCTGCAGAAGTTACGTAAAATTATTAAAACGGGCTGGCCTGTACATAAACAACAGTTAGATGATGAAATAATAACCTTAACTTAATAATAATAATAAATAACCTTATTGGGATTACAGAGATGAACTTACGGTCAACTTTGGCATGATATGGAAAGGGACTAGGATCGTGATTCCGAAATGCTTGCGTAATGAGATGATGAAAAGAATTCACATTGGTCATTTAGGTATCGATAAATGCAAACTGAGAGCTCGAGAAATAATATTTTGGCCAAATATCAACGCATAGTTAGAAGACTATCTTTCCAATTGTCAGATATGTTTAACTCATAAAAGATGTAATACGAAAGAGCCACTGATAAGTCACGAAATACCAAATATAGCATGGTATAAAGTTGGAGCCGATATTTTTCACTTTAAAGGCGAGAGTTATATACTGGTCGTCGACTACTACAGTAAATTTATAGAAGTTAAAAAATTAAAATCAATGCGCTCAGTGAAAGTTATAAAAGAATTAAAAAGTATCTTTGCTAGACATGGGATTCTGAATTTTGTAAATACAGATAATGGGCCAGAGTTTTCATCGAACGAGTTTAGGCAATTTTCGAATGAGTGGAATTTTAAACATGTCACATCTTCGCCAAGGTATCCCAGGTCCAATGGACAGGTGGAACGTTCTATACAAACTATTAAAAATATCATGCGGAAAGTGAACGAGGAGAACGGTGATTTTCAGTTAGCTTATTTGGAGTATATCAATACACCCATTAATGCTGAACTTCCATCTTCTGCAGAATTACTATATAACAGGAAACTTCGGACCTCACTGCCTAGGTCGATGTCCGCATATAAGCCAAAAATTCATAGTTCCGCGCATAAATCATTAATAAATAGGCAGGCACAACAGAAATATTATTACGATGCAGGGGCTCGAAATTTAAAAGAATTACATTTAGGCCAAAAAGTAAAAGTAAGAGTAGGCAGTAGATGGGAATCGGGCACAGTTGAAACTATCGTGAGTCCGCGCTCGTATTTGGTAAGAATGTGTTCAGGTAACGCATTGAGGCGCAACAGGCGACACATAATCATAGACTCAGACAAACGCGTAGACCCCGTGCCCGGGTACGCGTCACAGTATGACGACATCGTAGTGCCGCAGCCGCAGCCTGTCTCCCCGCGCAGCTCCAGTGTCCCCCCACCTTCGAACAATTCTAATTACTGCACTCGTTCTGGCAGGCAAGTGATACCTCCTGATCGGTGGATCGCTCCGGGGATGCTTCGAATGCGTCGTCGCTGAATATCTACATAGTCATACATAATGTTTTTCAAATAATGTACATACTAAACCGAACAAAATTATACTTATACTGTATGTAATGCTAACGAAAATTATCTAGCAATAAGAATACTAACATATACATACATACTTAATAACTATGAAATATGGATGTACATAAATGCAGCAAATTTATTAATGAATGAAATAAAATATATATACTTATTTAATTATTAACTAAACATTAGGAATTGGTATGTAAACATATGAATAAACAAGTATCATAAGAATACTTAAATTAAAATGTAGTCATAGAATAATAAAACAATGATTTTTTATTTAGTGATAAATATTGAAAGCGTTTGATTATTAATTATTATATACCTATCAGATATTTTTGTAGTCAGAATTTAAAATTAGATTATGTATCATAAATAGATATAGATATACTGTACGCTTAAAATTGATTATTGTTAACAAGAAGAAAAGATATAGGTATATCAAGAAAATATATAGTTATGTGGTAAAATCATAATGGTTATCTTTTGTCATAGGCGCTTTTTGTTAATATTATGTAAGTAAGTATTTTTTTTATTAATTTTAGAGTTTATATCGGTACACCACCGTCCTTCACAGTCTCGCAATTTTCTTCTTTACTATTTCGGTTGTCTGGAAGAAATCGCTTTAAGCAATAAGACCGCCCTTTGCATTACTTATATTTTGTTGTAAATTGTTTCTGTTTTTTTGTTTGGTGTGCAAATAAAGAGTTTTATCTATCTATCTATCTATCTTTATATGTCATTATAGTAAAATCTAATTATTGTCCGGTTATCCGGTACGTGCATGCTGATTTATGTTTAAGTTGGTAATGTCCTATGTATGGCGATTTTCTTTATAATTGATTGTGATTTATCCACTTCTGCTTATTGTTTTTGATAAGGGGATTGTAGGTAGATGTAGAACTATTATCATTAATATTTATAAGTAGCATGAATGAGGGTACCTATAGAATAAAGCAGTCATGGCTGAACCTCGGTGTTTCAATTACACAGCTCCTTAAATAATAATTAATTTACAGTAGGTATTTAGTTAAGCCGCTTGGAATGGTTATACCGCCATTGGTCGGTCGCCACTGTCGCCAGAGCCCCGATCGTTCGTTTTTCTCCAGTGTGTGTTCGTATGTGCCTTTCTTGCAGCTGCATAGTACACATATTACATGCATATGGTTTTTCTCCAGAGTGTGTTTGGATGTGATTCTTCAGAGCTAACCGTTGTGCAGTTTTACAGTCACACCTTCGACGAAATCTCGTCTGAGAGTCACACATATTACAAGCATATGGTTTTTCTCCGATGTGTATTTGTATGTGCCTTTACAAATGAGACTTCTGCAGTATTATAGTCACACATATTACAAGCATATGGTTTTACTCCAGTGTATGCCCGTATGTGCATTTTCAAATGTGGCTTCTGTGCAGCTGTATAATCACACATATTACATGCATATGGTTTTTCTCCAGTGTGTGTTTGTATGTGATTCTTCAGAGCTGACCTTTGTGCAGTTTTATAGTCACACATATTACAAGCATATGGTTTTTCTCCAGTATGTGTTCGTATGTGCCTTCCTTGCAGATGCATAGCCACACATTTTACATGCACATGGTTTTTCTCCAATGTGTAGTGTATATTTGTATGTGCATTTCCAAATGTGACTTCTGTGCCATTTTATAGTCACACATATTATACATATGGTTTTTCTGTAGTGTGATTCAGTGTGTTTTTTTTTCTTTTCTGTATCTATAGTCAATCGTATTAATGAAACTACAGTTTATCTTAATTTACAATCTTATATGATTATACCTCACTTTTAAAGTTAAATATAAATAACTAGTAGCCCGCCCCGGCTTCGCACGGGTAGAACATATATGCCTACAAAATTTGCATCAGTTTGTTGCATCGAATATAAAATATGAACATATTTAACAATCATCGTCATATTTCATCCAATTTACACAAAACCTTAACAAATTATACACCTAAACCTTCCTCATAAACACTCTGGCTATTGGTGAAAACCGCATGATAATCCGTTCAGTAGCTATTGAAATTATTGCGAACAGACAGACAGACGCAGTGATGAACTTTGTTTTATAATACTTACGTATTGATATTGGACGGCCCTTTGGCGTAAAGGATAGTTACCCTGATTCTGACCCGACGGTCGTTGGTTCTAATCCTAGCTATATATCTACCAATGAAAGTTTTATGTGCATTCATGAATCATGAGTTTTCGTACAGTGGTAGTGGAATCATTAAATCTACCAAAAAGTAGCTTACCACCAAGGAGTACATCTGCCGCCGTAACCTTACGGCGTTCCCCGACGCAAAATGTAGGGGTAATTATACGTTTCACGTGTGTATCTGTGTGTCTGTCTGTAGCATCTTAGCACCTAACCGGATGAACCGATTTTGTTTTTATTATTGATAGTTTTTTTTGTTTGATAGATGTCTTCATCGAGAGTTTTCTTAGCCTTGATTCATGAAAATTCGTTCAATCGTTATAACATTATGAGCTTTTTTCTAGTTAATTGCGCTATGAAATCAACTTTCATAGGTCTGATCAATTCGAAAATCTTCTTCTTCAACGATATTGTAAGAACATGGAAGCCTCCTGGACTCTACAGAATACTCAAATCCTCACCAACTTACAGCTCAGATTTTAAATGTCGTGTTTAGAGTCATTGGAAAAAGCTATTATACATAGATCAGTCGGGGTGGTTTAAAATATTATATTATATTATATTATTATATATACAGATGAATATTATTTTATACAATAGATCATATTATTATAATATATTGACTTCAAATTGATTGTGATCGGTGGGGATCTACAGCATAGCTAAGCTTATAATAATATTTTCGTAGTAACTATGACCTAATCTGTGGTTTCACTGCAAATATTTTATTAATTTTGCGAGCGTGTTTGTGGAATTCGTGATATCTTCTAGAGTTTTCATTTGAATTATATACTGTAAACGACAATTTTAATCTATAATATGTGGCCAAGCTAAGTAACGTAATTATTTGGATAAGGATTAATACTATATACTTGATAATAGCCTTGTAATATTTTTTAACAAAAAATTTAAGATTAAAATGGTTACTGTGAGTCAACCTTAAGAGATAGACATACGCTGTGGCGGACTTTTTTGTAGGTCTTATTAAGTTGTACAACTCTTCCATAGAAAATATTCTTCTATCTATTTTCAATTAAGCAGCGTTCGTAAGAAACGTGTTTTTTCGACCGTTTATTTGCCGACTTAGGCTGCAAATTAGGTCTCCACGAATGTACCTTTGATTTAAACGGGATAATATATAGCCTATTTTCATTCCGAAAGTCCATTCTATGTTAATACATAGAATGGACACTAACATGAAAGAATTTTTTAAATCGGTTCAGTAGTTTTTGAGCTTACTCATTACAAACATACAAAAATACAAATGTTTTCTCTTTATAATATTAGTATAGATTATATAATCACAAGTAGGCGCGCAGCAGGGAGATCCCTTGGGCCCTCTCACATTCAGCCTCGCGATACATAAAGCCATATCATCTCTCCAGGCGCACCTCAACATCTGGTACCTGGACGACGGCACCATCGGCGGCAGCCCTGACGCGGTGGAGAGGGATGTGAAGTTACTTTTTGCGGCGCTAAAGAAACTAGGCTTAGACGTGAACACTGCCAAGTGTGAACTGTTTCCCTGTAGTTTGAAAGCCGCAGAGTCAAATGCCAGATTCGCTTCCCTCGTACCAAGACTTAGGATTATGAATCGCGAATCGTTGTGCCTGTTAGGCGCCCCCATATTCGCCGAAGGTGTGAGCGTCACCATGTTGGAAAAAACCCAGACTCTGATATCACTCGCAGGCCACTTAAAACAACGCCCCGCTCATGTCTCTCTTACACTCCTCAGGAACTGTTTGGCGATGCCAAAACTGACTTATATTGTTAGAACGGCTCCGACATGGAAGTTCCCTGAGGAGGTGATTCGTTTCGACAGCACCTTGAAGCGGACCCTAGAAAAGACTCTGAACGTGAGCCTCAGCGAGATGCAGTGGTGTCAGGCTAGTTTGCTAGTTCGCCATGGAGGTCTCGGTGTGCGCCGGCTTCAGGAAACCGGTCCGATTGCTTTTCTCTCCTCTTCGTTTGGGATCGGGGACCTCGTCACCCGTATCCTACCTGCTATCGAAGACTCGGTCGCCATCCCATTTGCCTCCGAAGCGCTCGAAATATGTTCAACCCTTTGTCCGGACGCCAATACGCCACTTAAACCCAGTCGTCAAAGGTGTTGGGACGATATTTGTTCCAAGCGTCTTTACACGTAGCTACAAAACGAGGGCTCGGGGACTGAGCTGGCTCGCCTAAACGCCGCGTCTAGGCCGGAGTCGGGCGCCTGGTTGCATGCCTTGCCATCACCACATGGGCACGCTTCTAGACGACGACTCCCTTAGAGTGGCCGCGGGACTGCGATTGGGGTGCACAGCGTGTGAACCCCACACTTGTATCTGCGGTGCGCAGGTGGAGGCAACAGGATACCATGGCCTGAGCTGCTTACGATGCGCCGGACGGAGGCCTCGTCACCACGCAATCAACGAAATCATCCGGCGAGCTCTCATTTCGGCGGAAGTGCCATGCGTCTTGGAGCCCCCTGGCTTATCCCGTTCAGATGGCAAAGGGCCGGACGGTCTTACGCTGATCCCCTGGCAGAAGGGGAAGTGCCTGGTATGGGATGCTACGTGTGTAAGCACATTTGCATCCTGCCACCTTCCCGCCACACATCAGGCTGCCGGAGCGGGCGCAGAAGTGGCCGCTAGAGGCAAACACCTGAAGTACGCCTGTCTGGAATCGGCGTACGATTTCGTACCGTTCACTGTCGAAACAGCGGGTCCTTGGGGCTCCGAGGCTAAGAAATTTGTGCTGGACTTGGGACAACGTTTGCGGGAGAAGGGTCGCGATCCCCGTTCAGGTTGGTTCCTTGTCCAGCAGATTTCCCTGGCAATCCAGCGTGGCAATGCCGCTAGTGTGATGGGGTCTTTTGGCATAGGTTGGGCGCGCGAGGGACGGCATCAGGATTTACAGTCATAATCTTTTTGTAAAGTTTGTAAATTTGATTGTTATTGATTTGACATATTGACAATTATTAATTACGTTCACTGTTATATATATATAACAATTATTATTCAAAATAATATGTAATGACCTGTATTATCTTTTAGGAAATGTAATATTATGAACGCAATAAATAAAAAATATAAAATACATAAAGTACATATAACTAAAAAAAAAAGAAAAAAAAAATTATAATTATCATATCTAGATTTAACCGAGGATCAGCTTAATAAGCTTGAACACTTACAAAACTTATGTATACGGTTTATTTTCGGTTTGAGAAAATATGACCATGTTTCAGAATTCAGAAAAAAGCTGATATGGTTACCAATCTGTCTTTGTCGGCATGCTCATATTCTGAATCTTCTTTATACTATCCTTTTCATTCCTTCCTCACCTTTATACCTCAAAGAACGATTTACCTTCCTATACCTCTCTCATTCTCTTTCCTTGCGCTCATCTGAAACTTATCAACTTCAAATACCTCTTCACTCCACTCAATATCATGACAATTCTTTCACAGTTCACGCTATCCGTTTATGGAATGCTCTGCCCTTAGAAATTAGACTTGCCAAATCTTTGCCAGTATTTAAAGACATGGTAAAGAATCACTACTTGTCATCTATCAACTAAACGCTATCGATATATTTGTTTATCTTTATCTTATTAACCCATATATATTAGTATATTTTTATTTTTATACATGTATTAGAATTTGTATGTATGTATTTAGACTCATATCATTTCAATTGCAAACAAAACTAAATTGTACTAAAGTAGGCATTCGTTTTTAGGGTTCCGTACCCAAAGGGTTAAACGGGACCCTATTACTAAGACTCCGCTGTCCGTCTGTCTGTCTGTCTGTCCGTCTGTCACCAGGCTATAGCTCATTAACCGTGATAGTTAGACAGTTGAAATTTTCACAAATGGTGTATTTCTGTTGCCGCTAGAACAAAATTAAAGGGGGTCCGTCCCCATACAAAAAACGTGATTTTAAACGCCATCTATCTAATTAGTTTCGGCAAAATGACATAGATGGCGCTAGTTAACGAGCCCCGTCTTTCTAGATCGCGACCAAACCAAATATTCTGGGTAATATCAATTAATCAAATATATGAGGTTGAAACTCTGTTATGTTTCGTATTGTACGGAACCCTCCCTAAGTGTGCGATAAGAGATCGCGTCTCTTCTGCTGACTCGCACTCGGCCAGTTTTTTTTTGTTTTTTTTTAGTGTGCACCGCCGTCCATTATTATTATTAATACTACTCCTGTCCGTCCTAAGGTTGTCTGGAAGAGATCGCTCTTAGCGATAAGACCGCCGATTGTATTACCTGAATATTGTTATTACACTTTAAGTTTTTTTTCTTCTTCTTGGTAATCAATAAAGGGTTATTGTATTGCATTGTATAATTAGTGTTAATTAACATAATACATATATATTCCTTTTAGAAGTATATTTATCGTTTTCATACATGTTTGTAATCTGATACTTTTATTTGATTTGTTGCAATCAGGCTCCTGCTGGTCCATTGAAGATGGTTTCAAAGGTTGTTTCGTTGACTGAGGAGATGTCCTCAGTCAACGAAACAACCTTTGAAATTTTTCATGATTCGTTGAACTGCAATAGAGAGAGATTGTACTTTGAGCTACCTGTTTTAAAACCAACAATTATATAGGTTGATGATAAATAGACGATATTCTTGACTTAAGATATGAACCATTGTACGTAAGTACCCTGAATGAAGGTGGAGTCGGACTGGACTGGTCGCAACTGGCATGGGTGACGACACCCAGTGTGGTGATCGACAGCATCAATTCCTTCAGAAAATGCATATGTGTTTGTTTCACTGTAATATGCGCCCTTCTATGACACTCTGTACTTCAGAGAATAAGCATTATAAAAATGCAAACCCAATGCAGTGCGCTACACACAGGTGCACACAGGCCTAAGCAAACATGCTATTTTTTGTTTCTTTCTATAATAGGTATTGTTAAAAAAAGCTGCATAGTCTTCGAGGATAGGGATTATGCATGTAGCTCAGATTTATTGGAAATAATTTTTTTTCGAATCTTTGTTGTCCTGGAGTTATATATTTACCTTTTTTTTTTTATTTAATTCCATTTTATTTGCTTAAAATAATAAATGAAAAATGCAATTTAAGCGAGGGAAATTTAAGTTTGTGAAACAGATCGCCATTGGTCGAATCGAAAGTTGACGTCATAATTCACTACTCAACGTGATAGAAACATTGAGCGCGGGAACATAAAAATGAATGTATGGTGTGGTCTTATTGTATTTATCAAAGGGAATATAAATACTGGTATTTATTTCCAAATATTGTGTTGCCGCGTATTATTGTGCAAAAATGTATATTACTAACCATTTAATATAGGTAAAAATGAGTACGAGATTAGAGAAACTGCATAATTTAATAAAAACATGCCATTGGCTAAATACAATATTCGCGCGGAGTCTTAGTTATTATATCTTATAGCAGACACGTTAGGAATTTAGGGTTAATCATGGATGAATCTATGACTTGGGGACCGCAAATCGCAGATGTCAGTCGCAACATATTTGCATCAGCAAGCTCTTTGAATCGTCTCCGAAACTTTCTCCCGACTGCTACCAAAGCTACGCTAGCAGAACCTCTATTGCTTCCCATTTTAGACTACGCTGATGCCTGCTATCTTGACCTTACTGAAAACCAATTTAATAAACTTGAGCGACTCCAAAATTTCGCTATTAGGTTCATATTTGGTTTGCGTAAATATGACCACGTTTCCAATTTCCGTCATAAGCTCAAGTGGCTCCCTATACGTCTTCGCCGGAATATGCATATCCTTTCTCTTCTCTATACCATTCTCTTTATTCCTTCCTCCCCTCGTTACCTTAAGGAACGCTTTCACTTGCTCTGTTCCGGTCATTCCCTGACGTTGAGGTCATCTGAAACCCTAGAATTAGAAATGCCGGCACACACTACAGTATTTTATGATTCCTCTTTTACTGTACAGGCAATTCGCCTTTGGAACGACTTACCTGTCTCAGTTCGTCATGCTCGCTCATTAAACTCTTTCAAAGAACAGGTTAAAAAATTATACTTGAATGAAATCGGTATCAATGATAATTAAGTCTTATTTATTTATTGCACTATATTTTCGGTTGAATGTATTTAATTTAACATATTTATAATAATATTATATATTTATAATGTGTATGTATGTATTTATGTATGTAGGAATGTAAGTGTTTATGTATATTGTATGTAAGGATGTATTTGTTTTGTTTTGTTATACCTAAATAAGGTTGTCTTATTGTGTACACCTCAGCCCCTGATATGTTCGTACTCTCCACTCCATCCAAAGGTTGTCTGGAAGAAGAATTGCTCTAAGCGATAAGACCGCCCATTGTACTTGCTTAAGACTTAACTGTACTTTAATTTTTATTGTTGTAATGGTGTACAATAAAGTGTTATCTATCTATCTAGTTATTTGTATATTTAAATATTTATTTAAAAAATAATTAGACCAATTCCAGCAGTATTTTATTTTTTTATTGTGTTATATGGATGTAATGAGGGAAATAAAAATATTTAAAAAAAACATGCATATTCCCTACTCGGAGATTAGAATCCATTCATACTAGTATTATAAAAAAGTTTGTAACTATGGCACTCGTCTGTTTTTTTTTCATCATCACGAATAAACGGACAATTCAATCTCACTGAAATTTAACAAGGAGATACCTTATATTTGAGGGCCCCGTGGCGTAATCGGGAGAACGGTTGGCTTTGATGCCAGAGGTACCGAGTTCAATCCTTGCCGTGCACCAAAGGATTTTTCTATCGAAAAATGTGTGCGCTTTTCAGTGGCCCTCCGGTGAAGGAAAAACATCATTAAATAAACTGGCCAAGTGCAAGTCGGAGTCGCACTCGTAGGGTTCCGTAACACAGTAGAGTATTCTATAACTATGATTTTTCGCAACTACAAAAATAACTTTGTTTTTCATAGTGTTTGTATGAGTAACAAAGATATCTTTGCAGTCGGTATATTTCAAAAAACTATTGACTGTATCTTGTTCAAACTTTTTTGCCATTCGGAACCCTAAAAACCAAGAACTCCTGCATGGTGGTAGGACACTATCTAGTGTCCGCCTGGCCAGCTACCACCCTCAAGTTAGAAAATCTGTCGCCAAACATCTAATGTGTTCCGGCAGCTATCCTTGAGAGCCAGTTCCCATTTTAGGCCTAGCGTGCTTACCATCTTCGACCGCATCATCACTTACCTACCAACAGGAGAGATAGTGGTCAAACGCTATATATATACATATGTATAAGATATAAAAAAATACCTACTTTATAGCATGAGGATTAACATAAGCTACAAAATTCAGCTAGTACATTATAAGTATTTTAGTTAAAACTCCAATATATGATCCAAGACATTGTTAAATACTATTATATGTATATTATATACTAGCAGCCCGCCCCGGCTTCGCACGGGTAGAACATATATGCCTACAAAATTTGCATCGGTTTGTTGCATCGAATATAAAATATGAACATATTTAACAATCAATTTAACAGTCAAATTTCATCCAATTTACACAAAACCTTAACGAATTATGCACCTAAACCTTCCTCATAAACACTCTGGCTATTGGTGAAAACCGCATGATAATCCGTTCGGTAGCTATTGAGATTATTGCGAACAGACAGACAGACGCAGTGATGGACTTTGTTTTATAATACTTACGTAGTGATATTGGACGGCCCTTTGGCGTAAAGGATAGTTACCCTGATTCTGACCCGACGGTCGTTGGTTCTAATCCTAGCTATATACCTACCAATGAAAGTTTCATATGCATTCATGAATCATGAGTTTTCGTACAGTGGTAGTGGGATCATTAAATCTACCAAAAAGTAGCTTACTACCAAGGAGAACATCTGCCGCCGTTACCTTACGGTGTTCCCCGACGCAAAATGTAGGGGTAATATACGTTTAACGTGTGTAGGTATCTGTGTGTCTGTCTGTAGCATCTTAGCACCTAACCGGATGAACAGATTTTGTTTTTATTATATAGTTTTTTTTTGTTTGATAGATGGCTTCATCGAGATTTTTCTTAGCTTTGATTCATGAAAATTCGTTCAATCGTTATAAAACTCTGAGCTTTTTTCTAGTTAATTGCGCTATGAAATCAACTTTCATAGGTCTGATCAATTCGAAAATCTCCTTCTTCAACGATATTGTAAGAACGTGGAAGCATTGACCTGATGCTGGGACATCTCCTGGACTCTACAGAATACTCAAATCCTCACCAACTTAGAGCTCAGATTTCAACTGTCGTGTTTAGAGTCATTGGAATGCTTTTAATGAAAAGATTAGGTATACATAGATCAGTCGGGGTGGTTTAAAATATTATATTATTATATATATATATATATATATATATATATATATATATAATAGTAAAGTGTAAAATAATATTCATCTATATAGATGAATATTATTTTACACAATAGATCATATTATTATACTATATTGACTTCAAATTTATTGTGATCGGTGGGGATCTACAGCATAGCTAAGCTTATAATAATATTTTCGTAGAAACTGTGACCTAATCTATGGTTTCACTGCAAATATTTTATTAATTTTGCGATGCGTGTATGTGAAATTCGTGATATCTTCTAGAGTTTTCATTTGAATCATATACTGTAAAGGACAATTTTAATCTAAAATATGTGGCCAAGCTAATTAACGTAATTATTTGGATAAGGATTAATACTATATACTTGAAAATAGCCTTGCAAGTTATGAAATATTTTTAAACAAAAAATTTAAGATTAAAATGGTTACTGTGTGTCAACCTTAAGAGATAGACATATGCTGTCGCGGACTTTTTTGTAGGTCTTATTAAGTTGTACAACTCTTTCATAGAAAATATTCTTCTATCTATTTTCAATTAAGCAGCGTTCGTAAGAAACGTGTTTTTTCGACCGTTTTTTTCCGACTTAGGTTGCAAATTAGGTCTCCATGAATGTACTTTTGATTTAAACGGGATAATATAGAGCCTATTTTCATTCCGAAAGTCCATTCTATGTATTAGTGAAAGAATTTTTTAAATCAGTTCAGTAGTTTTTGAGCCAAATCATTACAAACATACAAAAATACAAATGTTCTCTCTTTATAATATTAGTATAGATGACGAAGCAGGGTCTCATCCCACTTCTGATGACGAAGCAGGTTCACCGTAATAATTTTTTAAAGGCATCACACCAGCATTGCTGGCGTCACAACTCCCATGGTCAAGGCTATCGCTCATCTTCGGTGATCAAAGTAAACTAAAGTAATACTTTCTTCAATTTATTCTCGAACTTTTGAGGAGGTCCGACCACTACGACGGCTCAAGTGAGAATGCAATAAGTCCGGCATGCGCTCGGCCTTTTATAGCAAACTATAAACTAGGTGAGTCATTCATTTGAACAAAACACCTATCCTTGCACAATATTGCTAATGTTTTGTTGATGTAAATAATGAAGTTAGTAAATTAAATATTTCAACAATCTTAAATGAATTCAATCAACTTGAAATCCTCAAATAGACATTCAAGTTATTAATTTAGCGTTTACAAATGAATTATTATTTATTGGGTGTAGAATGGAGCGTTCGCGCCGACATATATCAACACCAATATTATAAATGCGAAAGTCAGTTTGTTTATTTGTTTGTTTGTTTGGGACTTCTTCACGGTCAAACGGCTTGACCGATTTGGCTGAAATTTTGTACAAAGATAGTACATAGGGCAGAATAGGATATAGGATAATTTTTATTTGGCTATCGAGTCAGGGGGTCCAGATATTTTTAATTGAATTTTGTAAATATAAGACTTCTTCTCGAATAAACGGCTTGACCGATTTGCCTGAAATTTTTTGTGAATACATGCCATAGGGCAGAATAGAATATAAGATACTTTTTTTCTGGCTGTCGGGTCAGGGGGTCCAGATATTTTTAATTGAATTTTGTAAATATAAGACTTCTTCTCGAATAAACGGCTTGACCGATTTGCCTGAAATTTTGTGTGAATACATGTAATAGGGCAGAATAGAATAAAGGATACTTTTTTTTTGGCTGTCGAGTCAGGGTGTTCGGATATTTTTAATTGAATTTTGGAAATATAAGACCTCTTCTCGAATAAACGGCTTGACCGATTTGCCTGACATATTGTATAAAGACAGTTCATAGGGCAGAATAGGATATGGGATACTTTTTTTCTGGCTAGCGAGTCAGGGGTTCCAAATATTTTTAATTTAATTTTGTAAATATAAGACCACTTCTCGAATAAACGGCTTGACCGATTTGCCTGACATGTTGCATAAAGACAGTTCATAGGGCAGAATAGGATATAGAAAACTTTTTTTCTGGCTATCAAGTCAGGGGATCCAAATATTTTTAATTCGATTTTGTAAATATAAGACGTCTTCTCAAATAAACGGCTTGACCGATTTGCTTGAAATTTTGTGTGCATACATGTCATAGGGCAGAAAAGGATATAGGATACTTTTTTTCTGGCTGTCGAGTCAGGGGGTCCAGATATTTTTAATTGAATTTTGTAAATATAAGACCTCTTCTCGAATAAACGGCTTGACCGATTTGCCTGACATGTTGCATAAAGACAGTTCATAGGGCAGAATAGGATATAGAAAACTTTTTTTCTGGCTATCAAGTCAGGGGATCCAAATATTTTTAATTCGATTTTGTAAATATAAGACGTCTTCTCAAATAAACGGCTTGACCGATTTGCTTGAAATTTTGTGTGCATACATGTCATAGGGCAGAAAAGGATATAGGATACTTTTTTTCTGGCTGTCGAGTCAGGGGGTCCAGATATTTTTAATTGAATTTTGTAAATATAAGACCTCTTCTCGAATAAACGGCTTGACCGATTTGCCTGACATGTTGTATAAATACAGTTCATAGGGCAGAATAGGATATAGAAAACTTTTTTCTGGCTATCGAGTCAGGGGGTCCAAATATGTTTAATTGAATTTTGTAAATATAAGACCTCTTCTCGATTAAACGGCTTGACCGATTTGCCTGAGATATTGTATAAAGACAGTTCATAGGGCAGAATAGGATATGGGATACTTTTTTTCTGGCTATCGAGTCAGGGGGTCCAAATTTTTTAATTGAATTTTGTAAATATAAGACCACTTCTCGAATAAACGGCTTGACCGATTTGCCTGACATGTTGTATAAAGACAGTTCATAGGGCAGAATAGGATATAGAAAACTTTTTTTCTGGCTATCAAGTCAGGGGATCCAAATATTTTTAATTCGATTTTGTAAATATAAGACGTCTTCTCAAATAAACGGCTTGACCGATTTGCTTGAAATTTTGTGTGCATACATGTCATAGGGCAGAAAAGGATATAGGATACTTTTTTTCTGGCTGTCGAGTCAGGGGGTCCAGATATTTTTAATTGAATTTTGTAAATATAAGACCTCTTCTCGAATAAACGGCTTGACCGATTAGCCTGACATGTTGTATAAAGACAGTTCATAGGGCAGAATAGGATATAGAAAACTTTTTTCTGGCTATCGAGTCAGGGGGTCCAAATATGTTTGATTGAATTTTGTAAATATAAGACCTCTTCTCGATTAAACGGCTTGACCAATTTGGTGACCAATAGGATATAGAAAACTTTTTATCTGGCTATCAAGTCAGGGGGTCCAAATATGTTTAATTGAATTTTGTAAATATAAGACTTCTTCTCGAATAAACGGCTTGACCAATTTGCTTTGCATGTTGTATAAAGACAGTTCATTGGGCAGAATAGGATATAGTATACTTTTTTTTGGCTATCGAGTCTGGGTGTCCAGATTTTTTTTATTGAATTTAGAGTTATGTGTGGCCACTTATCAGCTAAACGGCTTGACCGATATGGCTGAAATTTTCTACATATATAGCTCATATGGCACAGAAGCACATAGGATACTTTTTTTCTGGCAGTCGAGTCCAGGTGTCCAGATTTTTTTTATTGAACTTTGTAAATGTGTGGCCGCCTCTCAGTCAAACGGGTCAACCATTTCAGCTGAAATTTAGTGCACAGACAGTCAATAAAACATAGGATACTTATTTTTTGGCTGGCAATTTCGGGTGTCCATAATTTTATTATGGAATAATGTGTTGCCTCTTAGCGGCAATCGTTTTGACCGATTCAGCTCAAATTTTGTACAAATACAGTTAATAGGGCATAGAACGACAAAGGATATTTTTTTAACAGTTGTGTTCGGGTAACATATTTTTTCTATTGCATTTTTTAAACGTGTGACCTCTTCTCGGTTAAACGAGTTGACCGATTGAGCTTAAATTGTACAGAGACAGTTAATAAGACATAGACCAAGAGTAGAGTCCGAGATCCGAGCACATTGGATACTTTTTTACAATCGAGTCCGGTAGTCAGTTTTTTATTGTTGAATTTTGTATATGTTTGGCCTCTTTTCGGCCAAAAGGCTTGACCGATTCACATGACATTTTGTACAAAGACATTTAATAGGGCATAAAAGGGCAAAGAATACTTTTTTTTCGGCAGTTAAGTGAGGGTGCATATATTTTTTGTTAACTTTACATAGAGTTAACATAATCATAAGAGTTTGACCTTAGGTTCGTCTATAATGACTTATTTAGTGTCTTGATTTGGCCATAAAACTGTCAGGATCATTAGAAGTCATCAAAATTTACGCGCTGGCTTTGCTTGCCCAACGTGTTTATCTGCTTTGTGGGAAGTATTTCAAAAACTTTCGTGTTTTAACAGCCTTAGGATAATTGGTGTTGACTTAGTAGGTCATAAAACCTGTCAGGGTCATTAAAACACGTAACATTTTTACGCGCTCGCTTCGCTCGCGTAGTTATAACACTCCCTGCGCTCGCAAAAGCATTTGTTTAATCTACTTTGTAGGAAATATTTCGTCTTAAAAAACTTAAACTTTTGAATTTAAATAGCCACATGCATTAAAATGAGCCATAAATTGAAACAGAACAACCTTCAATAATCATAATTATTAGTAACCTTAAATTAAGTGGATATAAAATTTAACTGATGTCATAAGTGTTGAATTAGTAGGACATAAAAACTGTCAGGGTCATAAAAAGTCGTAAAAAATTTCCGCGCTCGCTTCGCTCGCACAAGCATTTATTTTATCAACTTTGACGGTAATATTTCAGCAACTTTTGTATATTATTACCCACATACATCAAAACGAGTCATAAATTAAAACTGTACAATCTTCAATAATCATAATGTTTATAATTCGAAGCTCAATTACGCTGACACCGTATACGGTTCTTGTTTACTATCTAGAACCCAACATCTAATCCAGAGGGTACAAAATGCATGTGCAAGATTTTGTTTTAATATTCCTGCCAGAAGTCATGTAACACCTTTTTTGAACAAAAACTATGCCCTTAAGATGAAATCGCGTCGTAAACTTCACCTTGCTTCTCTACTATTTGGCATAATTAACTTTAAAGAACCCCTATATTTGCACAAGAAGATTAACTGGATGTCTCAAAGGAGGTCATGCTCTCTCAGGTATGTCTCTCAGCCACTATCCATACCGCATCACCGTTCTGTCGGCTTTCGGGGCTCTTTCCGCTACTCCGCTACCAAGTGCTGGAACAATATTCCACCGCCAATCAGGAATGTAAAAACTTTAAGCTTGTTTAAATATAAATTGAAACAGTACTTGGTAGTCGAGCAGCGGAAATACGGTGATATAAATAAAGATATGTCATTCATCTAACATAATTATATTATGACATCTTGTCCACTACTAAAATATTTCCTTCTCTTACCATAAGCCATAGATCACATTTTGCATTTGTATCCAGCATTCGTATGTATGTATCTATTTATTTCTCCTTATATCTATATTTATATATATATATATATATATATATATATATATATATATATATATATATATATATATATATTCTATGTATATATTTAACTTACTAATATGTATTGTATTTATATTATATTACATTGTATATAATATTTAAATTTAATAAAAATATTTTCGCGCTAGTTCATCAGTTCATCACCCGCAGGCTTAGCTGAAAACCAGCGTCTAGGTGTGTAACCCCAGACATATGTGCTGAGTTAAGCCTTTTTGGCACCTCACTTCTCATAAACTTATTTTAAAACCTGTGTTCTTTCTTCTTTTGATGTTTTACATTATTATTATAATTAATTTATAATAAATTTGTTACTATGTGAGTTTTTGCCAAATAAACGATTTTCTTTCTATTAACTTTAAAATAAGTGATTATCGACTTTAACCTGAGTGTCATCAGTGTTGACTTAATAGGTCATAAAAACTGTCAGGGTCATAAAAAGTCGTAAAAAAATTGCGCGCTCGCTTCGCTCGCGCACCGATAACGCTCGCGACGTTCGCGCAAGCATTTATTTTCTCTTTTTTTTAGGAAATATTCGTCATCTTTTGAATTTTAATAGCCACATTCATCAAAACGAATCACACATTGAAACAGAACAACCTTCAATAATCATAATCATTATTAACCTTAAATTAAGTGGATAAATCATCAAATTGAACCCTAATGTCATCGGTGTTGACTTAGTAGGTCATAAAAACTGTCAGGGTCATAAAAAGTCGTAAAAAAATTGCGCGCTCGCTTCGCTCGCGCACCGATAACGCTCGCGACGTTCGCGCAAGCATTTATTTTCTCTTTTTTTTAGGAAATATTCGTCATCTTTTGAATTTTAATAGCCACATTCATCAAAACGAATCACACATTGAAACAGAACAACCTTCAATAATCATAATCATTATTAACCTTAAATTAAGTGGATAAATCATCAAATTGAACCCTAATGTCATCGGTGTTGACTTAGTAGGTCATAAAAACTGTCAGAGTCATAAAAAGTCGTAAAAAATTTTCGCGCTCGCTTCGCTCGCGCTGTGATAGCGCTCGCTACGCTCGCGCAAGCATTTATTTTATCAACTTTGTAGGTAATATTACAGCAACTTTCGCATATTAATAACCACATGCATCAAAACGAGTCATAAATTAAATCAGTACAACCTTCAATAATCATAATGATTATTAACCTTAAAATAAGTGAATATCACGTTTCACTTGAGTGTCATCAGTGTTGACTTAGTAGGTTATAAAAACTGTCAGGGTCATAAACAGTCGTAAAAATTTTTCGGGCTCGCTTCGCTCGCGCATTTATTTATTTTATCTACTTTGAAGGTAATATTTCAGCAATTTTGTATTTTAATAGACACATGCTTCAAAACGAGTCATAAATTGAAACAGTACAAACTTCAATAACCATAATTATTATTAACCTTAAAATTAGTGATTATCGACTTTAACCTGAGTGTCATTAGTGTTGACTTAGTAGGTCATAAAAACTGTCAGGGTCATAAAAAGTCGTAAACACTTTTAGCGCTCGCTTCGCTCGCGAAGCTCGCACAATTATTTATTTTAACTACTTTGAAGGTAATATTTCAGCAACTTTTGTATTTTAATAGCTACATGCATCAAAACGAGTCATAAATTAAAACAGTACAACCTTCAATAATCATAATGATTATTAACCTTAAAATAAGTGGATATCAAGTTTAACCTTAATGTCATGCGTGTTGACTAAGTAGGTCATAAAAACTGTGAGGGTTATAAAAATTCGTTAAAAATTTTTTGCGCTCGCTTCGCTCGCTCAGTGATAGCGCCGCTCGCTACGCTTGCGCAGGCATTTGTTTTATCTACTTTGAAGGTAATATATAAGCAACTTTTGTTTATTAATAACCATATACATCAAAACGAGTCATACATTTAAACAGTACAACCTTCAATAATCATAATGATTATTAACCTTAAAATAAGTGAATATCACGTTTTACCTGAGTGTCATCAGTGTTGACTTAGTAGGTCATAAAAACTGTCAGGGTCATAAAAAGTCGTAAAATTTTTTCGCAGTAATAACGCTATATAGCGTATAATAGCGTGTTTCAACAGCCTCATACATTAGACTGACTCAAATACTTAAACAGCAAAACTTGGTAAACCTTGGTTAGGTTTACCAAGTAATTATTAATGACTTTAACATTAGACGATATCGAGTTCGACCTAAGAGTCATCTATAGTGAGTTGATTATCAGGTCGTAAATTTGTCAGGGTCATAAAAAGTCATAAAAAATTTTCGCTCGCGCAATGATAGCTCTCGCTGCGCTCGCGCAGCTATTCACCTTATTTTCTTTGTAAAAAATGTTTCAGGAACTTTTGTGTTGAGTCAAACATTTAAACAGCACAACTTCGTATACCTAACTAAAATGATTAATGACTAACAATAGAGGATATTGAGTTCGACTTTAGGGTCATCTATGGTGACTTGGCCTAAGAGATCATCGATCTTGACCTCAAAGGTCATAAAGACTCAAATAACGCGGGCGAAGCCGCGGGTAACAGCTAGTATATATATATATCCAAAGTCCTGACTGACTGATTGACTGACTGACTGAGATATCAACGCACAGCCCAAACCGCTGGTCCTAGACACATGAAATTTGGAGGGTGTGTGTTCTTTATGAAGTGTAGGCATCCACTAAGAAAGGATTTTTCGAAATTCCACCCCTAAGTGGGTGAAATGGAGGGTTGAACTTTCTATGAAACTTTTTATTCTCTGGGTCAATTGTTTCAAAAATTGGTACAAATACTCTTTAAATAAAATAATGAGTTACGGGTATCACAGTTTTTTAAAAATCATCCCCCACGCGTTTTTATGACTAACTGAATGACTGCCTGGTATATGAACGTACTGCCTAAACCACTGGTCCTAGAGACATGATATTGGGAAGATGTTTTCTTTGTGAAGTGCAAGTATTCAATAAGAAATAGCTTTTCGAAATTTCACCCCTAATTGGGTGAAATGGAGGGTTGAACTTTCTACGAAACTTTTTATTCTCTGGGTCAATTGTCTCGAAAATTGGTACACATACTCTTTAATTAAAATAATGAGTTACGGGTATCACAGTTTTTCAAAAATCATCCCCTACCCTTTTTTTTGACTGACTTAATAACTGCCTGATATATCAACGCACTACCTTAACCACTAGTCTTAGAGACATGATATTTGAAGGGTGTGTTTTTTGTGAAGTGCAAGTATCCACTAAGACATCGATTTTCGAAATTCTACCCCTAAGAGAGTAATTTAGTATAAATATAGTCAATAAGGCACAAAAGAACATAGTATACTCTTTTTTACAATCGAGTCTGGAGGTCCCGATTTTTTTATTGAACTTTGAAAATGTGACGTCTTATAAGCTAAACAGCTGAACCAATTCAGCTGAAACTTTGTGCAAAGATAGATAGAACTTACAAGGACATAGGATATTTATAGATTTGAGACGGGAATTTAACGTGACTTACGCGATATCGATATAGCGATCGACATATGTTTCGGCCTCATCCGGAGGCCTTCTTCAGGATCTTGAGTGCAGATTGAGGATCTCAAGATCCTGAAGAAGGCCTCCGGATGAGGCCGAAACATTTGCGATCGCTATATCGACATCGCGTAAGTCACGTTAAATTCCCGTCTCCAATCTATAAGTTTAAAATGAATGTGAGTTTTTATAATAAGACATAGGATATCTTTCATTTTGCAGAAAAGTCTGGATATCAAGATTTTTTAATTGATTTTTGTAAATGTGTGACGACATATTTGATAAGCGGCTTAACCGATTCAGCTGATCATGTACAAAGATATTCAATAAAACATACAAGGGCATTGGATACTTTTTTTTCGCAGACTAGTCTGATGTCTAGATTTTTTAAATTAATTTTTGTTAATAAAATGTGTGCCGTCTTATCAGATCAATGACTTGGCCGATTCACCTGTAATTTTGTACAAAGATAGTCAATAGAGCATAGTAGGACATAGAACACTTTTATTTAGGCAAACACTTAAACAGCACAACTTGGTATATCCGAACCATAATGATAAATGACTTTTACAATAGAGGATACCGAGTTCGACCTTGGAGTCCTCTCTTAATGACTTAACTAAAGGTAATGTAGTCAAAAACTGTCAGGGTCATAAAAAATTTCGCAGCTATTCGCCTTATCTACTTTGTAGGAAACATTACATACATTTTTAGGGTTCCGTACCCGAAGGGTAAAACGGGACCCTATTACTAAGACTCCGCTGTCCGTCTGTCTGTCTGTCCGTCTGTCTGTCTGTCCGTCTGTCACCAGGCTGTATCTCATGAACCGTGATAGTTAGACAGTTGAAATTTTCACAGATGATGTATTTCTGTTGCCGCTATAACAACAAATACTAAAAACAGAATAAAGTTAAAGATAATAGAAGGTCCCCATACAAGAAACGTGTTTTTTTCGGTATTTCACGCCATCTATGAACGCTTAGTTAGGTAAACGTCCCATAGATAGCGTTATATTGAAATGTCGATCCTAACACCTTTGTTAGACGTTAGATGGCGTTATAAGAAACAAAATGTTTATTAATTATTATTTTTGCTGGCGAAAAATGATAGTGATATTTTTTGCTCGATCTTATAAAATACTGTAGTGTGGTACGGAACCCTACGAATGCGAGTCCGACTTGCACATATAAAGAGTACAACTTGATATACCTAACCATACTAATTAATGACTACGAACAGAGGATATCGAGTTTGACCTTAGAGTGACTTGATTGTTAGGTAATAAAACTGTAAGGGGCATAAAAAGTCATAAAAATGTCTACTTCTTAGCTTGGTATACTCACTATTAATCATTGTAGTGAGTATACACTCACTACAATGATTAATGACTTTAATAATAGATAATATCGAGTTTGACCTTGCAGTCCTCTATAGTGACTAAATTAAAGGTTATGACGTCTTAAAAATGTCGGGGTCATAAAAAATCATAAAAATTTTCGCGCTCGCTGCGCTTGCGTATTCATTCTCCTTATTTACTTTGTAGGAAATATTTCATACATTTTTGTGTTTTAACCGACTGAGTCAAACATTAAAAGAACTCAAGTCCACACTGAGTATCTACAACAATATTGATATCACGAAGTATTCAAAAGTCATGGCGTTCCTGAAACGCAGTTCAGAAGGACACAAGGAAAAAAAGTCCTTGACGTTTACATCAGGTCAAATAAAGATGTTCCTGGAAGATTCACCAGATATTTTGTATCTTTTTGAAAAGGTAAGTGTATTTTAGTTCTGTTATTTAATCTACCTAGTACTTACGTACTACACACGCAAGTTATCTAGACACTCCGTTTAAGCGCTTTGTGTATAAATTTGGTAGTAGGTACCTACACTTTATTACTTTATAAATCATAGTTTTTGCCTTGGCTATATACCTCAAGCTTATTATATCGTTTATTGTTACAGGTTGCACTAATCTTCGGCATAATGGGGGCATGCCGAAGGCAAGAGCTATACAACATCCAGTTCGATGAAGTCTCTAACATAGACGACAGTACAATCATGGTGAAAGTTTCGAAAACAAAAACGAAAATAGATCGTTCTTTCGTTGTGACGGGCAACTGCTATGCCGTATGTAAAAAATACATGGAACTTCGACCCACCCCCTGTCGAAACCCTGCCTTTTTCTTGAGCTATAGATCGGGGAAGTGCGTCGATCAAAGAACTGGTATTAATTAATTTGGTGCTCTGGGAAAAATATATAAAAATATATGCATAAACTACTATTTCAGCCGTCGTCTTGTGATTTTAACTCACGTATTTCGCACTTTCTGTAACTTATTTATATGGTACAGATTACGTCGTTAAAACAAGGCGCTAAGTCACGTAAATACGTGGCAATAACAATAACTTATCACCATATTTGTGTTTTTTATTTAGTCAGAAAAACCACATAAACCACACACAGACTAAGTAGAGATGCTTGAAACCATAGATCACGAAACAAGCAAACAAACTGGAAGATAGATTGTCAAAGAAAGCGAAAGTTGAGAGCGAGTGAGTGAGATAAATATACCCGCCATTTTTTGCCCCGTTTCATATACATCGTTTTTCCGGTTTTTCTCTTTCGTTGTTGCATCATACTGCTTGGCAGCGGACTGAGCGCGGAAACGTATTACTCAATCATTAAGTATTACTGAACTTGCGTTCACTCGTGTGTTCGGGAACGTTATGTCTACCTTTTTTATTCTCGTCTGAGAGTCACACATATTACAAGAATATGGTTTTTCTCCAGTGTGTATTTGTATGTGCCTTTCCAAATGACTTCTGTGCAGTATTATAGTCACACATATTACAAGCATATGATTTTACTCCAGTGTGTGTCCATATATGCATTTTTAGGGTTCCGTACCCAAAGGGTAAAACGGGACCCTATTACTAAGACTCCGCTGTCCGTCTGTCTGTTTGTCCGTCTGTCACCAGGCTAAAGCTCATTAACCGTGATAGTTAGACAGTTGAAATTTTCACAGATGGTGTATTTCTGTTGCCGCTAGAACAACAAATACTAAAAACAAAATAAAGTTAAAAATTAAAGGGGGTCCCCATACAAAAAACGTGTTTTTAAACGCCATCTATCTAATTCGTTTCAGCAAAATGACATAGATGGCGCTAGTAAACGAGCCCTTTCTAGATCGCGAACAAAATAAATATTCTTGGTAATATCAATTAATCAAATATATGAGGTTGAAACTCTGTTATGTTTCGTTTTGTTCGGAACCCTCCCTAAGTGTGCGATAAGAGACGCGATGCTGACTCGCACTTGGCCAGTTTTATTAAATGTGGCTTCTGCATTGACCATGCTGCTGCGCAGAAGCCATACATGTTACATTATTATATGGTTTTTTTCCGGTGTGTATTTGTATGTGCATTTCCAAATGTGACTTCTGTGCAGCTGCATAGTCACACATATTACATGCATATGGTTTTTTTCCAGTGTGTGTTTGTATGTGATTGTTCAGAGCTGACCTTTGTGCAGTATTGTAGTCCACATATTACAAGCATATGGTTTTTCTCCAGTGTGTGTTCGTATATGCCTTTTCAAACTATACTTCTGTACAGTATTATAGTCACACATATTACAAGCATATGGTTTTACTGAAGTGTGTGTGCTTATGTGCATTTTCAAATGTGACTTCTGTGCAGCTGTATAGTCACACATATTACATGCATATGGTTTTTCTCCAGTGTGTGTTCGTATATGCATTTCCAAATTAGACTTCCGTGCAGCTTCATAGTTACACATATTACATGCATATGGTTTTTCTCCAGTGTGTGTTTGTATGTGCATTCCCAAATGTGACTTCTGTGCGGATGCATAGTTACACATATTACATGCATATGTTTTTTCTCCAGTGTGCGTTTGTATGTGATTGTTCAGAGCTGACCTTTGTGCAGTATTGTAGTCCACATATTACAAGCATATGGTTTTTCTCCAGTGTGTGTTCGTATATGCCTTTTCAAACTATACTTCTGTACAGTATTATAGTCACACATATTACAAGCATATGGTTTTACTGAAGTGTGTGTGCTTATGTGCATTTTCAAATGTGACTTCTGTGCAGCTGTATAGTCACACATATTACATGCATATGGTTTTTCTCCAGTGTGTGTTCGTATATGCATTTCCAAATTAGACTTCCGTGCAGCTTCATAGTTACACATATTACATGCATATGGTTTTTCTCCAGTGTGTGTTTGTATGTGCATTCCCAAATGTGACTTCTGTGCGGTTGCATAGTTACACATATTACATGCATATGTTTTTTCTCCAGTGTGCGTTTGTATGTGATTCTTCAGAGTTGACCTTTGTGCAGTTTTATAGTGACACATATTACAAGCATATGGTTTTTCTCCAGTGTGTGTTCGTATGTGCATTTTCAAATGTGACTTCTGTGCAGCTGTATAGTCACACATATTACATGCATATGATTTTTCTCCAGTGTGCGTTTGTATGTGATTCTTCAGAGTTGACCTATGTGCAGTTTTATAGTCACACATATTACATGCATATGGTTTTTCTCCAGTGTGCGTTTGTATGTGATTCTTCAGAGTTGACCTTTGTGCAGTTTTATAGTCACACATATTACAAGCATATGGTTTTTCTCCAGTGTGTGTTCGTAGGTGCATTTTCAAATGTGCCTTGCTTGCAAATGCACGGTCACACGTTTTACATGCATATGGTTTTTCTCCAGTGTGTGTTTGTAGGTGCATTTCCAAATGTGACTTCTGTGCAGCTGCATAGTCACACATATTACAGGCATATGGTTTTTCACCAGTGTGTGTTTGTATGTGATTCTTTAGAGTTGACCTTTGTGCAGTTTTATAGTCACACATATTACAGGCATATGGTTTTTCTCCAGTGTGTGTTCGTATGTGCATTTCTAAATTTGACTTCTGTCCAGTTTTATAGTCACATATAATACAAGCATATGGTTTTTCTTTAGTGTGTGTTCGTATGTGATTCTTCAGGGTTGACCTTTGTGCAGATTTATAGTCACACATATTACAAGCATATGGTTTTTCTCCAGTGTGTGTTCGTATGTGCATTTTCAAATTTGACTTCTGTGCAGCTGTATAGTCACACATATTACAAGCATATGGTTTTTCTCCAGTGTGTTTTTGTATGTGATTCTTCAGAGCTGAATTTTGTGCCGTTTTATAGTCACACATATTACAAGCAAACGATTTTTCTGCAGTGTGCGTTCGTATGTGCTTTTTTAAATTGGACTTCTGTCCAGTTTTATAGTTACATATAATACAAGCATATGGTTTTTCTCCAGTGTGCGTCTGTATGTGATTCTTCAGAGTTGACCTTCGTGCAGTTTTATAGTCACACATATTACAAGCATATGGTTTTTCTCCAGTGTGTGTTCGTATATGCCTTTCCAAAAGTGACTTTCGTGCAGCTGCATAGTCACACATATTACAACCATATGGTTTTTCTCCAGTGTGTTTTTGTATGTGCCTTTTCAAAAGTGACTTCTGTGCAGCTGCATAGTCACTCATATTACATCCATATGGTTTTTCTGCAGTTTGTGTTCGTATGTGCCTTTCCAAAAGTGACTTCTGTGCAGCTGCATAATGACACATATTATATCCATATGGTTTTTCTCCAGTGTGTGTTCGTATGTGCCTTTCCAAAAGTGACTTCCGTGCAGCTGCATAGTCACACATATTACAACCATATGGTTTTTCTCCAGTGTGTGTTCGTATGTGCCTTTCCAAATCTGACTTCTGTGCAGATGCATAGTCACACATATTACATGCATATGGTTTTTCTCTAATGTGTTTGTATGTGCCTTTCCACATGTGACTTCTGTGCCATTTTATAGTCACACATATTACATGCATAAACATATATATTACATTTGAGTCAGTTTCAGTGTGTATTTTTTTTGTCTTTCCGGTATCTGTAGTCAATTGTATTCATTTTACTACAGTTTATCTTAATTTACAATCTTATATGATATACCTCACCTTTAAAGTTAAATATTAATAATTATAATTAATTGTAATTAATATAATATATATTCCTTTTATAAGTATGTTCATTGTTTTCATACATGTTTGTAATCAAAACTTTTATTTGATTTGTTGCATTCAGGCTCCTGCTGGTCCATTGAAGATGGATTCAAAGGTTGTTTCGTTGACTGAGGACATCTTCATGATTTGTTGAACTGCAATGGAGAGAGATTGTTCTTTGAGTTACCTGTTTTAAAAATCGAAATTTATATAGGTTGATGATAAATACAAAATATGTTATTTATGATGATATGTATTTTTCATTTTTATTTTCAATTCCTTCAGAAAATGCATATGCGTTTGTTTCACTGTAATGTGCGCCCTTCTATGACACTCTGTACTTCACAGAATATGCATTATAAAACACACGCTACACACAGGTGCACACCGGCCTAAGCAAACATGCTATTTTTGTTTCTTTCTATGATAGATATTGTTAAAATAACTGGCCAAGTGCAAGTCGGACTCGCACTCGTAGGGTTCCGTAACACAGTTAAGTATACCATAACTATGATTTTTCGCAACTACAAAATAACTTTTGTTTTTCATAGTGTTTGTATGAAAAACAAAGTTATCTTTGCGGTCGCCATATCTCTAAAACTGCTGACTGTATCTCATTCAAACCAATTTATGTTGTTAGTTTTTATTGAGATCTAAAGCATATATATTTTTTTATATGTTTCAGTTCCATACTTTAAAAGTTAGAGGGGGGGGGGGGGGGGGACAATACAAAACAGACACACATTTTACAACTTTAGACGCGCCTATCTTTCAAATGATTGACTTTGAGAAAAAATGATTTTAGGAACCTCATGTCATTTTTGAAGACCTATCCATAGACACCCCACCCACACGTATAGGTTTGAAGAAAATTTTTTTTTTGTTTCAGTTCCATGTATGGGATGCCCCCTCTTAAACTTTTATATTTTTTATTTTTGTATAAAAATCGGAAAGCCGTTCACAGAATACATCTACCTACCAAGTTTCAATTCTGTAGTCCTAACAGTTTCGGAATAAAATGGCTGTGACATACGGACGGACAGACAGACAGACAGACAGACATGACGAATCTATAAGGGTTCCGTTTTTTGCCATTCGGCTACGGAACCCTAAAAAGCTGCACAGTCTTCGATAATACAGGCAGATTAGAATCCATCCACACTAGTATTATAAAAAAGTTTGTAACTATGTCACTGTCTGTTTTTAGGGTTCCGAACCCAAAGGGTACCAACGGAACCCTATTACTGAGACTCCGCTGTCCGTCTGTCTGTCTGTCTGTCCGTCTGTCACCAGGCTGTATCTCATGAACCGTGATAGTTAGACGGTTGAAATTTTCACAGATGATGTATTTCTGTTGCCGCTATAACAACAAATACTAAAAACATAACAAAGTTAAAAATTAAAGAAAAGTTTTTTACGATAGCGCAGCGCCATCTACCTAGCATCAAGGATGGCGCTATCGTCTTTACCTTAATCTGAATCTCGGAAGCGGCTCCAACGATTAAATAAAATTTAGTACACCTACAGGGGATTTCGGGGGCGAGAAATCGATCTAGCTAGGAGTCATTTTCAGAAAATGTTGTTTTATTCGTGTTTTTAATAATCAGCTTTATTGATAATCAACTTAAAATATGACAAAAAATAGTATTATTATTCGTCAATAGATGTCGGTCAATACTTGTCTGTTTAAGTGGCAAAAAATACCAAGCAAAGCTCGGTCAACCAGATATTTAATAATAATTAGACAGTTGACATTTTCACAGATAATGTATTTCTGTTGCCGCTATAACAACAAATACTAAAAACAGAATAAAGTTAAAAATTAAAGGGGATCTCCATACATGAAACGTGTTTTTCGGCATTTTACTATAACGCTGTCTATGAATATTTGACTAGTTATATTAATTACCTTTGTGTTAATTTCACTTACTTTCACTTAGTTGGCGTTAGTGTTCGTAAGATGGCGTTGTACTGAATAAGGACGCCGCTTCTGTTTTAATAATTGTTTGGAATTGGCACGGTAATATAATATAATAATATCTGGATGACCGAGCTTTGCTAGCAATTTTTTTTTGTAAATCGTTTTTTATGTAATTTTTTGGCTCCCAATAATAGTAGTCTTCTTACAAAAGAACAAACTTGGAAAAATTAATCATCACGTCTGAACTCGAACCGGGATCCTTCTGATCGCCATCCGAACGATCTCCCACCGAGCTATCGTAACAATGTAGCAATAGCGAAATTTACCTTCATATTCTAATTATATTGTAGGAGTTTTTCATTACCTGAAAACAGGGATAAAACAACATTTTCTGAAAATGAAAACCTATTTCGATTCGATTCGATTTGTCAATTTATTACAAGAAACGTGATTTCTTTCAGAATTTTTTGCTCGATTTTATAAAATATTGTAGTGTGGTACGGAATCGGAACCCTACGAGTGCAAGTCCGACTTGCACTTGGCCAGTTTATTTTTACATAATCACGAATAAACGGACTATTCAATTTTACTAAAATTTAACAAGGAGATACCTTATATTTTGAGGGCCCCGTGGCGTAATCGGGAGAACGGTTGGCTTTGATGCCAGAGGTACCGAGTTCAATTCCTGCCGTGCACCAAAGGATTTTTCTATAGAAATATGTTGTAACGAGGTATTTCGACCCGTTACATATTTTTCGGTTGGAAGATGTGCTTCCAAGACTTTCGGCTTCTAAGACTGACAAAATTACCATTTGGTTTTAAATAATTTAGAACATTTTCGTATTTAGGCATTTTTAGTCGAATTTAATTAATCGAGTTACTACTTGGTCTGTGGATTATTCAATATCCCATAGACAATCTTTCAAAAAAATATATATTTGACATCTGTCAACTCTCTAAGAAAAGCTTCAGTTTTTTTCCTGTCTACTTTTAGATAGACCATTTTTAGGGTTCCGTACCCAAAGGGTAAAACGGGACCCTATTACTAAGACTCCGCTATCCGTCTGTCTGTCTGTCTGCCCGTCTGTCACCAGGCTGTATCTTATGAACCGTGATAGTTAGACAGTTGAAATTTTCACAGATGATGTATTTCTGTTGCCGCTAGAACAAATACTAATAAAAAAAAAACTGGCCAAGTGCAAGTTGGGACTCGCACTCGTAAGGTTCCGTACCACACTACAGTATTGTATAAGATCGAGCAAAAAACACCACTATCATTTTTCGCCAGCAAAAAATAATAATTAATAAACATTTTATTTCTTATAACGCCATCTAACGTCTAACAAAGGTGTTAGGGATCGACATTTCAATATAACGCCATCTATGGGACGTTTAGCTATCTAAGCGTTCATAGATGGCGTGAAATGCCGAAAAAAATACATTTCTTGTATGGGGACCCTCTGTTATTTTTAACTTTATTCTGTTTTTAGTATTTGTTGTTATGGCGGCAACAGAAATACATCATCTGTGAAAATTTCAACTGTCTAACTATCACGGTTCATGAGATACAGCCTGGTGATAGACGGACGGACAGACAGACAGACAGACAGACGGACAGCGGAGTCTTAGTAATAGGGTCCCGTTTTACCCCTTGGGTACGGTACCCTAAAAACAAAATAAAGTTAAAAATTAAAGGGGGTCCCCATACAAAAAACGTGTTTTTAAACGCCATCTATCTAATTAGTTTCGGCAAAATGACATAGATGGCGCTAATAAACGAGTCCCGTCTTTCTAGATCGCGACCAAACCAAATATTCTTGGTAATATCAATTAATCAAATATATGAGGTTGAAACTCTGTTACGTTTCGTATTGTACGGAACCCTCCCTAAGTGTGCGATAAGAGACGCGATGCTGACTCGCACTTGGCCAGTTTTATTTCTTGATTTGTTATAATCCAAATTAATCATGGAAATATCCATGATTATTTTAAACTTTTAGCGCCGCTAAGTGGCCTAAACTTGTTTTACTATGTGCTAAGCACATAATTTTGCGGTAAGTCAATATTTGATAACCTAAAATGTTACGCGTCATCCTTAATGGCAACGTACTTACAATTGGATTTTTGTTACAGCCTTCGGCGCTGTTTGGTTTGGAAGAGAAGTTTTTACAACATGCCGATTAGTTAAGGCAGTTTTTGTTGCCAACTATGCATTCGCCTTGGGTTCCCCCCATGGTTTTCTTTTACACGACGGGATGACCGATGTTCTATAGCTATGCCACGTTCTCGGACTTCGTCGGACGCTGCAGCTAAGCTAACTTATCTTAACCTTTTATTTTTACCTTTAAAAACTTTAATTTCATATTAGAAAGATGCAAGAAAGACATTAGAAAGAAAGACAACAGTAAGAAATAACAAAATTTCAGTAGTAAAATGTAAAATAAATTAACCTAAAAAGTAACGAAAACCGAATGGTATTCATAGTCAAACGTTTAGATCTAGTATTGCGGCTTTAACTAAGTAATGTGTAACTCACTTTCGAGGTAAGGGACGTTTCAAGTATTAAAATTTATCATACATTCCCAAAACAGTGTTATAATTTGCCTGTCCCCCGGTCCGAGATTAAAAGTCTCAATGAAACCGCTTATTATCCTGGTACGGTTTTAGATATTGGTAGAACAAGGGCGCTCGATATTCATAAATACTGTATACCTTACATTAATTTTTAGCTTTTTATACTTTACAACCTTTCTGTTACAATTAGTAGCAAAGCTTAATTTATAACCAAAATTTTATTTATTACAATGTATGTGCGCTTTTCACAGTGGCCCTCCGGTGAAGGAAAAACATCATTAAAAAACCAAGAACCCCTGCATGGTGGTAGGACACTATCTAGTGTCCGCCTGGCCAGCTACCACCCTCAAGTTAGAAAATCTGTCGCCAAACATCTAATGTGTTCCGGCAGCTATCCTTGAGAGCCAGTTCCCATTTCAGGCCTAGCGTGCGTATCTTCGACCGCATCATCACTTACCTACCAACAGATGAGATAGTGATAGTGGTTAAACGCTAGCCTTTAAGATATAACAATAACCGGCCAAGTGCGTATCGGCCCACGCGCAGTGTAGGGTTCTGTAGTAGCCCGTTATTCAATGCAAGTCTTTACCCGTTATAAACAAGTGTAGGGACATGTAAGTATGTAAGGTGTATGTCGTCTAGCGATGTCGTAAGCGATTTCGTGTGTGAGTGAGATGCATGGCAGGGCGGTCGGCAGTTACTGCGCACTGACCGACTCGCGTGAACGTATTCGGTGTGGGGACTTAATGTGATTAAACAAACAACGTAAATAGTGAAAGTGACTTTTATTATAAACTAGCTACTCAGTGCAGGCAGGACCCTCTATAGTTCTAACACGCATAGACAGCGGTAGTGGAGTCGTACCAGGGACCGCAACACAAGCAACTATGTACTTTCTTTTTGTCTTTGTCACATTAAAGGATTTATTCTAAGGATTTTGGGAACTAAATAACCAAGCAACCCACACACACATAATAAACGACATCGTCACATCTAATACAATGATGAAGTCTATTTATGCTAGGGTACCTAAACAATACTTTTTCACAAAACACTATACCATACAACTACACGAAGATCCCAGTGATAACTCTAACATACATGAAGTGAGGATATACACAGATGGATCAAAAATGAAATAGAGGAGCAGGTGCGGGGGCGTTTTCAGACGACCTCAACATCCATATATCAACACCCCTGGGCGCACACAACTCCATATTCCAAGCGGAATGTGTAGGTATAATCCAGGCGGCCTTAACAGTGCTACAAAGGAAGGTATATGATCAAACTATAAGAATACTCTCCGATAGCGCAGCTGTGCTACGAGCCCTGCAAAGGTATGACTTCTCGACAGGGCTGATCGTGCAGTGCCATCACCTTCTGCAAGAGGTTGGTAAACACAACCGTATCATTCTTCAATGGATAAAAGGCCAAAGTGGATCCAGAGGTAATGACGCGGCCGACGAACTGGCAAGGAGAGGTTCTAACCTGCACCCTGCAGGAGTAGAACCAATGATACCTACGAGGGTCATTCAATAAATACTTAGCCTACAAAAAGTAAACGAAAATTTTGGAAAAGTGGCAATTTATTTTTCAACATAGTCTCCTTTGAGTTCGATACACTTAGCCCAGCGATGCTCCAACTTTTTTAACCCGTCCGAAAAATAGTTTTTGTCAAACTCTGCAAAATAGGCCTCTGTGGCGGCGATGACCTCCTCATTTGATCCATATCTATTCCCGGCGAGAGATTTTTTCAAATTAGGAAACAGAAAGAAGTCACAAAGGGCCAAATCTGGAGAATACGGTGGATGGGGCAGCAATTCGTAGCGTAATTCGACCAATTTGGCCATGGCAACGGCAGACGTGTGAACCGGTGCGTTGTCGTGGTGAAACAGCACTTTTTTCTTAGCCAGATGGGGTCGTTTTTTCTTTAATTCGGCGTCGAATCGGCCCAATAAATCGGCATAGTAAAGTCCTGTAATTGTTTTACCCTTCTCGAGGTAATCGATGTAGATCACACCTTGTGAATCCCAGAAAACGGTGGCCATAACTTTTCCGGCCGATTTTACAGTTTTCGCCTTCTTTGGAGCACGTTCCCCGGTCTGGATCCATTGTTTTGATTGCTCCTTGGTCTCTGGTGTGTACCAGTGGATCCAGGTTTCATCGACGGTCACAAAACGACGCAAAAACTCCGCTGGATTCCGCTTAAACAACGCCAAACACGTCTCCGATGTGGTCTCAAGGTTGCACTTGTTTTCCGGTGTGAGTAAACGCGGCACCCATCGCGCCGACAGCTTTCTCATGCCGAGTTCCACGTGAACAATATGATGCACTGTTCCTTCTGAAATGCCTACAGTTTCAGCTAGCTCCCGAACCTTCAATCGGCGATCTGCCAATACGAGATCATGGATTTTTTAAAAATTTTTCCTCCGTAGCAGCTGTTTTCGGTGCACCTGGACGTGGTTCATCAAAAACCGACGTACGGCCACGTGCAAACTCGTTGAACCAATTCTTGACGGTGGCCATCGATGGAGAAGACTCACCGTACACGGCATCCAAGCGCTCTTTGATTTCGATGCGCGTTTTCCCTTCCAAAAATAGGAATCGAATCACCGAACGATATTGCTCTTTTTCCATTTTTGTAAAACCGATCGATACGTTCGCTTCCATAAGTTGTCAAAATAAAACAAATGAAGGGATTGGAATGAAAATTTGAAAAAAGAATGTGCTACACTGTGGTAAAACTCTTTTGAAACTACAGCGCCCTCTGGCGATGAGGCTAGGTACTTATTGAATGCACCTCGTATACCGTTCAGCCAAATCAAAGCCTGCATCCGAGAAAACATCAGGAAACAACATCAAGACTACTGGGCAGGTATTAAGGAATGTAGGCAGTCGAAGGAGACATTCGGGAGGAACTAAACCCGAGATACTCCCGTAAACTGCTCAACCTTAAACGTGACAAACTCCGACATATTGTCGGGGTAATCACCGGGCACTGCTCATTTAATAAACACCTATTTACTATAGGGGTCACCCACAGTCCTCTATGCAGAGGCTGCATGGAGGCCGAGGAAACGGCTGCGCATGTGCTCCTGGAGTGCAGTAGCGTGGCGTCACAGCGGAGGACACTCCTCGGATCACCGACGACGATGCGAGGGGCCTGCGCCGGCATCAGCGAGCTGCTGGCCTTCCTCGCTGACATCGGGTTGCTTGAATAAGCGCGACCAACCTCACACAAAAAGGGCCGATAAACGGCCTAGTTGCGGAAACCATCCCGCGCACCAAGTACCAAGGATTTTGTATTTGGTACAAAATTATCCAATACCCAAGTTCAACGACTATTACTGCTAAACTAATAAAGTTATCTTCCGCTATAGTTTTCCTTTAAAGTTCATGAAATGCACTATTACGAATTTTTCTAGATTTTTCAAGTTAGAGTTTAGCTTTTAGAGGGGGGGGGGGGGGCGGGGGGACGCTCTACTGGAACAAAATTTGACAAAAATTTGCACTTGAAGTTTAATATTTCGTAAATGGAGCATTCAATCGAAAAATGGTATTAGCAACTCTGAAGTCATTTTAAAAGACCTATTCAACGATACCAACCATGGGGTAGACGCCGAAAAAAAAATTCATCCCCACTTCTCATGTAGGGGAGCTACCCTAAAAAAAAATTTTTCAAAATTTTATTTCACCACTTTGTCAGCGTAACATTTATATAAGTACCCCTACAAAATGACAGCTTTCTAGTATTAATGATCTCTTGGACATGACGAAGGGTTCCTTGTCAGGACTACGGAATGGAACCCTAAAAAGACCTACTTTATAGCATAAGGATTAAGATAAGCTACAAAATAGCTAGCTAGTAGAATATATGTATTTTAGTTAAAACTTCAACATATGATCCAAGACATTGTTAAATACTATCGGCCTTACTAATAAAGTTTTTTTCACTCTGTGTACACGTTGTATACCACAAAAGCTGACCAATAAAAATATTTTTGACGTAAGCGTTGGATAAAGTTGGTATACAGATGTGCCATTATCAAAGGAGGCTAATCATTTCTTAAACAGCCTGGGACCCTAGTTTAGCGAGTGTGTAAAGGATTAAAATGGCGGATTTCTCTATTATCAGCTGATCAAATTCATGTCTAGACATAGTAACTATGATTGAATCTGTGTCTAGTATTCTGTGAATAAACGTTTTGATTCTTCAAACTTCAAAAAGTATGCTGTTATTTGAGGATCGTTTGTATGTGTTAGATTTGTTCTCATTGAAATGGATTACATAAATAATTTGACATATTTGACCATTGGGAGATAGAGGAGGCAAATAAAAAAATCGAAAACATTATGAAGACCGTGCAGATTCATTTGTTTGAACAATTTAGATTTTCCATTTGAAATACAAATTACAGGTTTACGAAAAGCTATGTGGAACAAACTAAACGCAGTGATTACATTCTCTTTGGAAATTGACAATTTATTAAAAGATGGCTACAATCATGTTTATATTGTAGCCATGGAGACCGCTAGTCTCCATGGATACAATGTCAACAGCGTAGACAGAGGATAACAGTCAATTTGAGTGTTTCGTTCTAAAATTTGTTTTAAGTCTTTCACTCCTACTAAAAGAAAATATTTTCCATTATATCAACAAATTTCAACAAAAAGTTCTAAAAACAATGTAGTTTGATTAATATTGCATTCCTTAAACAAAATTTCATGACTAATATAAATAATTAGTAAACTTTATGAAAAAATAATTTACGGAACTGTTTAAGACGAAATAGTTTCGAAACGAATTGACTAATAGTTGCCAGATGAAAAAGAAAAAAGTGTTAAACGTCTATGTAGATACCCACCGCCTATTCAACGTTTATTAGTCAAACAATGGATTGACGCGTGTTTAGCGCTCATTCACTGTGCAACTGTACAACCGTTTAACAGATGTATAGGCAAATTTTTATTAGTAAGGCCGTATAAGTATAGTGCGGTTGGTATAGTGGCTTTTAGATGGAGGTTTTCCTGCCAGTGTCAAAGTTTGGCCAGTGTACAGTAGATTTATAAGAAAATATCCCGGCAAGAGAATGTATAATGAAATAATATAAGATATACAAGTATTCTTTTAGAAACATAAAAGTTTTCTTGTTTAAAATTACAAAGGAACATTATTAGACGAAAAAATTACCTACACAAAATAGGTACCTGCTGTGTACTACAAACCTACTTACAAACAGAGTAAAGACATCATATGACAGAAGAAACTAACACTATCCCACAACCTGAGCAATTTTGTGGTACACTTTACTGAAAAACTATCACACCTATTGATTTGTGCTTTAACATAGTAATTTAAATTCATATGTAGATGTGTTATCAGTTAAAAAAATATCATTTTATTACCATTATTAAAAATTAAGAATTTTGTTTCTAGGATAGAATATTATTGTACATGCTACTTACGCCATCCATTAGAAGATCAATGAATTAATTTGGCGGCAAACATAATGTTTGGTTACTAACGCCATCTGTTGGAAATCTAAAGAATTTACATCTGTCATCCAATGACGTCACATTGATCCCAATCAATGTGACCATTTGTGGCAGATTTCTGCCATTAAAGCAGATTTGGGACCAGAGCTGACGACTCCAAAAAGTGGCAGATGGTGATTTCAAGGATCTTTATGAATTTTTAATAGAATTTTGACAATTTTCTGTTCCTATTTAAAGTATAACATTTTTATTATGCATTTATTTGGTTGGTTTGTAAAAGTTTGAATGAGAAGGTATATAAACTTTATTTTTATGCCTTATTTATGCCATAATTCAATAATATGATGGCAAATTTTATGCATTTGTTGGAGTGGTTGGTGGTTTGGCAGATTTTTGCCAGTGTCGGGCAGATTCGCCATCTAATACTATAAGAATCTTGGTCCTGACATACTGACTAACTGACAGACAACGCACAGCCTAAACCGCTGGTCGTAGAGACTTGAAATTTGGAGGGTATATTTGTCTTAGTACGTAAGGGTGTACTAAGAAAGGATTTTCCAAAATTCACCCCTTAAGGGGATGAAATGGGGGTTCAAAGTTTGTATGGCGAAACAAGATTCGATAGTCTTTTTTAATCCGAAACTTCACACAAGTGCTTCAGTAAAAAAATAAGTAAATACGTGTTTCAGGTTTTTTTTTTAAATCCACCCCTAAGAGGGTGACATGGGGTAACAAAGTGTGAAAATCAATATTGTTTCGGATTGCGCTGAAATTTGGCATGCAGATAGTTATTACGACGTTAGTTACCTCTGAGAAAGGATTTTCCAAAATTCACCCCTGAAGGGGATGAAACGGGGGTTCAAAGTTTGTATGGAGAAACAAGATTAGATAATATTTTCTATTCGAAACTTCATACAAGTGCTCCAGTAAAGATATAAGTAAATATTTGTTTCAGGTTTTTTTTTAAATTCCACCCCTAAGAGGGTGGGGTAACAAAGTGTGAAAATCAATATTGTTTCGGATTGCGCTGAAATTTGGCATGCAGATAGTTATTACGACGTTAGTTACCTCTGAGAAAGGATTTTCCAAAATTCACCCATGAAGGGGATGAAACGGGGGTTCAAAGTTTGTATGGAGAAACAAGATTAAATAGTATTTTCTATTCGAAACTTAACACAAGTACTTAAGTAAGTAAATACGTGTTTCACTCTTTCGAAATTCCACCCCTAAAAGGGTGAAGTGGGGTAACAAAGTCTGAAATCAATATTGTTTCGGATTGCGCTGAAATTTGGCATGCAGATAGTTATTTTGCCTTAGGTATCCGATAAAAAAGAATTTTTCAAAATTCACTCTTCAAGGGGATGAAGCGTGGGTTCAAAGTTTGGATAGACATTTTATTCGACATTTCACACAAGTACTTCTGTAAACAAATAATACGAGTTTCAGACTTTTTCAAAATGCCACCCTAAGAGGATAAACTGGGGTAACAAAGTCTAAAAATCAATATCGTTTCGGATTGCGCTGAAATTTAGAATGCAGATAGTTATTATGACGTTGTTATCCGCTCAGAAAGGATTTTCTAAAAATTCCTCCCGGATACGGAACGGGGATTCAAAGTTTGTATGGCGAAACAAGATGAGATAAAGTACGTGTTGTAGGATTTTTCGAAATGGGGTTAGTAACAAAGTCTGAAAATTTGGGTTTTTCGGGTTTTATAAATATGAATCCCGAATTGCCTCAATCACGCGATAACACGAAAACGGGTGAACCGATTTGGCTAATTCTTATTTGATGTCTTTAATGATAGAATCGTTTTTAGAAAAGAAAAGTTTTAAGAAAATGAAAGAAGTTTTTAACGCGGGCGAAGCCGCGGGGCACTTAGAGTTTAATATAAAAAAAACTGCCTTAAAACTTATTACCAGGCAGGAAAACTATGCGAGCCCTCACAAAGCTTGGCTTTTAGCTAGTAACCTATAATGTAACATCTATATGAACAAGATATGTTTATAAACGACAATACGGATACTACCCGTCTACGTGTCTTTTGCCATCCCTGTTTTTGTATCAGGCATGATTGGATTAGATACCTTGAGGCTACAAGTTATTACTAGTTGTACACTACGTGCTCATACTGCATGGTAAAATTAATAATCCGAATGTGTTAGCGTCTATAGATATGTTTGTTCCGGACCACTATATACGCCGCTGTCGGCACAGGCTATTTATATGTCCAGATTCACACACCCTCCATGCTAGGCATGCGCCCACGCAACGGGCGATGTCTGTCATCAGAAGATCGGAAGACCAGCGTTGGTCATTAGACCAACAGTTATGCTGACGTGGGGCTGATTAGTGACACTTTTGTCAAAGATTTATACGCATAAAGCTTAAGGTTTTGTACTTTTATTTTGTATCTTTTTATAATACCTAAGTGTCATTAATAAACTTTTTCACTTTCACTTTCACTTTCATCAATGATTCCAACATGTCGACATATTTAATGATAAGTTGAATGTATTTCCGATAAAATGGACAAAAACATGGAATTACTTTTACAAAAACTCGATGAGAAATTAGAGAAGCAAGCCGAAAATATAACGTTCTCGGTAACCAAGAACGTTATGGAAGCGCTGGACGAGAAAATGAGAACATTATCGACGAAAACAACTACCTCAAAAAGAAAGTATCAGAACTTGACCAGAAACTTAAAGCAGCAGATAGAGAGAAACGAAAAAGCAACCTGGTGTTCTTTGGAGTAGAAGAAAAGGTGAAATCTGAAGGAGACTTGGTAGATTACATCAAAGATATCATAGTGGAAATGGGAGTTCACATGAGCAGCCAAGAGATTAGCAACGTATTTAGATTAGGCAGACAAACGGAAAACAAAAATCGTTCACAGTTCTAGTCTCCATCACTACCCAATGGAAGAAACATTTAATACTCAAAAACAAGCCTAACCTTCCATCAGGCATAAATGTCAAAGAGGACTTCTCCAAGGAAACCTTAGAAAAACGAAAACAACTACAACCACAAGTTGAAGAAAAGAAAAAGAAAGGCAACATCGCATATATAAAGTTCGACAAACTGATAGTGATAAAGCCGAAGGACAATGCCAGAGAAAAGAGAAAAAGAGAAACTTCGAGTTCTCCCAACTCTTCTCCTTCTTTATCATTACAGAAGAAAGGCAATAACAGCAAGACCCTACGTAACCCGGAACCATCATTACCCAAAACTTATGCAAATGAGAGCATCAGACCCAATATACTGAACTATGTCGAGCGGGCAAGATCTGACCCACAATTGGCCACTCCAAAAAACTTATAACTGCCTCGGAAAACCGGAAAAAAACAACTGTAACACATACTTTAACATACAAAAACAATCAACCAACGAAACGTCTCCCACCACGGCCGGTCCCCGCGGGAGAGTCAGACCACCACCCTCTAACACGAAGAAACAAAACACTTATAATTGCAACTTTAAACACAAGAACTCTCAGAACAGAAGAAAGCTTACAAGAGTTAGAAAAAGCCCTAGAAGACATTAATTGGGATATCCTGGGTGTAAGCGAAATGAGAAGATTTGGAGAAAAAATCGAAGAACGTTCTGACTACATACTATTTCACAAGGGCGAAATAGCCGGCCTTAGAGGAGTAGGATTCCTAGTCAAACAGCCAATGAAAAGACACATACAAGAGCTTATTGGGATTTCAGATCGAATAGCTGTTCTCAACATTAGTATACCGGGACACAAGAAACTTTGGTCAATTATACAGGCTTATTCTCCGACAGAGCAAGCAACTAGAACAGAAATTCTACGAAAAGCTTACAGAAACTCTAACAAGGTATTCAACAAACCATAACATTATGCTAATGGGGGATTTTAATGCTCAAGTTGGAGCAAAACAGTGCATGGAAGAATTTGTCCTGGGAACTTCGGACATGGGAATAGAAGTCCAAACGGGGAACTACTAGTCGAGTTTCTGTTGGAACATAACCTAACACTCCTGAACAGCTTGTATATGAAAAACAAGAAGAATAAATGGACATGGACGTCTCCTGACGGCAACATCAAAAATGAGATCGACTATATAACAACAAACTACCCAAAAGCCTTCACGGACACATCAGTCTTAACCAAATTCAACTTTAACACAGACCATCGCATGCTAAGAAGCTCCTTGAGAATAGAACCACCGAGAAAGACTAGAAAATACCTAGCTTCAAACAAAACAGACCACTGCAGTGATGAAACCCTAGAAAAAATTGCCCAAACCCTGATTAGATCAGCTGAAGAAATAACGAAGGACAATAACTCTGATGCCCTTATGAAATATGAAAAACTTGAAAAACTATTAACTCAATCCAAAGGCGAGAACAATAGAGTGAATAAATACAGTCTAAGGGACACAACACTCCAACTCATAGAAAAGAGGAAAAACTTGCTTACAAAGCACCCAAAAAAGGATAACCCCAAAATCATTGCGGAATTAAGTAAGGAAATCAGGGAGAACATTAGAAAAGACAGGAAAACCAAGAGACTACAGACATTAGAAAAGCATATAAAGGCAACAGGTGGCATGAAAAACGCACTTAAAGATCTACGAGAAACAGGAAAAGAATGGATACCAAAGCTTAACAAAAAGGAAAAAATATCCTCAAACAGGAAAGTCATAAAAGAAATAGCTACCAAATTTTACCAGAACCTCTACTCAGACCCAGACATCAAGCACAAACAGGAACAGAGCGACATAAAAGAAAGCCAGCAAGAACTTGAACCAGAAATACTTCCTATTGAAATAGAAAAAGCCATATATAGTCAGAAGATGGAAAAGGCCCCAGGCCCTGATAAAGTAACGAACGAACTTCTTAAAGGCACTCTTGAAGAACTACTACCCATACTTACCCCAATATTCAACGAAATACTTGTGACCGGTGTAATCCCTACACAGTGGAAAACATCACATATTATCCTTATATTCAAGAAAGGTCAGAAGGAAGACATAGGAAACTATAGACCCATTAGCCTAATGTCTAATATATACAAGGTATTCTCCAAAGTTATCCTGGGAAGAATAAGCAAAAAACTAGACGAAAACCAACCAAAAGAGCAAGCTGGCTTTAGACAAAAATACTCTACCCTGGACCACATACATACGGTGAAACAAATCATGGAAAAATATAATGAGTATAACAAGAACCTCTACATGGCATTTATCGATTACTCGAAAGCCTTCGACAGCATAAGCCACAAGGCCATATGTGAGAGTCTAGAACAGCAAGGAGTACCCTCAAACTATACCAACATTATCAAGAACATCTACTCGAACAGCGAAGCAAGGGTCCAACTAGAAACCCTAGGAAACAAGTTCAAGATAGAGAAAGGAGTGAGACAAGGGGATCCTCTATCACCGAAATTGTTTTCAGCCGCCCTGGAGGGCATCTTCCGCAAACTAGAATGGGACAACTTCGGCCTAAATGTGCAGGGTGTAAAACTGAACCACCTAAGATTTGCGGATGATATAGTCCTGTTCGAAGAAAACCCGGCAAACTTAAAGACAATGATAAAATCACCGATGGAAGAAAGCATAAAAGTAGGCCTCTTCATGAACAAAGACAAAACTAAATTACTTACAAACTCTGAACCAGTAATCATAGATATTGACAACCAGACGCTCGAATATGTGACAGAATACATCTATCTAGGGCAGATAATCTCTCACAAAGACCAAACCTCCAAAGAAATTGACAGGAGAACTGCAAATGGATGGAAGAGATACTGGTCCCTGAAAGAAGTAATGAAATCAAACGAGTTAAGCATGCAAATTAAAAAGAGAGTCTTTGACACATGTATTCTCCCAGTCATTACCTATGGTTGCGAAACTTGGTCACTCACCAGACATCATAGAGAAAAGCTGAAACGCTGTCAGAGAGCTATGGAGAGAAGCCTTACAGGAATAAAGAAAATAGACAAAGTAAGAAGTAGCATTATAAGGGAAAAAACTAAAGTAGTCGATATAATTACCCAAATTGACAAACAGAAGTGGAGATGGACAGGCCACATGATCCGAGATCCTCAAGACAAATGGTGCAAACGGGTCACTGATTGGTACCCCAGAGACGGCAAACGCAATAGAGGGCGTCAACAAACAAGATGGGAGGATGACCTAAAACTTACAGCTGGACAGCACTGGAGAAGGGTAGCACAAGACAGAACCCAGTGGAAGGGGTTAGAGGAGGCCTATGCCAAGAGGCACACCGAACTGCGGGACATCCTTTAATACTTTAATTATATTATAACATTACAAAAACGTGTAAACCCAAAGTTTGGAATAAATGGCTTATTATTATTATTCTTATATTTCGTTAGCATCACGGGTCGTTGAACGCCCGATCCTTTGGAAGGCATTGACGGAGCCAAAGCCAACGTCAAGAGGCCCTTTACAAAGATAAACTTAAATGCTGTGATTTGTGGATGGAGAGATGAAAAACTATAAAAAGATGGTACATTTTTGTCATGGCTATGAATGTGTTCTGCTTGATGTCTGTTTACTGGTCTATGGGATGAGGTACGGCACCCGCCAATTATGCCTCATTACAATTATTATTATTATTATTATGAATGTTATTATAAATAACTTTAGGATATTTTAAAGTTTTCATAATAGGGAATATGCATGAAGCTCAGATTTATTGGAAATAATTCTTTTTCGATTCTTTGTTGTCCTGGAGTTATGTGTAAAAGCTTAATACATTAATAACCGGCCAAGTGCGTGTCGAGCCACGCGCAGTGTAGGGTTCCGTAGTAGCCCGTTATTTAATGCAAGTCTTTACCCGTTATAAACAAGCGACTAGATACTTCGTCTTTGTCACTTTAAAGGATTTATTCTAAGGATTTTGTATTTGGTACAAAATTATCAAACACCCAAGTTCAACGACTATTACTGCTAAACTAATAAAGTTATCTTAACCACTATAATTTTCCTTTAAGGTACATGAAATGCACTAATATCAGGAATTTTTCCAGATTTTTCAAGCCAGCAGTTTAGCTTTTAGAGGGGGGGGGGGGACGCAATACTGGAACAAAAATATATCGTAAATGGAGCATTTAATCGAAAAATTGTATTAGCAACCCTTAAGTCATTTTAAAAGCCCTATTCAACGATAGCCCACACGATGGGGTTGACGACGAAACAAAAATTCATCCCCACTTCTCATGTAGGGGAGCTACCCTAAAAAAAAAAAATATTTCAGCACTTTGACGGCGTAATTTATAAAACTGTCTGAATATGAACTGTCTGGAATTCAGGAAAATAGCGAAATACAAGGCACGGGATGATACTTATACACCGGTTGGCAGTAAAGTAATTTTTTATTGTACTTAGTAGGTACCTCGACATACATTACACCCAACTCCCAAGGTACCCACATTATCTGGATATTATTACAAGTACAGAATAAACACCACAATCCTCCACCCTTAAATCTTTAAGCTAACTTTACAAAGCGATATCACACAAGTACAAAACTAGAGATTATAATATATATTTATATATATTTTATTTATACATATATATTGTAGCACGATACTTAAATATAGCTTCTTAACTTATTACATACTATCGTGTGATCAAATCAATCAATTTCGATTCCATATCTAACCGGTGCTTTCTTTTTGCGCTTGGGCCTAGTCCTAAGAGCTGTACCTGGCACGGTAGCGGGAGGCATATCAATGGATGTCTGCGTAGTACTATCTTCAGCTTTCGAGCCTTGATCCACCGATCTTTCCCCCCCTACTATCGTCGCCCCCGGGGACGAGTCACTATTCTCCGCGACCTGCACCACCCCGCTCATGCTGGCTGTTTCATCACACTCAGACGGGAAGACGCATGTACTTCTACGTTTCAACTGGTCGATATGCCTATGCGCTGCCGAGTCGTCCTCCGTTCTAACTGTATAGTTATTCCTACCGAAACGATCCAGGACCTGCCCCTCTGACCACTTTGCCTGCTTTCCGAATGTCCTATACCAAACCGATTCATCGGGGCTTAACTGCCGCGAGCCTTTACCCTTCTCACAAACCGATAGCTCTCTATTCCGCAATCTGTTGCCAAGGTCAGGCTTAATGAGATCTAGCCGAGTTCTTAATCGCCTGCCTTGCAGCATCTGAGCTGGACACACGCCTGTCGCGCAATGCGGCGTATTATGGTAGACGAGCAAGAACCTCTGAATAGCTAGTTCCGGATCAACATCGTCACGACGAGCTTTCTTTATCACATTTTTTATGAGCTTCACCGCGTTCTCAGCGGCTCCGTTCGAAGCCGGGTGGTACGGAGCTGAGAACACGTGATACACGCCATTCTTGCACAAAAACTCTTGGAACTGTTTATTTGAAAAAGATGGATCATTATCCGAAACCAACTGTTTCGTGATCCCCCACCTAGCCCATGACTCACGAAGCTTCGCTATGGTCGCGTCGGCGGTCTTACGGGTCATTTTATAAGTTTCTAACCACTTTGAACGTGCATCTATTATAACTAAGTATGTCTGTCCGTCAATCGGCCCCAGAAAATCGATATGTATCCTCTCGTACGGGGTGCTCGGCCAGCGCCAGGGCGCAGAGGGCGCTGCAGGCGGAGCGGGCGCCACTGCGGCACAGGTGCCGCACGCCCGGCACTGCGCCTCCACCGCCTCGTCTACACCGGGCCACCACACGTACAAGCGGGCGTATGCTTTCGTTTTAACTATACCCAAGTGAGCTCCGTGCAGCTCACGTAACACCCACGGCCTACATGATTCAGGAATCACCAACCTATGACCCCACTTAACACATCCTAGCTCCGTATAAAGCTCATTTTTCCTTGACAAGTAAGGCTCGAGCTGTTTTATCTCGACTTGATTAGGCCAACCGTTCTCTATGTAACTGTGCACCCGACTAAGCAACGGATCACGCATTGTCTCTTTTCTAATCTTATCATTGTCAAGCAGCATAGCGTCCGTCGCGAAGTGCAAATATGTCTGCTCGGGCGGTTCGATACTTGTTTTTTCAACGACGGGCAAACGAGACAGTATATCAGCGCCGTTACTACTAGTGCGAACGTATTGAATTTCAAAGTCGTACGCGAAAAGAATGAGGGCCCACCTCTGCATCCTACTGACGGCCATCGTAGGGATACCTTTATGAGGTCCGAATATGCTAACCAAAGGCTTGTGATCGCTTTTCAACAAAAATCATCGTCCGTACAGGTACTGGTGAAATTTCTGAACACAGTACACTATAGCCAGTGCGTCCCTGTGTATTTGCGCATAGCCTTGTTCAGCTTTCGAAAGTTTTCTGGACACGCATGCAACCGCGCGCTCCTCCCCGCGCTCGTCTGTCTGCGACAGCACGCCCCCGACGCCGACGGCAGACGCGTCGCACGTGAGCGTCAGGTCCCGCCGCGGGTCGTAGTGCGCCAGCACGCGGCTGCTCATCATTAGCTGTTTCACGCACTCGAACGTCTTCGCGTGCTTTGCCGTCCACTCCCACTGCATGTCGTTCTGCAGTAGAACATGTAATGGATGCAAAACGTCACTTAGATTTTTCAACTTTTTTAAAAGCAATTCTAAGGATTGCAAGTGTGACGTCTTATCTGCCGCGGTCAGAATTAGATCGTCCGCGAAGCATTGTACTCCGGGTACGCCTTTGACTACATCGTTGATTCTCTGAAAAATAACCACTACTCGACGCGAGACCATACACCAACCTATTATATTTATACAGCCCGCGATGCGTATTTATCACGGTATATTTCTTGGAGTCTTCCGAAAGACATATCTGCGCATATGCTTGAGACAAATCAATTTTTGTAAACTCGTCCCCCCCGGCGAGGTTCGCAAGTAACTCGTCCACCTTCGGCAGCGGATATCTATCGACCAGCAGTACGGGAATGAGTGTTACCTTAAAATCGGCACACAAGCGCAGTGTACCGTCACTCTTAGGTACCAACACGAGCGGCGTAGCCCAGTCCGAGCAGTCGACCGGCTCGATGACCCCGTCGCGCAGCATGGCGTCGAGCTCCGCGTCGACCCGCTCACGCAGCGCGAAGGGCACGGGCCGCGCGCGGTGGAACACGGGCTCGGCGCCCTCGCGCACCCGCAGCACCGCGCTCCCTCCCGTGTACCGTCCCAGGCCGTCGCTCAGCACCTCCTTATATCTGTCGAGTATTTTACGAAGGTGATTATTCACCGGCTCAATCTTAAAATTATCACCAACTACATTAGGATATTGCAGAATAGGAATCTGTACTCGTAGCTCAGCGAGCCACTGACGACCTATCAATGACGTCACTCCCTTGTCGAACACGAACAGATCTAATATCCTTGCGTCGCCACCATCACACTGCACATTTACTTTTACGTGTGTTTGCGTTTACTGTGATCGGTATGCGTTTCTCTATGTTGTGTTTCACTATTTCACTTTTTTATTTTTTTTATATAAAAATTGTCTGAAGTACTGAAACACACAGTTACATGTATGGTTGGTTTTAACCTACTTTAATTTTTTTTAAATATTCTGACGTAAACGATTGGATGACAGCTGAATGGTTCATTACTTTTTTTTTCTAATTCAAAGCGTTAAATTCTGCTTTTGCTATGTTTACTTGATAATTGGTTATAATTTATTTTATGATTTATGATTTTGACGTGTATATGTGCGTATATTTATACTGCCTACATACTGAATACATGCTTTGATTCTTAATTCTTGACGCAACCAAGTGGCCTCACTTTGGATTTACCGTCATAAAATAAGAATAGGACTTTAGACTTTTCCAATGTCAGGTTGCTAAAAAAACGATCATAAGTCGTCTTATTGATGCAAGAACACGGCGTTCCCGTACCCACTTCCATTTGTATATCAATTCCATTAATGTTAACTTTGAGGCTTACCGGAGTATAGTCACTCAGCCCCATTTGAAAGATCGCTTAGACTTCTTCATCCGATGCCGAACTCCCGCCTGCCGCGGCCGCCACCGCCGGCTGCACGTAGTGCGCGTTGTGAGGGCGCGCGTCGCCGCGCCTGGCCCTCGACTCGCGCCTCACTCCCGCTTTGTCCGAGACTTTATACGGGCACACCCTCCTCAGATGCCCCTTGTTCCGACAGCTACTGCATACAAAGCTATCATATCTGCAGCCGCTCGTCTGGTGCTGACCGCCGCAAGCCTCACACGGCTTCACCTCCGCCGTCGACGTAGTCCCGCCAGCTCTGCGCTTGTGCGTGCGCTGCGATGACGTCACGCGCAGTGCATGCATCGCACCCGTGACGTTTGCCGCCCCGCTGCCCGACGCTACCGATGAATCCACGGCCGCCGCGTCCCTCTCCGCAGCCTCCAGGGCCATCGCTAGTGAGATCGCCTTCGCGTACGTCAGCTCCGGCTCACAAAACAGCCGTTGACGTACGAGCTCGCTGCCAACCCCGCAGACGAACTGGTCACGCAGGTTTTCGTTTAGCGCACTCCCGAAATCACAGTCTTTCGCTAGCTTCTTTAAAGACGTCACATACTGTAGTATGTTTTCACCGGAATCCTGACGCCGTTGCCTAAACTTGAATCGTTCCGCCATTACAGACGGCTTCGGTTGCAGGTATTCTCGCACCAAGGTCACGAGTTCTTCGTACGTGTAGTCGGTGGGTTTCCTCGGACTTGCGAGATTAACCATCAACTCGTACACTTCATCACCCACAATTGAGATGAACGTTGGTAATTTCAGTTCATCTTTGATAGCGTTAGCACGGAAGTACATTTCGATCCGGTCACAATACAATGTCCAGTTTCCCGAACTCACGTCAAACTCCTTTATTTTGCCGAACGACATGTTTACGCGTTTATCGCTTTAACCGTAACAATACGCAGCACCTGCACTTTCTTAATATTTGTCTCGTCGCCAATGAACTGTCTGGAATTCAGGAAAATAGCGAAATACAAGGCACGGGATGATACTTATACACCGGTTGGCAGTAAAGTAATTTTTTATTGTACTTAGTAGGTACCTCGACATACGTTACACCCAACTCCCAAGGTACCGATATTATCTGGATATTATTACAAGTACAGAATAAACACCACACATAACCCTACAAAATTACAGCTTTCTAGTATAAACGGTCTCTTAGCAAAACCTCGGACAGACAGACAGACAGACATGACGAAACTATAAGGGTTCTTTGTCAGGACTACGGAACCCTAAAAATGCAATTTAAGCGAGGGAAATTTAAGTTTGTTATACAGATCACCATTGGTCGAATCGAAAGTTGACGTCATTATGCACTACTCCACGTGATAGAAACATTGAGCGCGGGAACATAAAAATAAATGTATGGTGTGGTCTTATTGTACTTATTTCCAGATTTTGTGTTTGCCGCGTATCATTGTGCAAAAATGTATATTACTAACCATCTATCTATATTAAAATATAGATAAAAATGAGTACAAGATTAGAGAAACTGTATAATTTAATAAAAACATGCCATTGACTAAATACAATAATCGCGCGGAGTCTTAGTTAAAGAAAAAAAGCTAGTTTGCTTCAAGCAGCGTGTGTCTGACGTAAGTGCGTGACGTCACAATGCACTACTAAAGAGCCCGGGAAATGATGGCGTTTAAACTGCTCAAATTTATTTGTATCTTTAAATGTTTATTTAAAAAATAATTAGACTAATTCCGGCAGTATTTTATTTTTTTATTATGTTATATGGATGAAATTAGTGAAATAAAAATATTTAAAAAAAAACATGTATGTTCCCTATTAGATTAACCCTTGTAATAACTTAGTTACTAAATAGTTAGCGTTTTGGCAATGCTGTTATCTTACTTTTTTCTGAAATCAACATCAACACCAATCAACACCATCAACACCAATATTATAAATGCGAAAGTCAGATTGTTTATTTGTTTGTTTGTTTGGGACTTCTTCACGGTCAAACGGCTTGACCGATTTGGCTGAAATTTTGTGAGAATACATTTCATAGGGCAGAATAGAATATAGGATACTTTTTTTCTGGCTGTCGAGTCAGGGGGTCCGGATATTTTTAATTGAATTTTGTAAATATAAGACCTCTTCTCGAATAAACAGATTGACCAATTTGCCTGACATGTTGTATAAAGACAGTTCATAGGGCAGAATAGGATATGGGATACTTTTTTTCTGGCTATCGAGTCAGGGGGTCCAAATATGTTTAATTGAATTTTGTAAATATAAGACCTCTTCTCGAATAAACGGCTTGACCGATTTGCCTGACATGTTGTATAAAGACAGTTCATAGGGAAGAATAGGATAAAGGAAACTTTTTTTCTGGCTATCAAGTCAGGGGGTCCAAATATTTTTAATTGAATTTTGTAAATATAAGACTTCTTCTCGAATAAACGGCTTGCCCGATTTGCCTGAAATTTTGTGTGAATACATGTCATAGGGCAGAATAGGATATGGGATACTTTTTTTCTGGCTATCGAGTCAGGGGGTCCAAATATGTTTAATTGAATTTTGTAAATATAAGACCTCTTCTCGAATAAACGGCTTGACCGATTTGCCTGACAAGTTGTATAAAGACAGTTCATAGGGAAGAATAGGATGAAGGAAACTTTTTTTCTGGCTATCAAGTCAGGGGGTCCAAATATTTTTAATTGAATTTTGTAAATATAAGACTTCTTCTCGAATAAACGGCTTGCCCGATTTGCCTGAAATTTTGTGTGAATACATGTCATAGGGCAGAATAGGATATGGGATACTTTTTTTCTGGCTATCGAGTCAGGGGGTCCAAATATGTTTAATTGAATTTTGTAAATATAAGACCTCTTCTCGAATAAACGGCTTGACCGATTTGCCTGACAAGTTGTATAAAGACAGTTCATAGGGAAGAATAGGATAAAGGAAACTTTTTTTCTGGCTATCAAGTCAGGGGGTCCAAATATTTTTAATTGAATTTTGTAAATATAAGACTTCTTCTCGAATAAACGGCTTGCCCGATATGCCTGAAATTTTGTGTGAATACATGTCATAGGGCAGAATAGGATATGGGATACTTTTTTTCTGGCTATCGAGTCAGGTGGTCCAAATATGTTTAATTGAATTTTGTAAATATAAGACCTCTTCTCGAATAAACGGCTTGACCGATTTGCCTGACAAGTTGTATAAAGACAGTTCATAGGGAAGAATAGGATAAAGGAAACTTTTTTTCTGGCTATCAAGTCAGGGGGTCCAAATATTTTTAATTGAATTTTGTAAATATAAGACTTCTTCTCGAATAAACGGCTTGCCCGATTTGCCTGAAATTTTGTGTGAATACATGTCATAGGGCAGAATAGGATATGGGATACTTTTTTTCTGGCTATCGAGTCAGGGGGTCCAAATATGTTTAATTGAATTTTGTAAATATAGGACCTCTTCTCGAATAAACGGCTTGACCGATTTGCCTGACAAGTTGTATAAAGACAGTTCATAGGGAAGAATAGGATAAAGGAAACTTTTTTTCTGGCTATCAAGTCAGGGCGTCCAAATATTTTTAATTGAATTTTGTAAATATAAGACTTCTTCTCGAATAAACGGCTTGCCCGATTTGCCTGAAATTTTGTGTGAATACATTTCATAGGGCAGAATAGAATATAGGATACTTTTTTTCTGGCTGTCGAGTCCAGGTGTCCAGATTTTTTTTATTGAACTTTGTAAATGTGTGGCCTCCTCTCAGTCAAACGGGTCAACCATTTCAGCTGAAATTTTGTGCACAGACGGTCAATAAGACATAGAATACTTTTTTTTTGCTGGCAATTTCAGGTGTCCATAATTTTATTATAGAATAATGTGTTACCTCTTAGCGGCAATCATTTTGACCGATTCAGCTCCAATTTTGTACAAATACAGTTAATAGGGCATAGAACGACAAAGGATTTTTTTTTTTAACAGTTGAGTTTGCGTAACTAATTTTTTCTATTGCATTTTTTAAACGTGTGACCTCTTCTCGGTTAAACGAGTTGACCGATTGAGCTTAAATTGTACAGAGACAGTCAATAAGACATAGACCAAGAGTAGAGTCCGAGATCCGAGCACATTGGATACTTTTTTACAATCGAGTCCGGTAGTCAGTTTTTTATTGTTGAATTTTGTATATGTTTGGCCTCTTTTCGGCCAAAAGGCTTGACCGATTCACATGACATTTTGTACAAAGACATTTAATAGGGCATAAAAGGGCAAAGAATACTTTTTTTTCGGCAGTTAAGTGAGGGTGCATATATTTTTTGTTAACTTTACATAGAGTTAACATAATCATAAAAGTTTGACCTTAGGTTCGTCTATAATGACTTATTTAGTGTATTGATTAGGCCAAAAAAACTGTCAGGATCATTATAAGTCATCAAAATTTACGCGCTGGCTTTGCTTGCCCAACGTATTTATCTGCTCTGTGGGAAGTATTTCAAAAACTTTCGTGTTTTAACAGCCTTAGGATAATTGGTGTTGACTTAGTAGGTCATAAAACTTGTCAGGGTCATTAAAACACGTAAATTTTTTCGCGCTCGCTTCGCTCGCGTAGTTACAGCACTCCCTGCGCTCGCGAAAGCATTTGTTTTATCTACTTTGTAGGAAATATTTCGTCAACTTTTGAATTTTAATAGCCACATGCATCAAAACGAGTCATAAATTGAAACAAAACAACCTTCAATAATCATAATGATTAGTAACCTTAAATTAAGTGGATATCAAATTTAACCCTAATGTCATTGGTATTGACTTAGTAGGTTATAAAAACTGTCAGGGTTATAAAAAGCCGTAAAAAATTTCGTGATAACGCTCGCAACGCTCGCGCAAGCATTTATTTTATCTACTTTGTAGGAAATATTTCGTCAACTTTTGAATTTTAATAGCCACATGCATCAAAATGAGTCATAAATTGAAACAGAACAACCTTCAATAATTATAATGATTATTAACCTTAAATTATGTGGATATCAAATTTAACCCTAAAGTCATCGGTGTTGACTTAGTAGGTCATAAAAACTGTCAGGGTCATAAAAAGTCGTAAAAAAATTTCGCACTCGCTTCGCTCGCGCTGTGATAGCGCTCGCTACGCTCGCACAAGCATTTATTTTATCAACTTTGACGGTAATATTTCAGCAACTTTTGTATATTAATAGCCACATACATCAAAACGAATCATAAATTAAAACTGTACAATCTTCAATAATCATAATGAATATTAACCTTAAAATAAGTAATTATCGACTTTAACCTGAGTGTCATCAGTGTTGACTTACTAGGTCATAAAAACTGTCAGGGTCATAAAAAGTCGTAAAAAATACTTTTGAGGAACTACTTTGTAACTAAACTACTTTGTAGGAAATATTTCGTCATCTTTTGAATTTTAATAGCCACATGCATCAAAACGAATCATACATTGAAACAGAACAACCTTCAATAATCATAATGATTATTAACCTTAAATTAAGTGGATATCAAATTAAACCCTTATGTTATCGGTGTTGACTTAATAGGTCATTAAAACTGTCAGGGTCATAAAAAGTTGTAAAAAATTTTCGCGCTCGCTGCGCTCGCGCAAGCGTTTATTTTATCAACTTTGTAAGTAATATTTCAGCAACTTTCGCATATTAATAACCACATGCATCAAAACGAGTCATAAATTAAAACAGTACAACCTTCAATAATCATGAATCATAATGATTATTAACCTTAAAATAAGTGGATATTTCACTTGAGTGTCATCAGTGTTGACTTAGTAAGTTATAAAAACTGTCAGGGCCATATAGTTGTAAAAAAAATTCGCGCTCGCTTCGCTCGCTCAGTGATAGCGCTCGCTACGCTTGCGCAGGCATTTGTTTTATCTACTTTGAAGGTAATATATAAGCAACTTTTGTATATTAATAACCATATGCATCAAAACGAGTCATAAATTTAAACAGTACAACCTTCAATAATCATAATGATTATTAAGCTTAAAATAAATGGATATCACGTTTTACCTGAGTGTTATCAGTGTTGACTTTGTAGGTCATAAAAACTGTCAGGGTCATAAAAAGTCATAAACATTTTTCGCTGTAATAATGCTATATAGCGTATAATAGCGTGTTTCAACAGCCTCATCCATTAGACTGACTCAAATACTTAAACAGCAAAACTTGGTAAACCTTGGTTAGGTTTACCAAGTAATTATTAATGACTTTAACAATAGACGATATCGAGTTCGACCGAATAGTCATCTATAGTGCATTGATTATTAGGTCGTAAATTTGTCAAGGTAATAAAAAGTCATAAAAAATTTTCGCTCGCACAATGATAGCTCTCGCTGCGCTCGCGCAGCTATTTACCTTATTTTTAAGAAATGTTTCAGGGACTTTTGTGTTGAGTCAAACATTTAAACAGCACAACTTCGTATACCTAACCAAAATGATCAATGACTTTAACAATAGAGGATATTGAGTTCGACTTTAGGGTCATCTATGGTGACATGGCCTAAGAGATCATCGATCTTGACCTCAAAGGTCATAAAGACTCAAATAATGCGGGCGAAGCCGCGGGTAACAACTAGTAAGTAAATAAATAAATCTCCTTAGTAGTCTGTGCTTTAACCTACTTAGTTTGGTAAACTGGTAATATAATGTCTATTCTGTCTTGTTCATGTAGAAAATAATCATATTAGACTGAGTTGTACCATCTTACTGACAGATCTGCTAGGCTATTCTGTAAGCTATCTTGACAGCGGAATCTGCGGTGAGATTCGAATTTCGTACTATGAAATTCAATAGTATCACGTTCATAATATGGTTGAATTTCATAATACGAAATTCAAATCTCACCACGGGTTGCGCTGTCGTAATAGCATACAGAATAGCTTAGCTGATGCAGAATAATCACAAGTGGTCATGGGCACTGGCAGAACCAGAACAGAACCACTGACATCCACAATGGAAGTGGCACACGGATCTTCAATATCTAACATCCTGTTTTCACTACTCTTTAATGATCTGCCAGCAGCCGTCACTGCAGCTGAAATATTTATGTATGCTGATGACGTGGTGGCAGTGGAAACGGCCTCCTTGGTGGATCTTATTGAGCACAAGCTGAACACTGCTACTTCACTATGATAATGTAATACTTGTGATATGTAATATGCGTGAATTGTATTGTTACATGATTTGCTTAATTTAATGTTTGATGAATGACTTGTAATGTGAATTATGAATAAATAAATGAATATGAATACTTTAACCCTACATAACTCTAACCGAACCGGTGTTTTTGTATGGAGTTTGACTGAATTTTGACGTTAGTTATGTGCAACTCAGCCTTACAATTATTCGTTATTACAAATAGTAAGAAGGTTTGTTTAATAGATATGACTATAAAAAGCTCCACACTCCACGTAAGTTACAGATAAAATTAACTTACCTACATCAGATAAACTACGAATGAGTTTCTGGTAACCGAGAAGAAGTGGTAATGAGTAATGGACAGCTGTAATTTTTTTGTAACCGCACAATTTACAGTAATCTCAATATATATTATGTTACTCTCTGCACTTTGCAGTTATATCTAAAAATCTTCTTACAAATTACAACAAAAAGTCAAAGAGAACATAAATATTATAACAAAAACAAAAAAATACTAACTATTCAATATGACAGGACACAGACACAGACTACAGAGGGCATATAATATAAAGCTAGACTATTCATGAATTCTGTAATCTCGGCGGTAGAAAATAATAGATATTTAACACTGGTCACACTGGCTAAATAAACTAGTCGTGTGGAGCCATTGTATCTCGGAACAATGACTAGCATGGAAGCCGGGCTAAAATAAGAAATGAAATACGTATGTTTACTTTTTATTATGCACTTACGATGTTAATAGTGCGTAGGAAAGAGATGTATAATGCCGTTCTGTTTCGTTATCATGCAGGTTGTCACAAGTTAATTTTTGGCTAGTGATGGGCTTATCATCGACATTATCGTGTCGATGTCAGTCATCAAAGCAAATATGTATTTAATTTTATTAAAAAATCCAAATACAAGACTGTTCATTATATGAGTTGTGTATGTCGTAGGTATTATTGATAAAACGTTTTTTGCAAAAAATAGTAGGATTTTGGGAACACACAAAAAATATCATATCAATAATAATCAAAACATATCAATTAATCAATCTTAATGAAAAAAGTTAGTTCCGATTAGGTTTTTACATTATAAAAAACCTAGTTATTGAGCGAAAATTTAGTTCATGAAGTTTTCCTTTAAAATCTTCTCTTCTTCACTCAGTATAATTCGCACTATCCATGGAAAAATGGCGTAAGATGAAAACACCAACTTTTCAGGAACGTCAAAAAACTGATTTGTGAAAAACTGAGAAGTCCTAGACAATTAGTGTCTTCAGCAACATGGTAGCAAACATTTTTATACAGATACCTATATACTTCATTTTTTTAAATAAACTCTGGATTTTGCAAAAATCTAAAATTAGGTGGTTACTCCATTAATATATGGAATAATAATATGAAATTGAGAAACATCTAAAGTTACCGCTTTGTTGCTATGGAAATTAGGCGAACTTCGTAGTTTTATTCCAGCCCGCTTTTAAAGAACATTTGTACGTAAATAATTATATTGTTTTCTTTCATGAGAGAATATTAAGAAAAATTATAGTAACTTGCGAAGTGCTGTTATTAAGTGGGATAAAAATAACAAAAAAAGTTGTATCACTTATTACTTACTTATTAGAGTAGTTAAGCGTCTTCTAGGCGTAGCGTGTGCACCATCTTTTCTTCAGAGATCAAACGCTTGCCTATATGATGAAAAAAAAACGAATCCACACAGTCCAATTACCGTAGAAAAAGCTTAGTTTTATGGCCAAGCTGAGGCAGTAGTTTTAAGGGCCCGGTGGCGTTATCGGGAGAACGGTCGGCTTTGATGCCAGAGGTACCGAGTTCGATCCGCGCCGTGCACCAGCAGATTTTTCTATGGAAAAATGTATGTGCGCTTTTCACAGTGGCCTTCTGGTGAAGGAAAAACATCGTTAACAAACCAACAACCCCCCATGGTAGAACTTGTAGCATACATCATGGTGCGCTTGATTTAAAATAAAACAAAATTAAAACAATAAAAGGTTCCATGTTTCTTATCGGGTGCATTTCGGAGCGTACCTACGCCATCCGATTACGCAAAGTAATACCAACCTGCCTCTTCTTCGACCAGACCGGACTAGATGTGCGCCACCGCTATGTGGTCCATCTCCTAGCACCAAGCGTTATGCTTCATCTTTTATCATAGGTACTACCAATAAATGCAATTCTTTGCCAGTGTCTGTGTTTCCCGATAAGTATAATCTAGGAGTCTTCAAGTCGTGAATAGTACGTGCCGCAAAGCCAATATGCGTTACGTAGTCGCGTGTACGAGTATGTCCCGCTCTCGTGTGTGAAAGAGTGTGCTCGGAGAATAGAACAGCGAGAGCTGTTCTATTCTCCGTGCAACACTTACTATGCTATGGATCTTCGCTACATATAAATGACTTATATTGACAAAGTTATCGGAAGGAAAATGAAATATTTTGCATCACATATATTTTATACTGCTAACCAAGCATAGAAAAAGTAAGTATATTATGTTACTTGCAAAACATGTTATATTTTTATCACACTTAATCATAGTTATGCTAAAAAAGATTCCTGTGCTTGCCTGGAAGAAAACAGTTATTTCATTTACGAATAAAAGACAAGAAAATACTGCAAAGAATAACTGCTTAATCATGCTTACTGACACTTTTCTTCTAAAAGTACCGTGAAAAAAAGGCGTAACTATATATACGCACATAAAGCTGTAAAATATCACGTGGAATAAGTATGTAAGATCATTTATGCAACAACAGTTTTTTAGGAAGACGTATAGTATAATAACGTAAGATTAATTAAGCTAATACTACAAGGAAACTCTGCAAATGTGATAAGTGTAACAAATCTTACATCATTTTACTAGTGAATTTATTAAAAAAATAGTTTCGTATTAATTTTTTAAATTCAATTTGCTCCGTAATTTAATGAAATATAAATATTAAAAAAATTGAGTATATGTGTTAGTCTTTCCTCTATCCAATGGCGAAATAAAAAATATTTGACGCAAGTGTGTTTGCACCATTCTTCCTTGGGTAGTGCGAATTATAAAAAAGTGTTGCATCGTAATGTAGAAATAGTATGATAATGGTGCGTAAATCCGTAATACACCCTTCAACAACACAAGCCATCTTGTCCAAAGCACTGTACACCTCACGTAAGTATATACTTTTACTTTCTGGTCACGTTCTCAGACAGAAATTAATAATTATATCGCTTTTTTCACTCAGTGAATTCGTCAAACCCGCGACACGTATCGACAAAACATAAAACTGCAAAACTAAGTTGATAGCTGACATATAGTATTTTGACGTCTTGGATAGATTTTTTGTATTTGTTAGCATTATAAGATGACCAAAGGTGACCATTTGACATTTCCCATTTAAGCTTTGTGACATGTTTAATAAAAATAATAAAAACAAACAGCCATGTTTTGTTTCTTTCACTCATTATGACATGCTAATTGACATAAATGAATAAAATATAGCTTACTCGATTTTTATTTTAGCCCGGCTTCCATGCTAGTCATTGTTCCGAGCATTGTATACCATATAGTAATCTGTGGCTGGGTTTACTTGAGTACTACTGTGGGTAAATAAGTGCGGCCAAATTTATTTTTTTATTAGTTCGTTTACGCGCTCTTGCCAAAGAGAATATAAATAAGCTTGCTGCCTAGAGTTCTGTGTTACGAATTTACGAAAATGAGCAATATACATCAAAGTCCGTCGTCCTCTGTGTCTTCTACATCATTTCATACTGACGACGCTGAAACTACCAAGGTCAAAAACTATGCAAAGGAATTGCTAAAATCAAGAATATTTTTAGGCCGATATCTTGAAAGAAGACTAATCAACAATAACATCGGCTACCGCGATGTTGTGCTGATTAGTGCAGCTGAAATGGACCTCAAGAGAGACCTGTTAGATGCTCAATATAAGCTAAGGAGTGTTTGCTCGAGTACAGAGTGGATCGGCATAACAGAAGCAGATATTATCGGGTGCGGTCCAGCCGGCGGCGTATGTCTCTGTACGGAGATCGACAATCAACCCTTTGGACCATTTTGGTTTCTAATCAAAAGCCTAAAATTCAGGGAGGACGAAATTATTGTCACAGTTAAATGCTTGAGGCATATAACAGACGCTTTTCTAGAATTAGAACCAATACTCACTGGAAAGATAAACAAGACTAAAGATAGTTCTGCCATCACAGCCGTTGCTACTGAATCTCTCAATGAAACCTATACTGATATTGTAGAGACATTGAAAACCGCTTTAACAATAAGGAATGTGAAAGAATTTTTCACATTTATATTTGCATTTATTATAGCTGTGTTTACTGGCAGTACATCCTTTGTTCATTTCCTTGGCAATTTTGTACTTGCTTTGATAAGAGAGTTGTCATTTTTTGTAAAAAATTCCACACCAATGTTTCTAGGAATTCTAGATTTCTTTAGTAAAATAGTAGGAGGTTTCTACATTTTGTTGGCAATGTTTTTCAAACCGAGTGCACCTGTGAGGTCAAGTTCAAGATCAATAACTCAATATAGCAGAACTCCTAGACAACATGCATACTATAATGACAAACAATTTGACTAAAATAAAATACTGAAAAAAAGATTATGAAAACTGATAATCAATTTAACTAGGCCTATATGATTTAAAAACAGGTATTTAATGTGACTTCTGCAATGTTGATAAAGGGAGCTTCTGTATAAAGCTAAAACATTTGTTCCTTACTTTGTATTGCCATTTTAAAATCATTGTAGAAAAACGCTGGTATTTTAAGAGATTTATTTTATCCCACCATTGGTGATGTATTTACTTACATCCTCGGTAACCCTGGTCTCATTGCACTAGGCTTTTTAATCTTATATTTTTTATACATGTCACTTTTGTTTGATACCTAGGTTATAAAACATTGTTTTTTTTTGTTAACATAGTAATTTTATAATCTGCAGCTTATTAGTATACATTAGACAAATACTTAAGGAGCATTGAAATAACATTATTTAACAAACATGCAAAAAAGAAAATATTTTTTTTTACTCCAAAGTATAATACAGATAGTGGTCAACCACATTCTCACCTGATTTTAAGTGATGATGCGATTGATTAAGGAGTGTGCTTACCCAGAAGATACTTATTCACTCGCGATTTGAAGACCCTCATATTGTACTTATTATGGGAAAAACAGACTCAGGCAGGGTATTCCAATCCTTGGCAGTTCGTAGTTCATTTGAATTACATAGTTGGTGATGCCAGTCTCGTTTGCTGGGTCAGAGCCAAAACTCTGGTATGTACGACCTCGGTGCTGATGCAGGGTAGATATACTAGAGCAGTGCAGCGGTATGATAGTGCTAGGCTGTTACTTGAAATCGCAATGCAAAATTTATACAACCCACCCGGTCTCACAGACATACTGTGATATACCTTTGTCACCAATGGAGGAGCTGGTATTTTTTTTCATGAGTTATTTTTGGATGAAGCTGAAATAGTTTTACATAAATATGAACATCACTTGCATTTTTAAGTAGCCATGTTAAAACATCAAAGCTAAATAATAATTGTGTATGTTAGTTTTTTTAGATCTCATACAGACAGATGAAATTATTAACTTTTGTAGCACAGTGTCACCTTAATCCGCACTCTACGCACGCTTTTCCGTGACTTAAATAGTCAATGATTTCACGGCGTTAAACACCCGAGTGCAGCCGTGCAATAATCGACTATTTGACAGAAAAGCGTAAAGTGCAGGTTTATGTCACACTGACAGCAATAAAATAATATACGATACTCGTGACTTAAGTTGTCTATTATTGCACGGCGTAGCACCCTCGTTGCTTCACGTCGTGCAATAATAGACTACTTTAGTCACACGTATCATAATATACAATTATAATGTAAAGGTATATAGCATTGTAATATTAATATGTTTTCTCTTATTCTACATTTATATATTAGACATTCCTAACTTCAAATGTTGATTTTGCATTTATATTTAAGCATACCTATGGACCTACTTCTGTAGTATTTTTGTATAGAGTTTAGATATTTACCTGAAGCTATTTCATTGGCCTCAACAGTAAACAATCGAAAGGCTTTTTTTAAACAGACTTTAAAAAGCAGGTCTTTGTCTGAATGACAGCAAATGGTGAACATATCACCGATTGCTGTAAATTGTGGACGGATTTTCAAAATTCCTCTGTTATTCAAAGATCTGTGATCCAATTGTAAATTCATCAAGATCTGATATTATCTCTAGAGATATGACTTGCTACTATAATTAACTAGCGCGGCATGTGAAGTCGGTTTATTTTCGTTTATTAAACGATCTTTAATTTTAAGCTAGAGTCATCGATTTATAACCTAGGTATATGCAATATAACCTAGGTTAACAACATATATAACCTAGGTTATAATTCGATGGCTAGAGTACTGTTCTATAATACCGGCCTCAGTATCAATGATTATGAAACCCTAAAAACATTAACTGGAATCCAAGACAAAAATTTAAAGGCTTTATATTAAAAAAGCTTACAGATTTGTATGCTATTTATTTATATTGCTATTTTGTTTTTATTTATATTTTATTTAACCTAAGATTTTTGTTGGTTTAATAAAAAGGTTTCCGCAATATGCTTCTTTCTTCTTCTAATGGAACCACTATCACACCAGATTTTGCAGGATCTGCAAAGACAAAATATTATATTGTTTTTTCTATAGGTTCCATTTAGTCGCGCGGCTTCGCCCGTGATAAGGTTGTAGACCGCTACGGTACCAAATCATTTGCTGTCAACCCGACGCCTGCGCGTTGGCACCAAAGCAATTCGATCACTACCTTTTTTTTTATTTTACTAACTAAAATATAGTGTGCGTACAGTACTGGATTAGTGTCGAGTCGTTTATTTAACGAAGAGTTAGAGCCAGGTTAGCCAGGTAATGACAACACGATTATCAACAATGGAGAAGTAGCAGCTAGTGGAATAGTAATAGAATCTTGTCTGGAAGACGGCAGTGTGACGCGGCGTTGGAAAACCGACTTTAGTCCAATCCACCAAAAATAACGTCTTTAATATTCCAACTAGTCTTACAAACCGGCTGGATCCCAACATCTTGTCGTAACTCAGGGTAAGGATGGCCGACATGTCTTTTGTTCGGTGGTCAGTTCGAGCAGAAGCCTACCTTCAGTGCCAGAACCCCCCACGCTACGCCACTGCCTTTATACCATAAGAATGTAATTAGGTACCTACCTATAGGATAATATAATTATCATTGTCGTCATAATTCTCACTCTTACACCTTTGATTGAAAGGTCTAATTTCTTACTACTTACACAATAATTAATAGTAGGTAGGTAGGTAGGTACTACGTAATTAATAGAACGTGCTAGGTACTTAACAATTTACCTACCTTTAGAAAGTTTAGGCAAATTCAGCTTGCTGTCCCATCCAAAACCTGGAACATTAAGAATCACTTTATTTCTATGCATAAATCATCATAATCAGCCGGTGTAAGTTCACAGTTGGACATAGGCTTCTCCCAAGATGCGCCACAGAGCCTGATCTTCGGCTCATCTTTTCCAGTCACTGCCCACCGCTTTGCGTATGTCGTTATTGTCGACGCTCTACCTGAACACAGGACGTTCTACGCTACGTTTGCCGATTCGCGGTGTCCACTCTAGGACAAGTCTACTTACCCCAACGGTTATCAGTCCTACGCAGATGGTAGGTATGAATTATGACCAGCTTACCGCCACTCCAGTTTGATAACCCGTTAAGCATCGGATTATAACTTACAGAAAGTAGGTTTTCAAACAACGCTTCGCTCGGAAGCTAGGCCGAAAAAAAGAAAATATTATGTACTCATATCTCTCTATTATAGTTTCTCTGGCGATTAAGGCGAATTACCTACTTCGTTCCGGATTCGATCCCACAGAGAGAAATACCTAGCATAGCTACTCGTATCATAGCTATCTCCATAACTGGCCGAGCGACTAAATTGGTTGACGAGTCAAACTATGACTGTCTACGTCTCGGCTCTGTATGCCATCACGGGTAGGACGCGCTGACTAAAAACTTTTGTTTTTAAGCACTGCTGCACCTACCGTTACCGTTTGTATTGCAGAATTTTAACACGGTAACCATTTAACATCGAAGTTATAACCACATTAGTAAAGATAGTTAAGTACCTACTATGTACAATTTCATCATTATCAGCCAATTACCGTCCACAGCTGGACATAGGCCTCTCCCATGGCACGCCACTGAGCTCGATCTTCAGCTTTTCGTTTCCAACCGCTGCCAGCCAGCTTGCGTATATTGCAAGATTTGCCCAAGGTAGACATATTCGTGAACAACTTCGAGAGGAACTCCGTTTAAGGCAATCGGTTCCGGTATAACATGTTCGTTGAACATGATCTTGGTCTTATCCAAGTTCATCCGGAGACCGATGCGTGCAGAAGAATCAGCGAGGGTGGTCAGCATGTATTGCAGGTCCTGCACGGTTTCAGCCATGATGACGATGTCGTCCGCAAATCTCAAGTGTGAGAGGTAATTGCCATTGACATTTATGCCCCGTCCTTTCCAGTTCAGCGTTTTAAACATATCCTCTTGAGCGTTTGTGAACAATTTGGGGGAAATAACGTCCCCTTGTCTCACTCCTCGATGTAAGTGGATATGTTCAGTCTGCTGATTTTGTACTTAGACGGTCATAGTCGCGGCGTCATATAGACCTCTCAACACTTGGACGTATCGCCAATCAACTTGGCACCGTTGCAGAGACTCCAGAACAGACCAGGTTTCAATGGAGTCACTGGCTTTCTCATAGTCCACAAACGCTAAGCATAGGGGCTGGTTATACTCTTCAGTCTTCTGTATAACCTGCCGCACTGTGTGGATGTGGTCTATGGTGCCGTATCCTCCTCGAAACCCAGCCTGCTCGGGGGGTTGAAATTCGTCGAGTCTACGCGCGAGACGATTTGTGATGACTCTAGAAAACAACTTATAGACATGGCTTAAGAGCGAGATAGGTCGATAGTTCTTCAAAAGGGTTTTGTCTCCCTTTTTGAAGAACATAACAACCACATTCTTACTCCATGTCTTCGGAGTTCTCCCCGAAAAGAGGGCGGAATTGAAAATACACTGAAGCTGTAGTAGCGTAGGAGTTCCACCGGCTTTTAAGAGCTGCGTTGTAATTCCATCCTCTCCGGGGGCTTTTCCGTTTGTAAGTTGTCTGAGAGCCATCACAATTTCATCTAGGCTGATTTCTGGCAAATCTTCGGTATAGTGGCGGGTCAGAGTGGCTCTAGGATCCTCGATGCCGGGTTGGGGAAGGGACGCTTGTGAGGTGTATAATTGGCTGTAGAAGTCTTTTACTTCCCTAAGAATCTCAGGCTTAGAAGCGACGACACTCCCGCTAGAAGTGGTCAACTTCGTCAGATGGCTTCGGCCCAGCTGTTCGTCAAAGACTTTTGACCCCTGGTTTTGCTCGATCGCTTCTTTAATTGAGCGTGTGTTGGAGCTCCGGAGGTCACGTCGTACCAATTTAAAAATCTTTTTATTTAGGGTCCGTTGATCTGAAGACGTGACTGCAGGGTTTTCACGTCGCTTTTGTATTAGCTGTAGAGATTCCTCTGAAAGCTTGGACTTCTTGCCAGCACCTCGCGTCTCACAGAATTTTGTCCCTTCCTCCCTGAGGATGTCCACCACATGGTCGAGATCCTGGTCAACGTCAACGTCAATTGTGGTTTCCAGTGCAGAAAATCGGTTTTCCAGTTTCAGCTGGAACGTATCAGACCCGACCACGGATTGTAGCATATTGGGTCGGAGCGTGGACTTCATTAGACGAACCCGTTCAAGTTTGCAGTCAATATCTAGAGAGCCTCGGACTAGTTGGTGATCACTGCCGGTTTTAAACCTAGTGATCACTGAGACATCCCTAAATATGCTCTTTTTGTCCGTCATAATGAAGTCGATCTCATTTTTGGTCATAGCGTCGGGGCTTAGCCACGTCCACTTTCGCTGGGGATCTTTCTGGAAGAAAGAGTTCATCAGAAAAAGCCCCTCTTTTTCTAGTAAGTTGACGAGCATTTGCCTCCAATGATTTGCTTCCCGATCCGAGTGGTCCTACTACCGATTCGCCGCTTGTTTGTACTCCCACTTTAGCGTTGAGATCCCCCATGACAACGTTGAAGTGGGCCTTTAGGGTCGTGTGCAAGGCTTTGGAAATGTCCTCGTACATTTCCTCCACTTCATCGTCCGAGTGTGCCGAAGTCGGTGCGTATACTTGGATAACCTTGAGGTTATACCTCTCGGTGAGTTTAATCACAAGATACGCTACCCTTGTCGACACACTGGAGATTTATAAAACGTTGTCAGAGAGGATCTCGTAGACCAACAACCCGACGCTGCCTTGGGATGGTTGTTCTCCCTCTCTGAAATACATAAGATGGCCTGATTCTAGGGTAACGGCGTCCTTCCCCTCTCTTCGGACTTCACATAACCCCAGAATATGCCATCTTATGTTTTTCAGCTCTTCTTCCAGAAGTGCCAAGTGTGTATCAAGCCGTAGCGTGCGTCCGTTAAATGTAACCAGGGTCAGTCGGTTATGGCGGCCTTCCGTCGCCCGGGGATTCTTAGCACCCCTGCCCCGCCGTTAACGTAACCGCCGCCTTGGTCAGGAATAATGGGGCGACCGGGAACTCGGGGCCGTTGTGTGGTTGTGTCTGCCATGAAGGTTTTGCCCAAATAATCACCACGCGCTGGGCAGTCAGGTTGGGTATTCGCAGGACGTAGCTTCTCGCACCGGTGACGCTGCTGCCCGTCATTTACAGTTTATTTAAGTTATTAACAAAAAACTAAATAGGTAATTTTATTAATCTTATTTTATTAAATAATAATTTTATACGTGCTGTTAAACCCTTCCTACTCTTTTTTAGGAGCTTAATGTCTATTTTTCACGTTTTTAAACTTGTTAACCAGACTATAAGTGACGATGTGGTCCGCTGAGATGTACAGATTTAGCATGTTTATTTCGGACTATTGATTCAACAGACCTACAAGATTTAGTTGAACTTAGGTTAGTAGGTATTATAGTAGGCTTACCTATGTATCCATGTCTAAAGGTTGTCGCCAGTTAGATCAACACCGCTCCCAATCGGCAAAAAAAATCATTAATATATATACGGTCGAATTGAAAAACCTCCTTTTTGTCGGTTAAAATTGCAAGTCTTATGACGTTTACTGTAGAACAGAACAATGAATAGTACAAGTTAATTGTAGACAGACTTTACATTGACAACACAAAAACAGACAGCGCTGTCTGCTCTTTGTGTAATGTAAAGTCTGTCTACTGTTAACATCATAATTATCATAAGGCTTACATTGAACATTTTTTTCCGGGTGAGAGCGGTGTTGGAATACTTAGTTAGACGGTGACAACCTTTATACTTGCAGGCCTATCACGAAGTTTGATAGGGATTTAAATGTCAGAGATGGAGCTATACCGTAGAACCTTACAACATTGCCCGAATTTCTTGCCTTTTTTGTTCAATGCTAATCATTTTTTTTATTATCTTTGATATTAATTCGTGTTTCAACTAGATCATTGTTAAATGTATTGCTCCTTGCACGGAATATATGATAATATCAAGTAAATGCAAATGTATACCTCAAAAACATAAATTTAGAGAGTGGGCCAAATTTTGAGAAATTTTACAAATTTGCCCATTTTGCAAAAAAATATCATGCTTTCGCTGTTTTCAACCTTATGATTATGACAATCAGGGTATATTTTAAATAAATAGTCTTAGTAGTATAGGTACCGTCATTAAACGTTTAAACTTTTATATTACCTGCTAAATTTGAATGAGCAAAGACAAAATTTTTTTGCAACTTTTCATAGAAAGAAAACGCTGGGCTAGGGTTGTCACTTTTTATTATTAACATGAAATTAAAAAAAGTGACGGAAATTACGCACACACATTATAAAACATTATTAATAATAACTCAAAAAAGGTTTTATAGAAAACAATATGTACTTAATATTTAAATAATCAATACGAAATCAAGCAAACCTTATAAATTATATAAAAAAAGAAGCAAATCAAAAAGTTTTTGAATACTTCTACCCAGCAGTAGAAATACTGTGAATGATGATGCTGGTGTTGTAATGTAATAAATTGAATGGTTAATACACCCAAAGTTAAAGGTTTCAATACCCTCTTGCTTTGTCAGTCAGGTAAAAACACCTTAATAGAGGTGAAAACCCCGATGGCAATATTTTGGTGGGCAAAGTCGTAAGCAGTGCAATAGGAAAAGTAATTTGACATTGCCCACCTTCCATTTTTCAAACCTAGTTGAGTTTTTGCGTATTATCATCGATGTATATATTTTATTTGTTACAAATTAACAATGATTCACAAATTTCTTGCCTGCTGCTGGCCTGTCGCACTCCGCGCTGTAGCTATGAAACTACAAGTACCTCCGCGCACCCGCAAGGGTGCAAGTTCAGTCAGTTAAGTGTCACGCGCGCTCTCGATCGGCCGCGCGCCTTACTTGTACCTACCTCAATATTATATTCCTTGCTTACGATATTTACATATAGTTACTGTAAAGAGTAACTATGTAAAAAGCAAAGAACGTCACACATAAAATGGTAGGTAGGTATAAATCAGCTGAGTTTCATGTTTCAAGGGAATTCACGTAATGATCTTTAGGGAATTTCTATCGGCATTACATCTTGCTTTATTTAGTTAGTTCTAAGATAAATAAATAGGGTAGGTACCTACTAACGTTTACTTCAATTTTCTTTTTTTTCTTTCTTAATGATTTTGTCGTGTCATACGATAGTCAGATTTTTATAATCCGAGAGTTAATGTAATTAAAGTACTTATAGATCTCAGATCACTGAGATTTACTGAGATCTGATATGATCTCCAGAGATATGACGATAAACGTCTCAAACTTGCTACTGAAATTGACTCGCGGGGCATGGAAGTCGGTGTTTTAGTTTTTAATCTACTTCACAAAAACAGAGGAGGTTCTCAATTCGACGGTTTTTTTAATGTTTGTGACCTCAGAACTCTGTCAGATCTTAACCGATTTGAAATTGAAAATTATTTTTTAGGGTTCGTTGTCCTGATAAGGAACCCTTATATTTTCGTCATGTCCGTCCGTCTGTCTGTCTGTCTGTGTGTCTGTCTGTCTGTCCAAGGTTTTGCTAAGAGACCGTTAGTACTAGAGAGCTGAAATTGTGTAGGTATGTGTGTATATCAATAACGCCGGCAAAATGGTGAAATAAAATATTGGAATTTTTCTTAAAAATTTTTTTTTTTAGATATTCAACTATTACAAAATAAAGTTTTCCTACAATGAATAAAATACATAATTATTTTTGGTTGAAAAAGAGAGTCGGCTTCTACACTATTATAATGTTACAAGTCAAACAACCTACGATTCTAGGCAAGTGAGTACTATTGTCGCGTTATTTAACTTACGCAATCTAAAACTTTACTCAATTTTAATTGAACGTCACGTATTTTAGTATAACTGTAGTACTATTATCCTACCTCGACATTAAACATTAATGTAGCACTTATTATCAGTAATGTACTCATTACATTGTTCTACGAGTATTCTTCTACCAATTAAAGGCTTTAACAAGTTTTCTCATAACGCCGAGGCCGCAAGTTGACCGAGTTATTCAGACTCTCGCTGTGCGGACTTACGGTGCATTTTACTGTGCGCAACACGCGGTGCATAGTTACTATTAGTTGATACTGTGACGCAAATTCAAGGTTGCACCCGAGGCGTGAAGCGCATTTTGAACGTTACTAGCGTTGTAACTAGGTTTAATCTCGCATTTTTGCTCTCAGGGAGTGCAATTTTTGTACTTGTACATTATTCTCTGCCTGCTGTAAACTATAATGGAGTTCTGGAAAAAGTTTTTGGCACTGATTTTGGCCCGCGAATCACACCTCCAGCTTTGACACGTTCTGTCCTTCATCTGGAGTTACGTTGCCGACTGACGTTTACGCAGTGCTGCCAGCAATATGTGAAATATTGAAATATTCTACTATTGGAAAAAAAATAATGCTACTAGGATAAGTTGCCATTTTTTATCAATATTTGTGAAAAATACCCGACCGGGCAAATTTAGATCGGTTGGGTAATCTTGTAAGGTAATACGGTACAGCCTGCATAGCTGTGTCCCCGTCATTTAGCTCATTTAATAATCAATTGTCAAACTCGAGCATAAGCCCCTTGTATCCAATAAAAATAACAAAAATAAAATGAAAAATAAATATACCTCTCAGCTTCGATGGCTGCCTGAATTTGTTTTGAATTGTGTCCAGAGTTATTTTAGATTTATTATGAGATTTGGCATTTTTCTTGTTTTGTGTTGGGGGAAACTGAATCGCACAATTCTTCATTTCTATTGGCTGTAACATGCAAAAAAAAATGCTAAATCTACAGAGTGATTTCTTTTTCATTTTGCGAAGCATTAAAAAACAACGCATAAATAAATCACTGTTTCGAATGATGGCAATGCAACAAAATGTGTCCGGCAATTCTGACAGCTGTGGTGTGGTCTTACCACTTAGGTGACTAGTGGGAAAACTCTAAAGGTGCGTACAGACTATGTAACATAAAATGTTACACAACATTGTTATATAACATGATGCATATAATGTCTACACGGAATGTTATAAAACATGTTAAATAAAATGTTATAAAATTTACAACAATGTTATATTAGTTACGTATACGTACTATTCATCATAATTATCAGCCGGTATCAGTCCACTGCTGGACACAGGCCTCCCCCAAGACACGCCACTGAGCCCGGTCTTCCTTCCTTCTCCTTGCTTCCAGTCACTGCCCACCGCTTTGCGAATGTCGTCGCTCCACCTAGTCACAGGGCATCCTACTCTACGTTCATCATTCTGTGCGTACATTCACTAGCTCTAAATAATAGTTTTAAAACATTTTTATGTAACATTGTCATTCTAATGTGTACAGTATTGTTTTATGTTGAAATGTTGAATAACAAAGTTACATAATGTGGACGTGTTATAAAAGACAAGTTACCTATAATAAAATGTAAAATGCTATACATATAGCATTTTATATTGTCTGTACGCAGTGCGTAGTCCGACTACGCACCTTAAGTTAGGGAAAAGTACCTACCTGCAGATGTTTAAAAATCTGATGAAAGGAAACTCTTATCTTAACTCGGTAGAACAAGTAGAATATTTATTTATGTTATGAAATGAAAATTTAATAATTACTTCTGTTGATGTGTCGGCCACGACAATCGTTGTAGGAATATCCAGTGGCTTTTCCATACTAGTCGCTACTACATTGTTAAGAATATTAGTCAAGACAATGTTAATTTCACTGTTATCGTAGTCGTTAAGCAATTGCTTGAATAACTTCAGTAAGGCTGGCATTAAAGTTCCCAGTTCTTGCTTGCCAACATCGTTGTTACTCAGATTTTGGAGTAAGTCTAGATGAGTGAAGACTTCTTCTAATGTCATATATTGACGTTGCTGAAGCAATGCAGTCAGTGTTTTACTGCCGAAACCTAAAATAAAGTTATAGATTTCTCATTAGACGGCAATCAATTTCTACCTGATTCATTATCATCATAATCAGATGGTGTCAGTCCATTGCTGGACGTAGGCCTCTTCTAAAACGCGCCACTGAGCCCGAATTCGAAGTCTTTAAACTTTTGACTTTTTGCACGACAGAAATCAGATTTGTGAATGTAGCCAGCCTCCTCGAGTTTATCTTGAATCTACATTTTCCCTGGACACAGAATAAATATTAATATAGTACAAGTGCCCAGGAAGTTAAAGGTCGTGATTCAAGACCTTTTACACTCACGACTCGTGATTATCACTTCATCACATTCTGTACCCCAAATGATAGTCAAGTGCTTGTCTGTTATCAACGAAAACGTCATAAGTAAGGTCTATTATCTAAAAACCTACCTATGCTATGCATACGGCAACACTCTTCGCATTAATCAGTATAAATGGGAGTTATCTTTCGTCGCTTTGTCAAATTATAATAGTTGTACACATCAGCTCTATATGTTTGCACGGTGACTTCGTTTCTATTGTAATATTCACTTGCCTGACAAAACTGATTACCTTCGACTACGGTAGGCTTGCAATAAGAAACGGTTACACTGTGCGTCAAAGGCGGATGCATTAAATTCAGTGTAGAATTCAACGTGTGTAAAGTCTCATATTCTATAACGGACGTTTTAGTTCTTATTATTTTCTTAATGTCGCTTGTGATTTTAGAACTATAGTTGAGGTATCTTCGGCCTTCCTCTAGTTGAGCCAGTTTGTTTAGAAATTGTGCTGTTAAGGCCTAGAACAATACAAAGTTTTGTTATATTCTGTAATATACTAAGGATTAAATTGCAGAGATTATAAGAAAATGCAAAATATAAGCTTGCGCTTTTTGATGTAGGTACTTATCTGTGGGTCAAATCAATAAAGAGAACTCATAATTGGCTTGGGAATGTGAATGAGATATAAGAATTGGCTAAGAAATACCCAGCTTATGATATAATTAAAGATAGTTTTTTATTTTTAAAAAAATTGTCGTTTACCAAACGAGAAAACCGACTTCTTGAAGTTTTCGCGGCATTTGTACCGCGCTAGTCATTTTCAGTACGAAGTTTGAGGTGTATATCTCCATATCTCTGGAGATACTTATCAGGTCTCGATAAAATTACCGTGGGGCCGGATAGCATACTCTCCTAACAAAGATAATTTTCCGTATTGGATAATAGGTAAATGATGGAGTTATGAGGTAACAAAAAATAACAATTCTATCATGTTCGATGCAGTTTTCATTTTAAAATAAACTGGCCAAGTACAAGACGGACTCGCACTCGTAGGGTTCCGTAACACAGTTAAGTATTCCATAACTATGATTTTTCGCAACTACAAAATTGACTTTGTTTTTCATAGTGTTTGTATGAAAGACAAAGTTATCTTTGCGGTCGCCATATCTCTAAAACTGCTGACTGTATCTCGTTCAAACCAATTTTCGTTGTTAGTTTTTATTGAGATCTACAGCATATATTTTTTTTAGATTTTTCACTCCCATACTTTAAAAGTTAGAGTGGGGGGGGGGGGGGGGGACACAAATTTTACCACTTTAGACGCGCCCTATCTTTCAAATGATTGACTTTGAGAAAATGTCATTTTCGAAAACCTATCCATAGACACCCACCCCCACACGTATAGGTTTGAAGAAAAATGATTTTTTTGTTTCAGTTCTATGTATGGGATGCCCCCCCTTAAACTTTTATATTTTTTATTTTTGTATAAAAATCGGAAAGCAGTTCACAGAATACATCTACCTACCAAGTTTCAATTCTGTAGTCCTAACAGTTTCAGAATAAAATGGCTGTGACATACGGACGGACAGACAGACAGACAAACAGACATGACGAATCTATAAGGGTTCCGTTTTTTGCCATTCGGCTTCCGTAGCCAAATGGCCGGTTTTCAGGGTTCCGTACCCTGAAAACCGGCCAAGTCGAGTTGGACTCGCTTCTGGCTTCCGTACCAACGTTAGTTGGTAACAATTAAGCTAGACTTCTAAATTGTATGAGTGCTCATATAACTCAAAGGCCTATCTTAATTGGCGTCTCTATGTATGTATGGGGACACACTTTAATTTTCAACCTTTTTTATTTTTCCTTTATTTGTGCTGTAAGACCTTGCTGCTTGCCAAATTTCATGGGGAGTACCCTATAGGTTTTCGACCCAAAACCTATAGGGTACTTCCGGTTGACTTGGAATTGACAATTTTGGTTATAAGCAAGGTCTTATAGCACAAGTAAAGGAAAAATTACGAAAAATAAAAAAAGTTGAAAACTAAGGTAAATGTTGGTACCTATAAGTTTTCGCGAAAATCTAAATTTGCCCATATCTTTTTATCGTGTTGACTCAGGACCTTAATTTTTATACACCTAATAGGGACTATAGATCTCAATATCTGGTATAAATTTCAACTTGCTAGGTCCACCCGTTCCTGAGAAAATTGGTGGTGACACACGGATAGACAGACAGACGGACAGACGAACAAGAAAGTGATCTTACAAGGGTTCCTTTTTTTGAGGTACGGAACCCTAAAAACATGATAGTTACTAAAGACTCAACTAGATGGCTTTCAAAATAAATGCAATTGTTGCAATTCTTTCCATCCGTTTTTATTGATGTCTATACCGCTTTAATTACTTATTAATTTCAAACATTAGTAATTTTCAACGATGGTTTTGCTTAAAATACCTAATAAACAAACATAGACATCTTAGTTGTTTTGCATCGAAAGCCACCCAGCGAGTATAGTGGAACTATTTCTTTTATGAAAACGGGTCATTGCAAACCTGACCAAAAGTGACGATGCAATCGTAGCTCCTAGCCTACCTGGTCTCCCCTGGTCTGCCTATGTCCAGCTGTGGACTAATGTAAGCTGATAATAGTAATTAGTAACATTTACAACAACTGCAGCCTTTTCAAGCGAAATTATTTAACCACAATGCATTTCACTTTTTAACAATCTATAATTAACTACCACCAACCTGCGTAGTAGCATCTCCATAATTAGGAAATGTACATGGCCACGATACGAGCACAATAACTATGGACTCATCATCAAAAACATTACAAATATCAGCATGAACGCACCCTTGGGTTATTTCCACCGTTTCTGTGTGCGTAGAATTTGTTAAACCCTAAAAATAAATCAAAATAAGCAATTTGCAGTAGGTATTTGACAAAAGTTAAGTTTGTGATTAACTTTTAAGGTGGATCCGCTTTAAGAGGTCCGCCAAAGAGCAATAATTACTAAAGTACTTTAGTAATTATTGCTCTTTGAGGTCCGCTTGAGGAACCAATTACGATGATAGAAGAGATATAATTTCTTCTATATTATTTCACTAGCTGTGCCTGCGACTTCGTCCGCGTGGAATAGTGTCTTTGGGTTGCATTCACAAATAAAACACATACGTATCCCGACTACACCGCGCCGTACCACGCCACGCTAATTCCCCCTTCCCTCACTTACACTTCCCCTCCATCTTCCCTCCCCCTTTATGTCTGTTAGGCTAGCATTTGACTCCTATATCGCCTAAAGCGATGATGTGGTCTAATATGGTGAACGAACACGCCAAAGCCTAGAAAAGAGGAAGACTCAAGATCTACCTACCTATGTGTATTAACCTTTTGACGATACCTATTACGATACCAAGTATTTGTTGTAAGCAGTTCAAATCAAATAAAGATTAAGGGTCGTCACCCACATACACAAGCCCGCTCCGGAAAAAAAATGTTCATTAAAATGTAAGCCCTATGAAGTTATCTGTAGATATACCTTTCATTGACAACACAAAGAGCAGACAGCGCTGTCTGCTCTTCATTTTTTGAGACCCCTATAACCCTACCGAGTTTGGGCTCGATTGATTCGACTTGAAGATAACTTTTCACCTAAATGATATCCAGGATCTGATGATCAAGCTGGAAGGTGGCCACGGCATCTCTGTGATAAATCAACATAACCCTACCGAGTTTGGGCTCAAATGATTTGTCTTGAGGAGTACTTTACACTTAAATGATAGCCCGGATCTGATGATGAAGCTGTAAGGTGGCCATAACATTTTTGTTATAAAGCAACATAGCCCCACCGAGTCGATTGATTTTCCTTGAAGAGCACTTCACCCATAATCACATCAAATATCCGTGGAATATTTTAAAACATCATGCCTTGTCTTAAATACTTAGGTAGTATGTAGGTAGTCGGTATCTATACCTACCTACTAAAAAGTTAAAAAAATATGCTATACAAATTTAATAGTAGAATAGAATGAATAACATTAAACAAATATTTCACAAATATAAATAAAATACATTCTAATATACACACATAATTCAAACTACACATATTATACATAAATATGATACAAATAAATACATATTTTATTTATTTTTGAAGCTAACATAAGTATATGATTTTACTTAGTTATATACGTGTGAGGTAATGATTCTTCAACTTGGTTTTAAAAGTGGATAATGATTTGGCACTGCGTATGTCCAAAGGTAGTGCGTTCCATAGTCGTGCAACATGTACTGCAAAATAATTGGCAAAATATTCTGAAAATTATAGTAGTAGTAAAGTAAGTCAACTTTAACATCAACTCTCTAAATGAAATGAGAAGATTACGGAATTCAATTGCGTATATTATATAATATATAATTTCGTTTCACTTTAAAGACTTATTTAACTATTTATTTGTTTTATCATCTAGGTATTCATTGAGCGTCAAATACGTTTTGTTAATTAGTAACTCCTTCTATCCTGTTCTATACTTTATACTTGTAAAAAAGTCGGGAAGCTTATAAAATATCTTGCTTTTGCTATGTTTACTTTTCATCAATTATGATTTATTTTATGATTTGCGACGTGTATAAGTGCGTATATTAACCTACCTACTTACTGAATAAATGCTTTGAATTTGACTTTACCGCCATCGCATGTGTACCGGAACTGTGTATTTTCAGCTTAATTCATTTAATTCATTTATTTATTTGCTACAAAATGTTGGTACAAAAAGCTGTTAGATATCTGTTTAAAAGATCCATGAACATTTTGCCGCATCGCGGCATGCAAATTAGACACATATATACAAGTTACATTAGAATTATTTAGGATATTATTTGATTACATAATTTACCTACTTTATAATTATAAAACTAATGTCATAAAATTCGTCACCAATACAAATGTGCGCAATTACCTATTTATTTAATAATATAAAGGTAATTTGAAAATACCATGTCAAAATATTTTATAAATTAGGATAGAAAAAATGTCAATTAAAAATTATAACGCAATACATTTCAAATCAATTACAATTCAAATATTCATTAACTGAGTAAAAACATCTTTGTAACAACCACAGTTTTAATTTTTGTATAAACCGTGTTTTAGGCAAGTCTTTAATTTCTGTCGGTATTGCGTTGTAAATACGACCACACATTGCGTAACTACTTTTCAAGTACAATGCTGTCCTCGGTGCTTTAGGTAAAACAATTCTATCTTGGTTCCTTGTGTTTCTAGGATATTTCTCTTTTGCTGTTATAAACAAGCATGGACGAGACTTGACAAATTTAGATGCTTCGAGGATATACATGCAGGGCAATGGAAGTATGCGGTATTCTTTAAATAGCGGCTTACACGACTCCCATGGCGGTATTCCTGCAATTGCTCTTATACACTTTTTCTGTGCTACAAAAGCCCTTTGTATGTCAGTGGAGTTCCCCCACAATAGAATACCATAATTTACCACAGACGCAACGTAACCGTGGTAGGCTTTCATTACTGTTTCTCTGTTAGAGGTTTTTCGTAGTTTGTATAAGACATACACAAACCGGTTTAGCTTTTGGCAAACTTTATCAACATGAGCTTTCCAGTTTAAATGCTTGTCAATTGTGATTCCTAAAAATGTTGTAGATTGTAATTCATTTATATGGACATCTTCAAATCTTATGTCCAGTTCTCTGGGTTTTTTACCATATGTACAAAATTGTACAATACTAGTTTTTGTTAAATTGATATGAAGATTATTCTCAGATAGCCATTCAATAATAGATTTAATACTGTTATTTATGTCATTACAGTAAGTATTTATGTCAATATTTTTTTTACACGTCATAATTAGCGATAAATCGTCAGCAAATAAAATACACGAATTGGAGGTGATGTCAGGTAAATCATTAATATAAAGTAAAAATAAAAGCGGGCCCAGGACGCTGCCCTGTGGTACCCCAAATTTGGTAGTTTGAAATTTCGATCGGTAAGCTAGCAGTTCTTTATTTTCGTTTATGTTGGAAACTTCAACGGCTTGTTTTCTATTTTCAAGGTATTCACCTAACCACTTATGGGCGGGTCCGCGTATTCCGCACCTGTTAAGTTTTTCTAACAGCAATTCATGCGATACAAAGTCGAATGCTTTGGACATATCGAAAAAGATCACTGTGACATAATTACCGTCATCAATGTTTTCTACTATTTTATTAATTAGATTGAAGCAAGCTAATGTGGTTGATTTATCTTTTTGAAACCCGAACTGTTCTGATTTTAGAATATTATGTTTAGTTATGAAACTTGTGAGTCGCTTATGCATAGCGGATTCAAACACTTTCGACAAAATGGGAATTAAGGTGATCGGTCTATAATTAGTCAAAAGAGATTTGTCCCCCTTTTTATGCAAAGGTTTAACAATGGAAACTTTAAGCGGTTCAGGGAAACTTCCATCTGTAAATGACAAGTTAATGAGATGCGTTAATATTGGTGTAAGTTCATTACAACAAGATTTCAAAATTCTTGTTGAGAATTCATCATATCCTTCTGAATTCGTATTATTTAAGGACATAATAACTCTGTGCAATTCTTCACAGCTGAAAGGCCTAAGGAAAATACTGCTGCACAAATCAAGCTTGCAAGTATTGCGTAATACATTTGGAACGTTTGTTGATTCGAGCAAATATTCACTAAATGCTTCAGCTATGTCTGTGGGTTTAGATACCGTTACCGCTTTATGTCTAATTTCATTAATAAATTCTTTTGGCTGAATAGCTTCAGATTCTGTTTTTATTATTTTCCAGGATGTTTTGCATACGTTTTTAGAATTTGCGATCATATGCAAATTGCAGTTTTTTATTGATTGGTCTATACATTTCCGTAATAATTTTGAGTATTTTTTATAGTTTATTTTCTTAAATTTGCATTTGTCCTTATAAAATGTATAACGTAAAAACCGTTTCGTTTTACAGCTAGTTATAAGACCTTTCGTAATCCATTTAGATTTATGTGGCTTGTTAGTATGTTTTACCTTGATTTTCGGAAAGCATAGGTTATAAAATAAACACAGAGTGTCATAGAAACTTTGAAACGCTGGTTTAAAGGTGCTTTCCCGATATACATCATTGAATGTTAGGCTAGATAAACATTCTTTGTATTCCTTTACGTACTCTGAGTTATAATCTCTCTGGTAAATGTAGTATTCACGAACAGATAATTCTTTACACTCAACGGGAATGTTAAGAACTTGAGCCGTATTATGATCGGATATGTCTAATGTTACAAGTTCTCCCGTGGCATATGTTATATTGCTTATCAAATGATCAATACAAGTAAGTTGACGCGTTGGCTCGTTAATGTGTAACTGTAAATTAAAGTTGTTTAATAGGTCCTGTAACATTTTTGTATCTTTATTGTTTTCTTTCAGTGTGTTAATATTTAAATCACCCGCTATAATAATTCTTTTACTACATTTTCGAATTATTTTAAATAATAATGCCTCAAGTTTATCAATAAAGATATTACAGTTGGAGTCTGGTGTTCTATATATGCAAATAACTAGCATATGTTGTGATAGTATCTCTATTCCACAACACTCAAAGTTTCTATCTTCAGAATATTCTTGACAGAATGCAACAGGTTTCACTTGCAATCCACGCTTGACCAAAATGCAGACTCCACCTCGTTTCTGTTTTGTTTTTCTGGAATAACATGAACCTAAAATATATCCTGATATATTAACCATTTGTTCATGTCCTCTATGAATAAATGTTTCTGAAAAACATAATATGTCCGGATCTTTACTAGTGTGCTTGAGCTCGGTTAAGTGAACTTCAATCAAGCGACTTTTGCTTAACAGACCTGCTACATTTTGATGCAGCACACGGAAATAAGATTTTTCATGCAAGTTTTTAGCAGCTTAGAAAAAAAAATTTCTTAGGTTCTTCGTTGCTGCAGTCAGTTTGTGTGCCTTGATCATTAGTTGTAGGTAATATTTTATTCGAACGTGTATTTGATCCAAAATCCGTCAGAGCTGGACGCCGATAACCTCTGTGCCCCGCATGCATTTTGTACACAGATTTTTTTTTAAATGATAGAAATGTCTGATTGTAATCTACTTGGTCCAAGATAAAATTGATTTTCCTGCTAACATGGTTTACATTAAATTCATTGTCGGCGTCGAAATCAACGTAAGTACAATTGCTGTATTGTTTACATATAAATTGAAGCAAGCTGTTTAATTTAAATTCATTTAAATGTCTATTTGTATACACTTTTGTTACTAAGACGTGACATTTGATCGACTTAAGAAAAGCGCATAGTTCAGCCTCGATATGGAATGGATTAGAATCATTTTGGCCTATGAACAATATCACACGGTCATGTTCATTAATGTCGTAAAGCTTGGCACTGTTTAATACTTCTTCCGTGGAAGCATTAGGCTTAACAAAAGAGATGTAGGTATAATATTTGTAAGGATTGCGATTTCTTGATTTAGTTAAATGTGTTACCAAGCCTGAGCATTGTTGTCCTCCAAATATGAAAACTCTTGATGCGCGGTCCTTTTTATTCTTCAGGTCATGATTAATGTTGTATCCGACAGCAGATATTTTTTCGCAAGGTTCGCAGTTTGAGTGGAGCTCTTTTACTTGTGAGTTTGTGTGTATTAATAGGCTTGATGAGTCATTGGACTTGCTTTGGCCATTAGATTTTATCTGTCCGCTACTGACATCAATAGAGGGCACACTTGGGCATTCTTTGCCATGATTTGGAGAATTTTGTCTATCTTTTGGGAGTTTTTGTATTACGCCTGCCTTTTTATTTGATTGAATTGGCTTGATCTTATGTTTCTTTGACATGCGGTGCTCAGTAGGTTCATCAACAGGAACGGAGCCTCCTTCCTGTACTGGTGTTCTTGGTTTATGACTGGGCCCTGGGAAAGAGAGTGGGCTCTCTCTGAAACTATCTGTAAGGCGACGCCTAGCACTTTTTTTGCCACTAACGGAGCTGTTTCTTCTTAGAGAAGTTATAGGACTTCTACACAACTGTTTTAAAACCTCAATTTCTTGAAACAACTGTTCCATTTTTTTTTTCATTTCTATATTTTCCAAAATTTGAGTTTCTAATTCATTCTGGGTACTCGCTAAGCTTAATTTTAGGTCTTTTATTTCAGATTTCATATCTTCTATTTGATAAGTGTACATATTAGTCGAAAGATCTAAGCTTTTACCCAGCATGTCTTCTGATATCGTTGAATTATATGAAGTGTGACGTACAATTGACTCGCAGGAATTGGACCTTTGCATTGTTTGCGGCCTTCTAAGAGTAACGTTTTTACTGGGAGAAGCCATTTCTGATAAGCACTAGTGGCGCTCTCTGTTCTATGGTTTCTTGTGTTTGTTTATCAATTTATCACTCAAACACGTTCGCCAGCTGCTTAGCAATGTTCAAATCTAATTTGCGATCGCAAAAACTTACTCGTGCTACGAGATTAGAACCTGGGTCCCAACACTCACTACACAAGTCATAGATCAGTTGACCAGTTTAACCACTGGGCTACGAGAACACTTAACATCGGTGCCAAAATTTGTGGTCATTTGCGGTGTCATACTTTCGGTGACTGTTGAGTAGATATGTAAATAATGTAGGTAAGTAAAGTTGCAATAGTGTGAACTTCGCACAAGTCGATTTGAATTTGCCTCGATCAACGAATACGAGTTTGTAATTTTGGTATTTTGAGGTCAAATATCACTTTGGCACAGCACAATTTTAGTTATATTTACTATTTATGTCTTCACTTTGTTCAATATTTGGTTCTGTATGTATTATTTTGCTAAATTTATCGTAGTATTACATGACAATTTTGTATTATTATTGATTCAAATTTTAATGTAATTTTAGCACTTATAGTTTTGACTTCACTTTCACACGTTATTTATATGTATGTAAACAGTTTATGAGCACTTTGAGTTCCAAGTAATCACTTTTAACATTTTAAAATATTTTTTTTTCACTGAGTCGATATGATCCTGTCAGCGCCACCTAGCGACGCTTAGAGCTGGGATGAATCAGGTGGTCAGGTTTGAACCTTGTTTTGTCTCCTCTAGGACCACCTCTTTTTCTAGAATAGAAATTGGTATATATACGTACCAATTTGCACATTTCAAATATATATAGTGACGTTAGCGTTAATATTTTATTGAAATGGGGCCAGCAGGATTCCAGTACTATTATATTTATTAATATGCTTACGCATTTTTTTTTGGCAAATATAAGGTTTTGTGCGTCTACACTACTAAGTATGTATTACAATGGGGGATTTAACAACAAATATTAAAAACAAAATAAAATTAAATATTAAAGGGGGTCTACATCACAGTGTGGTCTACATACAAGTAACGTGTATTTTTCGGCGTTTTGTGCTTGAACTTGAAAACTAATAATAGATAGAGACTTGAAATCTTCACAAAATATGTATAACCTATGACCGTTATTACAATTATGGAAAAAAAAGAACAAAAAACCGAAATGCGTGAAATAGATAGGGTATTGCTTTTTAAGCTTACTTACTTTACAGTTGTACTATTATACCAAAAGGAAGAGGTTGTTTGTTACCTCAGAACTCCATCAATTCTTAACCGATTTGGAAAATTCTTTTTTTGTTTGAGTTAATATGATTTTCGTTTGGTCTCATTGTAATTTTATTGAGATCTGATAAGTAACTTCAGAGATAAGCACCGCAAACTTGTTACTAAAAGTGACTAACGCGGCATGTAAAATCGTTTTTTTTCGATTTGTACGATCATAAATTATTTGTTATAAATATATTTTGAATCTCCATTTTAAGACCTTTAATTCGATACCCCACTCGATAGGTTTTGAAAAAAAAAATTTTTTTAACCCCAAATTTTGGCGTCTGAAATCCGCCATTTTGAATTTTTCAATTTTTAATGTTTTCGTTGACACTCGCGCTAGCATGGCGAATCTATTGACGTGCCAATTATCAAAATCGGCCAACGCGTTCTAGTGTGCCACAAAGGAACAAACATACATACATACATATATAGACTGATAAACACATTACCTCTCCTTTGCGTCGCGCAGTCGGGTAAAAATGAATTATAAGTAAAAATATTTTTTAAAACAATCTTATATCTGGGACAAAGAACTAAAATGTTAAAAATAAATTCTAGTAAGTATTTGGCGAGTAGGTACTTACCTATATTTTTAAAAGATTGAGGCACTGAAGTATTGTAATTACCTAGCCTTTACAATCATAATTATGATTGTAAAACTGTGATTTTACTGAGTTGTTAATGCATGTAATACGTAATGAGTACTTTCCGTGGTAGCTTTGACTTTGATGATACTGTTTTAGTAAAAAATTCCAACTGTTATGCTTTTTGGAAAGCTTAATAAACTAGGAAGTTTTATAAGTAAAATGCACGCTTACTGTCATTTGTTTTTTTATGAAAAATTACATTGTTTAGCACCAATCGTAAAAATTAGAATAAAATTAGAATAACAAAAGAATAAAAATAAAAAACGTTATTATACCTAAGTCATTGATATTACATTCTAAGTATTTTTAGATATTTTATTACTAAGTTATCTATGAGTAAAAATAATATTACAAAATCATTCAATCAGTTATTTTTTTTTATTTTGTTAAAATTCTCCAAAATTGGGAATTTTTCCAAACATTTATAATTTTCAAATATCTCGTAAACTATTTATTTTCGGCCATACATTGATGGAGATAAATATGTCGCATTTTAGCCCTCCTGCCGGGAATACGTCGAATTACCAATAACCCTGTATATTATATACATATATATTTTTTATCTTATAGGCTAGCGTTTGACCATTATATCACCTGTTGGTAAGTGATGATACGGTCGATGATGGTAAGCACGCTAGGCCTAGAATGGGAACTGCTAGGCTATTCTGTAAGCTAGTTTACGCATCTCGCAAGCGGAATCCGCGGTGAGTCGTACTACGAAATTCAAATCGTTATACGATGGTAATACTGTTGAATTTCGTAATACGAAATTCAAATCTCACCGCTTGCGAGATGCGTCATCTAGCTTACAGAGTAGCTTAGCTGGCTCTCAATGTCATTTCAATGTATCTATTTTGCCGAGTTCTAATTACCTCATTTAAAAAAGTCAGGGCGTTTTTAGCATAATCACCACCCATGTAGATAAATTTCTTCACAATTTTCACATTCTTGATAATTTCTCCAGCAGTGCTTGTGAAATATTTGGTAGTTTCGTTGAAGTGAATCATAAAGTCGTTATATTCCTGACGGTTTAAACAGTGGCATTTACGAGTTAGTCTTTTGTACATTGAGCAATCGTCTTTTTCATCCTAGAAAATATTAAAGGCAAGTTTCACTGGTTCCTGAAGTGTCAGATAATAATCTGTGTGCCAGCCGCCGCGCCGCACAGATTACTTAAGTAGATGTACCAAAGTATTTTTATCAACTATGGACCTATGGTGAAGTTATGGCAACTATTCCAAAGAATAATCAAAATGGTTTAAAAACTAAAACAACCGACTTCCATGCCCCGCAAGTCAGTTTCAACAGCAAGTTTGTGACGTGTATCGTCATATCTCTGGAGATACTTATCAGATTTCGATGAAATTACAATGGGACCACCTCGGAAATAGGGTACATTTCCGAGGTGGTCCCATTGTAATTTCACCAATTAAAAAAGAATCATTTGAATCGGTTCCGAATTGACGGAGTGATCGCGTAATATATACATACAAAAAATAAGCATACAGACGAATTGAGAACCTCCTCCTATTTGGAAATCGGTTGAAAAGTGAGCATGGGTAGGACACATTGCAAGAATGGATGCGATTCGTTGAGCGAGGCGTGTCTTTGAGTTGTGTTGTGATCCAGTGCCGATACCACAGGGGGTGGGAGGATCATATCAAAAGACACGCAGGTCGGGACTGGATGAATCGGGCACAAGACCGCCAGGAATGGAGAAAAGGGGAAGAGGCCTAGGTATATCCAAGAATGGATCACAACATGCCGATATGATGATGATGCTGTCGTGAAAGATTTCATAAATCCGTCAGATAAGTAAGGCTTATCAGAAACCGGTGAAACTAACCCTAAAAATAAATAGTAAACAGAATAATAAGAATAGTAGACGAACAACAACAAAAAAAACTGTAATTTGTGAATTGGGCTCGCGCATGGAGGGTTCCGAACAAACTTGTATGTTATTTATACCTGCTTATATAGGTAATCGCAATTATTATTCGCAATATTTTCCACTATGGCATAATGTACACTCAGCGATGTCCTAACCCCTAAGGGTACATTCGCTAGTACGTCACTGTGTAGAGTTCTGTGATCAAAGATATTTGAGGATTAAAAAATATATAAATCATACGGTAGGATTAGAACTCGGTGCTTCATTCGTAGTGTCTTGTTTTAATGTATGGTCTTTTTGTTGGTAAGAACGGTTTTTGATCTTGCTCGATGTGGTCTGGATTTCGTCTATTAATTCCAAAAGTTGTCTAGTGCTGTCTTTCAATTTTACCATCGTATCCTGAAATTATAATTTAGGGACATTTTATTTTCTTTTAACCCCGCTGGGTTCGTGCCGACGGACCGACGACTATGGTGTGTAGGCATCTCTAAGGACATTGATGCATTTTTGTCATGTAGGTAGGTAGTACTAGGTAGATAGAAAATATCTTACCAACTTTACATAGCATCTATTTTCATCCTCATATAAAGCAGTATCAAATATTTCGTCTTTAAATAAATTCTTCTTTTTGATAACATTAAGCAACTGATTAGTATGCTTAGGATCGGGTTCATGACGTTGCGCCTGGTAGCCGTAATCAGATGGAAAGACCGAACAGGGTCGTATATCGATGTTCGTGTTCCGGGTGACGCTACCTTTACTCAAAAGAGATGCTCTTGAAGAGTCTAAAATCGAATTCATTGAATCCGTGGCTTCATCTACGAATTCATACATATTGTACAACATCTTAGAATATCTGTCGTAAGAAAATTCAAAAGAATTATATTTCTTTAGATGTATTATGTTTTTCACGTTTGTGGTTTTTAGCGTTCGAGTAAATATGGAGATTCATGGTCGCGTAGTCAGTCTATAAATGTGGCAGACATAACTGCCTAATATTGTGAATAATATGGAAATTACATAATACTTATTTTCTTTTTACTATTTTATTTTTATTTTCGTGCTAAAATATTAGCCATGATTTTGTTTTAAGTTTTTTATGGCTTCAAGCGATTTGTGTATTTAGCAGTTTCTTTCAGTCGATTGATACCACAGACCAAAGAGAAAATAAATACTACGTAAGACCACAGACCTTAGATACTCGATACTTAATCGATACCATAGAAGAAGGACATTTTACCATATTAATACCACATTTTACAATTATACAGTTTGGAATCGAATGCACTTGCGCAGAGCAACGGCGGGGTACTCGCGGGGAGGCGGGCGGCGCGGACCGCGTCTCACAATCTCGCTTAGTTTGTGGGATTGCACGTTGAGGGACGCCGTGAACTAGTTAAAGCGCGAGCGAGTTTTAGTTACGCGAATCGTTGATGACATTAATTTTATTGGTGGACACTTGTGACTTGTACTGACTTACGATTTCATTTATTAAATTAATACGATGTAATGTATAATATTTATTTTTTATTAATTAATAATTACCCATACCTTGGGATTTAGTAAAATTGAGTTGAGGTTAAAGAATGACATCAAGAAGCTTTTTGAAAAAAAATACTATCGGCATCATTTATGTTTGGTATATAGGCAATGATTTTCTTTATAAACTGAGGTTTGTAAGTACATACGCATCACGTCGCTATGATCTTGTGTGAAACAGAGTTCAACACTACAGTACTAATACGTTTATTTGATATACTTACCTACACTTCGCGCATGGGCTACGGGTTCTTCAACACTTATGACAGATTATTTTTGTTGTCAATTTTTTGTATATTAGTTACGCGATTACTCCGTCAATTGTAAAACGATTCGAATAATTATTTTTTTAATCGGTAGGGCACATTTCTGAAGTAGTATAGTACCATTGTAATTTCATTGAGACATGACGATAAACGTCTATACATAACTATTATATAATATGTGACATAACCACCATAACCATTTGTATTTAGAACCCAGTGACATATAGCAATAAAGGTCAAAGTTCGTTAAGCTAAAACGGCTAACTACGTTACAGACCATGTAAAAACCGGCATGCACTGAGAGAGGGAAATATTATAGCTTTGTCCTTTTCCGTTACGTGGAATAACTCCATAGTATATCCTATTTCATGTGGGAAAGAGACAGAGCTATCCGCGGTCTATTCTTTTCTCTGTCTACGACTAAAGCACAGAAATCACAGAATACTTAATAGTAAAAGGCCTTATTCACGATCCATCGCGGCTGTACGTCAGCTCAAGGACATGCACGATGCACGATGCAAAAGTACCGTGAATAGGCTTGACGTACGTCGATAATTATTATTAATTGTTTGCTGGACTTGCACGACCGATTTTGCATCCAGCGAGCACCCCCACCACCCCGAGCGTTGTGTAGATGGACAGTGAATAACGCGGACGTACGTCAGAGCAGTCCAACATCGTGCGGGTTGATGGTGTATAGACTTGCTGTACAGCAGATTTAACATATACGTATAATATACATTTATAATTTAAAACATTTCGTTCTATTTACTCTGCTCGCTTGATGCGCGCACGACAGTCAGTATGCTACATCCAGCGCCGTGGCCTTGATCTGACGTACAGCCGGGATGGATCGTGAATAAGGCCCTTAAAGGCACAGAGTACTGAATCACTCTACTACGTTATAAGAGTACTTCCCTACATTGTTGATACCCGAATTATGAACGTACTGTGAAGCCAACCTAACAACGGAAAGTATTATTTACGCAGTAACTATTATATAAACTGTGGTACTATGCTTATAAATTTAATAGAAACTTTTTTTGCAGTGTTCGTTGGTACAAAGTACGTTCATAATTCTGAGTTATTTAATTATGTATGCAATTGCAATGTCGATTGTCGCGACTAAAGGGTCGTCCTCGTCCAATCCAATGTCCAACCAAACCCGTATAAAAAAGTACTCTGTGAACTTACGTAGTATTTATATTCTCTTCACAGAGTACGGATCACTACGTTATAAGAGTCTACACTTTGTGTCACTTTCCTACATTGTTGATAACCGAATTATGAAAGCCCTTTGTTACCAATCTCACAATACAAAACTAGTGCCAACATTATGAAAACTGGAATATGGGTCTAGGGATTGAACATAACGAATTGCTTTTGTTTATCGATATCGATAAAAGAAAAAAAAATGAAGAGTAGTGGTATCATTTAATCCTGTGTTAATTTGGTATAGTAAATAAAACGAAGCTACGGTCTCTGCATTTTTGATTACATTACATATTACATAGTAGAATTAAGGAACCTATATCCAGCAGCAGACGAAAATTGGCTCTTAATGATGATGGTTACAAAAGTACATAATGCAACTTAGAATTAACAACTTTTCATACATTAACTTCAAAGCATATCAACACACCGGTCCGGGTCAATGGATATCTAGCCAAAAATATGCCTGAATGTCTTTTTCTCACTTTCCTCACGCCACAAACTTCACATTTTCGCAATGATTTTACACCCATTACAATAAAACATAGGTTTTTGATGTAAAAAAAATTATTAGCAGCACGCTCACAAAGTTTTCAAAAAATGCCACAAAATTTCACTGAGTATAAATATGTTACTCTTTGATACACAGACTACTGTATCACCAGACAGGGTAGCCAACCTAACGGAAAGTATTAGGCGTATAAATTTAATAGACATAGTGACTGCGTAATCGCCGTAATCTTTACAAATAGTATATCATTTAAATTGGGTATAGTTTTTTTTTGCAATGTCGGTACAAAGTACATTCATAATTATGAATTGTTTTATTATCTGTAATCTGCGCTTTATTATGTATGCAATGCAATGTCGCAGGCCTGATTCTCTTTGCTGTGATTGTGAACCAAACGTCCAAAAGTTTATATCTGACTCATATAATAATTTGTGGTTTATTTATATTCTCTGACACATATAGTAGAATAGAAGTGCAATTTCGCGAGATGTCATGACGATATTTTAATAGTGATAAACCATCAAAGTGATTATGAGTAATTTTAATTAATTTTAACCAAAAATATCCGCAAGCTCATACTCATATCATCGGGCAATGATTTCGTCCTCCTGGATGATGAATACATCAAGATTAACTTCAAGCTACCGCAACTGGCACTATACCTAGTCCCTTTCAGGCGTCCACTCATAACAATTAAGAAAGAAAGAAATTAGTGGATTGCATTTGTTAACCCAATTATGCATTGGTGGCGCCATCTATGACTACTTATTACGTAAGTTAATCATTCGGAAGAAATCATTACAGTTTTCAAATCCGACGAGAGATGTTGCACTGCGTAAATCAAATATTATGTTTCTTTGAAGTGTTTCACACTTTATATTTTTGTAAATTGTTAAACACAATCCAACATTTGTTGATTTACGCAGTGCAACATCTCTCGTCGGATTTGAAAACTGTAATGATTTCTTCCGAATTATTAACTTACGTAATAAGTAGTCATAGATGGCGCCACCAATGCATAATTGGGTTAACAAATGCAATCCACTAATTTCGTCGTAACGATACTTCGCACCGTGGCTTAATTGGCAAAGCACCGGAACATGTTATTCCGGAGGTTGCGGGTTCAAGTCCCGTCGGTACGATGAAATTTTGGATTGTGTTTAACAATTTACAACTGGAAGTACCCTAAAGTTTTTGGGTCGAAATCCCATAGGGTACTTCCCGTTGACCTAGAATCTTGAAATTTGGCAAGAAGCAAAGTCTTACAGCACAAATAAAGGAAAAGTTCCAAAAAATAAGAATAGTTGAAAATTAAAGGGTGTACATACATAGTTACGCCAATTAAGATAGGTCTCTGAGTTATATGAGCGCTCATACAATTTAGAGGTCTAACTTAATTGGTACCCACCAGCGTTGGTACGGAAGTCTCGTTGGGCGAGTCCAACTCGACTTGGTCGGTTTTTTTAACCGAAATATCGTTGAAAATTTAGATGTTTGAAATTTATTTTCCATTGTGGAGGCCCCTCTTGTGTAGGCCCCGGGGCTGCTGCCCCGGTTGCCCACCCCTAAATCCGGCCCTGTTTTTTTTAGTCAATTCAACATGTCCCAGAAATTAGTGTTAAGCGATAAACTGATAATTCAATATTACATTACAGGTATATCGTTATCTTAAGCTGCTGATGCCGATGCCGAGTGAGAGAACCCTACAGAGCACCATATTCCAAAAATAAAAAGCTTGATAAAATTTAATATTTTGTTTTACTGCCTATCATTTTTTCAACCTGGTTTTGACTTAGTGGTGGATTTGTTAAACCAAAATAGGAAAAATATAAACCTTCACAATCTAACCACTAAAACAAAATTAGTTAAGTACAAAATATAACCTTCTAAAGTATTGACCAAGCAACGGTAGTTCCATCGTTATCGATGTTTTTGCCGACACGGTACATCACTAGAATTTTTTTGTTATGTTGGTCAATTAGAAGAAGAAGAAGCAGAAGATTATTTCGCTGGTATTTTGGCTACTATAAAAGCCCTGTGTTTTGACATTTCGCTATTTGGTCAGTTTGCTCTATGGGAGTCCCGACTCTTCCTAACGTAGTGGTTATCAGTCTACCGAAACTGCAGTACAAAAAAAAAGATCTATGAAAACTAATGAAAAGGGGGGCGCGTCCGATGGAAGTCTATATTCGTCTCACTCACTATTTCTTACTTTGACGTCGTTACTTCTCGTTTTGACATTTCGCTATTTGGTCAGTTTGCTCTATGGGAGTCCCGACTCTTCTTAACGTAGTGGTTATATTCTCTTTGGTGGTTATATTCTCTTTGATTCTCTTTGTATGATATAATATAATGTATTATCGCAAAAGCCAAAAACAAAGAAATAATAATAATAATAATATAACTCATAAAAATATTACCAAGAACTACGGAGATCATTACTATGAATACATACAGAAGTAAGATAAGTTATGAAAGTCCATGCGTTACAGATAACGATTGGACAGATTCTTCAGACGATTCTAAATATGCAGACTCAGAAAGGTAAACAAACAATAAACAAACAGGTAAAGGTAACAATTTTTCATTATTAGTGAATGAATTGTATACAACATTGTGTACAATACAACATACATGTACATGTACACATGTATTGTGTACAACTTAATAACAATCGTTATGACAATATCAAAATTATATAGGTAAACTAAACTATTTTGCAAACATTTATTTTATTTTGATTATTATTATCTGCTCTTTGAGACATATATTATAAGTTATTAGCCACAATGTCAAATCCTAGTAATAATAATAATCCACGGTGAGTGGCGACACCGCATACCCCTATCCCGTGAGGGCTAAATGTGACCCTCTGAACCCCCGCTTGCCTTGACCGGCTGTCACCAGTGGTGACTTGCTATACACTGAATATTAAAGTGGGTGGTGGCTCACCACCCGCCCGCTTTAATATTTTGTAATGAGGCATAATTGGCGGGTGCCCTACCTCATCCCATAGTCCAGATCACTGACCATTAAGAATTCATAACAATAGCCTATATCTTGTTCCATCTTTCCATTGTTTATCATATTCTCCCATCCATATACAATAATTTAATAAATTGTAAAGGGCCTCTTGACATTGGCTTCGGCTCTGTCTATGCCTTCCAAAGGTCCGGCCTTATTACGACCCGAATTAAAAAAGAAAAAAAAAAAAAACCTAATCCTGTGAGTAATTTTTTAGTAGTTTTGATGCCAATAAATTATTTTTATTATAAAAAATATATATATGTATTGCTATTAATTTAATATTATTAGTTAAGTAATATAATCTTATATATAAAAATCAATTACTGTTCGTTAGTCTCGCTAAAACTCAAGAACGGCTGGGCCGATTTAGCTGATTTTGGTTTTAAAATGTTTTTCGTAGTCCAGGGAAGGTTTAAATGGTGAGAAAATTTTAAAATTGCAAAAACAAAAATTTCATTTTCCCATATATATTGTTCTACCTACTTTCCTGTCAAACATTTGATGTTCGTCCCTTCTGTAGGTATGGTAGGGTAGACTCTTTTCCACTCACAAATTGAAATTTGAAGCTTTGAATCGACAACATAATATATCCATAATTACTCAAATTTTTGCGTAGGTATTAAAATTTTTATATTTTGAATTTTCATGGTTGTCCCAAGTTGTCATTGTTAGTTCGTTCAGACATTTTTGTCATTGTATTCAAGGCTTGGAACTGGTTTATGCTTAACCGATTCTTAAAGGTATTTCACTTATTTCACTCGAAGCAGGGTTAGAAACCGGTTTATGTATAACCGGTTTAAATACGGCATAAACTGGTTTTTTTATTTATTTAGTTCAAAAACCTCTAAAAACCTCTATAAAACGGTTTATTCCACGAAATGCTCACATGTACTTGCATTTGGCACGGGCGATAAAAAAAACGTGCTCTCGCACTTTTCGAAGTTTGCATGCAATATATGTATAATTTTTATGACCGACCGCTGTTTTCAATATGTGATTCAAAATTACTAAATCGTTGTTTGTTTGCTGCCAGTGAACACACGGCTGTAAACTGAAAAGTGGTCGCTGACCATAGCTAAAACTGTTCAAAACCGGTTTATTCAACGAAACCTTTATCAAAAAGTTCTTTGCACAATATCGTTCAATAGCGGTTTATAGAACGAACGAACGTTTCCAAACTAGGCCGTATGTCGGCCCTTTTTGCGTAAACAAAATAAAATAAAATGATTATATAAAATAATACAATATAATATTAAATAATACAAGAAACATATTTTGCCAGCAAATATTGTTCAACCGGAACCCTGCATGTGTGGGTCCGACTCGCACTTGGACAGTTTACGTACCGCAAATATATATATATTCACGGTACGAAGTTCGCCAGGTCAGCTAGTTTAATAATAAATGTAAATAATAAATTTTGTAATACGTACATATATTAATCTACTTACCTATCTGTCTATCTGTCCGTCTGTCTGTCAAGACCCTCTTTCTCAGGAATGGGTAGGAAATCATGTTGAAACTTACGAAATACTCAATTCTACGGTATCTTTTAACTGTGAAAAAATCTAACTTGTAAGTCATCATGATCAAAGATTATGACCGTTTATGTTGCCTATTTTGTGATTTCAGAAGGGAATCAAAACCTTTATGGTACTTCCTGTTGACTAAAAATTATGAACTTCGGCAAGAAGCAAGGTCTAGCAGCATTTATGTAGGAAAAAGTCTGAAACTGTGAATATGTAGTTTAATAACAAAAAAAATCAAACTTACTACTTATTACAAACTTATTATTTGCAGTTGGTGCATTGACAGAGTCTAGGCATCGGTTTAGGGATCGAACTGCAAAGTTAAGTTTGTCTTTTAACCTAGTTTGGCAAATTTGTATGGAAGCCTGGGTGGGCGAGTCCACCTCCTAGTCAAACTCTCCTCGGTTCAACTTACACTTGGTTGGTTTCTATTTATATTTTGTATAGGCTAGGCTCCCCTATTGGTAAGTGATGATGCGCTCGTGGATGGTAATGCTCTAGGCCTAGAATTGGAATTTATTCTCCAGGACAGCTGCCAGAATACATTAGATGTTTTGGCGACAGATGTTTTTGCTTGAGGATGGTAGCTGACCAGGCGGACACTAGACACTAGACTAGACCATGCCTCCTTGATGATTTTCTAACGATTTTTTTCTTCACCGGAGGGCACACAAATGTGGAAGTAAATTTTTCAAGAGAGAAATCTATTGGTGCATGGCGGGGATTTGAACCAATCTCCATCCTCCCACTGAGGCACTGGTCCCTTAGACTGGATAATGAACTAAATAATAAGTTTGCATATCATGTTATATGCAGAAGCTCGTTGCGCGAGGATCTTGTGGTAGATGTGACTCTCAGAAGGATGTCTAATATGTCCAAATAAAACTGGGTGAAGCAATTCCACCAATTAAACCTGAGAGTATAAAACTGTTTTAAATAACACTGTTTCACAATTCATCATCATCATCATCAGCCTATCTTCGTCCACTGCTGGACATAGGCTTCACCTATGGCACACCACTGAGCTTGATCTTCAGCTCTCTGTTTCCAACTGCTGCCAGCCAACTTGCGTATATCATCGCTCCACCTAGCTGGAGGGCGCCCTACACTACGTTTACCGAGCCGTGGTCTCCACTCTAGAACACGTCTACCCCAACGGTTATCGGTTCTACGACAGATGTGACCAGCCCACTGCCACTTCAGCTTGCTGATCCTTTGATATATGTCGATAACTTTGGTTCTCTGACGGATGACTTCATTTCGAATTCGATCCTTCAGAGAGACTCCAAGCATAGCCCTCTCCATAGCTCGCTGAGCGACTTTGAATTGGTTCAATAAATGACAAACATGCGACTAGAGTTTTCCTGGTATACTGCAGAAGTTCTTCCACCAGAATGAACATCATAATAATTTATTTTAAAGCTCCGATGCATAAAGTATGTGTGTTATATATGTTTGACGAGTGTTTCTGTGTATGTGTGTCTGTCTGTGGCGTCATAGCGACCAAACGGATGAATCAATTTTGATATAATTTATTTTTATAAGTGATTTGATCGAGAGTGTTCTTAGTTTTGATTCATGAAAATCCTTTCAGCTGTTTTAAGACTGAGCTGAGCTTTTTTCTAGATAATGGCGCTAAGAGATAAATTTTTATTTATAGGTCTAATCAATTCGAAATTCGGTATTCTGTTACTACAATGTTATTACAAGATAATAAAATAATAATCTTGAACTGATGCTGGGGCATCTCCTGGAATCTGTGGAATACTCTACTCCTCACCAACTTATAGCAGATATGTTGTGTTTGGGCTGATAGAATGATCTCAATGAACAGATTATAAATTGGAGTGGTTTTAAATTCTGAATATAAGTATTATTGTATAATTGCAGCTCAGTCCCTGATTGGGATTCAGATGTGTGTGAAGATGGGGAACTGGTTCACATCAAAGTCAAAGTTTCTGAGAACACTGAAGATGTGAAAGCACCTTTGCTGGAAAATTGTGAGACTTTTAAACTGAGAAATAATTTTAAAAGGTCTTCAACAAGGAGGTCTACTAAAGGTATTCCTATTCAATTTATAGAAGCTAGACCTTTACCATACAAAGATAATAATACTACAACTGTCACTCTTGTTTAGAAAAAAATGATTAAGTATCTAATTTTTATAAAAATCACAAATTTCTTTGGGTCTGCCATTTAGAAAGAATGGGATAATAAATAATAAGGCCAATCATGGATACAGTTTTCTAGCTATCAAAATTTTCAGAAGGTTAGAATTGAAATCCCTCATAATCTAGATAGTAAATTTTGGAAAAGTACTGGCTAGAGAGAAGTGCAATTTTTTTTTTTGTATTTTTGTATTTGTGTTTTTTTTTTATCAGGCCAAGACTTTTTCAGTCATTACATTACTTTAGGCTTACGTAATGCATGCCTTATTTATAATTTTGCCCATTTATAATCTTTTCAATCGGCTGCCAAAAAGGAAGAGGTTCTCAATTAATCTGTATGTTTTTTTTATGTATGTTACTTGTTTACTCCGCCAATTGTGAATTTTTAGATTTTTTAATTTTTAATTTTTTTTATTTAAATGATTATTTTTTATAGGTAGGGTTCATCTCCAAGGTTTCTCCATTTAATTTGTATCAAGATCTGATGAGTATCTTATATGACAATAAATGTCTCAAACTTGCTACTGAAACTGACTCACGCCACATGGAAGCCGGTTGTTTTAGTTTATAAACTATCTTAATTATTGTCTGTCCTCCCGATTCTTAAATAAAAGGCACTACTGTAATAATATGATGTACCTAACATTGTTTTGGATGAAATATTTCAGGAAGGATATTCAAGGTGCTAAAATCTCACAAGGCAAAAAATGCAGACAATGTAAAGAAAAAAGATATTGATGCTCCGTCTGTATCTAATTTTACCCGAAATCTGGTTTCAGAAGACAGTTGCCAACCTATAGTGGTACAGGTAAATAAATTAAAAGTTACAATCTTTTTAATGCAAGCTTTTTGTCAAGAATTTATCACGAGTAATGAAAAGTACTAATGATACCGTACCATAGATTATATAATAGTTACTGAGTAACAGATGTTTCACTCCCCTACAAAAACACAATACCAACGCTTATTTCAGACAATACAAGCAAAAATGTGTCTAAGGCGCTCGACCTAGCGTTGTTATTATTTCGTTTAGTGCGCGCCTGATACGATGTGCATTAGTGAAGGGTTGACTCACGGAAATAAAAAAAAAGTTTACGAATTATTTTTATTTACCTCACGAAATAACATCAAAGTCCCTAACTAAAAGCGAATTTTAAGTCGAAAAAGTGAATTTAACGCCGTCTTATTTAGCTTCCAAAAGACCCCACAAACATACTAACGGGGCAAGCTTTTAATTATTACTTTTTTAATATATTATCCTAGGCTAGCGTTCGACCACCATCTCGCCTGGTGTGAAGCGACGATGTGGTCTAAGATAGTGAACACGCTAGGCCTAGAATACTCTGACTCTCAAGCAAGGGCTGTGTGCTGCTGAAACACCTTAAGGTTATGGCGGCACATTTTCTTCTTGATTAGTTAATTTATTTATTTGCAATAAAACCTTGTAATTAATCAATGACGCATCAACTTTCATGCATCATGCGTAATAAATTCTATCATACTAGCTATTAAAAACCACTTATTGTTATTTATTTTTAACCAACTTTCGAAAAGGAGGAGGTTCTCAATTGTCTTGTTTTATTTGTATGTTTGTTACGCGATTAATACTCCGCCAATTGTAAACAGATTTGAATGATTCTTTTTTTCATAGGTAAGGTTCATCTCCATGGTCCTATTTAAATTTTATCAAGATCTGATAAGTATCAAAACAATTTTTTCTCAAAGTCAATCATTTACACTTCTAAAGTGGTAACATATGTGTCTACCCCCTGTAACTTTTAAAGTATACGAGTGAAAAATGCTGTAGATCTCATTAAAAACTTTCAACAAAAATTGTTTTGAACGAGATATAGTCAGCAGTTTTTAAAATATAGCAACCGCAAACATAACAATGTTTTTCACACAAACACTATGAAAAACCAAGTTATCTTTTTGCTAGCGAAAAATTATAGTTATAAAATACTCCTCTGCTGTGTTACGGAACCCTACGAGTGCGAGTCCGACTTGCACTTGGCCACTTTATTTATTTTCTTTACTACTCTTGTTTCAGGTCAGCAGAAACATGATATTTACAAGTGAAAAAAACTGTCAAATCGAAAAACTGTTTGGTATAAGTCTAGAAACTCACACCAACAACAAAACACTAGTTATTGACGACTTTTTACCTGAAGCGCGAGCTATCTACAGCCCTGGAGTTAAAAAGGGATATTACTTGACCAAAATTAATGGCATTGATGTCAATTCGTACAATTTGAACAGTATTATACAAAGAGTGGCTGAAGATTATATCAATCCGAAGTTAACATTTCAGATACCAAGTAAAGACTGTAATATTAATATTGAGAAATTGTTGACGAACAAAAGTGCTCCAGATAATGCTTTAACTCAGTTCATAAAGGATTTGAAGTTTTCTGCTCTATACATTTGTTGCAATGAAATCGAATACAACAGCAATGATGATAAAGGAGTGTTATATTGCTACCCAAGGCCTTACAATCAAAACTTTTTGTACAATACTAGAGGTGCCTATGTTACTCTAAACCATTTGGCACCAAAGTTTTTAGGAACTAGCGAACCCATCTCATCAACCGTTCTCTTTAGCGAACAACTCATAAATATTACTTACACACAGAGGCATAACGATTTACTGCTTATTGCTTTCCCGAATAAAGAAGTTGATGTCTTTGCTGCTAAGAAAGCTATTCTAGACATTGTGAGAGTGCTAGAACTTTTGTATGGATCTATAAAGGCGTGCTTTACAAAGCCGAACAATGTTGACAAATTGGATAATTTGTTCTCATGCATATTTGTCAATTTACTGCAGACTAAACCTAAAGGGGATAGTTTGATGAAATCTGTATGCTTTGAAGATTATTTAGCAGCGCATTCAGTGTGTTTACCTCTAGAAGTTAAAGTACAGGTGGATGATGCTATAACCGAGTTAGAAGCAGCTGACTATAGAGAATGGGTATGATACTTTATTATTGCTCTTATTAAGATTTTAATCTAATTTAAGAGGCCTGGTGGTGCATTGGAAGAACTTAATCCCAGATTTTTATTGCCAAATGCAGGTGTTTTTTAAACAACTTGAGGTTCGTTTAACCATTTTTTTCTCAAAAATTTGAAAAACCATTTTTTTTTCTCAATGTCAATCATTTGAAAAATAGACACTTCTAAAGAGGTAATATGTGTGTGTGTGTGTCCCCCTCACTTTTAAAGTAAGGGAGTGAAAAATATAAAAAATGTATATATTGTAGATCTCAAGAAACACTTTCAACGAAAATTGGTTTGAACAAGATATAGTCAGCAGTTTTTGAGATATAGACAACATAACTTTGTTTTTCATACAAACACTATGAAAAACAAAGTTAATTTTTTTCTACCGAAAAAATATAGTTATAAAATACTCTACTGTGTTACGGAACCCTACGAGTGCGATTCCAACTTGCACTGGGCCATTTTATTTATTCCTAACTCACTTTAGCATAACAGGTTACGCATGATTTTAAATGGCATAAAATTAAGTTCAAAAACTAAAACCCGACTACTGAAAAATTATGTTAAATTATATATTTATTTAGGTTTTTAAACTAAATATTATCTCAGATCGAAATATAAATAAAAACACAACAATTTTCAGACGGAAGACATAGACAATTTCCAAAGATTATACACAGTTATTGGAGCGTGTTTGTTCTATTCTGGACACTTGCTCAGCTCCCACCTACAAGATGAAGACTTAAAGGAAATTAACGCGTATTTGAAGCTCAATGGACTCCTGAAACTAAGCATGGAGCAAGAATTAGAAAAGCTCATTGTTTGGAAAGAAGTTTTTGTGAATGAGCATAGGAAGCAGAGTAAAAGTGATGCTTTTGAATATAGGTAAGCGATTCCATAGTGCAGTGATGAGAGTTCGCAGAACGGATAACTACCGTTCTGCGTGTCACACACATCTCCACTTAGTCTGTGGTGTCATAGTATTCTTTTTAACTGACTTCCAAATAAGAGTAGGTGTTCAATTCGTCGAAATATTTTATTTTTTATGTATGTTCTCCCCCATTTAATCAAAGTCTACTGAACCGATTTTGAAAATTCTACTTATGTTTGCAAGAGTACACTTTCGAGGTGGTTCCATTTAAATTTCATCGAGATCTGATGAATACCTCCAGAGATATGGCGATAAAAATCTCAACTTCCTACTTAAACTGACATGGCATGTACCGGCGGTACTCCGCCGGCGTTGACGAAAGTTTAGGACAACATATAGTGACTGCTCACGCGTGCGCAACGTATATTATTATTCAAATGACGGGATAACTGCGCATTCGTATTCTATATTAGAAACGATTTAAGTTTTTCATAGTCACCTAATATTTTTCATTTTTTTATGCTAACAATACTAAAATGACAAGACGGCATAACAATCACTTTCTCGACTTCAAATTTAACTCTCAGTTAGCAATTTTGATGTTATTTTGTGAGGTAAATAAAAAGAATTTGTAAACTGTAATTCGTTTTTTTTTCGTTGAGTCAACCCTTTACTGTATCGTGCGCGCGCCGGTACATCGCGCGCTGAACGAAGTTATAACAACGCTAGGTCGAGCGCCTTAGACACATTTTTGCTTGTATTGTCTGAAATAAACGTTGGTATTGTTTTTGCAGGGGAGTGAGACATCTGTTACGTTGTAACTATTATATAATCTGTGGTTAGGTTTCTTATTTTTGTTCTTCTGGTATACAAATTGATTCTATCACTTTATTATGATTGTAAAGCTAAAGACAGTTTTTTTTTCTTTCAGAATACCAGACGGGCGTTGGTTTCTGCTAATTGTGGGCAGAGGTCATTTTATACTGGCCACTTTAATGGAAGCAGGCGGCTGTACTGAAGATGTAAGCATTGTTATGACCATTAACAATAAAGTTCCTGAAAATACTGTTTAGCTTGTGGAAGGGCTTTTATTTTATCAAATGTATTTTACATCTCTCATATTCTGGGGCTTGTAGGTAACCAATTAGCGCTCTATGGTAATAATGTAGCTAGAAAAGCCCTAGGGCGGTAAGTATTTAAAAAAAATCTTCACTCTTTCAAAAAGTTCGCGTACATCTAACCATCATACTGGCAATAGACATCATGCATTCAGCCCAATGACAAAACAGGTCACTTCGCTATTCAGCCTTGTCTTCGTATGAGTATAATAGTCATCAATTTTAAATATCGAACGGCGAAGCTCAATTTCATTCTTGAAAACAAAAATTTAAAAAAAGATGAAAAAAAGCGGGAATAGAAAACTTATACTTTAAATATTGTTTGTTTTTGGGATTTTTTTATAATTACGTGCTAATTAGGAAAAAAACATGAGTTCAATGCAAGTGGTGAAGAAATAAGCTGCACTCCTAATTCAATGAAAATGGAAGCTGAAGCAACAATTAACAATATTTTGCCTGAAAGTTCTAAAGAGAGATATTTGAAAACTTACGACGAGTTCATGAAGTGGCGAAAAGAAAAACGAGTAAAATCTTTATCTGAGACTGTATTCTTAACATACTTTAGTGAGCTATCAAAAAAACGGCAGCCATCTAGTTTGTGGTGCATTTATTCAACGTTAAAAGCAACTATGAGTACTAAACACGACATCAATATCAAAAACTTTTCAAAATTTATAATCTTTTCTGAAAAGACAATCAGCTGGGCACAAAAGCAAAAAGTCAAAGGTTTTTACAGCGCAAGACGTGAAAACATTCATAAATGAAGCCCCTGATGACATATATTTAGCTGTTAAGGTACGTAAAATAACAAATCACATAATGGTAATACTTCATCATTAATCTTTTAAATTCTTACAATCCTATAAAACATACTTATTTTTATATATCGCTTGTTTCAGGTGGTTCTTATCTTCGGTATAACTGGCGCATGCCGAGGTATTGAATTGACAAATATAACAATAGAGAACATAGAACAACAGGGTCAGTTGTTAGTAATTAAACTACCGAACACAAAAACTAAAATTGACCGAACATTTGTAGTTCCTCAAGAATTCTCTGAATTCGTACAAAAATACAGAAATCTTCGTCCTAAAAATGTAAACACCAACCGTTTTGAAGTACCACCAAAGCAAATGCTACAAACAAGTTATTGGAAAAACTACCATCAGAAGTATGCCGAAGCAAATCGCAAGTTATATAAAGTTAGCCAACCCGGAATTGTACACAGGTCATTGCTTCCGGAGAACATCGGCTACACTTTTAGCCGATGCTGGGGCTAACTTAACCACTATAAAAAGGCACGGTGGATGGAAATCCAGCAAGGTGGCTGAAGGTTACATTGAAGATTCCATACAAAATAAAAGTAAAATTACCAACCAAATAACGGAAACTATTCAGCTTTCAAAAAATGAAACATCTTTCTCAAGAGATGATCCGCAACCATCGACTTCTGCTGAAGAAAGCTTCATCCCGTCAGATTTTGTCCATGACCAACAAATATCACAATCTCAAACTATTAACATACCCAAAAAACACCTGTCCCTAAAATTTGAAGATTGTTCTCATTTCACTATAAATTTTAACTAATAAAATGTTTTATTCTTGTAATGCCGGTTTTTTTCTACCTCACAATCGAGATGTAAAGCAGAATTGTTAGACCCCGGAAACTATAGGCGCCCTCGCTGCGCTCGTGCTCCTAAATATCTCGGGCTGCAATTGATGCCTTACAGCCCTTGGCTACTAATTACTATTTATAACAAAGTCTCCAGTTAAATTACAGGGCATATGAGCCTTAAAATCTGTATGTCTTGAGTTAACAGGCGCAGGACAGTGAGTTTCACGAAGATTTCCAAGCCACTGAAACTTTGTAATGAATTTCGTTTTTTATATTATTTATTTTTGGTTTGGAAATACCTTAATACCTTGTCATTATAATTTTTATTGGGCAATAAGTAGTTAGTGTGAAATGCTTTATCTTTTAGACAATAGTTACGTAGCTATTTTCTACCTTTACCTGCTACGAATAAATAATAAGTCAGGAAGTCTAATTCAGAACAAATTCCACACAAAAAGTGGCCCTCCTTCAAACTAAAACGACGTAGATTCAAAATAAGAATCATTTTCGAAATTACAAATGATTGGCTTGGAAATTGATTTAAATTCGGAACGAAAGCAGGGATTGGTTCGCGCACGTGTTGCAATGTCTGTTATGACAGTTGAGTCAAACAAGTAAACTAATGACGCGCTGGACACGACTTTTAACCCCGCCTGCTTGGACACGACTTTTGTTGGGTAATTTTTTTAATGCAGTTCCATTACCTGACTTATTATTTATTCGTAGTTTACCTGGTCCTAATCTAACACAAACTTTATATTTCTAGTTACTAATCTTTTTAGGTGACACGTCTATCGCTTTGGTGTCTTGGATTCCGGGCCTGAGCTTGTTAAAACTTTTGTTGAAGTTCTAGAACACAGGTAACTTTTGCATGCAATGTTAAATAAGGGCCATTTCATTGAATGAGGTTAGTCTTAACTCTGACTTAAGCTGCTATTGGTTGAATTGAGCTATCAGTCGAAACTTAACCAATCGCAGCTCAGCAGAACGTGAGATAAGTGCATTTAATATTCAATTTCACTGCCAAAATGGGTTTTGGCTTAAATATGCCTTTCTAGTGTTATTTTTATTTATTTTAAATTTTGTTTTATAGGCAGGTAGCGTTTGACCGCTCTATCTCACGTGGTGGTAAGCGATGATGAAGCAGAGCCTAGAATACTCTGTCTATCTGTTAAAACTGGTGGCCCCCTTAAACAACCACACTATAAAGTTTCACAGTTTTCACATTCTTGATTCACCCCTTCCTAATACCCATATCGTATATACACCCTTATAAATTACATCATATCATATATACACCTTTATAAAGAACCTACATGCAACATTTCAGGGAATTTCAATTCCACCATTAGAGAGAGAGAGAGAGGTTACTAGTTACGTAGTATTTATATTCTCTTTGGTTACTAGATTCTACATTCATAAACATCAGCGCTACCCAATCAGATTACGTTATTTCTATGCGTTCTCGGCGGTTAGCCAATCAGCGCTCGCTATCGATAGACCAACATATATTTCTAACATATTGGATGTCTCTGCAATTCTTATATCTAAGGTTTACCTTCAATGTTGGTCGAGCCGTTTACGATGTGAAGAATTAATCAACATGTGAATTAATATTGAAAAAAAAAACTAAAAACCCGACTGCATGAAAAATGAATATTCAACCGACTTCCAAAAATAAGGAGGTTCTAAATTCGTCTGTATGATTTTTTTTTTGTATGTTACGTGATTACTCCGTCAATTGTGAACCGATTCGAATGATTCTTTTTGTAATCAGTAGGGTACGTTTTCGATGTGGGTGGTCCCATTGTAATTTCATCGAGATATAAAAAGTATCTCCAGAGATATAAACGTATCAAACTTGCTACTGAAATTGACTCACCGGGCATTGAAGTCGGTTGTTTTCCTTTTTAAACTATCTTAATTATATATGTTTTTTTTAGCATTTCTCATTTCAACTCTTTATTTTGGTACCCCACTCGATAGGTTTTAAAGAAATACATATTTTTTGATGACATAATATGACACCCCAGATTGCCTTCAATCTTTACATAAGTACCACTGACTACCAAGTGTCACTTTCATAATTAAGACCATCTAACAACCCCTCTCAAGCTTAAATCCAATCTCTTTAGGCTACAGAGCGTGCCAAAGAAATATACATACATACGAGTACATATACTCGAAAACATAATCCTCCTTCTCGGCTAAAAAGCTGACATGGTATTTCACAGGCTATAGGCGCTACCCCACCTTCCCCATTCTACGTGGAAGAATGCGAGAGCTGCCTAGAACTGCTTTACGATGTGGGTTTAGACAAGCACTTGGCCGCTTGGTTCTCTTCGAACACCCAGCCTCAGGTCGAAACCTCGCCCGAGTACCTTACCAAGTATGGAAGAAAAATGAGAGATATTACTTGTAAGTATGAAAAACATCATAGTATCTGCTTTAGTAGTTTAACGCCCCCTTAGAGCTTAATGCCCGTTCAAGAAGATTTTGAAAAACGCGTAGTGGGCACTTTTAGACAGCCACTAATTTCCGAATTATTGACTGTATCTTCATATACCATCAGGGTTGGGACCCTGATTTCTGTAAGCTATCTTTATCGACTTATTAGTAAGCCTCTTGACTTTGACAGCATAGGTGTGTACGTAGACTTTATAGGCGATGCTGATAGCATCTCGCACTTTCTAAATTAGCGAAATGCGAAGAACCGGGCTGCTTGAAGAATTGGTGCCCGAAAGAGAATCACTCTTTCACCAATTCTTCAAAGTACTCGTGTATTTTAAATATCAAAAAAGTGCAAATTTCCACAATATAAAAAAAATCAGCATTATAAAGTTGTAGATAAAAAATAATCATTAATTTCCAGCACTTAAACCAGATTCAAACCTAAAATCGTCCACTCTAAAACTATCCAAGCCTGACGCAAAGCGACGTCACAACTCCTCCGAGCAGATCAACACAAGTTCAACAAGCGAGCAGTCAGCGAAGTACGGCAGTCACCACAGTCTGTACTCTCCGTGGTACAACTCTCAGAAGTACGCACAGTCCAGCTTGGACGTCAGCTACTCAGAGGATTCTAACAGTTTGAAGAGTAACAGGTAATGAAAATGTATACCTTATTAGCGACCCGCCCCGGCTTCGTACGGGTAGAGAATATATGCCTACATTTTTTGTGTTAGCTTGTTGCGTCAAGTAGGAATTAACATCCTCAACAATCATCGTAATATTTTAACCAATTTACACAAAACCTTAACCTTACAAATTATTCTTCTAATCCTTCCTCATGAATCACTACATCTTTTTGATTATACTTTATAGGCTAGCGTTTGACCACTATCTCACTTGTTGGTAAGGGATTATGCGGTCGAGGATGGTAACACGTTAGGCCTAGAATGGGAACTGGCTCTCAAAGATAGCTGTTGGAACACATTAGATGTTTGGCGACAGATTTTCTAACCTGAGGGTGGTAGCTGGCCACGCGGACACTAGATAGTGTCCTACCACCATGCGGGGGTTCTTGGTTTCTTAATAATGTCCTACCACGCGGCGGGCATGCGGCATTTTTTTTATAATATATAGTGATGATTGATGTTTTTTTGTTTGAGATTGTTGCAATGGATTGATGTTTTTCGTTGAATCTTTCTATCGCGATACCACAAAGCTGAAAGACAATTCTTTAATGAGTGCGTCTTACCTGTAATAACAATGCAGTCAAGACGTGGACTTTTGATTGTGCGACTCTATGGAATGGGCTATGCTCGGGGTATTTCTGAAGGATCGAATTCGAAATAAAGTCATCCGAAAGAGAACCAAAGTTATCGATATAGCTCAAAGGGTTAGCAAGCTAAAGTGGCAGTGGGCTGGTCACATTTATCATAGAACCGATCGTTAGGGTGGACTTGTTCTAGAGTGGAGACCACGGCTCGGTAGGACTCCAGCTAGGTGGAGCGATGATATACGCAAGCTGGCTGGCAACGGTTGGAAACAAAGAGCTGAAGATCGAGCTCAGTGGCGTGCCGTAAGAGAGGCCTATGTCCAACAGAGGACTAATACCGACTGTTAATGATTATGATTTTAAGTGTAATGTGATGTTTTAAAACTTTTTATTAAATACCACTGACCGCCGTCACACTTGATGTGAATTAACTCTTGCTGTAGTGTGTGACTCAAATTATTATTCTTTACGTTTCAATAAAAAAGGTGAAAAGAAAATCAACGATCAATGAAAATGTTGTGAGAAAATTACCGGCTTAGTAAGCCGGCAGAATATTGATACTGGGCATGCTGTATCAATGGTTATAACACCAGGTGCTACCAACCTCTAGTTGGAAAATCTGTCACCAAACATCTAACGGTGTGTTCCGAGAGCTGTCTTTAAGAGCTAGTTACCACTCTAGGCGTAGCGTATTACCATCCTCGACCAAATCGTCATTTATCTACAAGGCAGATAGTGGTCAAACGTTAGCCTTTCTATGACATAATCTATATATATACTTAATAAAAAAACAATTATGAATTGCAGTGAAATCAGCGAAGAGCGTGTTCAAGGCAGACGGGCAGACCGAGAGAGGAACAGAAGGGACTCTTCGGGGTCTGACTCAGACTGGGATCGACAGGTGAATGTGAACCAACTATTAAGTTCATTTCAGATCAGACTACGCTATAATATATAGCTTAATAGCATATAGTTTATAGCGCAACAATATCGCTCACCATACATTTATTATGAACACGTTCACTCTTAGGTGTACTATATATTATTGGGTTGCTATTAGCTATGAAATTGACCGATGTGCTGTGCTATATCGCGCACCTGCCAGATTGGATAATTCTCCCCAAATTTGGAGGTTTTTTAACTTATTTTCTTATAATGATGTATCTACATGACAAGGATATCTCACTACCATTAAAATCTAGCCTAAAATATGAAGCGAAACGTTTTGTACGGGTAGATGGAATGTCCACCATAAAGCGATGGTGGGACTAATTTGTGCAATTAGATGGCACACCCTCAGCAGGGCTAGCATGGCAAGGGGACTATTTTGTCTTTCCACCTATCCGTGTTTTGTTTGGTGGAGAAGGCAAATTATAAGTAAAGTTTTTCGACAATTATAAACGCCCGCTGACTTTAAATCAATTCCTTGTTTAAACTTTTTAATACGAAACAAAATCAAAACTCGGGCTGAAGCTTAACGCTTCACCGAGCGTTTAAATTGTTGTGTTGATCTCCTGTCACTGGCGGAAAACAGGGAAATAATTTTGTCTTTCCCCAGGGATAAGGGCATGCTAGCCCTGCTGAAATGTCAACTGAGCTTGCCATATGTTATACTTGCTTGCGATTATATCGCGTAATGTGAACGCCATGCTATATACTAGCTTATGACTTATATATAATCGCTTTATGACGTGTCACGCTATACTGTATAGCGGTATAGTATAGCGTAGTCTATACAAATACAAATTCTTTATTGACATACTGTATAGTTTACACAATACATATTGAATCCATAGACTCCTGAACTAGCATAGCTGTGTCTCAGGAGCCTGTGGCTTCTGGTCTGAAATGCGCTTTACAAGTATTATAGCTCATCCTACTGATATTATAAACGCGAAAGTTTGTAAGAACGTATGGATGTATGTTTGTTACTCTTTCACGCAAAAACTACTGAACCGATTGAGCTGAAATTTGGTATGTAGATACCCTAGACCTTGGAATAACACATAGGATACTTTTTATCCCGATATTCACACGGGAACGATGTCTACGTGGGTAAAACCACAGGGCACGGCTAGTTCTCTATATTCTAACTCATTCGACAATTTTACGTTTCTTTAAAATCATGATCTATCCAGAGAGGATTTTTTTAATGATATAAGGTAACAGGACAAGCACCACTCTCGCCTGATGGTAAGCGATGACGTCTACCTATTACAGATACAGTGGCATGCAATTTCTGGCACTGCGCCTGTTACCTTGAGACAAAGATGTTGAGTCACATGCCCTGTAATTTCACTAGACACCTTGCCATTTTAACCGAAAAACATTCCTATTTCACGGCTGAAAATTAATTGGCAAAGTGGTGGTACCGCCCCAGGTGGACTAGCAGAAGCCCTACCACTACAAAACGAAGTAACGAGATGTGTCCTTTTACGGTATCTACTTAGTATCGATTCCAAAGTATCGATCCAAAAAATACTTGGAATCGAAAGTAAAGTACATCACTAGGAAGTTAAACAACAAAAAATCGCCTGGTTTAAACCTGGTATTATTGTTTTATTTAAAGTATTTTGGTTTTATAGGATGGTAGCAGAGCAAGTGGGAGCATCGATATGTCCGACATAAGAAAGTCGCTATTGAATGAAATCAACCATGTCACAGCGCAAAGGTAAACTCGAATATGACTCGATAAAACTCGAAAATCAGTTGGGTACATAAAGGTATACTTGTTAGTCCTAGTCATACCAAAAGCCTCTGATAGATACAATAAGTTATTAGAACTAGTTTTATCGCACTTACAGGAAAAAATCTGTCTAAAAAACACTTCAACCGACTTCCCAAATAGAAGGAGGTTTTTGTATGTTTATGTATGTTACGCGATTACTCCGTCAATTGTGAACCGATTTGAATTTTTTATTCGGTAGGGTTCGTTTCCGAGGTGGTCCCACTGTAATTTCATCGAGATTTGATAAGTATCTCCAGAGATATGACGATAAACGTCTCAAACTTGCTACTGAAATTGACTCGCGGGGCATGGAAGTCGGTTGTTTTAGTTTTTAAACTATTTAAATTATTATTGGAGAATTTTACGATAACGTCTCCATTGTATTAAGACGCTTATAATGGTGACGTAACACCAAGATGCGACGCGCGCTTTTAAAGGTAGTGATACGAACTATAACTTTATTTACTACATCAAAAGATACAAATTTCATTGAGGTATTCGCTGCGTCGCGATAACCCACGTGGTACAAAATAGGACTTTGTTTACGAAATAAGACACACTTTTCATTGAGATAATTCAGCGTCTCGAAACCACAAGCAACATCGCGTCGCGTCGCGTCTCGCTGTGAACTGACCCTAAATGTTTTAAACATCAAACCCTTAAAATCAAAATATTATTCAAATCAAAAATCAAAATATTATTACTATAATGTCTATCTAAAACTTTCTGAGCTTATTTCAGAAGGTATACAATTAATTATGTAGATACTTGAATGTGAATTTAAATTCCATCATATACACTATGTATGTATTTATTTTAAAATAAATTTAATTTACATAGCGATATGTCTGCTTTCAGAATAACAGCAGGTGAAGATAACGTCCTCTTCCATTTCATTCAACTTGAATCCGAGAAAGGAGTCCTCTTAGCTCCGATCAAGAACATAGAAACTCAAGCTAACAACGTCCTTTATTCCTACATCGTGAACATATTCAAATCTGCAAGTAAAAAGATACATGATACACTACAACACGGTATAAGGTAAGAAACCCTCAACATTATGTATATAAACTTATAGATTTACAGAAGTAAATAAATAAGTAAATACGTGTTGCAGGATTTTTGCAAGGGGTTGGTAAAAAAGTCTGAAAATCAATCATATCATATCATTTATTTTTTTATTTAGGTACATTGTACACTTATGAATGTCAAAAACAAAAAAAAAAACAACAACTCATAACAAATAATATCAAAAACAATTAAATTTAACCATACAATAATGTCATCTATAAATATATTAAATTAGTTGGAATTGTTACATTTAATATTTTGCAAAAATGTTTTGTCACATAAGTAATAATTTACTGTGTAGTATGCTCTGCTCAATAACAGTTTTTTTAATATGAAATTTGATTTGCTTTTCATTCAAATTAGTTAACCACTCCGGCATAATATTATGAAATCGTACACAATAGGCATGACGACAGTATCAAAAAATCGAAGATTTGATGATTTTAAAGGAAAATACATATTAAAACAATTTAAAACACTGGTTTAGTTGTATATAAAAAGTTTCAATAAAATAAAACATTAAAATACTGCAATCGGCCATTTTGATTGAAACACCAATCACAGCGCATGACGTCACGCCTATGACCTCTTATGAGGTTCTCTTGAAAATGTTATTAAATTTTGGAAAACCCATGTGTATTCATCATCACAGATTATATAATAGTTACTACGTTAAGTATGTCATTAACCATATGCGTGACGTCACAGCCGACGCCATGACACTTGTGAGCTGTTTTTGCGCACTACTGAAAAAATATTAGAAAAGTTGCTTTAAACTTCGTTAAATTTAAGTTAATTACCGAAATATAGGTTTTTTCCTGAATAGTAAATGTGTTCCCACATTACGGAAGAGGATTTCAAAATCTTTCGTCACGCCTATTAGCTACAAATGATTTGTTAATTTTAGATAGTCTTGTTGTTGGCATTACTAATTTATATTTATTACTTTTATTATACGTATGAATATCACAGTTTGCTTTATACTTATGTAAATGTTTACGGACATACACTATATTTGTCAAAATGTAGAGACACGGCATTGTCAAAATACCTGTAGTTTTAAAGAACTCCCGTAATGAATACCTACTTCCTAAACCATAAATCGCTCTCACTGCTCTTTTCTGTAAAATGAAAATACGGTTAGCGTCGGCAGCATTGCCCCATAGCATTATGCCGTACGACATCAATGAATTAAAGTAGAGTAGTTCTAGCAGTCTATTTCCCTTAGTCACGCAATATCTTGAAAACGGGTGAACCGATTTGGCTTTTACTTCTTTGATGTCTTGTATGATATAAAGATTTTTACAAAATAAAAGTTTTAAGTAAATAAAAGAAGTCCTTAACGCGGGCGAAGCCGCGGGGCACTTCTAGTATAACATAATAAGCATTCTAACAGAAAGCGACCTAAATTCCATTTTTTATTTGTAGTTTTTATTTTTATTTTTAGTCATAATTAATATTTTAGTTTTATTAAGGCTGAGTTGCATCATCTTACTTTAACTATAACAAACGTCAAAAATCTGTAAAAATCCATGTAAAAACACCGGTTAATAGTTATAATTCCGTTTAAAGTAAGATGATGCAACTCAGCCTAAGTTATTGAATGGTACATTTTGTAGCATTCTATTCTAACTACATAAGACGCATTTTTCGTAGAAAGATTCATTGGTGGAGAAGTCGTGTACCATGCACACAGAAATAAAAAAAAGAAAATGCGTAGCAATGTATCTTTCTACGCACTTCCATTTTATTTTATTTAGAAGTTAGAAGTGAAACTTCCTTCACATTCAAATATTGAAATTTAGATTTACGCGTACGTCACTTCCGTTCATTTGGATCGTGACGCTACGACGTGACGACTTTAAATTTTACCACAGTGCGGCTAAAGAAGTTACACTTTAAAACAGATAAATTGAGAGCCTCCTCATTTTGTACAAAATCTGTTAAGTGTATTTTTTTATAGTAAAAGGTAACAAGTCAAGCACGACGCTCACCTGATGGTAAGCAATGACGTCTACCTATAAGAAAGAAAGAAAGAAAGAAAAATCATTTATTTGACATAACACATTAAAATACTTACTAAAACAATGAAACAAGAAAAAACAAGAAACAATGTGAGGTGTCAAAAAGGCTTGTCTCAGCACATTATGTCTAGATTTACACCTGGACGCTGATTTTCAGATACAGCGGCATGCAACATTCTGAACTGCCAGAATTTTGCATGTCACTGCACTGCGCCTGTTACCTTGAGACATAAAGATGTTGAGTCTCCCTGTAATTTCACTGGACACCTTGCCATTTCAACCGAAAAACATTCCTATTTCACGGCTGAAAATTAATTGGCAAAGTGGTGTTACCGCCCCAGGCGGACTAGCAGAAGTCCTAACACTACATAAGTGTATTACTTACATACGTCTATTTAAATTAAATTGATTTATTAATTAAATTTAATTTTATTTCAGATTCAAAAGAAACCACGCCCCATGCAACCCGCTTAACAAAATCCTAGTGGCGGTGAAGGAACACGGGATGTTGTTCCAAGTCCCGCCGGATATTTTATATCAAGCGGGCGTTAGCAGGAAGAATACAGAACCATTCCAGTTTTGGGTTGTCGGGTAATGAGAATCAAAAGAAAAAAACATTGCTTATGAAACCTAGAGTAAATATTTAATAAGATAAGTTGTAGAAAAGACGAAGAATTGACAATTGCATGTATTACAGTATTATATTTCAAACCTACCCAGTTTGCAAAACGGGTTAGGATAAGTGATTATCTGCTTTGAAATGTCATCTATATCCCTCTCAACAAGGTCGATCCCATCTTAGACCACGTTGTCACTTAGCATCTGGTGAAGTAGTGGACAAGTGCATTTTTGTCCGGCAATTTAAAAAAAACTTACTTTAAACTGTGTTCAGATCGTGAAAGTTTAAAGTGTACAATTAAAGGTGTCTTCCAACACAAGAATCCTTATTGCTGGTGAATTATAAAGGAATTTTTATATCTCTATCTCGCCTGGTGGTAAGCGATGATGTGGTCGAAGATTATGAACACGCTAGGCCTAGAATGGTCTTAACTCTCAAGGTCATTTAGGTTCAAGGTTTTCAAAATCAAAATCAAAATCAAAATTATTTATTTGCCAGAATATGGTACAAATAGGTCTTAATATTCTTTTAGCCAACATATTCTACCGTTGCCGGTGTACAAATACTTTGCAAGCAAAATCATTATAATTTAAATTAATTAAACAATTCCAGAACAAGATTATATTACATTACTCTTACACGCATGCTGTGTATGAGTATAACGATACATTTATATTATTATGAACATTATTATTATTATTTATAACTAACGACTGTCAAATGTCAATTGATTGTTGTTTGTCAAAAAGTGTGGTCAAAAAGGTTTCTGTTATTATGATGTAAAGGGACCTAGGATGATGGATTATAATGGATGGCGTCAAAACTTTGGCAGCATGTCCATTTTCTGTTTGTGTTAGTGTCTAGAACTGCTAGAGTGTGCCTGAGTAGGGAAGTGATCGCTAGTGTAGAACACATCGATAAAAAGGTGAAAAATGTAGAAAACTAAAACTTATGTAAAAAGAAAACAATTTATGTGATAAAATACGTAGTTACTTTATTGAACTTATGGAAATTACTTATTGATAAAAAATGCTACAGTACTTAACTGTAATTAGGCAACCTTAAATCTGGCGGTATAGATTTCTTAGCTTTTCTTTAACACAAATCTTAAATGTTTTTGCCTTTTCAATACGTCAATTAAATATTACAAATTTGAGCTACAGAGCTAATTATACTTCTATACTAATATTATGAAGAGGTAACATGTATGTTTGTATTGAGTTAGCTCAAAAACTACTGGACTACAGGACTATTATTTTTTTCTCTCATATATAAATATATATATGGTCTTTTAGAATGAACATAGGCTATATATTATCCTGTTTAAAAGATAGGTATATTCGTGAAGACCTATTTTACAACTTAAGTCGCCAATAAAACGGTCGAGAAAACACGTTTTTTACGAAAGATGATTAATCTGAAATAGATGTAAGAAAGTATGTATCGAAGAGTGGTACAACTTAATAAGACCTACAAAAAAGTCCGCAATAACATATGTCTATCGCACAGACTCACAGTAACTATTTTAATCTTTATTTTTTAATAAAAAATGTTACAGAACTTTCAAGGCTATTTTCTTCTATACAGTAATAATCCTTATTTGAATAATTACGCTAATTATCTTGGCCCAATATCATAGATTAAAATTGTCCTTTACAGTATATAATTTATATCAAAATACTAGAAGTGCCCCGCGGCTTCGGTCACGTACAATAAGTTTTTATATATTTAATTATAAATAATAAATTATATCCGCGGGGAATTTTTAGAAAATGCTTTCTCAGCGGCAACCTACGTCATAACAACTATCTGCATTTTAAATTTCAGCGCAATCCAAAACAGTATTGATTTTCAGACTTTGTTACCCCACTGCACCCTCTTAGGGTGGCATTTTGAAAAAGCCTGAAACTCGTATTTACTTATTTATTTACAGAAGTACGGTTTGTGTGAAATGTCGAATAAAATGACTATCCAAACTTTAAACCCCCGTTTCATCCCCTTAAAGAGTGAATTTTGAAAAATCTTTTCTTCACGGATACTTATGTTAAAAGAACTATCTGCATGCCAAATTTCAGCGCAACCCGAAACAATATTGGTTTTCAGACTTCGTTACCTCATTTCACTCTTTTAGGGGTGGAATTTTGAAAAAGCTTGAAACACGTATTTACTTATTTTTTTACTGAAGCACTTGTATGAAGTTTCGAATAGAAAAGACTATCTAATCTTGTTTATCCATACATACTTTGAACCTCCATTTCACCCCCTAACGGGGTGAATTTTGAAAAATCCTTAGTACACCCTTGCGTACTAAGACAAATATACTCTTTAAATTTCTCTGTCAGTCAGTCAGTATGTCAGGACAAAGATTCTTATAGTATTAGATAAATTATCATATAAAACTACGCGCATCGCAAATAATAAAAAATATGCAGTGAAACCACAAATTAGGCCATACTTACTTTGTAAACATTAATCAGCTTTTTTATTGTAAAAGGTAACAGGACAAGCACAACTCTCACTTGATGGTAAGCGATGACGTCTACCTATTACAGATACAGCGATACAGGAAAATTCTGGCAGTCCAGAATTTGCATGTCACTCCACTGCGCCAGTTACCTGGAGACATAAAGATGTTAAGTTTCACATGCCCTGTAATTTCACTGGACACCTTGCTATTTCAACCGAAAAACATTCCTATGAAAATTAATTGGCAAAGTGGTGGTACCGGTCCAGGCGGACTAGCAGAAGTTCTACCACTACAGAAAAATTAGCTCATCTCTTTTGTAAATGCTAACGATATAAAGTAATTTGATGTCAATATAGTATGATCTATTGTATCATCATCATCATCAGCCAGTGTCAGTCCACTGCTGGACTGTAGGCCTCTCCCAAGATGCGCCACTGAGCCCGATTTTCAGATCTTCTTTTCCAATCACTGCCCACTGCATTGCGTATGCCGTCTCTCCACCCTCTCACAGGACGTCCTATGCTACGTTTGCCGTTTCGCGATCTCCACTCTCCAATACTCAAAATTTGAAATCACCCCGACTGATCTATGTATAATCTATAATGAAAATTAAAAATATTCCAATGAGTCTAAATACGACATCTCAGCTGTAAGTTGGCGAGGAGTTGAGAATTCAGCAGATTCCAGAAGATGTCCCAGCATCATGTCAATGCTTCAGTGTCCTTTGTCGTTGAAGAAAAGGATACCGAATTTCGAATTAATCAATATGAAAGTTGAATTCATAGCCAAATCAACTAGAAAAATGCTACTACTACTACTTTTACAACGGCTAAACAGATTTTCATGTATCAGAGCTTATAACACTTTCGATTAAAACACTTTCAAAACCGCTTCATCATCCTTCATTGCGCGCAGAGGAATATTATAGGAAGACTTATAGGAAGACTTTCTATCTTGACTCCACTAGCTTCTATTCTTTTCCGTTTCCTCGGTGTCAGTTCCAGCTTGATTGATAATCTAGTAGGTACAAAATTGATTTTTCAAAATGTTTAGAACAAAGTTTGAAGTGTTTAGTTGGATCCTAATTTTCACGCCTTACTGCCTTTATCCACTTGATTGGATTTTCGGACATTTTGGAAACCTACAAAAAAATGATATAATATATTAATGTGGTAAACTGTGACACATTTTTCATAAAAATATATAATATATTGGCATTATCATAAGTAATAATAGATTGAATACGAGTAAGTATAAGTGCTGATTATATAATTAGGTACCTAGTTACTACTAATTTTGCGCATAATTACTTTGATCACTTTTTATAATATTTTAAGATCGTTCACAAAACGAAAAAACCAACTTCAAATGCCACGCTATCCATTTTCAGTATAAAGTTGGAGGTGTTTATGTCCATATCTCTGGAGATACTTATTAGAATTCAAAAAATGTACAATGGGACCAAACGGGCAGAATAATCTATCGAAAAAAAAAAATTTCCAATCCGGTTAAGAACTTGCGGAGTTATGAGATAACAAACATAAAAAAGGCGAACTGAGACACTCATCTTTTTATTGTGAAGTCTGTTAAAAATGTTCAAATTTCGTTCTAATCAAGGCCCTAAGTTCCATCCTTAAAAAAAATCTTCATATTATAAATCAACTAGCTAGGTCCCGCGGCTTTGTCCGCGTTTAATGACAGCGGCAACATGCGCGTGGGCTGTGCGCGGTAGAAAACACTGCTTAATTTGCACATTCCCTATTTTAATCAGATATTGTTCCCTATTTCATTAGCTTCAATTTTAATTTCGCGGAACTTTATTTTTTTCTAAAATAAAAGTAGCCAAGTTACTTGGTAGTTAATATTTTAACATCAGCATTTTACTAGTGAAAGTCCCGTTAAATTGGTCCAGTCATTTCAGAGATAAACCGGAACAAACAGACAGACAGACAAACATTTAAAATTTTGTTTTTGATGTAAGTACCGTATATTCTTTCATATGCATTTAGTGAAAAGCTGTTAATTTGAAATTACAAACAGACACTTCAATTTTTTTATATGTATAGAATTAGTGTAAAATGTATATAAACGATTTATATATTTATATAGTGTAATATTATAATATTACACTTAAAGGAATTTATATATTCCTTTTTATAAGGGTATCAACTATATTTATCGACAAAGTTTTGGAGGGTTCTCGTACATCACTAGCCGGGCGGCGTAAAATAATGTTTGTTATTTACATAAATTAAAGCTTTAAAATGATAACCATTTACCACCTCGGTAGTTATATGATGAAAAAGATGTATATAATGTAAGCAAAATAAATATTTTGATTTAAAAAGTGGTTATATATGAGAATAAATGCCCACAAACACTTACGTGTGAAATGATAATTCTGGATCTTTTACGCCTCCTTTAGTTGTTCTTGATGGATAAAACACAGCACAACACGATATAATTTAACCATGTAACAGGGTTTCAGTCTTTAAAGCTATGTTTCTATTTAATTTTTAATTTATAAGTATGATGCGTCGCTATATTATGGCCTGCTAGCCGGTCAAAAATTGACATGATCACCCATGCGCGAGGTTGTCAATTTGATATTAGCTTTCTCGTTTACTCTTATCTCGCAACCCCTGTGATAGAAAGGGTAGGACAATGTGTTGATAGAATGAAAGTCGATCTGACAACGTCACATGGCTGACATGGCGCCATCCATTATAATCCATCATCCTAGAAAGGGACACACAAAACGCTCGCCTGATAGTAAGAGGTTATGTCTGTCTGCATCTGTGGCATGCCAAACTATCGATTAACAGAATTTTGTGCGTTACTGCCCGTGGTTACTGCAATGCACCCTTTATGAGACGTTTTGACGTATGTTTGCGGTACAATTTTTCCCAAAAAAGTATTTAAAAAAATAAATTAAAAATATAACTACAATTTAAAGTATCTTATGTTTGTTTCAGACGTGTATTCAGTGAACCTGAGCCTCGAGAGCTGTATATTTGCTACCACGAGTCTGTGCCACAAGATCTCACTGAAGTTGCATATCTACTTTCTTATTTAGAATAATTATTATTGACATTTTTTTATTATTTTAAAATATCTTTATTTACAATGTAACAAACAATAAGTAATACACAATACAGTTACATATTATGCACAACAGTCTTATACAAATATTATTTTTACAGACTGACGCCGCCTTTATAAATATTTAAATATGATTGAAATAATAGTTAATTTTTTTTTATGTTGATAATAATATTAGGAGTCTTAATATTAAGTATGTGGGACTTGCGGTCGCACATTTAGTATACATGTTGAAATTATAGTCTAAAAAAGGTTCACAATAACGCATATATCTTATTGACATTAAAATATGCAAGTCGCTATAAGGATTTGTGAATGTCGACTCGTTGGATGCCCCAGAATAAAAATACTCTGATATTATTTTAAAATTAATTCAGTATTATTTCATTTTTTAATTAAAAAATGTTCTCTATTAAAGCCAAGGGTTGTTTTATTTTGCTACCTATACAGGATGTTTGCTGGATGGACCGACAAAATTTTTTGGGGGGTTGGGGGGTCATGCGCATGTTTTCCCCGGTAGACCCAAAGTCCGAAGTGTCATGGTCGTGGATGGAATATTAAGCGGATGTGGCATTTAAATAACAATAATAATATGAGAAGGATAAAACTATACAATCACTGGTATGTGAGCGGGATGAACAATATTTTTTTATCCTTTACCTGCATATGCGATTAAACGCTCCAGCAATGTATGGAACCAAGTTCTAGTGCACCCATTGGCTCTCACTCTCTGTCATGTATAACCCGACCAAATTACGTTGTTCATTTTATCTTATAGCTGGCATATGTATCATGTGTTCACGTGGCGTGTTCATCGTTTTAGTCGGGTTATATCTTCGATCAATAATCTATAGATAACGGGTTACCTACAAAATCAAAGCCAAATTCTGTCCAAAGTGTATACTGACTAATAAACAGAGACAAAAGTTATAAAACCGATTTATGATCAACATCTTTACGACTATAATACCTTAAAATAAAGTCGCAATTCTGTAAAACATCATCTTATACTTACGGCAATTCGTCACTGTGTTCGACGAACAAAATAAGAGCTCACCGCCCGGTGTGAGCTCTTATTGTCGGGACATTCTTTTTGCGTCGACCTTATATCTATAAGATTCTTGATCGAAGGGTTATATCTCTAAAGCTATTTCATTTTAAATTAGTTAAAGAAAATAAAGCGGCAAATGTGCGATACGAAATCGATGACCGTACTCCAGAGCCAGTTCATCGTTTTGCTTGTAACCGCCACCATTTCTTCTTTTTTATTAGCTTGGGTAGGTGGTTTCTGTATTTGAACCGAGTGATAGGAGGCATTATCCATGAATATTACAGAAGGCTCTGGTAGGCTGGGCAAAAGCACGTTCTGGAACCACTCTTTAAATGTAGTGGCATTCATTTCCTCGTGGTAGTCATTTGTAGTTTTTGATTGAAATGCCAGTAACGCGTTCTCCACAAAGCCGTATTTTGCAGAACCTGCGTGGCATATTATCAGACGGGCCCCCTTACCCATTGGTACTTTCGACGTCGACGCTTGTGTATCATCCTTCCAAGAATGGTCCGTCGTGGATGGAATATTAAGCGGATGTGGCATTTAATAACAATAATAATATGAGAAGGATAAAACTATACAATCACTGGTATGAGAGCGATATGAACAATATTTTTTTATCCTTTACCTGCGTATGCGATTAAACTGGCTCCAGCAATGTATGGAACCAAGTTCTAGTGCACCCATTGGCTCTCACTCGCTGTCATGTATAACCCGACCAAATTACGTTGTTCATTTTATCTTATACTAGATACTATAATAGAGTCTGATTAATATTCTGTACGCACATTCAATTTAATGTACTTTATTGCATATAAATACAGATTGTAACTTTGTAACAAAGAATAAATAAAAAAAATTTATTATATTAATATTACCTTTTTTTGGTTTCCACAAAATGTAAATTTTAAATGATTCCGCTAATTTAAAACGAAAATAATCTTAAAAATAATGCGGCGTTTCATTTTGGAGGAACGGTAACGAACTCAGTGTTATATTGTGCCCATCACTAGTAGTGACTAACTGATAGGTGTCAGGAACGCATTCTCTGAACGGCCGAAGTATAGCCGTTTTTAGCTTAACAAACTTGGACCTTTATTGCTATGTATCACTGGGTTCTAAATACATATATGGTTATGTTACAATCTTCTATCTCATGTGGCCACGCTACCCAAATCTCTATAGTTTTATCCCTCTTCGTTTAGATATGTTTTTTTTAATCACCCAAAATCTTGCCTTTAAATCGACCTAACTTTTTTGTTTGTGGTTGTAATACGACGAATAAACTTGTGCTGTATTCTGCAATGTGTCCGTATTCTAAATAAAACATTACCTAACACATTTCCCTTTAAACAAATAGTTTATTTAGTAATTATCCTTTCCAACGATATACTACATAACATAAGATATTATTCATAAGGATACCTAGTATACAGATACAGAATAAGAGATATTTGTTAAGGTCAAGAGAAATAAAACACTTTTCTAGGATAAGTTGTTTTTAATAAGTTTAAACCATAAACTTTTTTGAATTGGCTGCCTCCTCACTTAATGTACAGTGCTACAAGCTAGGACGATGGAATACAATGGACGGAGCCATGTCAGCCATGTGACGTTGTCACATCGACTTTCATTCTATCAACACATTGTCTTACCCGTTCTATTACAGTGGTCGCGAGATAAGAGTAAACGAGAGAGCTAATATCAAATTGACAACCTCGTGCATGGGTGATCGTGTCCATTTTTGATCGACTAGTAGGCCATAATATAGCGACGCATCATACTTATAAATTATAAAAATTAAATAGAAACATAGCTATAAAGACTGAAACCCTGTTACATGGTTAAATTATGTCGTGTTGTGCTGTGTTTTGTCCATCAAGAACAACTAAAGGAGGCGCAAAAGATGCAGAGTTATCATTTCACACGTAAGTCTTTGTGAGCATTTATTATCTATACTAATATTATAAAGAGAGAACATTTGTATTTTTGTATTTTTGTATGTTTGTAATGAGTAAACTCAAAAACTACTGAACCGATTTAAAAAATTCTTTCACTAATACATAGAATGGACTTTCGGAATGAAAATAGGCTATATATTATCCCGTTTAAATTAAAGGTACATTCGTGGAGACCTAATTTGCAACCTAAGTCGGCAAATAAACGGTCGAAAAATCACGTTTCTGACGAACGCTGCTTAATTGAAAATAGATAGAAGAATATTTTCTATACAAGAGTTTTACAACTTAATAAGACCTACAAAAAAGTCCGCGACAGCATATGTCTATCTCTTAAGGTTGACTCACAGTAACCATTTTAATCTTAAAATTTTTGTTAAAAAATATTTCATAACTTCCAAGGCTATTTTCAAGTTTATAGTATTAATCCTTATCCAAATAATTAATAATTAATTCAAATGAAAACTCTAGAAGATATCACGAATTTCACAAACACGCATCGCAAAATTAATAAAATATTTGCAGCGAAACCACAGATTAGGTCATAATCATAATAATCATAATCATTTATTCATATAACAAAATACACGTCAATTGCAAAAATAATTAAAAAATCAGAAATAAAATTATAATATTAATTAATTGAATAAAAATTCATAACAAATAAAATAATACTAAAAATAATTTAATTCATATTAGAATTTATAAAATCATTGTATGAATAAAAGGCCTGGTCGATAAGCCAGATCTTCAACCTGACTTTAAATGAAGAAAGGCTCGGTGCTTCCGTCACATTGTCAGGTAGTCGGTTGTACACTGACGGTCCCATGACATGAGTCAGCTTCCCATTTTTGGCTAGTTTGTGCGGCATACATGCCAGCTTCCCCGCCCGGCGCGTGTTTTACGGGTGATGGTCACTATTCTTGGGGAACGAGTCGACGTTGAGTCTTACAAACACTGCCACCTGATATATCACCATGGATGGCAGTGTCAGTACGCGCAACTTCTTAAAATGGGGTCTGGCAGAATCGAAGCGTGTGATCCCAGCAATAGCTCGTATGGCACGCTTCTGCATTCGAAAGGCACGTAGCCATTCCGTGGCCTGACCCCACAGCTCTGTGCCGTACTGGAGCACCGAGTGTAGTACCGCGAAGTAGCACGACCGCACCACACTCTCGGGGAGGAAGCGAGAAAGCCTGTAGAGAGCGAAACATGCGCTGCCTAGCTTTCCACAGACCTTATCAATATGAGACTCCCAGGTGAGAGCTCTGTCTAGTTCGAAGCCCAAGAATGTGGTGGTGTCGCACTCACTCAGCTTAGTACCACTGTCGGCATAAACGTGCAGTTGCCTCGGCCTACGACCTCCCAGACAGAAGTGCATGTAGTGGGTTTTTGTTAAATTTAACACCAACCCACTGTCACGGAACCACGAGGCGAGCTGCCGCGCTGCGTCGTTCAGCCGTCGCTCGAGCTCATCCACAGAGGGTGCCGTCACCACCGCCACGACATCGTCCGCGTACATGAGCACCTCGGCCGCAGATACGACGTCAGGCAAGTCGTTTAGTAGTAGCGAGAATAGTATGTTGGATACGGCCGATCCTTGAGCCACACCCATGGATAATGGGAGTGGATCTGACCGTACCTGGCCCGCATCTCCCACGACTAACTGCGACCTGCCCTGCATCATATCGCACAGTAAGCCGAGTGCCCTGTCCTGTATCCCGTAGTGGTTCAGTTTCAGCGCTAAAATCACGTGGTCGGCGACGTCAAACGCCTTTGAGAGGTCGCAGCACAGCACTGCTGCATGCTGCTTCTCCTCGCGGGCGCACATCACGCGGCGCACCACCTCGCGAGTCAGGATCGTGGTAGATCGTCCCACACGGTACGCGTACTGCCGCTCCGATAGACCGTCCATTGATGAAAGGTACTCGGTTAATCGCGACCTTATCCCATTTTCGAGTACTTTTGCTATAAAAGGTATTATAGAAACTGGTCTATAGGCGTCGATGTCCTGCCTCTTTCCTTTTCCTTTAAATAAAGGAGACACTTTACTCAACTTTAACGGGGCGGGAAACACGCCCTGACGCAGGTACGTGTTGAATAATCCCGCCAGTACGGGCGCTAAAGGTGCTGCGGCCATGCTCAGAAACTTCATGGAAATTCCGTAAGCGTCTTTCGAAGGTTTAGGCGGTATTTTTTTAGTAATTATACCAAAAATCTCGTTCGCCGTGAACATGCGCAGTCTCAGCGAGCGGTCCGCCGGCGCGCGGGCCGCACTCAGGGTACGCCGCACGCGGGCCTGATCTTCTACCTATTAGACTTGGCTGGCACCGACTTCAAATAGATAAGTGGGTAGCGCTTATAATAATTTTAAGTAATTTATTTTTCGCTTTTGAGTGCCTGTTTGTGATTATGAAGTCGGTTTTATTTTTTTAGAAAAATAACTTATTAAAGCTTTAAATTATGTAAATATAAATTATTATTTTACGCCGCCCGGTTAGTGATGTACCTACGAGAACCCTGCAAAACTTTGTCGATAAATATAGTCGATACCCTTATAAAAAGGAATATATAATATTACACTTAAAACTTAAAATATATAAACGATAACTATAAATTTTACACTAAAACTATACATATAAAAAAATTGAAGGCCTGTTTGTAATTCCAAATTAACAGTTTTTCACTAAATGCATATGAAAGAATATACGGTACTTACATCAAAAAAACATTTTTTTAAATGTTTGTCTGTCTGTTTGTTCCGGTTTATCTCTGAAATGGCTGGACCGATTTAACGGGACTTTCACTAGCAGATTGCTGATGTTAAAACTACCAAGTAACTTAGGCTACTTTTATTTTAGAAAAAATAGAGTTCCGCCAAAACAAAATTGAAGCCAATGAAATAGGGAACAATATCCGATTCAAATAGGGAAGGTATATAATAGACTAATGTGCAAACTAAGCAGTGTTAATAAGCAGTGTAAATTAAACACCAAACTGATTATTTTAGTTTGGTGTTATAGATAAAACGTTTTATTGTACGCTTTTTAGTTAAGTAAAGGATGGCAAATTCCGTAATCTGAATTAAAAACCGAAATGCGCGAAATAGATAGGGTATTGCTTTTTAAGCTTACTTACTTTACAGTTGTACTATTAAACGACTATACCAAAAGGAAGAGGTTGTTTGTTACCTCAGAACTCCATCAATTCTTAACCGATTTGGAAAATTCTTTTTTTGTTTGAATTAATATGATTTTCGTTTGGTCTCATTGTAATTTTATTGAGATCTGATCAGTAACTTCAGAGACAAACACCGCAAACTTGTTACTGAAAGTGACTAACGCGGCATGTAAAATCGTTTTTTTTTCGATTTGTACGATCATAAATTATTTGTTGTAAATATATTTTGAATCTACATTTTAAGACCTTTAATTCGATACCCCACTCGATAAGTTTTGAAAAAAAAAAATTTTTTGAACCCCAAATTTTGGCGTCTGAAATCCGCCATTTTGAATTTTTCAATTTTTTATGTTTTCGTTGACTCTCGCGCTAGCATGGCGAATCTATAGACGTGCCAATTATCAAAATCAGCCCACGCGTTTGGTCTCTAGTGTGCCACAAAGGAACAAACATACATACATACATACATACATAGACTGATAAACACATTACCTCTCCTTTGCGTCGCACAGTCGGGTAAATCCACATTTATCTAAGAACACATGTTTTAAGACTCATTACAGTTTTTTTAAATTGTCCGGACAGCGATATTTCACAGCGCTTTTATTCTAGCGAATTAAATTCCGCGACAATTTGCATCAAATTACAGATTTCCTTGCGATTTTTTTTCCGCCAGTGCGGATACGTCCAATAGATTCAATACTGCACAGAATTGCGAAAAAATAATCGCGCTGTGAAAAATCTCTGTGCGTGCGGCCTGTCCGCACAGCGATTTTTCACAGCGCGATTTTTTAGCCTTACTCATTAAATAATTTTTCGAGACATAAGTTGTAAGTTAATTTAGTTAAGTAAGAACTTAAAATAATTTCTAAATAAAGCAATATTACCTTACCTTGTAAATAGGTAGCACCTAGTTAGATTTAAATATGCCTGTACTATGCACCTACCTGCATAATGTTCGCATGCCAAATAGGGTAATAAGATATTAATTAACCAAACCTATACAATGTCACCTCATTGTAACCATATCTGATGCGAATTATATAAATATAATTATTATTATATGAAAAAATACAACGCAAGCGTCGAGCGAGCGAGCACATAGGGCTGCGTTCACGACCTACGCCCGGAGTGCAACCAAACGCTCTAATCCCGTTCACGACCTCAGAGCGTTACATTCGCTAAACGAGTTAGAGAGAGAGGTTAGAGCGTTTGGGTGCACTCCGAGCGTAGGTCGTGAACGGAGCCCAGCACACACACCTTTTCATTTTCACGTTCCCGCCAAAACTCAACACAAATCGCACTATTTATAACCGGATAGTCCAAGTCAAATAAACATCAACATAAGCCTAGTTCAATTTAATATGTATAAAAATTAAGATATAAATCATTAATATTTAAATGTTGAATAAGTTGAAATCCCCATTAGATTTATTACGTGAGTAATTGTTAAAGAAGTAATTTTGTTGAATTATAAATTATCATAGACAACAAATTACTACGCCATTTTAAAATTTTCCTTTTAGGTACGTACAAACGATTCTGGTCCTTATCCTACACTGAAAAGAGTTATAGTATCCTGACACTGATTATTACATGTCAATAACACGTAGTTATTTAATCAAATCATTCACATCTTTCTTCTTCAATACAATACAAATACTTTTTTTCGGACTCTGTCTGAGTCCTCCCCGTGAGTAATAGTGTTCTGTGATTTATATTCTCTCTCTTTGCTCAGTAGTAAAGTAAAGTAAAGTAAAGTAAACTCAGTCTAAAAATTCTCAAAGAGCGTTACCGATACCGATTGGCGATTTGTGATAGAAGTTAATTAACACTGACAATGAGAATATCATACTGATCTAGAATCATTGCGTAAAAAAAGGCAACAAACTATTGCTAGACTGTAAAACTAAAACCATCAGAAGCAAAGCGTAATTGTATTCTTTGAAGCAAAGCAACAGCGTATCAAACGAAAAGCTCACCAATTTGTTTCGTGAAGTGTTTTTTAAATGTGTGATTCTTTAATTGTTTAAGTATAGATTAGTTTCAATACGATGATGATGTGTGCGCTTATTTTCTGATTCAAACAATGATTACAAAAATGCAACCTCAAGCCAATGTTGCCGTACCGCAATCTGTCACCACACAGCCGCAGTCTCAGCAAATCGTCGGCGTTCCCGCAAATGCAGTCATACTGAAAATGTCCGATATTCAGCAGATATCTACTGTGGGTGAGTAATTAATATTTTATGTGAAACAAAATGATCGATTGTTGTGTTTTTCTCAGAAATTTTCCTTTGCTGGTATTTTCCTAGTTGTATTGCACAGTGTTGTATAGGTGCATTGTGTTAATTTTCTGGGTTTCTACTCAATACATAGATCAATGTATTCTACTAGCATCAGTTATACAGTGCTTTGTTGCAAAAATGATGTAGTAGTCAGAAAACTCAGAAATAGATCACAAGTTGACAGTTGAGGTTAGGTGCTCCTAGTGGTATTTTAATCCTGCAGTGGGTGGTAGTTATATTTTCGTTTCCTCTAGACTATACATGAAATCAATATCACAAATAACACATTCTTTTAATAGCATAGGTTTATCTTTATTGCACAAAGAAGCAGATTATTGGAAAAATCCAAATATTTTATTAGCTTTAGATAAAAAATGCATTTGAAAATTTTAAAATCTAATTCAGTGTGCAAAGTAGAATAATATTTGTTTTAAATTACTTAAAAAATGTTTCTCAATTTGACCGTATAAATAAATATTTTTTTTATGTTTGACGTGAATAACTCCGTCGTTATAAATATTGAGCAAAAGAAGCAAAAAAATCATGCTTGTTGTATGGGAGCCCTCTTAAATATTTATTTTATTCTGTTTTTTTGTATTTGTTGTTATAACGGCAACAGAAATACTTCATCTGTGAAAATGTCAACTGTCTAACTATAACAGTTCATGAGATACAGCTTGGAGACAGATGGACAGACAAACAGATAGATGGATGAACAGAGGACTCTTAGTTATGGGGTCCCGTATTTTAACCAGAACCCTAAAAACCTACTCGTAAAGGCGCAAGTCATACATGAAGAAAGTAAGGCGGGAATGGGGTGTGGACATGCACCCTGTCTTTTTCTTGTATAACAGAAGTGCTAATAAAGTGTTTATCTATGTAACTGTTGGTAATGCCTTTTCTATACAACTTGAGCTGTAGCTGCAATTCTGCAAAGGAATTGTTTACTTACCGGGCTTAAAACTTTATGTAAGGTCAAGGTTGGCAAAGCATGAGTGACATCTTGTTGCAAGTGTTCATAGGCAATGGTGGCCACATCCCACTTGCTATTATATTGCCTTGATGACATTCTGTGCAAGAGCCATCTCTTGGAGCTGCTATTCATAACACAGCATCTCACAAATGCTTGTGAAAGTTATTAAAAATCTGTCTAATGTTTTATCGGTGACATATTTCAGTTTTTTCTTGTCTTATTTTTTCTAGATTTTTCATTGTTAAACACAGCAATCTTCATACTTTAATTTTATTTTGCTGGCATACATTTCCACCTTTGTTTCAGTTTTTATAGGAAGTGTATTTGGGTTTACCTGATTTGGTTTAGTTGGTGGCTTATCTTACACTAAATCACTCACAAAGCTGCACAGTCATAATATTCTAACTAGTGATAGGTACAATAAGAGCTGCAATGATGCTTGTGGTCTATTGTGCATTTCTCCCTGCCATTGTCAACCCGAACTGTCCTAGCTCCATAATAAGCTGAGCCTAGCTCTTTGTCACTGGCACAACACTTCCAGTCACTCATCTTTCTCATCATCATCATCATTATCATTGGCATCATTTCCAAAGCCTTGGTTTATTAATATGGGAAAATGTAGGTACCAAATAATTCAAGATGATAGTCATCATCATCATCCGTAGCCTGTTTGATCCTACTGTTGGGTATAGGTAGGGTTGCCATTCCATCTAGGTTTCCCTGGATTTGTCCTTGTTAAGAGGGCATCCGGGGGCTTCATTTGTAGTCTGGGTTTAAAAATTCAAAGTCTTGGTCCGCCGTCACTGTGCTGTGATTTATGACATAAATCACAGCACAGTGACGGCGGACCAACGCAAATGGTAGGTCCGGGTTCTGGGCTCTAAAATCAAGGGTTTTCACGCGTCTTGTCCTGATTGCTAAATTTTAGAGATGGCAACCCTCAGTATAGGATAGGGGATACCCTATCCTGATGATGATGATAACTTGAGATATCAAGTTATCATCAACAATTTTGCAAATTTTAAATGTTTTTATTTGATAACTTTTATAGCTTATCATGATCATCATCAGTCTCTCTAGTGATATCATTCTTCAATGCCCTATGCCTTTCTTATTCAAACTCAACATGCAATCTTCACTATTATTGAATGAACACTGATCAATGATGAAAGGTAGGTTCTTATTGTTTCATCAAAATTAGGATTAGACAAATGAATATTCAAAGATAAACCAAGATCTGGCTGTTGCTGGTTGTTCACCATTTTGGAAGATGGGATGGTATAGCTCCATTATTTTGAATTGGACTACAGCTTGTTGTCCAGTGAAATTTTTGATAGTCGTATAATTTCCAGACAAACATAATTCCACTATATCACTAATCAGCAGGTGATATACTGATATAGCAGTCAAAATATCTCCTCTATGTAATAAACCCATACTGTGTTTTTTAGTAGTAAGCTGGATCATATAAATGCCTCTCTCCTACAGGTCTTCTTGAATTGGCCCACCGTGAATACCAAGCAGGTGACTATGAGAGTGCAGAGCTACATTGCATGCAGCTATGGCGTCAGGATGCAACCAACACCGGAGTGTTGCTGCTGCTATCCTCCATTCACTTCCAATGTCGGCGGTTGGACAAGTCTGCCCACTTCTCGACATTGGCGATTAAACAGAATCCACTATTGGCAGAAGCTTACAGGTAACAAAATTTGAAGCGCGGTTTTTAACTGACAATTTCACCAATGTGTCACAATTATACATAAGTTAATGCATACACACATGTTGTATGCATGACCATGCGTAACTTGTTACTTAGGTAGATGATTTACATTAGAACTTAGAGTATCTCCACTGCCATTCCAAGCTTAGCGTGTTCACCATCTTCAACCACATACTTACTTTACCTCTAGGTGAGTGTGAAATAGATACATAATATCAAGATCCTATGACCATCCCCAAAGATATGGTGCATAATGCCTGGTTCACATTATTCCAGTAGCATTTCAGTCCAGCGAATCAAACCCAGCACCGGAACGCTACTGGAATAATGTGAACCAGGCATAACACTGCATTCAATTGCGAACTTAAACTATATGTGCAGTATGTCAAATATGACCTTCATAGAACAATCCTTTCCTTGCTTAGTTGAGAAGAGTTGACAAATTGAGAAACATTTGATTCCGAAATTGAGATAACCCTTTCTTTGCCTGGAATTCTGGGCCTGCCAAAAACAAACAATCAAGTATCTTACTCTCTTCAGCATAGTTGTCTCTGGTATATTTTATGCTATGACAGGTATTCTCGTCGCTTGAGTCACGACTGCAGTGCTTCAATGTACAAAAGTGTTTGGTAACAACACCATGCAAGGAATAATGCCAGTTTGCATTTGAGGAATTTCGCTCCATATCTCTGGTGATGGTCATAGCCAATGATCTTGATAAAATGTATATCATATCGAACAAAATTATTATTATCCATATTGATCCATGGATGCAGGATGTTCCAAGGAGTTTCGGTTCATATCTCTGGCAACTGCCCCCTGCAACTATATCGAACATTACAAATATTATCCAAATCTGGGGATGCCAAAGTTCTGAGGCAACATACATGCCTTCTTTATTTAGTTAGTCAATAAGTCTAACATATCTTGATAGAAGACTAGAACAGAAATACTCATTATTGAATACCAGCACTGTAACAAAGCATACAAACAACTTAAAGTATACTTATTCTATGGAATTACAATGGGCGGTCTTATCGCTGAGACAAGACAGGCACACAGACAGATAGAAAGGCTTCCAGACGACCTTTGGATGGACAATATCGTAATCGTAGCAAGAATTTGCTAATAGTGCAGTGCGCAATACGTCAATCTACAGTATAATCAAAATAATGATTATAAATAAATCAATAAAATAACCTAGTTTAGGGAACTAGATTGCAAAGCAGAAACATCTCAAATATAACGTATTTTTTATCCTAACAGCAACCTCGGGAACGTGTACAAAGAGCGTGGCCAGCTCCAAGAAGCGCTCGAGAACTACAGGCACGCCGTCCGTCTAAAGCCGGACTTCATTGATGGATACATCAACCTTGCGGCCGCGCTAGTCGCCGCGGGGGACATGGAGCAAGCTGTGCAAGCGTACGTCACTGCTCTGCAATATAACCCTGTAAGTATATCATTGATACTACATCTGTAAAGTTTATACATCATAGGAAACATCAACCTCGTGACAGTCTTGATCTATTCTAACAAGACTGGTTGATCGCACAAGCGAACTGATATCACCGCCAAAGGCATGTGTTCACATGTCTGTCCGGATGTTGTCCTCCAGAGTACTTAGTACTAATAAGTAATTAATATATTATATATATATTATATATTATATAATAATAAGTAATTATTCTGTGTCTAGAGGTCGAATTTTTCAACCGATTATACATATACCGAACCATACCTCGGTGCAAATTATTACTTAGTAGATAGGTACTTATAGTTCCATTGATTGATATGTTTTAACCAAATCTCCGTCGGTCAACTAAAAAAACGGTCGGGTTCGGAAAACTACGTCGAGTCTACTCGTCGCCTATACACAGTGTCTAAAGACTGTAACAAAGTAATTGGTCAGGGAACCAAAGTGATTGACATAGCTCAAAGAATTAGCAAACTGAAGTGGCAGTGGGCTGTTCATATCTGCCACAGAACTGATAATCGTTGGGGTAGACTTATCCTTGAGTGGAGACCGCGAATCGGTAAACGTAGCGTATGAGGTCCTGTGACCAGGTGGGGCGACGATATACGCAAAGCGGTGGGCAGTGACTGGAAAAGAAGAGCTGACGATCGGGCTCAGTGACATATCTTGGGAGAAGCCTACGGTCCAGCAGTGGACTGTGTAACTAACCCCTCCACTCAAAACAGACAAATGTATAAGGAAAATATACATATATGAAAACTAAGGCCAAAGTGATCGTAGACCGCTACGCTGCGAAGAGTAATGTAACCCGGATCTTTTAGAGTCATGAAGCTAGAAACGCTATTTTTTTTTTATTACTAATATCATTGTACAAACTCTTTTATGAAATTAGATTAAGGTAAAGTAATTAATAAATATAAGTATAATCATAAGTATAAATATAAGGTAAAGTATAATTAAAAGTATAAGTATTATTGAATAAATAATTGATTCAAGGTAAAACGAAAGGTATTAGATAGAATTCATTGACTATAAAGTGAATTCTTGAGTTTACATTTTTAAGAAGGATATGTAGGACTGGAAGGATGAAAGTATTAAATACTTTGTAATAAAATGTTTTTTAAAAATTGGAAGGATGGGAGGCTCCAACCAGCGCCCCCCGTGCGTGCGTAAGCGTCCCCAATCCTGCGCTTCCCGGGATAGCATTATCCAGTCCTTCTTTATAGTGGACTACCCACTCTTTGACGTTGCATTATGCAATATGATAATATGGTCTTTGCCATACATGTAGATGTTGTTATAACAACTTTAGTAATGGACTTTGCCATTTAAATGAAGATGTTGCTTTACTTTAGCAATCTAAAATATTAACTTTTGCCAAAACGATGATTGTTGACATTGCAACTTGTTGTAATGGACTTTGCCATTTAATTTGAAGATGTTGCTTTTCTTAGCAATCTAAAAATAATGGCTTTTTGCCAAGCGAAGATAGTTGTCAGTGCAACTGTTGTAATGGACCTTGCCATTTAATTTGAAGATGTTGCCCCTTTTTAGCAATCTAGAAAAAATGGCTTTTTGCCAAACGAAGATAGTTGTCAATGCAACTGTTGTAATGGACCTTGCCATTTAATTTGAAGATGTTGCTTTTCTTAGCAATCTAAAAATAATGGCTTTTTGCCTAACGAAGATAGTTGTCAATGCAACTGTTGTAATGGACCTTGCCATTTAATTAGAAGATGTTGCCTTTCTTAGCAATCTAAAGATAATGGCTTCTAGCCAAACGAAGATATGTAGATTCGAAGATCTTTCATAGAGAAAAATCATAATGATTTGATATATTTGAATTCTCTTAATAATGAACCATCGTAGTAAATGGTAATTAAAATTCTAGTAATAGAAATACCTTATAGAAATGGTACATTAGAATTCTTTCAATGGAATACCATATAAATGGTATATTTAAAATTCTTCATAAATATTCATATAAACATATATGTATATAATTATATACTGTCTCTATAATCTGTGTTACAATACATATTTTATAATATCATCATCATCATAATCAGCCGGTATCAGTCCACTGCTGGACATAGGCCTCTCCCAAGTCATGCCACTGAGCCCGATCTTCGGCTCTTTGTTTCCAGTCACTGCCCACCGCTTTACGAATGTCGTCGCTCCACCTGGTAACAGGGCGTCCTACGCTACGTTTACCGAATCGCGGTCTCCACTCTAGAACCAGTCTGCCCCAACGGTTTTCGGTCCTACGGCAGATATGACCAGCCCACTGCCACTTCAGCTTGCTAATCCGATGAGCTATGTCGATCACTTTAGTTCTCTGGCGAATTACTTCGTTCCGGATTCGATCCCGCAGAGAAACACCGAGCATAGCTCTTTCCATAGCTCGCTGAGCGACTTTAAATTGGTGGACCAGTCGAACCGTGAGTGTCCACGTCTCGGCTCCGTATGTCAAGACGGGTAGGACGCACTGATTAAAGAGTTTTGTCTTTAGGCACTGTGGTATATGCGACGAGAAGACTCGACGGAGTTTTCCAAATGCTGCCCAGCCCAGCATTTTATAATATACTTTCTCAAAATACTTACATACGTATAACTTTATTAATTCTATTATAACTATATTATATTAGAGATAATTTAAAGATAAAGATTTCATATTGAAGTACATACATAACACAAATAGTAATATATTAGAGTAAAGCATTCCCCAATTTAATTAAACTTCTCTATAAATTTAACGATTGGATCTTATGTAAAGCTTAAAGATTAATTCTAAATATCTCCTGAGTAATAAAAAATGCCATAGATTAAATTCTAAACGTTATCTTGGGTCCCTCATTGTTATTATTTACGCAACTCTTACGGGCATTCAATTAACAAGTGATATGCAAGTTAACGCTGGTTCCAAATCCCTTACAGGAGATACTAAAATTCATCCAGATTCCTTGTCACAAGCCAACCTCAATTTCAATTTATAAGTTCTTTAATATAGGAATTTCTAGTTAATTTTGATTCAATATAAGACTCCAAACTTCGTATTCAATAACTCCGTTGTCATAAAAACCAAAGATTTAGTTCTATACGTTATTCGGGTCCCACATTGTTATTATCTAGGCAACTCTTACGGGCTTTATCGATTAACAAGTGATTAGCGAGGTAACGCTGGTTTCGAATTCCATACAAGAGATACTGAAACTAATTCTCGAATCTCACAAAGAAATCAAATTTGAATTTGTAATATTTAAATATGAATGCTCTATTCTAATGCTGTAATCTTTAACTTTTTTTATATACATACAACCATCAATACATATATAGTCGTCCTAATCCAACTTTATTATATTATTATTAATATATCCACATAATTAAATACACAATTATAACCAAAACAGCATTTCATACTTCAAACTCCAACAGTAATCTAAGAAGGAATTTATCTATATTGTTAAATTATTTGAATCATCATTTTAAAGAATCTCTAATTTTCCTTTACCAAAAGACACAAATGGCAAATATTTCTGATAAAATAATCATTAGTTTTATGAGAACTACAAACCCTTTTCACATATATAAAATATTTTTCAACTCATAAGAAAATAATATAGTTTATATTTTGAATTATTACTATAATTTCTTATGTGAAACCAAGAATAGATTAATTCAGAATAAAGTAATTAAAGTAAAAAGTAGCCATTCGAGAAATATGTTCATTATATAATGAAACATTAAATATTAGCTTCTCCGCTTTACATTCATTAAAAAGGTATAAGTTATTTTTCAAAAAAAATAAAACCGACTTCATAATCACAAACAGGCACTCAAAAGCGAAAAATAAATTACTTAAAATTATTATGAGCGCTACCCACTTATCTATTTGAAGTCGGTGCCAGCCGAGTCTATTGGATAGTAGCTAGATACTATGTATGTAGTAGTAGTAAGTAGGTACATGTAGGTTAGTAAGTAGGTAGATACATGTAGGTATTATCTATCTACTACCTACTTTTCTTATCTACTATCCAATAGACTTGGCTGGCACCGACTTCAAATAGATAAGTGGGTAGCGCTCATAATAATTTTAAGTAATTTATTTTTCGCTTTTGAGTGCCTGTTTGTGATTATGAAGTCGGTTTTATTTTTTTTGAAAAATAACTTATTATACCCTTTTTAGTGCATAACAAGTTTTAATTAAATTACATGCATCTATTACATTTGGTGTCTGGGCCGATATACACTGACGGATATATACTTTTTGAAAATTTCAAGTATGTACCTATAACGGTTAAGAAGATACAGATCTGTAAAGTGCGCACATATGTATAGACACACGGACACACGGACGGACGGACGGACGGACGAACGGACAACAAAGTCTCAGAGAGTGTTCATTTGGTACCCTTTGGGTTCCTTGCTAAAGTGATAATATTAACTAGTAATAATTATGTCATCAAGGTATCAAAGGACAATGTCCAAAATGGCCCTGTGCAATTAAAGCATCTGACACACACGATGATTAATTGTCTATTTTAATACAATAACTCCAAATACTTTTATAACACGGACTAGTTGTATTCCAAAATGAATATAAAAAAGTATTATTTGCGATTATTAACATTACTTGCCGCCATATGGCCAACAGAGTACTGAATCACTCTACTACGTTATAAGAGGCACTTCCCTATATTGTTGAAACCCGAATTATGAAAGCACTGCGTAGCCAACCTAACAACGCAAAGTATTATTTACGTCGTAACTATTATATAATCTATGGTATTATGCTTATAAATATTTTTTTGCAGTGTTGGTTGGTACAAAGTACGTTCATGATTCTTAGTTATTTAATAATGTATGCAGTGTCGCGGGACTGAAATGGCCGCCATCTTCGGCAAACGTCATGTCATGTCAAAAAATCTTAGGTATGTTTAAAAAGTTTGCACCGTAACAAGACTTTGCCCGGTAGAACATTCCTGTGAAGACAAATTATTTATATTTATATATAATTATTTATTATAATTATTAATATATAATTATTTATTGAGGGCCCGGTGGCGTAATTGGGAGAACAGTCGGCTTTGATGCCGTGGTACCGAGTTCAAACCGCCGTGCACCAATGAATTTTTCGATCGAAAAATATATGTGCGCTTCTCACAGTTGCCCTCCGGTGAAGGAAAACATCGTTAAGAAACCAACAACCCCCGCATGGTGGTAGGACATATCTAGTGTCCGCCTGGCCAGCTACCACCCTCAAGTTAGAAAATCTGTCGCCAAACATCTTATGTGTTCAGGCAGCTATCCTTGAGAGCCAGTTCCCATTCTAGTCCACTTCTCTATCTTCGACCGCATCATCACTTAGCAACAGGTGAGATAGTGGTCAAACGCTAGCCTATGAGATATTAAAAAAAATATATATTTAATATCCCCACCTTTATTTCTATCTCGCTCACAGTTACCGTAAGAATATCTGTCAAAAACCAAAATCAACGAGAAGAAAGATGTAAAAACATTATTCAAGGTCATATTTTTTAGTCTTCAAAAGTATATCCAATAGCAACCTCCTTTGTGTATAATCTTCTTGGGACTCTTCTACTAAAACCAGTACATTCTCCTATGTTTGAGGTATTTATCTCCATATCTCTGGAGATACTTATCAGATCTCGATAAAATTAAAATGGGACCACCTCGAAAACGTATCCTACCTATTAAAAAAAGAATCATTTGGATCCGTTCACTATTGACGGAGAAATCGCGTAACATACACACAAAAAAAAAAAACACATACAGACGAATTGAGAACCTCCTCCTTTTTTGTGAAGTCGGTTAAAAATAGGTACACTGCTCTAGTGTCATGACTAGTATATCTAGAATTTTATAAGAAAATTAATAAAGAAGAAATTTATGTAAACATCGTATATATGTTTAGATATAGAATGACCATCACATTCAACTTCTGTAAGAAATAATACTAACTAATTCAAGGTAATTCTTAAATATCATCAACGTCAACCGTCATTAGTACGCCGCCGGTCACAGGTCTTTTTTATATGAACTATTTTTCCTTATCGCAAATATAAAGATTTCTCAGCTCATTTATTCATAAGAAATAATATAGTTTATATATAAAATTATTACTATAATTTCTTATGTGAATCCAAGAATAGGTAAAATTAGAATAAAATAATTAAAGTAAAAGTAGTCATCTGAGAAATAAGTTCACTATATGAAGAAATATTCAATATTATTTTCACTGCTATGCGTTCATAAAAAAACAGATAAACCAAATACTATATCCTAGTGGCATGGCTAGTATACCTAGAATTTTATAAGAAAATTAGTAAAAAAGAAATCTTTGTAAACATCATAATATTTATGTTTAGATAAAGAATAACCATCACATTTTAACTTCTGTAAGAAATAATTCTATGTAATTATGTTAATTCTCAAATAACATCATAATCAGCCGGTGACAAAAACACCGCCAGACACTGGTCTTTTTTTATATGAACTATTCACTCCAACATTAGTAATGAAACAGTTCGAAAGTTTCATATTGGTTCCAATTATAATCAATAATTGCTTTTAACGTCAAATAAATAATACTACCTAACTAATATAATTTAATTTATGTCAAATACTATCAAGTTATAAACCTAAAAAAAAGAAAATCATTACATTATAACATAAATACATCTATAAATCATCTAATACTTTTATAATTTGCAAAGTACTCGATTATAAATGTATATATAAATACATGTTTCTGAAGTCTATCTCAAATATTGAAAGTGAGATTGTGGGTGTAGGCTGGCCAGGCGGACTCTAGAGTGTCCTATCACCATGCAATCTGAATCTAGTCGATATCAAATATTCTATTAACTCCAATATTAGTAATGAAACTGTTCAAAGTTTCATATTTGTTCAAATTATAATCATTAATTGCCTTTAAAGTCAAATAAATAATACTAATTAATATAATTTAATTTCTGTCAAATACCATCAAGTTATAAACCTAAAAAAAGAAAATCATTACGATATAACATCTACAAAATCATCAAATAAATCATCGAATACTTTTATACTTTGCAACATACTCGATTATAAATGTATATATAAATACATGTTTTCTGAAGTCTATCTCAAATATGAAAGTGAGATTGTCACATCAGGTTACAAAGTCAGTATAAGAAAACGTATACCTACATAATACAATATTCTACATAACATACATATAATAAATATCAACATTGTATTACAAATGCCAAATTATCAGCTCATCTACTTGTTCGCTGTTCACGATCACGTCCAGACCAATTTAGTTGAATTGTTGCACAACAATAGGTAAGACACATCTTAGAATATCATCAATTATCTCGCACAGAGATTGTCAAACTCCGGCTTACAAATTCATATTCATATTCATATTCTTCTCTGATGGGAGTATTTCCGAAACAACGGTAGATTCAACAGCCATTCAGTTTTCCCCTTTTGTCCGCAGATTTTCTTTCTAGGCTTGCCATTTTTATTTTTATTTAAACAATATTATGCAGCTGACAGACGGACTATCAGTTCCATTTGGATCATGATATGTACTGTGATCGGTATGCGTTTCTCTATGTTGTGTTTCACTATTTCACTTTTTTATTTTTTTTATATAAAAATTGTCTGAATTACTGAAACACACAGTTACATGTATGGTTGGTTTTAACCTACTTTATTTTTTTTTAAATATTCTGACGTAAACGATTGGATGACAGCTGAATGGTTCATTACTTTTTTTTTTTCTAATTCAAAGCGTTAAATTCTGCTTTTGCTATGTTTACTTGATAATTGGTTATGATTTATTTTATGATTTATGATTTTGACGTGTATATGTGCGTATATTTATACTGCCTACATACTGAATAAATGCTTTGATTCTTTGATTCATAACCGACTCACATGAGCCAGAAAAGCACAATACAACTAATCCAAATGTTAAAATCTGTTCAATAAATAAATAAAAATCCCAATACCAATATGTATTGATCAGTGTTGTTGTTTAGATAGTTTAAAATTAGAGATTTCCGACACCAACATCCAAATCGGTTAGTTAAAATCTTTAGTACAACATTTTATACATATAACTATATTTTGATCAATATTGATTTATTATATTGTAATAAATAATAGCATTCATATGTAAATTTATGTAAAGCCAGATAACTTCAATTGGAGTTCATATAATAATTTTGTGACTATAATATACTCAAACATTGGTGTCTCTCAATTGATCATCACTTTAAAGTAACTAATATATATAGCTGCAATATGATATTTAATATAGAATTTTAGTATAATATTGCATACTGAATCACTCCATTATTCTACATATTATTTTAAGCAATTAAAATTATTTAAGGCTTACTACTATTAAATTTTGATCTCAATAATTCAAGGATTCATGAATTATATTATAACTGTCAGGCATATTATATCAAACAACCTACTTTTAATGATAAGTATCTTTTCTCAAGTTGCATCTTAACATTCATCTCATCAATCAAATGAAATATTTGAGTGCCTTCTTGCTATCCAATATTGTAAAACTCAAACACCTAAACGTTCAGTACCTACATACTTTGATGGAAAATTATGAATCAGGTTCACCTCTTCCCATTAAAGTCCCAGGCTCTTCCAGCCACACATCATCATTTCCAGTCCATCTCATTCCACATCTGGAGACAGGCCTCACCCATGGCACGCCACTGAACATGACTCCAGCTTCCACCTTCAACCACTACCACTTCAACACAACAAAACTCGTTCAATTTTGACAGGACTTTTCTAACAAGGTAACTACACAGATACTTCCTTTGAAGACAAGTCGATACTCCATCCCATTTTGCAGATATCTTCTATTTCCCTCCATCGAAGAACACTCTATATTCCTTCAATTAACAGCACATTTTCATTTTTCATAACTTTTTCGTCCTGTTTTCTTGTTAAAATTTTTCGACCCCCTTGTGTTACCACCCCCCTCTCTCATAAAATCCCCGATAACCATCTGACATTTCGCAACACAAAAGTAACATTATGACAAGAAAAATAACGTATTTTAAAATTTTCGTATTGTAACTAATACAATATAGACAATTTATTAATATTTCGTTTAAGATAAAACAACTTGACCTTGCAATTCAGTATGTATGATTGAGCCTGAGGCCTCTCACAGTTATCGATTTCTCTCGGCTCTTTCTGTTTACTTAATCTAACAGTGCGATGGATTATATTACATATTTTTGGTACTTTTGGTTTATTTCCTATGTTGAATTACCGACATTGTGCCCGACACCGGTTTGTTTATTGTTGCGCCTGGTTTATTTATTTTGTTTTTAATTCATCTCACGAAATTTAATTGCAAATATGAAAGTGTAATAGTTCATTGTAAACTTCAACTTCCGCGATTTGAACTTTTGTGATCGTAATCATAATCATAATAATTTATTGCAGAAATGTAGTACAAAAGATGGTAGTAAATATAATAATGCCCTGACATTCTACCAAATCACATTGGTGTGCAATTAATTGCCTGCTTGGGCTACAATTTTAGACGAATTGGCCGGGCCATCATCATAATGAATAGTGACATGCATGCATTACAGTACAGTCGTAGATTTAATATATAAGAATGTTAGTGTCAGATACAAATATTTATAACATACAAAACATTTTGAAGGAACCATTACTTACATCGTAAACCATTACTTTCAGTAGTAACGTAAAGTCCCGTTAAGTGATCAAACATATTGTTCTGGCAACACCATTTTTTTTTGTTCCCGCTCTTTTTCACAGAACACAAGCAACTTATTATTTCTCTACGAAGTGGCTTCATACCTTATGTGTATATTACCAAAAATTTTTATGTTTGATTCAAATATTTAAATACAAAATAAGACGATACTATTTATGAATACATTTGTATATAAAGTTAGTAAATAATTAAAATCAATATAAATTTGAACTATTATCGCGTAAATCTGAACCAATCTCAACAAAACGTAGAATTAAAAGCTGTTCTGTTACAAAGCGATACTAGATGAAACCCACGGTTGTTTCTTTACAAGTTATTGCTACGCCAATGTGTCCAAAGTAAGGTTAGGTACAACTGACACCGGCTGATTATGATGATGATGATGAACCAAATCTATGTTTTGTTTATGCTGAATAGACAGACAAGCGATTGACCACTAACTATCCCACCTGATGTTAAGTGACGATGTGGTCCAAGATGAAGCACTCTTGCCTAGAAGATAGGTTCTCTTCTTCATAGGTTTCAGACTTTGTGATAGTCTTCCAGAATAACAAATGAAATAAACGCAATTTCTACCTCTATTTCGAACAAGTATTTATTATTCTGCAATTCCATATGGACGCAGTCCCATTTGAAAACGAGTTTAGATCTCAAAGGACCTGAAATTGCGTGGAAATTCGAAATTACTTCCCAGTCGAGCTATACATGATAAACATGGAGAGCGAATCAAACCAATTTCATTTCTATAAAATTTTAACCACCTTTTAATGTCACACTGGCCCATGAATGTGTTTTCAATCCCTTTGGACTGTAATGAGAATGATATTACAGTCAAAACACTTGCCCCATACATTTTGTAGAAGGTGGATTTTTTTTAATTTTGCAAACATTGAATGGTAGCCATTTTAATGTTTACTTCCTCTTGCATACAAAATTACAATAAATTGATGTCTCTTGAATGTTAGGATCGATAGACCAATGGTCTGATATGTATGATTACATATTCATGTTACATATTCACATAGCATAGAGACTGAGTCAAGAGTATTCTAGGATTGCTAGACCTAGCGTGTTCGACATCTCCGACCACATCATCACTTACCACCAGGCGATATGAGATCAAACGCTAGCCTATCAGATATTAAACAAAAAATAAGTCAAATTCAGTTGCAATTTGAAAAGAAGCTCATATTACCCGACCCCAAATATACATTTGGAACGCAACCCTTCGTAAAAAATATATGAATGTATTTTAGTTTTCGATAGAGTATAACAGACTCACCGAACGGAAAAGAACGGCTAGTTGTCATTAAACTAACTAAATATACGAAATAGTTTTTTTTACTTACTATCACGCGATCTCTAGTTACTAGCTTAAAAATAATTCCATAGTCTGATTGTTTACCAAAGATAATCAATGGCCTTGGACATAAATTACCGTGACACTATATTTTGTTGTTAGATTGAATTAAGTATGTTATATGTGTAATATTCCTTACCATGTGGAAAACTACTGTATGTACTTATAATTTTACTATGTGTGTACTAATCATTACATCGTCTATCTGTATACATAATTATTTTCTAAAACTGAGTCTACATTTCGTCAGTGCGACTGTCGGACTAAACAAATGTACGAGACTTAAAATTGAATAAGAACAGTTCTTTTGGAATTATATTAATCTTTGCTGATTTTGTTGCGATTGTTCCTTGCTATCAAAAGAAAAATTTGACTGTGAACTCCGTTTTTAAGTTTGAGGTGTTACACACACATTTTACCACTTAAGAAGTGTCTATCTTTCAAATGATTAACTTTGAGAAAAAATGGTTTTAGGAAAATCAATGTTATTTTTAAAGACCTATTTTAGTTTCAGATCCATGTATGGGGGGGAGCCCTCCCTTCATCTTTTATTTTTTTATTTTGTATACAAATCGTAAAGCGGTTACACAGTTACAGAATACACCAGTTTCAACTGTGTAGTCTTAATAGTTTCGGAATAAAGTGGCTGTGACATACGGACGGACAGACAGACAGAAATGACAAATCTATAAGGGTTCTATTTTTTGCCATTCGTCTATGGAACCCTAATAATACAGTCTGATTGAGAACCTCCTCCTTTATTTGTGAAGTTGTTTAAAAAATATATAAGTGTCTTTATATTTTTTATAACTAGGTTGTTTTAGTATCTCATAGATATTTAAATAGTCTGCTCTAGTAGCGTGCAAACGCGACACTTATATCGTGTAATAGTCACGTTGATTATGACATATTTATTATTTCTTCCTTCCTGCTTTGAATCAGTCGGTTTGATATCATTGTTATTCTACCAAATACGTATGTCGCAAGGCGAGTTTCTAAAAAAAACCAAATTTATTTAATATATATTTAATTTAAATTGACGTTACAATTATGAAAGGTGACGATTGCTCGATGGCGGAAACAAAAGTGACTTAAAACTAGGTATGAAATGGCTCGGTGACCGGACGGACACGTTGTGCTGACGGCGTGCCTCGTGAAGCATTCGCTGGCACGTTGCGCTGACTCCAGCAACCGTGGCTGATGCAATGTTGAGGCCGGCTTGGGTGCGCGGTGCTACCTCAGCATTCTGTGTAGGGGGTTAGTCCTTAACATCTCCCCCCTTAAGATCAGCATCTATTTGAGGACTTTTGTTGAGAATAGTGCTGAACGTGGAGCAGGACTTGGCTTTATCTCGGCGTAGATCTCTGGTTTGTTCTGCTCGGGGTCCTTGACTTCCGATACTGCGGCAGCCTGTTGATTTAAGATATATCTGCGGACAGTTAATATTATTGCGATTGCCATGGTGACGAACAGGATAAGATATACTGGAATCGTTGTGTGGTAGATGCTGGTTGAAGAAATGTCATTTATATTCAGGGCCGGCTGCAGATTTATCTCGGTGTTACTTGACTGTAGACTCTCCAGGTTAATAGAACTAAGAGTTAGAGTTGCTTGGTTTCTATGTTCTATGTCTTCATGTACAGGAATATCTATAATTTTCAAGGGTTGTCCTTTGATTCTATCGTTCACATTAGTTAAAGTGAACTGTGGAGTCTGCAACAGGCAACTTTTAGGGATAGTAGCCAGGTAGCTTCCTTTCATCATATTGTACTGATCTTGGTTACAGGACAGACGGACTTTTGTAGATGCAGGCAAGCTAATAACATAGTGCTTCTCGTCGAGTGCTTCGAATGCGGCTGTTGTAAGAGTTATTTGCGTCATGTTGCAATTCGAATTGATCTGTTGGTCCATGATGAGATGCTGGATGCATTGCCGTTGGTTCGTCGTCATGTAGTGGACTCGTCGTTCGCAAAGAAACCATGGGTTGGACTTCGGGCATTCTGCCTCTATGTACATGAAATCGTCCTTGTGGATTGCTACGTAAGGGTAAGGAGGGATAATGACTTTATGATCCTTGTTGGGAACTAGGGAAAGCTTATATAGGTTGTATGTTATGGGAGAGACAATCGGGACTTTTATAACTAATACAATGTTATTGTTACTGTAATAGTATCCTAATTTTACTATGTCAAAGTAATCTCTAAAACTAACATCTAAAATTTCTTCTTCCTTGTATATACTTCTCAATTTAGACATGATGTCCTTAAATGAATCTAATGTTATTAGAGAATGGTGAGTTGTCTTTGCCTTTATAAATGACAACGCATTTTCTAAACGAAATAATTCATCAGTTAAACTATCTATGTTATCTCCTAGGATGATAAAGAACTGGGCCAAGTGTGCATACTTCACTAGTTCGGTTTCATGGGTGGCGTCACTCTGCAATATTGAATTAATAACCTTCTCCATCTTAATTTGATTTTCGGTTAATCTATTAAGTACCTTAGTGTTTTCACCTACCCAATGTTTGCTAAGACTAACATGATGATTTATTTCAGCTGTTATACTATGTTCGTGATCCTGTAAGATTTTAATGGCATTGTCATATTTAGCGGCATCTGTGTAATCTAGATTTCCCGAAATACTTTTAACAATAGATCCTAGTCCATCAATGAGACCTCTCTTACTCCGTTTGGGTTCAAAGGTAAGAAGTTGATCTGAAATCTTTTTCAACTTATGCTGAAGGTATTTAACATGAGGTTCGTACAGCGATAAAGTCTTGTTGTTAAGATGCGGTTCAAAGTTAAGTAATTGAGTCTGAACAGAGTCTATACTTTCTCTAATATTATATAAGCTGATTGTCTGAAGGAAGGAGTGGTAATGAGAAATGACCTTTGAAGGTCCTAGATTGAAGGGTAAAATCCCTGGTCCTTTGTCCAGGCTACTTAGAGTTATCTCCTCCGCTCGTGTCAGGCCCAGTAACAGGAGTAGTGTCCTGTAACAACCGTGCACTATTAGGGACGCGTTTTAATCGCGATTTGGCTACGGGACCTCTTTTCTTTTTTGTATAGATGTGAATGGGGAGGTCTGCCAAAACCGTGTCACGAGTGTAACGCGGCGCTACTTTTTGTCTACTAGCTACGGGATTACGGATAAATATGTTTTGTTCTGGTGAATACGTTTGCTCTGGTTCGCGGTCTTTATTAATATTTTCGGTAATTTGTGTTCGACGGTGAAGCGATGTTTCGTTTAATAGCTCAAAAACCTTATGCATTCTTTTACGGTGGTCTTGGACGTATTGCTGTAATAAATTTTCAGATAAGTTTATGTCTAGCGGATCACGCGGATCCATGTGTCCAGTAATTATGTTTAAGGGTCGGCATTTCGTGAAACTATGTATTGTGCTGTTATATGCTAGGATTGCGTAAGACATTAGGTTAACAACAGGTTCGCCTCGGTGCTCAAGTTTCAGAATACGTAAGTGTTCTAACAAGGTAGAATGTAATCGTTCTACCATTCCATTTTCGTTTGGGGCACAAGCTAAAATCTTGTGGTGATTTATTTTATGAACCCTTATGAATTCCAGAAACACTTGGTTTGTGAATTCGGTACCTCTGTCTGTCACAACTGTCATGGGAACTCCATGATGTGTAAAGAACTGTAATAGAGCTTGAACCACACTAACAGCTGTAGCATCCCGTATATAATATGCTTGTGCATACTTGGAGAAAGCATCGATGATAGTTAGGTATTTCTGGGTTTCAACACTGAACAAATCTAAATGAACTATTTCAAAGGGTTTTGATGGCGGTGGTACAACTTGAAACTTCTGATGGATGGGATTACGATCATACTTAGCCTGGCCACATACGTTACATTCATTAATATATTTGGTAACATGTTCTTTCATCTTTGGCCAGTAGTATTTATATGACAGGGAAAGATAACATTCGGTTATACCTCGGTGATTTGTTTTTCCCTCGTGGTATTTCTGAATGATCTCCTGTTGTTTGAGATAATCTTTGACATTATCCAATTCAGTTTTACATAGAAAAAGATTCATACATGAGCTTTTGAAAGTATTTTGTATGATTGGCAATATTGAATACATCTCTAAAGGAGGGGTAATTAACAATCCAGTTTTAACTTTAGGTTGAACATATTCTTTTATGATATTGATTACATCTTCCTCTAGATTGGATTTAGAAACCTGAACACTTGTTTTAGTATGTGACTCAAACGGTTTTGAAACAATTGGTCTACCCTTGATATCTTCTACTACAGTGATGGATATCTGTCTATGGAACCTATTGAGTGGATCGTCGGTTATAGGTACTTCTAGTATAGGGTTTTCAGCATCCGTATGTACAGTAGCTGTACTAGAACCTGCTATACTAGGTGGTTTTTCAGAGACATTCACAGTCACGGAGTTTACTTCGTCATTATGTATTTCTACACGGGACAAAGCATCTGCGTTGGTGTTTGATTTACCCTGCTTGTATATTACAGTGAAATCAAACTCACTTAATTTGAGCCTCCAGCGAGTTAAACGTGAGTTAGGCTCTTTAAGATTCATCACCCACTGCAGTGGTCGATGATCTGTGACGATCTTAAACTTTCGCCCAAATAAATAAGGACGAAAATATTTCGTAGCCCACACAATTGCTAGTAACTCCTTCTCAATAGTGCTGTAATTAATTTCACTAGAGTTAAGGGTACGTGAGGCGTACGCGATCGGTTTGTCTGATCCTATAGTGCCTTGAGATAGGACTGCTCCTATAGCTAAATTGGAGGCATCAGTGGTAAGTATGAAATCTTTAGTGAAGTCAGGGTACTGGAGAATAGGGTCGTTTACGAGAAGTGTTTTACACTTTTCGAAAGATTCTACGTAGTCGTTACTAAATAAGATTTTCGATCCTTTCTTTAGGCACTGAGTCATTGGCTTAGTGATTTTTGCAAAATCAGGAATGAATTTACGATAATATCCCAACAATCCTAAAAATCGTTTGATTTCGGTTGCGCTTTTTGGTATCGGATAATTTTGGATAGCATTTATTTTGTCTGGGTTAGGTTTTATGCCTTCACTACTAATGATGTGTCCAAGATAAGCCGTTTCTAGTTTTAGAAATTCGGACTTATCCATTTGGATTTTGAAGTTCGATTCCCGAAGTCTTTTAAAGACTTTCTCTAAGTTTACCATGTGTTCCTGTAGGGAGACGCTGAACACAATTATGTCGTCAAGGTAAACTAGACATATGACGTTTTGGAGGTCACGGAGGACATTGTCCATCACGCGTTGAAATGTGGATGGAGAATTTTTAAGACCCATTGGCATTCGTAGAAATTCGAAGTGCCCGTGCTCCACATTAAAAGCTGTCTTATTAATGTCGGCTGGGTCCATTTCAACTTGATAAAATCCGCTGGCAAGGTCTAAAGTTGTAAAGTAGTGACAGTTACCAAGTTTATCTAAAACGTCATTGATGTTAGGAATTGGGTATTTGTCGTCGATTGTCTTTTCGTTAACTTTACGAAAATCAACGACAATGCGCCATTTGACTTTTCCAGATGCGTCAGCTTTCTTTGGAACTACCCATATGGGAGAGCTCCATGCTGATTGCGAAGGACGAATTATACCCTGATCAAGCATTTTCGATATTTGTTCCTGAACCTCCTGTTTGTGAACGAAGGGGTATCTATAGGTTTTGGTATAGACAGGCAATTCATCTGTGGTGCGAATGCTGTGTTTTATTTGATTGGTGAAAGTTAGAGGTTCACCCTCAATATAAAATACATCAGCATACTGCGCGCAGAGAGACTCTAAGTTGGCTCGTTCTTCAGGATTCAGATGGTCAGTTCGTAAACGCGAAAGTACTTCGGCCGTGCGATCGCTAAGTTGTTGAGTGCGCGTGCACTGAGTGTTAAAGAGTTCCGCACTAACGGGTCGATCCATCGAGAACACTACGTCGTGTTTAGTCGGGTTGATTACTTCGATTATACCGCGATTTTTCGTAACAGTTGTGACGCAATCACGAATAGTGCAGTTGGATATTGTTTGTTCTGCTACAATTGCGTCACCATCGTGAAAATTAATTGGTACTCGAATCATTTTAGATGTATTAGCCGGTATTATATCTTCATAAAGATTGCAGTTCCGCGAATCGTACATACGCAAAGGATTGGTCGACTTCCGTGTAGCTAAGACTTTATTTTTCAAATCTATACTCGATTCCAACTTCTCTAACAAATCTAAGCCGATTAACCCATCGAAATAGTTATGGAATTTATAGATGAATAGTGTGATGTCACAATCTTCATTAAATTCATGAAAGCATGGTACAGTTATGGAATAATTATTTCGTGTGGTTGCGTGAATGTTTGTGACTTCGAAAGGTTCGTAATTACATTGGACACTTGAATAAAACTTTTGTACTGCGTCGGGACTTATAAAAGATTGATTCGCGCCTGTGTCTACTAATAATTTTAGGGGTGGATTTGTAATCTGTATAAAAGGAAGTTGCCTCTGCGTTTGTAAGTTAATCTCTATTTTTGCTTTTCTGACTTCTGAGCTACTTGAAAATCCTGGCTTTCAGTAGGGGCACCTTCCTGGGGCTCCTCTACATAGGCAGGCACATAATCATTATGATAAGCCTGTTGCTCATACATCTGTTCGTATGCCGGTTCAAGGTAAGTCGGTTCGTAATAGTCATAATTATAGTCGGGGTAGTCGTAATAGTTATATTGGTCAACTTCATTCCAGTTCGTCTCCCGAGTCTTGAAATAATTAGACGGGGGTGGATTTCCGGATTTCCTCCAGTCATGAGCGTTGGCAAAAGAAGTCGGTGGTAGTACCTTAGGGATAAAGTGACTGACTCCACTCATAGGACGTGGTGCGGAAGGCACTGGGCGTTGGGGTAGTCTAAAAGAATTGTCGTGTGCGTTATAATTAGGAGGTTGCGCGCGGAACATTTGCTGTGTGCGCGAAGGACCAGCTAGTCTCGATTGGTTAAACTGCGGTCTCCAAATAGGTTGCTGTGGCATAGCAAAGGGCCTAGAAGGGCCTGGCATGTTAAAGGTAGGCCTAGAGGGGCCGGGCATATTAAAAGAAGGCATGACAAATGGTGGAGGCTTAGTATTTTGAAACAGTTGAGCTGTGGGTTTCCTGTCTAAGTATTCATTACGATTTTGCATATACATGGTGTTACTTTCCTCGTGTACGAATTCGAGGGCTTTTTCGATTGTTTCAGGACGCATGCACCGTATACGCGATCCTAATGGGTCCTTTAAACCGCGTAAGTAGGCTTGTAACGTGAGCTTTTTGTAAAGGTCGCGTTTAGCGTTAACCGTGGTAGGAACCGTTTCATGTAAACAGACATAAGTAATTATAGTACTGAACAGATTTTGGCAACGTTCATAGAACTCCTGAGGGGTGTTCTGTCCCTGCACTAAAAGAGCTAAGTCGTTATACAGAGCGGTCTCATCGCGTTGATCTGCGAAGTTATTTATTAATGCACTGCGAATGCCAGTCCAATCCAAAGGGATCCCGTTAGAGTTTATTAAACGAGCGGCGTTACCAGTAACTTTATTGAGTATGCCGTTAATAAGTGCAGCGTTATTAAGGTCGTTTGGCACTTCCGTATCGATAAACTTCTCTACTAGTTGGTCACATAATCCTATGAAACGTACAAGCACATTTGAGTTCCCGTCAAATTCGGGGACAAGGCGAAGGGCCTTAAAAATCTCGTCTAGCGCCGCCATTGAATTATTTAATTCTAATTCTACACTACTGTTATAAGAACTATCTAAATCTCTATTTGCGTCTAATAAATTTAATCTATTAATGTCACTAAACCTAACGGTCCGCGATTGCCTTGGATGGAAAATCTTGGATAGTTATAAAACACAATAAAATAAGGATAGCAAGCACAAGAAAGATTCAAAGCACTTACATATACATTTGGCTTCTTTCGTGTATCAATGGCCGGATACAACTTCCTGCGACAACGCGTAAGTTCCGGATCCTTGTACTGCCTGCAGTTTGACCGCTTCTTGGGCAGCGCGCGTGCAGTGCAGGGGCTCGGCGTTCCCGATTCTTCCTTTAGGATCCGCTCCGACTGCGCCAAATACGTATGTCGCAAGGCGAGTTTCTAAAAAAAACCAAATTTATTTAATATATATTTAATTTAAATTGACGTTACAATTATGAAAGGTGACGATTGCTCGATGGCGGAAACAAAAGTGACTTAAAACTAGGTATGAAATGGCTCGGTGACCGGACGGACACGTTGTGCTGACGGCGTGCCTCGTGAAGCATTCGCTGGCACGTTGCGCTGACTCCAGCAACCGTGGCTGATGCAATGTTGAGGCCGGCTTGGGTGCGCGGTGCTACCTCAGCATTCTGTGTAGGGGGTTAGTCCTTAACATACCTGTATATGGTCACATAATAAATAATACTGTACAAAGGTAATGTGGCGTACTATTATTTATTCCGTGATATGCACAAACGATAGGGGCAAACTTTCAATGTCAAACATGTATGATCAACGGAAAGTTTTGAGCACACGGACACAGAATAAATAACAGTATAAGTAATACGGATACGATTGTAGAGTAAGCTAAACTCAACCAATGTCATTGTTAAGAATATAATAGTCTTTATTATTGCTTAACTTATAAGTTATAATCGTCTCCCAAATTATTAAAAGGACAACTCATTATAACACTATGATAAGATTGACAAGGTAAGGAAGGATACTCAAATTTAGGAAGCATTTTTATATTTTATGTTTCTCCTAAAAACTCCCTCAGCTTATTGGGGATCCACGGATGATTGTCACCTACGGAAGACTCATTGTTACCTGCGTCCTTAGAATCAGAATTCTTAACCTTTTGAGCGTCAAAGTCACATATATATGTGACAAGCACTGGCGGGCCCTGTACGCCAAGCGTCCTCTATAGATGACAAAAGACAGGAAGATGACAGGGCACGGGAGTGCGTTTGTAGCGTGGCGCTCAAAAGGTTAACCCTTCACGTGATCCTTAGATGGCGCTTAATAAGTGATCATAATCTAGGTGCGTTACGTGGATTGAACAAAACTTAACAAAAAGTCGGTAATCCAGCGCCTCGTGTCACTGTCTGAAAGTTCAATATGGCACTTTCAGACAAGCACCAACTCTATCATCCATCACTAATACCTCAAGGCAAGTAAGATTCAGTTGGATTATTTGCAACAAAAAAAAAAGAAGGTTCGTAGAATGTTACGCGTTAGAAGTGAAACTACACCGAGTACACTTACACCTCACACCGACGCGTAACATCACTTCCGTTGCATTCAGAATGAGTCTTTCCGCTTACGACACTGCCGTTGCAATAATCCGTGCCGCTAAAGTCAATTTTACCGCAGTGCGCCTAAAAAAGTTTCACACAAAAAAAATTGTATTGCATACTCCCATTATTTTATTAAAATATTCCATAATTTTTTTATAAAGCTTACTCGCAATGTGGGTTGCACATCACATCACTAGTATTCTTGTTAACCCCTCCAACTAAGCTAAATATGCTTGTGTCTGGAGTGGGTTCACGTCAATAGTGCAATGGGTGGAGTGGGGATCGACACACGACCTCTCGATCGCCAGTCCGACACCTTATCCATTGGGCTATTGCCACCTGTAATATTATTAAATAATAATATTTAAAAAATCAAAATGTTCATGACATTTGTGACCCCGGAATTGAATAAATGTATATTATTATACGCATTGTTTACTTTACATGATAATTTGATATGATTCATGCTAACATTACGTCATTATTTCAGTCGACCGATCGTCCCTGGGTTTATTTATAAAATTATCTTAGAGCCTAAAGATCTGCGAGATTGTGGAGACACGTAAATTATTTGCTACTATGACATAATGATTATTACTGATACAATATTTCTTGGGACCATGGTATATAAAATTGTAAAGAAGTAAATTTACAAAAAGTTTAGACTGTAACTCTGATCGGTGAGTATCCGGTGACAATGCAGGGACTACGGCGTAATACTTTGGAATTACATTACATACATTTCTGACATTATATTGTTTAGCTAGTAAACTCCACGATTATATCACCATATAATTGTACATTTTTCGGCTGGAATTATTCTTAACTATAATTTATGTTACTCTATTTTATATTACATTTAAATATATTTTTGAAGCCAAAGTAGCTGAACTCAATCCAAGGTCTATTTAATTAAGAATTTGTTTTGTTCCAGGACCTTTACTGCGTCAGGAGTGACTTGGGCAACTTGCTTAAGGCACTGGGTCGCCTCGACGAGGCTAAGGTAAATTTTGCTACCATTCATTGCTGGTTTGCTGCGAAGTTAACAGGATTGATTGAAACTGAACCTTATGTAACGTGAAATAGCATGCTCTCGACCGCAAAGCGTAGTTTGCGATTGCGTAAAACTTTGAACTGCAGTGCGTTTTGTCTTGCTTTGGCTGCGCGACGCTAAACATTGCTTTGTTATGCAATGGGAATACGAAATTCTACTTTGTTTGAAAACTTTATCATATTTTCCAAATAACTGGATGGTTGGCGACATTATTTCTCAGTTTGTCCTATATCTTTGAATATATACGATTACTTACAGTTGGTTTTTTAAACAGCTGTTATTGAATTGCGTAGAGTTATAATTATGTGGATTTACATATTGCATTTTATGATCGCAGTAGAACGAACGTCTTTAATTTGCACATTAAAAATAAGATTTTAAAAATGTTTATATTTTTCTGATATTAATTAATTATTGGCCTCTTGATAATTATGTTTGTTGCCATTATAAAATGATGAAACTTGATACAGTTGTAGGCTTGTAGCGTCCGACATAGCTATTGTCTTCAATTTATGTGAGATACTTAAGTTTACTTATGTGACTTCCGGGAGTTAAGATATCCTTATTCAGACAACAGATAGTAGTCTGCGATGATTGTGTTAATTGAAACAATTTTATAATGTACCACACAATAGAACGAGAACAATAGGTGGATCATCTGATTGTTAAACCGCCATTGTACTCAATGCATGAGACATTTGTTTCAATACTCGCTGAAATCTGAAACTTACATAATGTCGGCCTCACTTCAGTGTATAGTGTCGCGCAAACAAAGCGGTCATAATGGTTTCAAACATTACTCATGCGTTATAATAACTATGTTCAAAACTTGAAACCATTATCACAACACCGAGAACAAGGTTGGAAAACACATTTTCCGTTTGAAACGTTTTCCAATTTTACTCCGTTTTCCCGTCGCTAAATATTCTATGAACGAGAATTGACTTTGAATATTGTGCGACAGCGTCATGCGTAAATTATTTCTATATCTGTTTTCTATACAACATTGCGTCTCATGTGACTATAGCTTTATTATTCTCTACACATATTTTCTATCTACTCACTTAATGCACAAAATGTTTAACATTTACTAACAATATGTTGTATGGAGGATTGAAAAGAGCGTATGCTACTTCGCATTTCCATAAACGATGTACTTTTAACAATAACACATCCTGTTACCTTCACTAAAGTTTTATATATCGATCTGTGCTTGTAGTGTTTTCTAATTGAATGGAGGATCAAAAATGTCAGTAGTATAGCATAATGAACATTGTATAGTAACATAGAGTAGTGGATTAAGTTTCGATCACTGTATACTTTCGGTAATTCATAACGTGTTTGCCGTGACCCCGGGCTGTGACAGCTTCGGTCGCGAACGATCCTCATAGATATCAGCAAACAAAATATAGAGTAAAAAGTAACGATCGGGTGTAAAAGTGAAACAAAAATCAACTAATTTTGTTATATTTTCACAAGGTGTCTGGTAAGACAAGTGTAGGTGTGACCGGTGGTGTATCTAGCTGGGTTACGGTTGGTACCTCAGTCGCCGCGACGGGCCGGCGGCGCCGAGTCTGCCGCAGGTAAAGTGGACAAGGTTTGACAACTAAGGACAGGTTTCGGAACTCGTGTTCTCTGATTCTCATTGTCGTGACCATCTCCTCTCATCGGCTAGGAAGTGGAAGCGACGCGGGCCGACGACTCGCATCCTGTTGCTAGTGTCGTGCTGCGGTCGCATCGGTCCTACGTTTGCATTTCCTGCTGGTGTTGCGTTCGGCGTAGTCTCGTCTCTAGGGTGCGTTTGGCGTAACTTCTACGTTTTTGTGTCTGGATTTGGAGCCCGGCGATCTGTCATTCGGATCGCCCGACATCAATCCGCGCTGAGTGTGTAATCTAAAGCTACAGGCGTAAATAACATTTCAGAAACTCATCACATGACATTGTAAAATGCATTTTAGTCCCGTTTTTAACATGTTCTTTTTCCGTGTGTGTAGGCGTGTTATTTGAAGGCCATCGAAACGAGGCCCGATTTTGCAGTCGCGTGGAGTAACTTGGGGTGCGTTTTTAACGCCCAGAGTGAGATCTGGTTGGCGATACATCATTTTGAGAAGGCTGTAGCCTTGGACCCCAACTTCTTGGACGCCTACATCAACCTCGGAAACGTTCTCAAAGAAGCGAGGATATTTGACAGGTACACGACACATTCCATATAATGAACATGATATAACTTGAGAAAATTAGCACATATACAGCAAAATTTTATATTAAATTGTCACCTACTCGCTAATCAAACAACTCTTCTATTTTAACAGAGCCGTCGCGGCCTACCTCCGCGCATTGAACCTATCACCGAATAACGCCGTAGTGCACGGCAACCTAGCCTGCGTATACTACGAACAAGGACTCATCGACTTGGCTATCGACACCTACCGTCGGGCCATTGAACTACAACCTAACTTCCCCGATGCATATTGTAACCTAGCCAACGCTCTGAAAGAGAAAGGACAAGTAGTGGATGCTGAAGAATGCTACAACACAGCTCTACGTTTGTGCCCATCGCACGCTGACAGTCTAAATAATTTAGCGAATATCAAACGCGAGCAAGGATACATAGAAGAAGCGACGCGTCTATACCTCAAAGCTCTAGAGGTGTTCCCGGAATTCGCGGCGGCTCATAGCAATTTAGCGTCGGTATTGCAACAGCAAGGCAAGCTAAATGAAGCCCTCATGCACTACAAAGAGGCTATCCGTATCCAGCCTACGTTCGCGGATGCGTACAGTAATATGGGTAACACGCTTAAGGAGATGCAAGACGTAGCCGGCGCGTTACAATGCTACACTAGAGCTATTCAGATCAATCCCGCATTTGCCGACGCTCACAGCAATTTGGCGAGCATTCACAAAGATTCTGGCAACATCCCCGAGGCTATCCAATCGTATAGAACAGCGTTGAAGCTGAAACCGGACTTCCCCGATGCGTACTGTAATTTGGCTCATTGCCTGCAGATCGTCTGCGATTGGACAGATTACGAGGCTCGCATGAAAAAGCTCGTTAGCATAGTTGCGGAACAGCTGGAGAAAAACAGGCTGCCATCCGTTCATCCTCACCATTCTATGCTGTACCCGCTGACGCATGATTATAGAAAAGCGATCGCAGCGCGTCACGCTAACTTATGCCTGGAGAAGGTGCAAGTGCTTCACAAGCCTCTGTACAAATTCCCCCGTGACTTACAAGGCCGTCTGCGTATCGGCTACGTGAGCAGCGACTTCGGAAACCATCCGACATCTCACTTGATGCAGTCCGTTCCTGGACTTCACGATAGAGCCAAAGTCGAGATCTTCTGTTATGCGCTCAGTCCCGATGATGGCACGACCTTTCGCTCTAAGATCGCGCGAGAGGCCGAACACTTCATCGACTTATCACAGATGCCGTGCAATGGGAAAGCAGCTGATAAGATATACGGCGATGGAATTCACATTCTAGTAAACATGAACGGGTATACTAAAGGTGCGAGGAACGAGATATTCGCGCTGCGACCGGCGCCTGTTCAAGTCATGTGGCTGGGATACCCTGGAACCAGCGGAGCGAGTTATATGGACTACTTAGTTACCGACGCCGTCACGTCTCCCGTTGAACTGGCGAGTCAATACAGTGAGAAATTGGCCTACATGCCGCATACATACTTCGTAGGGGATCACAAGCAGATGTTCCCACATTTACAAGAGCGTCTGATCCTAAGCGACAAAGTGAAAGGGCACAACTTGGGCGTACTAGCGGATAACGTGGCGGTCATCAATGCGACTGACCTGTCGCCTCTAGTAGAGAATACAGATATCAAGGAGATCAAGGAAATAGTAAGAGCAGCGAGGCCTGTCGAGATATCGTTGAAGGTGGCCGAGCTTCCTACTACCACGCCCATTGAGACTATGATTGCATCGGGACAAGTTCAGGTATGTTGTTTTAGTCATTTTATTTATAAAACCCTCTGCACGTTAAAAAAAACAATCTGAAAATAATTGCTAAATCATGATTATTTGATGAATATTTTTAACACTCATTAGCAAATCATATTGTCTATCGTTTCGTAAAGTATTTTGTATAATATTAAAATGTTGCATATGGACTGGGTAGTATTGTAATAACGATATGAAAACTTATACAAAGTGGTTCACCTTCGTGCTTCACTACCCCTTTTAGGATTACCTTGTTCCACTTAGTCCTTAGACCAAATTGTCACTCTAACTAAAGTTGTAGTCAAATCTTTGCTATCACCATTAAGTAACTCATCAGAGGTCTAATTATACATTTGTGCAACTCCTATGTTGGATTGGACCTTTCCTTTATAAATCCTTTGTAACTCTCGTATCTTCTTAACCTCATCCGTGAGCACTGAGCACTATTCAAATGCATACTAATTTTCCTCACATTTCAGACATCAGTAAACGGAGTAATCCTCCAAAACGGATTAGCAACAACGCAAACGAACAACAAAGCGGCCACCGGCGAGGAAGTTCCTCAATCGATCGTTATAACGACCCGGCAACAATACGGCCTGCCCGACGACGCAGTGGTGTACTGTAACTTCAACCAGCTGTACAAGATCGATCCCCTAACTTTACACATGTGGGTTTATATTCTGAAGCATGTGCCGAACAGTGTCTTGTGGCTGTTGAGGTTCCCAGCGGTCGGTGAACCTAATCTGCAGAATACGGCGCAGCAACTTGGTGAGAAATTATCCAAAATACTTCTTTTCTTTTTTAGTGGCAGGACTTCTGCTAGTTCGTCTTGAACTGTCCCACTGCTTTGTCTGTTATTTATACATAAAGTAGTATTGTTTTTCGGCTTACAGGAAAAACTGTTCAATAAAATTACGTGGTGTAAAAGATTTTACATCTTAATGTCCCAAGATTGTGACGACTGGTTATTTTAATGTGTGACAGTATATGTTACCTACTATCATAAAAAAATTTAAAAATGAAGTCAAGATTTTGTTTCAGTAGTAAGGTTTGGATTTTCACTATACATGCTAAATCGTTGATCACATCATCTCTTAACATCAGGTGAGATAGTGGTCAAACCCTTGCTAATCAGAACCATCTATAAAAATCCGATTTAGTTGAACCATGTGAGTACCTGGAAAGGCCTATGTCCGGCACTGGACTAGCATAGGCTAATGATGATGATGATGATGTGAGAATAATGAAATGACTGTGTGTGAGGTATAGTTCGTTCGTAAAAAGTAGATCTATCATCAGACGTTACCGAGCCCAATCTAACTGGGACTAGTAAAACCAAATCATATTTTATGAGGCCAAACAACAACAACAAGGGGTTATCTAGTAGCCACCAAAATTATAGTATTGTCATACAAAAGGTTTCATTTCGATACGACAAATAGAAGTAGGTTTCGTTTCCATGGGTCACATTAAAAACCTCTGTCTTTTCGTTTTCGCCAGGTCTTCCCCCCGGCCGCATAATCTTCTCCAACGTAGCAGCGAAAGAAGAGCACGTCCGACGCGGACAACTAGCCGACGTATGTCTGGACACGCCGCTGTGCAACGGACACACCACCAGTATGGACATCCTGTGGACTGGCACGCCGGTCGTCACGCTGCCAGGCGAGACTCTCGCGTCCAGGTAAACTCATGACACCGAGTCGATATATACGTCAGACCTGTAGATGCACAGCCCTATACACGCCCACATACACGACCCCGTTCCCATCCGGCAAAATAATGTTCATTAATTAAAATGTGAGTCTTAGGACGTCCTCTTTAGACAGACTTTACAATGACAACACAAATTAGCAGACAGCTCGCTGTAGGCGAGCTTACCGCCATCGTACTACTTACTCGTCCTGCTTACTGCACGCTAAGTGCTGTAAGCTAGCGGCCCGTGCGGCGACCGCGCGCAGACTGTTTCGCTTGAAGCACGTTACTTTTTGTAGACTGACAGCTGATAGCCTGCTAGCTGTCCGCGCGTGGACATTAGAGATGGGCGTTGATTAAACGAACTAGTTGAAAAAACCGTCCATCAACTGTCAACGTTTCGACCGTTAACCGTTCACCGATTAACTAGTTGAATCCATAGACGGCAAAATAGAGAATCATATCAGTTGACGTCAACGAACGGAGGCGTGCCGCGCGATTAACTATTAACTTGATTTCGAAGGGTAACGTTCGTTGTTAGACGGCTAAATTTAAAAGTAGGAAAGGGAATTTCAACTGTAAAAATATTTATTATAATGTATTTATAATGTAATATTTTTTTTTATAAAAAGTAAAATTCCTTAATTACATCAAAGCTAATATGCCTTACTTAGTATTTAAATTTGTTAGAACATTTACGCCATGACTAAAACTTAAAATCAAAATACATTTATTGTTTAAAAAATTCAAATACAATTAACGTAAGTACGTACTTATTTGGATTAAACGATTGAATTATCAATAGTAAACTTTAAACTTTCGCGATTTGAACACATAGTTATAAATATTTAAATACGGGACTTATCGCGCCTAAAACATATTTTTTTATTTAATATTAGCTTCAGTCGTCTCGTGACCACGATCAATGCAACTTGGTCGAAACGTCGAGTTAAATAAAAATGTATGTTTTAGGCGCGATAAGTCCCGTATTTTAATATTTATAACTATGAATTATCAATACTTCATTAACGGTTGAATTCATACGAGCACATTGAAATCGACTATGGTTAAAGCATTAACTAGTTTATCTATTCAACTAGTTAATCGACTAGTTGACAGAGGTTAATTCAACGGTCTAGTTGCGTTAACGAAAAATACGTCAACGACCCATCACTAGTGGACATCGAGTAGTCACCTCCGTTTAAGGGGGTGTTGTGTGGGAGCGGTGATAGAGCAGGGTCGTGTAAGTGGGCGGTCTGTTTAGCTGGTCTGTTTAGAAGAGCGGGAGTGCATGCGCGCGGCTGTGGTTGGTCCGTCGACCGTCAGTGATAGTTTAGTTCCTGCGCTGTTATCACGTGACAGTATAAATGCGCAACAATTTTGCCTTATGCCTCTAGACCTATGCCCTGGATGTATAACTGACATTGGCCGTGTATTCATCTGTCCGGAATAACAAAGAAAAAGTTATTATGTGAGTGGTTCTGACCACTCGACCAGTGACACAAGCCCAAGTCCATAAACTATTGTTCTTGTCAACAACACCTAATAATACACATAGAAACATCCAATTCATTTATCCCATTTTAACTTTATATTTATCGTAGGCATGTAGATTGTAGAAGATTGCTGATATGTGGATTGGAATTAAAGACATTAGTAGTCCAATCTACTACTATACTTCTCTTATTACTGTATTCCATTTCCTGGCAAAGAAATTTCTGTTAGGTAAGATCACAGGCAATTTACTATGATACCGGCTAGCCTGTCAACAAAAACTTAACTCATTTCAAATCATGTTGTGTTTAATATTTTTGTCCAAAGTTTTCACAAGATATAATGTTATCCTTTACAGAGTGGCAGCATCTCAGCTGAACACGCTCGGGTGTCCGGAGCTGATCGCCCGGACGAGACAAGAATACCAAGACATTGGTGTCAGGCTGGGAACTGATAGAGAATAGTAAGTAAACGGCTGGCTCATAGTATCTTTTGAGATGTTAATGGTACCGATGTCTACAAGTTCACAGTAATTTATTTATAACTCCATAGCTTGGCTAGTGGCTAGACTATTGATCAGTAATCAGTGAAGTGAAACAAAAGACAACCTGGTCAGTATTTTGATGTGTATGTGGGAGTGGCACAACTGAGTCCTATCTTAGTTTGGACGATGGCAGGCCTGTCGCACTCCGCGCTGTAGCTATGAAACTACAAGTACCTCCGCGCGCCTTACTTGTACCTACCTCAATATTAAATTCCTTGCTTACGATATTAACATATAGTAACTGTAAAGAGTAACTATGTAAAAAGCAAATAATGTCACACATAAAATGGTAGGTAGGTATAAATCAGCTGAGTTTCATGTTTCAAGGGAATTCACGTTATGATCTTTAGAGAATTTCTATCGACATTACATCTTGCAAAATATTAATTGTAACCTTCTTGAAACTAATAGGTTATTTTATTATTTACTGTAGGTAGGTTACGTAGATCCTATAGGTACCTACCTAAAAAAGAAAATTCTGACTGATTGATTGACTGACATATCAGTGCACAGCTGAAACCAACAAAGATATACCTACCTACCTACTTATTTGAATTGACTTAGCCATTTCTTTGACTAACGAACCTTACAATACGATTTTGTCGAGACAAACGAGTTGTATAGTCCGAGAGCTGATGCAAGATTTGTACTCAGATAAATAAGTACGGTTACCAATGTTTACTTGGGGTTTTATTTGATTATTTTTTAACAGTTATAAGATAAGATAATTAGTTCTAAGATAAATAAATAGGGTAGGTACCTACTAACGTTTATTTCAATTTTCCTTTTTTTCTTATTTAATGATTTGGGTTGGATTTAGAATCGTTTGGCACGAAAAAGGGGGGATAGAGGGGTGGAATGGGAAGGTCAGGGTCCCCCCTTCACTACCCTACCACTCCCATTATAAGGTAATGCATAGTTTTTGAGTTATGCCTATTTTTGTTGGGTTTGATTTTGGATTATTGGTTGAATTTAGAATCATTTGGCATGAATTTGATATAAAATGTTATGGGGATGGGTAGAGGTTAGGTCCCTGATTGTAACAATACCATACTTATAACAAGGTAATGCATATTTTACAAGAAAACGATATAAACAAAATCTAACCTAAAAATATACTAAACCATAAAAACAAAGCGCAAATAATAATTACAAGGGCTAGATAACTTAGTAAAAATTTTAGTAATATTATTTACTACTACTAAATTAATAAGAACACCCCACTAGAAAAAAAACTAGGTTAGGTTAGGTTGAAACTGCGACAACACAACGCGCGAGCCGAGCGAGCGAAGCGAGCGTGCCGCGGCAGCGGCCGGCGAAGCGCAAAAAGTCTGTTAAACATCCAACAAAACAGTGATATTGATCAGCAAAGTGTTAAAAAAAGTGAGGTTATGATTTTACAAAAATACGCATAACTCTAAAACTATGCTTTACCTTGTAATGAAAGTGGTGGGAAAAGAAAAGGGGGACCCTCCCTTACCCCCCCCCCATCACCTCACCCTCCCTTTTTCGTGCCAAACGATTCTATATTTTTACCAAGTGAGGTTATGATTTTGCAAAAAAAAAATCATAACTCAAAAACTATGCATTACCTTGTAATGAGAGTAGTGGGGTAGTGAAAGGGGGACCCTCACCTACCCCCTCCACCCCTCCATTCCCCCTTTTTCGTGCCAAACGATTCTAAATTTCAACCAATGATTTTGTCGTGTCATTCAATAGTCAGATTTTTATGATCCGAGAGTTGGTGTAATTATTAATTAATTATTAATAAATGGTAGGTTTAAATGTTTGTGATCTCAGAACTCTGTCAGATCTTAACCGATTTGAAACCTTTTTTTTAGGGTTTCGTAATCCTGATAAGGAATCCATATATTCCCCCCCCCCCCACATCTAAAAGCTAAACTATTGGCTTGAAAAATCAGAAAAAAAAAGATGATGATAGTGCATTTCATAAACTAGAATGGAAAATTATAGCGGTTAAGATAACTTTATTAATTTAGCAGTAATAGTAGTTGAACTTGGGTGTTGGATAATTTTGTACCAAATACAAAATCCTTAGAATAAATCCTTAAGTGACTTAGATTAATTATTTAGATATAAAAAGTATTTTTAAATCAGAAGTAAAATTGTGTATGTATTTTTAATTCGAATTATCTGTTTTTTTAATTTAGGTATTCAACTATTACAAAATAAAGTTTTCCTACCATGAATAAAATACATAATTATTTTTGGTCGAAAAAGTCAGTTAGCTCCTAGACTATTATAATGTTACTAGTCAAACAACCTACGATTCTAGGCAAGTGAGTACTATTTTTTCGCGTTATTTAACTTACGCAATCTAAAACTTTACTCAATTTTAATTGAACGTCACGTATTTTAGTATAACTGTAGTACTTTTATCCTACCTGGACATTAAACATTAATGTAGCACTTATTATCAGTAATGTACTCATTACATTATTCTACCTTAGAGTATTCTTCTACCAATTAAAGGCTTCAATAAGTTTTCTCATAACATTCAACCCTATAGAAGAGACCGCGAGTTGACCGAGTTATTCAGACTCTCGCTGTGCGGACTTACGGTGCATTTTACTGTGCGCTGTTAGTTGATACTGTGACGCAAATTCAAGGTTGCACCCGAGGCGTAAAACGCATTTAGAACGTTACCAGCGTTGTAAAACTAGGTTTAATCTCGCATTTTTGCTCTCAGGGAGTGCAATTTCTGTACTTGTACTATTCATTATTCTGTGACGATGGGTAAAAACATAGGTTATGCTGTATGTTTGTTTGTTATATACTTTGTCTTTTTTATCAGAGTCCTTTAGGTAGCTTATATACAAGTTATTTATGTTTATTCTGTAGCCTAAAAACTGTAACAAAAACGTAGTCTTATTAATTGTTTCCGAACCCAAGACCTACACCTGTCTTTGGTCTAATCTTTCCAGTCACATTTCACTGATACCTGTATACTGTTGACAGATAACATTATATATGCGATCCATACTAAAACATAATTATAATTTTATTTACAGTTTGAAAGCAATTCGTGCGAAAGTATGGTCTGCTCGGTCAGAAAGCCCGCTGTTCGACTGCAAGGCCTACGCTACTGGCCTGGAAATGCTCTACAATCGCATGTGGATTCGATATGCCCGCGGTGAAAGGCCAGATCACATACAGGCGATCGACAAATAGGCCAAGAACCCACGGGACCTAAATCAGGCCTCTAAGAAACGCCGTTGGTGCTAAAAAGTGACAGTGGATAGAAAAAAAAGACAGTGAAAAATGAGTGTAAAACTGAATCAGTGTTTAGTGACAGTGAATAGTTTTGTATAGAGTTGACTTCTATGACGCTCGCTAATTGGAGTCAAGTCGTGTTGCAATAATTGGACTACTTTAAACTTTGAAACAGTATCAATTAGCAAATGTCTGAAGTATGCTGATGCGACTTGCTTTTCAGCAGATAGACAGTACTAGAGCTATATTCTGTGTGCTTCAGATCGACATGATTCTTTATAGTGATGGAGTAGACATTCTTCAGACAGACTGATTTGTCAATCTTCTCAGATGGTTTGAAAGAGTTTGTAAAACGGAGTGAAATTTAGCAGGTACAGGCTGTACCGGATTTTAACTAATGGAACGCGAAAGTTTAAAAATCTTGTTATATCTATAATAGATTCTTATTTGAATATTCTATTCTATGAGCATGTTGTATTAGACGTTTACATTTAATAAATACTATCTATGAATAAAGTGTAGTGCCGCATTAAATTGTCCCCTAGTCAAGATTATTTTATGCCATGTTTAACGTTGATATCTTTCTTCTGTAGATGTTTCTTGAAGCAATTAATAAGAGTTATAAACATGGCCTTTAAAAACCATACAGTAACGTCAGTAACCATTGAGCATGTATCTAAACTTTAGATTCTAAAGAATCTGTTGTTCTATTCTCTTAAGAGCTAGTTGTCTTCGAACAAATAAAATAATTCCTTTGTTCAGTAATAAAGGGATTATTTTATTTTGTTGTGCTGTGTTGTGTTGTGTTTGACTAATTTATTGTCAAATGTCTAGTTGTGTAAATATTATAAAGTAAATTTAATGTAAGTAAACAGTTGAGAGGTGGAAATAAAATAAGTGAGAGCCAATAAACTTTTACTCTGGGCCACACAATTCTTTAAAACTACTGTGGCTGGTCCTGAAATTTAGTGATGATACTCATTCATATATATTATTAGTAAAAATGGTAGTGATATGGGTAAGCATTAAATATAATGCATACATTATAAGATTTGCGATCGAAAAATGTATGAGAAATTAAGCAATTTTAAATTAAATATGTTTCAATATAAATCTAAACAGTTTTTGTGACATAAGTCACGCTATAATAGTTTTAGTATCAAACAGTTTTGATGTATATAAATAGAATCACATTTAACTTAAAATAACAATTTGTTTAATATATGATGAAGTAGAATTACTAGACTATAACTACATTTACTTATTCAACTCAAATAATTCAATGATATAATCAATATATTTACTGTCTTCCAGCTATACAATCAAAAATGTACATTAATGGGTACATTATAAGCATGTAACTGTGGCTCACTATTTTATTACAAGTGAATTATTAGACATAGATGAACGTCAATAATTAGCCACAACGTCGCCGTGCTGTTGACACTGTTCTGCTTTATTGGCGAGTCAATTAATAAATAAGACTATAATCCTATAAAAAAAGTATAACACATACTATAGTCATGTTATTTATACCCACTGCAAAAACTGCGTTAATCGAACTCGCCCGGTTCCATACAGAAACGCTCCGTCGTGGGCAGTCGTGCTGGCGCGGGCGTCCGCTTATCGCAGATACAGTCTTCAGTGATTACTGATCATAGTCATCATTATTAGGAGCCAGTATTCGTCCACTGCTGGACATTGGCCTCTCCTATGGCACGCCACTGAGCTTGATCTTCAGCTCCTTCGTTCCAACCGCTGCCAGCCAGCTTGCGTATATCCATCGCTTCACCGAGCTGGAGGGCGCCCTACTCTACGTTTACCGAGGCGTAGTCTCAACTCTAGAGCACGTCTACCCACCCCCAACGGTTATCGGTTCTATGACTACTGATCATAGTAGGTGAGTTTGGGTCAATGACCTAACTGAAACGTCAGTTATGCTGGAGCATTAACTACTTGATATCAATTGCAGTTTAGTGGTAACTACTAAGACAAGCACTCTTCATCACTCGACAAGCAACTTCCAAGTAAATAATATTACATAAATTAAATCCGAATTTGGACTCGGAATTCCAGAAGTTTCCATACTATGACAACATAACTAAGAATAGCTTGCCTACAACTCCAATCACTCCTTTTAATAAAACACAGTTTTTATACTGATGTAATAAAATTAAAGACCATCCGGCCTTGCCACAATGAAGGCAGTTTATATTAATTACTTCAATTTAATTTGTTAATGTTAACAACTGATATGGATGAGACAGCTGTTGGTGAATTTTAGTCCGTAAGTATTTTGTGATATGCATTGGCTATGCTTGAATTATTATAACCAGCGATTCTCATTATCTTGAGGGCAACAAATTTATTTTCTTACATGGGACTGAGGGCTTAGACAATAATTTTGTCTTTTCATTTGTGATTTACTAAGATCCAACTGTTCCGGTTTTGTTTTTTTGTATTGTTCCGATTTTAGTGTATTAAATTTTCATCAATTTCTGTCTTGATACCGCTTTTAGTCTTCGTAGCTGGAACCAAAGGCTTTGGTTTGTTTATTATTATTAACTAATAAATGTAAGAAATGTATGAGGCTGTTTTGTAGCATGAAATGTATGGATGACTATGTTATTTTGTTAGTAAAACTTAATGTTGCTATGTCTAGGCCCTCTATCAAGAAGATATTATATACATCGATTGATGAATTCGCTGCATTAGTATTGTATTTTAAACTGGTTCTAAGTGTGTAAATATGGATGATGTCATGAAATAAATTCATGTTATGAATAGACTAAGGATTACATAATTTTTCATCGTAATTGTATTGACTTCTCATAGAATATATATTTTTTTAACAAAACCTTGTGATCGAGCAGAGAATATATCATTTGAACTAGTTTTATTGTGCAGTTGTATTTATCTATTTATTTAGTATTGATTTCGGAATGACTTGATAATAATAATATTTTCTGCTCGAATTTGATGTTTACTTTTAGTTTAGTTTAAGATTTGTGTCTATGTTACTATCCCAGTTGGACTATCATTTTAACATTGTAAGTATTAATTGTCTATTATGCAAATGTCTTGAATAAATACAAAATAATAATTTCGAGTATTACTGTATAAATAATCCTAATTTGTAGTTAGATAAATTACTTGTGGTAGGGGAGCCCACGAGGCTAAATGGGGATTTACTCGAGCGTCGTAGAGACCTATTGGGATGCAAAGCTTAGATAATAAGAAGAAAAAAAAATTATATGATATATACCTTTACATCGGTGGGGGAAGCGGCTATAGATTTTTAAATATGTAAAAAAAAACTGTTGCATGGACATCCTCGAGCGCGTCAGATATTGATATCATCAATGCCCTACGTATTTTTAATAATGTACGTATGTTAAATCTGATCGTTTGCATGATGCGGGTGGTTGTATTTAAGGGTAGAAAATGAAAAAAAAAAAATTATCGAGCGCGTCAGATTTTCTTAGGTAGTGTTAAGTGCACCAAAAAAAAGTCTCATTCACTAATCTGACGATTTCGATGGGACGCAAACTCGCTGCCATTTTCATAATGTGCAAAAAAAATTCGCCATTTTGAAATACTCAAGCGCGTCAGATTAAGATATATATATCATCATCATCATTATCAGCCGGTATCAGTCCACTGCTGGACGTAGGCCTCCCCCAAGACACGCCACTGAGCCCGGTCTTCGGCTCTTAGTTTCCAGTCACTGCCCACCGCTTTGCGAATGTCGTCGCTCCACCTAGTCACAGGGCGTCCTACTCTACGTTTGCCGATTCGCGGTCTCCACTCTAGAACCAGTCTGCCCCAACGGTTATCGGTCCTACGGCAGATATGACCAGCCCACTGCCACTTCAGTTTGCTAATCCGCTGAGCTATGTCGATCACTTTAGTTCTCTGGCGAATTACTTCGTTCCGGATTCGATCCCGCAGAGAAACACCGAGCATAGCTCTCTCCATAGCTCGCTGAGCGACTTTAAACTGGTGGACTAGTAGAACCGTGAGTGTCCACGTCTCGGCTCCGTATGTCATGACAAGTAGGACGCACTGATTAAAGACTTTTGTCTTTAGGCACTGTGGTATGGGCGACGAGAAGACTCCACGGAGTTTCCCAAATGCTGCCCAGCCCAGCTGAATTCTCTGGATTTCCTTCTCGAAGTTGTGTTTGCCTAGTTGGAGCGTTTGCCCTAGGTAAACATACTGCGTGACAACTTCGAGTGGGATTCCATCTACGGCAATCGGTTCCGGAACAACGTGCTCGTTGTACATGACTTTGGTTTTATCCAAATTCATCCGGAGACCGATGCGACGAGAAGAATCAGCTAGGTCATTCAACATCCTTTGTAGGTCCTGCAGCGTCTCTGCCAGAATGACGATGTCATCTGCGAATAGCGCTGCGAATAATAAGATATATATGGTTCATCTTTATGTTCTGAACGCACTGTCTCATAATCTGACGATTATCTAGAGGGATTCGCCTGATCTGACAAAAAAATATATAGAAAAACGGTTCACCTTAAAGGCCATACCTGCAACTTCCCGCTAATTCCATTCCTGGGCGCTTAAAATTGTACTTATGACATTTTTGAGCTCAAAATATAATTTATGTGATATTTTGAGCTCGCTGAGTTCAAAGAAATAATATTTCTATGCATTTGAGCTCTCCCAGCTCGAAAGTCTGATAGAAGTTTCATAGAACACTATTTTTGGAATTTTCAAACCGCAATAACATTTGAATGGATCAAGCAATTTTCACGCGGTTGGCGGCATTCGACGCAGTTTTATCATCCTCATAAGTAATTTTGCAATTTTAATTGATCGAACCACAAATTTCGGAGTAATCCCGAAAAAACACTTTTCTCTGTGGGAGTGTGATGGAAGTTTCCGCCCACCATTATTTGACTGCCAAACGCCTTAGAACGAATTATTTCATTAAGTTTCGCTAGACTGGTGGGGACGGAGTGAGAGAGTAATAGATAGAGAAAGAGTGAGAGAGGAATAGAAACGCGGAGAAGGAAATGTAGGCATCACGCAGCTGCACGTATTTAACTTTATCGACGAATTTTTGTTATTTCGGCTTGCGGAAATCGTCAGATTATACATTTTTCATTATTCTTGAATTATTTCCTTCAAAATAAAAAAAAAAATTTGCTACGCTCGAGAATGTCGACATGACGTTTTTTTTTACAACTTTGTTTGCCCTCCCCTTTTTTTACGTCACTCTCAAATTATCAGATTAGTGGAATATACACTTTTTAGGATGTAATTGACTCACCCTACCTTAATCTGACGCGCTCGAGAATTTCTGATGGTCAATTTTTTTTACTAATCTGATCCTGTATCCTTCACAGGCGGCCTTATATATGGGCCTCATGTTTTGTGGAGGTACTTAACCGGGTACAAGGTATCCCCCTGTATATTAATCTGCCGCGCTTTAGTAAATCCCGAAAGCCCCGCTTGGGCTCCCCTACTATTGAATACGACGAACAGTATTCTAGAGTTTTAGATCCAGTTTCAGAGTTTCAGTTACCCAGATCACAGTTTTACAATCATACAGTTGAGAATCGCCTTTGATGTTGGACGACACCGCCGCCCGAGTAGGTAGTACTTACGATATCAGCCGCAAATGTGCAAGGGTTGTCAAAAAAATTCTACGAGCTGATAATATTAAAATATAAAAATTGTTATTGATTTGATATATGATTGTAAAACTGTGACTCTGGTTTACACGAAGTCATAGCGACGTGATGCGTATGTACTTACAAACCTTAGTTTATATAGAAGATTATTGCCTTCATACCAAATACCTATAAATGATGCCGATAGTAATTGTTTTTTCAAAAAGCAACTCAATTTTACTAAATACGTACGGTATGGTATGGGTAATTTATATAAAATAAATATTTATATTACATCGTATTAATTTAATAAATAATATCGTACTCGTAAGTCCGTGTTGTATTTTGCAGTCGGAACATACTTACACAGAACAAGCGTCCACCAAAAATCCTTGGTAACTAAAACTCGTTTGTGCATTAACACGTTCACGGCGTCCCTCGTGCGATCCCGCAAACTAAGCGAGATTGTGGGACGCGGTCCGCGTCCTGCCTCTCCGCGATTACCCCGCCGTTGCTCTGCGCAAGTACATTCGATTCCAAACTGTATGATTGTAAAACTGTGCCCAGATGTATGACGCCATGTACAAGATTTTATTTTATTTTTAACCGACTTCACAAAAAAGTAGGAGGTTCCCAATTCGACCGTATTTTTTTTTAATGGGTGTTCGCGGATAACTTCGTCGTTTATGTGCCGATTTTCATATTTCTTTTTTTTGTTGGAAAGGGGATATCCCGAGGGTGGTACCATGGCAATTTCATCAAGATCTGATAAGTATCTCCAGAGTTATGGAGATAAACACCTCAAATTTGGTGCTGAAAATTAATATCGCGGCATTTAAAGTTGGTTCTTTTATTTTTTTAAACGATCTTATTTGTAAAAGATAACAGGACAAGCACGACGCTCGCCTGATGGTAAGCGATGATGTCTACCTATTACAGATAATGGCGATAAATTCTGGACTGCCAGAATTTTTCATGTCACTGCACTGCACCTGTTACCTTGAGACATGATGTTAAGTCTCACATGCCCTGTATGTTCAGTGGACACCTTGCCATTTCAACCGAAAAACATTCCTATTTCACGGCTGAAAATTAATTGGCAAAGTGTTGGTACCGCCCTAGGCGGACTAGCAGAATTCCTATCACTACAAAACATCTGATGTCGAAAAACTGTCGCAAATTTTCCTACCTGGGCTATCAGAGGTTGGTGAAACTTTTTTTTTTTTTTTTTTTTATACGTTATAGGCTAGCGTTTGACCACTATCTCACCTGTTGGTAAGTGATGATGCGGTCGAAGATGGTAAGCACGCTAGGCCTAGAATGGGAACTGGCTCTCAAGGATAGCTGCCGGAACACATTAGATGTTTCGTGACAGATTTTTCTAACTTGAGGGTGGTAGCTGGCCAGGCGGACACCAGATAGTGTCCTACCACCATGCGGGGGTTGTTGGTTTTTTAACGATGTTTTTCCTTCACCGGAGGGCCACTGTGAAGAGCGCACATAAATTTTTCGATGGAAAAATCCATTGGTGCACGGCGGTTTGAACTCGGTACCTCTGGCATCAAAGGCAAGCGTTCTCCCGATTGCGCCACCGGGCCCTAAAACTGATCTTAAGGGCCGGATTTCACCGATTCGTTTGTAGTACAAAATGTACAAATATTCATGTAGGTACTTCATGCATGTTGCACTTCACAAACAGGATATTATATTCCATATTTTTTAACAGACCTCAAAAAAGAAGGGTTCTCAACTCGCCTGTATTTTTAGGGTTCTGTACTTCAAAAAGAAAAAACATGAACCCTTATAGGATCACTTTGTTGTCCGTCTGTCATGACCCCTTTTTCTCAGAAACGCGTAGAGATATCAAGTTGAAACTTAAATAAAATACTCGGGTCTACGGTCTCTTTTGGCTGTAATTTTTTTTTCACTTTGTATTTTTTTTTGTGTGAGATAGATGATTTTTAGAGATATGAAAATAAACATCTTAAAAAATCAAATTTAGTACTAAAAACGACTAGCGCGGCATTTGATGTCGGTTTTCTTCGTTTTGTAAACGATTATAAATTATGTAGAATTTGAGTTATTTATTCAGACAATTTAAAAAAATCCTGGAAGATTACAAATATGGGTGTGATAGTATCTACTGATAGTCGATGTAGCGCTCGGTCAGCCTCGATGTACTTATAAAACTAGTTTGCGAGAGACTTTCCAGAGAACCCGTCTGGTGCAAGAAGGTTGCCTATTGCAATTACAGTTTTTGGTCTAGCGCCATAGTAACAGTGTTTTTCAACCTTTCATGGCGCGACCCCCTTAGTATGAAAAAATATTTCGCGACCCTACCTGCACTGTTCTCAAATACGACACCTACAAATGCTCTTAATTGAATATTTTCCACATCATAATCATTATCAGCCGGTGTCAGTCCACTGCTGGACGTAGGCCTCCCCCAAGATACGCCATTTAGCCCGGTCTTCGGCTCTTTGTTTCCAGTCACTGCCCACCGCTTTGCGAATGTCGTCGCTCCACCTAGTCACAGGGCGTCCTACCTACGTTTGCCGATTCGCGGTCTTCACTCTAGAACCAGTCTGCCCCATCTGGTTATCGGTCCTATGGCAGATATGACCAACCCACTGCCACTTCAGTTTGCTAATCCGCTGAGCTATGTCGATCACTTTAGTTCTCTGGCGAATTACTTCGTTCCGGATTCGATCCCGCAGAGAAACACCGAGCATAGCTCTTTCCATAGCTCGCTGAGCGACTTCAAATATATATATTTATATTAATATTTATTATTAATATATTCCTAATAAAAGTATTTTCAAACGTTGATGTTTTTCTTTTACTGAGGCTTCGCGACCTTTCTTGAGCCCCCAGGGATCGCGACCCACATGTTGATAAACACTGCTGTAGCGCATAGGATATAGAATAGGATAGATTAGATACACTTCTGAACCTTAATAGACTAGCTTCTTGAGCTGCAGGCGGTTCGGTAGAAATATACATATCTATCATCATTATCAGCCTGTATCAGTCCACTGCTGGACATAGGTCTCTCCTATAGCACGCTACTGAACTCGATCTTCAGCTGTCCTTTTCTAACCGCTACCAGCCACTCTGCGAATATCGTCACTCCACCACAGAACAGATACTAGATACTACGATTCCACCTAGCTGGAGGGCGTCCTACACTGCGTTTGCTTGCCTAGTCGTAGTCTACACTCTAGAACACGCTTACGCCAACGGTTATCGGTTCTGCAGCATATACGAGTATGTCCCGCCCACTGCTACTTAAGCTTGCTAATCCTCTGAGCTGAGCTATGTCGGTTAACTTAGTTCTCTGTCGGATATCAATGGTCGGATGACTTCATTTCTAATTCTATCCTTCACAGAAACTCCGAGCAGCATAGCTCTCTGCATAGCTCGCTGTGCGACTTTTAATTGGTGGACCCATCGACATCCTAGTAAGCATGTCGATGGGTGGACCAGTCTAACCAGCGTTCTGCGTTCACGTCTCGGCTCCGTATGTCCAGGGAGAACGCACTCATTGAAGACCTTCGTCTTCAAACTTTGCGGTATAGGTGACGAAAAGACTTGACGTAGTTTCCCAAATGCTGCCCAGCCCAAACACAGATATATGTAGTTACCTAGGTATACATCATATAAGTTAAACTACCTACGCTTCGGGGGTGGACGGGAATAAATCCATGTACTTTAGGTTCCTTTTGCATATGTATTAAATAACACGGGATTCCTCGTAGTGCTCTAAAACAAAAGGTCGAATCGAACGCACATTATTACCACACAGTTGGCAATAGAGCGACAAGGGTGACCGACCATTCGTCCCTAGTTTGTCGTTTCTGGCCCCTCGTACGTGTTAGGCTGACTACACACAATGCCACTTTTGCGGTAACTCAGTTGAGGTTAATAATTATATCAGTATTCATAGATGTACCTAACCGTAGGCTTTTTTATTGATTTTTAATTTTTTAGTGGTCATATCATAATCACTCATCATTCAAGCAAGTTATTAAATAATAGAATCTTGAAATTTGATGGCATTTGTTTTTTATAAGTTCACCAATTATTTAGGTACCTACCAAAATTCTAACAAATTAATTATTTCATTTCATGCTTGCCGAAAAGATACCTGTTCACTCTTGACATGCGAGATGTCTACTCGGAAATAAGGTAGGTTTCTTAATTTAAAGCTTTTATTTTTTAATAAAATGTTTGCACACAAAACTTGTAAGACAGATAGACTTGTAACATAGAGAAGGTATAATGCTAGAACTTTTCTCAGTCATCCCACAGGTCAAAATAAATGGTGGCTCAATCCACGTGATCCGAGAATTGTTCTAAAGCGTGACCATTCATATAATCATAGGCTTCGGCCGTGGCGGTTACACTCATCAAACAATAATATTCAACTAGATATCACCAATCGGTATACTGAGCTCCAGCAGGGCCTCGGTCATCAATTTTGGCAATAGAAAGACAACAGTTTCTACAACTGTTAGTATTGGAAGAACTTCTCGTTTTCTATCAGCTAGTGTCACCGTTTCTTGATAATGATAACGTTTCCGATGTTTTTTGGCTATCAGGAACTGGCTGGAATCTCACTATCTCTAAAGCTTCCAATCATCCTGCCTCCGTCTGTGCTTTATTGGCAGCCATATATTGTCTGCTACTGTATGACTGCCAATTTGATTTATCCACAGAAGGGATGAAGTCTCTTCTATGGATTATCAAACGATATGAAATAAGTATATCACTTTAGTCGCATTTAAGTAGCGTCGTTTAAAACACCCTTACAGGATAGCGCTCCTGACAATTACTCAAAGGGGACCGCGAACGTCTGTCGAATCTATTTAAGTTACGTGAGGGATGTCAGTGGAACGTCGGTACCGCGAGACTTCAAAAAATTTCTCTGGTTTTATTTTATTAATTCTTATAAGTAATTTAGGGTTTTCTTCTCCAAAATAGCTTTTTGTTAGCTTAGTTTGTTGTACTTTATTATTATTACTGTAGTGTAGCTTAGTTTTTTTTTATTTTCAGTGTAGTTTTTTATTCTCCCCCTAATGGAGGATGGCGATCCCCCCGACCCCGGTGGCGGGGCTTGGGGGGATAAAAGTCTTCCTCCCTCTCCAGCAGCTTTCACTTCTGTCCATACGTCCGATGAAAGACCCTTTGAGCTAGTAATTAATAACCGCTCGAAACGTAGAGCACTAAAGCGTGATGTTAGAGCTTGTTCCCCGAACGACTCCTCGGGAGACGAATTCAAGATTGCTGACGATGAAATTCTAACTACACCCATACCGTCTGCTGCGTCTCTTCCCTCCTCTGCTCCGTCCTCATCCGCTTCGCTATCTATGCCTCTTGGCCAGAAGTCTGCTGACTCAGTTGCGTCTTCCAGTTTGCCCCCAGGACAAAAGGTTGTCCCCACGCCAGTTGCTCGTCAGAAGTATGTAAATTCAGACGCCGGTCCCTTTGTGGTACATGTCCAAAAAATTGAACAGTCTCCTTCTGCGGGCACAACTTTGCACCCGGTTACTTTTGGACGATTTCTTTTCGGGCGCGCAAGAGAATTCCAGGGTATAGTGGATGGTTCAATAAAAAGTATAGGTCGAAATAGAATTGCTCTAACCTTTCACTCCGTCAATAGCGCCAACTCATTTATGGAGTCAAGTTCTTTAACGAACAACGGATATAGGGCTTTTGTGCCCTCATACAATGTTACCCGATTAGGCTTGGTTAGAGGCATTCCTACTGATATGTCCCTGGAGGATATCATAAAAGAGGTTCGTGTTCCTCAAGACTGTGGTCCCGTCATTAAGGTGAGGCGCCTTAATTTTAAGTTGATGTTGGATGGGAAGGTAACTTGGAAGCCATCTCAAACTTGCGTACTTACTTTTGACGGCCAAGTTTTTCCGTCCAGAGTTTATTTGTGCTATAATGCCTTCCAAGTAGAACGATATACACTCCCAACGATTCAGTGTTTCCAGTGTTGTAGATATGGTCACACAAAAATTCAATGCAGATCCAAACCCGCTTGCTACAAATGTAGTCAAGCCCACGCAGGAGAGACATGCAATATTGAAACCGAAAACATTAAATGTATTTGGTGTCGTGGCAAACATTTCGCCACAAACAAAGCTTGCCCTGAAATGGCCCGGCAAGTTGCTATCAAAGCTGCTATGACTCAAAATTACTCCTCATACGCCGAGGCTGCGAAGCTTCATCCGCCATCTAAGCTGTCGTTCGCCGAGGTTGTTTCTTCTCCCGTAGATATGACTTCCCCTGCTCTCCCGTCACAGTTTCCAGGCTCTTTTAAAAATGTAAATGTTGAGCCTGCTCATGTTCACTATAAAAAAAAACCAAAGCCTGCTGGTTCATTTGCACCTTCTTCGGTTGGTTATGATCGCCTGGCCCACTCAAACATAATAAGGGGAGATTTTTCAGAATCTGCTCCTAATGGGTGTGCCCTTAACAACCCTGAAAAACCTTTAGATACCCCAACTGTTCAATCTATCATTAGCGATCTTCTAAAACTTCTAAACCTTTTATCCACTCTCCTGAACTCTTCTCCCCAACCCCATTCTTCACCGTCCAACGCTGCTTTTAACCTAAATTCACTAATTTCACTCTTACATAATGGATCTCAATCTGCTTCAATGGAATAGTAATTCTCTGACAAATAAATACTCTGAGCTTGTTTATTTAATAAATAAGTTCAACGTAGCTGTCTTGTCTGTTACCGAGTCGTGGCTTAAGCCTGGTTCTCATTATGTGATCCCGGGCTTTGTTGATGCCCGGAGTGACAGGCATGATGGCTACGGTGGCGTTGCTTTTTTTTTTAAAAGTAACGTTTCTTTTTCTCGTATATATGTCCCCTCTTATAGTGGTTTTCAAATAATTGCGGTTCGAGTTAAAGAATACACTTTGGTATCGATATACATTCCTGACCCTTCTAAGGCTATCCTCCGTAATGTAGTCTCAGTTTTGAGCTCTCTCCCAAAGCCTCTTCTGGTTCTTGGTGATTTTAATTGTCATCATCCTGTTTGGGGTTGTGGTAAGGCGGACGAATTTGGGGAGTTCTTATTAGATTCCCTTGATTCCCTAAACCTCTGTATTCTTAATGACGGTTCCCCTACTTTGAGAACTCGACCAAATAAATTCCGTAGTGCTGTTGATCTTTCACTGTGTTCTCCGGAGCTTGCTACTCTTCTGACTTGGCGTGTCCTTCCTTCTACACATGGTAGTGATCATTTTCCTATTCTTTTAAATTTTCCTCAACGTAATTCATGTCCTATCCCCCCTGGCAACCCCCCGCTTCTGAAATATATTTTGAATAATAATGATTTTTCTGGGTGGCAAAAATTTCATGATCACACGGTCTCAGTTTCTAAAAAATTTCCTGTTATAAACTTTTACAATATTTCTTCTTCTTCTGATTTTTTGGTTCGCTCACTCCTTGAGTGTGCAAATAAATCCTTTTCTATTAAAAAACCTCCGTCTAATAAGTTGCCCCCTCCTCCTTGGTGGGATAGGGAGTGCAATGATGCCATAAAGGCCCGTGAGGTAGCGGAACATTCCTTTTGCTGTGATATGACACAGGAAAACTTTTCCAATTTGAATAAGTGTATTGCTAAATCCAAAAGACTTTTTCATTCCAAAAAGCGTGATCATTGGAAATGTTTTTGTACAAGTTTGAGCCCTAGTACCCCTGCTTTTGTTATATGGACGAAAATACGTTGGTACAGGCGTTCGTGGTGTCCCCTTTCTCGGCCCTGTAATCCATCTCAGTCGTGGGCTGAAGCGTTCATGGACAAGTTAGCCCCCCAATATTGTCCTCTTCCTTCTGAATTACCATCGTTGTCTGTCCCTTTATCAAATGATCCTTTAGATTGTCCATTTTCTATGATAGAATTGAAAAACATTCTTAAATCGGTCAGAGATTCGGCCCCCGGCATGGATGGCTTACCTTATTCTTTTTTTTCGAAAGCGAGTGACTGTTTACTTTTTCATTATCTGCGCCTAGTTAATTGTATTTTTGACACTGGCTTTGTTCCGGTTAGTTGGAAATCTCAGTATATTATCCCAATCCTTAAACCCAATAAAGATTCGCAAGATCATAATTCGTACCGCCCTATTGCTCTTTCCTCGGTTCTGTCTAAACTTGCTGAACGTCTGGTAAAGAACCGACTTGAGTGGTTCCTTGAAAGCAACGATCTTCTGGCTAAGTCTCAATATGGATTCAGGAAGGGCAGGAGCACCATGGACAGTCTCAGTATTTTCACTACTGACATTAGGCTTGCCTTTACCCGGAACGACTCTGTTGTCGGTGCATTTCTTGATATATCTTCAGCGTATGACAGTGTTCAACTTCCTCTTCTTAAGAATAAACTTTTAGTGTTAAAAGTGCCCCCTAAATTATGTAATTTTATTCTGAACCTTCTTGCCGAAAGAAATATATACCTTCGTTGTAGTGACCCCGCTATTTCTCCTCATAGAACTATCTGGCGTGGTTTACCCCAAGGGTCAGTTCTTAGCCCTCTTCTTTACAATGTTTATACTTATGATTTGGAAAGGTCTGTCGGTCTTTGCCGTATCCTTCAGTATGCTGATGATATACTTTTATATTCATCACATAACAAAATTAATCTAGCTAGCAATTGTGTTTCGCGTTCCATCCAATGTCTAAACTCTTGGCTTCATGACAATGGTTTAGATCTCTCCCCCTCAAAGAGTAACATAGTTATTTTTTCCCGTAAGCGCTATACTCCTGATGTGCAAATTTTCTGTAATGGTTCCAAAATTCCGGTTGAAAATTCTGTTAAATTTCTTGGACTTCTTTTAGATAGTAAATTAACTGGTAAGTCACATTGTGCCTACATAGTAGACAAATGTGAAAAAAATCTGAACATCTTAAGATGCCTTTCGGGTGTTTGGTGGGGAGCGCATCCATTTACTTTGAAATTGCTTTATAATGCCATTATTCGTAGTGTCTTGGATTATGGATCCTTTTTACTGGAGCCTGCTAATAAGGGCAGTATGAGGCAGTTGGATCTTATCCAGTCCAAAGCCCTTCGTATTGTATCGGGTGCTATGAAATCGTCTCCTATTAATGCACTCCAGGTAGAGTGTGTTGATGCCCCGCTCCACCTTCGTCGTCAGTTTCTTGCTAACCGATTCTTCTTCCGATGTGTACAATACTCCTCCCATCCTCTTATTCCTAAACTTCAACTTCTTCGGCGTTTCTCTTTTACATCTCGGTTCTGGCTTAGCAAGAAACCTCCTCCTCTTTTGCGGAGTTTTAATATTTATAAGTCACTTAAAGATCCAGTTATCCGTTCTCCTTCTCTTCCCCTTTTCTCCTTTAGTTACGAAGTCATCATCGCTCGGCCTACTGTAATTTTGGACTTTGACATCTGTGCTGGTGACCCACATGCTGATGAATATCTCCAAGGCCTTTTGAGGAGAGATTGGCGTGGTTGGCACTGTATTTATACTGATGCTTCGAAACTTTCCCCTCTTGGTTGTGTTGGGTGTGGTATTTTCCATGCTCAATACAATATCGTTCAAAAAGTTAAATTTCCACCTGAAACTTCAGTCTTCTCGGGTGAATGCTGGGCGATACTGGAAGCGGTTCGATATATTCTGATTTTTAATCTTCGTCGTTCTCTTATCTTTTCAGACTCTCGGAGTTCTCTTCAATCTCTTCTTTCAAATCCATTTTGTACTAAATCTTCTATTTCTGTAATTTTTCTTATTAAAGAGTCTTTAGCAATATGTCAATCGAAAGGGCTTGAAGTTGTTTTTATTTGGATTCCTGGCCACGCTGGTATTTCGGGAAATGAGCGAGTGGACGGAGTGGCAAGAGATGCAGTGGCCCATGGTGATAAAATTCCATTTTGCATTTTTCCGCATGATCTTTTCGCAATTCCGAAAGTACTTTTGTTCAGATCTTGGGCAAGCTCCTGGGCTGCCTCTAGCAAGACCAGGGGCTCAGCGTATGCTGCTCTCCAACCGGATATCCCGCGGAGACCTTGGTTTGCTAAATGGCATCTCAGCAAGCAGCTGTCAAGTTCTATCATCCGGATGCGTTTGGGGCACTGCTGTGTACCCACCTTTTTTAAAAATAAATTGCACATAAGGGATTCATCCCTATGCGAATGTGGTCTGGACGAGGGAGACCTCAACCATATATTTTTTTCATGCCCGCTTCTTAATCATTCAGCATTTTATTTTTCTCTTAGTCTTGTTATTCCTCTTCCTACTTCCATACCTACCCTTCTATCATCCAATAATTTGCAAATATTTAGAATCATAAGTAATTTTCTTGTCGATAATAACATTAAAGTTTAATTATTATATGTATTTTACTGTTAGTGTATTCTTTTTATATCTCGTAACAATTATTGTAAATATTTGTTTTTATTTTTTCTTTTCTTTTGGGTGGAGTTCCCTAACTTATTTTTCTTTTACTTTCTCTTAACCTCGTTTACCATTACCTTTTTTATTAATATCAAATACTAACTTCATTACTGAACTGACGCGATACTGGCAAAAATGTCTCAAAAGAAAGACGATTGCCATTAAAAAAAAAAAAAAAAAAAAAAAAAAAAAAAGTTACGTGAGACGATTATCGAAGTCAGGTAGAGAAATGATCGCGGCTACGCCGTAAAAAAGGAGGTGAACTCATATTACAAGTAGGGTTAATACCTACTTATAAAACTTTCTTTGGTAAGTAATTAATAACAACAGTTATAAGTTTTTAAGTTTTCATTGTCTCTGACACTTTTATTAGAATTATTTACGGGATATTTACCATGTTTTAAAACTTAAAACGAAAAACATGGTAAATATCCCCTAGGTGGCAACAAAGGGAAATTCGCATTACATACGCGCGCAACAAATTACCCTCCTTTTAGCAGTCGGGTAAAAAATAATAAACAAAATTGGTTAACATTTGTCGGAGAATATGGGAAACATACACTGCGAAAGTAAAATAATCCGGCCAAGTGCGAGTCGCCGACCCACCCACGAAGGGTCCCGTACCACTCTATAATATTTAATAGTAGGATCGGGCAACTAATTGATTTTCATTCTTTTCTACCAACCCCCTGCAAAAATCCTGCAACACGTTGCTACTTTTTTATTTACAGAAGTAACTTAAGGAAATCTATAAGTTTATATATATAATTAAAATAATAAGTAATATCCCGGGGGGATTTTTTGGAAAATCCTTTTTAAGCGGATACCTACGTCATAACAACTATCTGCATTCTACATTTTAGCGCAAACCGAAACAATATTGAATTTCAGACTTTGTTTTTGCATTTTGAAAACGCCTGAAGCACGTATTTACTTATTTTTTTACTGAAGCTCTTTTGTGAAGTTTCGAATAGAAAAGACTATCTAATCTTGTTTATCCATCATCATCATCATCAGCCTGTATCAGTCCACTGCTGGACATAGGCCTCTCCCAAGATGCGCCACTGAGCCCGATCTTCGGCTCTTCTCTTCCAGTCACTGCCCACCGCTTTGCGTATGTCGTCGCTCCACCTGGTCACAGGACGTCCTACGCTACGTTTGCCGATTCGCGGTCTCCACTCTAGGACATGTCTGCCCCAACGGTTATCAGTCCTGCGGCAGATATGACCAGCCCACTGCCACTTCAGCTTGCTAATCCGTTGAGCTATGTCGATAACTTTAGTTCTCTGGCGAATTACTTCGTTCCGGATTCGATCCCGCAGAGAAATACCGAGCATAGCTCTCTCCATAGCTCGCTGAGCGACTTTAAACTGGTGGACCAGTCGGACTGTGAGTGTCCACGTCTCGGCTCCGTATGTCATCACAGGTAGGACGCACTGGTTAAAGACTTTTGTCTTTAGACACTGTGGTATCGGCGACGAGAAGACTCGACGGAGTTTTCCGAATGCTGCCCAGCCCAGCTGAATTCTTCTCTGGATTTCCTTCTCGAAGTTATGTTTGCCTAGTTGGAGCGTTTGCCCTAGGTAAACATACTTAGTGACAACTTCGAGTGGGATTCCATCTACGGCAATCGGTTCCGGAACAACGTGCTCGTTGTACATGACTTTGGTTTTGTCCAAATTCATCCGGAGACCGATGCTACGAGAAGAATCAGCTAGGCCATTCAACATCCTTTGTAGGTCCTGCAGCGTCTCTGCCATAATGACGATGTCATCTGCGAATCGTAAGTGAGAGATGTACCTGCCGTTGATGTTAATGCCACGATCTTTCCAGTCCAGCGTCTTAAACATATCCTCCAAGGCGTTAGTGAACAGTTTCGGGGATATGACGTCCACCTGTCTCACTCCTCGACGCAGGTGGACATGTTTAGTTCGCTGGTTCTGTACTTGTACAGTCATCGTTGCGGCATTATATAGACATCTCATCACTTCGATATATCGCCAGTCGACTTGGCAACGCTGCAAGGACTCGAGAACAGACCGGGTTTCGATTGAGTCAAAGGCCTTCTCATAGTCCACAAATGCTAAGCACAGGGGCCGATTGTACTCTTCGGTCTTCTGTACAATCTGCCGCACCGTGTGGATGTGGTCTATGGTGCCGTAATCGCTTCGAAACCCGGCCTGTTCCGGAGGTTGAAACTCGTCGAGTCTTCGCGCAAGACGGTTCGTGATGACCCTTGAAAACAGCTTGTAGACATGGCTCAGAAGCGAAATTGGGCGATAGTTTTTCAATAGGGTTTTGTCTCCTTTTTTGAAAAACAAAACCACCATGCTTCTGTTCCATGCCTGTGGAGTTCTCCCAGTAAAAAGAACGGAATTGAATAGCTGCTGAAGATGTTGAACTGCTGGAGCTCCTCCGGCTTTTAAAAGCTCCGTTGTGATTCCGTCTTCTCCTGGGGCTTTTCCATTTTTGAGTTGTTTAAGGGCCATCACGATTTCGTCTCGGCTAATTTCGGGCAGATCTTCTGTGAAGTGGCGGGTTAAGGTGGCTCTAGAATCCTCAGTATCGGGTTCGGGCCTTGAAGCATGCGATGCGTAGAGCTTGCCGTAGAAGTCTTCGACTTCCGACAGAATCTCCGGCTTGGATGCGACGACGTTCCCCGTTGACGTTGTCAGCTTTGTGAGGTGGCTTCTACCCAGAGGCTGGACGAACACTTTCGACCCCCGATTCTGCTCAATTGATTCTTTAATCAAGAGCGTGTTAGAGGATCGGAGGTCGCGTCGTACCAGCTTCTTTATGGATTTGTTGCGCACCAGGTTAGTTGACAAAGCTGACAAAGGGTCTGTTCGTCTCTCTTCCATTAGCCGAAGTGTTTCTGCCGAGAGTTTGGACTTTTTGCCCGTACGCTTGCTCTCGCAAAACTTCGTCCCTTCATCCCTGAGGATTTCCACCACTTCTTCGAGTTTCTGGTCTACGTCATCTGTGGTTTCCAAGGCAGCGAATCGATTTTCCAATTTTAATTGGAATGTTTCGGACCCAACAACGGTTTGGAGTAGGTGCGGACGGAGCGTAGACTTCATCAATCGGAATCTCTCGGCTTTAAAGTCGATATCCAGAGTGCCTCGTACCAGTCGGTGATCACTTCCAGTATTAAACCTAGTGATCACTGAGACGTCTCTGAATATGCGCCGTTTGTCCGTAATGATGAAGTCAATCTCGTTTTTAGTCACAAAGTCGGGGCTTTGCCACGTCCATTTCCTTTGGGGCTGTTTCTTGAAGAACGAGTTCATCAAGAAAAGCCCCTCCCTCTCGAGGAAATTGACGAGCATTTGTCTCCTGTGATTCCTACTCCCAAATCCGTGTGGTCCTATAGACGATTCGCCGCAAGTTTGTACTCCCACTTTGGCGTTAAAGTCTCCCATGACAACGTTGTAGTGAGCCTTGGAGGTGGTGTGTAAAGCTCTGGAGATATCTTCATACATGCTCTCCACCTCATCATCCAAGTGTGTCGAGGTCGGTGCGTAGACCTGGATAACCTTGAGGCTGTACCTCTTGGTTAACTTAATTATGAGGTACGCTACCCTGGTCGACACACTGGAGATTTCTACAACGTTGTCACTGAGAACCTTGTTGACCAGAAACCCGACGCCGCCTTGGGATGGCTGATCTCCTTCTCTGTAGTACATAAGATGGCCCGATTCTAAGGTTATGGTGTCCTCTCCCTGTCTTCGGACTTCACATAGCCCCAGTATGTGCCATCTTATGTGTTTCAGCTCCTCCTCCAGCTGCGCCAGATGATCGTCCAGCCGAATCGTGCGTCCATTATAGGTTGCGAGGGTCAGTTTTTTCTGGCGGCCTACCGTAGCCCGGGGATTCTTAGCACCCCCTGCCCTGCCGTTACCGTGACCGCCGCCGTGGTCAGGAATAGCAGGGCGGCCGGGAACTGGGGGCCTTGGCTTTAGGTGTCCTTCCATAATTTTTCCATACTTTTTTGCATCCCTTGGGAGGGATATGCCCTAATCGCCACGCTGGGCAGGCGTGTTGGCGATCGCAGGACGTAGCTTCTCGCACCGGTGACGCTGCTGCCCGTCACCGGCCTGTAGAATTTAGCTACGCCATAGATATGAATGGTTATACCGCCATTTGCCGGTCGCCAGAGCCCCGTCTGTTGGTCAGCAGGATGCACCACGGGCAGGTGAGGTTGGCTGGGAGCACCGAGGTCGTATTTGTGCTCCCTTACATCCCATACAAACAAACAACAATTTTATATTTTATCGTTTATCCATACAAACTTTGAACCCCCATTTCATCCCCTAAAGGGGCGACTTTTGAAAAATCCTTGCTTTATATACACCCTTACGTACTAAGACAAATATACCCTCCAAATTTCAAGTCTCTACGACCAGCGCTTTAGGCTGTGCGTTGTCTATCAGTCAGTCAGTCAGTCAGTCAGTCAGTCAGTCAGTCAGTCAGGACATAGATTCTTATAGTATTAGAAGATTGGCTAGCGTTCGACCACTATCTCGCCTGGTGATAGGTAAGCGATGATGTGGTCGAGGATGGTAAAATCGCTAGGGCTAGTAGAATGGTCTGAGTCTAAAGGGCTGTGCTGCCGATCACCGTAAGGTTATGGCGTGAAATTGTCTCCATAATGGTGGTAAGCTATTATTGGCAGCAAGTCATAGTGAAACATCGATATACTTAATGCTCCTACCACCTCTCATGTGTTAAGTAAATTTTATTATTTCTTGTTATAGAAACCAGAGTCACTGAAAATGTCTATTGCGGTTCATAAAATCGAGCGAACAACGCCAGAAATAATTTATGATCGTACAATAAAAACGAAAAAACCGACTTCACGTGCCGCGATAGTCAAAGTAGCCAGTAGCACAGAATAAATAATAGTACGAGTACCAGTAGCCATCATGTCATCAAGGTACCTATACAAATTTGTTTATATTGTTCTCAGACGGAATACAGATCCTATAAAAGTTTACCTCCATATTCTCCGGAGATGATTATCAGATCTCGATAATATTTGAATGGGACCAAACGGTTCTTAAATCTTACCTAACGTTGATTAATCGAGTCACATATTACATGATAAACTTTTAGGATAGTTTTATTTTTCATCATTTCACGTGACCTAACAATATTGATGTAAACCGTAACCAGTTTTATAGGCAAGTCCATAAGTCCATAACGTGCATTTTATGCGTTCAAATAACCCGACATTAGTTACAACGTGACATCGTGAGCGAGCCTAACCCATTAAATAGTTGTTAAATGAATTAATGCCATTAATGGAAACAAAGTCACGTAACGGTTTCCGTCTCGTATGGAAGTCAAAACTACGGGGGTTAGTTACTTATTATGCGGGAATAAAAATGTTGGTCGCGCGACTCGCGCCCGCAAAGGGACGGTGCGGTGGCGCGCATTCATGGCATTTCATTGTACGGCAGTCGCCGCCGAGCAGCCGAGGGGGCACCGCGCGTCTGTCCCCCGCGACGTCACCTGCCGCTCCGCGCATTGTTGTCGAAAGATTCCCGTACTCCACTCGTCTGTACGACTCTTCGCCATGACCGCGCGCAACCCATGGACCGCACTTTCATTCACCGAAACCCCCCGCGAGTGACCAAAATGATATGGACACAGTGGTTAAAATGATAATCAACGCGATATTCTTTTGTTTAGTGATGGGCGCGGCGCTCACGGAAGCGCCCGATGCAGATGCATGTTTCCGTGTGTCCGGTGAGAACGGTTTGGTGGAGTGCAATGTTCGCGCGCTGTCGGCGGAGCGAGATGTCGCCGGTTCGATGCACTTGGAAGGCGCGCGCGCGCTCGCCATCCGCTGCGCGCCCGGCCCTGCCGAAAGCACCCTGCGAGACCACCACTTCGGCAAGATGCAGGGCCTGGCTGACATTGCCATTCGCGACTGCAAGATATTGCGACTTCCCGGCAACGTCTTTGAGGGCCTGCGGGGACTGAAAGCTCTCACTATCCGCTCCATGAACCACGAGTGGGGCCCCAACCGGGAGCTGGAGCTCTCCCTCGGCGCCTTCAACGGCCTCCGAGAGCTGCACACCCTCGATCTGGCGTACAATAACATCAGGAAAATTCCTTCAGACCTATTCTGTGCGCTGGAAAATATAATTTCGCTTAACTTAACGCGAAATAAGATAAAGTTTGTGGACGAGTTAGGCTTCGGACACAAGTGCGGCTCGACGCTGCAAACTATAGACCTGAGCTACAACGACATCATGTCGCTGCCGGCCGACTCTGAAATATTACATCTGCGACGACTAACGCAGCTGTTCCTCCAAAACAACAAAATAAGCGAGCTGCCAGCGGAAGTCTTCAGCGACTTGCTTTCTCTGAAGCTGGTGAACCTCTCCGATAACGGTATAAATTATTTACCCGTAGGATTATTTCATAATACGAGAGAAATTCGGGAAATTTATATGCAAAATAATGAGCTGGAAAGTTTGCCCAAGAGAATATTTAATCGACTGGAACAATTGCTCGTTTTAGATATTTCGGCGAATAAATTGAGGAGCGACCAGATAGAAGATGAAACGTTCGGCGGCCTAATAAGATTAATCGTGCTCGACCTGTCGCACAACGCGGTCGCACGCATCACCCGCAACATGTTCAAAGACCTTTTCTTCCTACAAATACTCAATCTGAACAACAACACCATCGGCTACATCGAGGACAGTGCGTTCTCACCCTTGTTTAACTTACACACGCTCAATTTGGGACAAAACAAGCTGCACGCTGTCGAAGATCACGTATTCAACGGGTTGTTTATATTAAACAAGCTGAACTTGAACAATAATGTGCTGTCGTACGTGAGTGAAAACGCTTTCAGAAACTGTTCCGATCTCAAAGAGTTAGATTTAAGTTCTAATAAGTTAAGTAAAGTTCCCGAGGCGATATTGCAATTATCGTTTTTGAAATCGCTTGACATGGGCGAGAACTTGTTGACGGAAATAACAAACACCTCATTTCAGAATCTATCACAGTTGACCGGGTTACGTTTAATCGACAATCAAATTGGAAACCTTACCGCGGGTATGTTTTGGGGTTTGCCGAGCCTGCAAGTGCTCAATTTGGCGAAAAATAAAATACAGTCCATTGAGACCGAAACCTTTCAAAAGAACACGCAATTGGAGGCCGTTCGTTTGGACGGAAACTTTATTTCTGATATCAATGGAGTGTTTGTCGCTTTGACAAAATTGTTATGGTTAAACCTTTCGGAAAATCACTTGGTGTGGTTCGATTTCGCGTTTATTCCGGGAAGTCTGAAGTGGTTAGACATCCACGCTAACTTTGTTGAAATTCTCGGGAACTACTATAAAATCCAAAACGAGCTCCACGTGAAGACGTTAGACGCGAGCCATAACCGTTTAGTGACTCTATCTCCGATGTCTATTCCCAACAGCGTCGAGCTGCTGTTTATAAATAATAACTTTATTTCGACCATCGAAACGGATACGTTCTTGGAGAAGAGCAATCTAACCCGCGTCGATATGTATGCCAATGAGATTGAAAGCTTAGACATAAATAGCTTGCGTTTATCGAGAGTGGCTGAGCTTCGAGCACTGCCAGAGTTTTACATTAGCGGTAATCCCTTCCGATGCGATTGCACAATGAAATGGCTTCTGTTAATTAACTCTCTAACTTCGAGGCAATACCCGCGCGTAATGGATTTGGAAAATGTAATATGCAAAGAATCTTACGTTCGCGGCGCAAAATACCTCCCGGTCAGCTCTCTCCATACTAAGGACTTTCTGTGCAAATACGAATTTTATTGCCCGGAAGATTGTCACTGTTGCGATTTCAACAACTGTAATTGCAAAACTATCTGCCCCAGAAACTGCTCGTGTTATCACGACTCGACCAAGAGTACGAGTGTTATCGATTGCTCTGTAAAACAATTAAATTCCGTACCTTATAGTTTTCCGGTTGATGCGACTCACATTTATTTAGATGGAAACGTTTATAGCGAGTTAAACGAAACTGTTTTCGATCCGATGCGTAAAGCGATAGTTATTTATCTTAATGCCAGCAACGTCATAAACGTTAACAATAATACTTTCAACCGCCTCAGCGATCTCAGAATATTACATCTAGATAACAACAAACTAAAACAATTACGAGGCCCAGAGTTCGCGAAACTTAGCAACTTGAAGGAATTGTATCTCCAAAGTAACTTAATTGAGTACATTTCAAATGAAACTTTTTCTCTTCTGGGAGCCTTAGAAATTCTACGCTTGGATGGAAACAGACTCGTGAATTATGGCCTGTGGCACTTGGACAATAATAAGAAGCTACAGACATTATTCATCGGGTACAATCACTGGTCCTGCGATTGTAAATATTTGCAAGGTTTCCTAACTTACATATCGCAAAACGTCGAGAAAGTTATCGACGTCAATAACTTGTGGTGTTTGAATGAGAACACGAACCCGGCAAAGAAGCCATTGAATCTGAATGTGACAGTTTGCAGCGAAATAACCGACAGTTCGGTGATAAGCGCGCTCTTCGTCTCCCACAATCTGCCATTATTGGCCTCTGCTCTCACCGGGTTCATGCTTATTTTATTAATATTAGCTTTAGTATTCACATTTAGATACGCTTGTAGAATGTGGCTGTATTCGAATTGCGGTATTAAGCTCACTCCCTTAGCGAACGCCTTTAAGGATTCCGATAAGCTTTACGACGCTTATATCTGTTATAGTCCTAAGGACGAAGATTTCGTCATAGAGTCGTTAGCGCGGGAACTCGAGACCGGTTACCCGTCTTATCATTTATGCCTCCATTACCGCGACGTGCCTCAGTTCGAGGCTACGTACGCTCAGTTCCCCGACCTGGTGGTTGAAGCCACAGAGGCCTCGAGGCGTATCATAGTAGTCCTAACCAAGAATTTTATCTCGACCGAGTGGTCGCAGATGGAGTTCCGACAAGCGCTACAGAAAGCGCTCAGAAAGAATCCACATAAATTAATAATAGTCGCCGCAGGGCACATCCCACGAGATCCGGACTTGAAGTCATATTTCAAAACGGGTTTGGAGATAACGTGGAAGGAGAAACGTTTCTGGGAGAGATTACGTTACGCTATGCCGTCGTCCAAGCGGCACGGGCACAAGTTGAAAAGGCTTAATTACGGGAGGAATTCTAACACTTATACGATGGACGCGTCCGTGCTCAACAGCACATGCCAGACACTCTGTGGGAAATCGGCGAATTCCGCGGAGAGATCTCCGTGCGACCGGCCTCTGTCCGAGCACATCTATTCAACAATAGACTCGGACTACTCCTCCAACGACTTGCAGGGCCGCCATCACCAGCCCCAGTCCGTCGTATTTCAGCACACGGTTCAGACGTACCTGGTATGAACAAACACCTCATTAGGTAAACTCTAACTCTAACGATCTCTCGATGTTTGAGCACTACTAGACAGCCCTAGGCTTTCGCTAAATTTGTTATTATGGACATAAGTCTCTTGTAAATAGTATATAGACCTCTGTAACTTACTTCAATGTAACTTTTGTACAATAATGATACCAAATTTTTGCATTTCAAAATGTTCGCTTCTTCATAGTATTTATTACTTTTATAAAAAAAAGTGTTTTAAGTATTAATTGGAAAGACTGTAAATTATTGTGTAGTTGTAATCGAATCGGCTGATGTTTGTATAGGAATGTAATTAAAAAAGTTTATAAAAGACGCTGAATGCCGTTTTTGATATGAAATCCCTTTCCGTATGGAGAATTAAGTCGCCGGAGCCAGAAATGTTTGGAAAGCAGTTGCTATTAAAAATACATGTTTTATTCTGTTACCAATTCAGTTTTTACGATGCGAGGTGGAGACGCGGCAGCTGGGTCGCGTAAACAGAATAAAATGAATGAAAACACGACATCTACGCTTTCAATGGTCTATATTATAATAAGCTCGAGTTTCCTGCGCTCGCTTTGAAATGCTCATTTCCATTACAGAGTTTTTTTCAATTTTCTGTGTACAGGCACAGGCGGACTGATGTGCAAATACAAATGTTATTGATCGACGCCAAACAAGCTAGACTGCTAGAGTTGAATATAAAACTTTTGTGATTGAACGGGTTGGCGCTGTTCACCCGTTGCGCGTTGTTTGCTTGGGGCATGGCGCCGCTGAAGTGCCGAGATAGGTACCAACCTACCTAGTGATTTAATGCTGAACCTGACTTTAGAGCACTTTTTTGTTCTTAAAAAGACATATAAATCATGCGCTACATAAAACAATCTAATCTTATTAGGAGTATTTTAGGTTGGCTCACGACAGTAACAACACGCCACACAGTAACTAATATAAATAAAAAGCTTTACGAAAAGAGTTAGTTTTCGTTTCGTTTTTGTTTACTAAATATAAACATTCATTACATAACCAAGATAAAATGTGAGTGGTAGGACTTCTGCTAGTCCGCCTGGGGCGGTACCACCACTTTGCCAGTTAATTCAGTCTCAATGAAATAGGAATGCTTTTCGGTTTTTAATGGCAAAGTGTCCAATGAAATTACAGCGCGATTGAGACTTAAGATCTTTATATCTACCTATGGATAACTTTTATATGCCTCTGTATCTGTTATAGGTAGACGTCATTGCTTACCATTAGGCGAAAATTGTGCTTGTCCTGTTATTTTATTTAAAAAAAAATTGAAAAAAGTTGCCTGCAAGTAGTTGTTAAATTATTATCGTCATTTATTTTTCGATTGTCGTCTAACCGCTTTAATTGTATTATTATTTTATTCTAATATTGGTAATTTTCGTTAACCTTAATATAACTGTAATAAATAATCAATATTTTCGCTAAAAAGAACAGACAAACATAGAAATCTCAGATGATTCATAAATATAATATAAGCATAAAAAGCCACCTAGCGAATTTCGTTGCCGTCTCTATTCTCGTCTAAGTCTATGTTCTAACATTATTCCTAGCGATCAAACACAGGTCGTAGTCTAGAATGGTATTATGACATGGAGTAATGGTATAACGCTGTGTCTCAGCTGCTGCGATTTGCATAGCAAGGCCGTGACAACCGCGATTTTGTAGTCGCTATACAATTTTATGATAAGTTAAGCTTAGGAATATCATTGTAAAACTGTGTTAGTAGGTAGGGTAGGCTGTGGGGTAGGTGCGGTTTATTTTTTTCAAAGAGCAGGACGTGTTCAATTCGTCTGTATGTTTTCTTTTCTGTATTATCACCAATTTCTCGGTCAATTTGTGGACCGACTTTCAAGTTTCTTTTTTTTATTCAAAAGAGTATTATTATTATACCCCTCAGGTATTATTATCATATATAATTGTAGGTTCACCGAGACTTGATGAGTATCTCCAGAGGTATGGAGATAGCACCTTAAATTACTCCGCTAAATGTGAACCAATTTGAATTTTTCTTTTTAGGGTTCCGTACTTCAAAAGGTAAAAAAGGAACCCTTATAAGATCACTTTCTTGTCCGTCTGTCTGTCCGTCTGTCCGTCTGTCTGTCTGTCTGTCCGAGTGTCACCACCGATTTTCTCAGGAACGGGTGGACCTTGTAAGTTGAAATTTATACCAGATATTGAGGTCTGAAATGCTGAGTCAACATGATAAAAAAATATAAGCAAATTTAAATTTTCGCGAAAACTTGTTCGTACCAAAATTTACTTTAATTTATAACTTTTTTTTAATTTTGGATTTTAACCGACATTGACAATGCTAGGTCAACCGGAAGTACCCTATAGGTTTTGGATCGAAAACCTATAGGGTACTTCCCTTTGACCTAGAATCATGAAATTTGGCTAGAAGCAAGGTCTTACAGCACAAATAAAGGACAAAATCCAAAAAAACTAAAAAAAGTTAAGAATTACAGGGTGTCCCCATACATACATAGTTAAGGCCAGTTAAGATAGGCCTCCGAGTTACATGAGCGCTCATACAATTTATAGGTCTAGCTTAATTGGTACTAATCAACGTTGGTACGGAAGCCTCGGTGGGCGAGACCAACTCAACTTGGCCGGTTTTTTTTCATATGGGTAGGGTTCACCTCCGAGGTGGTCCCATTGAAAATGTATCAAGATCTGATAAGTATCTCTCGGAATGTGACGATAAACATCCCAAACGTACTATAGAAACTACTCTTAAAATTATGTCTTGAATTTTGCATAGGTTACATTAATTTCAGGAAAGAAAATTAGATTTTTCATTATTATTGCATTGTTCACTCGGAAGAAATGACGAAGCACTGCATTAGGAGTTTATTATTTGTATATTTTTTAAGATCTTAAAAACTGAGATGTCACATCGTAAATGAGGCGTTTGTAAAAACCGGCCAAGTCACAAAATAAATATCTAATAGCACAAGCCAAGTCGAGTTGGACTCGCCCTCCGAGGTTTCTGTACCAGCTTCTCAGACTAGGCTAAAGGACAAACTTAATTTTGTAGTACGATCCATAGAAAATGCAAATCCAACTACAAATAATAAGTTTGTATATTATCTAAATTTAAAATATTATATAAATTAAGTAAAAAATAAAGTAAATTAACTTTTTTTATTATTACGCTAAATATTAACGGTTTTTAGATTTATTCCTATATAAGTGGTTCAAGGCCTTGCTTCTGGCCAAATTTCATGATTCTAGCTCAACGGGAACTACCATAATATAGGTTTTCGACCCAAAACCTATAGGATACTTCCGGTTGACCTAAAATTGTCAAATTTGTTTAAAAGAAAGGTCTTATACAGCACAAGTAAAGGGAAAATTCCGAAAAATAAAAAAAGTTGAAAATGAAGGTAACTTTTGGTACTTACAAGTTTTTGCGAATATCTGAATTTGCCGATATATTTGCTCCTGTCTTCGCATATTAGACAGAAGCAAGAATGTTTAGGGTGAAGGAGCCATTTTATACCAATCAATACCAATATTATATAGTGAGGTAGATACTTATATAACGTTAGTATACTTACTTCCTACAAAAAAATAAAAAGTTCACGATGCTAAAAGGTTTTCCTACTGAGGTATCTTTTCAGTATTTTACGGCACGTGGTAAGAATAGAGGTTAGTTGATAAGGGGTTGAAGGTTATATGCAAAGAGCTCAAGGCCTAGATATGTAACTAGTTACTATGTATACCCCAAGGATGGCGTAGAGAAATAGTACCGAGCGACTCTTTCGTAGCTGCACTTTACATAGATAAACTTCTTAAGTTCGTAAGTACTATGAATTGATAGACATATAGATATATAGATAGATAATCTAATATATAAAATTCTCGTGTCACAGTTTTCGTTGCCATATTCTTACGAAACGGCTTGACCGATTTTGATGAAATTTTTTGTGCTTATCCGGTATCTATGAAAATCGGCCAACATCTATTTTTCATCCCCCTAAATGTTAGGGGTAGTCCACCCCTAAATTTTAATTTTAATTTTTTAGACAACATTTTTAATTTCTATTTTTTTATGATACAACATACAAAAATACATACAATCCTCAATTTTCACCCTTCTACGATCAACCCTTATTTTTTAATAGCCATTTATTTATATGGCAACACAACGTTTGCCGGGTCAGCTAGTATATTATATGAATTGATATCTACACTTAGGTACTTTCATAAGTTCACACAAATCTATGATAGAATAGACACTTAGTCGTATTGTAGAACATCGTTGTGTGCAACGAACTTTTATTTCTAGCGACTGTAGTTTATTATTTCACAAAAAAGAAGGAGGTTCAACCAGTCAGTCTGTATAATAGTTACTGTTTGGTACCTTTGTACAATTCATCTAAATCTGATGAGTATCTTCTAAGATATGGAGATACATCCCTAAAATTTGCTACTGACAATGAATAGTGCAGCATGTGAAGTCGATTTTTTTGCATTTTAAACGATATTTAATGGTATTTCGTAATAATACCTGGGGCCAACCACTTGGTCTGAAATAACCTTATCTACTTTAGCCCAATAACGTGAACTAATACCTACTACTTACCATATAAGCTAATATTATTTTTTTTTTGATCCGCACTTTTTTTTTTTTTTCGCATGTATATACGTACATATTTCATTTATCATTATTTTTTTTCTGTTCTTTCTTTAATACAATCATCGGTTAGCATTATCCACATTATATAACATTATTAAACAAAATTCATAAAAAAAATTACTTAGATTTTTACGTTATTTACACATTAAAATACATAAGCTAATATTATAGGTGATTAGTTTTTAGTTTTCATGCCAAATCAGTATTCATACTAAATAATCAATCTTAATGTTATTAGAATCTTTGTCCTGACATACTGACTGACTGACTGATAGACAACGCACACCCTAAACTGCTGGTCCTAGAGACTTGAAATTTGGAGGGTATATTTGTCTTAGTGCGTAAAGGTGTACTAAGTAAGGATTTTCCAAAATTCACTCTAATAGGGGATAAAATGGGGGTTCAAAGTTTGTATGTAGAAACAAGATAAGATAATTTTTTCTATTCGAAACTTCACACAAGTGCTTCAAGTAAATAAATAAGTAATAAAGTGTTTCAGGATTTTTCGAAATTCAACCCCTAAAAGAGTGAAATGGGGTAAAAAGTGTGAAAATCAATATTGTTTTGGATTGCGCTGAAATTTGGCATGCAGATAGTTATTATAACGTAAGTATATCTGTTAATTCAATTCATTTATTTCTCTCACAAGTTATTACAAAATAATAATTTCTTTATTTTTCTCCAATATACAATGTTGCCAATACAAATGATTCTTAACTAAAGTTAGACTGATGCCTGTGGTAGGTTTTACAGGGAAACCTGTATTACAGGACACCAGGACTCCCCGCTTATAATAGTTAGTTAAGAAAGGATTTTTCAAAATTCACCCCTAAAGGGGATAAAACGGGAGTTCAAAGTTTGTATGGAGAAACAAGATAAGATAGTCTTTTCTATTCGAAACTTCACACAAGTACTTCAGCAAATAAATAAGTAAAAATGTGTTTCAGGCTTTTTCGAAATGCCACCCCTAAAAGAGTGAAGTGAGGTAACAAAGTCTGAAATTATTATTGTTTTGGATTGCTCTTAAATTTGGCATGCAGATAGTTATTTTGACGTAGGTTAGGTATCCGCTAAGAAAGGATTTTTCAAAATTCACTCTTTAAGATTCAAAGCGGGGGTTCAAAGTTTGGATAGGCATTTTATTCGACATTTTACACAAGTACTTCTGTAAATAAATAGTAAATACGAGTTTCAGGCTGTTTCAAAATGCCATGTCAAAATGTCTGAAAATCAATATTGTTTCGGATTGGGCTAAAATTTAGAATGCAGATAGTTATTATGACGTAGGCATCCGCTTGGAAAGGATTCAAAGTCCTGAGTCAAATCAAGGTCCTGAGTCAACACGATAAAAAGATATGGACAAATGTAGATTTTCGCAAAAACTGTAAGTACCAAAATGTACCTTAATTTTCAACTTCTTTTTTATTAGGAAAAATTCCAGATATAAAAAAAAGTTAAAAATTAAAGGGTGTCCCCATACATACCTAGTTTCGCCAACTAAGATAGGCTTCTGAGTTATATGAGCGATCATACAATTTAGAGATCTAGCTTAATTGGTACTAACCAACGTTGACACGGAAGCCTCGGTGGGCGAGTCCAACTCGACTTAGCCGGTTTTAATTTTAATTATATACATAAACTTATAGATTTACTTAAGTACTTCTGTTTATAAATAAGTAAATACGTGTTGCAGATTTTTTGCAAGGGGTTGGTAAAAAAGTCTGAAAATCAATATGGTTTTTCGGGTTTTATAAATATGAATCCCTATTTCCCTTAGTCACGCAATAACTTGAAAACGGGTGAACCGATTTGGCTTTTACTTCTTTGATGTCTTTTATGATAGAAAGGTTTTTACAAAATAAAAGTAAGTAAATACAAGAAGTCTATAACGCGGGCGAAGCCGCGGGGCACTTCTAGTACCATATAAAATTGAAATACTTACTCAGTACTCATGACCTTGAGGCGGCCACGAGACGATTCTTTTGAGCCACTCAACTTCTAAAATGCAAAAAAGGCTTAAAAAAATTGATAGCGTCTTGTCTGAAAGAAGTTTTCTATTGGCTGCCATGAAACTGAAGTCAATATCGATTTCTTTTTAATCGTTTAAAGACGACGATGAAAGTGCCTTACATTTATTACTAACAAAATAATGATGCAAAGTGCTAAATATTTAGTGCCTACTTAGGTATCTATATACTTACATAGAAATGGCCTCTACGTTTTGTTATTCTCCTATTATCCGTAAGTCCCTGACATGGAAATCTATTCAATCTGGAACCCAATGTAAACTGTTTAGGAGCCCAGCAAGCACATTACATTGGATTGTATTGTTCTGGACACGGCCATGCCCTCAATGTGGTAAATTATAATAATGTTTTGAGGCTTACAGAACATTGCCTACTGTACTTGACAGCGTTTCTATGTACATTGAATTAGATTTGATGTTGGTGCTATTCAAGGTTTGGAGCCCACACAGACTTTTATCGGACGATATTTTTTAGGCGGGCTTTTATTAGTAACGACTTAACAAATGGCATAGGTGAATAGCCTAATATTATTAGAATTATTTTTTTAATAATAAAAAGTAACAGGAAAAGCAATACGCTTGTCTGATGGTAAGCGTTGACGATGATAACGTCACGGTAATTATTATAATATTATCTTGATAACGTCTAGTACGTCTACCTTTAGCAGGAGCTGTGTCGGGCAATACTATGGATTGCTTGAAATGTCACCCGGTGTAGTGCACCCGCTAGTTATCCTGAGATGTTGTATCAGTAATATCTCTGGGCTCTTTAAAGGCAATTGTGTAGGTGTACTCGATCCAACTTATTTATCGTTCGATGCCTAATCGTTGTAATATGCCAGGGCTGATAAAAAGTCTTAAGTCAGCACTCTGCAGGGGCTCTTTCTTATTACAATCATAGTTTTATTGAACTTTTGTGTTGAAACTTGGATCAGCGCATTTATACCAGATCTACAAACAACTGCTTCGTTAGTTATGACACTGCCTAAAAATAAACCCAAACAACTCCGAAGAAACCTATACTTAGCAGAAAACTGAATAGACCATCGTCAACCTAAGTACTATTACTTATAGGGACAATTAGTAATTTTTTTATTGATATAATTTTTTTTTATTAGTAAAGATTACTTGCAATGTGGGTTGCACATTACTAGTATTCTTGTTAACCCCTCCAACTAAGCTAAATATGCTTGTGTCTGGAGTGGATTCACGTCAATAGTGCAATGGGTGGGGTGGGGATCGAACTCACGACCTCTCGATCGCCAGTCCAACACCCTATCCATTGTAATTATAATGTAGGTCTGGTCTGTGGCTACATATTTGTGCCGTTTGATTGGTAACTTTGGATCTGTGGGACCGAGTAGTATCTTGGTAAAATGAGAGTGCGACTAAAACTAGGGGACATCGAGATAAATGTGACGTACTGTATGTAACGTATATAGTACCACGAATAAATAATAGTACAAGTAGTAGTACATATACATCGAAGCTAGGGCATAAAATAGAGCATTAGCATAGCAACTAAGCATTCAGGACATTTAAAGGAGGAAAGTGTCAAAAAGCAAAGACACTTTGCCGTCTACCAGGAATTTTGTAGGTTAGTATCTTATCTATTTATTTATAGATGGGCTATAATAGAATAAGCTAAAGTTATTTTATTCCAAAGGATAGTTTCATTATGATGTCGGTGGTTCAGATAAAATATGTATAAGTATAATTTTTTTTCAAGGGCCTGTTTCACCGGATTATAATAAATGGCTTTTAAATCTGCCATATTTTTGCCAACTTTTATATGTCATAAAACTTCTGAAACTTCATCAGAAACCGGTGAAATTGTCATAAATGTAGAAAGGAACATAATAATAATTAACATATTATACATGAATATCAATATAACATTAAAGCAACCTACCATTAATTAAAATTGGATATGGATTAATAGATATATGGATGGATGGATGATGAATAATGGATTAATAGATTAAAACAGCCAACCTATAAACAATTATAATTAAATCTAATGAAAAAAACCGGCCAAGTCGAGTTGGAATCGCCCACCGAGGCTTCCGTACCAACGTTAGTTGGTACCAATTAAGCTAGACCTCTAAATTGTATGCTGATATAACTCAGAGGCCTATCTTAATTGGCGTAAACTATGTATGTATGGGGACACCCTTTAATTTTCAACTTTTTTATTTGTCGGAATTTTTCGTTTATTTGTGCTGCAAGACCTTGCTTTTTGCCAAATTTCATGATTCTAGGTTAACGGGAAGTACCTTATAGGATTTTCGTCCCAAAACCTATTATAGGGCACTTCCGGTTAACCTAGAATTGTCAATTTAAATAAAAAAATATTGACGGACAGACGGACAAGAAAGTGATCTTATAAGGGTTCCTTTTTTACTTTTTGAGGTACAGAACCCTAAAAATAAACCTAAAAAACAATAAAAACCAACATTTAGGCCCGGTTCGATGACGCCATAGAAAAATTGTCATAAATCTGTTAAATTATTTATTGATACGGTTATCAAGAATCGATAAAACTGGCCCTTAGCCTAAGATAACCACCACCTACCATTTTGGTCCCGTGTCGTTTCAACCAGAAGTGCGAAAACATCTTTAAACATGCTGTGTGCAGCCGGTCCCCTCGGTCCTAGCGACAGATTCAACATTTAACGTTCATTTTGTCGGGTAGGTACATACGTACACTAAACAATAATGGGTAAGTACAACGTGCGAGGTCGATGCTCAACACCTACCCATTCATTTTGAAGTACCTACACTATTACCGCTACCTTATTTATAAGATGGAGTATAAGAAAGCATGCATGCTTGAGACTAGAATGTCCATCGATGGTAGTTTACCGTTTATGGAACGAAACGGAACGGAAATCAGTAGTACCGTAAAACGCTATTACATCTGTACCACAAGTACTATACTAGTCGGCAGGTACTTACTTTCTTCTTTAGGAGGCAGTATCTTAAGAATCTTAATAATGGAAGTACCTACTCGTAAAGGAATGGTTTAATTGCTGGAAAAAACGTGCTTCAATGATACAGGGATGCTATTACAGTCCTCGGGAAATGTAAATCTAAATCGATTCTTAGTGTTTTTCAATGATCAGGGTCTCGTATCATCAATAATTATTTGTTTTCTTGCTCTTCTCAATTTTAAGTACATATTACATTTTTTATTGCATTCATTAGGGGCTATTTCTATCAGTAATTTGATGTCAACAAATGAATGTGAACTGCTTAAATAGACGATTTAGGGTTCCGTACCTCAAAAGGTAAAAAAGGAACCCTTATAAAATCACTTTCTTGTCCGTATGTCTGTCTGTCGGTCCGTCTGTCGGTCTGTCTATCTGTCAAATTGAAACTTATACCAGATACTGAAATCTATAGTCCCTATTAAGTCTATAAAAATCAAGTTCCTGAGTCAACACGATAAAAAGATATGGGCAAATTTAGATTTTCGCGAAAACTTGTTAGTACCAAAATTTACCTTAATTTACAACTTTTTTATTTTTTCGAATTTTCCTTTACGTAAGACCTTGCTTTTAACCAAAATCGACAATCTAGGTCAACCGGAAGTACCCTATAGGTTTTAGGTCGAAAACCCATAAGGCACTTCCCATTGACCTAGAATCATGAAATTTGGCAAGAAGCAAGGTCTTGCAGCACAAATAAAGGAAAAATTCAATAAAATAAAAAACAGTAAATTAAAACGACCGACAACTGACACGACCTCAATTTCTACGACGGTTCTCTTTTTGCACAGACTCTAGATGCGTTTCCATTTACCCACAATGAATATATGTAAGTCTTCGAGCATTTACCAAAAATATCCGCAAACATTTTTTTTCTGCCGATACTTACGGGGGACGAGGTAAACACGCATTGCACACACACAAATGACTTTAACGATCCCGCACACTAGCTTGAAACACGCACACAGTATTAAAAATACAGCGTAGTTACGCACGCTCATATGGCTATATGGCAGCAGAGGGGTATGCCTTGCGTTAACATCTCCTTTGGTAAATGCTCGAAGATGTAAGTACATTAATTAACACGTTATCTATATCTATACTAATATTATAAAGAGAGAACATTTGTATTTTTGTATGTTTGTAATGAGTAAGCTCAAAAACTACTGAACCGATTTAAAAAATTCTTTCACTAATACATAGAATGGACTTTCGGAATGAAAATAGGCTATAAATTATCCCGTTTAAATCAAAGGTACATTCGTGGAGACCTAATTTGCAACCTAAGTCGGCAAATAAACGGTCGAAAAAACACGTTTCTTACGAACGCTGCTTAATTGAAAATAGATAGAAGAATATTTTCTATGCAAAAGTTGTACAACTTAATAAGACCTACAAAAAAGTCCGCGACAGCATATGTCTATCTCTTAAGGTTGACTCACAGTAACCATTTTAATCTTAAAATTTTTGTTAAAAAATATTACATAACTTCCAAGGCTATTTTCAAGTATATAGTATTAATCCTTATCCAAATAATTACATTAATTAGCTAGGCCACATATTACAGATTAAAATTGTCCTTTACAGTATATAATTCAAATGAAAACTCTAGAAGATATCACGAATTTCACATACACGCATCGCAAAATTAATAAAATATTTGTAGTGAAACCACAGATTAGGTCATAGTTACTACGAAAATATTATTATAAGCTTAGCTATGCTGTAGATCCCCACCGATCACAATCAATTTGAAGTCAATATAGTATAATAATATGATCTATTGTATAAAAATATAACTAGAAAAAAGCTCATAATTTTATAACGATTGAACGAATTTTCATGAATCAAAGCTAAGAATACCCTCGATAAAGACATCTATCAAACAAAAAAAACTATCAATAATAAAAACAAAATCGGTTCATCCGGTTAGGTGCTAAGATGCTACAGACAGACACAGAGATACACACGTTAAACGTATATTACCCCTACATTTTGCGTCGGGGAACGCCGTAAGGTTACGGCGGCAGATGTACTCCTTGGTGGTAAGCTACTTTTTGGTAGATTTAATGATTCCACTACCACTGTACGAAAACTCATGATTCATGAATGCACATAAAACTTTCATTGGTAGGTATATAGCTAGGATTAGAACCAACGACCGTCGGGTCAGAATCAGGGTAACTATCCTTTACGCCAAAGGGCCGTCCAATATCAATACGTAAGTATTATAAAACAAAGTTCATCACTGCGTCTGTCTGTCTGTTCGCAATAATCTCAATAGCTACTGAACGGATTATCATGCGGTTTTCACCAATAGCCAGAGTGTTTATGAGGAAGGTTTAGGTGCATAATTCGTTAAGGTTTTGTGTAAATTGGATGAAATACGACGATGGTTGTTAAATATGTTCATATTTTATATTCGATGCAACATACTGATGCAAATTTTGTAGGCATATATGTTCTACCCGTGCGAAGCCGGGGCGGGCTGCTAGTTCAGTATAAACTTAGACCATGTCTAATCTGCTCTCCAACCGCTAGGTAGGTTCTCGCTGCATACATCGGTTAATTAACACCACACTAGCTAAGCCTTGGTCTACTTTAACCAGACCACAACAAAAGCCAAACTATTCACGGTACACTGGCTCCATTATACTCCATTTACTAAATTTTTTATTTACATGTTAAATTGAATTAAACACCGGATGCCATCTGATGGTTCCCTGAATTACATCAACATTACTGGGAAACTGCAAGTCATTGTGGCGTCGTATCGTAGCTCGTTGGAATGAGGTGAAATTTGAATGTCGTTAACCGAAGTCGGGTTTGTTTATAGTCTTATTATGATTGAACATTACCAAAATGGAGAAGGCTATGCTCGGTGTTTATCTGCGGGATCGAATCTGGAACGAAGTCATTCGCCAGAGAACTGAAGTGATCGTTATAGCTCAATGGATTAACAAACTGAAGTGTCAATGGGCTGGTATCTTGGGAGAGGCCTACGTCCAGCAGTGGACTGACACCGGCTGATGATGATGATGACAAAAATGAGAATCTTTTAAACGCTAATATGACGTTGATAACGTGAGATAGTGGCCAAACGTACTTAACGCCTTACTTAATATGATATAAATAATGGAAAAGTCGTTATAATACGTGGTAGAAAACACATTCGGAGATGTCGAGTGTGTTTTTCGAAATTTATCAAAATAGCGAAGATGTGGGGGTTGGAAACGAAATAAAAAACATTTCAGCTATTTCCAAAAAAAATCAAAAATTTTACATAGGTTACTTTTTTTTTAAGATGCAATTTTTTTCTGAAAAACTTTTTCATCCGATAAATTTCAAGGAGTCGGGGATGTAGCTGTGCAAAGACAGATGGCGAGGTCTACAGCTCATAGAGTGTATGGACAAGAGCCAAGACACAGGGAACAGCAAGTTCTAAATATGTAAGCTTCAATGCATTAGTTATGCAACTGTGATTGCTATTGCCCTACAGTAATCACTAAGTTATAATTATATCTGATTCAGCTTTACCTTGAACGAAAGGGCTAGTCATAAAACAAATAGCTTTAAAGGCTTTAAAGGCTATGCCCATTCACTTAATCACCTTTGAATCCGGGTTCACCGGGGTTTGGAAGGCGGGAGGAAGGCGAGAGATTTATATTATTATAGGTTTCTCTTGATTTCGAGGGATCAAAATAATATTTTTTATAGTCGCTAAATGTAAGTCATTTTAATATTGATTCAGACAATGAGTGAAATGCTAAATTGGTAAATTGAGCCTTTTTTTTAAATTTGATCCTGCGGAGTGACATTATAAGTAGGTACTCAGATTAAATCAATTCTGAGGGTAGGTACCCCAGAACAGAATATATATTATAACTATTATAAGACTAATCTGCGGTAAGTACGAAAAGCGGTAAATGGGGAATATCTGAAAAATAGACCTAAAGATCGTACTTAGTCAGTACTTACTGTTTTTTTTTGGGAGAGGCATAATATACATAACATACATATCTAGCGGTGATAATTCCATTTTGTAGTAGTAGTCTAACAACAAAAACAGACAAACTGAAAACACCAAAATGTCTGTTTATAAGTCCAACGTTTCAAAGGCATGAAAAGTATACCCGTAATTTAAAATTACTGCATTGAAAAATATATACATAAAAAATTTAATGACTTAAGTCTGCCCTATTACAGAAGCTGTTACAATAGTTAACAACAAGTCATCGATAACCCTAATTTGAACCGTTTCAAATCGATTTATTCATGTGACAAATTGGCCCCCCGTGTTTACTTCGAGGGTGCCTAAGTCAATAACTGAATGAAAGTTTATTACTTGATTTCTGGATGGTTTTCTCCCCCACGTTTGTTAAGAAACGAGAGATTGACTGTTTACAATTTGTATACGTGTTTGGTAAAGAATAAATTAAGAGTAAAAAAATATAAAAACAAGCTTTTACTTCAATTAACTAATAAGTAAAATATTAATGTTAAGGTTCTAAGGTATCAATAGATACGAATAATAATATACATTGTTATCTAATGTGTAATTACGATGATATCTTATAATAACCTATGATGGAATAACTCCTTGCATTACGTGCACGGTATTACTTCATCATAAATTGGCGTATGAAGATAAGCTAAAAGGACGTAAGTATAATTAATAAAGATTTTTTAATATATAAATACCTACATTTAAATTTAAAAACTTTGAGGCACTTAGTACAGTAACCGACCGTGGCTCATATGTGAGTTCCAATGGCACTCTTCCGGGTCGATCTTTAGACCCTCGTCATCATGAGTAAATAAAATGTATACCTACTCATAACAACAAAAACAATGAGCCCCGAATCAGCTGTCTCAGCACTGCATCTAGAAGTTCTAGTCCCTACAACCAGGCTCCAACATGAGATTAGCTCGATGGTGTCAAAATATTGTACGTTGTTTCCTTCGAACTTGCATAAGTGAGCCTTTCAGCTCAATCGAATATCAGGAAAAGGTTGTTAGGAAAAATAGTTACTTACATACGAACATTGCAAGTTAAAAGCTTGTAACTTAATAGAACGCATCGCGTGCGTTTTTATTATTTTACTTTTTTTGAAAAGGACTTTTGTTTAAAAATAAAAAGTGGCCATTATTGGACGACAGAAAGCTTCAGTAACTATGTAGGTATTTATTTATTTAGAGAGATTGAATTTGCTTTTTTCTGAATATCGGGTTGTGATCCAAGTTTCAATACAATTTCAGATCGTTTAAAAAACTAAAAGAACCGACTTCAAACGTCGCGCTAGTCAAAATAGCCAGTGGTTAGTAGCATCTCATCGAGGTATACAAATGCATCGTAATACAAATCTAATACTATAAGAATCTTTGTCCTGACATACTGACTGACTGACTGACTGACGGACTGACTGACTGACTGACTGACTGACTGACTGACTGACAGACGACGCACAGCCGACCAGCCTAAACCGCTGGTCGTAGAGACTTGAAATTTGGAGGGTATATTTGTCTTAGTACGTAGGGGTGTACTAAGAAAGGATTTTCCAAAATTCACCCCTTAAAGGGATGAAATGGGGGTTCAAAGTTTGTATGGAGAAACAAGATTAGATAGTCTTTTGCAGTAAAAAATAAGTAAATACGTGTTCCAGGTTTTTTTGAAAATCTACCCCTAAGAGGGTGAAATGGGGTAACAAAGTGTGAAAATCAATATAAATAAATTTGGCATGCAGATAGTTATTACGACGTTAGTTACCTCTGAGAAAGGATTTTCCAAAATTCACCCCTGAAGAGGATGAAACGGGGGTTCAAAGTTTGTATGGAGAAACAAGATCAGATAGTATTTTCTATTCGAAACTTCATACAAGTGCTCCAGTAAAAAAATATGTAAATACGTGATTCAAAGTGTGACAATAAAAAAAACATGTGTAAAAATACGTGTTAAGAAAAACCTTTTTTTAAATAACACCCCTAAGAGGGTGAAATGGGGTAACAAAGTGTGAAAATCAATATTGTTTCGGATTGCGCTGAAATTTGGCATGCAGATAGTTATTTTGACTTAGGTATCCGCTAAGAAAGAATTTTTCAAAATTCACTCTTCAAGGGGATGAAACGGGGGTTCGAAGTTTGGATAGTCATTTTATTCGACATTTCACACAAGTACTTCTGTAAATAAATAAGTAAATACGAGTTTCAGACTTTTTCAAAATGCCACACTAAGAGGATAAACTGGGGTAACAAAGTCCAAAAATCATTATTGTTTCGGATTGCGCTGAAATTTAGAATGCAGATAGTTATTATGACGTAGGTATCCGCTCAGAAGGGATTTTATAAAAATCCCTCCCGGATACTGAACGGGGATTCAAAGTTTGTATGGTGAAATAAGATGAGATAAAGTACGTATTGTAGGATTTTTTGAAATGGGGTAGGTAACAAAGTCTGAAAATTTGGGTTTTTCGGTTTTCATAAATATGAATCTCGAATTGCCTTAGTCACGCGATAACCGATTTGGCTTATTCTTATTTTATGTATTTAATGATAGAATCGTTCTTACAAAATAAAAGTTTTAAGTAAATAAAAGAAGTGTTTAACGCGGGCGAAGCCGCGGGGCACTTCTAGTGTTGATATAAACATTTGAATAGGACAGTTTTTAATTTGTACTCAGCCTTATTACGACGTACCTGTGTTAATATGTGGTCTTTTGGTAAAAGTAGTCGTAACATTACAATAATGTACCAACCAAAGTAAAGCAGATTTATAATTCTGTTAATAAACAGTAAAGTAAACTAGAGTTAGCCCGGGATTGTTTGAAATGTTCTGTACCCCAGCGGTCCTAGTTTGCTCTACCCGTGATCGATGTAACTTTAATCTTGCGTCAACTTGTAATCCTATAAACGAATTGTCGCCAAGTTTAAATTTTAAGCGACTCACCCCCACTGGGGTCCATTAAATTTATTGCTTATAAAGCGAGGAGTTAATTTAGAGCAACATTTTATTGTGTTAACTTAACTAGTTTAGACAAAGAGTGGCGCCGTGGGTATAACACATCAAAACCTTAAAAATCTCTTCGAATATAACTCTTAAGGCATCGCAATAAGGACAACATAACTGCGATATTTTTACACTACCCGCTATATAAGGCGCTTTTATTAGCCATACGTAATGCGTAGTAAAACAGTGGGGTGTTTGTTTTTACAACTTTCCTGCGCTCTAATATGGGGCGCGGACGCGCCTTTCCGTCGGTATATGAGTGATTTTAGGACAAAAATGAAATACAGTAAGCGGATTTATGAGACTTCTTTTTACAGAAAATAGAATAATATTACGATTTTCTATTCGGGCATAATATTTACCAATGGAGAGGAAAGTAGGCATTTTTCAAAAAGTTCTTAGAGAAGAGAATCTGTCAGGTATTTTTAAGTCTATAATGACTACTATCTCATCTGATGTTATGTGCCGATGTCGGCCACGATTTAGCAAGTTTGTTTAGAAGAAACCTACCTAAAGGTACGGAAACATCGCACCGTCCTGCGTGCGCGATCTAGGTGGCGGCGACTACTACCGACCAAACGCGATCAGAAAACAATTGAAAAGTACTTACTGAGATCGCGCCCGCAGATCGCAGGACACCGCGGTGTAGCCGTACCTTAAGATACTACCTACCTGACAACTTGAAAACGTATAGATGATGGCCGGTCCCAGGGTCTATTTCGTACGGCGATATAAAATCTTCTAGACGCAATACAATAAAACTGATAAATTTGCCATAAGCATGATACAGATAAAATTGATCTCTAAATAGTTACAGTAAATCGTACAGTATTCGAGCTTTTGCCAAATATGATTCATACATACTAGCTGTGCCCCATGCCTTCGCTCGCGTAAAAAGTATCATATAGCCTAATCCATAAATTTTCAGCTAAATCAGTCCAGCCGCTTGACCGTGAAGAAGTCCTAGACAAACAAATGTACAGACTGACTTTTACATTTATATATATTGGTGTTGATTTTATATAAAAGTAAGTCTGCTGCTCGAAAACATCCTATAGCACGTTTTATTAGGAGAATCTCGTTCATGGTGAATGAACATCGAACAAAGGCCCAATATTGTCGTCTGCCATTTTTCTTGCTTAGCGCGATTTTTTGGTTCACACACGAATGCTTGCTTATAAAGTAATGATATAGAATATTTCGCTTTATGAAAAAGTAATAGAACAAGACTAAAATGAGTTAGCGCTTTTCTGTTGAATAAGTCCGATTGCGGCTTTTCTCAAGGAATTTTGGAGGTATTTTGAGACTAGCAAGAGTAGTAAGTTTTTTTAAAAAGTTAAAGCTTATTAGCAATGTGGGTTGTACATTACTAGTAGTCTTGTTAACCCCTCTAACTAAGCTAAATATACTTGTGTCTGGAGTGGGTTCACGTCAATATTGCAATGGGTGGGAATCGAACTCACGACCTCTCTGTTATGGGACTGATCACGGATATATATCGATATAAAAAAAGGCAGATATATTAATAATTATATAAAAACATATTTTTATATTTATTTACAGAACTTAAAAATAAATTAAAATATTAACTGAGAATAAATGAAATGTTATAAATAAAAATTAAAGTAGTTATAAATAAAAAACAGAACCTAGGTTGCAGCTGTCTGCCGGTAACGTTCCCAAAAAGCTGGCGACGTTACCTCGTTGAATTGCTAGGCTAATCCGTTGGCCGAGGTAAGCGCCAGCTCTTTGGTCATGAGTGACGTCTATTAAGCGTCTGGACAGCTCCTTTACAAAACCCCGGGCATCTCGATCCCACGGACCCATTGTTTCGACCCCAAACGGAAGAAAAATTTAGCTATCACCAATAGCAGCATATTTCCTCCGTTTGAGGGTTTCTGCCGCATCCGCTGCCGCACCCGCTGCTCGTGAGGTCCCGCATATGTGGGACGCCGCTAACGTGTCAGCACACGTCGCGTCCCACACCAACGGTCTCCCTCGGCACCACGGATAATTATATTATTCATATTTCTGTGGGACTGACTGACTTCGTGAGGCTTAGTTAGATGGTTTCACATAGTTTGAATTGCATGAGAAGAGGAATGGCTACTGCATGGTTACTGACTAATGTGATGATATCATAGGAAAGGAAAATAGAAAGATACAACTGTTAATATTTTACGTAAAGCCTCATGATGTTAAAATGGCACAGACTGACGACTATAACACAACTAAATGGAAAAAAAATATTACCCATAATATATAACCTACCCAAATGCTTCAATTCAATTCATACAAAGCGAAGCTATCTTTAACGTCCTTTACTTATACCACAGGTTATACCTTGCTTGGCTACAGTAATATAACATCAGCTACTACAAAACAAAGCTACAATAGAGCTACGAGTAGCTTCAACATTCATTTGGTTGTTGACCCAAGTTTTTTCGAGACACAGCTGTGATCTTTCAGACTATTGCAACGTCCGCGTCTCTAAGTCTTTACCATACGGTTCAAATTTGAGAAGATGCTTGTTGTTCTTACAAATTGTTTGACAGTTCGAAGTAGGTATTGCTTGTAATTTGAAATGTAAGGCACGTATGAAACACGCGCCGACACTTGCAAATCTCGTCATATTGTTGCATACTGAATTTGGTCAGTTTTCGTAGAATTGTTCGCAGTTCAATTATTCACCGTTATAATTGATTTTTTATTGAAATAAGCAATGTAAAGTCCGTCTGTTGACAATATTGGAATACAATTGGAGTTCGGAATAGTTTCGTTGTTATTTGTATCATGTATGGACATGGCTAACCAGGAATATGTTACAGAATTCAATCCAGAATGAATTAGTAACTGTAAACTGATATCATATTTTTATTTACCTACACTACGGTAATCAAATTTTGTAGAATACATAATATTAACAGCGTTTAAGCCGAAAACATGAACTTCAGATGGGTAAAGTTACCTCAAGTCGAACGAAGATCTTTCCCGTTTATGACGTTTATTTGGATACGAGCCGTTAAGAAATGATCAATAGCTGAATACTGCGATGAAATGAATACAGAAAGAAAGCGCTGCATCGCTTCAGTTTTCAGCAGAAGCTAATAAAAAGCTGCTTTCATTAAGCGTGTAATACAGCAGCATTTACAAATAGTCTCGCAGTCACGTTCCCACTAATGACCGGGCCAGTCTGCAACCTGCCGAGCCCATATTAGAGAAAAAAAAAACCACCAGAGCTTGATGACACTCGTGCCAGTGTTACCACTTCAAATTAAACAAATTAAACCCGTATTTACCTCTGAATCACGCCCGTTGAATAAGGAAATGGTAATTATTACAAGTACTGGCATCCCGGACGCTTTTACCTTATTATAGGGCCGGTGCACGTTAGCCAATTTTACTTTTTTATGAACTAGGTATCTCATTTTTATAGCAACCAAATTAAAATGTTGAAAGAAAATGAATCAGAGTTTTAATTTAAGTTTAATAATATTTATGTTGGCGAAGTTAAATGAACATAAAGCGGATAAAAGTCGTAAAACGCACACTTAAGAGTGGCAGAATTTCATGCCTCGAAAAATGCGCGATTTGCTTTGAGTTTTTACAGCCCTTGCTTACTTTACAACCTTCTTATATGTCTAGCTGTTTGTATTATACAGAAAGACAAATAAGTCTGAGGGGATTAAATTCTACCTACTTAATTATATATGTATATTTTGATTTCTGGGTCGTAGGTACTTACGAGTACTGTAGAATTACTGGTTTACCTTTACAGTTTACCTACATGTATAGGTACTTTAGTATGTCGATGAGAAACTTTTGGATATTGCCAGTTATACCTAGCAGGGAAAACACCACAGTGCCATTATTTTATTACCATATTCCATGTGAGATCAGGGTCAAAGTAGAACGTAGTACAAAAGGCAGAAAATTGTGGTTTCTGTACTTACCCCATCAACTAAGTAACTAAGCATATCTAAATGGTACATATTTTATATTGATACTTACTTAGTTTTTTCTAGAGAATTCATGAAAATGTTTTTGAATATTTGATACGAAGCACCGTCATATGATATCTTTGGTCATGTGAGTCCCTATCAGAACATCAGTCGACGAACATAAATACAATTTATCGTCGCATGTAAAATGATAGCGAATGGACCAACTAGAACAATGTGCTGCAAATATCAAACAGTACTTATTACTTTTTCATTTAATTTTCAACTCTATTTACTCCCAACTTAAGGATAGATGTTGATTTTATTGATGGTTATAATTTGCTGATGCAGTGGTTTTTGGCACGTGCTGCGTTTAATATCGAACGATTATTCGAGTAGAGCCTTTTTGGTAGGCCTATGGTGTCTCCGATTCAAACTGCCGATTGGTGCTAGAATAATAATCGATTTTTCATGTGACATGAATACAGTAATGAGCTTACAGAATCGATAAAAATTAACGGTAACGCACAGTTGAAAACAAATAAAATATAGTAAAAAATATTTTTAAAAACAAGCTTTTATCTGGGCCAATGAACTAAAATCCTTACTTAATATTATAAATGCGAAAGTAACTCTGTCTGTCTGTCTGTGTCACTTTCACGCAAAAACCACTGAACCGATTTAAATTAAATTTGGTACACAGATAGTATAAAGCAAGAGAAAGGACATAGGCTACTTTTTAATGCGAAAAGAGGGTTTTGAGGGTTTGAAAGGGGGGATGAAAAGTTGTATAGAAGTATCGTCATTTTCAAAGCGAGAAGCTTAAAACTTATTTTTTAGGCTGTTGATTAGATATAAATAAATATGACATTTAAAGTTTGTAAAAGTTTTGCCCTCAAGGGTGTAAAATAACAATAGGGAATAGAGGATGAAAGTTAGTATGGAAAGGGGGGAAGGGGGAGGGGAAGTGGAAGTGAGGGGAGGGGAGGTGGATGTGAGGGGAAGGGAGAGGGGAGGGGATGTGGAAGTGAGGGGAAGGGGGAGGGGAGGGGATGGTAGGGTAAGTTAGGGGAAGGGGAGAGGAAGTGGGAGTGAGGGGAGGGGAGGTGGATGTGAGGGGAAGGGAGAGGGGAGGGTAAGTGAGGGGAGGGAGGAGGGGGATTAGCGTAGCGTGGTAGGGTGCGGCGTAGCTGGGATACGTATTTTTCTTATTAGTTAATGCTACCCAAAGACACTATTCCACGCGGACGAAGTCGCGGGTACAGCTAGTGTTAACTATACATTCTAGTAAGTATTTGGCGTGTAGGTACTTATCTATATTCTTAAAAGCTTGAAGTACTACCCGTTTTTCACGCTAGGTAATTACTATACTTCAGTGCCTCAAGCTTTTAAAAATATAGGTAAGTACCTACACGCCAAATACTTACTAGAATTTATTTTTAACATTTAAGTTCATTGTCCCAGATAAAAGCTTGTTTGTGACAATATTTTTTACTATAATTTATTTTTAACTTTTTAGTAGGAAGGTATAGATACCGACTACCTACCTGCTACCTAAGTATTTAAGAGAAGGCGTGATGTTTTAAAATATTCCACGGATATTTGATGTGAATATGGGTAAAGTGCTCTTCAAGGAAAATCAATCGACTCGGTGGGGCTATATTGCTTTATAACAGAAATGCCATGGCCACCTTACAGCTTCATCATCAGATCCTGGCTATCATTTAAATGTAAAGCGCTCCTCAGAACGAATCATTTGAGCCCAAATGCACTGGGGTTACGTTATTTTATCACAGAGATTCCGTGGCCACCTTCCAGCTTCATCACCAGTCGCTAAATATCTTCTAGGTGTAAAGTTCTCTTCAAGGCGAATCAATCGAGCCCAAACTCGGCAGGGTTACGTTTATTTATCACAAAGATGCCGTGGCCACCTTCCAGCTTCATCATAAGACCCTGGATATCATCTAGGTAAAAAGTTCTCTTCAAGACGAATCAATCGAGCCCAAACACGGTAGGGTTATGTTGATTTATCACAGAGATGCCGTGGCCACCTTACAGCTTCATCATCAGACCCTGAATATCATCTAGGTGTAAAGTTCTCTTCAAGACGAATCAATCGAGCCCAAACACGGTAGGGTTATGTTGTTTTATCACAGAGATGCCGTGCCCACCTTCCAGCTTCATCATCAGACCCTGGATATCATCTAGGTGAAAAGTTATGTTTAAGACGAATCAATCAAGCCCAAACTCGGTAGGGTTATGTTGATTTATCACAGAGATGCCGTGGTCACCTTCCAGCTTCATCATCAGACCAAGGATATCATCTAGGCGTAAAGTTCTCTTCAAGACAAATCAATCGAGCTCAAATTTGGTGGGGTTATGTTGTTTTATCACAGAGATGTCGTGGCCACCTTCCGTCTCCATCATCAGACCAGCTCCATGGTACCATATCATTGTATTGTCACCGAAGATACATAAGTACACTAAATTTGAGTCAAATCGGACATCGGGAAGTGGGTCTAATTTAGCTTCCAAGATTACACCTGAACATACATAGTTACATACATACATACATAGATACATACATTGCAAGTGAAATAAAAGCTTGTAATAATTAAAAATAGAATTATGGCATTATAGGACTATGGGTATTTAATGGCATATTCTTGTTATTATATGGTATCTATTCAGCAGAGCCTTCGAGCATTTACCAATGGAGATGTTAACGCAAGGCGTACCCCTCTGCTGGCCATATAGCCATTTTTGGCCATATGAGCGTGCGTAACTACGCTGTATTTTTAATACTGTGTGCATGTTTCAAGCCAGTGTGCGGGATCGCTAATGTGAGTGATTTGTGTGTGTGCAATGCGTGTTTACCTCGTCCCCCGTAAGTATCGGCAGAAAAAAATGTTTGTGGATTACAACGTTAACATCTCCATTGGTAAATGCTCGAAGAGCGGAGCAGACAACTAGGCGATATGATAAAGTTTGTTGATATCAATGCAGCAATGTGTACCCATAATTCGAAAGCAGCTCTGTTTTTGGTATGTACGTTTCCATGACCAAACGGCTGCAACGATTTGGATGTAGTTTTGCACAGGGATATCAGGTAAGGATAAGGGTATATTAAGAGTTAGGAGATAAAATACTTTTTAACGCATGTGAAACCGCGGGGCGGGTGCAACTAGCTATTTATATATTTTACAAAATTTCACCACGTACTAATTGGTTTTAAAAACTACTGTAGATTTAGTATACTCGATTTTGAACAAACTCATTTTTAGGGTTCCGTAGCCGAATGGCAAAAAACGGAACCCTTATAGATTCGCCATGTCTATCTGTCTGTCTGTCTGTCTGTCCGTCCGTATGTCACAGCCATTTTATTCCGAAACTATTACGACTACAGAATTGAAACTTGGTAGATAGATGTATTCTGTAAACCGCTTTCCGATTTTTATATAAAAATAAAAAATATAAAAGTTTAAGGGTAAAGTTTCATCCCATACATAAAACTGGAACAAAAAAAATTTTTTTTCTTCAAACCTATACGTGTGGGGTGTTTATGGATAGGTCTTTAAAAATGACATTGAGGTTCCTAAAATCATTTTTTCTCAAAGTCAATCATTTAAAAGATAGGCGCGTCTAAAGTGGTAAAATGTGTGACCCCCCCCCCTCTAACTTCTAAAGTAATGGAGTGAAAAATTTAGAAAAAATATATTGTGTAGATATCAATAAAAACTTTCAACGAAAATTGGTTTGAACGAGACACAGTCAGCATTTTTTGAGATATAGCGACCGCAAGTATAACTTTGTTTTTCATTCAAACACTATGAAAAACAAAGTTATTTTTGTAGTTGCAAAAATCATAGTTATAGAATACTCTACTGTGTTACGGAACCCTACGAGTGCGAGTCCGACTTGCACTTGGCTAGTTTATTGCGCTTAATTATGTTTCACGTTGTTCACGTGTAGAAAGGTGAACTAAGCTGCTATTTCTGGCTTGATTTCCCACACATGGACATAGGGTGAGGACATAAAGAGGCAGGTTCCCGGCGCAGATAACCGGTACCGATCCGTGCTGGTAAAATATTCCATTGTTTCATTTTCTGCAACCTCTTTCTTTATGTCCTCACCCATAGTTAGTTAATAGTTTCGTGCTTATAATATTTGACATATCTTTTAACACTTATGTCTAAGTACCATCCCAATCGGAAATGCGGGCAAAGCCGTGAGTCGTAAAAGTCTTAAGTATGTGACAATAAAGAGTATCAAACATGTAAAACATTTTCAAAAAAATAATATTAAAAGCTTTTAAAAGTTCGACTTGGGAGGTAAAAAGTCAAATGATTAAAAACGCAAAAATTCATAAAGCTCACGCCAACGCGTCAATTCTTACGAAATCATTACATGTCGTATACAACCCGAGATACTAAAAATGTGTACAATTGGAGGGATATACAATAATTCTTTTCCTTTTACTTTGGTAATGTTTGAATGGCTCGTTTAATAAAGCGTGGGTTTTTAGGGTTCCGTAGCCGAATGGCAAAAAACGGAACCCTTATAGATTCGTCATGTCTGTCTGTCCGTCCGTATGTCACAGCCATTTTATTCCGAAACTGGTAGGACTACATTATTGAAACTTGGTAGGTATTCTGTAAACCGCTTTCTGATTTTTATACTACAATAAAAAATATAAAAGTTTAAGGGGGGGCATCCCATACTTGGAACTGAAACAAAAAAATGTTTTTTCGTCAAACCTATACGTGCGGCGTGTCTATGGATAGGTATTTCAAAATTAAATTGAGGTTTCTAAAATATTTTTTTCTCAAAGTCAATCATTTGAAAGATAGGCACGTCTAAAGTGGTAAAATGTGTGTCCCCCCCCCCTCTAACTTTTAAAGTACACGAGTGAAAATACTAAAAAAATATATGCTGTAGATCTCAATAAAAACTAACAACGAAAATTGGTTTGAACGAGATACAGTCAGCAGTTTTTGAGATATGGCGACCGCAAAGATAACTTTGTTTTTCATACAAACACTATGAAAAACAAAGTTATTTTTATAGTTGCGAAAAATCATAGTTATAGAATACTTTACTGTGTTACGGAACCCTACGAGTGCGAGTCCGACTTGCACTTGGCCAGTTTTTTCTGTTTTCATATAAATAAGAGCTTTTTCAACATTAGGTAAAAGGTCAACGATCTTTCGATTGCTGTATAAAAGAACAATAGGAAAATCATACTTACAGAATACTTTTTTTTTACTTACCCATTTCTTTTTTTGCTGATTTGGGTCCTTTTTTGCAACAATGCTGTGTAATTTTTTCACTATGTTACATTATGTTTAAATAAGTGTAGCAGTTAAGTACTGTTGTTGTTTTGTTGCAAAATGCATTATTTTTCTTTCTTTCTTTCTAAAGGCAGTTCAGTTGGTTCACCTGGGTCGGTTCCAGAGCGAGAATTTAGCAAAGTTGTTGAAACTTATTTGTTTTCTATACGTTATGATTATGATTTAAATCTGTAGGACATTTTATGTCATTATATTATTATTATGGTTTTCTGTAATACAAGAACTAAATTTCCTAGTAAATTAATTAATTTATTTAAGTATGACGTCCTCAGACTATCTGGATGAGAGTAGTCGAGGATCGTGATCAGTGTCGTACAATTGCAGATAGCTATGTCCAGCAATGGACTAGTATAGGCTGATGATGATGATATAAAACTTAGGTGGGCGAATTGGGAAACTGTAAATCTAAATAAATCAGTTTCATTGACGGATCATAGGGGTAAAATATTGAAAATGTTAGGAACCGCAGCTGTAGTCTATACTTACCTTAAAATTAATCTATCCAATATCACGATACGGCAATATTGTATCCTCTAACGGTCTCGATACCTAGTTAAGTAGTAAAAGTTAGCTTTCTATAATATTGGCTATTTATTATAACAACTGTATTATACAGTCCATCCAAGTTCATCCATCAAGTTTGTTATCTTCCATCTACCGGTAGCATCAACATCATGCTACGTTACAATTACGTGGGTGTACTCTTCGTCAATATAGTACTTATATATAGGCACTCTATCGAATCCATAAAGGAGATTTTATTTACGTTCACAGTTTTACCAGAGTCTAGTGAGGAAAGGTATGATTGAATAGTACAAGTACTAAGAGCCCACGACACAGATTAGTATAGAGATACAATGAAGCCTACACAGCCAAAAATCCGACATAGTGAGATTGCGTATGACAGCATGACTTATTGGTTAATAGTTAGTTTTCCCAATCACATTCCTATTGCAGATTGCTTCCTGGAGCTTAGATCCAGACTCTAGTAGCTGAATTAGCATGAGGTCCTAAAGGTCAGTTGCATTTGTTTAAAATCGAAATTCCATTAAGAAAAAGAACATTTAATCTGTCTAGAATTCATCATCATCATCCACAGCCAGTCTGTTAGCACTGCTTAGGTCCAATGAATACATTGGACTACCTCGTCTTTTTAAGATATCGACAATCTTCCTAGCATCTTCACTACTAAAACACGATAGACTCTGGGGACTGTTTCTTTTCTACCTACTGTTGAGTAGGTTTAAGATATATAGGACTGCCTTCTAGTTTCATTTGAACTGTTCCGGAAAGATTCTTATCCAGTTCACTCCAACAGGCATACCACACGATGTCATCTGAGCATTGTGTCCTTACCTTTATCAACATTGAGCATCTAATAACCTACTAAGTTTGTTCCGACAAAGTTGGTCTGTCAGTAGCAACAATAAGTGATAGTTATCAGGCCCATTAGGGTCATAAACAATTATCTGTTGGTCTGCAGCGTGGGCGTGGCAGGAAGCCACCACGCCTCGCGCTCATAATGTTAATGTACAAACACTTGTACTCGAGTACCAGGCTACTTACATCTGCATATTTCTGACGTTGTTAGTAGCATCCCGGTATTAAAAAGCCGCCCAATGACGGGTATCAATTTAGTAACAAATTACCATGAAATTAGTTGAGAAACCTTATAATTGAGAGCGGTTGTCACTTGCATGACGCAGTTTGAGTTCAGACCATGAGCTATTTTAAGCATACACTTAACCATTACGATCCTTGGTAGTATGTAGATCTTTATTATAGGTAGAATCACTCATCTATTAATAAAAGTAAATGTCACCATTGCACGAATCTCAGAGCTCCTCAGAAAGTTAAGATATATCTAAATCCTACCCTAGAATATTGCCATAACGCAAATCCTATAAAAATGAAAGGTAGCAGTGCCGCAGGACTGAAGGATCCTCGTAAACATCATACGGCCACACCTGTCCCGGGAAATGTATACCCATTCCAATGATATTACCCTTATCTGTTTGCTTATGAGAAAGGACCGACTCTCATCCGATCCCATATTCACGAATCTACCTTTTTGCAACTATTGAGGACTCTCAACTTTCCTAACCATTCGTGGATTTCGGAAGGTGAAAACACCACAGGCTATTTTTGGCACCAGATTTTTACAAAAACTTTGCAACGAAGAAAGGCGAAATTTCCAGGCTGACGTGATCGATTAAAAAGCCATTGCTCGGTTCGCCGACCGCAAGAATCGCTCGCGTCCGAAAATACAACGGGCGCTAATAGAAAAATAACCGGTGATCCGGCATCGAGTTAGACGTGTTGTTCAATTCGAGATTAAAGATCCCGGCCAATTTGGCAGCGCGTTCTCATGGCGCGACTCGAGAGCTATCGTTCAGAGAGCGGTGCAATTTGCCTGCAGCTAACACTGGCCCTCCAGCCCACTAAAGAGCACACCAATTAGACGAGACAAATTCCGATTTATTATTCAGCGTGGGCGCGATTCAATTGGATAATAGACGACGCCGTTTGTTTCTATCGCGCGGTTACCTCGCCGTAAACAAGTAGGCTGTATCGATTCGAGTACGACCGGGACTTTTACGGCTAAATGGCTACACGGTGAAATACATTCTCAATAATAACCGAACCGTCTTCCAGGAAGAGCGCACATGCAGATGCGATCGAATGCGTGTGTAGGTTGGTACGTAGCGAGCAGGTACGCGTAGGCAATTTGCTTGGATAATATAACAAGTCATTAAAGCTCATAGACTATGCGAGTCTTATTAGCGGCATCCTTTAGCAGCGTATTTGAATAACATTAAGGCATTCCTTTTGCATATTGCATTTCGTTACTTTGTAATAGAAACGGTAGCGAGTGATGGGTGCACTTTCTTCTCACGAAGTCACGTCGTAATTAAAGAGACGAGGCGGTTCAGTATCGTCGATTAACCAGTCATTAAGCGATGATTAATAGAGTATCAACAATAAGGTAGTCTAATAAACCACTGTTAAGTTTGACTTGTTGCTATGTTTTGACAAATGGAAAAGTCGGCGCCGATACGATCTCGAACCGATCTCGACAACGTATAATTAGAGCGGCTGACTAAGCGATATCTATGGGAGCGTTGGCCGGATGACCTCTCGAGATTTAAGACTTCATTGTAAAAGCCTTTATTGTATATCTCGACTCGAACTAATAGTCCCATACGTCGACGCATTCAACTGCGAATATATTAGTCACAAAATCGATTGCCAACGTTTTGACACTAAATTATACTGCTCGATACCTCGGGGCGAATCGATTCCAGACGGAATAAATCACGATATTTCGGGTGCCAATTCTCACTTAGCATGAGAATCTACCCTCATCATTTATGACAGGATGTACCAACACGAATGTTTCGTGTTTATTTTTTCGTCGGTTTTGTCACTGATGTGTAACGATGAATTTTCATAGATACGATCAAATTGCGTCCCGCATAGGATTTCTGATTGTTGGGATTGCATCACAGATTCACAATGGCAGGAGCAAAAACGGTTCTCTATTGAGGATCGCCTGTGACACTATTCGAATTGGAATCGATTCGGGATTCGATTTCATTGCGGCGATATTAAATCAGAAAGCGGCTAACCGGATCTAGTTTATGTTTGGTTTAATGGTGATAAAGCATAGGTTTTACGATAGGCATTTACATGAGGATCTGCACGGAATTGGGATAGACTGAAACTAATTCTAAGATCGATTACTTTATGTTATTGTCTATATGCTATATGTCTTGGAATATTTTATGTTAGCTATAATGATTAAAACATAACGGTTAAATATAATGTTTTTAACTGTAGGCTTTTGAGGTTAAGGAGTTACACGTGTCATTGGACTAGCTACGTCCCGCGGTTTCTCCCGCGTTATAAAGTATCTTACGTCTTTCTCTACTACGTTGGCTATCCCTTTTTAGGTACAATTTCAGCTAAATTGGTTCAGTAGTTTTAGCGTGAAGAGGAGTAAAAATCTTGTTAGCTTGTAAATATCTATAAACGCATCGACACTCTTTGGCAGTTGGTAGAGTTTTCTTTGGAAGGTTTGTAAATAATAAGGGAACCATTATTTCCTGATAACTATCTTCAGTTCCGAAACGAAGGTTCGGAATAGGGCCACGGTCGTTAGGCCGACGCTCTCAGAACGCCGGCAAAAAATGACCGTTCCCGTTTTGAAATTAAATAAATTTACGCCCAAATCAATAAGGACGCAATTAAGAAATTCGGTTAATTATACCGTTCGTCCGAGCGGAACGTTGCGTTATTTGCGCCTTTCACGATTATTTAGTTTAACCGTTTAATGCCTTGGAGTTTTTGTAGGGCTCTTGTTAATTAATTGTAGGCTTCACGGCTTTCTCTTTGAAATATCACTAGGGTAAAGCTATTATTTATTCTGTGGTTTCCAGTAATCCAAATGTCAAAGTGCGATTTTGTTAATTTGTTAAAACAGGTGGGTGGTGGTTTATTACGCCTATATACCTCTTGGCTCTAGTTTGGAATTGTAGTGTCTGTCTAATTTTAATTATCTGGGGTTTTCTGCAGTGTTTGCATGGATTTAAATTTGAATTGAGAAATAAATTCTTTGACATTTTACAAAATCAACCTAGTTACCTGTACAATTATTTATTCTGTGACTTAGTCTACATTTTATTAAATGAGGTCAAAGGATTTTGAAACCAGAAAGGTACGGCCACACCGCGGCATCCTGCGTCCTGCGTGCGCGATCTCAGTATTTTTCAATTGTTTTCTAATTGCGTTTGGTGTGAACCAGTCGATAAAAATACTACTGCGCTATCTTATCGGCGCCTAGATCGCGCAAGCAGGACCCGCGGAGTGGCCGTGCCCGTTCTCTTGAGCATGTTGAATAATTTAGCATCATTAATTTTAAAAATGGTATTAACAACTATATTAGTCTACGAATAAATAATTAAAATAACTACATCATAGTATGTAACACATATGTGGCACTTGTCTACAGGTACAAGTAACTATGTAGTGAGTGGTCATTCAAAATGCAGGAAGCTAATAATGCACTTAACCTGATGCTAGCCGGTGTTTGACTTAACGAAAGCGCTTGCACTGGCGACCTCCTACAACTAGAGTGTTTACCGTTATCGAAATAACCTAGGTGTCATAATTCAGCATCCTCCAGGCCATTAGTGGAGAGAAATGGCCACTCTTCGCCGGCTGGCCGTTTGCCAGCGCGCTGTCTCCAGCCTAAATGCGAATAAAAAATGCATTTATACGCTTGTACTTATTGATTGTGATACTGGGCTTGTACCACAGAATACTTAATAGTACTACGTACTTGTACGAAGGCAGTTTTCGCTACAAATATGCTTGTTGATGGTCGCTTTTAGCTAAGTATTCATAAAGTTGTATGATATTTTGTTTATGACTGTTATGGATTCTTGTGTAACTGAGGCTTTCAAAATAATCAATCCCCAGTATATGCACAGAGTTGCAAAAGGTGACAAAGGATATTTAAAGATTATTGATATAGTTTATCATAGATAATTGCTTAATCATCTTGATGAAATTCATGATTAAATTGCAAGTATAGAGTCGATTTTTTTAATGATGTAAAGTACAGGACAATCACGACGCTCGCCTAATGGTAAGCGATGAGGTGTGTCTATAATAATTTAAGATCGTTTACAAAATAAACAAAAGGACATTATCTCGATGAAATTACAATGGGACTAAGCGGGAAGTACATTGTCTCAAACAAAAAAATATAAAAATATATAAATATTCCAAATCCATTAATTAATAAATGACGGAGTTCTGAGGTAACAAACATACCCAAAAAAATATAGTTGATTTGAAAAATCATCCTTTTTTGAAGTTAGTTAAAATAAATTAAAGTAAAAAATATTTTTAAAAACAAGCTTTTATCTGGGACAATGAACTAAAATGTTAAAAATAAATTCTAGTAAGTATTTGGCGTGTAGGTACTTACAAAAAAGCTTGCAAAAAAGCTTGCAAAAAAGCTTACTTAAAAGCTTGAAGCACTACCCGTTTTTCAGGCTAGGTAATTACTATACTTCAGTGCCTCAAGCTTTTAAAAATATAGGTAAGTACCTACACGCCAAATACTTACTAGAATTTATTTTTAACATTTTAGTTCATTGTCCCAGATAAAAGCTTGTTTTTAAAAATTATTTTTAACTTATAATTTATTTTTAACTTTTTAGTAGGTAGGTATAGATACCAACTACCTACCTTACTACCTAAGTATTTAAGAGAAGGCATGATGTTTTAAAATATTCCACGGATATTTGATGTGATTGTGGGTAAAGTGCTCTTCAAGGAAAATCAATCGACTCGGTGGGGCTATGTTGCTTTATAACAGAAATGCCATGGCCACCTTACAGCTCCATGATCAGATCCTGGCTATCATTTAAGTGTAAAGTGCTCCTCAAGACGAATCATTTGAGCCCAAATTCACTGGGGTTACGTTATTTTATCACAGAGATGACGTATGGCCACCTTCCAGCTTCATCACCAGTCGCTAAATACCATCTAGGTGTAAAGTTCTCTTCAAGACGAATCAATCGAACCCAAACTCGGTAGTGTTTTGGTTTTTTTATCACAGATATTCCGTTGCTGCCTTCCAGCTTCATCATCAGACCCTGGATATTATCTAGGTGTAAAATTCTCTTCAAGACGAATCAATCGAGCCCAAACTCGATAGAGTTACGTTGATTTATCACAGAGATACCGTGGCCACCTTCCAGCTTCATCATGAGACCCTGAATATTATCTAGGTGTAAAGTTCTCTTCAAGACGAATCAATCGAGCCCAAACTCGGTAGGATTATGTTGATTTATCACAGAGATGCCGTGGCCACCTTCCAGCTTTATCATCAGGCCCTAGATATCATCTAGGTGAAAAGTTCTCTTCAAGACGAATCAATCGAGCCCAAACTCGGTAGGGTTATGTTGATTTATCACAGTGATGCCGTGGTCACCTTCCAGCTTCATCATCAGACCCTGGATATCATCTAGACGTAAAGTTCTCTTCAAGACAAATCAATCGAGCCCAAAGTCGGTGGGGTTATGTTGTTTTATCACAGAGATGCCGTGGCCACCTTCCGTATCCATCATCAGACCAGCTCCATGGTACCATATCATTGTATTGTCACCGAAGATACATAAGTACACCAAATTTGAGTCCAATCGGACTGAGGTGAGGCGGGGAGGTGGCGTAAAGAATAATATACACGACTGCTCGTTACGACGTATGATTTATTACTAACTCTTAAAACTATATAGCAATTACATTATAAGCACACGTTAACGTAAAAGTATAACTTCTCCTACTTCATCTGCGGGCTTTTATAAAAAAGAAAAATAAACTATGATTTACTTTTTCTTAAGACTAAACATATGAATACTCACGTATTACCTTCTTACATATCTAGTTACTTAATTATTAGCTACGAATGGTTTTGTTCGATTTTTATGAATTATTTCTATTTTGTTATCCCTCATAATCTTTACATTTGGTTCTTGTTCTTCTATAACTAAATACGGACTATTATACAGACTTTGTAATTTGCTACGCGTTTCATTTTTTACAAGTAACATATCATTAGGTTTGTATTTGATATTATTAACATTTTTGTCATAGTTATGTTTTCTAACTTCTTTTGACTGTATTAGATTGTTACGAGCATCTTTCTGAGCCATTTGTAGCCTATACTTTAATTCTAAACTATAATTATCTTGATTATACAATGGTTCTACGTCTGCACTTATTCTACTAGGTAGTTCGCAGGATTTACCAAAGACAAGTTCGTAAGGTGTATATTTTGTGGAAGTATGGACTGTATTATTATATGTGAAACACCAAAATGGTAGCCAATGACTCCACGTATCGGGATTTTTATCACATTGTATCCTTAAATACGCACCTAGACCTTTGTGGGAATTCTCGAGAGATCCGATTGATTCGTGATGGTAGGCCGTTGAATGGAGTTTTTCAATATTTAAAAGTTTACATACCTCTGACATAGTCGACGAGATGAACTCCGATCCCCGGTCTGTTGCTATTGTCTTTGGAATACCATACCTTAAAATAAAATTATTTACAAAAGACCTAGCAACACTAATTGTTTCCTTATTCCTGAGAGGGTATGCCTCTATATATTTACTTAACTCACATTGTAGAGTTAATATATATTTATTACCTTCTACATCTGTATCCATAGGCCCTACAATATCGAGATAAATTTTCTCTAGGGCTGATGTTGCTGTGGTGGTAATAACCATAGGCTCAATAATACTACGCGAGTGTTTCATTTTTTGACACATTTCGCATTTACGAACAAAATTTTTAACGTCATTTTCAATTCCTGGCCAGTAAAATCTCCGTCTTAGATTATTTACCATTCTACGAACTCCAGCATGTCCACTGGTCGGTAGTAGGTGATAATCGTTTAAAATAAAATTCTTTTCTTCGTCATTGTCAATTCTCTTTACTCCTCGTAATATACAAACGCGTGGTCCGGACCACTTTTCTGTATTATTTATTTCTTGAATCAAACTTTTAATGAATAACGCGTTATCATCATTTTTTGTTATACATATTTCTTTTATATTTATTTTTTCGCAAAAAACACTTAATTTTTTCACAAAAACGTCTCGCGTATATTGTGTTTTGTAATCAAGGTTTACGTATAACATTTTTTTATTTACTACAAATGCAAAACATTCAGTTTCAACATCTATACATTTATTTTTTCTCAACTTCATTATTTCTTCTCCTTTCAATAACTCATTTCAATCGCACTGTCAGGTATCCTAAGTATTTCCACAACTTTTGGTTAATCAAGCCAATTGTCGGTGTTAATACTTGAGATATCGACATCACCTTTCATTTTGATTTCTATCATTCTCTTCCTCCTTTTTTATATTTTTAGCTTGCGCTCGTGTAGTTACAGCTATGATTTTCTCATTTATACTTTTTAACTCATCCGACGTCACGCGTACTCTAGAGAGAGCATCTGCTACTGTATTATCCTTTCCTTTTACGTACACTATTTTATAGTCATATTCTTCTAAAGCTAAACGGAATTTTAATAATCGACTGGATGGGTCTTTCATGCCAAATAGATAAATTAATGGTTTATGATCGCACATAATTGTGAAAACTCTACCAAAAAGATATGGTCGGAAGTATTTAACTCCCCAAACTATAGCTGCTAATTCTTTTTGAATTGTCGGATAATTTAATTCGGCTTTATTCAAAGGTCTGCTTGCATATGCTACTGGGCGCATGTCGTTATTACATAAGACGGCACCAAGAGCCGTTCCAGATGCATCTGTTTGTAGTATAAATTCATTTGAGAAATCTGGATATTGTAAAATTGGTGGAGAAACTAATGCATTTTTCAAAATTTCAAACGATTTTTTGCATTCATGAGACCATATAAATTGTACATTTTTTCGGCAAAGTTTATTTAAAGGATTAGTAATGTCTGCAAAATTGGGTATAAACTTCCTGTAATAATTTGACATAGCCACAAAACGTCGAACCTCATCTACATTTTTAGGAGTCGGAAATGTTTTAATAATATTTGTTTTCTCAGGATCAGGTAGTATACCATTAGCAGATATAGTATGTCCTAAATACAATAATTTTGTTTTCAAAAATTGACACTTGTTTGGATTTAATTTAAGGTTAACATTTCTAAGTCGTTCGAACACATCCATTAAATTTTTATTATGCGAATTAATATTACGTCCAAAAACAATGACGTCATCCAAATAAATAAAACATTTTTCATAGTTTAACCCTGATAGAGCCACAGTCATAACTCTTGAAAAAGAACTGGGACTGGTCTTTAATCCCATCGGCATACGTTTCATTTGGTATTGGCCGGTATGTGTTGTGAAAGATGTGAACTTACGTGACTCAGGGGTCAAGGTCACTTGAAAATATGATTGACTGAGGTCTAAATGAGAGTAGTATATGGCCCCAGAAAGTGAATCTAGAATTTCTGTAATATTGGGCAGAGGAAATTTATCATCCTGTATAATTTCGTTCAACTTACGATAGTCTACGACCAATCTCCACTTTTTATTTTTTGGATCATCAGACTTCTTAGGTACTAATAAGATGGGGCTTGACCACTCACTTTTAGATGGTTCAATTACATCGTCATTTAACATTTGTTTAATTTGCTTATCAACTTCTGACTTCAAACTATTCGGTAAACGATATGGCTTGCAATAAACAGGACTGGTGTCTTTTTTTAATGATATCGTTTGTTCGCATAAAGTTGTTGTTGTAAGCTTATCGCCAGGTAGATGGAATATATCGGCGTACTTAGAACAAATTGAACTAATTGTGTCACGTTCACTAGCACATAAGTGATCAAGTTTCAATGTTTGCAACAATGTTTTTGCTCGCTCTGCATTTGATTCACATTTGTTAAAAGAACAAATATAGTAATCGTTTAAAGGTAATAATTCTGGTTGAAATACTGGAATAGTAATCGAATGGTCATTGGTATTTAATAAACGAATCGGAATAATTTTATTTTTAGGTTTCACTACTAAACTTGCCGAAAATACGTTTTCTTTCAATTCTTTCGGAACAATCACATAATCATCATTCGCATCTGATTTTAACTCAATTTTTATATAATGAATAGTCTCGCATCGTGCTGGTATGGTTAAAAATTCGGTACATATTTTAGGTGACGTAAACAAAGATAAAACACTTTGTTTTTCATTAGATAATGTTAATATATTTTTTTCTAAATCAATTATCGCATTAAAATTATTTAAAAAGTCTAATCCTATTATACCGTTAGATTTGCAAGGTAAATGTTCGAACAAATAAAACTTGTGTTTATAAGTTGTTCCGTCTTCGGCATGCAGTGTAAGATAAACAAATCCTTCCGAGTAAGTCTTACCTCCTATACCGTTTATTACGATAGGGTCCCTGTGAATTGGAATGCACTCTGATAATGCTTTTGTACTTACAGCTGATAATGACGCACCGCTATCGACTAACCACGAACATTTTTTATTTGATAGGTCTAAATATATGTATTTTACATTGTCATTGCATGTTAACGCGTAATGTTTATTCACGAAAAAACTGATTTAAATTTTCAACATAATTTTCAGCAGTATTTTCAGCAGAAGTTTCCGCTGAGAACATAGATCGTTGTGGGGGCCTACTAAAGTTAGCTCGACCTCGACTCGATCTCACAAAATTTCCGTGTGTATTTCTCATTCCATAATTTTGTCCTCGCTGATACTGATGACCTCGACCTGGGTAGTGGTGAACTCCTCGACCTTGGTATTTGTAACCTCCTCGACTTTGTTGATTGCTACCACCTCGCTGATTATAACCACCTCGCTGATTGTAAGTGCTCCAGTTTCTATTAAAAGGTTTATAGTAGTTATTTCGGGACTTACCTCTCACGTTGAGAATAGTATTGGAACTATTAGGACTTGCAAGTTCCTCGTCTGCCGCCGCAAGCACTGCGTCCTTGAAGTTCGAGTATTCCCTGGCTGCTATTATCGTACTCAAACGCCTATTTCGCAATCCGTCAGCAAATTTTTTGATTGCCAGCTGTTCGTTTATGGGCCTCAATATTTCACATGCTGTTTCATTCGAATTTGCTTGTGAAATAGTGAGATTTACAAAAAGATCTTCGATTTTGTCTGCGAATTGCGAAATAGTCATTTCATTTTGGGACACATTATTCAGTTGTGATAACAACGAATTTGACGAAAATTTTGGCAATAGATATTGTTTCATATCGCTAATTAGCGCTTTGCATGATGCATACGATGGCTTCAATTTCAATTTCGCACCTTTTGTTAATCTAGTTTTTAGCACATAAGTTACTAAATGAGCTTCTGATTCAGCGTTTAAAAAACTACTGTACATATCTATGCCTTGGATTATTTTTTCAATAGAGTCATTGCTCCCGTCCATGACCGGCACAAGAGAGGCCGCTGTTTTAAAATCGAACTTGTCCATGGTATCGGTTTTTACAACACTACTACTTGTATTAGAAATCGAAAAACTTAGAATCTCGTTATACAATCTATCTATTTTCTGTGTAGATTCCGAAATTAATTCAAAGTCTTCAGAGTTTCCCGCTTTACTTATACTCTTGTCTAATAAACACAATAAAGTTTTATAGTCTTTGATTAAGTTTTTCGTCTCTACAATCTTATTTTCTAAAACTTGTCCTTGACGTCTACTCGGACCGATTTTAACTAAATAAGTTCTTATCTGTAATAGACTTTGATATATTAATTCTAACTGTTCCATTAAAATATAAGTTTTCCTATAATAATATTTATTACCGTATTTAAACACGTTCAACGCACCGTTCCGCACTGTTCCACACTTTAGGCATTTTCAATCTCCCGGCTGGTGCCATTTCCTGGTCTCGTACTCCCCCAGCTGCCTGCCAGTAACCTTCCTTCTGGACTTGAACTCACCCTGCTGCCTGGTATTAACCTTCCATCTGAACTAGTACTCGCCCGGCTGCCTGCTACTAATATCACATCTAGTCTACTGGTCATTTGACGTTTCTCGCCTTCTCAAAGACTCCCTGAAGCGTTGGATGGCTCCTCGACTCATCTGTTCATTGACCCAATTTAAGTGGGTTTCTTTGTATTTTTTGAATACAAAATACAGCAGCAAAAGAATTATAATGCACAGAATTGCGATGATAAAGATGTTCATGTTACTCAATTGTCCTTTGATGGTAGACAATGTGGCATCATTTCCAGCATTTGAGTTTTGGTTTAAGAAAACCTCTTCTTTTTCACTTTTGATTGACACATAATCACTCTTTCTTATAATGCATAAAATAAACTCCAATTATAAATGTCTTAATCGTTGCATCGAGGCACACAGGAATCCGCTAGCTTGCACTTTTTACTCGGCCACTCGAACCCGACACAGCGCTTGCGCATGGCAAGGTCGCCATGAGGTGAGGCGGGGAGGTGGCGTAAAGAATAATATACACGACTGCTCGTTACGACGTATGATTTATTACTAACTCTTAAAACGATATAGCAATTACATTATAAGCACACGTTAACGTAAAAGTATAACTTCTCCTACTTCAGGACATCGGAAAGTGGGTCTAATTTAGCTTCCAAGATTCCACCCGAACATACATAGTGACATACATACATACATTGCAAGTTAAATAAAAGCTTATAAATAAAATGTTTGTGGATATTATGGTTGAAATATTTTGATATTGCCCGGAACAAATTATTAGAAATACTATTACTTGTAGTATTATTTATTCTGTGCTATGACTTACCTACAACCACAGAATAATGAATAGTACAACCTCTGTCTAGCTTGACGAGAATACATTTTAATTATATTTCACAGCTCATAACACAGTAGTGTTTGTTAGACATGCTCCACTGACCCAAATGTGACTTAACTGACCAACCCTTCAAAAATCCATAACAAACCCTTTGGAGTTGGTCATCTGCCAAACTGTGTCCAACTTGGCCCATCCGAATGTTATCTACTAATAACAATTATTCGCATCTGTTGCTAAGCCCGTTTGTTCCAGGGATTCCTCTGGGCTGGCGAAGTTTAGTTAACGGACCTCGTATTTTGCAGACTACTGTTTGAATGTAGGTTTGTTACTACTAGATATATGATATTGTCATCATCGGCAGCCAACCTCAACAATTTATTTACTGCTCGATATGGACCTTCCCGTTTGGAAAGACTTGACAAAAGTTCTGGAATTATCTATCAATGGTACTGTACGTAATAAATGACTATAAAGGCAGAGGAAGACCGAAGAAAGTGTGAATGCATTGTTTGTGTAGTGTACTATAAAATATGGTTGAAAAGGAGTGGATACGGATATGGTAGTATAAGGATAAAGATATTTCATTTGCTAAAAACATGTGTATTAACTAAAAGTTGTGACAAAAATAATCCAGAGATCGACATGTTTTCTTTGCAGATGGCGCTGCTATGTATATAACTAAAAGTTGTGACAAAAATAATCCAGAGATCGACATTTTTTCTTTGCAGATGGCGCTGCTTTACTCAGTTACACATTAGTAAGTATCTATTCAAAATTAATAATACACAGGTCATTATAATATAGTAGATTGACATATCTAAATGGAAATTATCAAATGGCATGTGCACCGACTTCACGTAGTTAGTTGGTATTGAGAAGGGTGCTTGCTGTACCTAATAAAGGCTAAGGATTCTCAGTTAAAATTATGATTGTTGACGTATTGTATTAACGGAGCTCGAATTAGACTCCATGATAATGACAATGATAATCTAACTAATTAATATTGTACAGAGGAAAGATTAGTTTTTTTATTTGTTTGTGTGCTACGATTTAACTCAAAAACTTCTCGACCGATTTCAAAAATTCTTTCACTAATGGAAAGCTACATTATCAGCGAGTAACATAGGCTATATTTTATCCTCACATTCTCACGAAAACGGGAACTACGCGAGTGAAACCGCAAGGCTCTGCGATATATAATTATCATGTCTGGAAGCCGACGACGACTATTCTATGCTTTTAGAAGACTCAGGACCGTACTACGTAAACGTAGGTGCTAATTTCAGTGCGAGTACAGAAAATAGCAGATTTGCCCATTCTAGGTACAGAGTAACTGACTCACTATCACCATGCAATGTGCACTGGATGATCATGAATATAAGGAGTCTCGCAGACACATATATATACGCAGACGGGCGTGATGTGGCGATATTATTATTTGTTACAAGTGGGAGCGTGTTTGTTTTGTGCCCGGTAGACACATGCGCAGACAAGTGGGTTCTTCCTTCTTGTACACACATAGCTAAATACGTTTGTTTGTTTTCACCCATAGAGAAAGGAAAGATAGAGAAAGTCCGGTTCATGCCAAGCGTAGCAGGAAAATAGATGCGAATGCCTAATGTTATGCAATTATTTTATTTGTAAGTTTTTTTGTAAAAAAATCAGACTACTAATTCTGATTGTTATTTGGTTTTGATGTATATTCGGCCATATACACAAGTAGAGCAAATAAAACCGGCCAAGTCGAGTTGGACTCGCCCACCGAGGCTTCCGTACCAACGTTGGTTGGTTCCAATTAAGCTAGACCTCTAAATTGTATGAACGCTCATATAACTCAGAGGTCTATCTTAATTGGCGTAAACTATGTACTCGTATGTATGGAGACACCCTTTAATTTTCAACTTGTTTTATTTTTGGAATTTTTCTTTTATTTATGCTGTAAGCCTTGTTTCTTGCCAAATTTCTTGATTCTAGGTCAACGGGAAGTACCCTATAGGTTTTCGACCCAAAACCTATAGGGTACTTCTGGTTGACCTAGAATTGTCAATTTTGCTTAAAAGCAAGTTCTTTCAGCACAAGTAGAGGAAAAATTCCGAAAAATAAATGACAATTGACAAAAAAAAAGTTGAAAATTAAGGTACATTTTGGTAGGTATTTGGCCCATATTTTTTTATTGTGTTGATTCAGAGCCTTGATTTTTATACACCTAATAGAGACTACCGAATACGGACAGACAGACAGACGGACAGACGGACAGACGGACAGACGGACAGACGGACAGACGGACAGACGGACAGACGGACAGACGGACAGACGGACAGACGGACAGACGGACAGACGGACAGACGGACAGACGGACAGACGGACAGACGGACAGACGGACAGACGGACAGACGGACAGACGGACAGACGGACAGACGGACAGACGGACAGACGGACAGACGGACAGACGGACAGACGGACAGACGGACAGACGGACAGACGGACAGACGGTCTGACGGACAGACGGACAAAAAAGTTATCTTTTAAGGGTTCCTTTTCTCCTTTTCTAGTTCTCCTCAGAAGTTAGCTTCTGAGGTATGGAACCCTAAAAAGCCTCAATTTTCATAACATAATATCATAATATATCTTAATTTAAATTTTGCTAGCGAAGCTATTTTATTTTACACACCTTTCAGTATGCATTTCTTAATGTAGCACTTATGTTAAAATACGTGTCCTCCAACCAAACCTTGAAAATTTTGATGAGTCATTACTCATCAAAATTTTCAAGGTTATAAGACCAAATCCTTGAAGAATGTTTAAGTTCTATGAAGAATGTTTATATCTATGCGAGTAAAAAGCTACATTTGTATCAGCGAGTTTGCAATAATTTTAACTGACAAAGACAGTAGGTTTTTTAAGCCACAGCTGTCAAAAATTTAATAAAATTATTCAAATTATCAGAGGGGGAAAATGGTGTCAGTATATTATTTCTCTCCAAAAATAGTCGCAAATGGATTCCTTGGGTCCTCATAATCAGAGAAGTCAGAGCAATAACCCAAGATGGAGGATAAGAAGGCTTCGCAGGGCCTTTAATAAGTCCGATAGGATAGGTCGCGCATTCCCTTTATTATGTAGGGATGGATAAATGGGTAATCTAAATAAGATTACCGATGCTCGTGTCTTGGGGATGAATAACGTAAGTATAATATGATGCCAGTAATATATTTTTTTAAATATCATATAGGCTAGCGTTTGACCACTATCTCAGCTGTTGGTGAGTAATGATGCAATCAAGGATGGTAAGCACGCTGGCCTAGAATGGGAACGGAACAAAAATGGGATGGAAGAAGATGTTTGGCGACAGATTTTCTAACTTGAATAATATTCATTTTAATTTTTAATTCTAACTTGGTAATAATGGATAAAATGGCATGTATTGAAGCAGACTAGAAAAGAAGAGATGAATATCGGGCTAGGTGGTATATCCTGGGAGAAGCTTTTGTCCATCAGTGGATGGATGCAGGCTGATTATGATTATGATGCGGTTAACTTTTTTTGTATTAAGCAAAATGGAACACTTTAGGATTATTAAATAGTTTTTTTTATCTCAAGGATAATTAAGATCAAGTAATACTTTTGCAGTCAGAGGATTGTCCGTGATTCATTAAAGGTACGGACACACCGCAGCGTCCTACGTGCGCAATCTAGGTGGCGATCAGATAGCGCAGTAGTATTTGTACCGACTGGCTCACACCAAACGCGAACAGAAAACAATTGAAAAGTACTGAGATCGCGCCCGCAGATCGCAGGACGCCGCGGTGTGGCCGTAACTACAGACTACACTTGTCACCACTTTTGATTAGAAAATTGTGCGTACAATGAATTCTGCGACAATGAGCTACATTATTGATCTATGAAATGAATAACACCTATAATTTTTATTAAATGAATGATGAATGATGACTACTACTATAAGCAGCAGTAGCCCAATGCCTAAAGCGTCGGCCACGCGATCGTGAGGTCGTGAGTACGATCCCCATCCATTGCACTATTGACGTGAACTCTCTCCAGGCTCAAGCATATTTAGCTTAGATGGAGGACTTACAAGACTTCTTGTAACGTGCAACCCACATTCCTAGTAAGGTTTTCTTTTTATAAAAATAAGCTTATTACATAATTTCACGTATTATCGAATGATTACTTTCGGAAGTGTTAGCGTTTGGCCGCATTCTCGGCATACATTCGAGAAAGACCAGTATAGCTCATGGGCCGAGGACTTCATTTAATTAAGTTCCAACTAGCGCCCAGTTGTAAAAGTATTTCAATCAAGAAAGAATGGAACTTGGAAGATTTCCATTTACAAGTCTTCCCTTAGTCGCTTCTAATTCTCTACATTGGGTGGATTTTGTAGAAATACTTACTTACTTTTAAGTATTTCTACAGAGGAACCGGTTGGTGCATTTTTTTGTGAGCATGCAGTCGTCGTCAGATTTAATAAATGTAGATTCACAGAACATAATTATTTTTGTAAGGGCTTACAAAAATCTAATCTATACTTTCTTGAGGTCATCAATAATTACACCCGATCTGCCAAGCCTCGCATCTCTGTTAACCTCTATGCGTGTAGTAGAGAGTATGTTACATCTATGTATATGATAGCGTAGCTGTAGGCACAGAACCTCAGAGTAACAATTACTAAAGTACTTTACAAAAGTACTTTAATAATAGTACTTTACTAATAGTTACTCTGAGCACAGAACAGATAAATAATACTACGTACTGTAGGTAGAGTGATTTTTATTTGAGAACAATATCGCATACTAAACGTTATAACGCTATATCTATATAGAGACGCTATATAGAGAGTGATAATGTTCTTAGCTTTGATACATGAAAATCCATTCAGCCGTTTTAAGACTAGAGAGACTAGAGCTTTTTTCTAGATGATGACGCTATGAGATCAACTTTTATAGGTATGATCAATTCGAAATTTGATATAATCTGATTTAAAGTATATTGTAAGAACTTGGTAGCGTTGACCTGGTGCTAGGACACCTCCTGGAATCTGCAAATCCAACTTACATCAGAGATGTCGAGTTTGGGCTGATCGGGAAGGTCTCAATGAACAGATTATGAATAGATCGGTCGGGGGTTGATTTCAATTTAGCCATTATACAGGTTATGGTACGTATGAACATTCGCATATTATGATGACAGTGGCTAAATACATACTGTGTGGAGCCACAACAAAATATAACTTTATTTGTTCCTTTATTATTTTTACATTTTGTTTCTCAAAACAAGTCCACAATGCAAGATGATAAGGCTATAAAATTCTCATTACACCGCTGGTGGGCCAAGTTGTGGTATTGCCAGTTTCAAATTACAAAAACATCGGCTACCCAACTCTTTAATTAGGAGATGACATTCTGACTGTGGCTTAACTGTTCACACGTGCTCGCATTGGACTGCTACCGATGGTAATCTGATGAGCTCTAAAGTCGCCAGTTGCCAGCTGTAAAAAATAAATTACTATTACATACTTATGCCATATTACTTTTTATTCTTAACTAGCTGGCCCGGCGAACTTCGTACCACCTAACAGACAATGAATGTCGTGTTACCTTTTAGATAAACTTGTTTTAGGCTTTTATGAACGTAATAAATTAATACAAAAGAGATATTAAGTTTATTAATGTATTATGGCAATCCAGATATAGAATAAAAATTGGTAAAAATGGTTATTGGAAATATACACTTTTTTAAGTTGCTTGTAAGCATACATTTCTGAACGCACGCATATTTGACAATCAATAAATATGTCAAACAATTATCATTACCGACATTATTTCACATTTTTAAAATCTACATGACTTGAATTCACAAAAACTTGACTTACTACTTGACACGGGCTAAATACATTAATCGTGTGGAGCCATAATTATACCAGAAAAAAATCCTGATAATCCGAATATTGTAATGCTATCCACACTTTGGAAGAATGTTTATACTTGACACTGGCTAAATACACTAATCGTGTAGAGCTATAATTATACAAAAAAAATACGGCGGGATAAACAATGAACATCAAATAATCGGCAGTTTTTAAACCCAGGAACATTTTGGCAAAATATTTATTCTTATATAATTTTTTTAGGTCCATTATTCCTTGTTTTTAATACTTATTATCCTATTCCTGACAAAGACAATTCCAAAAATACAAAAATCATAAAAATTGGTCCAGCCGTTCTTGAGTTATAAGTGTATTAACTAACACGACTTTCTTTTATATATATAGATTTAGATGATTGTTGACATAATAATGTTATTTGTAATGCCCCCTGATGCATCTCTGACCTAGCGATGGTTGACTCGCAAAGTCCCTATTAGTCTTGTCAGTGTTACCAAATGGAAAACGTTATAGTACCTCCATTGTCGGCCCACACGCTGTTACCAACTAAACGCTTTCATCTGTGTGATATGTGTCTCATTTTGTTATTCTTATTCCGTTCTATGTGTCACAGTTTTAAGTGGTGGTGTTGTTAATCAAGACTGTAATTTACCCTGTCACTGCTAATTGGAACTCAAGTCGCGGATGTCTTTTGTTTTCATTTTATTGTCTCGCTTTTTATTAGTTTTGATTCTTTGTGTTATATTTGTACTTCGAAGAGAGATGATGCGGTTTTTTAATGGATTTATTAGATCTGGTTTATAAAGTAGTGCTCAATGAAAAAGATCTTTTTATGAGATTAATCAATGATGGTAAAAAAAAGTTAACACGTAAACATCGTCTTTGGTTGGCAGAAGAACGTAACGATTTTTCACTACAAAAGACTGTTTTAGTTTTGTAACCACACGATATAAGTGTATTAAACCAGTGTAAGGTACAAGATGTTTTCTCGACAAATTACATGTTTGGCGACGGATTTTCTAACTTAAAGGCGGTAGCTGGCCAGGCGGATTTAACAGTGACCTAAGACATGCAGGGGTTATCGGGTTACTTAACGATAAGAAAATACAATGAAACTACATACATATTTTATTTATCTGCTGAAACTCCAAAGAGTTTCATAAATAAGATATGTGTGAAAAAAAAGGTACCTAATTTCATAAAATCAGTCGCCATACCATAATTATAGACCAACTATAAAACTATATAATCAACTGTGTCTCCATACTCCCATCGATCAGTTTTTGATACATTTACCAAGCATCCTGTAGCTTCTGCGCAACGGTGACATTGAAAAATATCTCCCAACTTCCTCGTATCGTGTAAAGTGATATAAAGCTTTGTCTAATCTCGAACACGTCAAAAATGTTTACGTAAAAACGGCGAATCGTGAAAGATTAAGGAAAAACTTGGGAAATAAGCTAAAGAGATAACAGTAGGGAACCGTGAACGATCCATTACTTCCGCGACGCGATTTCTTTTTAGATTTTTAGGGTTCTGTTCTTTATAAGGTTGAAAGTAATCCTTATAGTACGCTCAGACGAAATAAGGATAGGACGTTGCATATTAATGAGTGCTCATCAACAGGTGATAGGAGCATTATATAGATGTTCCGCCTGACTTGCTGCCAAGATATACTACGAGATAGGTAGTTGTCAAACGCTAGCCTATAGGATATAAAAAAAAGTATTAACGACAATTTTTCAAACTCAATCGCAAAAACGGCCATCTGCTTATGTTAGGTTAGTTGTTATAGGTTAATAGTTATTATATATATTAATAATAACTTATAAACTATTATTTATTCTGTGCCGATAGGCTATTTCCCGATGATCTAAAAAAAACCTATTATGATTTGTTAAAAAGCAAGGTAAAACTAAAACACAAATCCGAAAATAATTTATTTGCAACTATTTTATAACACTAAATGTTATTCTTTGAATATGAACTACAAATATGTAAGATAAACGTGTAGAATTATTTAGATTCACGAAAGCAATATAAGTAACTGTTGCTAACGCAGGAGCAGACTCCCCAAATGCAGCTTGTAAGTTTTCGTGACATTCCTTCAAGGTTAACCGTCGTATATATCATAATAATCATAGAACGGAGAGCTTCCTACCCTTCATTTTTGCAAACAAAAGAAAAGTGAAAGATAATCTATAATAATAAATAAATAAAGAAATACACATAGGGGCAATGATTTTCACCTGGGAGAATATCGAAATTAGCCGTCAATCCAAAATTGTTTAAGAAATAATTAAGATAGTTTAAAAACTAAAAAAACCAACCGACTTCCATGCCCCGCGACTTTCAGTAGCAAGTTTGAGACGTTTATTGTCATATCTCTGAAGATATGTATCAGATCTCGATGAAATTACAATGGGATCACTTCGACAAAGTACCCTACCGATTAAAAATAAAAGCTTGTAAAAAAAGAATCATTCGAATCGTTTCACAATTGACGGATAAATCGCGTAATATACATACAAAAATAAAAAAAACATACAGACGAATTAATTGAGAACCTCATCCTTTTTGGAAGTCGGTCGACAGTGAGAGTGTATTTATTCTGTGGCTAACAATTGTGGCTACAACAACAACCTAGGTAAGAATATGAACTACGCCTTTACAACTATATACATATTAACGTATACGGAACCGTCAGTTGTTGCGCAAGTCAGACTCGCACTTGCCCTTATTTTTTTTTGTATTAGGTCGTTACTTTGGATACACAAAATAAATGAAGGCTTTCTTGGGACAAGCCGGAGGAGTTATGACAATGTAGAAAGAACATTTATTTTCGAGTTTCCAATTAGTTAGTCCTATTTTATCAATTGCTTTCTAAGTAATTTGTTTATTAATTGCGTTCTTTTGTTGCGAGATTACAATTTATTTTATAACAATAATAACAGGACAAGTAATATATTTGTCTGATAGCATAGAAAAGATAATAATACTGCTGATACGCGTTCAGGTAATATTGCTAACTGCAATATTACCTGAACGCGCCACCACAAAGGAATTAATAGTACTACGGCGCAACTGAGCACGCAAAAGAATTTTGCACTGCTCCCGATAAATATCCATGTACGTACAATGTTAGGCTGATTATGATGATTATGATGATGAAGATGATGACTTACAATGTACAACCATTAAAAAGCAGTAGAATTGTGAACCTCCGCCTTTTTATAGTCGGTTAAATTTTGATATTTGATTGGTTCTTTAGGCGCAATTGAACCTATCAAATGGCTTGAATTCTATGGTAAGCTGGTTTTTAGGGTTCCGTACCCAAAGGGTAAAACGGAATCCTATTACTAAGACTCCGCTGTCCGTCTGTCTGTCTGTCTGTCTGTCCGTCTGTCACCAGGCTGTATCTCATAAACCGTGATAGTTAGACAGTTGAAATTTTCACAAATGATGTATTTGTTGCCGCTAGAACAACAAATACTAAAAACAGAATAAAGTTAAAAATAATAGAGGGTCCCCATACAAGAAGCGTGTTTTTTCGGCATTTTACGCCATCTATTAACGCTTAGTTAGGTAAACGTCCCATAGATGGCGTTATATTGAAATGTCGATCCCTAACACCTTTGTTAGACGTTAGATGGCGTTATAAGAAATAAAATGTTTATTAATTATTATTTTTTGCTGGCGAAAAATGATATTGGTATTTTTTGCTCGATCTTATAAAATACTGTAGTGTGGTACCGAACCCTACTAGTGCGAGTCCGACTTGCACTTGGCCAGTTTATTATTCATCTATGTTCTGGCGTCAAAACTGAACCATTCTCCCACTGGGCTCTCGAAAAACTTGAGACGCGTAGTCGCGAATGTCGCGATAGCGGTGAAAACACTTAGGATGAGTTGCACCATCTTACTTTAACCGTAGCTATAACTACAACCGGTGTTTTTGTATGGAGTTTGACTGATATTTGACGTTTGTTATAGTTAAAGTAAGATGGTGCAACTCAGCTTTACAGTCTTATAGCTAAGTTAACATAATACAATTTCAAACAGAGCTGTTACTGAAAACATTTCCCATACCGATATTAGACCAAAAGCACAATCTTCGAAAAGAACCAAGTTTCCATTTCCGAATGCTGAACTCGCAAATTGCTTACACAGTTGTTCTAACTAGGGCACCTTAACTTTGCCAGATTTAAGTTAGAAAGGGAGAAACAAATGTGTTTTCGAAAACTAAATGGCAATGTCGTTACTCTTGTAATGTCTAGGACGATTACACCGTAAACCGTAACTGTACCTACATAACACACATAAGATTCGACTATAATATCTTTCTAGAAATGTATCTGTACTAAAATATTGCAAAGCGATACCCTGATAGACTGAACATGTCAAATGAAAACTGACCAGCTGTTCCATAGGTTAGTGATACAGAGTGCGAGTTTTATAGATTGGCTTACTTATTCAATCACGTCACAGTAAACGCAGATTTTTATGAAATTAAAAAGCGTCATCTAGTGTGCATAGGAGGTAACATTGTAATTTTCAAATCTGTGTTTACTTTAACATGATCGAGTGAGTAAATAAACCACGAATAAGACCACGAAACCGAGGGTCGTTGGCTCGATTTTCACACGGGACATTTCTTCTTTCTGTACTTAATACAAACTTTATTGTTTCGAGTTTGAGTGTCAGTGTGTCTGTGATTTGTATGTTTGTAAAGTACCCCATGAGACAGGGTTTCCTAGTGCAGTGTAGTTTCCTGGAGTTGTACTTAAACGCGAAAAAAATGACTATAAAGGGTCAAGAATTAATTAACCGTGTACTGACTGGGCGAGCGGGTGTGTAGCCTCGGGTGGTGGTCGCGTAACGTGGAGTACTACCGAACACTTGCATTATGTTCGAATGTACTGAGGCACGTCCTGACCTGACCATCCAACCATCTGTCGCTAATGAAATGTGTAAATAGTCTGTCGTAAATAGAAGCCTTGCGAGGCATACTTCCACAGTTTTACAATCATATTGTATCGTTGTTGTGCTTTTTAGGGTTCCGTAGCCGAATGGCAAAAACGGAACCCTTATAGATTCGTCAAGTCTGTCTTTCTGTCTGTCTGTCCGTATATCACAGCCACTTTATTCCGAAAATATTAAAACTACACAGTTAAAACATAGTAGGTTAAACAAAAGGTAGGTAAACACAGTTGAAACTTAGTAGGTTTACAAAAATAAAAAAAAACAAAAGATTAACGGGGGCATGTACATGTACATGGAACTGCAACTAAACAATTTTTTTTTCATCAATCATATACGTGCGGTGTGTCTATAGATAGGTAAGTCTTTAAAAATGACATTGAGGTTCTTCAAACTATTTTTTATCAAAGTCAATCGATTGAAAGATAGACACTTCTAAAGTGGTAAAATGGGACCCATTTTACCTAACTAAACTCTCTAACTTCTAAAATAAGAAAGTGAAAAATCTAAAATATATATATGCTGTAGACCTCAACAAACACTTTCAACGAAAATTGGTTTGAACTGAATGTAGACTATATATCCACTCCCCCTTAGATTTTTTCCGCCACATTTTATGTAGAATTAAGTTCTTAGTGAGTCTCACATTTGATTGAAGTCCGTCGATAAATGAAGCTACAGAAAACTTCCCCCCTTTGCCCCTCTATTATCCCTCCAATTAGAAAAAACACGATGGTCAAAAATTATTAAATAAATCAAGGAACTCCAATGTGTGCCAATTTTCGTCAAAATCGGTTGAAAAATGCAACCTGTAGGTACGTAGTATTATTATATTTTCTATGCTGTAGGCGAGAACAGAGAGACAGACAAACATCCGGACAAAAAAGCATATTTTGCCTAGTCGAAACTGATACGCTTAGCTCGCTACGCTCGCTCGGTTGATTATTATGTAGATACCAAGCAGTAAAAAGGAACCCTAATGTAAAAGAAAAATACACGTGTAATAACGGCAACGTCCACATTTTACTTGGAAATACTTATCAAGTATTGTATTTTTTTTATCCAGGAAAACATGTTGTTTACTACTATCCTGTATCAATATAAATTATATTTATCACGTTGACAAACCTTCGCAATATCGGAAAAATATATCTCTTCTTTGACATACAATTATGAGTCGTTTCATCTCGAAAACTCACAATAGCTTTACGCTTGGAGCCACCATCAAAAGACTACGGTAAAAAGAGGAAGAAAATATGTCAAGTAAAATGATTTTGCCATAGTAACAGTTGAGGACTCAAGAGGACCCTTGGGGAGCCCTGACGAGACAAATGCTTTTGTCCAGTCTCGTTACTGACCCCACTTGCGGTGAACTCGTGGCGTGCAGAGGCCAATTAAAATATGAAAAGGCTACATCATTATAGAGATGTTAAAGCACGGAACAGAATTTTAATGATTTTGTGTATGAGCCCGGTATTTAAGCCGGCTTTTCACTATGGGATATAATGTAAACTACATCTTGAGCTATATATTAAATCCCGCTATTGCTGTTCACACTGTAAGATATTTATAGTTCAGCTTTGGTCTATGGTTCCATTGAAACACTGGTTAAATACACTTATTGTGTGGAGTCATAATAAAAATAAAAAAAAACTGAGGGCGACGCAGGGGGAGGCGCGGTGTCCGGGGACGTGAGGTAAAATATAAACCTTCAAATATCGCTCAGTCAGTCGAAAAAATATCCATAGCTTGGGATGTAATATATATTATAGCATAGTGTAAACGGTCTCATACAAAATATATATATCTCAAGATATAATATACATTATATTATATTCCATAGTGAAAAGCCGGCTTAAATATAGTACAAGTAGTATGAGTTATATTCAATGTAACATCCCTGAGTTCGAGAGAAATCACTAAATATTATAAAACAAAGTCACCCGCCGCGTATGTCTGTGTATTCGCGATAAACTCAAAAACTACTGAACGGATTTTCATGCGGTTTTCACCAATAGACAGAGTGATTCATGAGGAAGGTTTATGTGTATAATTAGTAAAATTGTTTTTTAAAGAACATGCTATTATTTATTCTGTGGTTTCGTGTAAACTGGTTTAAATATGATGATGATTATTAATTCATACTCGACGCAACAAACTGATGCAAGAAATGCAGGTATATATGCTCTACCCGTGCGAAGCCGGGGCGGGTCGCTAGTGTATGTATGAAATATATTTCGAGGAGATGGTATTGGGCTCTAGAATGTAGTTTTTTGTTGACTTCACAAAAGGGAGAAGTTACTATTCTCGCGAAAATGTGTTTATTGTGAACTTATATCCTCTGCATTTGTTTGCTGCTTTAGATAATATTGTTGTATGCTTTATTTTACAAAATTAGAAAATTTAAAAATGTATCGTAATACACTGAAACTGTCATAAAAAAGGCAGACAGATTTGTGCCGAACACTCGAGTGAACGCAAGTTCAGTAATACTAAATGCTTGAGTATAGTATTGAATACGCTTCCGCGCTCAGTTTGCTACCAAGCGGCAGCAGGGTCAAGCGCTGCCGTGCAGTATTACTTCGAAGCGTTGCTTACGTAGTAATCATGCCGTATTGACTATGCCGGACTGAGCGCGGAAACTTATTACTCAAGAATTTAGTATTACTGAACTTGCGGTCACTCGGGTGTTCGACACGAATCTGTCTGCCTTTTTTATGATAGTCTGAGGTAATACATTAATGGCACAAATTCACTCACCCCGCTTGGGTGTACTATTATTTATTATGAGTCTATACATAGTTAATGCAGTTTTCGGTCATCATAAACGAAGATGCTATTCACCTTCTGTTCGTCATTTGATATTATTGCGCCAGTAACGATAACCATGTAGAGACTACCTTAAACTTCTACGAACTAAACTGCAATATTATGCCGATGCACTGCACTGCACTTATCATGGTTCTTTCCAAAACTGTAGTTCAGCAATTTGATTCCCAAAAGTTTGGTTACTTCATGTATCCAAGAGTCCTTCGGATCTTCAAAGAATCCTCCGAGTCGGTTACAGGCAGCCATAACGCATAATGCATAAAATGAGCAACTTATTTGGACTCATTACAAAGTAAAATTAAAGCTGAGGTACGAATAACATAATTTTCTAACATTATTTTTGCAGTAGAAAAAATTACAAAAAATACTTGTTCTTAATTAACCTTTTGAAAATAGTCCTTTGTAAAACGGTTTGCGAATTTCTCCATCCTTACCAAAACATTTTGAACATAAATCTCTGCTAAACATTCTCGTTGATTCCCATACATATTTATGGAGCAAACAAAACAGGCGAACAATTCACCCACTTTCCTAATATCCAATAACCATTTGCTTCCCGTAGGAACTGTTTACACGAGAGCTAATAAAAAGGTAAATGTTTAATACTACGTAGTAGTAAAGTATATGCATATTGCATCCTTTTCTAGCTTACGATAATGAATAAGGAGGGGAAAAGGAATATGACGAAATTCATTTGTTTATGAGTTGGAGCAGGGAAAGGCGCCCACTGATCGCGTGACGTCCTGTACGGAATCATGCATCCCTACGTCTAACTCTGACACATATTCCTTTGCCATCTACCTTATTGCTACGAAAATAGAGTTTATAATTAATATTTTAATTGGAAGAGTAAGTTGGTGATGTTGTCACGTTATCATTATCAAGGTAATAGTGGAAAGTGGGCTTATTAATATGACTCATGAGTTGGTTGCCGAGGGTTCTTGTCTCTTGTAGAAAGTCATGACTAACGTTGAATATAAGGTTTAATTCGCTGATTTTCTTTGTTAGATAATTATAATATTGCATAATAGCTTTTAATGAGCTTGCTTAACTTGCATAGTTGATTAATTACTACGGCATTAATATAGATTTTGCAAAGTTGCAATTTAAGTTTTAAAGCATAATTACGATTTGTTGTACATATATGCACGGTTGTTGTTCTTTGCTATTTGATAGACGAAATAATTTTACATTATTTAATTTGGCGTCTGATAGGTCTACAAATATTATCATAGCATAGCATACATACAAAGGTAAAATTTTCAAACTATGCCTGCAGTTTTAATATGAAAAGAGGATAAAGTTTTGCTAAGCTGTTCACTTTGTACGAAATAACAGGGAATTCGAAACATAATTTCTAATTGCGTTAAGGTAACCGCAGTGCAGTGAAGCGTAAAATTTTGTGACAAAGTTTTGGATGCCATAGTTTGGTTGTGTCAGTGCCAGACGTTATCACCTACTAACACTCGAGCATCGTGCTTCTCCTGTTATTTAAAATCATAAAAAAAATTGGCTCGATACTCGTTTATATTCCATTTTTAAGGGAATAATACACCTAAGATATATACCCTACTCAAGAAAAGAAAATAACAATTAAAATCGTTTTATTTTTAGTGGCAAGTTTCAGATGTTTTTATCTTTATATCTCTAGAGATACTTCATCATATTATCTCGGTTCCACAAGTGGACGCCACCCTCATCCCTTTGCTATTTCCATAGTATAAACTCAACTCTACATCTGGAATGAAGTTTTAAACTTTTATTTTAAAACGGATCATATAAGCGTGTATGTGTAATGTACCTTTCTTCCTTTTACTTTCTCTGGGGTACCATCTGGTTAGTCTTTTACTCCATAAGAAAAGGTGGGATGACTACATAAGACAAGTGGCAGGAGTGATGTGGAACAGAGTAGCTCAAGAAAGATCAGAACTGAAAAGGTTGGAGGAGGCCTTTGCCGATTGGCAAACAGATCTTTAAAAAATAAATAAGAAGCAAATACTAGACTAAGTTTAAAGTTTTACATTATTATGTGTTAGAATATTGTTATTAAGTATAAGTAGATCTGAATAAAAGGCTATATTATTATTATAATATAAGCGAACTTTGAAACGAATGAAAACATAACTAATAAGGCATTACAGAATGTTTTCAACTTGTGATCACTATTGCGCTCTTCGAGCATTTACCAATGGAGATGTTAACGCAAGGCGTACCCCTCTGCTGGCCATATAGCCATTTTTGGCCATATGAGCGTGCGTAACTACGCTGTATTTTTAATACTGTGTGCGTGTTTCCAGCTAGTGTGCGGAATCGTTAAAGTGAGTGGTTTGTGTGTGTGCAATGCGTGTTTACCTTGTCCCCCGTAAGTATCGGCAGAAAAAAATGTTTGCGGATTACAACGTTAACATCTCCATTGGTAAATGCTCGAAGATTGCGCTAGGTACTTATTAGTTCAAACGCCAGGTCGTTGTATAAATATCTACGATTCACCCGTTCGGATCCGGAATCCAGATAAGGGTAGTTAATGGTTACTTTAGACTCCAACTCCGGTTTAGGACGTAAGGGTATTTTCCTACACAGAGCCTGCTAGGTACTAGGATATGGAATAATCCGTTAGTAAGTTTTTTTGTCAGCCAGAACCTTTTACCGACGCTAATGGAGGATTGGAGAGGTCTGGCCGATTGTTAAAAATTTACGTTGAGATTGTGTTTCTTCGGACGTGTGACTAGACTATATTTTGGCATGTTTGTGGGTTGGTTCCGTAGGTCCATTTGATACATAAACAAGGTTTTTTTGTACCTTATACGATTTTTTTTACCTCATAGGTAAGCGTTTGACCACTATCTGTGGACTATATGATCGACGATGATTTCCTACGGTGCTTGCCTAGAAGATACCGTTTAACCCGTGATTTGAAGACCCCGTAAAAATGAGAAGGACATCAATTTTTTTTCGGATTTTGTAAAGATTGTATTCCAATTAGCAAGTATTTCATTAATTATAACATCATTGTATTGTATTGACTTTTAATTACTGCGGCTAAATAAATAATTCCTCTAGATTAAAACATCGATCACCAAATAAGATTGATATAACCACAATTTAGACTAATGTGGGTATAACGTATAATCAAAACGAACCACCAAGCATAAACGATCAATCTTATCTAATTTTCAGCTGACTTTCTTTTCTTTTCTACAGCGAAGGTTCTCAAATCGACTGTATTGTTATACGTTTGTTAGCACAGATCTTCGTCATCTATTAACCGATTTGGTTATAACCGTTATTTGTTTGAGACAGTATACTTCCCATTTAGTCTCATTGTAATTTCATCAAGATCGATCTCCAGAGATATGGAGATAAAAACCTCAAACTTAGTACCAAAATTAATAGCGCGGCATTCGTTCCTTCTTTTTTTTAGCGTTCCGTACCTCAACAGGTAAAAAAGGAACCCTTATAAGATCACTTTCTTGTCCGTCTGTCTGTCCGTTTGTCTGTCCGTCTGTCTGACCGTCTGTCTGTCCGTCTGTCCGTGTGTCACCGCCAATTTTCTCAGGAACAAGTGGACCTAGCAAGTTGAAATTTATACCAGATACTGAGGAATATAGTCCCTATTAGGTGTATAAAATCAAGATCCTCAGCCAGCATGATAAACAGATATGGGCAAATTTAGATTTTCGCGAAAACTTGTGAGTACCAAAATTTACCTTAATATTCAACTTTTTTTATTTTTCGGATTTTTTCCTTTGCTTGTGCTATAAGAGCTTGCTTATAACCAAAATTGACAATTCTAGGTCAACCGGAAGTACCCTATAGGTTTAGGGTCGAAAACCTATAGGGTACTTGCTGTTGACCTAGAATCATGAAATTTGGTAAGAAGCAAGGTCTTACAGCACAAATAAAGGAAACATTCCAAAAAATAAAAAATGTTGAAAATTAAAGGGTGTCCCCATACATACATAGTATTGGCCAGTTTTAATTTAGAGGTCTAGCTTAATTGGTTCTTACTAACGTTGGTACGGAAGCCTCGGTAGGCGAGTCCAACTCGACTTGGCCGGTTTTATTTCCTTTTGGAAACGATCTTAATGATGTAAGTACTTCGTATTTATCCAAACCTCGATTCTCAATAGCAAAGAAACAAGATAAAATCAAGATAATTTATTTCGTTTGTCTTACCATAAACAATTACCAGAATTCGCTTGCGGTTAAATAGAACAATCATAACTACAGGCGTAGCGTATTGACATTAGCTTTGCGTGGGTGGGACTCAAGGTTTAACGACCGCGGAAATTAAGGTGGTATTTGATAGTTTCACTCGCAGATCAAAGAAATATGGAGATGTGATGTAAGGTCTCATTGAATTAACATAATTTCGCCCTTTTGCATTTTTAGGGTTCCTTACCCAAAGCGTACCAATGGAACCCTATTACTGAGAAACGAACCAACCGAGCCAGTTGATTTCCCATTCTTGGCCTAGCTTGCTACAGTCCTATAAAGTCCTTAAGATACATGTTTCACTACAAGTTGACGATTTAGCCCAGGAGTTACAAAGGAATGTGACATGCTATAGACAAGAAGTGTTATAGATTTGAGAGCTCTTTTTTAATAACTTATAGGCTAGCGTTTTTGACCACTATCTCACCTGTTAGTAAGTGATGATGCGGTCGAAGATGGTTAGCAAGCTAGGCCTCGAATGGAAACTGGCTCTCAAGGATAGCTGTCGAAACGCATTTAGATGTTTTGGCGACAGATTTTCCTTCACCGGAGGGCCACTGTGAAAAGCGCACATACATTTTTCGATAGAAAAATCTATTGGTGCACGGCGGGGATTGAACTCGGTACCTCTGACATCAAAGCCGACCATTCTCCCACGTACGCCACCGTGCCCTCATAGCTGGCTTCAATATGGGTGACTAAGATCTATTTCACTGAGTATAGAGTGGAGCCAGTGGAGTAATATAATAGTGGATAAGTAAACCTTTTCTTCAGAACAAATAAGGCAGGTTCTGCATCTGTGGTGGCGGCAACATTGTTATAGCAATAAATCGGTGCGGCTATCGTGCTTTATGGCTAAGTCCGGGCGTTCACGGTCAATTTACGTTCAAGTAAAGCTATGATTTACCTCGGCTATTTACTTGTGGTCATTAGAGCGTTCAGTTATAATTAGTGGGGGCCTGAAGGAAATGTTTTTGAAGGTTGTAGATAGTTACTAGTAGCTGGTAGTGTATCTTAGCTCGGTTTCAATGGGTGAAACACGATATTGTATCCGTAAATATAACTGTCAAATAACCTACATATTATTATATTGAGTACCTACTCGTAGTTGATGTAAAGATATAGGTCGGGTATAGGTAGGTATCTATCATCGGTCAAATCAACATAGATTTTTATGCATTTTTAGCATGTAACTTTATTCATGTCGGCCTATACTTTGGAAAGAGTTTGATTGTGGTGCGTCGCATCTGCAGCGAGTTGACTTTAAAGTAGTTGAAAGGTGCGGTACGAGTTCTTGCGGTGCGGTCCGAAATCGTCTTGTCCGTATAAACACAAATGAGTAAGTATAAAAGAATTATATTATCAATATTCTCTTACTTGATATAACAATACTAACAGTAAAGTATACATATTCAAGTGAATGCTACAAAAATAACACAAGAACAAAGTATCTTTAATTTGTTTTTGTGTTCTTTTTTCATTAAGAAAGTATTAATGGACACATTCTTAGTAATATTCTAATAGTAAATTAAGTTCGGAAATAAAATGAAGTAAAATTAATTACTAGCCCAGTTTTTATAAGGCTAGATTGTAATGATAATGAGATAGATATTATGCCAAGTAGATTAATAGTTAAGAAAAACACATGATACAACAAATGAATATGATAAATATACGGCGAGAAATTAATATTAGGTATTAAATGATTACTACATGAACCCTTTGCGGTAGCACTTTGCGGTAGCACTTTGCGGTAGCACTTTGCGGTAGCACTTTGCGGTAGCACTTTGCGGTAGCACTTTGCGGTAGCACTTTGCGGTAGCACTTTGCATGGAATGAGAAAGTGGCTTCGAATGTCAAGAGCACATACTAACACGCACTGTTGGTATAGCATCGGTGCGGTGCGTAGCTGTCCGTGGTCTTCGGCCGAGCATTTGATAATTTTCTGCGCCGTTTTTCTCATTATTTTCTCTTTACCATCCGGATAGGAAAAAAAGTTTGACATTAGGTTCTCCGTGTACAATTTTTGTATCCAAAAGTATACCTAAATAAGTAATCAGCAGCATCTTGCACAGTGGGAAGCCAGCTCAAGACCAACAATAAGACCAACAATAAAACTCACGTAGGTAGGTAGCTCAATGCTTATAATATTATTCTTCTGGCTGTTCTTCGCAACTAGACATGCCATTTTATTCAACAGTATCATACCTACTGGTCATATCAAATCTGCCGTTGGACCGATAACCGTTGGGGTAGACTGATTCTAGAGTGGAGACCCCGAAACGGCAACCGTAGCGTAGGACGCTATGTGACCAGCTAGGCTATTCTGTAAGCTATCTCGACAGCGGAATCCGTGGTGAGATTTGAATTTCGTATTACGAAAATATAATACCGTAATACGAACGTGATACGATTTAATTTCGTAGTACGAAATTCGATTCTCACCGTGGATTCCGCTGTCGAGATAGCTTACAGAATAGCCTAGCAGGTGGAGCGTCGACAATCGACATTCGCAAAGCTGTGGGCAGTGACTGGAAACAAAAAGCCGAAGATCGGGCTCAGTGACGTGACTTGGGAGAGGCCTATGTCCAGCAGTTGACTGATACCGGCTGATTCTGATTATGATGATATCTATTAGGCTTGCTTATGATTAACCAAAGCTCATCGAAATCATCGAGTTATAAATTTGCCATAGGCTGATGCATAATGTTTAATAACTAACTGGTCTACGGAGCACGCTCACAAAATCTACTTGGCAGTTCAGTAATATGCAGATCTGCACACGTAAATAAATTAGTCACCATGGTTACCGTGTGTAGGTATTATCACAGTTTTACCATCCATCATTGTAAAACTGTGTTATTATACACTACTTAGCGACCAGCCCCGGCTTTGCACGGGTAGAGCACATATTATATTATTATACCTACGTTTCTTGCATTAGTTTGTTGCGTCGAGTATTGATGAATAAGATATTCAACAATAATGGTCATATTTCAACCAATTTACACAATAACTTAATAAATTATACACTTAAACCTTCCTCATGAATAGTGATCGTCTCTGTCTAATGGTGAAACCCGTATGAAAAACCGTTTAGTAGTTTTTAGTTTATCGCGAACAATCAGACAGACAAACCCGATGGGTAACTTTGTTTTATATAATACTAGCTGACCCGGCGAACTTCGTACCACCTAACAGACAATAAATGTCGTGTTACCTTTTAGATGAACTTGTTTTAGGCTAGTTAGTTTAGTAGCTTGTTTTAGTTAGGTTTAGTACGTTTATAAAAAACGTAATAAATGAATACAAAACAGATATTAAGTTTATTAATGTATTATGGCAATACAGATATAGAATGAAAATTTGTAAAAAAGGTTTTTTGGAAATATAAACTTTTTTAAGTTGCTTGTAAGCATACATTTCTGAACGCACGCATATTTGACAATCAATAAATATGTCAAACAATTATCATTACTGACAATATTTAACATCTTTAAAATGTACGTGACTTGAATTCACAAAAACTTGTATTTGTAAAAGAATTTTTACTTGACTTACTACTTGACACGGGCTAAATACACTAATCGTGTGGAGCCATAATTATACAAAAAAAAATACGGCGGGATAAACAATTGAACAAACAAATAAACATCAAATGATTGGCAGTTTTTAAACGCAGGAACATTTTGGCAAAATATTTTTTCTTATATAATTTTTTTAGGTCAATTATTCATTGTTTTTAATACTTATTATCCTATTCCTGACAAAGACAATTCCAAAAATACAAAAATCATAAAAATTTGCCCAGCCGTTCTTGAGTTATAAGTGTAGTAACTAACACGACTTTCTTTTATATATATAGAATGTGGTTATGTAGCGTCAAAACAACCTTCAGATTTATTTTCATTAGTATAAAATTCTACCTCACCTAGTAACTATTATTCTTATCCAAGAACAGTACTTTAACCTAAAACATCCCTCTACGAAAATAGATTAACCTAAAGGGAAAAGGCAAACAAAATTAAGTCGAATAGTGCAGCTGTAAAAATAATGTATGAACACCGGCCTAGTTCTCTAATAACACTTAAACGACATTTAGACCGACACGCTATATCCGTAACTGGACCACCGTTTTAACCTTTCCTAGCCCTTATAGCTCTTGTAACAAGGGACATTTTCGTTTGTTTACAAAGACATTGTAATGTCTGAGGTTACAGACCGTCTACTAATTAATTAGGATTAGGGTTCCGTGCCCGCGGCAGATAAAACTTTGCGGTGTGACGTCACAGGCCCTAAATCATCGCTGTACTTAAATTCCGCCTAATCCTCTCGGCCTCGGTTCGAGTCGTACCACTTAGGGGTAAGAACCACGGAACCATTCAGTTGAAAATGATAAAACAGAAATATTTGTTTCCAAAGAAAAAGGAAAAAAAGTGATTTAATACCTTTTGTATACCTGTATTTTGGGTTCACTGAGAGCATAAATCTGGGACACAATGGTAACATAATTTGTGATCATCATCATTAGCCTATGTTAATCCATTGCTGGACATAGGCCTCTAGTCTCCAACTGCACGCCACTGAGCACGATCATAATTTGTACACATACACATACATAATTTGTAGTATAGGCAACAAACAAGGTGCAAATATTAACTTGAAATCCTAATCAAACAACTTATAAATTTACTGCTTCAAGTAAAACAAAAATTTCACTATTTTTTTTTTGAGTAATTAGTACGTTCAAGCTAGCATTTTTAACAATTTAAGGCCAAAAAATTGAATATTTTTAGCATATTTAGAATAAAATTAATTTGATCATAACAACTGACTCTCTCTCGCTCTAATTTAGTTAATCTTAGTACTCTTCATATAGAGACATGGGGTGCACCATGGACAAAGAGGTGGTACCACCCAAGGCAAACTAGCAGAAATCCTACCTCTCAATAAGATCACTTCAAACTTAGTTATACATACTATATTTGTATCTACCCTTGTACAAAACGAGTAATAACATAAATTAGGTAGAAGCCCGTGGCCTTACCCTGTTGGGTTTGAAGCCTTTTACCTACTGCGGTTGTGCTCTAGATCTGGGATAAGATTGATGCGAATGTTTCCAAAGCAATTGTGGAAGGAAAACTTTGTTACGTAAGCTCCGATCTTTGATTATGAACGGTGAACAGAGCAAATATTTTACAAACTGATTTCCCACGAACAACCCGTTCGTGTTTGCTATTAGAACGACAATCAGAAATCGATCCTATCTTAGTCCAGAATTAAGCTATTTGATTGGTTAAGTAGGTGCGTTTTAACCAATCAAATAACCCCATTCTTTGCTAAGTACAGATCCACACCTGAGAAGTGTTGGAAACTATTGGCGAAACCATATTCAAAATGATACTGCGACTTCGACTTCGCCGGATACTCACATTCTCTCTATCTTATTCAGTATACTTTTCAATCCCGCTTCCCCGCGGTAGGTTAAAGATCGCTTTGAATATTTACATTCACAGCACTCATTAACGTTGAGGTCATTAGAAAATCTAACGTTACAAATACCTACTCATTCAACATCTTTTCTCGATAAATCGTTTTCGCTACAGGCTGCACGCCTTTGGAACGATTTACCAGTCGAAATCAGACAATCTCCATCTCCTCAGACCTTTAAGAAACGACTATATAAACACTATCTTGCCAGTCTCCACTAAACTGCTAGGTATATTGTGTTATGTTAATAATTGGTAGTCTCAATCATTGTATTGCTATGCTACAGTGTATTTTATTATTATATGTATGATATATATTATTTAATATTTAAAGATAGGTATGTATGTATGTATATATGAATATATATATATATATATATATATACATATATATATATATAAATAAATATATATATATATTTATATATATATATATATATAATGTATGTATGTGTAATGTACAGTATGACATTTGTTTTTTTATGTTTGTAAGCATATTTATTGATTTTATTTCAATATTGATACACCACCGTCCGTCACAGTCTCGTTTTCTTTTTTACTATTGGGTTGTTTGGAAGAAATCGCTCTAAGCGATAAGACCGCCCTTTGCATAGCTATAGTTATAAGTTTAGAGTATATTTTGTTTAAATTGTTTCTATTCTTTTGGTGTGCAAATAAAGAGTTTATCTATCTATCTATCTACTGCCTTAATTTCTGTTATTTTTGTATAAGTTACAGAAGGTATGTCATGTTTGGGCTCATTGGAATCGTCTCAACGAACAGATAGTATATTACATAGTATATTACATAGATTAGTCGGGGGTGGTTTTAAATTAAGAATTTTAGTATTATTGTCTATGCGATTTTTTACAACTGTAGTAATCTTTGCATTTAAGATAAAAAGTAACAGACAGTGAAGCACAGTAGCTTTACGAGCGGTGAAGTCATAAGGAACAGTTTATTTTAGAGCTATAAACGTTAGTAAAATAAAAAAAAATACAAGTTCAAATCACTTCGTTTCACAATGTTCCAAAGCAAGTTATAGAGGTATATCAAAACAATACAACACGCGCCTGCGTCATTATTCATGCACCATATTCTAAATACCAAATGTTTGTTCCTATATCAATTTCTCTAACAGCAAAATCCAATGTTTATCGCTCAATCACGTTAAAATCAGTCTTGTGTTTCTTTGAAGTGAAATCACAATGTCAGTCCATTAAAGTCATTACATTACCCCTATGAGAACAAATATCTTTAATTCAATTTAATTGCCAATTATTTTCTTCTCATGTTGTGAAAATATTTGTGCTTTTAAAATACCAATTAGTTGCATGACGTCACGAGACCTGTGACGTCATTGACAGATGTTGATGATTGATGTAAGCCAGTAAAAGCAAATAAAGCGTTCACTGATTTAAGCCAATTTAACTCTAGGCGTTGACCTAAAAGCGTTAATTTTATTGCAGGAGTTTATATTTACTGTATACATCTTCATTTAAAGCAATACGTTCTTGATGTCTTCTTTTGGCCAAAATATTTGGAAGTAAGTACGAGTTTGGATATACATACTTGTATGAGTGCCAACTGCCAATCTCCGTACAAGTTTCAAAAGTAAATCGCATTTATCTTATTTTTTAAATTTGGCGTAAATCATTGAATCAATAATAATGAAAAATGTACGAATACGGAGATTAAGGGAGAGTGAAACCTAGGTTTAAGGATATAAAAGTTTTTTTTATATATCTAATAGGCTTGCGTTTGACCAATATCTCGTACCTGGTGGTAAGCGATGATGTATGTGGTCGAAGATAGTGAACACGCTAAGCCTAGAATACTCTCAAGGGCTGTGTGCTGCCGGAACACTGTAAGTTTTTGGCATCAGATTTTCTCCTTGATGGTGCTAAGCTACTATTTGGTAGTAGGCGGAACATCGATATGATATGCTAGTACCACCTGTGAATGAACACTCGTGCTACGATTTGAACCGGTGAACTCTCGCTTAGAAGTCAAACCTTTTTAGGGTTCCGTAGCCGAATGGCAAAAAACGGAACCCTTATAGATTCGTCATGTCTGTCTGTCTGTCTGTCTGTCTGTCCGTCCGTATGTCACAGCCATTTTATTCCGAAACTGTCAGGACTACAGAATTGAAACTTGGTAGGTAGATGTATTCTGTAAACCGCTTTTCGATTTTTATACAAAAATAAAAAATATATAAGGGGGGGCATCCCATACATGGAACTGAAACAAAAAAAAATATTTTTCTTCAAACCTATACCTATGTCTATGGATAGGTCTTCAAAAATAACATTGAGGTTCCTAAAATCATTTTTTCTCAAAGTCAAAGTGGTGAAATGTGTGTCCCCCCCCTCTAACTTTTAAAGTATGGGAGTGAAAAATCTAAAAAAAATATATGCTGTAGATCTCAATAAAAACTAACAACGAAAATTGGTTTGAACGAGATACAGTCAGCAGTTTTAGAGATATGGCGACCGCAAAGATAACTTTGTTTTTCATACAAGCACTATGAAAAACAAAGTTAATTTTGTAGTTACGAAAAATCATAGTTATGGAATACTTAACTGTGTTACGGACCCCTACGAGTGCGAGTCCGACTTGCACTTGGCCAGTTTTTTTATTATTTATCTATACCTATTTATTTATCTATACTAATCTATACTAATATTATAAAGAGAGAACATTTGTATTTTTGTATTTTTGTATGTTTGTAATGATTTGGCTCAAAAACTACTGGACCGATTTAAAAAATTCTTTCACTAATATATAGAATGAACTTTCGAAATAAAAATAGGGTATATATTATCCCGTTTAAATAAAAGGTACATTCATGGCGACCTAATTTGCAACCTAAGTCGACAAAAAAACGGTCGACAAAACACGTTTCTTACGAACGCTGCTCAATTGAAAACAGATAGAAGAATATTTTCTATGTTAGAGTTGTACAACTTAATAAGACCTACAAAAAAGTCCGCGACAGCATATGTCTATCTCTTAAGGTTGACTCACAGTAACCATTTTAATCTTTAATTTTTTGTTAAAAAATATTACATAACTTCCAGGGCTATTTTCAAGTATATAGTATTAATCCTTATCCAAATAATTACGTTAATTAGCTTGGCCACATATTATAGATTAAAATTGTCCTTTACAGTATATAATTCAAATGAAAACTCTAGAAGATATCACGGATTTCACATACACACATCGCAAAATTAATAAAATATTTGTAGTGAAACCACAGAATAGGTCATAGTTACTGCAAAAATATTATTATAAGCTTAGCTTTTCTGTAGATCCCCACCGATCAATTTCAAGTCAATATAGTATAATAATATGATCTATTGTATAAAATAATAATGATCTATATTTATAATATAATATTTTAAACCACCCCGATTGATCTATGTATACACTTTTCATTAAAAGCATTCCAATGACTCTAAACACGACATTTAAAATCTGAGCTATAAGTTCGTGAGGATTTGAGTATTCTGTAGAGTCCAGGAGATCAGGTCAATGTTTCCATGTTCTTACAATATCGTTGAAGAAGAAGATTTTCGAATTGATCAGACCTATGAAAGTTAATTAAAGCTCATAGTTTTATAATCGATTGAACGAATTTTCATGAATCAAAGCTAAGAACACGTCGATGAAGATATCTATCACAAAAAAAACTATCAATAATAAAATCAAAATCGGTTCATTCGGTTGGGTGCTTAGATGCTACAGACAGACACACAAACATACACGTTAAACCCCTAATAATACCTACCTATAATAACCCCCTACTTTTTGCGTCGGGAAACGCCGTAAGGTTAAGGCGGCAGATGTTCTCCTTGGTGGTAAGCTACTTTTCAACCAACTACCACAAAGAAGGATGTTCTCAATTAGTCTGTATGTTTCTTTTTTCTTTCTTTTTTTGTGTGTGTATGTTACGCGATTACTCCGTCAATTGTGAAAAGATTCGATTGATTATTTTCGTAATCGGTAGGGTACGTTTCCGAAGTGGTCCCATTGTAATTTCATTGTGATGTGATTAGTATCTTCAGAGATATAACGATAAACGTCTCAAACTTGCTACTGAAATTGACTCGCGGGGCATTGAAGTCAGTTGTTTTAGTTTTTAAACTATCTTAATTATTGGTAGATTTAATGATCCCACTACTTCTGTACGAAAACCCATGATTCATGAATGCACATAAAACTTTCATTGGTAGGTATATAGCTAGGATTAGAACCGACGACACTCGGGTCGGAATCAGGGTAACTATCCTTTACGCCAAAGGGCCGTCCAATATCACTACGTAAGTATTATAAAACAATGTCCATCACTGCGTCTGTCTTTCTGTTCGCAATAATCTCAATAGCTTCTGAATGGATTATCATGCGGTTTTCACCAATAGCCAGGGTGTTTATGAGGAAGGTTTAGGTCTAAAGTGCATAATTCGTTAAGGTTTTGTGTAAATTGGTTGAAATATGACGATTATTGTTAAATATGTTAATATTTTATATTCGATGCAACAAACTGATGCAAATTTTGTAGGTATTATATGTTCTACCCATGCGAAGCCGGGGCGGGCTGCTAGTTTATTTATACTTTTGCACACATAAAAAAAATTGTACACGGAGGACTTAATGCTAGAATAGCATTTTCTACCAGTCATCCTGGAGGTGCAGAAAAAATGGTGGCGGCGCAGTAAATTAGAACAAAGAAAAGCAAATTATTCCAAAAATTAATATATAATATTTTAAAATAATTAATGCATATGTTATAGATATATACAAACAAATACGAATAAATTAATATTTATACATATACATACATATATAAATTATATACGCATGTAATACAATATATACAATTATATAGAAAGTAACTATGACAAATACAGTAGAATATACATACTAACAAAAGAAACTATAGGTAAATCTTCTTTAAAGAGCGCTCACGGGCTTTCATCTTAAAAACTTGTTTGGAATTTACTAGCCTAATTTCCACAGGAAGTTCATTCCAAAGTTTTACAGCTTTGACAGAGAAAGAGTTTTCTAAAAAGGAAGAAGAGTGATAAGGAATAGATAGTATCAAATTGTCATCGGACCTCAGCTGACGCAAGTGGGTGTCGGTGAGAAATTGAAAACCCGCTTGAAGGTATTTTGGAGAGTTTGGATCTTTTAAAATCGAGTTGAGCAGGCAGACAATTCTCACGTTTCTTCGTTCGCGTATGGGTAACCATATAAGTTTAGCTCGGTATTCAGAAACGTGGTCAAATTTACGAAGACAGAAAATAAATCTAATACAGGTGTTCAGAAGGCGGTCTAACTTATTAAAAAGATCTGAGTTTAGATCCACAAAACAAACGTCAGCATAATCAATGATCGGTAGATGAGGGCATAAACAAGGGAGATTTTAGTTTTAGTGGGAAGGAAGTTTTTAAGTTTACTGATGGAGTGATAAGAAGCGAAAAACTTACTGGAGATTTCTTTAACATGATCCGACCAGCAAAGGTTTGGGTCGATGGTAATGACGCCTAGATCTTTTACGGTGGAGGAAAAAGGGATATTAGAGTTGTTGTAGTACAAATTAGGTAAATTATTACAGTCAACTTTAGTGATCTGACGTGAACCACCGACCAAAATGGCTTGGCATTTGTTAGGATTGACGGAGAAACCGAAACTAACAGACCAAGATTGCAATCGAGTGAGATCTGCATTGAGGGCAATAATAGCACCATCTAGATTATCGACTGAGGCTGCACAGTAAAGTTACAGGTCGTCAGCATACATATGGTAATTACAGGAAATGTTGGAATAGAGGAGATTAATAAAAATAGAGAAAAGAAGGGGTGACAGAATGCCTCCTTGAGGAACGCCCGCATCTACTGAATGTCAGTCAGAAAATTGTTGTCTAGATCTTACAGATTGACGGCGGTCTTGTAGATAAGAAGAAATCCAGGAAACAGTAGAAGGAGAGAAATTTAAGCGAGGAAGGACAGCAAGTAGCAATTCATGATCAACTGCGTTAAAAGCATTGCTAAAATCCACTAACACTAGCACAGTGATTAGTTTGTTCTCCATGTTGAAACGGATATCCTCTGTGACTTTGAGAAGAGCAGAGGACGTACTGTGGCTGGCTCTGAAACCTGATTGAAGAGGATTAAATAGATTTTCCCTCGAAATAAACTCCGTAGTTTGTCGGTGGACTTCCGATTCGATCACCTTAGAAAGAAAAGGAAGTATAGAAATTGGACGAAACTGATTAGGAAGAGTAGGGTTGGGCACTTTTGAAAGAGGAATGACGTGTGCTTTACGCCATTGGTCAGGAAAATGGCTAGAGGAAAGTGAGAAATTAACAATATGAGTTACAGAAGGAAGAATAATTGAAACCTTCTTTTATGCCAACTTTTATATTGTGAACTTTTATTGTCAAAGTTCACGCAATTAAGAGTTTTGAGTGCCTCAGTACCTTGATATCAGGCAAGCGCAAGCGTCTTGCATTTTGTCTTTAAAGCGCAATTTTCGCTTATCCAAGATGTATCCTAAACTTATAACATCTGCTGTGCTAAGCATATTTCCATGTGTTTCACAGCAGCTAAATTTAGTATACAATACAACGTACAACCGTGCTAGGTGGAGCATGGAACATGTAGCATCGGGGCTGTATGTACATTGTATTCTTATTTATTCTGTGCCCTGGGCTATAGAGGTAGGTACTATAGATGTAGGTATACTGCATAGTGTTTGCAGCTATGAATAAATTGACGGCGTAACGTGCTTCGTTAATAAGATATGTGCTGGGTAGGGTTTAACAAGACCATGAGATGTGCCTAATTAGAGCAGGCGGAATATTATACCAGTAAATATAGTAAGTGCCTATATAGTGCTACTCGTTATGTACAAAGTTTAAAGCATTCATTTAGTATAAAAATAATATAATAATGAGGGCTGATATAGCGATGACATTCGCAAAGCGGTGGGCAGTGACTGGAAACAAAGAGCCGAAGATCGGGCTCAGTGGCATGACTTGGGAGAGGCCTATGTCCAGCAGTGGACTGATACCGGCTGATTATGATGAGGGCTGATAATGATATTGATAGGACGAGCGATAAGACTATGCCATTTTTAGAAGCCGTGCTAAATAAAGCTTTTAAATATTACTAGTTATATACTACTATGGCTGACAGTTAAGACTAGCTGCATAGAATTCAAATTTTATTGCAAAGTTAATTTCAGAACTTTTTGCTTTTAGAATTTATTAAACGATTTTATCATCACTCTGCCACTCAGCCGATCATGCTGCCCGTAAAATTAGTATCTAAGCTCTCCTAACTTTTTAATACGTACGTAATCCAACTAAAACTAATTTGCGAAAATATCTCAGTCCATTTTAAAATATGAACCACTAAAGTGGATTAAAGTTTTCGAAATTAATTTTTTATGCTTCAATATTGTGTTTAATACCGAAAATTGTTGTGAATTTTAATGCATGTTTACGAAGATATAAAGGTTCATAATTGTTTGGTGAATATTGCAAGCTTTATATTTTATAAGCTGGCAATACGTAGCAGTGCTAGAATATTCATAAAAAAATATCGGGATTGTGTTTGAATACTGTTCGTAACAAACGTAATTAATAGATAAATATTTTTTTTTTAACTGAGCGTAAAGAATGCCTTGCTTTATTTGAAAAAGTGTAAAATAAATCAAGGAGAAAATCTACCGCCATAACCGTACGGTGTTCCGGCAGCACGCAGCCATAGAAAAGATAATAATACTACGTAACGCAGCCCTTGAGAGTCAGACTTTTCTAGGCATAGCGTGTTTACCATCTTCGACCAAATCATCGCTTACCACCAGGCGACACAGTGGTCAAACGCTAGCCCATAAGAAATATAACTATATACGAAAAATAACATTATCACAAAGTCATAGAAGAGATAGTTTTCAAAGAAGGTCAAACAATCACGTACAAAATATATCTAGCTCCGTTATAATATAAGACACAAAACAACTGCTCTCTGAAAAAAAATAACAAAAGATCGCTAAAGGTATTATACACAATGGTTATTAAGATACACTCGAAAGCTGGAAATGATCAGCAAAAACCTTTAATACACGTTAAAGAAAGGAAGCATCCCGTCCTAAAGTAGGTCAGCCCTCCCATTCAAGGGCATCCCAACCGGAAGTCGGGCGATGTGGAACGCCCTTATTTCACGCCGAAGAAAAATACTAATGTACAAGCATCTTGTGATTAAGCTTTACGGATTTCTTGAATTTTTAACTTGCTTTTGCGGAAATTAGATGGTGTCTTTATGGAGAGGGGAGACTTTGTGAGATTTTAGTGCTGTAGTGGGACTGGTTATTATGGTTACGAAAAGTAATTTACACACAGTTTCACCTGTAACCAACAGGGCACTAATTCTGAAAGATAGCGAACAATAAACCGAGCTAGAACCAAGGCAGTTGCATTAAAATAAATAGTATTAATTAAAAATATAATTTCTTTTCCAAATGTAGACAGAGTTTTGAAAATGTGTGTGCCCTCCTACAAATAAACTTAATGGTGTCTTTATTTATGGAGAGGGGTGACATTGTGAGATTTTAGTGCTGTAGCGGGACTGATTATTATGGTTAAAAAAAGTAATTTAACATGACGACTATAAGAACACAGTTATAACCTAACCTAATTCAGCATGACCATTTTAAAGTCTTAACGTGCCGCGTTACAAAATCTCCACGTTATCCGCATCAAAGTTATTCTCTATGCCAATATCAAGTCTGGCAAACGCGTTAGTGAGCGCGTTTAGAGTTGTCATAATATCGTGAGGTAAGATGGCGTGTAACGCGCGCGTCTTGATTTTTGAAGTAAAATTGACAGCAAGTGACATTGTGGAATTTAATTAAAAAGCGCGCGTATGCGCGGTGCACCACGATATATACATAAAAACATTTACAATTTTCATTATTGGCGTCTGTTTGTTGAACAAGTTATACAAGGATGACCAACATTACATTTGCAATAAGATGGACTAGGGGTAGGTTCTACTATTTACAAAAATAGCCTAAATTATGCGAGTAGTCAAAACTCATATTAAATAATAAGAAAAGTAAAGAAGTACCTAGGTACTTCTTTCCTTTTCTTCTCTGCCTACCCCAACAGGAAAAAGGAGTGATTTTATGTATGTACAACTTATATTAACAATCCTACTAATATTTACGCAAAAACAGCTCAACGGCTTTGCGTAAAGTTTGGTATATAGATAGTTTATATACAATACTATAGTGTATAACTCATTGGATACTTTTTATCCCGATACATGATAGATTTCTTTTCAACGTAGGTGAAGTTGTGGGGCGCATGTAGTTATTAATAAAATGACAATGCAATGATTGACAATAATTGGCAAAGAAGTTTTTATTGTCGTTCCAAAACTAGTGTATTTATAAGAGGATCCGTTGATTGTTTTCAATAAAAAATACTTATAGTTTATTTAATGTTTTTTAGTTTTTATAGTAAGCTACAGAATTGCTATTGAAGTTTTATTGCTGGTAAATCGACCTAATGTAAAGATAAGACAGATAAATAAAGAAATGTATAAAACCGCAAAATTACCGATGGAACCGGAAGTAAGGTTTATGAACGAATGGCGTGAAATCGAAAACTGAACATAAAAAACATATTGTTTGGCATACAGAATACCATTTTTCAATAATGTACCGTGGCGCGTTTGAGGAACACGTTTACGTTTAGAGTACGTTACAAAATGACACGTTTTTGGCAAGGTATCTCATTGGTCATACTGAATAAGGGCCCAGGGCTCTAATTCTGAAAGATAGCGAACATAATTTATAGATAGTTTAAAAAACTTAAAGAACCGACTTCAAACGTCGCGCTAGTCAAAGTAAACAGTAGACGAAATAACTATTACATAATCTGTGCCATCAGTACTCGTAAGTAGTAAATCGTCGAGATAAGTAAATTAATCGTAATACAAATATGTTGATATATTAAAAACGGCTCGGCCAATTTCGTTAAAATTACAATGGGACCACCTCGAAAACGTACCCTACTCGTACCCATTAAAAAAGAATCATTCGCATCGGTTGAGAATTGACGGAGTAATCACACACACAAAAAAAAAAGAAAAAAAAACATACAGACGAATTAAGAACCTCCTTTTTTTGGAAGTCGGTTAAAAATATAATTTCTTTTTCCAAATGTAGACAGAATTTTGAAAGTGTGTGTGCTCTCCTACAAATACACACATTTATTCGTAGGTGCTCTCATTGTATTTTTTCTAAAAACTTGTGTTTTTAAGTGGATTATGAACTATTAGGTACTGATGTGTGCGGGTGTAAGGAAATAACACTATGTTGAAAAACATGCCATATTACGTTCCCACCAAAATTATATTAAAATCACATCTTTACTGAGGGCATGACTCGGACTGGACTTTACTTGAATGGCGATTTGGCTCGAATTTACGACTTGAATTTACGAAAACTTGAACTATGCCGTAGTACTATTAAGTAATCTGTGACTATTCTAATACTTTGTCGCTTTGGACACTGGCGTATGGAGACATAAAACACTTATGAAAAAATTAAATATGCTGTTGACATATAGTTTTGTGTACTATTCATTAATCTGTGGTTGCGAGCTAATAGCATTAAGCTAAATAGTATTTAGTGGTTCGATAATTTATAGGATTGGGGTCCAGCCCAGCTGCACCTATAAAATGTGTGTCCTCCTTAATTTCATCAATTTTGAAGGTTTATTATTTACCAGTTTTACTGAGTTGATTGTTATACATTGGATAATAAATAGGTCTATTCTAATAACAATGCGTTACAATAGGTTTAATGTTATTTATGTAAAGAGTGAAGACAAGATGGTATTGTTGCGCTTTGTCCTGTGTTGTTAGTAAAACTGTTTTTTATGGTATAGGTAGCAAACAAGCAAAAGGCCCACCTGATGGGAAGTGGTCACCATCACTTATGAACACTTGCAGCACTAGGGGTGTCACTCATGCGTTGCCGGCCCGTTAAGATTCGTCAAGAAGACTTCATGTTGTAGCTTGTAACGTAACGGAGCGCCTAATTCTCGTTACGTGGATTGAGGGAACCTAGATAATAAAATATAAACACGGGATAATACATTTAACATACTTGTATTAGGTAAACAGACTTAACTTATAGCACTAGGTATAAATGTCCAGTGAGGATACCGTGAATACCGGCTTCCTCCGATATTCCATCATAGAATCCGCTTGCCTTTGTAGAAGAAGTGCCCTAGGCCTGTCCACTTCGAGGACTAAGTCTTTTGTTGTAAAAGCCATTAGATACCATAATGAGAGTAACATGTTATTTATAACAAATTGTAGTTAATATGTTTGATATGTTCCCCAACGATTGATAACTCTATTTATCTATATCCATTGGTAATATCCATTTCCATCATTTGGCGCACCGTTATTTTGCGGCTTGCGCCCTGTGGTATTAAATCAAATTGCCGGTTCTTGTATTCTTCAACAGTTCATTTACGGCTGGGTTTTTATCATATTATCCCGAAAGCACAACAAATGAATCATTCTTTTTTTCCAAAAGTCCTTTTTCGTTTTCTTCCTAGGACTTGATTGACTTCTCGATATTTTTCCGTCATTGATTTTTAAATTTCAAAACGTTCCGTTTTAAAAAGAAACAAACGTCTATATAAAAGTCGTGAATCATGACACCATGCATGAAGGTGATTCAAATATGACACAAGCTATGCGGGAAACAGCAGATGGCAGCTCGTTCCACATTTTACTGGTGTACGGGTGAAATGACCGCTTGAATCGAGATTTGTGAGAAGTCCAACTGTTCTGAGTTGTCATTAATGTTACAGGATTACCTCATACCGATTCTAGAATTTAACTTGCGGTATCTGATCTAGAATACCTTTCAAAGCTCATTGTAAAACATTTCACTCATAACCTTTTTAGAAACCAGCATATGAAGAATTGAATGGATGTAGAAACCAGCATAAAAGCAAATGAAGCTTGAACCATACTTCAAAACAAAGCAATCTCCAAGGCGTCGAAGTATTCGACCGCAGGCGTTTATGTCCGAAGTAATCTATCAAATTCCGATTTCGAGGCAAAGTCGGTTCTGAACAGTGTCCGTTCGACCAAGTTATTTATTCTATGCGATGTCGGTTAGCCGGGCAAGCGCGGCCGGTTCATTTCTATGCAAATTCTTGGGTCGGTAACAGCATGGTTATGGCCTTGTGCATTGCTGCGTACTAACTCGGACATATTCTGTGTGTTGCGTAGTAGCTGCTACTCTCTACTCTATTAGGTACTTTGAGTACCGTTGAGCTGTGTTTAAGAGGTGACAGTTTGAGGTGAAATTAAATTAAATTAAGATGCTTTTGGGGAATCATTTGTTTTTTTTTGCCATGACGTCGGCTTTAATACCTGAAATACATTACTCCAGATAATTTCAATTATCTATGCATTTAGCTATGCCCATCAAAGTAGGTTGTTTAGAATACTTTGCTTTTTATTTATTTTTACTATCTTCAGTAGGCAGTTGCCATGCTACGAATGCTAAACATGAATTTTTAAAATTAAAATTTAAAATTTTTAATTTTAAAAATAATGTAATGTAAACAGACTAAGCGTTTGATCACTATCTAATTTATTATCCTATTTCTATATATATAATATTCTATTTATTTCGTAAGTGGTGATGTAGTCAAGGATCGTAGCACGCTAGGCTTTGAATAGAACTGTCTCTCAAGGACACCTGAAGTGACATTTTAGTGTTTAGCGGCAGTTACAGTTTCCCTTCCAAAGGGAAATCACATAGCTCAATGGCCGTTACATGGAAGTTTGTGTACTGCAAACAGATGCGTGCAACTGTTGTCTTGTCTATGGGACGGAATACATGATACTCTACGTCGGGGATTTGGCCATTGATTAGGGGACAGCTGGCCAGATACGATGTAATGCTGGTTTTTGGAGGTAACGACCCTGTCCTGCGGTAAATTAAGCCGGGTTTTGCATATCCCTGCTCCTATTATGTCACATCATGTTCATATTAGATAATGCTGTTTGTGGCTGGTCTTGATTGAGCTATCTTTTGTAGGGAAATTACCAGGGTTTGTTGCTTGGGGCGGTTGCGGTTCAGGGGTCTAACATTTAAATAATTCATGTATGTTTTTGCATCGAACGGTAGTGATGAATAATAACCGGAATTAATGTGGAAAGTGAGGATCCAGTCAGAATTAACACGAAGTATACTTATTTATTTAGAAGATAGTATAAGTACAATTATGTTGTATTATTGTATCATCATCATCAGCCGGTGTCAGTCCACTGCTGGACGTAGGCCGGTATATATATATACTAGCTGGCCCGGCGAACGTCGTACCACCTAAGTCCTAACAGACAATGAATGTCGTGTTACGTTTTAGATGAACTTAATTTAGGCTTTTATGAACGTAATACAATAAATACAAAAGAGATATTAAGTTTAGTAATGTATTATGGCATATTGATTATCAAGTAAATAATCAAAGTTGTGGCAATACAGAAATAGAATAAAAATACAACAATCAAGTACTTCAACCGCGTGTCAGCAAGACATGATGCAATGAAACAATGTTATTATTGTTATAGATAAGTTATTAACTTGAAATTAGTTCGATTGAGTTTAATTTTAATTGAAAAATATAATCACCATTATTTAATTTTAATTCTGAATAAGTATAGATACTTACTTGAATAACTGTCTAATATTTTTTTGCCTTATGGATAAGACTGTATACATACGGCATTTATAAATTGGCTATCACGTTCCTGCATATCTCTGTATTTACCTACATTCTTACAAAATATAAAATTGATTAGGCATTGATTATTATTGTCTTGATTATGGCTCCACACGATTAGTGTATTTAGCCAGTGTCAAGTATTAAAATTCTTCAATTTTTTATCAATTTTCGTCGTAGAGAGATGGGTTAAAGTCACATTTCAGCTCAGTTTTCAAGTAAAAGTCTAGTCTAAGTTATAACTTCAGTAAAAATGTGGTGTTTACTGAAGATTTTCAGTGGAGTTTTGGTGAGAACGCAAATAGCATGTTTTTCAACATTGTGCTGTTTCCCTACCCTCGCACGCATTCACCGGCACTTTATGGTTAATAATCCACATTTATTACACATTAACACGCGGAAGAACACCAGTTTTAGGAAAAAATACAATGAGTTCACTCACACTTTTCCACGTTCCCGCCAAAAACTGCAGGTAAGCATACATTTCTGAACGCACGCATATTTGACAATCAATAAATAGGTATGTCATACAATTGTCATTACTGACAGTATTTAAAATTAATTAACATTTTTAAAATGTACATGACTTGAAATCACAAAAACTTGAAGAATTTTTGTACTTAACACTGGCTAAATACACTAATTGTGTGGAGCGATGACCCTTATTAATTTGAGGTTTACCGTGTCGACGGGAAAAACAATTGAACATCAAATTATTGGCAGTTTTTTAACCCAGGAACATTTTGGCAAAATAATTTGTCTTATATATTTTTTTTTAGGTCAATTATTCATTGTTTTTAATACTTATTATCCTATTCCTGACAAAGAAAATTCCAAAAATACAAAAATCATAAAAATTGGTTCAGCCGTTCTTGAGTTATAAGTGTAGTAACTAACACGACTTTCTTTTATATATATATATATATATATATATATATATATATATATATATATATATAATAATACTTGGGAGAGGCCTACGTCCAGCAGTGGACTATATATATATGTATATATATATATATATATATATTGTATATTATCTGGTATAATGTCGCTACAGTTACAGTACGCTACAACTTTACAATACGCTAAAATTACAGTTGTCTGTACAGTTCTCAATAAATTAACGGAATACTTATTACTATTAAAAACTAATACTGCATTTGTGATAGTAATAATAAAATGTTTGTTTATAGAGTACTCACTCATTTTCTTTCCCTATTTTTTTCGTGACTTTCTTCATTAATAAATGCACTTTGTTTATTCATATTTACAGATAGAGACAGAGTACAGATATTCACTGTTGTACATAGATGATAAATACCACAATAATACACCTATCTGTGTCGCGGCTACATGTATGAAGGCAGTGTGTGCTTAACAAGGAGGAATTATGTAAAGTTCCGAGGACTTGTTCACCCTTGACATAATTTGAAAATAGAATTCGGAATTTATATTTGAAAAAGGAACGAGAAGACATAATCAAAATTAGCCTGTTCGAGGTAAATTGAATGATGTGTGAAACCAAAGACGACCTTATCTCTACTACGCTAAGGCTTAAAAAATGAGGTTCGTTGGGGTGTTAGGTTTTATTTTCGTTACGGAATTTCTGGATTCGGTCTCCACAATCAAGACCCGCGATAGAAGCTATTTAAAAACCATAACTATTAAATAACTGGCCAAGTGCGTGTCGGGCCACGCGCAGTGTAAGGTTCCGTAGTAGCCTGTTATTCAATGCAAGTCTTTACCCGTTATAAACAAGCAACTAGGTACTCCGTCTTTGTCACTTTAAAGGATTTATTCTAAGGATTTTGTATTTGGTACAAAATTATCCAACACCCAATTCAACGACCATTACTGCTAAACTAATACAGTTATCTTAACCGCTATAGTTTTCCTTTGAAGTTCATGAAATGCACTATAATCACGAATTTTTCCAAAATTTTCAAGCCAGCACTTTAGCTTTTCTTTTAGAGGGAGGGGGGTGGGGGGGGACGCCCTACTGGAACAAAAATTTGCACTTTAAAGTTTAATATTTAGTAAATGGAGCATTCAATCGAAAAATGGTATTAGCAACCCTTAAGTCATTTTAAAAGACCTATTCAACGATACCCCACACGATGGGGTAGACGATGAAAGAAAAAAATCATCTCTACTTCTCATATTGGGGAGATACCCTAAAAAAAATATTTTTCAAAATTTTATTTCAGCACTTTGTCGGCGTCATTTATTATTTACATACCCCCACAAAATTACAGCTTTCTAGTATCAACGGTCTCTTAGCAAAACCTCGGACAGACAGACAGACGGACATGACGAAACTATAAGGGTTCCTTGTCAGGACTACGGAACCCTAAAAAGCATGTGCATCCGGTATTAATCTCGCGGAAAAAAATCGTGTGTGCGAGAACTCATGCGCAGAGGCAATATTTACAAGGAATACGATGCTATGCAACAAATGCTTTGTTTCAACGACATCTAGATACTTTTATGTCAAGTTGGTGAGTATAGATGGATGGATGTTCGTTACTTTTTCACGCAAAAACGGCTGAACGGATTTGGATGACATCTGGTATACAGATAGTTTATCTGAATTAACAAATAGGATACTATTTAACTTGCGTAAACTTGCATAACTGCGGGGTGCGGCTACTACTTTCACAAAATTATTCTTCACGTGTGTATGTCACTTAACTCCTCCTAATCGGCGTTACCGATTTTGAATATTTTTTGTGTGTTTATGTATTTGGGTCACTAAATAGGTAACTGACCATGGACAAAGTCAATAGTAGATAATTTTAATCGGTAATCCTGATGCATTATTTTATAGGCCGCTGAAAATCGATCTAAACCATACTTAATAGTACTACTCTAAACTCTCTACTCATATATATTATATATCATACATTATAGAACAAAACGAGGTTGACAGTTTCAACTCCTAATCACACCTATCACAACAATATTCTAAATGCAAAAGTTTGTGTGGCATATTTGTTACTCCTTCACACTAAAACAACTTTATATATCAAAAAAACAATTTTGATGAAAATTGAAATTATATACAATAGTCATATTTATGGTTCTGAAAATTCCAAATACCACAATCTAATATTACAATACTAAGAACTAAAACTTCAAGCACAAACAAAATAAATGTAAGCGATTGTTCCTAATCGATTAGATAAAAATCAAAACATCGATTCTCATAGAAAATGAGCGACGATGTGACGAGTAAGTCGGCATCGTAAAATTTAACGCGCCACCCGACGGTGCCTGATAGTGCCGATGGCAAAGGAAAGTGCCTATAAACAGAATTGATGAACCACAGAGTTAAGTGGCGGAATCCAGGAAAGGGTCAAAAGGGCACAGTAAACCAGCTTGTATTAAAGTAGCTGACAGCATCCTATCTTTGGTATTGAACCTTTTTTGATGTGGCAGTCGTTTTACTAGGCAATTTTGATTTAGAAGATTTTTAGGGGGTCATATATTTTAATAGATGCATCTCGAGGCTTTGCCAGCGTATATAAATAAGTATTATGTGTCCTATTCTACTCTGCTGGATATGATATCTGCCCTTACGCGTCTGACCATGTTTAGTTCTACAACATGCGTACCGTACCTTAACTCTTAAACTATTTATCCAATTATTTAGCATAACAGGCAAATATTATTGTAGTTTACATATTAGAGGCGATAAAGTGTTTATTTGGATAGGGATTTATTAATCACACGAAAAATATGTATTGTAAATTATTAAATATTTTACTGTCACAATTTTGATTATACTGGCTTCCACATAAAAGATAGATGCATGCTGTCGTTGAAGTTTTTAGAACTTTGAAAGATCTTTTTATTTGCATTTTTACCATTGACTATTTTCGTGTAACTCTAAGGATCAGTTCACACCGCGACGAGACGCGACACGACACGACGATGCATTTGAAGTCACGCGGCGCAGCTCGGCGTAGCCAGAAGCCGCGCGGCGTAGCCCGACGCCGCGCGGCGTAGTAAAACGAGCGACGCCACCGAATTATCTCAATGCAATTTGTATCTTATTGTGTAGTTAATAAAGTTCAATTGTTTATCACGCGGTTCAATTCTTTCGTCCCGCTGCCTAAAGCCGCCGAACTAACTCAATGAAATGTGTATCTTTTTAAATAGTAAATAAAGTTCTTCTTTCTGTCGTGTCGCATCGCGGTGTGAGCCGACCCTAATGGTTTATGCATCGCTCTTCGAAATAGACTCTCAGACGCCAGGATTTCTTCGGCTATTAACTTTATATATTATAGTTATATTTCGACCAATTAACACAATATCGTTCTATATTATAAGCCTATGTGCTATTCTGATTTATAAGTGAGAATATTGTAAAAGTTTCATCAAAATCCGACCAGTAGTTTTTTACGTGAAGGAGCAACAAATATGCATCCATCTGTCCATCCTTACAAACTTTCGCATTTATAATATTAGAATTAGTTTCGATTCGAGGGTAAGGTCAATTCAAACGCTAGCCGATATGATATAATAAACTGGCCAAGTGCAAGTCGGACTCGCACTAGTAGGGTTCCGTACCACACTACAGTATTTTATAAGATCGAGCAAAAAATACCACTATAATTTTTCGCCAGCAAAAAATAATAATTAATAAATATTTTATTTCTTATAACGCCATCTAACGTCTTACAAAGGTGTTAGGGATCTACATTTCAATATAACGCCATCTATGGGATGTTTACCTAACTAAGCGTTCATAGATGGCGTGAAATGCCGTAGGTACAAACAAACAAACAAATAAACCGTAGGTACCTAAATCTAGGCATGGCTATATTTAATTGCACATTACATCATATTTGAAAACGCTTATTCGATTCGGTGCTGTAGTTTTTACTCAACTAGGACCGGATTGGCCCAACAACCAAAAAAAAAAATCGGGCTTACTTCGCTTGATGAAGAAGAAAAAGCGAGATAAAGAGAGAAAAAGAGGAAGAGATGCAGCTAAATAGCCAAATATAATTATAAGGTCATGTTTAAGGCTATTGGGGTCAATATATGACCCTCTTTCGAGCCTAGCTCCGCCCACAGCTAAACCGCCTCGTTACGTAGCGCTGATGTCGGTATGTACTCGCCCTTAAATTGCGTGAGAAATCACTTCGCCGAACGTTTTTCTGAGGACACAGTTGATAGTTAGCAAATCGTTTTCATAGTTTTTTTTTGGGATTTTTTTTGGAGCTTACTCACAGTGTAGATTGTTATTAGCTAGTAAACGAGAAGCGGTGACAAATAGTAGGTTTAAATATATAGCGAATAAAATGTGATAGAAATCGGCCGCTTGACTCGCGGGCCATGGAAGTCAGTTGTTTGTTTAACACACTTTACAAATAAGGAGGAGGTTCTCAATTCGTTGGAATCTTTTTATTTTTTTAATTTTTAATTTATGTACACTGATTTCTCGAAGATGCCTGCACCAATTTGGAAAATTATTTTTTGTTTCAAAGGGTACCCATCCCATCTAAATATTAACAAAATCGTTCGAGCCGTTTTTAATGTATCAACATGATGCATTTGTATACCTCGATGACATACTACGGCTACTTAAACTACCGCGACGTTTGAAGTCGGTTCTTTTAGTTTTTTAAACGATCTTAAATTATAGTTTTTAAACTAACTGATGATTGGTTACAAGCAATGGTCACCCGTTTAGCACCATCCAGGGTCACGTCTAGGTCTAAGCCTATAACGGACACGGGAAGGCAACAATGACCTTTCCGTGGGTGACAATAACCCCCACCCTCAAGCCATCAGGAGTGGTCGTTGAACTTATCAACAGCCAGTATGCCAAACTTCAGCTCTATCGGATACCAGTAAGTGGTTTAAAAGGGGTATGCAAATTTTGAAACGGGCATCCTAATTGCATACAAACATAATATTACAAGTTAAATAAAAGCTGTAATCAAGATAATCAATCAATAAATATTCTAAAAACAAGATTTTAGCACAAACTACACGGTTTTATAATTTTGTTAGGAATTTCTGCTGGACACAGGCCTCTCCAGATGCACGCCACTGAGCACCTTGGCAACTCTCATCCAGCTCTTGTCAGTCACCTTGCGAAAATCATCGCTCCACCTAATCTGAGGACACTGACTTAATATGCCACGCTACACGTTTTCGGTAGCCAGTTTGAGGTATTTATCTCCAAATCTCTGAATATAATCGTCAGATCTCTTATCGTTATAAACTAAAACTTTTCCTGAAAAATATACATTCAAATAACTAACACCCCATCCAAATCAAATTAGTAGTTTTTGAGAAAATCGCGGACATAAAAACATACATGCAAATCGAAAACAAAACATTATTGTTGAGGTAGGTTAAAAATAGAAGTAAACAACATTTTTACTGAGTTAACATCTTCAAGTGTAGTAAGTACATAAGTAGATAGAGCGAGCGATATACCGTGATACGAGCATCTCGGCCGAAAGGCGTTACGTTTCCCTGCGGATACATTTACTTCTCTAAATAGACGAGTTCTTGCTCCTAACGGTTACATAATGCTCGAAAAGGCTATAACATCCTTCTAAACGGTAAGTTACTCAGCGTAATTTAGTTATACGGAGGGAATTTTAAAGAAAACTGAGAAAACGGTTTTGTTTGTTTTAGTCGTAGTTGTATCAATCGAAAGGAATTGATTCAGAGGCGTATACATAATTTTTATCTTTGAACCACTATAGGCATATTTTTTTTGGTGTACCGTGATACGTAGTTCATTGAGTTCTTACCGTATTTGCAGTACTTATCTTGAAAAGGACCAGAACTGTCACGACAAGACAAAGTACTGTGCTGTAAACCACCGGAAACCAAAAAAGTCTTGCTATTAATCAGATTCCGATTAAGATATTTTATTTGCAAAAAACACAGGTTATAAAGTAAAGATAGTAACAACAAAATGATTAGTTCTATATCCGTATTTTGCCAAGACTGTTACTATTACTATTTATAAAACTTAAATCGCGGTTTTTCCCATATTTTTAAAAACCTTTTTTTTATTTTTTTATATCTTTCCGATATTTAGGCTCTATTGCAAGTGCCATGATCAGGGATAAAGTGCAGGTTGGGGGTAAAAGCAAAGTTTACGAGGAAACAAAAGGTCTACCCACTTTCACTCGCGTTTCGATACTATTGGCTTTCATAGAAACTCGACAATATCTTCAGGTTTGTATGTGTTTCACCGTGAAAAATTAACAAAATAAATCTTGCTATTAATTCTAAAGATTGATATATTTTCGTACTATACGGGTTTTATTTAAAAAAATCATTCATTGTTGTACTATAATATCGAAGCTGGAAACCAAAGCATAAAGGGTTCGACAGAAATTGCTGAATATATTTAGATATTAGGTATGTCCAGTAAAATTACAGGGTGTGTGAGATTCAACATCTTTATGTATCAAGGTTACAGGCACACTGCACAGTGCAGTGACATGCAAAATTCTGGTAGTTCTGAATCATGTATATCGCTGTATCTGTAATAGGTAGACGTGATCGTTTACTATCAGGCGAACGTCGTGCTTGTCCTGTTACCTAATATCATAAAAAAAAATACTGGGACAGTCATTGGTTATCATCGTAATGTATTGTATTGTAATATGTTATGACGATTGTATTCAGCTACTGCAAAGACGAATGCAGACTACAAACTGCAAAAACAGACCCCTAGCAACCCTGGAACAAATAGCAAAATTAAAAACGGAAAATTGTTTTACAAAAGTCATAATCACAAAGGAAAAGACATAATATGATTCTCGAATCGAATAACATCACGGACCGTTTTCCCTCATTAAAACAACAATATCAAACATTTATCCAATAAAAGCCCGAACGACTCCATCTAACCCAACACTTCCAAGGTAAATTATACCATTTTCCGTGATGTGTCCTCGATGTGGTAAATGGGTTAATGTTTTGTTTAAATGCCTTTCCCGACGCAATCAAGCCCCACCGTGGACATCAATGTCCCGTCGACGTTGCAACAACGGAAAATGGATGAAAATATGTTAAATTGTTTAAAAGTAATAGCTGGTGGGCGGGATGTAGTAGGTACACAGAAAAATATTTTTATCGTAATAAATTTACGTGAGGGTAGGTAGAGTTTTTATAACTTCAACATGACTTTGACGCTACGAATATTCAAACAGTATTCAAATTCAGGGTTATTCTCTGATTTGTGACTGACGAAAAGGTTTCTATTAGGTATTTCAAATTCTTGTCTCATTTTATTATTTTTGTGTACGAAAAATATGGGATCATAGAGCATAAGTCACCTGGGCGGGAAGAAAACCGTAGATAAACGCCATCAATAACTTAGAACGCAATAGTTTTACTATCAATAATCATTTAGAATATGTAAGTTGCGAGTAAATAGTTTTGGAGAGCCCAAATTTTCAAACGTCCAGTAATTCCATAAACGTTTATTATTAGCGTTTTACAAAACTTTGCCTGGCTTAAACAGTAAGTATAACCACAAACATATCTAACTTATGAGAGCGTGTTGTCCCTTTTTAGCCTCCATAGCGAATGTCTGCTTCCGATCTTTTTCCAACTGTCAGGCATACGCAACAGGAAGTAACTAACCGGAAGTGGACACTTGCTAAGATTTAACTTTTATGAACCGTAGTAATATTATTTTAACAAATCTAAAATTAATATAAATATTTGTAAATACCTATCATTTTAGATAATTATTACATTAAAAAATACAACGGGTTGCCCTCCGTCTTACGAATATTCGATCAGGCCACGTGTCCTGATGCGAGTTTAACATGTTATACCCATCCCAAAAAAGTTTACAACGCCGCTAAAGAAATTTCACTTGAAAAAATCTCAAACATTTATTCAGCCGGAAGTAGAAATATTAATAGTAAATTTGTCAAATCATGTCTTCATTATTCGTAAATTTTACTTTACATTCAAATAACTATTTCTACCGTCATTATTTAGTGTTTTATCCTTGTCAATTGCATTGCAATTCGGCATATAAAAACGAATAACGATGCTAAACATTGACAAAACAACGATCATTCTACGCATTCAAAATCAGTTTATTCAAATTTAATGAATCCAGCAAGACAAAAAGGCAGCTTAATATCACCCGCATGATATAACGTGTGCTTTGCCCCGAAACAGACGAGCTAAAATAAAATTAGCCTCGAAAGTGGCTCACATGGCACAACCCGGGCCCGTGTACAACCCAGCTAGTACATTAATAAGCATTACAGTCACATAGCATATTAAACATCTAGTTCACAAAGGCCCTATCTAAAAGGAAATTACGATTTATGTGCTTTAGTCTCACCTGAATAATATCTAGGCTCTGTGCCTTTTAATAAATTAGCCATATGTAGTGAGTTTCTCAACGGAGCGATTACATATCACCACCCACGTTTTGCCGCGTCCGTAAATCAATACAATTGAATGGCTTCAATACTAAGCTCTTAGCTAAGCTATTGACATGCCGACACGCGGTCTGAAAGCCTTCAGAAGTAATATATTCCGTAGAGTCTGCCATTGTCGTTTTGTTATTCGCAGTACGCAAGGATTACAATAACAATTGGTTTGAGAATCGATGAGTTGTTTTGAATAATGCTCGGTAGCGCTTTGGTGATTTGATCAGAATGCGTGCTGGTGGCCATACCATGCTAACTATTCAACTCTTCTGTTTTTTTGGTGACCTGGTACTTCAATGTTCATAACTACCTACGTTATTCGGGCTTTGCAAACCGATTTCAAAAAGAAAGAGGCTCTCAATTCGGCTGTTTTTTTAATATGTATTGGTTACCTCAATACTCTTTCATTTGATAACCGTGAGCGTTTGACCACTATCTCGCCTAGTGGTAAGCGACGGTGAACACGCTAGGCCTAGAATATTCTGACTCTCAAGGGATGTGTGCTGCCGAAAAACTGTAAGGTTATGGCGGCAGATTTCCTAATTAATAGTGTTAAGCTACTTTTTGGTAACAAGGCAGGCGGAACATTGACATAATATGCTCCTGCCACCTGCAGACGGACGCCCCAGCTAGGATTTGAACCAGCGATATCTCACTTAGAAATCAAGTCTTCTATTCTTTACTTACGCCAATTGGGCTCTCAGAAATGTCATATGACTATTTGAAACCTTTTCAGGAACCAGTGCAACTGTTCCTTAGGCTTTACTGTCGTAACTACGCTATACCGACGCGGCACAGTCAACTTGAGGTATTTTACAAAGAATATGTAACTGATATCCTACTTAACGAAATTACCTAACTACCTACCTACGAAATTTCAAATGTATCATACATTTGAAAGTTCGTAGACTTTCGTCTGTAGACGAAGCAAGTGCATCTGATTTTAACATCGTGGAAAATATCGTTAGCGCGATACAGGATCTCATACATTGAGGCAATATTTACAAGGACCCACTCCAGCGCCATCTATACTCTGTTCGCCGAGAATGTCTGGGCGCTCTCTCTTGCACAATTGTATGAAAGTAAAAACCTACCTACAAAGTTTCAATTCTGTAGTCCTAAAAGTTCCGGGATAAAATGGCTGTGACATACAGACGGACAGACGGACAGACAGACAGACAGACAGACAGACAGACAGACATGACATTGACATGTTCCATTTTTTGCCATTCGGCTACGGACCGTGATTGGTAGGGGTGTGATAATTTTTTTCAAATGTTAGGTCGCGTTTATATTGCTACAAACTTTTAATTACACGGCTGCCCAATAAGGAGTGTAATGTTTTCAGAATTCATCTAATACTATAAGAATCTTTGTCCTGACATACTGACTGACTGACTGACAGACAGACAACGCACAGACTAAACCACGTCGTAGAGACTTAAAATTTGGAGGGTATTATATTAGTATTTATCTTAGTACGTAATGGTGTACTAAGAAAGGATTTTCCTAAATTCACTCCATTAGGGGATGAAATGGGGGTTCAATGTTTGTATGGAGAAACAATATTAGATAGTATTTTCTTTTCGAAACTTCACACAAGTGTTTCAGTAAAAAAATAAGTCAATATGTGTTTTAGGCTTTTTTGAAATTCCATTCTAAGAGGGTGAAATGGGGTAAGAAAGTCTGAAAATCAATATTGTTTCGGATTGCGCTGAAATTTGGCATGCAGATAGTTATTACGACGTTAGTTCCCTCTGAGAAAGGATTTTCCAAAATTCACCCCTGAAGGGGATGAAACGGGAGTTCAAAGTTTGTATGGAGAAACAACATAAGATAGTCTTTTCTATTCAAAACTTCGCACAAGTACTTCAGTAACGTTTCAGGCTTTTTCGAAATGCCACCCCTAAAAGGGTGAAGCAGGGTAAGAAAGTCTGAAAACAATATTGTTTCGGATAGCGTGCAGATTTGTTTTTCAATTAATTTGGCATGCCGATAGTTATTTTGACGTAAGTATCCGCTAAGAAAGGATTTTTCAAAATTCACTCTTTAAGGGGATGAAGCGGAAGTTCGAAGTTTGGATAGTCGTTTTATTCGACATTTCACACAAGTACTTCTGTAAATAAATAAGTAAATACGATTTTCAGGCAATGCCACCAAAAAGGGTGAAGTAAGGTAACAAAGTCTGAAAATTAATACTGTTTCGGATTGCGCTGAAATTTAGAATGCAGATAGTTGTTATGACGTAGGTATCCGCTTAGAAAGGATTTTATAAAAATTACCCCCGGATATAACTTATTATTTTGGTTTTTACAAAATAAAAGTTTTAAGTTAAATAAAATAAGTATTTAACGCGGGCGAAGCCGCGGGGCTCTTCTAGTGTATGTATGTACATTTCTTTATTCCACCATACCTTTTGAATGCTTGAAAAAATTTTGTTGTGTACCTACTTCATCCAAAACCTTCTAGATAAATATACTGAAATTACTGAATTTTCTGGTACTTATTACTAGTCCAGTATTATGTCAGAAAACCATACTTTGAACGCATTCCCGTTCATGTCTTTGTGGTAGTCTATCCTTTTCATTCCTTTTCATTTCATCCTTTTTCGATTCAAAGACTAATAACGATCCTTCAACAAGACCGTTTATACATTCTATGTGTGTGATAATTGGCCGTTTTTTTACCTGTTGGAGAACAATACATAATTATTGATTATTAGTACTGGTTACCTTACACAATTTTCTAAAATTCAATTCTTAGTCAACCAACAATAGGTAACAATGACAGATCTTTTCCCGGATCTAGGTATAAGGCCTCAGGTGCAAATAAATAGGTATGTAAAATATGACAATATAAAAATACAAGTATAATAAATATGATGTAAACCTCACCAGGTGGATTTTTGAAGCCGGCAGTAAGACCATTCAAAAATGTACCTCGCATTTTTCGCAACGACACGTCCGCACCGCACAACTGACAGATAAAACTGATATTTGCTCGCAGCGTGCATGCGTCCTATGTTCTTTATCTGCGACCAATGAGGTGCAGTCCCTGATTTCCCTATTAGACATTCTCGGCGAACAGAGTATAGAAGCTTTTATGTTGGTGAGATTAGATGAATGGATGGATGTTTGTTACTCTTTCACGTAAAAACGGCTGAATGGAATTGGATGAGATTTAGTACACATATACTTTATAACCTGAATTAACACATAAGATACATTTTGTCGCGGGTGATGTCGCGGCGCGCAACTAGTAAGACTAATAATAGTTGGCAATATTTTGTGCAGTCTCTTTTAGTACCCATTAAAAGTAATACCACCCTGCTACAAGAATAAAATTACATAGATATGAAATGAAGCATCAGCACAAGTCCCTGAAATTCATATTACCTTTGATAGTTTCTTAGTCATCAGCATGTAAGTACGGCTTATTGTAATATTCCGATTTGGTACAGTCAGGAAATTGTTGATCGATAGATGTGAGGGTACGATAAAGTTTATTTTATTAGTAAGGAGCTAGAGTAACCATGAAGGTAATGTACTCGTATATCTTTGTATGTCTTTTTCTAGTGGGATCCAGCCAGTCGTACCACCGTTCAACCGACTTCCAAAAAGGAGGTTTTTTTTCCGTTTGTTTTGTTCGACGACTACTACTCCGCCTATTGTTAACTGATTTTAAAGATTCTTAAGTATATCATCTCCAAATAAGTGGTCCTTTAAATTTTATCAGGATCTGATAAGTATTTCCAGAGATATGACGATAAACGTCTCAAATTTGCTACTGGAACTGTCTCGCATGGCATGGAAGTCGTTTGTTTTCAGTTGATGTCGGTCGTTCTTTAAATTGAAAATTTGCAGGTACGTAGGTATAGTAAGAATTGATAGATATACGTCTCAACTATAATAATATGGGATGTAAGGAAGCACAAATACCACCTCAATGCTCCCAGCCAACCTCACCTGCCCCTGGTGCATCCTGCTGACCAAAGAACGAGGCTCTGGCGACCGACAAATGGCGGTATAACCATTCAAAATTATGGCGTAGCTAAATACTACAGGCCGGTGACGGGCAGCAGCCTCATCGGTGCGAGAAGCTATGTCCTGCGATCGCCAACCAGCCTGCCCAACGTGGCGATTAGGGCATATTCCTCCCAAACATGGGAAGTCACACACAAAGCCAATAAACTGGGAAAAAAGAGCTGAAGATCGGGCTCAGTGGCGCATTTTGTGAGAGGCTTACGTCCAGCAGTGGACTGATACCGGCTGATGATGATGATGATGATGATAATAAAAATACATATTGTATTTCTTTTTACCCACGACGGAACTGAGACTGTATATGCGTTTGGGGTGAGAGGATGTTTGTTTGTTAGTTTGTGTGCAATCTATGTTGTCATTTTCTCCAAAACTACTAGTCCGATTTTCATGCAGTTTTCAGTTATGGGTTCGTGTTTGATTGGTGCATGTTTTTAAACAACTCACCAGGGGGCGCTGCAGTAAATATTTGTTTGTGCAAATCCATGTTGCCATTTTTCTCCAAAACTAGTTCGATTTTGTCTTTAAACGGTTCGTTATTAATCAGTGGTGGTTCTTAGATAGATGTTATTACGTTAATTTTCTAAAGGACATTGTCGTGGGTGTTTATTCAAAATTTTAATGTTGTTACTTGTTTAATTATTTAATTTTGCGTACATATTTACTCGGGCTAGCAGGACTATTTCACAATATTATTATAATAATATTATTGAGAAATTGTAACGCAAATTAAAACAATTGCCAATTTTGCTCCTTTGTTTATGTTGGACTCAAAGAAACTTTTCAAATTAAGAACTCAATAACGCTATAGCAATTCGAATTTCAATTGAAAGAAAGATAATAAAATTACTTTTTATTTTTAACGAATTTTTTAACCGACTTCACAAGATGAATACAATTACTTTTTATTTTTAACGTTTTTTCATCGCAAGTTTTAAACTGTGTGCAATATAGCAGAGTTTGAGTGCATGTCTAGAAATGGGGTAGTTTTGCAGCTTGCAAAACGAGTTGGACCCCATTTCTAGCTAGGCTAGCAACTAACATCATGTTGGAACCTTACCGTACATAGAAACGTGTACAGTAACGACATAACATTATAATAAGTGGAACTATGAGCACCGATGTTCTCTGCTACGAGGTATCGGCGACTTGTATGGAGTGACCAATCGATGACCTTACTTATCTCTGACAAGATTGACCACAAAAAGCAGAAGTATGGTAACGTATTAATTTGAATAAACATATCCATGCAAAGCTGGAAACATGGCGACCTCACACGCAAGTTTATTTAGTGCAGGCTTTACTGATTGTGTTCGGCAACTTTTACTGCACTCGCGTGATATGGGACGATTCCTCATGCTGCAGGCATAACAAGTAGGCACGGAGATATAAAGCCTGAATAAGAAGTTCGTTAGCTGTGCATGTTAACATGACTTTATAAATTAATGGTCTCCATAATGCTCACGGCTATTTAAATTAAGAACATAAACAAGTTAGCGATGAAGATTTTTATCAGTTAAGGTTGATAATTTAAAATGAAATGTCGTATTAAAACTAATATTCTGGTGAAAAACTTATGACTCGGTGCGCGCAAAGCATTTAATCTAGAACCATAGTATTTCTTTTCTTGTTTTCTGTGACGTAAGGTTGCTATTATGTGAATTTTGAAGAAAAGCCAAGCAAGCTGACAACTACACGGTTGCAACAAGTCACACCAACCAGGTTACGTGATTGTGTGGTTTGGTAACTGTGCGGATTTCTCACTTTAAAAAAGGTCGGTATTCAACGATATGTACTATCATAACATATCTTTTTACATAGACCTAGGCGCGATTTCACCATTGAAATGGCTTGATACTTTGATAGCCAATGCTTTGCTTTAGTATCGTTCTATAATACCGGCCTAAGAGCTATAATATTTCACAAGAATATTGAATATTGTAAATGTTCTAAATTTAAACAATGCAATTTCCAAAAAGTTCTGTTGATTGTAACTTTCCTATTTTAATAGAACTTTTCTTTATAATGCGTAAAAGCTAAACCTCGTTGAGTTTTCAGAGACAGTATCTAACTGAAATACGAATTTAACAGCTTTTAAAGTAAGATAATTGAGACTTAAGAGTTATCCTACATAAATAATATTAATAAATAATTATCTTAACCTACAGGTATAAAACAGAAGTTCTAAAATCTCGGTGAGTCAGATGGTATTGCTTGATAAGAAAAGGGCTCTTGGGATAGCTATTCTTTAACTTCTGCTTTGCTCTTCTAGTTTCTTGTTCCCTTAAGTAAATTCAGTAAAGTTCTTGCAATTCCAAAGCTAAAGTTTACAATAAATTGGAAGTTATAAAGTGAAATAGCCGTCAGAAAACAAAACAGTTTGTACTGAGTATAGAAATAAACATTCAATAAGATTTAACGCAAAATCAAGGTATATTTATAACAAAAGGTTAACCGCCAGAGAATCAATTTTAGTCAGTAAGCAATAATTTCGCTATCGGCTTACCGTTACACATCAAGACTTTAGTTGCCTTAAGATTTTCTTATCGGGATGAAAAAAGGCAGTTATAAAGCATACTTCTATGTATGTATATAGTGACTCTGATGGGTAAAGTGGAGAACAGCGTAATAAGGGAATGTTGTGGTGCCGGTAGAACATGTAGTGACAAAGATAGAGAAAGGGATGCTTAGATGGTGTGGACATCTAGAGAGGATGGATGAAGGAAGGTTGAAGAAACAGATTTATGAGACGAGTGTGAATGAGCCAGCCGGTAGAGGCCGACCTATGCGAACGTATTACGATCAGATCGAGATACAGATCGGAGACGTTTTAAAGAAAGACCAAGTCAAAAGTACCTATAACGGGCTAGCATGTATGAAAGCGCTCATGAAAGTGGAAGAAGCAAATGAAGTATGGCAGTGATTTGCGCAAAAAGGTGTGATTTTATGTATATCTTTGACCACAACCAGGCGATATAGTGGTCAAACGCTACCATCTGATCAGATCATCTGACAGATCTATTAAAAAAAAACAATAGGCGTAACCTGTTATGCCAAAATAAATTGGGAATAAAAATATGCGAATCAAAGGGATCTCCAAATCGAGTTGTGTGAAGGATCCTTCTACACGTGAGAAGGCAATGCCATGTCAACACGGGTCACTCAAGGTTAAAGTTTATCGGTCCCACTTAATATTGGCACCTGTTATTATGATTCAATTATCATATTTGCCGTTTTATGAGCGCTTTCATTTGATCTTCGTCTTACTTATAGACGATACATAAACTAATTAATACTCAAAGTAACAACATCTCGCTGAAAGAAATTGTCAAAAGAAATCGAAATTATTTTAGTTAAATTAATTCTAAGTTATGTTTATGAATAAAGCGCCCCGTCATTGAACATTTGCGATAGCTTTTTAATTTTTAGATGGATTTTTAAATTAAATTTGCGATTTTTGAATAAATCGAGAAATATGTAATGATATTTTTTAATATTAAACCTTTTAAAAATTCCTCGCGTTTTCTAATAATAAAGCGATACCGACAGACGGCGGGCTTAATTGAATTTGTATCCAACTACGGCAAATCCAAACGAGAGGTATGTAGGATTTTACCGATCAGAAAAAATCACGAACAGTCTAGGCATCGTTCTAGGGATCGAACTGCAAAGTTAAGTTTGTTTTGTCAAGTTTGTACGGAAGCCTCGGTGCGCGAGTCCAACTCGCACTTGGCCGGCGTCTTTTAAAGAAAACGCCTCATTCTCATTGCGTAACTAGATCGACTGAAGGTACGGCCACACCGCGGAGTCCTGCAATCTGCGGGCGCGATCTTAGTAATTTTCAATTGTTTTCTGATCGCGTTTGGTGTGAACCAGGCGGTACAAATACTACTGCTGATCGCCGCCTAGATCGCGGATGCAGGACGCTACGGTGTGTCCGTACCCTAAAAATATCACTATTATATAAAAGTACCAAGCCCAGGCTACATACATAAAAATACAAGGAATATTTTTGCGTGTGGTCCCGCCTGGGTGGCGAATGGCTCCACGATACATCGTACAAAAATGACATGTCATGTTTAATTATTGTATAATTACTGTATAATTATTCTATAATTACTGTAATCAGTGTTAATTGCACCTCGAGGGGACAGGTGACGTACGAAAAACAATGGAGTTTTGTTACTTGAATAATTGTTTAAACTGTCTCATTAAGGCACCGTACGTGGAGTCATAGAATAGGAGATGTGTGGAGAGGCATCGTTTTATATTCATAAAGTTTTAGATATAAATAATAGAACGTACTATAGTGTACAGTGCCGGATTAAGCAAGGGCGGGGCCCGTAGCAAATTCTTTCAAAGAGCCCTTGATCTACTATGGGTTCTTAAGAATAAAGTGGTAAAAAATCAATTCAATACTCAGTACGTTTATTTTACATTTATAGGTTACAAGTTTGTGGGTAATTAATAGTCTGGGTTTAAATATGCGGGGCCCCCTTCCGAGCGGGGCCCGTAGCAATTGCTACTCTTGCTACGTGGTTAAACCACTGATAGTGTAGTAGGTGTTATAGAACTCGACCGAAAAATTACACGATAAAGAATAGTTCTATGTCCAGTAGTGGGCAGATAGTATAGATAATGATAATACTACTGATGTGGTGTTTTTGTAAAACTTATTCAAATAAACTTGCCAAGTGCAAGTCGGACTCGCACTCGTAGGGTTCCGTGCCACAGTAGAGTATTCTATAACTATGATTTTCGAAACTACAAAAATAACTTTGTTTTTCATAGTGTTTGTATGAAAAACAAAGTTATACTTGCGGTCGCTATATCTCAACAACTGCTGACTGTATCTCGTTCAAACCTATTTTCGTTGAAAGTTTTTATTGAGATCTACAGAATATATTTTTCAAGATTTTTCGCTCCCTTACTTCAGAAGTTAGAGGGGAGGGGAGGGGGGGGGGGGGACACACACATTTTACCACTTTCGACGCGCCAATCTTTTAAATGATTGACTTTGAGAAAAAATGATTTTAGAAACCTCGATGTCATTTTTAAAGACCTATCCATAGACACCCCACACGTATAGGTTTGAAGAAAAAAATTTTTTTTTGTTCCAGTTCCATGTATGGGATGCCCCCCTTAAACTTTTATATTTTTTATTTTTGTTTAAAAATCGGAAAGCGGTTTACAGAATACATCTACTTACCTAGTTTCAATTCTGTAGTTTTAATAGTTTCGGAATAAAATGGCTGTGACATACGGACGGACAGACAGACAGACATGGTGAATCTATAAGGGTTCCGTTTTTTGCCATTCGGCTACGGAACCTTAAAAACGACGAAGTGCTTCGAGAAAAGGTAGTCCAATATGACGATTTTCCAAACATTTCAAAAAAAGTCTTATTCCTGTATAATATGTATTCTGATTTCAATTAATCAGAATCTAACACAGGTGGTACGATCATAATATTGTATTACCAAGGAGAAAATCTGCTGCCATAATGTTACGGTGTTATGGCAGCACTGTCTTCTAGGCCTAGCGTGTTCAGCAGCTTCGACCACATCATCGCTTACCACCAGGCGCGAGAGTGGCCAAACGCTAGAGCTATAAAATATTTAAAAAAAAAACAATGTCAGCTCTACGTTTCTACTCTATGTCCATAAGGATGGGGGTTTTAATTGCTGTTTTTTGTTTAAGCTCATTTATATGGCCGCTGTCTATTGCTTCATTTGTATGCCAGCTTGTGATCGCTGGTGAGGCGAAATTACTTGTTAACTAGAGGAATTGTTTGACGTGCAATGTATGGCAGGACGGAATTTGTTCGTGCAGCTATTTGTTTTGAAGCTATTTAGAGAATGAGGAGCGAGCTGATCTTACCTATTGTAACTGTTTCACAAGCTTCGTTTCATAACATAAAAAAATTCGCACAAACAACATTGATTTTCTATATAGCACAATTAATTCTCATTATCTTTACTTGTCAGCTAAAATGAGATAAATATTTTCTATATTATTATTGTACAGTTTCGGTTATTTTAAGCGTGAAGACTTTTTAACCTTGATAAGCAATTATTACAAGAATTGACTTTATGAAGTCGATGAACCCGCTACACCATCAAGAAAACGACCCGAAGGGGCATACGCTAAATATTCCAATAATATAACAATATTGCAATAACTAATTTACATGCAATGTACATAAAATCAAGATACAAACCAAACCAAGATAAAAACAACACGCAATTTACTGTAGGTACCTCATGGTGGTATTAAAATTCGTTTTTCGAACAAAATGCGTGTTAAGTGGACTTTACAGCGGTCGTACGCTTAACTATTATTTTACAAAAAAAATAAACGCACTAAATTATGGAACATTTTCAGTACTTATTTTAAAGTTATTCGTTAATGTTTTCACCGTAAAATAAGTTATTTTTCAAAAAAAATAAAACCGACTTCATATCCACAAACAGGCACTCAAAAGCGAAAAATAAATTACTTAAAATTATTATAAGCGCTACCCACTTATCTATTTGAAGTCGGTGCCAGCCAAGTCTAATAGGTAGTAGATAGATAAATCCCTACATGTGTCTACCTACTTACTAACCTACATGTACCTACTTACTACTACTACATGCATAGTATCTATCTACTATCCAATAGACTAAGCTGGCACCGACTTCAAATAGATAAGTGGGTAGCGCTTATAATAATTTTAAGTAATTTATTTTTCGCTTTTGAGTGCCTGTTTGTGGATATGAAGTCGGTTTTATTTTTTTTGAAAAATAACTTATTTTACCCTTTTTAGTGCAAAACAAGTTTTAATTAAATTACATGCATCTATAAAATTTTGTGTCTGGGCCGTTATACTCTGACGGATATATACATTGTAAACATTTCAAGTATGTACCTATTACGGTTAAGAAGATACAGATCTGTAAAGTGCGCACATATAGACACACGGACGGACAGACGGACGGACGGACGGATGAACGGACAACAGAGTCTCAGAAAGTGTTCATTTGGTACCCTTTGGGTTCGGAACCCTAAAAAAATTGACTTTAAATGCCGCGCTAAAGTGAAAATATTCACTAGTAATAATGATGTCATCAAGGTATCAAAGGACAATGTTCAAAATGGCCCTGTGCAATTAAAGCATCTGACACACACGATAATTAATTGTCTATTTTATTACAATAATTCCAAATACTTTTATAACACGGACTAGTTGTATTCCAAAATGAATATTAAAAAGTATTATTTGCGATTATTAACATTAATTGCCGCCATATGGCCAACAGAGTACTGAATCACTCTACTATGTTATAAGAGGCACTTCCCTATATTGTTGAAACCCAAATTATGAAAGCACTGTGTAGCCAACCTAACAACGGAAAGTATTATTTACGTAGTAACTATTATATAATCTGTGGTATTATGCTTATAAATTATTTTTTTGCAGTGTTGGTTGGTATAAAGTACGTTCATAATTCTGAGTTATTTAATAAAGTATGCAGTGTCGCGGGACGGAAATGGCCGCCATCTTCGCCAAACGTCATGTCATGTCAAAATATCTTAGGTATGTTTAAAAAAGTTTGCACCCTAACAAGACTTTGCCCGGTAGAACATTCCTGTGAAGACAAATTATTTATATTTATATATAATTATTAATATATAATTATTTATTGAGGGCCCGGTGGCGTAATTGGGAGAACAGTCGGCTTTGATGCCGTGGTACCGAGTTCAAACCGCCGTGCACCATTGAATTTTTCTATCGAAAAATATATGTGCGCTTCTCACAGTTGCCCTCCGGTGAAGGAAAACGTCGTTAAGAAACCAACAACCCCCGCATGGTGGTAGGACATATCTAGTGTCCGCCTGGCCAGCTATCACCCTCAAGTTAGAAAATCTGTCGCCAAACATCTAATGTGTTCAGGCAGCTATCCTTGAGAGCCAGTTCCCATTCCAGTCCACTTCTCTATCTTCGACCGCATCATCACTTAGCAACAGGTGAGATAGTGGTCAAACGCTAGCCTATTAGATATAAAAAAAATAAAAAATATTAATTATCCCCACCTTTATTTCTATCTCGCTCACAGTTACCGTAAGAATATCTGTCAAAAACCAAAATCAACGAGAAGAAAGATGTAAAAACATTATTCAAGGTCATATTTTTTAGTCTTCAAAAATATATGCAATAGCAACCTCCATTGTGTATAATCTTCTTGGGACTCTTCTACTAAAACCAGTATATTCTCCTATGTTTGAGGTAGTTATCTCCATATCTCTGGAGATACTTATCAGATCTCGATAAAATGAAAATGGGACCACCTCGGAAACGTATCCTACCTATTAAAAAAAGAATCATTTGAATCCGTTCACAATTGACGGAGAAATCGCGTAACATACACACAAAAAAAAAAAAAAAAAAAAAAACATACAGACGAATTGAGAACCTCCTCCTTTTTTGTGAAGTCGGTTAATGAGTAGGAAAAGAGATATTGTCGAAAAACTGTTTAAGGGCGCAATTTTTCCAATATGGCGGCGCAAGCGACAAATGACGAGTTACTACGAGGGGCAAAATAAAAATTCAGAAAGAGCACGTCGAAATCTATGAAATTACCAATTTTCAAAACTCCCAGAACAGAAAGCGTTCAATTGAACAAAATTCAGCACAAACAATATGTGTAACTATGAGGTCTCACCGTGCTCGCGAATGCATATTATGGCCATTCAAACCAACAATAAATACACTTTCTGACAATACATGGGCAGAAAAACGGTTGTAAAATGGTGTTTTTACTTCTTCTCCGGTAATATAGGACTATTACCGGAGAATAAGAAATAAAACACCATAGCTTATAAGTTATAAGCAAGCGGTCTACACAGATAAACTTTCATACTCCCTTTTTATAATACTTCACTATTTTCGGCACAGTACGTTATGTGTTTTCGGCCTATCGAAGCCATTTCTCGGAGGAGGGTCGCAGAATTTCTCTAGTTAAAAGTTAAAGGACACTACTTTCTTGTTTTTGGATTCCGGCACCCAATATTGTTAAACAAACTTCTGGGTCCGTCTTGTCTGGTGACTTGAAGTGCGTAATCATATTTGCTATTCATGTTTTAAGTTTAACTTTATGTGTGAAGGTTTCAAACATTTCCAATTTTTGTACTTATTTTTTTTTTGTGTGTGAAGCGTTCGTGCACGCAAAGCTTTGTAGAGCACCACCGGTGCAATTCTACGGCGGTCAACGCACCGTTCGAGATATATTTGAATCAGTGCAATTAACGTCGCTAGGGCTCATTACACGTTCGATACAGGCTAATTATACATCTATTGCGAGTAGAGCTTTAGAATATGTCGATGTATTACAGTAGCTTTGGGTGCTAATAGGATAATATAAGAATACAATATCAAACATCAACATTCTTTAATGTCGAAATAAAACGCTACTGCAGGCTAATTTTTAACCGACTTCACAAAAAAGGAGGAGGTTCTCAATTCGTCTGTATGTTTTTTTTTTTTTTGTGCATGTTACGCGATTTCTCCGTCAATTGTGAACGGATTCAAATGATTCTTTTTTTAATAGGTAGGATACGTTTCCGAGGTGGTCCCATTTTAATTTTATCGAGATCTGATAAGTATCTCCAGAGATATGGAGATAAATACCTCAAACATAGGAGTATGTACTGGTTTTAGTAGAAGAGTCCCAAAAAGATTATACACAATGGAGGTTGCTATTGCATATACTTTTGAAGACTTAAAAATATGACCTTGAATAATGTTATTACATCTTTCTTCTCGTTGATTTTGGTTTTTGACAGATATTCTTACGGTAACTGTAAGCGAGATAGAAATAAAGGTGGGGATAATTAATATTTTTAATTTTTTTTTATATCTTATAGGCTAGCGTTTGACCACTATCTCACCTGTTGCTAAGTGATAATGCGGTCGAAGATAGAGAAGTGGACTAGAATGGGAACTGGCTCTCAAGGATAGCTGCCTGAACACATTAGATGTTTGGCGACAGATTTTCTAACTTGAGGGTGGTAGCTGGCCAGGCGTACACTAGATATGTCCTACCACCATGTGGAGGTTGTTGGTTTCTTAACGATGTTTTCCTTCACCGGAGGGCAATTGTGAGAAGCGCACATATATTTTTCGATAGAAAAATTCATTGGTGCATGGCGGTTTGAACTCGGTACCACGGCATCAAAGCCGACTGTTCTCCCAATTACGCCACCGGGCTCTCAATAAATAATAATACATTAATAATTATAATAAATAATTATATATAAATATAAATAATTTGTCTTCACAGGAATGTTCTACCGGGCAAAGTCATGATAGGGTGCACAATTTTTTAAACATACCTAATATTTTTTGACAATGACATGACGTGTGGTGAAAATGGCGGCCATTTCAGTCCCGCGACACTGCATACATAATTAAATAACTCAGAATTATGAACGTACTTTGTACCAACCGACACTGCAAAAAATTATTATAAGCATAATACCACAGATTATATAATAGTTACTACGTAAATAATACTTTCCGTTGTTAGGTTGGCTACACAGTGCTTTCATAATTCGGGTTTCAAGAATATAGGGAAGTGCGTCTTATAGCGTAGTAGAGTGATTCAGTACTTTGTTGGCCATATGGCGGCAATTAATGTTAATAATTGCAAATAATACTTTTTTATATTCATTTTGGAATACAACTAGTCCGTGTTATAAAAGTATTTGGAATTATTGTAATAAAATAGACAATTAATTATCGTGTGTGTCAGATGCTTTAATGGCACAGGGCCATTTTGGACATTGTCCTTTGATACCTTGATGACATCATTATTACTAGTGAATATTTTCACTTTAGCGCGGCATTTAAAGTCAATTTTTTTAGGGTTCCGAACCCAAAGGGTACCAAATGAACACTTTCTGAGACTTTGTTTTCCGTTCGTCCGTCCGTCCGTCCGTCTGTCCGTGTGTCTTTACATATGAGCGCACTTTACAGATCTGTATCTTCTTAACCGTTATAGGTACATACTTGAAATTTTCAAAAAGTATATATCCGTCAGTGTATAACGGCCCAGACACGAAATTTAATAGATGCATGTAATTTAATTAAAACTTGTTTTGCACATAAAAGGGTAAAATAACTTATTTTTCAAAAAAAAAACCGACTTCATAACCACAAACAGGCACTCAAAAGCGAAAAATAAATTACTTAAAATTATTATAAGCGCTACCCACTTATCTATTTGAAGTCGGTGCCAGCCAAGTCTAATAGGTAGTAGATAGATAATACTATCGCTATCCTTTTTGTTTTCAAGAGCAGAGAGCATGCGCACTCTCTCTCTTTAAAAGGCCGGGCTACAAACAGCTGTTATGTTGTGTCCTCTTCTAGCGCATGGGATGGTTGGTAGGGACCTCTCAGTCGCACATATTCACTCGGAGCAAAAATCTTTTAAAATTCGGCAACCGGTATTCAGGATTGATTTTTCGCAGGCAACCCTATATCATCACCGTATTCGTAAAGAAATAAACTTTATTACAAGCTTTTATTTAACTTGCAATGTATGTATGTATGTATGTGTGTATGTCACTATGTATGTTCGGGTGGAATCTAGGAAGCTAAATTAGACCCACTTCCCGATGTCCGATTAGACTCAAATTTGTTTTACTTATGTATCTTTGGTGACAATACAATGATATGGTACCAAAGAGCTGGTCTGATGATGGAGACGGAAGGTGGCCACGGTATCTTTGTGATAAAACAACATAACCCCACCGAGTTTGGGCTTGATTGATTTGTCTTGAAGAGAACTTTACGTTTAGATGATATCCAGGGTCTGATGATGAAGCTGGAAGGTGGCCACGGCATCTCTGTGATAAATCAACATAACCCTACCGAGTTTGGGCTCGATTGATTCGTCTTGAAGATAATTTTTCACGTAGATGATATCCAGGGTCTGATGATGAAGCTGGAAGGTGGCCACGGCATATCTGTGATAAATCAACATAACCCTACCGAGTTTGAGCTCGATTGATTCGTCTTGAAGATAACTTTTCGCCTAGATGATATCCAGGGTCTGATGATGAAGCTGGAAAGTGTCCACTGCATCTCTGTGATAAATCAACGTAACTCTACCGAGTTTGGGCTCGATTGATTCGTCTTGAAGAGAATTTTACACCTAGATGATATTTAGCGACTGGTGATGAAGCTGGAAGGTGGCCACGGCATCTCTGTGATATAATAAAGTAACCCCAGTGAATTTGGGCTCAAATGATTCGTCTTGAGGAGCACTTTACACTTAAATGATAGCCAGGATCTGATCATGAAGCTGTAAGGTGGCCATGGCATTTCTCTTATAAAGCAACATAGCCCCACCGAGTCGATTGATTTGCCTTGAAGAGCACTTTACCCATAATCACATCAAATATCCGTGGAATATTTTAAAACATCATGCCTTCTCTTAAATACTTAGGTAGTAGGTAGGTAGTCGGTATCTATACCTACCTACTAAAAAGTTAAAAATAAATTATAAGTAATAAATATTTTTAAAAACAAGCTTTTATCTGGGACAATCAACTAAAATGTTAAAAATAAATTCTAGTAAGTATTTGGCGTGTAGGTACTTGCCTATATTTTTAAAAACTTGAGGCACTGAAGTATAGTAATTACCTAGCCTGAAAAACGGGTAGTGCCTCAAGCTTTTAAGAATATAGGTAAGTACTTACACGCCAAATACTTACTAGAATTTATTTTTAACATTTTAGTTGATTGTACCAGATAAAAGCTTGTTTTTAAAAATATTTTTCACTTATAATTTATTTTCATTTAAGTTTCATTCATTAATCAGACCGGTGCAAATTACTAGTATCGAGTTCATACCTGGCAACCCAAGGGTTGCGACAGGAAAAAAATAGGCAACCTAACTTTTTGATATACTATGGACTGCATACTTTCGATTGGTATAGAATTTATCTATTAACCAAACCGGTGAAATATATTTAAAAAAAAGATTAAAAATTAATTAAAAATATCCTGGACTGAAATTTGCTAGGCAACCCATATGCAACATATTTTTTGATATATTAAATTACATAAAAAATGTGTTTGATCCATTAACCAGCTCGGTGAAGGTCGTTGTACGGTTGTATGACGGGATCCTATCCTATAACGACATCAAGTGAAAGTAAATTGTAAAAAGTGAAAAATTCCGAATTGTTTCTTGTAACCCCTTTAATTTTCACTTTATTTTGATTTCAAAATATTAGTTTCATTGTGAAAATTTCATGTGTTTACGGTTCAAAAGATACAACCCCATGATAGATGGACGGATAGACAGCGGAGTCTCAGTAATAAGGTCTGATGCTTAATGCTCGGCATCTCCAGGAATCTGCAGAGTACTCTACTCCTCGCCAACTTATAGTAGAAATGACGAGTTTGGGTTCTTTGGAATTGTTTCACTGAACAGATTTTACATAGATCTGTCGGGGGTGATTTTAAATTTTGAATAAGTATTTACTACAATAAGCCGGAACTTAAGGTTATGGTAAGTATTTATATAAGTAGTCTTGTACATCATGTGTCTTTTTAACCGACTTCACAAAAGAGGAGGAGGTTCTCAATTCGTCTGTATGTTTTTTTTTGTATGTATGTTACGCTATTTCCCCATAAATTGTGAACGGATTCAAATGATTATTTTTTTAATAGGTAGGATACGTTTCCGAGGTGGTCCCATTTTAATTTTATCGATATCTGATTAGTATCTCCAGAGATATGGAGATAAATACCTCAAACATAGGAGAATGTACTGGTTTTAGTAGAAGAGTCCGAAGAAGATTATACACAATGGAGGTTGCTATTGCATATACTTTGAAGACTAAAAAATATGACCTAGAATAATGTTTTTAAATCTTTCTTCTCGTTGATTTTGGTTTTTGACAGATATTCGTACGGTAACTGTGAGCGAGATGGAAATAAAGGTGGGGATAATTTTTTTTTTTATTTTTTTTATATCTTATAGGCTAGCGTTTGACCACTATCTCACCTGTTGCTAAGTGATGATGCGGTCGAAGATAGAGAAGTGGACTAGAATGGGAACTGGGTCTCAAGGATAGCTGCCGGAACACATTAGATGTTAGGCGACTTGAGACTTGAGATTTTCTAACTTGAGGGTGGTAGCTGGCCAGGCGGACACTAGATATGTCCTACCACCATGCGGGGGTTGTTGGTTTCTTAACGATGTTTTCCTTCACCGGAGGGCCACTGTGAGAAGCGCACATATATTTTTCGATAGAAAAATTCATTGGTGCACGGCGGTTTGAACTCGGTACCACGGCATCAAAGCCAACCGTTCTCGTAATTACGCCACCGTGCCCTCAATAAATAATAATATATTAATAATTATACTAAATAATTATATATAAATATAAATAATTTGTCTTCACAGGAATGTTCTACCGGGCAAAGTCATGGTAGGGTGCACAATTTTTTAAACATAACTAATATTTTTTGACAATGACATGACGTGTGGTGAAGATGGCGGCCATTTCAGTCCCGCGACACTGCATACATAATTAAATAACTCAGAATTATGAACGTACTTTGTACCAACCGACACTGCAAAAAATTATTATAAGCATAATACCACAGATTATATAATAGTTACTACGTAAATAATACTTTCCGTTGTTAGGTTGGCTACACAGTGCTTTCATAATTCGGGTATCAACAATATGGGAAGTGCCTCTTATAACTTAGTAGAGTGATTCAGTACTCTGTTGGTCATATGGCGGCAATTAATGTTAATAATCGCAAATAATACTTTTTAATATTCATTTTGGAATACAACTAGTCCGTGTTATAAAAGTATTTGGAATTATTGTTATAAAATAGACAGTTAATTATCGTGTGTGTCAGATACTTTAATTGCACAGGGTCATTTGGGACATTGTCCTTTAATACCTTGATGACATCATTATTACTAGTGAATATTTTCACTTTAGCGCGGCATTTAAAGTCAAGTTTTTTAGGGTTCCGAACCCAAAGGGTACCTAATGAACCCTTTCTGAGACTTTGTTGTCCGTTCGTCCGTCCGTCCGTCCGTCCGTCCGTGTGTCTATATGTGCGCACTTTACAGATCTGTATCTTCTTAACCGTTATAGATACATACTTGAAATTTTCAAAAAGTATATATCCGTCCGTGTATAACGGCCCTGACACGAAAATTTATAGATGCATGTAATTTAATTAAAACTTGTTTTGCACTAAAAAGGGTAAAATAAGTTATTTAAAAAAAAAAAATCGACTTCATAACAGGCACTCAAAAGCGAAAATTAAATTACTTAAAATTATTATAAGCGCTACCCACTTATCTATTTGAAGTCGGTGCCAGCCAAGTCTATTGGATAGTAGATAGATACTATGTATGTAGTAGTTATAAGTAGGTACATGTAGGTTAGTAAGTAGGTAGATACATGTAGGTATTATCTATCTACTACCTATTAGACTTGGCTGGCACCGACTTCAAATAGATAAGTGGGTAGCGCTTATAATAATTTTAAGTAATTTATGTTTCGCTTTGGAGTGCCTGTTTGTGGTTATGAAGTCGGTTTTATTTTTTTTGAAAAATAACTTATTTATATTTGTACTTCTCAACCTGTAGTGTCTCACTGCCAGGCAAAAGTGGTTAGATCTTGCAACGGCCTTTCAAGAATCTCTCTCCGGGACTATTTTTCGAGACTATAAATAGTTCCGGAGAGAGATTTACAAAAGGATTCTTTCCCACCTTTGCATAGATATACATACATTATGTCTATCCATGCTGGTGGGCCACCAACTATATCGTCGATTCCTCCACATTGCCGATTCCATTCCATGAGACATCTGCCTCCCTAGACAAAATATAATTTCTGTTTACATTCACGCTAACGTAAGATCAAAATGTATGGAATGACATTTATTTTTCCGCAACAAAATTGTCATTCAGTCATTTTGAAGTTGCGTTAGCGTGAACGTAAACAGAAATAGGATTTTGTCTAGGCCCCCTGATAAATCTTTGTGAAAATATATTAACAAAAGTATAAATGGAATCTTAATATTTTATGTCAGTAGTGCTTTTCAACAGTGTTACATATCTAACCCGTTTTCTCGTAACATATAAAATTGTTACGTATTTCAGCGAGAAATTTATTAATGTGCGTTTCAGCATTGAAGACTATATTCTAAATTAATCTCATTACATTTTCTGTTAACTTAAGTTGTAATAACATGTAGTACCTACATTTTGACGCTGAGTTAGCGCGGCTGTTCCATATGAAAACCTAGCAAGAACCATTGAAAAATTACAGAACGAGCTCAACTTTCACGTGCTTGTTACAAATTATACATATAAGAGTCGCCTATACGTTATATATATAATTTTTTTTAAGATTACTCGCAATGTGGGTTGCACATTACTAGTATTCTTGTTAACCCCTCCAACTAAGCTAAAATACTTGTGTCTGGAGTAGGTTCACGTCAATAGTGCAATGGATGGGGTGGGTATCGAACTCACGACCTCTCGATCGCCAGTCCGACACCCTATCCTTTGGGCTATTGCCGCCTTATCTTGTTATTAATCTAAAACTATAAGAATCTTTATCCTGACATACTGACTGACTGACTGACTGACTGATAGACAACGCACAGCCTAAACCGCTAGCCGTAGAGACTTGAAATTTGGAGGGTATATTTGTCTTAGTACGTAAGGGTGTACTAAGAAAGGGTTTTCCAAAATTCACCCTTTTAGGGGATGAGATGGGGGTTCAAAGTTTGTATGGAGAAACAAGATTAGATAGTCTTTTCTATTCGAAACTTTACACAAGTGCTTCAGTAAAAAAATAAGTAAATACGTGTTTCAGGCTTTTTTGAAATTCTACCCCTAAGAGGGTGAAATGGGGTACCAAAGTCTGAAAATAAATATTGTTTCGGAGTGCGCTGAAATTTGGCATGCAGATAGTTATTACGACATTAGTTCCCTCTGAGAAATGATTTTCTAAAATTCACCCCACCCACCCGACCACCCAATTTAAGGGGATGAAATGGGAGTTCAAAGTTTGAACCGATTTGGCTTTTACTTCTTTGATGTTATTTATTATAGAAAGGATTTTACAAAATAAAAGTTTTACGTAAATAAAATAAGTCTTTAACGCGGGCGAAGCCGCGTGGCACTTCTAGTGTTCTTATAAAAAATAAACGAGGTAACGTCGCCAGCTTTTTGGTAACGTTACCTGCAAATAGTTCTGTTTTTATTTATAACTATTTTTTATTTACAACATTTATTTTTATCGGTAAAAATAGTTATTAGCATAATTTATTTTTAAGTTGTATTACGTACTATTTGTAAATATTTGATGTAAATAAAAATTATATTATTATTGTTTATATAAATATAACTCTAACCCATTAACCAATTAAGCTTTTTGAAAATCTATAATGACACATTTTATGAGGACAAGTGCTAGTCAGTCAGACAAATAATACTTAATTTTTTTATAAATGTTTTTGTTTGCTCTTCACATGTCCAATTGCAAAATATGTAATCTAGTGGAATTTTGATTTGCGATTCTCTTTATTATTAATGCCATTTGGAATCTAAAACCTGGTGAAAGTGTGTTTTAAAATCAAATACATAGTTGGAGCAGCATTTACTAACTGTACTACCTTTGAATATTATAAAACCTGCTAGAAGTTTGATTTTGGTATTATGTGTTACTTACTACACGTGGGTTTGTTGGTTTCCGATAACTTATTTTGGTTGTGGATAGCCGAACGCGTTTATGGTCTTCTATACATATTACCTAGTATATTATTCTATGCCTCGCTTTTTCCCGTCGTTAATGCAGGCTATTATGCGTAACGTACGACGAATTTCCTTCCAAATTTCGATACTATGCGACAAATACTTCATTAAATCAACGGGAGTTTCTCTTCAAAACCACAGTGAATTATAGCAGCCTTGCTAGCCAAAGAAATTTGAGCCAAGTGTTTAGAGTGTTAAATGCTAAATTGTTTTAGTGGTGTATAATAGAGAAATATATTATGTTATCGAGTTTAATGGCTGATAGCATAATATTCACCTAATGAGTTGGTGTTTTGCGCACAACTGCTTGGAGCAGGAAGTTAGATTGCATCTTGTGGCGGAACAAAAGTACATTAAGCTAGGTTTACTTTCCGTTATGAATGTTATTGCTATTTCGTTTTCGTATTTGCTTCTTCGTTCATATACAAATCGCCAGGGAATGGAATACCCTGCCTAAGTTTGTGTTTCGGGTTACGGTTAGTATTGGATGTGTATTGTAGTAGTGATTGGTAAAAAAGAGCCACGCGCTGAAGATCGAGCTCAGTGGCGAATCTTAGCAGAGGCCTGATGTCTAGCAGTGAACTTATACAGGCTGATATTAATGATGATTACAATATGGGACTCTTCATTTCGCGAGTGATGGATAAGTGCGGTCCATCATCGATCGCATCATTTAACATCAGGTGAGATCTTCGAGCATTTACCAAAGGAGATGTTAACGCTAGGCGTACCCCTCTGCTGGCCATATAGCCATTTTTGGCCATATGAACGTGCGTAATTACGCTGTATTTTTGTTTTGTTTGTTTGTACTGTGTGCGTGTTTCAAGCTAGTGTGCGGGATCGTTAAAGTGAGTGATTTGTGTGTGTGCAATGCGTGTTTACCTCGTTCCCCGTAAGTATCGGCAGAAAAAAATGTTTGCGGATTACAACGTTAACATCTCTATTGGTAAATGCTCGAAGGGTGAGATAGTTATTAAGTGTTACCCACATCTGTATAAAAAAGAAATCATTATGGTATCTATAATTGCTAGATGATAGATAACAGACGTGGTCTAAAAATACTAACTAGATATATTTCAAGTCTTACACTCTATTATTTTACTTATTTTATGATATCGCTAACTGAACAAGCACGTCGCTCGCCTGATGGTAAGCGATCACGTCTACCTATTACAGATCCAGGAGCATGCAACATTTTGGATAGATAGAATTATGCACTATAGGCCTGTTATCTTGAGACCTAAACTGTTTTGTCCACACAACTTTTTCATTCGATAAACTTCAAGGTATAGGTGTGTTATTCAGTTTTAAAGATTTATAAAATTCTTTTTTGTTCTTAAGAGGTTTATTCGGAATTGGTTCCAGTTAAAACACCTCAAACTGAACTACTGTACTGAAAATGACTAGCGCAGCATTTGAAGTAAGTAAGTAGGTTTGCTTTGTTTTTAAACGAACTTAAATTATCTTACGCATGGTCTGATCATTGTCGTCTTTCATTATGTGCCGGTAAGTGTGTGCGAGTCTAGAGAAACAGCACAACGTCACAGAATAATGAATAGTTGACAACGTTAAAAAATATGCCATTTTATGTTCACACCAAAAGCCCACTGAAAGGCTTCAGTAAGGTCCACAATTAACTGAGGGACTTGAACTGAACTTGAATTTGACTTTGACTCGATACTACTTAAATCTATGAAAACTTGAATTTATTCTAATACCTTGATACTGGCTAAATACACTACTTAATCCTGTGTGGAGCCATAATAAAACTACAAAAAAAAACAATGGGTTGCACTCCAGGAGTGCCGGCAGAAGTGAAAACTTGAACACGTCATTTTTGAATATTTTAGAATGACACTTCGCGCAAGCGCCCTGCGCTCCGTCTTACGAATTTTCGTCTTACGATCAAGACACGTGACCCTGACGCGCATTTAACATTTTTTACCCATCCCAATAAAAGTGCACAACGCCGCTAAAAAGTTTTCACTTTAAAGTCGGCTTTTCACTATGGGATATAATGTAAATTACATCTTGAGCTATATATTAAATCCCGCGATTGCTGTTCACACTGTAAGATATTTATAGTTCAGCTTTGTTTGTCTATAGTTTCATTGAAACACTGGCTAAATACACTAATTGTGTGGAGCCATAATAAAAATAAAAAACTGAGGGCGAGGCAGGGGGAGGCGCGGTGTCCGGGGACGTGAGGTAAAATATAAACCATCAAATATCACTCAGTCAGTCGAAAAAATATTCATAGCTTGGGATGTAATATATATTAAAGCATAGTGTAAACGGTCTCATACAAAATGTATGACAAGCGATAAAATTTTATATCTCAAGATATAATATACATTATATTATGTTCCAAAGTGAAAAGCCGGCCTAACAGTTTCTAAACGAGCTATCAGGGACCGTGAAACAGGCTTTAAATGTTACTAACAAGAAGACAAAATACCTACTAAAACTGTCTTTCATACAATTTCCTTTAGCTAGGTACCATTACGTAAATAAGTTCAAGGTAAATAGAACAGTATTTTATTTTGTGAGAACATAAATCAGAGGCGCTGAACAAAAGTGTGGCAATATTTCTCCCGGCACCGAATGGCACATTAAAATGTCAAAATGTGAGGACTTTGTGACGTCATTAAATGCTTGTCTACGTGAGTCATTAAAGGTACATATCTGAATGGTACGTACCTTAAAACGTCTTGCCATATATCTGCATACTCACTAGATTAGCGTTTTTTTTTACTTTTAATAGGTTTTCATAGATTTTTTTAATTATCCATCGCACCAGACCAGACCAATGAAAATACAGCTTCAGATTCAGTTTGCCTGGAAGAAGAAGACGACAGAGAGACAAAACACTGAATATTTTTCACCTTCAGTCCTTATCAAATATATACAGTTTTTATAATGCTTTTATTAGCTTCGCTGTAGGCTTCGCTTGTTTCGGTGTATATGGAACGAAATTTTTGAACGTGATTTTATGCGAAATAAAACTTCGTTTATAATATGTAATTTGGATGACAATACTATAAATTGGTATCTTGGAGCTGGTTTGATGATGGTGCCAGAAGGTATATAGTGAAACTCTTCAGTGGCTACTAGTAAACCCATCGATTTTGGGTGCATTTAGAATGATCTGAAGATGGAGCCCGGCGTCTACTTTTTAGTTCCAGCGTGTTTATTAGTTTTTTAAAACTATAACTTATTTCTCTATATTCGTTATATATCCTTTTTTAACGAATATTTACACTCTAAAAATAAACCTGCAAAATTTCAACTTTTAGGAGACTTTTATGAGATCATAATTATGCCAGCTGCCAGTCAAATGGTATTTTGCTATGATCTAGTTTAATCTCAGGCTCACTGTTTTCGTATTTCACTATTTAACAGATTAGTTGCACCCCGCGACCTCGCCCGCTTTACAAGTATCCTATTTCCTATTCCCTGGCTATCTACTCTTTTTTTTATTTTCAAAGTTTCAGCCAAATCGGTCGAGCTATTAAATCGTTAAAAAGAAAGAGACCGCTAGAGTAACTTTCGTTTTTATAATATCAGAAGTCGCATGGATTATAAAATATAATAATCTTTACATAGTATTAAACAAAGTCGCCCCGCTGTCTGTACGCTTAGATCTTACTTAACTAAAATTAAACTACGCAACGGATTTAATGCAGTTTTCAGCAATAGAAAGAGTTATTCAAGAGAAAGGTTTATAACCAGGATAAACGCGGGTAAAGCCGCGGGGTGCAGCTGGTAATATATATTCTTGATTTCTTGAAAAAATCACAATTAGTAAGCACTGCTGATTGGTTACGATAAAACGATTGTTGCCAGTCACAGTAAAAATTCCTCATGAGAGTATCTGATGTAATGATGCATGTGTCATTGGTTTCTAACAATGGCTCTCGAGCGAGAGCGAAGATAATTTAGTAAACTCGCTCGATTTACCAACAGCGTGGGTGTTTGCGTAAATTACTCCAATGTTCTGAATTAATCAAGACTTTCTAGAATGGTAGATGTAATTGGTGATTGGGAAATAAATTATGTGACTGTAAATAGCAGATAGGAACTGTCATTGGCTGATATGTAGGATATGCTGTTGCATGAAATGCTTGTGAAGGAAAAGAAATATGTGTACTTATAAGCATGTAGTATAACAATATCTGTAGTATACAAAATGTATCCCTATTTTTGCAGTAGTCATTTGTTTCTGCTATTTCAGTTGAGGTTTTTATTGGATAATTAATAAGTTTCTCCTCCTTTTTTGCTAGCAGCGTCCAAAAACATATTTTTTTAAATGTGAAATTGAAAGGATAGTGAAGCAAACAGTTGAATCTTTTGGCTAAATGAGATTGAATTATTTATATCTTATAGGCTAGCGTTTGACCACTATCTCACCTGTTGGTAAATTATGATGCGGTCAAAGATGCTAAGCACGCTAGGCCCAGAATGAGAACTGGCTCACAAGGATAGCTGTCGGAATACATTTAGATGTTTTGGCAATAAATTTCCCTTCACCGGAGGGCCACTGTGAAAAACGCACATACATTTTTCGATAGAAAAATCCATTGGTGCACGGCGGGGATTGAACACGGTACGTCTGGCATCAAAGCCGACCGTTCTCCCGATTACGCCACCGGGCCCTCATTTTAAATTATTAATATCTCTGAAAATCCGTGGGTATAAAGGCTTCGTTACAGAAGTTAATGATATCTATGTTATTATAATAACCAGTTCGGCGAACAATAAAATTGCCCTTTGAATTTTGTGTTTTCAGTGAGATTATCTCAAAGTCATGCCCACGGAAGTGTTCTAACCTTGAACCTATTATAGGAACAATTTGGAAAGATGCGATTATCTCAAACCAAAACCCAGTAAAGGCCATTACAAAATTTTACATGACGATCATTTAAACGTATTTATTGTCAAATATAATTTTAAATTTTAACAGAACTACTTACTATTAATAGAATTGTAATACATTAGCCAGTAAAGCACAAACTAACCTACAAAAAGATAATTTGAATGATATTTTGTATAATTGCTGTTGAAAATTCGCATTATTTTATCCATTGAATTCTAGCAAATTTTTTGAAGGATGGGTACAACAAGGCGCGCGATTTCGCGTTTGCTTCCACTACTGACTGCTTTTATGAAGTCTCAAGGTAAAAATCTTCCGCCAACACCTTACGGGATTTCGGCAGCACATATCTTAAGACTATTCTAGGCCTAGCGTATTCACCATCCTTGTCTACATCTATTGTTTACGACCGACAACACAGTGGTCAAACGCTAGCTTGTCAGATATAAAAAGTCTCGCTGAAAATTGGTCCTTACTAGCTTTTAGTTTGGTATGGCCGAATGGACTCGGGACACTTCCGCCTTTGGGCGACACCTGCACTGTTTCAAACTAAAGCTGATCAAAGACAAAGGAATCCCATAAACTCACAGCCACTTGATGGTTTAACTTAACCCTAATTTACACGTCTCCCGCTGACACTTTGTAGATACTTGAATATCTCTTAAACTTAAACGATTTTGGTTCTTTGTAGTGTTTGATGGATTTTTTCTTTGTAGCTAGTTATTTACTACTATTGATTTGTGCATCTTGCAGAGCTCATCTGTGATCTGGCGGGAACTTTAAAATCTGCGTGTTATCTCTACTGTATTCGTGAACTTTGTGTTCTACGTATTTTTTTGTTATAAGATAGCATATGTGTATTGTAAGTTACATTAATGGTGACCAAAAATATAATCAAAGCTTTCTTATCAGAATCTATGATTTTACTGGGGGCATGGATGCAATGGTAATAGATTAAACTGTAACTTCGACTTAACTTAAACATGACTTTACGACTTGGCTTTGCGAAAATATAAAAAATCCAAGAGCGCGGCTAAATACTCGCATAGTTTAGAACTATAATTAACCTTTCCAAAATTCTATTTCATATTTTCACAAAAATAATAATATGCAGTCAGAATATTTTTTGTCTAATAAAAGCCAAAAGAAATAGGTTGTAATTAAATTGTAGCTGCTCATGGTTTTTACGCTTATATCTACAACGACAGTTTAATTTACAAATGTCTTACAAAGCTATATTTTTTACACGCATAGTAGATTTCAAACGGATAAACTGATTTTTAAATAAAGTTTTTTTTGTTTGACAGATGACATAATCGTGAGTGTTCTTAGCTTTGATTCTTGAAAATTTGCTAATCACGCTAATCCGTTTTTTTAGACTTTATGAGCTCTTTTCGAGTTGATGACGCTTTGACAGTTATTTTCACAGGTCTGATCAATGATAAATTTGCTATCCTTCTACTTCAATGATATTGTACGAACATTGATCTGATACCCTACGCCTCACTATTTTACAGCAGAGATGTCATTGGGTGCATACGAAGGGTTTTAATGAACAAATTATACATAGATCAGATGAGGGTGGTTTTTAAGCATAAGAATTTTATTACAAAGAATTTTTTAAAGATGTTTCTGGGGGCACTGTAGTGCCCCCGCAAAGACAAGCCAAGTGAAGCGCAAAGGCACTACCTACATCTTCTCGAAGCGCTTCGTCGTTTTTCTGTACTGTCATAACTTGGGTTTGGATTGAATGAATGATTTATTTATTATTTTTTTGCATGATTTATTTAGAGCAAAACTTACGACTAATAACAATACATATCTAATAATGGTCAATCCACATATTTTGACTAAGGTGTTAGAGCTTGTGAAATAAGAGCTGTAGCCGTGAGGGCGTGTAGAGTTAGAAGCTTGGCTCTACATTAAATGTGATAACTTTTTAACAGTGCGAGCCGCATGGTCTCGTCTTGGCAGCATTTTACATGTAAATGTTTTTGGTGGGATCTATTTTACGCGAGATAGTTTTTACACTGCAATTCGATGGCTACAAGCAATCAACAGTCTAATAACTGTCGAGAGCAAACTCCTGCTAGGCTATTCTGTAAGCTATCTCGGAAGCGGAATCCGCGGTGAGATTTGAATTTCGTACTACGAAATTCAACCGTATTACGAACGCGATACGATTGAATTTCGTAGTACGAAATTCGAATCTCACCGCGGATTCCGCTGTCGAGATAGCTTACAGAATAGCCTAGCAGAAGCCAATAGCAAATAAGGAAACGTTTTAATAACATGTTTCGCTTCGGGTCCGATGAGAGCTTAATAACTTAATTCGATGGTAAATGCCTACATCATGACTTAGGTGCTACGCATTAATTGCGCGCTCATGAAATATCGGTGGAAGTAATAACGAGCAAAAAGGTTTTTATGAGCGTAATTTCTGGATGGTTCTTTGTGCCTAGACCGCCATTAATACGTACCTATCATGTTTCTAATGTCTTGTTACCTGTATTCATTGATTTACTTACTGCTTTTTATGAATCACAATTCACACGTTCGGGTCAAAATTATTCCAAATCGCCATTACAAAATGAGCTTTCAAAAAAATAAACATGTTTTATGAGTGCAAAATTACAGCTCATTAGAACTTACCTGCAAAAATAAAATATATAAAAAACTACCTTCAAGCCCTCCAATTCAGACACAAAATAAAAACCCTCAGCGAACTACAGGGCTTCCACTACTAACCAGAATATAAAATCCACTATAAAAAAGATCCTCATAAACCTAAAACTGCTGACCTTATACTGAGGGTAGAAACTGCAGCGTAAAGGTACAGGTATCGACAGAGACGTACTTGTAACTGATTTAAACAAAAGAATGTTCTTTAGGTACAACATCAAAAACTATTCATTTTTAACCCCCCACACAAAGAGAGGGGGAGGTATATTATAAGTTTGACAAGTGTATATGTGTGTCTGTCTGTGGCATCGTAGCTACCAAACGGATAAACCGATATTGATTTAGTTTTTTCTGTTTAATAGGTAACTTAATCAAGAGTATTCTTAGCTTTAACTCAAGAATATCCGTAAGGCCGTCTTAAGACTATGACCTGATGAGGCTATCCACATAAATTAGAATAGATAGTCAGAGCAATTTTCATAGGACTGATCAATTTGAAATTCGGTATCCTCTTGTACCATCGATGTATATGTACTGTACGTAGTACATATGCATCGATGTCTAGTACCTATATTTTTTTGATGTATATACTTTTACGTACGCAACGGATTTCAATGCAGTTTTCAGCAATAGATCTCTATCTATTGCTGAAAACTGCAATAAAATCCTTGAATCACTCTTGATTCAAGAGGAAGGTTTAACCAGGATTAAACGCGGGTAGAGCCGCGGGGGGTTGAGAACCGCTGACGTAAATATTGCTGTTGGAATAGATTTGGCCCAGCATATTGCTGGAACTCCGAGGAATCCCAGCACAGATTTATAGCCCAACCCTAAAGAGACGTACAGATTCAGTGCATAATATTTATTATGTACGCACTATATTATTATAACATAATCTTCTGGATCTTGTTCTATCTAGTTAAGTAAAGTTTTTAAACTAATTATAGGTTGTTCTGTAAGAGCAGGAAAGTTTGCACATATCCCGAAGATTTTGTGGATCTTACTTAAATACTTAGTATTTATGTATTCACTGCACCTCTACGTGAATACGTAGAATATGCTAAGATAATGTTAGAACTAAATATACATGAACCCTGAGAAGGCGAAGCAGAATATAAACTAATAACTATTAGCTTAAAGTATTACTCTGTTAAAACATTATGAAAAATATATTACACGTAGAAAAATCCTCTTAATAATCTAAAACAACTGTAATTAAAATACATATATATTTTTTTAAAGTAGAATTAATTTATTACAAATAATATTACAGAAGAATATGTTTTGTCTCGTTGTTTTAGATGACTTAGAAAAAGTATGTTTCTTGCCGTAGAAGATAAATTAAACAAAACATTAGATGACATAGATGTTGTTATATGGCGTTGAATGTGGGTAAGGTAGCAGTAAACTACATAGTTTAATCTAGTTATGTACTAACTGCCTAGATAACATATTAAGCTTTACTCGATTTTTTGCAACCTATCACTGTTGGGCAAAGGTCTACGAGTAAATACAAATCAATCTGCAACACAAAATCACGGTAATATTATTATAACAACAAGAAACGCCTCACGATCACGAAATCACGAAATTTGACAGTTGATTATTGAATGAACAAAATGATGGGGACGCAGCTATGCAGGCTGTATAGCTCCATCTCTGTCATTTTTTTTAATCCCTATCAAACTTCATGATAAAAGCCCGCAGGTCTGTTTCAGTCAAGTCTTTAACATTGACGTGGCGTTCAAATACTAAAGTATTCTAGTACCTACCTACTAGAAGATTTTAAGACCATTTTAATAGAATTTTAATCTTCGTACCATTTTAGCACAGTAAGCTGCGCATATGAGCGATAAAACATTAACCAAAACGAATTAAAGACTTACTACTACTTAACTTACTACTTAACTAAAGACTAAAGGCAAGATTCAAAGCGTTTTTAAAAAGCACTTTTCAAGTTTGGTCTTCTACTATCAGACACAAAGAAAAACACCTCAATTATTATTTAATTTGGCCCGTATCTAAAACCGACCCTGGTTTTCACCATGTAATCTAAAGGAAATTTCAACATAAAGTAAACTATATGAGTGGAGAAGCAGTAACACCTAGTAATGGTTAGTGTAAGAGAAGACTTACAAGTTATAGACTGGTAGGACATGCGAATGGGAGAGTTTAGAGTCTAACGTAAAAACAAGCCAGTAGTGTCAATGACGTTAGGTGTAATTTTTCGGAGTAAAACTACTAAGTCTGTAGTGGTAGAGTTTTTGAAGTGAATTGTAGTTTTCTAATATTTCTAATACGTTCCCGATGAATGATATTTTATAGATAAGTAGCAACTTTTATATCAACAAATTATCTACCAATTTTTCGATATTTAGTTGGGGTACTTATTGTCACCCACGGCATAGTCATGTTACCTACCCGCGTCCATCCCCAGGTGTTAGTGCTAAATGGATGACCACAAGTGCTTGGCTTCAGCCTTATCACCCATTAAACAAAAAGTATGTTGCCAATGGGTTTTTGTTAAGTTCCCATATTTTCAGCATAATAATCGGTGTCAGCTACTTTGTCGAAAGGATTGGGATATAAGCATTATGTGGATTGCACTAAAGTCAGTATATTATACATAAAATTAGGTGAAATAGCGTCTAAGAGCTTGTCAAATCGTAATTAAAAACAAATATTGGCACATTAAAAAATTATGTAAGTCAGCCAAAGAGCTAAATTACCGTAAGATATTTTTGCCTACACGTATTATAGAATATTTAATCACTTCGGCGACCAGGTAAAATGGAGAGAACGAGAATTCGTTAAACCCAGCTATTCCAATCGATTTGATAAATACTATTGTGCTAGTACGAAATACATTCTCACTCTCCTAAAACTCAATTAGGTACATAAAACTTTTTTATTGATTTAGGTAAACCAAGCAATGCGTTCTATGCACAGACTAAGTTTTCTTTGACGTAGTGAATCTTAGGTCTGTAGTTCTATGTACTTAACTGAACTATCAAACTTCCTTTGGCTCTAGGACTCAGTTTATTATAAAATTGAATAATGAATAGAGTCCTACAGTTAAGAATATACTCTCTATCATACTCAAAGAAATAAACGGCACCGTTTAGCATCGTTTAACCTGACAAGTAGTACTTTTGTGCCAACCACGACAAATTACTGTATTTTTTATATCTTATAGGCTAGCGTTTGACCTCTATCTCAGTTGGTGGTAAGCGATGATTATGGTTGAAGGTGGTTAACACGCTAGGCCGCGATCTTATACCCTTATCTGGGTATGAGGTTGCTGACGCTAAACCTAGGAATACTCTCAAGGGTTATTAGTGTTTCTGTGCTGCCAGAACACCGAAAAGTTATGGCGGCAGATTTTCTTCTTAATTGCGATAAGCTACTTTTTGGTAGCAAGTTATAGGTGGAACAGCGATATAATATATATGTTCCTACCGCTATTGGACTTTTGCGCGCCCGGTGGCGTAGTCGGGAGAACGGTCGGTTTTGATGCCAGAAGTACCGAGTTTAAACTCCGCCGTGCACCAATGGATTTTTCTATCGAAAAATTTATGTGCGCTTTTCACATTGGCCCTCCGGTGAAGGAAAAACATCGTTAAGAAACCAACAACCCCCCGTAGGACACTATCTAGTGTCCGCCTGGCCAGCTACCAATCTCAAGTTAGAAAATCTGTCGCCAAACATCTAATGTACTCCGGCAGCTATCCTTGAGAGCCAGTTCCTATTCTAGGCCTAGCGTGCTTTGATAAGCACGCTAGGCCTAGAATAGGAAGGCGATGTCCACTAAAATCCATTGAAAAGATCCATCTGGAAGAACTCTTCGACCGCATCATTACTTACCAACAGGCGAGATAGTGGTCAAACGCTAGCCTATAATAGTGCTAGGATCCTGTGTAGACTGTGTGATCTTTTCCAAGTACATATATCAAGTAATACTTTGTATTCTAGTAATGAAGATAACGTTTAAAGATTTTGAATATTTTTTCGTTTATTCAACTTGAAAACTGGACAAAGTAGTTATTGATTAATTTTTGTATTAGGTATTTGTAATTTTTGTGGTAGGACTTATTACTGCTAATCCGCCTGGGGCGGTACCAACACTTTGCCAATTAATTTTTAGCCGTGAAATAGAACAGTTTTTCGGTTGAAATGGCAAGGTGTTCAGTGAAATTACAGGGCATGTGAGACTCCACATCTTTATGTCTCAAGGTAACAGGCGCAGTGCAGTGACATGCAAAATTACAGATACAGCGGCATGCAAAATTCTGGATTGCCAGAATTTTGCATGCCGCTGTATCTGTAATAGGTAGACGTCATCGCTTACCATCAGGCGAGCGTCGTGATTGTCCTGTTACCTTATATCATAAAAAAATCTAATGAAAAATATACTTAGAAGGCCTACAGAAAACTTTAAATCGAAACCAAAACATAGTTTATTACTATAACTTATTCCCTTATTCCGAAACATCTTCAGTGGTAAGTACGCCCGCAATAGGCGCGACCCATTTCGGCATACATTAGTCCAATTTAGATTAACACGGAAACGGAAACTATCAATCATCTGGCGACATTTGCAATATAGATGTAGCGGCTGCTTGCGTAATATATTCGTATAGCCAACTGAAGTCGGAATATGCCTGGCTTATGCGTAACAAAGATTAACTGAATATGACTGTTAATTGAAATAGATATATTTTGGCATATTTGTCACATAACCTGTCTCTTATCTTATCTCTTATATTATCATCATATTCAGCTCTTCGTTTTGAACTCCTATGAACAAGCCGGCTTGCATATGCTATCACTCCACGTAAACTGAAACGTTTCGTGCCAACGACAATTATCTAACAAATAAAATAAACTAAAAAAAAACTGAAAACTTTTTTAACCGACTTCACAAAAAAGGAGGAGGTTCTCAATTCGTCGGAACCGTTTTTTTAAAAATATTTTTTATGTATGTTCACCGATTACTAGAAGATGCCTGAACCGATTTGGAAAATTCTTTTTTTGTTTCAAAGGGTACCCTTCTCAGGAGGTCCGATTTAAATTTTAACGATCGGTCGATTAAATCGGCCAAAGCGTTTTTAATATATCTACATTTGTATTACGACGTATTCACTTATCTCGACGACTCACTACTAACTACTTTGGCACAGATTATGTAATAGTTACTACATCTACTGGATACTTTGACTAGCGCGACGTTTGAAGTCGGTTTTTTAGTTTTTAAACGATATTAAACTATTAAACACAAGCATATGTAATGAATAGTATTCAATGATAATACATAAATGGATACATGTTAGCCCAAATTCGACTCTCCTGCCATTTGCCAATACGGAGTTTCAGTCCCTAAAGCCCGACTTCATCATCAGGTCAGCTTGATGGTACTATATTATTGCACTGTCACAGGATGTCACTGACGATACGCAACTATACCAAATTTGAGTCCAATCGAACGTCACGAAGTAGTTTTAATTTAACTTCCAAGATTTGACACAAACTAACAAGCGGAAGGCAGTTTAAAAAATAATTTCAATTTCAAATATTTGACACCTCACTTCGTTTACTTGTTTTTTCCTTGTTTTATTGTTTTAGTTAGTATTTTTTATGCGTATGTCAAATAAATGATTTTCCTTATTTCTTTACTGATTTTGACTTTGATTTTGACTTATTTGCAAAGATTAACAAAGGTACAGTTATACAATCAGCGAATCAGTTAGTAAATAATATTTTTATAATATTTTCCAAACAAATCTTTATATTTTGTATCACAATTTTTCTCCACAACTAAAATTACATACTTATATTAAATACTATTTGAAGCACATGAATTTGTATGCGTAAAACTAAATCATTAGTATCTAGACAGTTTGGGAAAAATACAATCTTAAAAAAATGTTTCTATCACAGTTTTTCTCTACAGCTTAAATTATATTATTTCCCACACTGTCTGGATACTAATAATGTTGTTTTTCACATGCAAAGTCACGTGATTCACACTAGTATAGTATAATAGGACGTAGAATTAAATGTTGTAGGTGTAAGGCATGGATGTAGGCTGTGCTGATGAAATATGACTCCGTATTGTAGGCTTAGGCGTGAAATTTTGCGCAGCGTAGATTCATTAATTTTAGTTTTCAGAGAGGATTACCAAATGACATGACATTGTATCATAAAAAATAAGGCATATTTTATATTGTTTTGTAGAATGGTAGGATTTCTGTTAAAATATATTTTTCAGTTTAGGTGGTAGTAGCTATTTAAATAACGGGTCATGGGAAAATCAACGTTTAGTAGATAAGTTCGAGTTTAAAGCTAAATTCTAAATTCTATAGTTGAAGTTGAAGTAGTTGAAGTTCTATAGTTAAAAACTATTAATTAAATCTTATCAAAGGACATTGTTTTCTCCCATACATTGTAGGGCCCTGGAACCAAAGGCATCGAAAAATTATGTGTAGAATTGTCGATCATTATAAAATTCCTTTACGATGTTATTTTTATACCGGAATAGCAGCAGAATAGTTATATTCTTAGACATGACTTGACGTTTGGAAAATAATAGCGGCGTTTATTGTATAAGTCGCGAATAATAATATTAATTTTGGCATGCACATAGTCCGTTTTAAAAGTATTTGAAAATAATGTTACAAAATAGACAATTAATTATCGTGTATGTCAGATGTTTTTATTGCACAGGGCAATTCTGGACAAACATAGCAAAACCAGTGAGAGCCAGTTCCCATTCTTGGCCTAGCGTGCTTACCATCTTCGACCGCATCATCACTAACCAACAGGTGAGATAGTGGTCAAACGTTAGGCTATAAGAATATTGAAAAAAAAAATATAATTCACACATCAATTTCGCAGGTATACTACCTACCTAATTAGTCCTGAGCTCAGAGTAACAATTACTAAAGTACTTTAGTTATTGTTACTCTAAGGTCCTGAGGCAGATATGTCCAGAAGATAGAACCCATAACTATTACAAATTCAGTAGGAAAGTTTAGCAATAGAAACCACAAACATTACCTTGGGTCATGATCAAATATCTACCTTATAATCCAAACTCCGTAAGTCTCGATAAGACACTCGTGTTTCGGAAATCATTGATTTATGATAGACCTGCCTGTTGCTAAACTTATCCAATTATACAAACTTCTGTCGATCGTGCCGTGTTAGACAATAAATTAATTTTATTAATACCGCTTAACTTAACTATACATTAGGCTAATAACTGTTCGGAAAACCGTATATTTGATCTAAGGGAAATGGATTGGGTTAGTACCGCTATATGGATTGAACTTCAGACGTTGGCACATATAGAAATATTAATAATAAGGTATTTATTAATATTTCTGTGATGGCACATAATCTCATTCTTCTACCGTTGCCGTACAGTAACATTTTTAACCCCCGACGCAAAAAGAAGGGGTTTTATAAGTTTGACGTGTGTATCTGTGTGTCTGTCTGTGGCATCGTAGCGCCCAAACGGATGAATCGATTTTGATTTGTTTTGTTTTTGTTTGATAAGTGTCTTCATCGCGAGTGTTCTTAGCTTTGTTTCATGAGAAATCCGTTCAGTCGTTTAAATATTGTCAGCTCTTTTTTGGTTGAAAAGACTACAATAGCAACTTTCGTATACTCGTAGTCCTTTGACCGCGGACGTCAAAAACATCAAAATGGCGCTTCTGCGCACTACTTACCTGTCACTGCTGCCGTCTGTTTAGCGTAATTTACATTAGTCAAATCAAATGTATTAAATTGAAATTCAGCATCCGGTTACTTCAATGATATACAATCAGTCGGGGGTGGTTTTACATTTTTAATTTAAGTATTATTATCGTATAGTAACTCAACATCAAGTGACATGGCAGCAAGTGTGTATCACCACTAAATTACCATCGACTGATCTATGTATAATCTGGTATTTCATTAATTAAGACCATTCCAATGAGCCTGTTAGTTGATGAGGAGTTGAGTATTCTGCAGATTCCTGGAGATATCCTTTTTCCTTTAGAGGAATCGCGGTGCGAAGAATCTGAAAAATTGATAATTTAAAGAAACTATTGCCGTCCCGCAGTGCCCGAACAACCAACAAGAGTACGATAGAGAGAACAGCAACTCAGATCCATTTTACTTCCAAAATGTACACTAAAATAAGTTTTCGTATTCCACTGTTTTCTTTTCTTCCCCCCGTTTTATATCGGAGGTTGAAAACCTAATAGATACATTTTATAAAATAAGCCGCCACACACTACTAAAAAGAACTCACGTTATTCACACCCATTCACATTCCCGAGACAGCATATAACCTGACCACTTCCATGAATTTAGCTGATCTCGTTTTATGGCCACTATAAACTAACGCTGAAAACCCGTATTTCATCTCGAACATTCGCATGTCTCGTAACAACAACTCTCACTTACCACTAACTTGATGCACGATTTGTATATAATTCTTCATTTATATATTGTATGACTAAGTGATTTATACTTTGGACTAGTTCAATGCTTATCTTATTATCTGCCTTACTAACATGGCAGGTGAATAATAGAATGTCTCTTGTTTTTTTTGAATAGCTAATTCTATGATGGTCTGACTCTCAAGGGTTGTGTGCTGCTGGAATATCGTAAGCTTAATGCGGCAGTTTTGTGAAGTGAAAACTTCTTTAGCGGCGTTGTGAACATTTTTGGTATGGGTAAAAAATGTTAAACTCGCGTGAGGACATTGCTTCAGGACACGTGACCTGGGGTGGAAGTGTCTACATTGATAGCGATGCGTCCTGTCATCGCAAACGTCTTATAGAAGGAGATGCAGATAAATCTCTTTTCTTATCGACGATTATCGCTCGAAATTCATCGCTATTCATGTAGAGACTACCGGCCCTAATCGAAAATCCGAAAGACGGAGGGAGAGTAGAATCTTTTATTGGGATAGGTAAAAAATGTTAAACTCGCGTCAGGATACGCGACCTGATCGAAAATTAGTAAAACGGAGGAGAGTAGAAACCTATTTACCTTGATTTTATCCACTTAATCTTATCAAGTAGATAAATAAATAACTCTCTGTAAAAATTGTAAAGTACCTAAACTAGAAAATTGGATCATTGACAACCACTTCTGTTTGTCAAGAATCCTAGCTCTTTGATGTCCTTTGAAATTCACAAGTTGTTTGTCTTCACGAAATTAATTTAGGCAAAAGTCAGATTTCTTCTAAAGGAAAAAATCTTTGGTATTCGCTCAACATTCGTAAATTGGATAATTAATTATTAAGGCTTTTTATATAAGTAAAGGTAAGATCAGGAATCCCGAAAATACTGCTATAAAAAGAACATTTTGAAATCAAATCTATACTGTTTAATTATAATTCATGAACCAGAAATAAATTATAAAAGAGGAAGGTAAGTACTTGCCGGTTTCATTAGCTATATATAACCTTTATGCCGTTATAAGAAAACTTAATAAATTAGTTATGTGAGAACAGTAGTCCTGGCATGCCCTTATAACCATGGAATAACCGAGACTTTCCCCTTTCTCATGGCTTAGCAAAGCCATTTTATAGTTTCAGCTTTTGCCAAAAAAAGGGATATAAGTTTTAGTGATCACGTGCGTTCCCTTGGTCCTAGGAGTTTGAATCTGATGTCTACGGGTTTGTCTTGTGAAGGCTAAGGAGGACTGCGTAATCAAATTAGTGTAAGGTAGCACAAATTTTCCGAGAAAATGCAAAAATTGAAATCCGTCCATATATAATGGTACAGCAAACTTCACCACCATTCTCCCCACCACTCCCCCTTTTTAATATTTTTTTTGCAACATCTTGTGTATAATGATGTCCTCAGTTTGCCTCTCCAATGTGACTGAAATCCGTCGATAAATAACGCTACAGCTAACTTCCACCTTTCCCCCCCCCCTCCCACCACTCCTCTTTTTAGAATTGATTTTGCAACATCTTTTGTAGAATGAAGTCCTTAGTCTGCCTTTCGAACTTGACTGAAATCCGTCGATAAATAACGCTACAGCAAACTTCTCCCCGTTCCCCCTTATTTCCCCCCAATCTAAAAAAATCCTAAATAAATCAAGGAACTCTTGAGCAAATTTTCGTCAAAATCGGTTGAAAACTGTAGGCGAGAACAGACAAACATCCGGAAAAAAAACATGATTTAGCCAATCTCGAAACAGATGCGCTTGGCTGGCTACACTCGCTCTGTCAATTAATAAAATATGGATAACTTGTACATTATTAAAACTAAAGATTGAAAGATATACTTGACAACAAACCAACAATTTCATCTGTTGTTAAGTGACGATTTAGTCGAAAATGGAATCGTGCTTGACTGGAATTGAAAACAGAACAGTGAGGCGCAAGAAAACAACCTCGAACGCATCATCACATGCCAACAAGTGAGAAAGGAATTAGGATTATTAATATTATTATTACACGTTAGCCTATCAACACCAAATTTATACACGCTAAAGTCATACTGACTTTCGCGTATATTTGGTTGTTTGTTTGAGACCTCTTTAAACGGCTAGACCGATATAGCTTAAACTTTGCACAAGAATAGCCAGTATTAGGGATTAGGCTACAGGACACTTTTGAAAGCGAGCGAAGCCGCGGGGCACAATTAGTATGATATTCAACTTACCTACAGGTGAGATAGTGGCTAAATGCTAGCTTATATGATATACAAAAAATAACAACGGTTTGCACTCCGGGAGTGCCGGCAGAAGTGAAAACTAACATTAACGTTGTGCATTTGGTCTGCTCTTCCTTCTTCTTACAAATTTTCGATCAGGTCAAGTGTCCTGACGCGAGTTTAACATTTTTTACCTATCCCAAAAAAAGTTTCCACTCTCCCTCCGTCTTACGAATTTTCGATCAGGTCACGTGTCCTGACGCGAGTTTAACATTTTTTACCCATCCCAAAAAAGTTCACAACGCTGCTAAAGAAGTTTTCTCTTCAAAAATAAAGAATAATAAAACCGGCTAAGTCCAGTTGAACTCGCCCACCGAGGCACATGAGTAAAGAAAATTACTCATGTGACAGAGGCCGTAGTATTAATCTTTTCTATGCCGAGGCTTCCGTACCAACCAATTAAGCTAGACCTCTAAATTGTATCAGCGCTAATATAACTCAGAGGTCTACCTTAATTGGTGCAAACTATGTATGTATGGAAACACCCTTTAATTTTCAACTTTTTTAATTTTTTCAATTTTCCCTTAATTTGTGCTGTAAGACCTTGCTTCTTGCCAAATTTCATGATTCTAGGTCAACGGGAAGTACCCTATAGGTTTTCGACCCAAAACCTACAGGGTACTTCCGGTTTACCTAGAATTGTCAATTTTGGTTATAAGCAAGGTCTTACAGCACAAGTAAAGGGAAAATTCCAAAAATAAAAAAAAGTTGAAAATTAAGGTACATTTTGGTACTTACAAGTTTTTGCGAAAATCTAAATTTGCCTAAATCTTTTTATTGGGTTGACTCAAGACCTTGATTTTTATACACCCAATAAGGACTATAGACATCAGTATCAGGTAAAAATGTCAACTTGCTAAGTGCACCCGTTCCTGAGAAAATCAGTGGTGACACATGGACAGACAGACGGACAGACAGACGGACAGACAGACGGACAGACAGACAGATAGACAGACGGACAAGAAAGTGATCTTATAAAGGTTCCTTTTTTACCTTTTGAGGTACGGAATCCTAAAAATAAACCTATTGTAGGTGATGACGAGTTATCACGTCTCTGCAATCGGTTATCGTGAGGTATTGTCTCAAACGCCTTGTTATTTCCCACGATACTATGACGGGTTGGTAATTTTTTTATACATTTCCTCAAAATAGATACTGAAGTGAAAGATAAAGTACATAAGTTTCACTTCGATGCTTGAAACCCTAACTGATTCTGAACATAAAGCTGTGGTTTCAAAGCTCGAATATTCCTGTCTATAACATAGAGTTAGCTTTAGGCAATCCATCTTCTATAGACAGGTATAATTAAGCACACTATTGTATATTTCTCAGAAACATAGATAGATGGATTTCGCTTTCTTACATTTTCAAAACATTCTTCCAAAAAGAAGTAGGTTCTCAATTCGTCTGAATGTTTTTTTTTGTATGTATGTTACGCGACTATTCCCTCAATTGTTAACCGATTCGAATTATTCTTTATACGTTTCCGAAGTGGTTCCATTGTAATTTCATCGAGATCTGATAAGTATCTCCAGAGATATGACGATAAACGTCTCAAACTTGCTACTGAAATTGACTCGCGCGGCATGGAATTCGGTTGTTTTAGTTTTTATACTATCTTAATTATTTTATATCATGAAGTCAAATATTGATGAAATATTTTTTTTAACCTTGAATTTTTATGAAATAACGCTAGGAAGACTCTCAATTAAGACAGCTATCATGCAAAAAAAAAAACTAAATCAATATCTGTTCTTCTGTTCATCGAGACACACATACACGTCAAACTTTAACACCCCTCTTTTTGTGTCGGGGGTAAAACACATACAATTTACATAACTTAGGTCCAATTTTACCTGTTCCAGATATCCCTATAAGAAACTCATCTGAGAGATATCAAAACTTTAATATGGCGTCATTTGTCAGATAAGTCTATCTGAAAGCGGTGAAACTGGTCCTATGTTAATTGAGGGCCCTGTGGTGTAGTGGGAGAATGGCTGGCTTTGATGCCAGAGGTATCAAGTTCAATCCCCGCCGTGCATCAATGAATTTTTCCATCGAAAAATGTATATGCGCTTTTCATAGTTGTCCTCCGGTGAAGGAAAAACAGCATTATGAAACCCACAATCCCCGCATGGTGGTAGGACACTAGTCACTAGGTGGTAGGTCTAGTGTCTGCCTGGTCAGCTACCACCCTCAAGTTAGAAAATCTGTCACCAAACATCTTATAATGTGTTTCGGCAGCTATCCTTGAGAGCCAGTTCCCATTCTAGGCCTAGCGTGCTACCATCCTCGACCGCATCATCACTTACCAACAGGTGAGAAGGTGATAAACGCGAGCCTATATGATATTTAAAAAAAATTGGTTTTAACCCTGGTTGTATGTGACGTAAGTACTATAACATCAAAAAATCTTGAATTGTAGTTGTACCATGTATTGCAAGGTTTTAAATCCAAGCGACCCAATACACCACTATAATCTAAAAGTTACATATGTCGTTATGCTTGCTAGTCGGCGTACATTGTTCTTCGTATCGCTGTTTACTACCCTCCATTCGCACAACTCAACGGATGATTCGAATCGCTTCTAGACAGAGAGCCTACAACCAAAACCTATCATAGCAAAAATATTCTAAAGGTTATTTGAATTTTTTGGCATATAAAGTCTTATTAAAGTCTGAAGCGCATATCAGACTACGCTATAATATAATAGCTTATAGCGTATAGTTTATAGAACAACAATATAGTTCACCATAATTTTATTTAGAACACGTTTACACTTAGCTATACTAAATGTGAGCCGGTTTGCTTGTAATTTGCTTGTCATGCTGTCTATACATAACAGCGGAATAGTAAAGCGTAGTCTAAAATGCGCTTTATAAAGTCGATTAGATGTATTTTGATGTGACTGTAAGCTTTACTATGTTGATAGATAGGACTTTCTACATAAGGGTACTATACTTACTAAGAATACGCGATCGATCTCGGTTTCCCTCGATCTTCCCCCTAACATTGTTCATTGTCGTCGTTGTTTTTGTTCATCATCTTACAATGACTGGGGATGGCTAGTGCGAGTTTATAATAGGTAACATTAAAATAACCATAAAAATCTGCGACTTTTTATACTTGATAAGTAAACGTTTGACCACTGTCTCACCTGATGTTAAGTTGTTAAGTAACGTGATCGTACTTGATCATGTTAGTAGTGAATAAATCTACAAAAACTCGCACTAAGCATCCTTAATTCGACAGAGTACTGTAGTCTCAATTTTATGATGCTACAGTTATGTTTGTACTATTCATTATTCTGTGGTTATGTTTTATTTACGTTATGTTTATATATATTTTTTTATTTTTACTAAAAATACCTATAAATTTGTTTACCAACAATCGCATTGTTATGACATTTTTTAGGTATTTTAAGTTGATTCGATAATGAAACTAAGTTAAATTACTACTTATAATCTAGAATCAAGTTCAAACTATGTTAAGATAATTAAAAATTATTTAACGCGAATTCAATATAGCCATAGGGCATTATAGCCAAAAATAATAGTTTTGGTCGTGAGCTCTCTTTCCATCTACCACTAGGTAATAAGTTTCTTAATTAATTGATATTGCCGTCTCAATAACAACCTTATCCGATAGGCATGGGATAATGTAAGCTTAGCGATACATGTAGCAATTATTGGGCATAAATTCTGATACAATTTATAGGTACATGGCATTTATGAGGGAGGACTATATCGAACTGTTGTGTTTTGTTTTGTCGGATCACAAAATCTGCGTTTATCATAGAAGAGTTTTGAGGGTATTTTACTACAGATTTTATGTTTCTTTAGGTGTTATAGATCTACACTTTATATTATTATTGTATTTATACTATCCAAAATTTCGCTGTCCCGCGGGATTTGAACCCGGGGCGGGTTCGAGTCCTGGGTCACACGTCGGGCTAACACATGGGCGTGTTACCAAGGAAGCGCGGATTCGAGTCCCGCTGGACGACGAAATATTGGTATCTATATGTATAACAGCGAACTAATATCCCAATAAAAAAAAAACCAAACCGATAGGACCTGTACGTTAATGGTATTTGTTGATAGTTTTGTCCAAATAATCAAGAGACGCCGGCGGTCACTTTGCGTTGGGGCACCTTGTATAATAGACAGCCATATTTAAATAAAGCCTAGGGATACCTAATACAAAAGCCAAAATACATTACCTGCATGAACATTATCGTATTTCAAGACTCTAAGAGTAGAGTCAATATTTACCAAATGTTGACCGTCAATGTTTAAGATTAAATCAGCGAAACTGTGATAGGTATTGTGCTCACTTTCCAAACGCTGTCCAAACGGAAATTAGCAATTAACAATAGATTGTCCGTTTCCCGATACACATCTCAGTCTTCGAATTGGTCTTTGTTTCTTTCACTCTTATCTCTCATCAGAAATGCTTTCTCTAGTGCGTCAATAGGTTCATTATACTTAGTCTGTTTTGCCAGTTCGTAAAAAATAAGGTTGGTGTTGCTAGGTCGGTGTTTACTTTGTTTGATTTATTTCATTATTTTTTTTTTGTTTGGAGCCTAGAGGCCTCGTCATTGTTTTGGAGTCTAGACTCCAGCTAGACTAACAAAATATTTACGGTAATTAAGACGATTCTTTATTATATTAAAACTCTGGTAACAAAAGTTTTTTCAAGCAATGTTTTGTACAATAATTGGTACCTACTCATGGAGACCTACCGAACATTATACACAACATTGCTACAAATTGTAGTTTTCATTTTTATTGGATTCTTTAGAAAACTTGGTACATCTGCATCTCATTCTAGCAAACGTTTGCGATAACAAGACGCATCACTATCAATGTAGAGACTTCCACCCTAGGTCTCTTGCGATATCATCGCGTCACCAAATTTAAGGGCGTCGTACGTAACAGTTGCCAATTGACAGTCTCCGTTCAAGAACTCGTTCACTCCAACGGTTATCGTTACTTCGTCTTTTTTCCTACCTGTAAATAATTTCAGTGATATTCTAGCAACCCGAGCCCACACAGATAATCCCGATGAGATCTCACCGCCAAGCCTGCATTGTTTGTAAATGAGAGCAGCTACAAAATAAAATGCTCATTTAGTCTCCGAGGTCGATTGTTGCAGACCCTACATCGAGTCATTGTGACTGAAATAAATAATTATATTGGCCTTTTTAATGCAAATTAATTCAACGATCTCTTTGTAATGTGCACTTTAATTATGAAACTCTTTTAATTAAAATTGATGTGTGTGTCTTGTGTATCTTTATTCGCTTTGTATTTTGCAAAGGTATAATTATTACAAAGAACTGAGTTATAGTTTTTCTTAATATCTTATACACTAGCATTTGACCACTATTTTGCCTGGTGGTAAGCGATGATGTGGTCGAAGATGAAATTAAATAAAATGAAGTGAACGTGCTAGGGCCTAGAATACTCAAGAGCTTAAAGAGCTTAACCCCGTAAAGTTACGACGGCAGATTTTCTCCTAGATGGTGGTAAGCTACTTTTTGGTAGCAAGTCAGGCGGAATTATCACATAGCCCACTATTAATCTCAAAACACTGCGAACAACGCGGCTGAGTACATCTTATATATTAACCAGCTATTTGCTGCTTTTATCTGTATAACTCTAAATTTAAACTTATATTTCAAGGGTTATTCCAACTATTCAGGTTTCTCTCATTTCTGTCGAACTAATTTAATCTACCCTTGGGACCTTAGTCCTTTTCGCTTTTAATTTAATTTAATTTAATTATAAAGAACGTTTGTGACTAGTGAACCTAAATTATGGTCTGCGGTCCAGTTTCATAGTATTTACCTTGAATTAGAATTGTTAGAGGAACTCAATAGGCTGGATACACTTTTACAGATTTCAGAGATATTTTGGATTGATTTCATTGATTTGTATTTAGAAGGGGCCATTGGATTGGATTGTTACCCAGGAAAGCGATGATGTGGTCGAAGATGGTGAAATTGCTAGGACAAAAATACTCGTACTCTCAAGAGCTGTGTGCGGCACCGTAAGGTTATGGCGACAGATTTTCTCCTTATAATTATAGATTCGTCATGTCTGTCTGTCCGTATGTCACAGCCACTTTATTCTGAAATCATTAGGACTATACAGTTGATGCTTATAGATTATTATTAAAAATGACATTGAGGTTCCTAAAACTATTTTTTCTCAAAGTCAATCGTTGAAAGATAGACACATTATATCCGTGTTCTGTGATAGACACTTCCAAAGTGTTAAAATGTGTGTCCCTCTAACTTCTAAAATAAGAGAGTGAAAAATCTAAAAAATATATACACTGTAGATCTCAATAAAAACTTTCAACGAAAATGAGTTAGAACGAGATAAAGCAGCAGTTTTTGAGATAAAGCACATTTTTAAAACCGCAAATATAACTTTGTTTTTCATACAAACACTATGAAAATCATAATAAATATTTGCCGGCAAAAATGATTATTATAAAATACTCTACTGTGTAACAGAACACTACGAATGCGAGTCCAACTTGCACTTGGGCAGTTTATTATAACTTCGCAATTCTCCGTTTTGACAGCTTATTTTAATCGAAAAATAAAACGTCTCATCAAATCATTCCGCATCACCGTTCAAGTTTGGTAAAAAAAAACCGTCACAACACCGCAAGGAAGTCATAAAATGGTAGACAAACATGACAATTCCTTTTATTTATATAAGTGGGCTGTAGAATTAACGGTACACAGGAAGGAAAGAAAATACCGAGGGATACACGCGATAATAACTTGCGAATCTTACGAGTGTCGTTACAGTAGGTACATAAATGTAGATTAGTAAACAAAAATGTACGGATTTATGTTTGACCTTTGTTTTCATTTGGTTTTGGTCTAACCTTGCCCATTTGTTCAATTTATATAGGTAGGTCGTTTACAACATAAAAAATCGTAAATTGTTAAACACAATCCAAAATTTCATCGTACCGACGGGACTCGAACCCGCACCCTCCGGATTACACGTCCAGGTGCTCTGCCAATTAAGGCACGGTTCGACCCATCGAAATTAGTGGATTGCATTTGTTAACCCAATTATGCATTGGTGGCGCCATCTATGACTACTTATTACGTAAGTTAATCATTCGGAAGAAATCATTACAGTTTTCAAATCCGACGAGAGATGGTGCACTGCGTAAATCAAATATTATGTTTCTTTGAAGTGTCACACTTTTTTTTTTTTTCAGAAAAAATCGTACCTCAAATCATGCGCTTATCATTTTCAGTACCAAGTTTGAGTTGTTTACCTCCACATCTCTGGAGATACTCATTAGATCTTAATGAAATACAGAATCAAGAATCGAAGCATTTATTCAGTATGTAGGCAGTATTAATATACGCACATATACACGTGAAAATCATAAATCATAATCAATTGTCATGTAAACATATCAAAAGCAGAATTTAACGCTTTGAATTAAAAAAAAACAATAGTAATGAACCATTCAGCTGTCATCCAATCGTTGACGTCAGACTATTAAAAAATATTAAAGTAGGGTTGCCAACCATACACGTAACAGCGTGTTTCAGTACTTCAGACCATTTTAATATAAAAACAGGTGAAGAAATAGTGAAACACAACTTAAAGAAACGCATACCGATCACAGTACATATCATCATACGAATACCGACAGAGCTAAAACTGATACCTCGACCACAATATTTCTACCATTATTGGCTAACACGGCCTCTCTAGTGACCGAGAAGCCGTCACAGCACAGCAAGGAAACTCATAAAATGGTAAACAAACATCAATGCCAGCATTTATTGGCGTTTATCGATCAAGTGCGCTGAACGTTGACCGCGCCCGACCAACCGTGGAATGCTCAAATAGCGTAACTAGAGCGTGGGGACGTATTCAGGAAACTATGGGTAATCTCAAGGGGTGTGTGAAACAAGATTAGAAAATTAGCTAGTCTCAGTCTCAGGTATAAAAATGTGAGGTATTTATAGGGTTCAGTAGTCTATTGGCAAAAAACGGATTCGTCATGATTGTCTGTCTGTCTGTCCGTCAGTCTGTCCGTCCGTATGTCACAGCCACTTTATTCCGAAGCTACAGTTGAAACTTGGTAGGTAGATTTCTTGTGTGAAAATAACCGTAAAGCGGATTATTATTATTATAAACATTAAGGCGGGGCTGGAATGACATACATGAGACTGAAAAAAAAATCATAAAACCTATACGTCTGGAGTCTATAGGATAGGTCTTTAATAAAACTTTTTAACAAAAAATTAAACCGCCAAAAAATCTGAAAAGCAAAAAATAATTCAATTTTTTTATTTAACCTTAATTACGTAGTATTATTATCTTTTCTATGCGTTAATAACGAAGTTTTTAAAATACTGTTAGTATACCTAAGTATATATTTTTGTAATTGTGTTGAGTTATTAACTAAACATAATAACTAAGTTCTTAAACTAATGTAAGTATGTATACCTAAGTAATTTTGAGTGGGCGCCAAACAAGCAAACATTTTTAATTACGTAAAGCGTGATGCGCGGCGGAGGCATGGCGCGACACGCCAGTTCGCCGGAAAATGCAGAGTGTTGACGAAGTTAATGTCAGCGAGACTGCAACCCCAACGGGCACCACATATAGTAATCTGTGACGGCCCGGGTGACGGGCACACGTCGTTGCGAGTGATCGTGCATCTCTATTTAGTCTATGGATCGTGTGGCAGCGCATACTTTGGAATGTTCGCGCATCACTAGAGATTTTACCTTGCATTGTTAAATTATTTTACTATTTGTTTAGCGGCTACAGAAATACATCATCTGTGAAAATTTCATCCGTCTAACTATCACGGTTCATGAGATACAGCCTGGCGACAGACGGACAAACAGACAGACAGACAGACAGACAGACAGACAGACGGACAGCGGAGTCTCAGTAATAGGGTTCCGTTGGTACCCTTTGGGTTCGGAACCCTAAAAAGGGCACAGATAAATCAGGTTTTTAAATTTATTTATGTAAAAGGCTACGATTTCGCCGCGTGATATCGTTCAACGAGCTTGACGAGATAGGATTGGAGTCGCTCGCTCGATCGCTCCAGCGACTCCTAATGCTCAAAAAGTTTATACAAAAGGCTGAACATACGACTACATGCCAGTGAGTACAGTCACTACACACAGTATCGGTTATGTAGTAACTATTATATAATCTGTGGTATCGGGTTTAATATGGCGATCTGGCAATCCAGAATTTTGAATGTAATTGCACTGCGCCTGTTACCTTGAGACATAAAGATTTTAAGTCTCACATGCCACGTAATTTCACTAAACATTTTGCCATTTATACCTAATACACGGCTGTACTTCAGCCGTTGGCAAAGTGGTAATACCGCCCGAGGTGGACTACAGTAGTCCTACCACTACAATAATGAATGTAAGAATATTTTAGACCATGGCATATAGCTTTAAAATACTATAGGTTATCAATCAAGAATCAGTCATAAAACTCCGATTTGGATCACCATATAACCTCACTGATGAAGGCATCGGCGAATTTATAAAAAACCTTACATAGAAAAAATAACATAGAAGAAGAAGTTCGATCAAAATCCCTGAATGCGTGTGTGTTATACTAGATCGCATAAAGCAGAATCACTTTGCGGTTGACTGACCATTGTTTTGTACAAAAAAGTAAAGGTAAACTAATTTATCGTGATTGGGAAATTGCTCGGAAAATTCTGAAAAGGTTTCTTAATCCGAAATAGTATTACTTTGTAGTCTGCCCTGTAGGTGAGGCTAACAAAATTACGCTAGTTAGTTAGGATAAGCAAAATTGTGTTTGTTCTTGTCAGAATTATGAAGGTACCTATTTTCTAAGATGCTCGGGCCCTTACTTAATATATACAGAAAATTACTATAGGGTTTAACGCTTTAATATTGTGCGAAATAGAGAGGAATACTGTTATAGAGATGGTTATAATAAGTTTCAAACTTAAAGCCTTCTCCAAATTATGTCAATTTATGACAATGATGGTGAAGATTTAGGAGATATATTCATTGGAATTGTTGTTATGTTTTACAGTCGAATTTATCAACTGAATAAAAATGTTTCCTGTGTTGTAACTGTATGCTTTTTGTACCTGGCTTATAGTTTAGTTCCTTACTAATATAGTGATCAGTCCACTGATTCTCTATCATTCGAAAACTTATTCAGAACCGGAAGCTTCATATTTCATTTTGAATATTGATAAATCCATGAGCTATTTTATTTCGGAAACCTTTCCAATTAGAATCACTGATTTTTTTAACTCGAAATATCTAAAGTTACGGATCGAAACATTGTGAATTGCAAAGACCCAAGTCGAAGTAAAGGCAGTTTCCGAATCCGGATATTTTGCTTTCGAATGATTAAGAATAAATCTGCTGGTGCCAAAAAGTCACTCTTAAAAATGTGATAAGAAAGCTGATTTCCCTTACTATGTACATGAATTTTGTTGTTATACCTTGTATGTAACTTTTCCTTACGAAATGTTTCTTTTTATTATTGCTTTTTACCCACGACGGAACGGAGACTGTATATGCGTTTGGGGCGAGAGGATGTTTGTTTGTTTGTTTGTGTGTGCAAATCCATGTTGCCATTTTTCTCCAAAACTACTAGTCCGATTTTGATGCAGATTTCAGTTCTGGGTTTGAGTGTAATTGGTGCATGTTTTTAGATAGGTGTTACGGTGACAACTCACCAGGGGGCGCTGCAGTAATCATATGTTTGTGCAAATCGATGTTGCCATTTTTCTTCAAAATTACTAGTCTGATTTTGATGCAGTTTTCAGTTATGGGTTCGTGTTTGATTGGTGCATGTTTTTAAATAGATGTTACGGTGTCAACTCACCAAGGGGCGCTGATGTAAATATTTGTTTGTGCAAATCCATGTTGCCATTTTTTTCCAAAACTAGTTCAAGGTTCGTAATTAATCAGTGGTGGTTCTTAGATAGATGTTATGACGTTAATTTTCTAAAGGACATTGATATTCAAAATTTTAATTTTGTTACTTGTTTCTATTGTAGGTCGTCCAGCCACAGAATAGATAATTTAATACTACGTAGTCATGTCGGTTAACCAATGATATTGACCATATATATTGACGCATTTATGCAATTAATTTTCCTTTTTAAAGCATACGTACTAGCAATGTAGATTGCAACATGACATTACTAGTAGTCTTGATAACCTCTCCAACTAAGCTAAATATGCTTATGTCTGGAGTGGGTTCACGTCAGTGGTGCCATGGATGGGGATCAAACTCACGACCTCTTGATTAACAGGCCGACATCTAAGCCATTGCGCTATTGCCGCTTAAATACGAACTAATCAAAAACAACATAATTATTATCATACGTATTAAGTAATTTGCCATTGGTCTGTCCTTTAACAGGCCTGTCTGTGCCCGAATAACTTATGTAACTTTCTGCTTTGGGTTTAAATTCCAACCGCGAAAAATATTTGTGTAATTTGTGAGCGTCCGTGTCAGCCACAGCTCAGACAGATCCTGGTAGAAAACAGTGATGAAACTTTATACATTAACAAGTTGAATATAATTTTTGAGTTAAGTGATGTGCGTTAAGTGATGACAATTTAGCCAGTTCTTTCCTATTCTAAGGGCCAGTTTCACTGGTTCCTTATAATGCGTTAGATAGTTATCTGACAGATGACACCGTATAAAAGCTGTCAAAAATCTGTCAGATTTCTTCATATTAGCGCTATCAGGAACCCGTGAAACTGGCTCGTAGTTTAGCGTGCTATCATCCTCGACTACATCTGCACTTACCAACAGTAGAGCGAGCATGCCCTTATCCCCGGGGGAAAGACAAAATTATTTCCCTGTTTTTCGCCACTGACAGGAGATCAACACAACAATTTAAACGCTTGGTGAAGTTTAACCCCGAGTTTTGATTTTGTTTCGTATTAAAAAGTGTCAAAAAGAATTGATTAAAAGTCAGCGGGCGTTTATAATTGTCGAAAAACTTTACTTATAATTTGCCTTCACCACCAAACAAAACACGGATAGGCGGAAAGACCAAAGAGAATATAAATACTACGTGGAAAGACAAAATAGTCCCCTTGCCATGCTAGTCCTGCAGGTGAGATAGTGGTCAGTATATGCTATTTAAATGATTAATTAAATTAAATAGCTTCAGAACTAAAAAAAACTGGCCAAGTGCAAGTCGGACTCGCACTCGTAGGGTTCCGTAATACAGTTAAGTATTCCATAACTATGATTTTTCGCAACTACAAAATTAACTTTGTTTTTCATAGTGTTTGTATGAAAAACAAAGTTATCTTTGCGGTCGCCATATCTCAAAAACTGCTGGCTGTATCTCGTTCAAACCAATTTTCGTTGTTAGTTTTTATTGAGATCTACAGCATATATATTTTTTTTGATTTTTTACTCCCATACTTTAAAAGTTAGAGGAGGGGGGGGACACACATTTTACCACTTTAGACGCGCCTATCTTTCAAATGATTGACTTTGAGAAAAAATGATTTTAGAAACCTCAATGTCATTTTTAAAGACCTATCCATAGACACCCCACATGTATAGGTTTGGAGAAAATTTTTTTTTTTTGTTTCAGTTCCATGTATGGGATGCCCCCCCTTAAACTTTTATTTTTTTTACTTTTGTATAAAAATCGGAAAGCGGTTTACAGAATACATCTACCTACCAAGTTTCGATTCTGTAGTCCTAACAGTTTCGGAATAAAATGGCTGTGACATACGGACGGACAGACAGACAGACATGACGAATCTATAAGGGTTCCGTATTTTGCCATTCGGCTACGGAACCCTAAAAACGACTTCACATGCAATGCAAGTCAGTTTCAGTAGCAAGTTTGAGATGATTAGCGATATCTCTATAGATACATACTAGACCGTAATAAAATATACTTATGGATCACATCTACTCAAAAATAATTATAATATAAGATCGTTTAAATAACTTAAATAACCGATTTCAAACGTCGCGGTAGTCATTTTCATCAGTGCTAAGTTTGAGGTATCTGCATATTATCTCTGGAGATACTGAACATGTCTCCATGAAATTTAAATGGGCCACCTGGAAAGTATACCCTTTCAAATAAAAAATAATTTCCAAATTGGTTAAGGCGTTTTTGAGTAATCGGATAACATACAAAAAAAAATACAGTCTACCTCCTCCTTTTTTGAAGTCGGTTAAAATTCGGTTAATTTCAGTGATATGTTTGAGGTGTTTATTTCCATATCCCTGTTGATACTCAAAAGATCTCGATGAATTGTACAATGAGACCACCGTGGAAATGTATCCTACCCATGAAGAAATAACCATTCAAATTGGTTCTCAGTTAGCGGAGTAATCGCGTAACAAACATACAAAAGTAGTAGTAGTAGTAGGACTTTTGCTAGCCCGCCTAGGGCGGCACCACCACTTTGCCAATTAATTTAGCCGAATTAATTTAGCTGAAATAGGAATGTTTTTCGGTTAAAATGGCAAGGTGTCCAGTGAAATTATTGATAAGACTCAACATCTTATGTCTCAAGGTAACAGGCGCAGTGCAGTGCATGCCACTGTATCTGTAATAGGTCGACGTCATCGCTTACCATCAGGCGAGCTTTATGCTTGTCTTGTTTCCTTATATCATATCATAGAAAAAGCATACCGGCGAATTAAGAACCTAGCGTTATTATGTTTTTTCTATGTCAAACCATTATATTATACTCGTACTTGTTACCCCTAATGATGCTACCACAGGAATGAGACTTCGACAAAGCTTGCGCCACCTACATATCGACGAGCATTTTACAATCTGGTTGATTTGGTTGAAATTTCCTGATGGTGGCACATAATAAATAATAAAACAAATGGTGGTAAGTAGACAGTTTTAATGCCAGTTGTCTGCATGTAACAACATCTCTCGTAACATAAGCCCTAAAGCTAATTTTATAAATTTTTAAATGTATAATTATGATTTAATGATATAAATGAATGTTAACATTTAAATTAAATAAGCTTCATACATTATGTCAATAATTTAAGTCATATTGTATTTTGTAATGCTTATTGTGTGTGAATAAATTATGAAATTATGAATGACCAGTTGGTACAAGGGCGCAGTGGACTACAGTCAGTAAAGGTCAGTTCATCGTTTACTTGCCGCTGCTACCAAAGTTCAATAAAACCAGCCAGATATGTCAGATCGCAGCAAAATGTTTGTGACTGTTTGTTACAAAAACTATTTTGTAAATTTCTACAAAATTTAAAATTAATTTTTAAAAATCTTATAAATGTAGATCTTGTTCCTTACCATTATCTTTATATTTTTTTATCCTTTATCTTTAATCCTTACCAATTAATGTCTTACTTTTTTGTCACTTGTAGCCAGTTTTACTCGTTCCTGAAACAGCTTCAGATAAAAGGTTATTTGACATATAACGTCGTATAAAAGTTAAAGTTTATCTGGCAGATATGTCCCTAATAAGCTATCAAAGACTCTATGGGGAACCGCCCTTAAAATCATAAAAGGAATTTAAGTCACAACAATAACAACAGATAATAGGTTTAGAGCCAGTTTAACCTTTTACTGATAAAGTTAAAGATTATCTGACAGATAACGCCATATAAAAGCTGTCAAAAATCTGTCAGAAAGTTCCTAATAGCGCTATATCAGTAACCGGTGAAACTGGCCCTAAGTCTTATAAACAATGATAAACCTAAATTTAATGAAGATACTATAAATAAAACCCTACAGAATACCAGTTTAAACTAAGTATGATTACCGATCAATAAATGGCGGGCAATTGTCTGCGTTATTAAATAAGAGCCGTAATCTATTACCTTAAAATGAGCCAACGAAATGCTCGAACGATTTACTTGAAGCAATCGACCCATTCAGTCGCTGCAATGGCCCGAGACGGGCACAATATCAATATCTTCGCTCAAACAAAGGTCCTGTGCTGCAGTGACTAAGGTTCAACACATATACAATAAAGCGATCTTTCTGAAACCTAAAACTGCGTTATGCGGCCCGCGCAGGTTTATCCACGCGTGATCCCGCGACGGAGCATTATTAGGGTTCCGTAGCCAAATGGCAAAAAACGGAACCCTTATAGATTCGTCATGTCTGTCTGTCTGTCTGTCTGTCCGTCCGTCCGTATGTCACAGCCATTTTATTCCGAAACTGTTATGACTACAGAATTGAAACTTTGTAGGTAGATGTATTCTGTGAACCGCTTTCCGATTTTTATACAAAAATAAAAAATATAAAAGTTTAAGGGGGGGGGGCATCCCAAACATAGAACTGAAACAAAAAACATTTTTTTCCTCAAACCTATACGTGTGGGGGGATAGGTCTTCAAAAATGACATTGAGGTTTTTAATATATTTTTTTCGCAAAGTCAATCATTTAAAAGATAAGCGCGTCTAAAGTGGTAAAATGTGTGTCCCCCCCTTTACTTTTAAAGTATGGGAGTGAAAAATCTAAAAAAAATATATGCTGTAGATCTCAATAAAAACTAACAACGAAAATTAGTTTGAACGAGATACAGTCAGCAGTTTAAGAGATATGGCGACCGCAAAGATAACTTTGTTTTTCATACAAACACTATGAAAAATAAAGTTAATTTTGTAGTTGCGAAAAATCATAGTTATGGAATACTTAACGGTGTTACGGAACCCTACGAGTGCGAGTCCGACTAGCACTTGGCCAGTTTTTGTATGGAGCTGCCGCCTATCATATGGACAGGCCTAAAGGAAAAGATGGGAAATAGAAAGATAAGATAAAAGGGTATCTCTTGGGTAAGTGCGCTCCATAAGCGACCGCATCATCACTTTACATCAGGTGAGATAATAAAGTCAAGGACAAGTGCTACCCAGTTCTATGAAAAATAAAGATATTTTTGCGAACACAACGGAACGCATTTGTTGCTTTTCAAATGCTACAAAGGCACAGAATTTTAATAACTGCGACGAGGCGACATAATATGCGATTTTAAACATGCGATACATTTGCTATATTGAAAAGAACGATGTAAGAACCTGCTGAATTCATGTAAATTTTGCTTATTTATTAAAATTATCTTGGAATGTTGGCATCCCTTGACAGATTTGGATAATAATTATTTTGTGCAGAAAGTTTTTTTTTTAAATATTAGTCAGGCTAGCGTGTAACGTTACAGATTGACCACTTCCGGCTAGCTCTTTTTTACTTGGCCGATCTACACGTACATACCCAAAGGACCCAGGAACCAAAAACAAGGAACATGACGAAGACAAGAGATTGCTTACAAAGATATTATATTAACTTCTAAAAAACTATGCTATGAACACCGTACAAAATCCAGGCTCTTCGTGATTACATCGACCTCAATAGTGCCCTAGGTTGTAGACACCTATATTTTGCCATTTCTAACAGAAATATTCTGGTACTTTATATGCCGACCATATATATTGTCAAAGATGGACTTATTCGGCTCGACGCCAGCCCACAGGTTGTAACTGCCTGGTGAATACCAGCACTGCTCAATCCGTGACCTTCGGCATTTACAGGAGATGATGGAGAAGATCAAGTACCATTTCAAGCAGTGTTCTGATTTCCTGATTCTGTAGTGGGGTAGACTCTGACCATCACTTTTCCCGCATTATTGTTCTCTGGAGGTGGTGTAGGTCACATCTTCTAAAAGAAATCCTTCAATATAATCTGGTATCTTGCTTCAGAGGAAAATATCCTTTCCTCCTTTCAATATTGATGTCGAATCAAGAAAATATTATTTTTCATTTTAAAACTGTCCATTTGTAATCCATGCTATATATATATAGATATTTTTAATGTCATCCTTCAATCTTTTAAATTTTAAAAAACGTTCTATATTTAAAATAAACATAATTATCAAATAGGTATGAATCTCGAACATTCATGAAGGTGATTTAAGAAATAGAAATACCACATGCGTTTAACCACTTTCTCACCTGGTGGTAGGCGATGATGTAATCAAAGATGGTAAACACGCTGTGCCTAAAATGGTCTGACTCTCAAGGACTGTGTACATATTATGTAGGCATAGACTAAGGATAGTTGGTAATTATAGGCTAGTTCAATGAATATTTGATTAAATATTTTTTTCAGAGATATGGACAGAAATTAATCTTCAAAAATGATTGATAACTAGCATCGATATTATGAAGTCGGCCTGGCCTATTGGATTATATTAATAATTTTTAATAATAATTTTTAACAATATTATAGAGATATAAACATTTTTGTACCACATAATTATGCTTTGCCGTCTGTAGTCTGTACGATGAATGATTGGTTTCGATTCGGCCGTTCTAATCGCTTATCAAAATCTCTGTATCAAGTTTAGTAAAAGATTATTCACTGTCTTATAAGTATGTAACGGGTCAAACGCGTCGTTGCTCCTACAAATTGCTTTTGAAATAGTTCTGACTAATTGCGGGAATTTAATATAGTCATATTTTGAATTTGTCAGCCATTTATTCTTCAGGCTTTGTGAAACACAGTCTTGTTTATTTCGAGCTGAGTAAGTTAAGGTATTATCTAAAATAGGACGTTTATATTAGATTGTACTACGTGAAATCTATTTAGTAAAATGTATGACTAGTATCTATTTATAGATTTTACTATCATCAATTAACGATTCTTTCGTTTATACAGTATAGTTAGGTTATTTTCGGTAAAGTTGACAACGTTTACCCTCAACGTGTCATCCTAATAATGCTCCCTAGCAAGTAAAAATATAATGTTTATTTTAAGTTACTATCGTGAGTTTGAATCGTGATTAAAAACTACCGACTATTATACTGGCTGACTGATTCTTGTAGACTGTCTCGACCTAGGTTTCGTGCATGGCCGATATTGCTGCGTAAACACCCGAGGAAGTGCATCAGACATGCACGAAACCTAGGTCGAGACAGTCGATAACAAACAGTAGTGAGTATATGGAGGTAAGTATTGTACATTCATATCGATGAGTGAGTATAGTAATTCAATTCATTAAATCGATGAGTGAGTTAACTTACGTAATAAGTAGTCATAGATGGCGCCACCAATGCATAATTGGGTTAACAAATGCAATCCACTAATTTCGTCGTAACGTTACTTCGCACCATAGCTTAATTGGCAAAGCACCGGAACATGTTATTCCGGAGGTTGCGGGTTCAAGTCCCGTTGGTACGATGAAATTTTGGATTGTGTTTAACAATTGACAAAAATATTAAGTGTGTAACACTTCAAAGAAACATAATAAGTGAGTATAGTAGTCGGTAGTTTATAATCATATTGATTATTTTTCACAAATTATAGTTAAGTAAATGGCTAAAATTATGGATGGTTATCAAGGTATCCCTGGTAGTATCTAAATTGATAGCGATGGCTTTACAGCCGATATATAAAATGAAATGTAGGTACACTGATATCTAGTTGCATCTCTTTTAGTTCAATGCTTTCGCTGTTAGCTTTACCAGCCTATGTATAGAGTTTGAGTCTCCCAACAGGCCATAAAAAGCGTATGTAGTAGTAGTAAAGTAGTAGTAGTATGTATGTATGTAGACTCTTTTTTGTAAAACCAAAGTTAACAAGAGTACAAAAGTTCTATCGCTTGTTTAACTTATAGACAAGAATAAGAGACAAAAATAATCTTTCTGTTTAAATTTTGGTCTTTCAAGTTCAATTATTATTATTTAATCTAAAAACTTGAATAACAATTAAAAGCCACAAACAATAAAGCGTTTCCATTGTACATCCCTCACGCTCGCGCACGAGGCTTCATAATTCATTGCGATGCGGATGCATTATTGAAATTAAAACGTTTCCGTTGTGGACATTACCAGAACTTCTTATAAACAGTAAGGAGTAAAATATAAAATAAATTACCATTAATTTATAATATTTAATTAATGTATATTTCCTATTTAACAAAGTTCAAATACAAATATAATATAAGAATAACCCACCCCTAAATTGTACCCGGTGCAAAGGTGTATTATATTGATTTATATGGAAATGCACATTTTTATTTACGCATTGAGTAGAACAGTTTTCTACTCAATGAGTAAATAAAAATGTGCAAAGTAATATATTTTTTTATTTTTTAAAGATTACTCGCAATGTGTGTTGCACATTACTAGTATTCTTGTTAACCCTTCCAACTAAGCTAATAATTAGTAGGATTACGTCCGCGGTCAAAGGACTACGAGCTTACGAAAGTTGCTATCTTAGTTTTTTTTAACCAAAAAAGAGCTGATAATATTTAAACGGCTGAACAGATTTTCATGAAATAAAGCTAAAAACACTCTCGACGAAGACATCTATCGAACAAAACAAACTAAATTAAAATCGGTTCATCCGTTTGGGCGCTACGATGCCACGATGATAGACACACAGATACACAGATACACACGTCAAACTTATAACATTCCTTCGTTTTGCGTCGAGGGTTAAAAACCAAAATCAACGTAAAGAAAGATGTAAAAACATTATTCAAGGTCATATTTTGTAGTCTTCAAAAGTATATGCAGTAGCAACCTCCATTGCGTATAATCTTCTTGGGACTCTTCTTCTAAAACCAGTACATTCTCCTATGTTTGAGATATTTATCTCCGTATCTCTGAAGATACTAATCAGATCCCGATAAAATTAAAATGAGACCACCTCGGAAACGTACCCTACCTATTAAAAAAAGAATCATTTGAATCCGTTCACAATTGACGGAGTAATCGCGTAACATACACACAATAAAAAACATACAGACGAATTTCGAACCTCCTCCTCTTTTGCGAAGTCGGTTAAAAATATACAAGATTTATCCCCAAATTTACAATGAGTTCTCACAGTGCAGGCAAACGCATAGAGTCATTCAAAAATCAAACCAGTACACAATAAAGGTAAAAATAATATGTTGGCTACCAAACAGAGAGCGTTCAAATGCCTTTTGTTTTACAAAACCCTGAAGGTTAAGTATTTGTTACAGTCAGAGGGCTATAATTAAAAGTTATTTAAATGCAACTATTGCGTACCTACTGCGCCGGGGTCAAGATGGACCAAGTAAAATGAGGCCGAGGCAAATAGCAAGCATCGACTGGGGCGTAGATCTACCCCTAAGCACAAATGCCCTAAGAATAGAATCAAATGGATTCATTCAATACTTACGATTAGGAGTGATTCTGTGTTTGAGTATCGTTCTATAATACCGGTCTAAGTAATGTGAGCAGTGAGACTGAGAGACTGAGAGACAAATAAAAAAATCACAATGATGAGTTCTCTCTATAGAAAATGTAACGTTATTTAATATCTGTGGTTAACTACGAGTATGTACTTAAGTAACATAGAGAATATGTTTCTCTGTTACTTAAGTTTAGTTTAAGTAAAATTGATCTACTGTTACTTAGATTATTTTGTGGTATTACATTGGAACGAGGACAGGCTATAAAATTACATATTCATACGAGTTATGTTAGAATAAAAAGCTGTTGATATATTAAATCGTTTTGGCATATCTTAAATGACGTTCAAATGGCGAACACTGATTAGACGTGTGTAACTCAGGAGTGATTAACCAAAAAGAGTTATATCTCCTTAAACCAAAGACTATTTCAGTATATCTTACATTTCTCAACCATCTCTTTAACTCTTTTATATCTTCAACGCAACGACTCATTTCGCGGAGTTAGAGTAAGCGGGATGTAACCATATAACATACCATGCGTTAAAAAGAGAGCGTCACGGAGTTAGAGTAAGGGAGATGTAAACATATAACAATCTATGTGATAGAAAGGGAGCGAAGCGTCACAGGTCACACATTAGGGATATAGAGATATAAAAGAGTTATATATAATATATTCTTTTGTTCAAAATGATACGTATCTATCTTTTCTTTTTAAGGGTATGGTTTGCAAATGGCTAATACTGATAAATGATTTATCATTAAGTATTCGTAATTTGAATATTTTTTTAAATACAATTATTGTTAACATTATGTAGGGTACCTACCGTCTTTGAGCCGCGTTGGCGAAAAGGATAGATTGTGTTTTTATCTATGGATAGATGGCTTTACTTTGAAGTTAGAGGTGGCCGGTTCAAATCACGGGTATCCGTACACAGGGTGTAGGAGCATATTATATCGATGTTCCGCATGAATTGCTCCAAAAAATAGCTTGCTACCATTGAAGAGAAAATCTGCTGCCATAAACCTTACGGTGTTCCGGCAGCACACAACCCTTGAGAGTCAGAGTATTCTAGGCCTAGCGTGTTTACCATCCTCCCCCACATTATCGCTTACCATTAGGCGGGATAGAAGTCAAAGCACAGATTCTACGTAAAAGTCAATTTGATGGTACTTACGGACCGGGCCTATCATTTTTTCTTTGTTGCCTTGAATGCATGCGATGCGTGAAAATGAGTGCAAATCATCGATATGAACGTACTATATAATATACCTCCATAAAAAAGGTCTCGACCAATGTCGGAGGAATAAAATGTGCGGTACAAAAAAAAAAAAAAAAAAAAATACCTCCATGGTGCAAATAGATTATTGTAAGGTTGACAGGTCGGAGACAGTGAGAATGCTGTTATATGCCTATTATTATCTGTTGCATATATATACATAGGTCTCATCATTTGTAACGAATCTGCGTGCTTTGTCCTTTCTAATCTTTGCCCTTACCTTAACCTGAATACGTAAAGAAATAAATCACTTTCGCGTTAGCCTATAAATAAATATGAAAACCCCTTTAAGCAAAACTATCAAATTTTAACATCATCATTATCATCATCTTTCTAACCTTATCCCACTTAAGTGGGAATACATTGTCAAAATAAACGTCGTACTAATAAAAAGTAAAGTTATTGTTTTTGACCTATATTCCACCGGAATAATATTTCCTGTCCCCTAATATATCGGCACACATCAAGCACCTCGCGTCCATCCGTCAGGTCCCATAAGAGCAGTATTTTTGATTTGTTATCCGTCGCTGTCACTGTTATTGATGTGTAGCGAAATTGGAAAGTTCAGAGGCACTTATCTCTCAGATTTAGATAGGAGGGCAATTTATAAAGCGGGGATTTCTTCCCCTAAAGTATCCTCTTGACAGCGAAAGCGGCCGCGGGCACGATTCTCCCCATTCAGAATGTTTTACGCACAGAATTAGATCCGATCTTTGCGGATCTCAGCGGACCTTTTGCAGGCTATGCGTATGGTGACGATGCAGTTCGTAATACGTATGAAGCGTTCACTGAGACGTAGGCAGGGGAAGTAAATTATGGTAACAGGGCAAGCTTGACGCTCGCTTACCAAGCGATGATGAATACATTGATAGCTCAATGGCTAAGGTGTCGGCCTGGCGATTGAGAGGTCGTGAGTGGGACCCCCACCCATTGCACTATTGACGTAAACCCACTCTAGACACAAGCATATCTAGCTTAGTTGGAAGGTTTAACAAGACTACTAGTGATGTGTCACCCAAATTTCTAGTAAGCTTTTTTTAAATCGTTTCCCAGAAACTGGGTCACGCAACATTTTGTACTGCAATAATTTATGGACTTCGCTGCACTACACCTTACCTTGATATTCTCGAATATGAGTCTCAAATGACCTATCATTTCACCTGTAATTTGCTTGTCCAACTAAAAAAAACTTATTCACTGTTAACTAATTAACAAGGATGTTGTACTATCTTATTTAAGGATGGTACCACTGTGTTAATTATTACCTAGGATTTCTTAGCAGAAATTTTAGTTTCTTAGCAGAAATCCTACCACTATAATCACTATAGCTCAAGACTTGTTGTGATTGGTAGGTTTTCATATTCAAATACAAATACAAACACATTTGATATATTGACTGCACGATGTATGTGCTACGTACACACGTCGCTGATTCGTCAGCATACGCCTTACTTTATAGACGTATAATTGAAGGTTACACAATACAATTCTGTGCAGATCCTTAAATAGATCTGTCGAACGCAAACCAATCAGTGCTTGGAACTGTTTTTAGGTCATATTAGTGCCTGAACGAATCAATGAATTTTATTGGAACTGGTCCGTTTGGCAGCGCTCTCGAATTTGGGCAGGCGTAATGTTGTGTAGTGTCTAGCGTTAAATGATAATATTACTGAAATCGTTTGGCAGCTTTTGTAAAAGATTATTTCTTGATACAAAAAGAGATTGTACGTTTGAACTTTGACGTATATACCTGTATATTTGTGGTGTGTGTATCTGTCTGCTCCCAAACAGATGAACCGATTTTTATTTTATTTTTTATTCGATAGTTGACATAATTGAGAATGTTCTTAGCCTTGTTTTTTTAATATCTTATAGGCTACCGTTTGACCACTATCTCACCTGTTGGTAAGTGATGATGCGGTCGAAGATAGTAAGCAACTAGGCTAGAATGGGAACTGGCTCTCAAAGATAGCTGCCGGAACACATTAGATGTATGGCGACAGATTTTCTAACTTAAGCGTGGTAGCTGGCCAGGCGGACACTAGATAGTGTCCTACCACCATGGGGAGGTTGTTGGTTTCTTAACGATGTTTTTCCTTGACCGGAGAGCTTTGAAAAGCGCACATAAGTGTTTTATAGGAAAATCCGTTGGTGCACGGCAGGTATTGAACTCGTTACCTGTGGCATCAAAGCCGACCGTTCTCCCGATTACGCCACCGGGCCCCTTGGCCTTGTTACAAGAAATTGCAAAAATAAACATAATAACCTTGACTCGATGCTAGGATATTTTTCGGAAATAAAATCTGCAGAATACTCAACTCCTTACCAACTAACATCAGAGATGTTGTGTTTGGGCATTTTTAAATGGACTCAATTAACAGATCAGTCGGGGTTGTTTTACATTTTAAATTTCAGCATTAAGCATTTTATTTTTGCTTGGTTGTTTTTTTTAACCTTCGATGCAAAAAGAAGACTGAGCTTTTTTCTATATTTTCTAGATGTGATAAAACTTTTGTAGTTCTGATCAGTTCGAAATTCGGTATACTCTAACTTTTACGATATTGTTAGAACTTGGTAGCGTTGATGCTGGAACATCTCCTAGAATCTGCAGTATACTCAACTTCTCACCAACTTACAGCAGAGATGTCGAGTGTGGGCTAATCGGAATAATCTTAATTAACAGATTAAGAATAGAACGGTCGGGGTTGGTTTTAATGAATTTAAATCTATACTATCTATACTAATATTATAAAGAGAGAACATTTGTATTTTTGTATTTTTGTATGTTTGTAATGATTTGGCGCAAAAACTACTGGACCGATTTAAAAAATTCTTTCACTAATATATAGAATGGACTTTCGAAATTAAAATACGCTATATATTATCCCGTTTAAATCAAAGGTACATTCGTGGAGACCTAATTTGCAACCTAAGTCGACAAAAAAACGGTCGAAAAAACACGTTTCTTACGAACGCTACTCAATTGAAAACAGATGGAAGCATATTTTCTATAGAATAGTTGTAAAACTTAATAAGACCTACAAAAAAGTCCGCGACAGCATATGTCTATCTCTTAAGGTTGACTCACAGTAACCATTTTAATCTTTAATTTTTTCTTAAAAAATATTACATAACTTATTTTCAAATATATGGTATTAATCCTTATCCAAATAATTACGTGAATTAGCTTGGCCACATATTATAGATTATATTAGATATTGTCCTTCACAGTATATAATTCAAATGAAAACTCTAGAAGATATCACGGATTTCACACACACGTATCGCAAAATTAATAAAATATTTGCAGTGAAACCACAGAATAGGTCATAGTTAATACGAAAATATTATTATAAGCTTAGCTTTTCTGTAGATCCCCACCGATCACAATCAATTTGAAGTCAATATAGTATAATAATATATTTTTACTGTATAAAATTCTATTGTATAATATAGTTATGATCTATATATAAACCACCCCGACTGATCTATGTATAATCTTTTCAATAAAAGCATTCCAATGACTCTAAACACGACATTTAAAATCTGAGCTGTAAGTTGGTGAGGATTTGAGTATTCTGTAGAATCCAGGAGATGTCCCAGCATCAGATCAATGCTTCCATGTTCTTACAATATCGTTGAAGAAGATTTTAGAATTGATTAGACCTATGAAAGTTGATTAAAGCTCATAGTTTTATAACGAATGAACGAATTTTCATGAATCAAAGCTAAGAACACTCTAGATGAAGACATCTATAAAAAAAACTATCAATAATAAAATCAAAATCGGTTCATCCGGTTGGGTGCTAAGATGCTACAGACAGACAGACACACAGATACACACGTTATACGTATAATACCCCTACTTTTTGCGTCGGGGAACGCCGTAAGGTTAAGGCGGCAGATGTTCTCCTTGGTGGTAAGCTACTTTTCTACCGACTTCCAAAAAGAAGGAAGTTCTCAATTCGTCTGTATGTTTCTTTTTTCTTTCTTTTTTTTTGTGCGTGTATGTTACGCGATTACTCCGACAATTGTGAACCGATTCGAATGATTATTTTTGTAATCGGTAGGGTACGTTTCCGAGGTGGTCCCATTGTAATTTCATTGAGATGTGATATAAGTATCTTCAGAGATATGACGATAAACGTCTCAAACTTGCTACTAAAACTGACTCGACTGACATTGAAGTCAGTTGTTTTAGTTTTTAACCTATCTAAATTATTGGTAGATTTAATGATCCCACTACCTCTGTACGAAAACCCATAATTCATGTATGCACATAAAACTTTCACTGGTAGGTATATACCTAGGATTAGAACCTACGACCCTCGGGTGAGAATCAGGGTACCTATCCTTTACGCCAAAGGGCCGTCCAATATCACTACGTAAATATTATAAAACAATGTCCATCACTGCGTCTGTCTGTCTGTTTGCAATAATCTCAATAGCTTCTGAATGGATTATCATGCGGTTTTCACCAATAGTGTTTATGAGGAATGTTTAGATCTTAGGTGCATAATTCGTTAAGATTTTGTGTAAATTGGTTGAAATATGACGATGATTGTTAAATATGTCAATATTTTATATTCGATGCAACAAACTGATGCAAATTTTGTAGGCATATATGTTCTACCCGAGCGAAGCCGGGGCGGGCTGCCAGTATGATTATATAACTAAATACAGAAATTAAATATGTTTTCATAAACTGATCGTATTATGTGCGTATTATTTTAGATTGGATTATAGTACTTGTTCCTATAATATTACATAAATACTGTTACTTAGAATTTTGTTACCTTTTCAGGGCCTGAAGACGACAAAATATATTTTACGGATCACATTGAAAGCTTTTATGTTGAAAGTAGCGTTTTGTTGAACATTAAAACAAGATTCTTTTAATGAAGGTCAAATTCTAAATGTTTTTTGCCTAAATGTCGTAAATGTCTTTAGTTTAACTATTCATGGTTTAATAAAAAGTGACATTATAATAATAACACAATTTAAGATCGTTTACAAAACGAAAAAAATACCGACTTCACAAGCCGCCCTATTAATTTTCTACTAAGTACTAAGTTACTTAGTTAAGTTAGTAGTACTAAGTTTTAGGTGTTTATGTCCATATCTCTGGATAAACTTATCAGATCTCAATAAAATTACAATGGGACCAAACGGGAAGCATACTCTCTAAAACAAAAAAAGAGTTTTTCAAATCGGTTAAGAATTGACGGAGTTCTTAGGTAACAAACAAAAAAAAACAGGCGAATTGAGAACCTTCTCCTTTTTTGTGAAGCCGGTTGAAAAGACAACACAGGAAGCGTTGGTTGTTTGAAACGGCGTAGAGGAAGAAAGACGACAAAAAAATACTGAATACTGACCTGATAGAATGGGAAAAGACCGAACAAAATAAAGGTATAAATAGAGTAGACGATGAGACCCACATTACCTACATAGGATTATAACGCCGAAGGAAATAAGTATAATATCAAAACTGCAGCTAATGGCAATTGGAATTTCAGTTGTCCAGCCTTACATGCACGATTTCACTTTAGACCGCCACGTCACTTAACAACGGCGGGTTACTCGGCGACTTCATGTCTCTTCTGCTCCATCCACACTCTCGGGAGGCGCCTCCTAGAGGCACTCGGCACGAGTCTTGGCGAGTGGAGTCGCAGAGTGTTAGCCATCCACTCTCCCGATTTGTTCAGTTGCCCGCTACGTCTACTTCCTCGCGTCTTTTGTCTCGCGCTTGGAAAACCGACACGAACCGGAACGACAGTGAGGCGAGGCGAGGGAAGACGAAGGGACACGAGCGCACCATCCCCACTCTCGCACTCCCGTTCCTTCGTGTAGCCTCGTGGAGACTCTGGATGTGGCTTCGATGATGGAAAATTTTGTCGGCAGCACAAAACCAGCAAATGGCTGTTAATGATTGCCGCGTGTAGAGAGACGTCGTGTTTGTATTTCGAATAATTCCGGCAACTGGGCGTATACGCAAGTTGTACTTTGTAGACATTTTGCCACGAGCACAGAATACTTAATAGCACTACGTGCCACGAGTCACTGGGTAGCATGTACGGGCGCATATCGCCATAATAATTCTTGGGAAACTTTGTCACTGACATAATTTGTCGTCGACTATCGGCGGTTTAGGTGTGTAGTCCTGAATCATCTAACAAGCATGCTCATGCTACACCCTCGACCACATTGTCGCTTACCACGAGGTAAGATTAGGCCAAAAGCCTATCAGCAAAAATAATACAACCAATCTACTAAAACACTGTGGTTTCTTAGAATAAGCTTTACACACTCCTACAAAATTTTCTACTAACGTTTCAAGAACCGAAGCTCTTCGTTCCTCCAACTACTTAACATTTTACATTGTTAAACGTTTCCTAGCTACTCCATTCAATCACATAAAACGTTTCCAAGATAAGAGTCCTCCAAATGCGTGTCGTATCGTTCGACTCCGCAGAATCGATATAGGCGGCTATTCTCGGATCACTCGTAACTATCTCGAAAACTAATGTAAGAAAATGTCGTGCAATTTTATATAAGAAAAGCTCAATTTTGATACTCTAGGCTAGGGTGCGTAACCCTATTAATTATGTAGTAAAATGTCTACACAAGTTTGGTTGGTAAATGAGAAACAAGTTTACATCCCAATGTTGTACTTAAAACACTTTGCTAAGTTCGAATATTTTCACTTTAAAGTAGCAAGTGACAAGTTGTAGTTAAATAACTACATTTCTAACGGACTGAAGTCAGATGTAGTTCAGCGTCTTGCTACACCGTAGCTTGCCTATTTCAGACAAGCACGTTAATTTGACAAAAGCGTCGCTTTAATTCTAAATTATTGATTATCTTAATAACTATCAGCCTACTTTTGGATCTCAAATTTTAAAGAATATACATAATTATTAGAGACAAAACTCACTATTGGTATAGCAAACAGATTTTGATATATTTTGAGCACAAACAGCTTGCTGAACACTACTAACCCTCCTTGAGAATGTTTTTTATGCTGTGCGAGTATCTTCGCATGATTCAAGATACCCGCCACAGTATACAAAACGAGTCGGTACCGACCCTTATCTCTCCGAGATTGATACTGAGGGTGGCAGAACGCGAGGCGAACGCCAGAACTGCCTCCGAGAGGGTAATGAGCTTGTCAATATTTGCCTGAGGTGGAATGGTGATAGACTCCATTTTTCCACCAAGTCAGCGGTTTCTTGATTGAATCGCGGTGTTTGAAATTGGTTAGATTTGATCTTGTAAGGAGCTGCTAATAAGCTTCTGTCGGGTTGGTGCGAGCTTTCGAAATGACTCTCATAATCGTTAAGACGTAAAATATTGCAAGGAAATTTATTGGTGTTGTTTAGCCAGGGATTCAGTAGGGGCTAGGTAGAATATTTAGTATGTTGTTCTTCTGTAATAATAAACCTGGGGTTATTATTATATATAAGTAGATACTTTGGTTAATATGATAAATTTATAGGTCCGAGAGGTCTGGTAAGAGAGTAGGATTTTCTTGCGTCTTTTTTGCTGCAAGCGTTTGACCACTATCTCACCTGACGTTCGGTAGATAATTTTTTCGTAGCGTTAGGTATTATTTCATACTAACTTATTATGTTTTGTGGTATTTTTACAAGCTTTTATCTCAGTAGTCTGTGTAACATATTTTTATGTAGTAACATTTACGTATATTATTTATGTATTATTCGTGTGTACCTATTACTTATAATAGTTTCTATTGTATTGTAATTAAAGTAAGTATGTTTATCACAATATCTATAATAAAATATGTATTTTTATTTCCTTTTTACTAATTTATATTATTCGCGATAGTCCAACCCCAGATAGGTCTATCTGAAAATCAGCGTTCAGGCAAACACCTGAACATTCTATGCTGAGATAGACCTTTTTAGCACTTCACGTGTGTATTAGATTAATTTAAGTACCGAGATAGGTTTATAAATGTATCATTTTCTTGATTGTTTTTCTTTCTCTTTTTTATCTTTAGGGACGTTAAGTAGTATAAGTTCTGTAATGTGCTAAATAAATGTATTTTCTTTCTTCTTTCTTTCTTCTATAAATAACAACTGTACCTTTTCGACCATTTCCTATACTTTTATGCATAAAAGCTCCCTAACTTTAAACTTTACATGTATTTATTACGTTCCCAGTATAGTGAAGATTAAAGTTGGCAACAGTCGAACTGGTTTGGGACGATATATGGAGTTGAGGACAGCGTGGAATCCCTTCAATTTCCACTTGCACCAGTCACTTCAGTTCAGAGGATGAATATTTATGGGTTCAGGACATGGAAGTATGAAACATGGAGGCGTAGCCGCTCCACAGTTGACTGAAAAACATTTTTTATGTTATTTATGCTTTTGCAATGTTTTTTAGATGCTTCTGTTAGGTACTGTTATTAGATATTGATAGGAAACACAAACATTTCTGAACATAATATATTTATATTTAAAAAAAAAAATATTAGTCAAGCGTTGGACCACCATATCACCTGGTTGATGTTAAGTGACGTTGCAGTCCACGGTAGCACGCTTGTCTAGACAATACATTAATCACAGACTCATGGCTTTCAAGCCACAGATTTAATAGAAAAATTCAATATTAGAGTAAGAGTATTTTATGCCTAGGGTGTTCTCCATCTTCGACCATATCATCGCTTACCACCAGACAAGATAGTACTCAAACGCGAGCCAACAAAAAATATTCTTTTGGATAATATATAGATAAATCGAGATGTAAAATAAAGTAACTACTAGAATAAGAAATGTATCTAGAATAACACTCAACTGAACTTTTAAACGATATTATTGTACAATATCTATAATATCCGGCAGTTTCTTGGCTCGTTGTTCCGGACAGTTCATATGTCCGTTTTAATTGCTGAGCTGTCACTGCCACACTGCTTAGCGACCAGTAGGTCACCTCTCACCATTCTGTTTTGTCATGCACTTCTATTACTACGCTACTGTCACGAGTGTTGCTTCTATTTCTGAGACAATTTAAGGTTTTTGAAGGTTCCGTAGCCGAATGGCAAAAAACGGAACCTTTATAGATTCGTCATGTCTGTTTGTCTGTCCATCCGTCCGTAGGTATGTCTCAGCCACTTTATTCCGAAACTATTAAGACTACACAGTTGAAACTTGGTAAGTAGGTGTATTCTATAAACCGCTTTACGATTTTTAAATCAAATAAAAAATTAAGGGGCTGGAACACAACACATGGAACTGAAACAACAAAAAATCTTTTTCATTACACCTATATGTGCGGGGTAATACCATCCCCCCTAAATAACCCGCCCCATAGAAATAGGAATCTATTTCTATGATCCACCCCCTTTGGGAGCGCTACGGCCCATAAAAAACAAAAATGTCTATAGATAGGTCTTTAAAAATGACGTTGAGGTTCCTAAAACTATTTTTTCTCAAAGCCAATCGTTTGAATGTAAGACATTTCTAAAGTGGTAAAATGTGTGTGTCCCCCCTCTAAATTTTAAAATAAGGGAGTGAAAAAGCTAAAAAAATATATGCTATAGATCTCAACAAACACTTTGAACGAGAATTGGTTTGAACGAGCTATAGTCGGCAGTTTTTGAGATATAGCAACCGCAAATATAACTTTATTTTTCATACAAACACTACAAAAATTAGGATAAAATGAGTCTTAGTGAAATACGGACCCAAAAGACCACACTATCGTCAGGTAAATAAAATACATCTTTTTTGTCTAAGGATTTTAGGGTACAAAATTAATTAAGTCTATGTCCATCCATATTAATATATTAAAACTGTCACTAATACATGAATTCGTACATCCGTGTCCTCCAAGATGTACTGTCATCTAAATATCCAAACTTGCCAGTGGTTATATGTCAAAGATGTCTGTACAGTAGTTTGAGCTTCCTGGAAAGTTTCCTAAAGGCTTTGTTCCTAACTGAGGACCGTTATAGTATTATGTAGGAAACTTCCTTGTTGGGGACTTGGATACAATTTACGAAGGCATGGGCTGCTCTTAAGTCAAGCCCTTATGATGTGAGGCTAGATAAAGTTACTTTATGATATTTTGTATGGTAAAGAAAGTTTTTACTAAAAATATTATAAAAAGTAAGTAGTGAAAGACTATATGTTCATTCCTTTTTTATTCCCCGATACAATAAGAGATAAGTTTGACAGGTGTATCTGTGTATTTGTAGATGTGCGTGTCTGTTTGTACCATTAGTTCCTAAACCGACGAACCGATTTTGATTTAGTTGTAAAATATAAACTATTTATAAGAATAGGACAAGCATGTCACTCTAAGTTGATGGTAATTGATAACGTCTGTATATATCTGAAATATAAATTATTTATAAGCAAGTCACTCTAACTTGATGGTAATTTATAACGTCTGTATATATCAGATAAAAGTATCACTTGTCAAAAGACAAACCAAAACTCTAAACTGAAAGAATGTTGTACGTCTCAGACTTTTGCCCATGAAACTAAAAAAAAAATGTGTTTCACGGTTAGATAACAGACAAAGTATCGCCCCAGGCCGATTAGCAGAAGTCTTACCACTTACAATTCATGCTCTAGATCATTTTGCATTATAATGCATGCAAACTGAACAAAATTACAGGGTAGGAAAAAGAAGCTTTAGAACGACGAGCGATCCAATTGCAGCTATTACCTACTTATACTTACCTACATCCTTCCTTCAGTAATAGGCATAGTTCGATGGTAATAATTCATTAAAATTGATCCCATTGCATTACTTAATATGGTACTTTTTCGTTAAAAGCTGATTTGATACTTTTAACCCTACTTTACATTTTAGCAGTCTGACGTCGACGGTTGGATGACAGCTGAATGGCTTATTATTTTTATTCAATGCGTTTACATGATAATTGATATTATATTTTTATGATTTGACGTATCTTTTGCTATTTTGTCGCAACGTCCGCTACTTTTTAACTCCCGACGCAAAAAGAAGGGGTGTTATAAGTATGACATGTGTATCTGTGTATGTTTGCGTCTGTCTGTGGCATCGTAGCGCCCAAACGTATGAACCGATTTTGATTTAGTTTTATTTATCTTATAGGTAATAGTGTAAGTATGGTCGCAGTCATGGTTTATTTTTTATTTATAAGAATTTCTCGTCCAATAACTACAATACTTATTTCTACAACGTATGTGACAATCACAGTCGAAATCAGATTGTGCAACAACAACGCTTGTTGCTGGTCTGAAACTGAAACACGGTAGCGAGACAAGGCGAACAAACTATGCTGCCTAGCATCATCCTAGTATGCTGCAATATGAAAACTGAGGCAATAATTAAAACAATAAAATAAAAGTGCTGCAGACTGTCATTTGTTTAGCAATGGGCATTTTCAAACAAAGATCAAAAAGAAAACACTATCTGTAGAACAAAAGAGTTTTGCACTCGAAACTAGCGCGACGAAGTACAGTCAGATAGAGTTTCGCCTTACAACAGTGTCTTTTATTTTGCTGTAACTTGACACCGCTTGGGCTACGTGGTGACGACACCATCTAGCAGTAAGGATACTTATTTACTTACATTTTCCTGCAGGGCTAGCATGGCCTTATCCCCGGGGAAAAGACAAAATTATTTCCCTGTTTTTCGCCACTGACAGGAGATCAACACAACAATTTAACCGCTTGGTAAAGTTTAACCCCGAATTTTGATTTTGTTTCTTATTAAAACATAAAAAAAAAGAATTATTTGAAAGTCTTCGGGCGTTTATAATTATCGAAAAACTTTACTTATAAATTGCCTTCTCCACCAAACAAAACACTGATAGGTGGAAAGACAAAATAGTCCCCTTGCCATGCTAGCCCTGCTGTATTTACTCGTACCCTGACGATCTAAAATATTTAGGATCAGTTTCACAGGTTCCTGACAGCCCTATTAGGAACTTATCTAACAGATTTTTGTCACATTTTATATGGTGTCATCTGACACCATATACGTATGTGTCACTTTATCATGAACCGGTGAAAATGGGCCTTACTATTGTCATCGCGTGGGGATAATACAAATAAAAGTATTCGTTGAATAAGATGGAATCCTGCCTGCTTGAAATGGTCGACGACAGTACGATAAGGCTCTGGACAACTGAAGTTTTCCATGCTGGAACATGGCAAACTAAAGTCACCGAAAGAACACACTGAACCGAATGGCGACATGTCTTTATTCGGTAGATGGTTGTAGTCGTGGCCAAAGCTTACCAGTAGTCATCCCTTTAGCACCCAGAGATCTTGTCTAGGATTAGGAGAAGGAGGTTTAAACCTACAGGCGCAAGAAGTTGACTTACCGTGGGTGATACTGAAGCTAATAGATGGAATGAACTATTCATCACGTCACGAACAAATTATAAAAAATAATAGATATAGTTATAATTTGTTGCACAATTTTAACATTTTGTAATCAATAAAAAAATTGTATTGTATTCACAGCATTTGATTTTTATAGATAGAAAGAGCCCTAGAAAGATTTCTCGAGGAAACCTTTGCCTTGCGGGCCTTGCCTAGCTTATGGACACTATCAAGCACTGACTGGGATCATTTGAGTATTTATTCTCAAGCTAGTTCCTCAGAGCATTGCTACGCAGTCTATTTATCTATGGCATTGTTCTGAACAAAACGTCCCTACTACTCCAAACGTCTAACCATTGCAGTGGCGATATCGTCAAACTTTTCACTTAGTCCTGTCTGAGAATTTGCCGTTAAAGCTTTACGGTCGAAGTTCGTACTCGGTAAATGTGACGAAATACTTTTACTGTGGACACACACACAATGACATATAAGCATTAATGGACCCATAAACGTGTTTAGATGGTAAATAACTTCTTATGGGCTTTTTGAAGACATATGGAAACTTTTTATAGGGGAGTTTAGTTTATGAACTCGAAGGTTTTACTTTTGATAGGTGTGTATAAATTAACCGTGCTCTTTTGTCAAGTGATTACATGTTTACTGCCAACTTGTCAAAGTTTATCTGAACAGTTAAAGTGTAAGGTCAAAGAGTTGCTGACTGACACGATACGATAGTTCTCTTATAATAGTGGCACTTACACCCGTAGTCACAAACGTCAATGAAAGTCATATTAGTAGTAGTTTAGTAGTCTAGTAGTCTAGTAATGTACTATTGATTTAATATCGGGAATTTAACGTGACTTACGCGATGTTGATTTATCGTGTAAGTCACGTTAAATTCCTTATATTAAATCAATAAGTTTAAAATGAACGTGAGTTTTTATAATAAAATTATGTACTATGTTTACTTTTAACCCCCGACACAAAAAGAAAGAGTGTTATAAGTTTGATGTGTGTATCTGTGTACCTGTGAATCTGTGACTTTTGATTTACCTTTTTTTGTTTGGTGGGTTTTTTTGTTTTAATTGAGAGTGTTGTTAGCTTTGAATCATTGAATTACATTCAGCCGTGTATTAGCTTTTTTCTAGATGATAACGCTATGAGATCAACTTTTATAGGTCTGATCAATTCGAAATTCAGTATCCGCTTGCTTCAATGATATTGTGAGAATATGGTACAATTTACCTGATGCTGGGGCATCTCTTCGAATGTGAAGAGTACTCTACTCCTCACCAACTTACAGTACAGATGTTGTATTTTGGTTCATTGGAATGGTCTTAATAAACAGATTGTACTCGTATTTACAATCTGTTTATTAAGATCAGCTGGGAGTGGTTTCAAATTTGGAATTTAGGTATTATTTCCTATAACTCTTGCCTTTGTAGATTGTCGAAGATAAAGAGCGATCGTCGATGAAATCTATACATTTTAACACGTTGAACGCCATGTAGGTCACCAGTGACCACACTCTGCCATAATCAAGGCGCCGCGTTGGACACCGGTGACCTCAGAGCAGACCTGTTTTCAAAGTGAATTTGTGCGCCGTGGGTCGCGTTTACTATAGATTTTGCGTAACGGGGTGACCGGGATGGCGCTGTAGAACAATTCGCCGAAGTGGTTTTCGCCTAACTTAAGATTTTGTTAGTATGAAGCCATTTTCTATGAAAAAAAGTTTGCATGCCATTAATTGAATATGTTTGTTACCACTGAATGCTGGACGGATTGGGTTAGAACTTAGCATATACAAGTATATAGAAAACGGCTTAGAATACATATGCCCTGCTCGAATGACAACGCGTGACTGCGGGGTGCGGGTGACCGGAGTACGTGACCTCGTGGCGCCATAATAACGAAATTGTCTATTTTCACATTACAGCGCCACAACGGACACCGGTGACCTCAACACGTTTTTTAGGAATATCTCTGAAATAAGGCCTTAGATCGAAACCTTACTAGGACATAGCACGAATCTTGAGACACTGCATCAAAGGACAGCAAAAAAAAATAATGTAAAAATCGTATTTTCACTATGGCGTTCAACGTGTTAATGAATATTATCTACTATTCTTCTACTCATCATAATCAGCCGATATCAGTCCATTGCTGGACATAGGCCTTTCCCAAGTCACGCCACTGAGCCCGATTTGCAGCTCTTTGTTTCCAGTCACTGCCCACCGCTTTGCGAATGTCGTCGCTCCATCTGGTCACAGGGCGTCCTACGTACGTTCTACTACTATTCTACATTTTATACGTTATTCTTCTACTACTATTCTACATTTTAATGAGTGATATTGAGTCTGAGTTATAAAAAAAAAATCACCTCTCCTTTATAGAATAATCCTTTCGTGAAGTTCGACAAACCGTGCTACCCATTCAAAAAATGTGGAAGATTTGACTTAGTTCATTTCAGAGTTTGATGTTAATTACCATAATATGATATTAAAAATATCATTAAAGATACATTAAATAAGACATAAAACACAGAGTTAGATACACAGAGTTAGATACGGAAATGAATAATTAAATCGGAATGCTGAAGTAAAACTTTTACGAGATTCAATTTCAACATAAATGTGGTAGCTTCCAAGCTTTACGTTCTGCGGTTATCCACTTTTAAACAGTCCACAAATTAGGAAGCCGGTAACTGGTAGGTGGTATGCGGTTATAAGTGAATGCTGCATTTAGTAAGTATGTATAGTACTGTAGCGCGGAAGGCAAGAATAAACAATCGCTCTTGCATCGTGTAGGACGCCTTCCAGCAAGGTTTGGCGATGATATATATAAGTACATATATTTTTTAAATTTCTTATTGGCTAGCGTTTGACCACTATATCACCTGTTGGTAAGTGATGATGTGGTCGAAGATGGTAAGCACACTAGGCCTAGAATGGAAACTGGCTCTCAAGGATAGCTGCACACATTAGATGTTTGGCGACAGACTTTCTAACTTGAGGGTGGTAGCTGGCCAGGCGAACACTAGATAGTGTCCTACCACCATGCGGGGTTGTTGGTTTCTTAACGATCTTCTCTTCACCGGAGGGCCACTGTGAAAAGCGTACATACATTTTTCGATAGATATTACGTAAGGCTGGCCAGCGGTTGGAAACGAATAGCTGAAGATCGAGCTCAGTGTCGTGCTATAGGAGAGGCCTATGTCCAGCAGTGGTCAAAAATTGGCAGATAATAATGATGATGACATTTATCGTAAAACAATGTCAATAACTCATTAAAACCTTGACTTATTGATGTAAAATAAATAAAAAAATAACAGTTGAAAAAAAAAATTAAAAATGGTATGCTTAAGAGGTGTGGTCTAAATGAGATTAAAAGTTTTAGTCAAGTATGCATCATTAATATTATAAATATAGAAGTTCTTTTAACACTCATCATGATTAAAAGTGACTGGTTTGCCAATAACTGGGAGAATTTCTTTTGAAGTTCGACTGGCTACGACCACCCTCTTGTGAAAGTGTGTTGTATAGCGGAGGCATTTTATGCCAACGTGTTCCAACACTTGCCCAAGAGTCCCAGATCCCCTTCCCCCACTCTTACTGTAATGTTGTGCTATACCGATGAAATCTTTAGGACCGCGTGTTAATGCTGTTAATGCTATTAATGCAGACTCCTGCCTGCAGTGGTGAAATGTTGGCGCGGGTTCCAGGGAGATCCGGTGAAACGGCTGTCCACTGGCCGCCCGCGGGTCAGTAGCGGACCCAAACCCAGGGATTACTTATAATCTCCGCCCTGGGAGGCTGTCCCGCCAACCCGCGCATAATCCTGTAAAGTGACTGTTATGCCGGAGTAGGAGACCGGAGTGGATCCCGGCAGTCATTTTCTCAGGGGGGACCGGGGGGCCTTCCGTCCCCCGCGCCACCAAATCACACAATTGCAGACATGATCTGCAAATCATAGCACACTTTCCTCTTAAATGCCCTTTTGTTTATTCATTGGATGTACCACATATTCCCAACAAACCAAAACCTAAAATTAATGGCTGTTAAAAAAAGTAGTAAAGTTAAATCAGCGGCACCAAATTCCACTATTGATGTGAACTTCTGCAAAATTCGTGGTTTGCATTCTAATATTAACGCTGTCCACCATCACCTAGAGACAGCTAAACCTGCCTCTTTTTAACGGAGACTCAAATATCCTGTCATTCAGAAACATCATATCTTCATTATCCGGGCTACAAGCACGCATTTCTACGTCGTGCCGGTGTTTGTCTATTCGTTCGGGAGGATATTTGCTGTAGACGTCTTAAAACGGTCTCGAAGTTGCTGATCTGTCAAACTTATGGGTACGGATAGACTATGGAGGTCAGACTCGGATCTAATCGTGCTTGTACAGGTCCCATAGCGGTGATGTGGAAACAACGCGCCTTTTTGAGCACATCTCCAACGGGATGGATTGTGTTCTTGAACAGTATCCCACCGCAGAAGTGGTAATCCTCGGAGATTTTAACGGACACCATGCTGAATGGCTTGACTCTCAATCTACCGATCATGCGGGAAGAGCTGCTCATGAGCTTGCTTTGACCTACAGTCTCTCTCAAATGGTAACCGGTCCAACAAAAGTACCAGATATAGAGAGTCATGTACCATCTTTGCTGGATCTCATGCTGACCACGCACCCAGATCGGTACCAGGTTGAGATTGAAGCACCACTTGGTTCATCCGATCACTGCTTGGTCCGTTCTTCTGTGCCATTGTTACGACCCGAACCATATTTTCCTCCTGGAAAACGTCGGGTCTGGCATTATCGGTTAGCTGATTGGGATGGCCTTCGTGAGTTTTTCGCGTCATATCCTTGGGTGGAGCTCTGTTTCACGTCGGAAAATCTTTGCACCTGCGCTGACTTTGTCACTGATGTCGTGTTGCAGGGGATGGAGTGTTTCATTCCAAACTCTGAGATACGCATCGTTGGCAAGATTCATCCATGGTTTTATAAATCTTGTTCTGAGGCATCTAATCTTAAATCAGCTGCCCTGAGAGCTTGGGTTAATGCGCGAAACTGTAAGGATCCAAAAATAGCCGACTATAAAAAAACACTTAACGCTGCCTCAAGGACCGCAAAGAAAGCGATTGCCAAAGCAAAATTTGACCATATAGGCCGTATTGGGGACCGGTTGGCGTAACATCCGACCGGAAGCCGGGCATTTAGGTCGCTGGAAAAAGCTGCCGAAGGCAATTTCTGCCAGTCTACACTGCCATCTCTACGAAAGCCGGACAATTCTTTAGCCCATAGTGCGAAAGAGAAAGCCGATCTCTTAGGTACTCTCTTCGCCTCAAACTCAACTCTTGACGATGGAGACGCAATTCCTCCTGTGTTGCCTTGTTGCTCAAGCTCGATGCCGGAAGTGCGCATTTCTCAAAAGGCAGTGCGCAGAGAATTGTGGTCTCTTGATGTTCATAAGTCGAGTGGGATCCCGGCAATCGTGCTGAAAGTATGTGCTCCGGAGTTAACGCCAGTTTTAACACGCTTGTTCTCGCTTTCCTACAGCACTGGTACAGTGCCTTCTTCCTGGAAAGTTATCAATGTCCACCCAATACCCAAAAAGGGTGACCGCACCGATCCGTCAAATTATAGGCCAATAGCGATCACCTCTCTGCTTTCCAAAGTGATGGAGCGAGTTATTAATACTCAGCTTCTTAGATACCTAGATCAACAGCTGATCAGCGACCGCTAGTATGGCTTTCGTCATAGACAATCAGCTGGTGATCTTTTAGTTTATCTAACACACCGCTGGGCAGAGGCAATTGAAAGTAGGGGGGAGGTCCTTCCTGTGAGCCTCGATATAGCCAAAGCATTTGATCTGGTTTGGCATAAGGCACTCCTGGAAAACTACCGTCATACGGTGTACCAGAGGGGCTATGCAAATGGATAGAAGATATTCTGCATGGTCGAAAAATAAGAGCTGTTGTTAATGGTATTCCGAGACCATGCCGATTAATGCTGGAGTTCCACAAGGCTCTGTGCTATCTCTGATGCATGATTGATTTATTGCAAATAAACAATATTTATTGCTATGCGGATGATAGCACGGGAGATGCAAGATGTCCAGGCCAAGGCCGTGCAAATGTCCCTTTAGCAGAGGTCCAGGAAAGCAGAAACTTACTTGTGTCTGAAGTGGAACGATCGCTGATACAGGTTTCAGATTGGGGTACACGATATCTTGTACAGTTCAACCCAACAAAAACACAAACATGCGTATGCATGTATTTACGGCATAGAAAACTCCGTTTTTAGTTGTTCCTCAATTGCAGAACATTCCCCTAACCTTATCGGGAAGTATAGCAATCTTAGGTATGGACATTTCCAGCGAAGTCCAGTTTCGGAGTCATTAGGAATGCAAAGCAAGTATAACTGCTAAAAAACTTGGTGTCCTCAACAGAGCCAAGCGGTACTTTACGCCAAACCAACGGCTTCTACTCTATAAAGCCCAAATTCGGCCGCATATGGAGTACTGCTCTCATCTCTGGAGTGGGGCTCCGAAGTACCAGCTGCAACCATTTGACTCCCTACAGCGAAGAGCCGTTAGACTTATTGACAGTCCTGTACTTACTGACAAGTTAGAGCCACTAGCGTTACGCCGAGATATTGGCTCACTTAGCCTCTTATACCGATATTATAACGGGGAATGTTCTGATGAAATCTTTAACCTCATCCCGCCAACTCGCTTTTATCATCGTTCTTCTCGACACCGCGAGAGAGCTCATCCACATATTGTTGACACGTGAACATCGCATACGGTACGTTTTATGCCGTCGTTTCTTCCGCGGACTTGCAAAATGTGGAACGATCTCCCACCAGAGGTTTTTCCGCTACGGTACAACATGCAGCGATTTAAGAGAGGGGTAAAAAGAGTCCTCTATGCAAAAGGTAGGCAAAGAACGTGCAATACTACTTGTGTTGCAGGTGTTTATAGGCGGCGGTGACCACTTTCGATCAGGTGGGCCGCTTGCTTGTTTGTCAACTTTGACAAAAAAAAAAAAAAAAATCTTTAAAAAAAAACTTTATTTTGTTCCATACATTTTAATACAGATTGTTATAAGATTGTTTACTTAACAAATATAATTGCCATAAAGTATATTCATTTACCTAAACTTATTATATATAGCGTATCGATGAAAATATAGGCTATTTTATAACACAGGCAAAAGCGCAGAGTGCAACTACCTCCTTATCCATCTAAGACGCAACAAATAAATCTGTTTACTCAAGCCTTAATGATGAAAGTTCATGTACTCAGCAAAGTAAATTACTCTTACGATAAGTTATTTGTAGTTATAAAACGTTATAAGCCCATTTCCTGATGTCTTCCTTCGTTACGCGATTACTCGGTCTTGTTATTGACTTTATTTGATTATCTCAAATCAGGTTCTTATTAGGGTTATTTGACTGAGAGTTTTATTAGTGAAGTGATTGGATTAGAAGTATCTTTCACCATCTTTAAGTACAAGTTAAGTTACGGGTAAGCTAATCGAAGGTAATCGAAGCGATAAAGGTACGGACACACCGCAGCGTCCTGCGTGCGCGATCTAGGCGGTAATCAGATAGCGCAGTAGTATTTGTAGTTTGTACCGACTGGACCAAACGCGATCAGAAAACATTTGAAAAGTACTGAGATCGCGTCCGCAGATCGCAGGACGCCGCGGTGTGGCCGTACCTTAAGACCACCGATTGTATTACCTTAATATTGTTATTATACTTTAAGTTTTTTTCTTCTTGGTAATCAATAATGAGTAATTTGTATTGTATTGCACCATAATGCATGAATTTCTCAATGTTTGAGTATCTATCGTTAACTGATAATTAAACTTTTATTGAATCAAATGGCTTAGCAAACAAGCAGAAAGCATACCTGATGGGAAGAAGTCACATTCGTCTATGGACATTTGCAACACTAGGCGTGCAACTCTTGTGTTGCTAACCAGTTAATTCTTTTAACGCCCCATTTGAAAATCTGCGGAAAAACGGGAGATAAAGACACAGGTAGCAGCAGCATAGCATAGCATATATATATATGTATATATGTATATATAATATTTGCATGCATATATATATATATATGTACCGTTTGTAACTCTTACGATCCGATCTTACTAAAATTTAACTTACATACTTTATAGCATGAGGATGAACATAGGCTAATACATTCTTGATGTACGTGAACGAAGTCGCGGGTATTACCTATTAACCTATGAATACAGGTGGTAGGAGCATATTATATCGATGTTCCTCCTGACTTGCTACCAAAAAGTAGCTTACCACCAACAAGGATAAAATCTGTCGGTTAACCTTACGATGTAACCAGCAGCATATAGCCCTTGAGTCACAGTATTCTAGGCCTAGCTTGTTCACCATCTTTGCACATCATTGCTTATCACCAAGGTGGTCGTCCATCGCTAGCCTATCAGATAGGCATATATAAAAAAAATTGTGTGTGATAGGTGTTAGCTCAGTACCTGTCTCTGTCAGTCTTACTTGCCATTAAATTATTATGATAAGATAACGTGTAGCTACTGAGCACTGATTTCAATGTCGTTAGAGAACTCTTTAGTTATTCTATAGATAGGTACTTAGTTCTCACTATAAAAACTTAACAAACAAATGTTATGCTAGAAAAATTGTTTTATGAAAAGGATTTTCATAGACACAGTTTGATTTTTTGCCGGTATTAAATACCGTTGGGTATTAATAAAAGCTCTTTGTTAATAAAATACCCACAGTTTTTGCAGTTTTGGTAAAAAAATCGGAGTTTTTCGTTACAATAATATCAGGCAAAGAGCTTATAAGCCTTTCACTGGACAATGTAAATTTAGGTAGGTAGATATTATATTATATTTTGTTTTGTAGGTACTTGCAACTATACTTACTTAATTATATTTGTCTTACTTTATCAATTATGTGAGGTCATAGTCTCACAATTTCACCTCTGTTACTTATATACTTTTTGCCAAATGGGCATGTCTATTTAACTGTAACGTCGAAACTGGAAGCGGTGCCTGATGCTGATGAAGATAACTGGTTCTTTCCTAGCTTCTACCTGCGAATATCGTCACTTCACCTAGCTGGAAGCCTTAGCCTACGCTAAGTTTGCCGGGCCGTACTCCATTTATAGAACACGTTTACTCTATTGATCATCGGTCCTGTGGCCTATATGACCCGACAACTACCACTTAAGTTTGCTGTCGGTTACCTTGGTTTTCTATCGGATGACTTCATTCCGAATTCGATCCAGTTCGAATTTGACAGCAGCAATATAGATACTCTCATTTCAATCAGATAACATTCGAATTCGGTGTCATTTTGAATTTTCAATATTGATTATACCGTGAGCTACCTATTTGGTCGCGAAAACCTTTCCGATTAATATCACTGATTTTTTAGATTTTTTTCCGATTGGAGTATTGTGAAGTGCGATGGAGTCGAAGGAGAGGTAGTTTCCGAAACCGATTTGTTTTCGAAGAGTGTAAAAAGCTGTGCAGGGCACTATACTAACCACATACCACAAGAAGGAGTACTCGTGTTCTATGATAATTAGTAAGATTTTCAGAACCATCAAAGACATATTTAATCGTACAACGGTCGGTTTGAGCCAGAACCACATACAAGTTAACTAGCTTCTGCATAGTTCTGCTAATATACGACGTGTCTCGTTCAACGTACAGGATTGGCCGGTCAATGTCTTGTTATAGATACTATTATTTATTCTGTGCCACTAGCCAGAATTGTCGGCTGAGTGCTCTAATTAGGATGGCGTTGTCGACTGTCGCTGACAAATGACAAATGGAAGCCTCATAATCGATTCAGAAGGTACATCACTAGACGTTAAATGAACCTAACTAGAACTGATGTCGGAGGTATCGATTTGTTAATCGACGAGCTTAATGATTACAGATCGTAACCAATTTTGGGCTTAGTTAGACGAAATTACATCAAATTAACTTGTTTATTTTGATGTTAGAAATGTAGGTCGCACAGATGATAGGTACCGCCTACAAATGATTTTCCTGTGGGCTTTAATAAGCAGACTAACCATTGTATTTTAAATTTTTAAACCGTAATCGTGTTAACTTTAAACAAAAAACGAAAAACGTGACTCACGGATCAAATACTATGTTTATTGCATAGTACCTATTTGCTACTAATTAGAAATAGCAACGAAAAAAAAAATATATATATTGTGAAAAATAAAATAAATCCAAATCAAAGCCAATGAACTAAATTTATCAATTTAAATAAGATTGAAAATAAAGATCTTCTAAGTATTAACCTTAGTTCTAAAGAATCCCAAGAATCCCGTAAAATAAAATGCATTAATACCGTTTTAATCTCGATCGCTGTATAAATATTGATAAGTCCATAATTAATATTAAACAACACCAATGAAAAATAAATTACACACAGAAGGGATTTAACATCTCTATAAGTAGCGAAGTAAAGTAATAAACTCGTATGTTTTATATTTATATCCTGAGCCCAGTAGGCGCACAGTAGGTGGGTTTAAAGTTATGTTTACACTAGGCTCAAATAACGACTTACTGTCCTGTCCAACATCGGCCGACTGTAAGCTGCAAATCGGCAGGTTGTCCACGCGATTCATAATGGAGTAAATTATGAGCAAGCGATCGATTGGTACGTAAGCTTGAAAATAGGCTGTAAAGTCAACTACTTACATTAAAAATTGTTTTAAGTACCAAAATCATATCTATAGTATTTAAGAACTAATTTAATAAATCCTTGTAGCATCTAGACACTCGGCAGTATGTCAGCCAAGTATGTAAAGCAAATGGGCAACACACCAGTTGAGTTTTAAATATGTCACGATATTATAAAATATAATCGATTGGGTATTTACTATGTTGTTACTCTTTATTGTAATGGTGCCCTATGTAGATGTGACTAGTGACCAGACTTAGTAAGTTAATCTACATTTGAAAACCCTTAAAACACGTCACCAATCTCGACGTCATCAAGATGTTGTTCTATGCGCTGTTATACTCTCAAAGAGCATGACATCGTGGGAAGGTGTTAGCTATCATCATGGCCGTCTTTCATCACCAGACAAGCATTATAATACCATCTTAGACGGCCTCGTCACTTAACATCGGGTGGAATAGTAGTCAAATGCTATTTTGTTTGCAATTAAGACTAAAATAAACTGGCCATGTGCAAGTAGGACTCGCACTCGTAGGGTTCCGTACCACACTACGGTATTTTATAAGATCGGGCAAAAAATGCCACTATAATTTTTCGCGTGCTTAATTCTTATTACGCCATCTAACCTCTAACGCTATCTAAGTGAAAGTTAACACAAAGATGTTAGGAACCGGCATTTCAATATAACGCCATCTATGGACGTTTACCTAAGCGTTCATAGATGGCGTTATATTGAAATGCCGAATAAAAACACGTTTCGTCTATGGGGACCCCCCCTATATTAACTTTATTCTGTTTTTTGTGTAGTATTTGTCTGTTATAGCGGCAACAGAAATACATCATCTGTGAAAATTTCAACCGTCTAACTATCACGCTTAATGAGATACAGCCTGGCGACAGACGGACAGACAGACAGACAGATGGACAGCGGAGTCTTAGTAATAGGGTCCCGTTTTACCCTTTAGGTACGGAACCCTAAAAAGGTACAAAAGACAAATTTTGTTCCTAACCAAACAGAAACACAAACTTCCGAGCACTTAACTTTACAATATCCGAGGATAGAACACGCAAGTAGCGGAGGTGAGGTGTGTAATGAAATGCAAATATTCCTTGCTTGTACGGGTCCCGGTTTACCATTTGGGTACGGAACCCTAAAAAGAGTGTTAGCGTTAGCAGAAGAATATTTTCTTTCTCACACACTCACACTCATGTCAATTGTCAGATGTTTCGGAATAGAAAGACGTATAGGAGTATTGGCGGGAACGTGGAAAAGTGTGTGTGATTTCATTGTATTTTTTCCTAAAACTTGTGTTCTTCCACGTGTTAATGTGTAATAAATGTGGATTATTAACCATTAAGTGCCGGTGAATGTGTGCGAGTGAAAAGAAACTGCACAGTGTTGAAAAACATGCTATTTGCGTTCTCACCAAAATTCCACTGAAAATCTTCAGTAAACACCACATCTTTACTGAAGGTATGACTTAGACTAGACTTTTACTTGAAAACTGACCTGAAATGTGACTTTGACCCATCTCTATGACAAAAAGTAATTAAAACTTGAAGAATTTCAATACTAGACACTGGCTAAATACACTAATCGTGTGGAGCCATAATAAAACTAAAAAACAAAAAAAAAGACGTATAGATCATCCTTTTTCTGTAAGCCAAGTGTGAACGTTCCTTTGAGTCGATGTATTCGTTCATTAATATTTTTTCAATCGTTAACTTGACCAATATTTATATATATTTAACTAGAAGTCCCCCGCGGCTACGCCCGCGTTAAAAACTCCTTTTATTTACTTAAAACTTTTCTTTTGTAAAAACGATTCTATCATTAAAGACATCAAATAAAAATTAGCCAAATTGGTTCACCTGTTTTCATGTTATCGCGTGACTAAGACAAATCAGGATTCATATTTTTAAAACCCGAAAAACCCAATAAAGCGCAATCCGAAACTATATTGATTTTCAGACTTTTTTACCCCAGTTCACTCTTTTAGGGTGGCATTTTGAAAAAGTCTGAAACTCGTATTTAGTTATTTATTTACAGAAGTACTTGTGTGAAATGTCGAATAAAATGACTATCCAAAATTTGAACCCCCGCTTCATCCCTTGAAGAGTGAATTTTGAAAAATCCTTTCTCAGCGGATACCTACGTCAAAATTTCTATCTGGATGCAAAATATCAGCGCAATCCGAAACAATATTGATTTCAGACATTGTTACTCCACTTCACCCTTTTAGGAATAGAATTTCAAAAAGCCTGAAACACGTATTTACTCATTTAGTTACTAAACTACTTGTGTAAAGTTTCGAATATAAGAGACAATCAATTCTTGTTTCTCCATACAAACTTTGAACCCCCGTTTCATCCTCTTCAGGGATGAATTTTGGAAAACCTTTCTCAGAGGGAACTAACGTCGTAATTAATAACTATCTGCATGCCAAATTTCAGCGCAATCCGAAACAATATTGATTTTTACACTTTATTACCCCATGTCACCCTCTTAGGGGTGGAATTACAAAAAAACCTGAAACACGTGTTTACTTATTTTTGTACTGAAGCACTTGTGTGAAGTTTCGGATAGAAAAGACTATCTAATCTTGTTTCTCCATACAAACTTTCAACCCCCGTTTCATCCCCTTCGAGGGTTAATTTTGGAAAATCCTTTCTCAGAGGGAACTAACGTCGTAATAACTGTCTGCATGCCAAATTTCAGCGCAATCCGAAACAATATTGATTTTCACACTTTATTACCCAATTTCACCCTCTTAGGGGTGGAATTAAAAAAAAACCTGAAACACGTGTTTACTTATTTTTTTACTGAAGCACTTGTGTGGAGTTTCAGATAGAAAAGACTATCTAATCTTGTTTCTCCATCCAAACTTTGAACCCCCGTTTCATCCCCTTCGAGGGTTAATTTTGGAAAATCCTTTCTCAGTGGGAACTAACGTCGTAATAACTATTTGCATGCCAAATTTCAGCGCAATCCGAAACAATATTGATTTTACACTTTATTACCCCATTTCACCCTCTTAGGGGTGGAATTCCAAAAAAACCTGAAACACGTCTTTACTTATTTTTTTATTGAAGCACTTATGTGAAGTTTCGGATAGAAAAGACGATCTAATCTTGTTTCTCCATACAAACTTTGAACCCCCATTTCATCCCCTTAAGGGGTGAATTTTGGTAAATCCTTTCTTAGTACACCCTTACGTACTAAGACAAATATACCCTCCAAATTTCAAGTCTCTACGACCAGCGGTTTAGGCTGTGCGTTGTCTGTCAGTGAGTCAGTGAGTCAGTGAGTCAGTGAGTCAGTCAGTATGTCAGGACAAAGATTCTTATAGTATTAGATTAAGTTGGTTTAGCTATATTTGTAATTAAATAATACAGTGAATGTGTGCGGTTATGTAATAAATAGAGAGATGTTATTACGTGTAATAAATGAATTGATAGTGTAGGTAGATTTGGCATTTATACAAAGCGTCAATTGTGTCCTAATTTTCAACCAACTTCGAAAAACAACCAAAAGAAAAAGTTCTCAATTCGTCTATATGTTTTTTTAATTTTTTGTGTGTATGTTAGGCGATTACTGCGTCAATTGTGAACCAATTCCAATGATTATTTTTGTGATCGGTATAATACGTTTCCGAAGTTGTCCCATTGTAATTTCATCGAGATCTGATAAGTGTCTCCAGAGATATGACGATAAACGTCTCAAACTTGCTACTGAAATTGAGTCGCGGGGCATGGAAGTCGGTTGTTTTAGATTTTAAACTATCGTAATTATTATGTTCCTTTTTAGGGTTCCGTAGCCGAATGGCAAAAAACGGAACCCTTATAGATTCGCCATGTCTGTCTGTCTGACTGACTGTCTGTCTGTCTGTCTGTCTGTCTGTCTGTCTGTCTGTCTGTCTGTCCGTCCGTATGTCACAGCAAGAATTGAAACTTAATGGGTAGATGTATTCTCTGGTATATTTGTATAAACCGCTCTCCGATATTTATACAAAAATAAAAAATATAAAAGTTTAAGGGGGAGCATCCCATTCATGGAACTGTATAAAAAAAAAATGTTTTCTTCAAACCTATACTTGTGGGGTGTCTATGGATAGGTCTTTAAAAATGACATTGCGGTTCCTAAAATCATTTTTTCTCAAAGTCAATCATTTAATGTGCTAAAATGTGTGATCCCCCCTCTAACTTCTAGTGTAAGAAAGTGAAAAATCTAGAAAAAATATCTAAAAAGATAAAGTAGATCTTAATAAAAATTTTTAACGAAAATTAGTTTGAACGAGATACAGTCAGCAGTTGTTGAGATATAGCGACGGCAAGTATAACTTTGTTTTTATACAAACACTAAGTATGAAAAACAAAGTTATTTTTGTAGTTGCGAAAAATCATAGTTATAGAATACTCTACTGTGCTACGGAACCCTACGAGTGCGAGTCCGACTTGCACTTAGCCAGTTTATTAAATTACTTCTATAGCAATTGTCAATGGTTGAGTGCTTGTCGGATTCAACATCGAATAACAGGCCAAGTGCGTGTCGGGCCACGCGCAGTGTAGGGTTCCGTAGTAGCCTGTTATTCAATGCAAGTCTTTACCCGTTATAAACAAGCAACTACGTACTCCGTCTTTGTCACTTTAAAGGATTTTTTCTAAGGATTTTGTATTTGGTACTAAATTATCCAACACCCAAGTTCAACGACTATTACTGCTAAACTAATAAAGTTATCTTAACCGCTATAGTTTTCCTTTAAAGTTCATGAAATGCGCTATTATCACAAATTTTTCCAGATTTTTCAAGCCAGCAGTTTAGCTTTTAGAGGGGAGGGCCCCCTCCCCTCTACTGAAACAAAAATTTGCACTTTAAAGTTTAATATTTCGTAAATGGAGCATTCAATCGAAAAATGGTATTAGCAACCCCTAAATCATTTTGAAAGACCTATTCAACGATACTACACATGATGGGGTAGACGATGAAAAAAAAATTCATCCCCACTTCTCATATAGGGGAGCTACCCTAAAAAAAAATATTTTTCAAAATTTTATTTCAGTACTTTGTTGGCGTTATTTATTTACATACCCCCACAAAATTATAGCTTTCTAGTATTAACGGTCTCTAAGCAAAACCTCGGACAGACAAACAGACGGACATGACGAAACTATAAGGGTTCCTTGTCAGGACTACGGAACCCCTTAAAACTGTAATAGTGCAGTTTTAATGGTGCTTCTGCAATAGTGCTATTATAAAAGAAACACTTCCCACTTCCCATACTTCACCCTAGTATCACAAAATATATTGTAACTGATGGATAATATGTAGTTGTAGTTACTTATATACTGATATATTATATACATTATAATATAACTGTTAGGGATTGTTTTTGTATCAAGAACAAAGCACTTGATAAGTTAGAATCGTGCTAATCTGAATGGCGGAAAGTGAGACCTGCACAGCTGACTCTCGTCCAATCCAGGTTTGATACTCAAAAATTAGCAAAATCTACCTTTGAATAAGTAGAGAGAAATGTAAATAAGTTTATTATACACTGTAGATTCATTAAGTGATTGTAGGAAGCCACTAATTTGGCTCGTTAGCTGTCCGATGTTGGTTAAGATATTTTTAAATAGAAGGTAATCGATGTTCTGAAATGTTAATTATCTACATATTGAATGATACACTTATTTCCATTAATGTCTGCCATTAAATATCAAATTAATTATTCTTATTTTTTATCATTATAGGCTAGCGTTTGACCACCACCTCACCTGTTGGTGGTAGTGATGATGCGGTCGAGGATGGTAGCACGCTAGGCTACGTAGTACAATTTATTACTCTGTGGCTAGACCTAGAATAGCAACTGGCTCTCAACTTGAGGGTGGTAGCTAGACTTTTATTTACTAGATTATCTTTTCTGTGGCCAGGCGGACACTAGACAGTGTCCTGTGTCACGTAAATTTCAGTGTTAGTTTGAGGTATCAAACTAACACTGAAATCTACGCGTGCAAAGCCGCAAGCTGAATGATAGTCATTAAATAAAACGCATAATTCTAATAAACTACTTTATTTTTTTAAATAACCTTTATTCTAACTCAAGCTCTTTTATGGGTACATGAGATAAGAATTTACTAATAATACCTTGGACGGCATGTGAGACGATTTCCTTACAAACGGGTCCACCCAAGGTGTTCATCAGGTCAAACCACTCCTTGTCCAATACATCAACGAATGGTTGAGCTGTAAAAATAATTAATTTCTTTTAAACTTTTTGTCAAAACATATATAAATATAAATAAATCTATAAATATAAATGAAATCTATAAAATACAAAACACTAGAAAGTTTCTACCCATGTCCGGTATAGACTTTGAAACTATCCAACCGATGTGCCCCAAACCGGTTACATTAGAAAGGCAACAAACAATGCGAAGGTGGCTTCAGACTAATTAAAACAATTGTTTGCAATTAAAGCAATTATGCAATATTTAATTTTTTTACTCCGACGCAAAAACGGGTGCATAAGTTTGAACAAAATATTGTTTATAGTTTGTATTAACACTCATGTGGTATGAATAACATATTGAGGATCCTAGAGCGACTCTTCCCGCCACTATACCGAAGATTTGCCAGATATGAGCCTAAAAGAAATTGTGTTGGCTCTCAGACACCTTAAAATCGGAAAGCCCCCGGAGAGGATGGAATTACAACGGAGTTCTTAAAAGCTAGTGGAACTCCTACGCTACAACAGCTTCAGAGTATTTTCAATTCCATTCTCTTTTCGGGGAGAACTCCGAAGGCATGGAGCAAGAGTGTAGCCATTATGTGGTTTAAATAAAACTAGCCAAGTCGAGTTGGACTCATCTACCGTGGCTTCCGTACCATTGTTGGTTGGTACCAATTAATCTAGACCTCTAAATTGTATCAGCGCTCATATAACTCAGGCCTATCTTAAGTGGCGTAAACTATGTATGTATGGGGACACCCTTTTATTTTCAACTATTTTTATTTTTTGGAATTTTTCTTTTATTTGTGCTGTAAGACCATGTTTTTTGCCAAATTTCATTATTCTAGGTCAACGGGAAGTACCATATAGGTTTTTGACCCAAAAACGAAAGACCAGTTGACCTAGAATGTCAATTTTAGTTAAAAGCAAGGTCTTACAGCACAAGTAATGAAAAAAATCCGAGAAATAAAAAAAGTTGAACATTAAGGTAAATTTGAGCACTTACAAGTTTTCGCGAAAATCAAAATTTTCCCGTATCTTTTCATCGTGTTGACTCAGGACCTTGATTTTTATAAACCTAATAGTTACCATAAACTTCAGTATCTGGTATATATTTCAACTTGCTAAGTGCGCCCGTTCCTGAGAAAATCGATGGTGACAGACGGACAGACAGACCGACAGACAGACAGACAGACAGACGGACAGACGGATAGACGGACAAGACAGTGATCTTATGAGGGTTCCTTTTTTTACCTTTTGAGGTAGGGAACCCTAAAAAGGAGACAAAACCCATTTAAAGAACTATTCACCCATTTCACCTTTAAGTCACGTCTATAAGCTGTCTTCGAGAGTCATCACAAATCGTCTCGCGTGTAGACTCGACGAGTTCCAGCCCCCTGAACAGGCCGGGTTTCGAGGAGGATACGGTATCATATACCACATACACACTATGCGGCAGGTTATACAGAAGACAGGGGAGTATAACCAGCCCCTGTGTCTAGCGTTTGTGGACTATAAGAAAGCCTTTGACTCCATTGAAACCTGGTCTGTTCTGGACTGTCCTGTCCCTTCAACGGTGCCAAGTTGATTGGCGATACGTCCAAGTGCTGAGAGGTATGTATGACGCCGCGACTATGACCGTCCAAGTACAAAATCAGCAGAATGAACATATCCCTTTACATCGAGGTGTGAGACAAGGGGACGTTATTTCCCCCAAGTTGTTCACAAACGCTCTAGAGGATATGTTCAAAACGCTAAACTGAAAAGGACGAGGCATAAACATCAATGGCGAAAACCTCTCACACCTGAGATTCGCGGACGATATCGTCATCATGGCTGAAACCGTGCTTCTGCACGCATCGGTCTCCATGAACTTGGATAAGACCAAGATCATGTTAAACGAACATGTTATTCCCGAACCGATTGCCCTAAACGGAGTTCCTCTCGAAGTTGTTAACGAATATATTGTCTACCTTGGGCAAATCGGAGTACAGAGTACGGTGCCGAGATGTGGTCACTGACGGTGCGACTGGTTCACCAATTAAAAGTCGTTTAGCGAGCTATGGAAAGGGACTATGAGGACCGAGGATGAAAGATAGTGAGCTTTAACACGATGCAATGAAGAGATAAATTAGGCGATGGATCAAAAGAAGCAATGTAGCAGAGGACTCGGTAGTAGTTTGAGGGGGCGCTAATGGGAGTAAATTCAAGATATTGAAAACAACCGTCTTCACATAATGTGTAATCCATTCCGTGCTTGTTTGTCTGGAAGAGATCGCTATGAGCGATAAGACCGCCCATTGACACTGCTATTCAAAATATGTGTTTTCTAGTTCTAAGCATTTTTCTTTCTGTAACTGGTGATCAATAAAGTGTTTATCTATCTATCTATCTCACTTCTTTGTACATGTTATAAAGATCTTATGAGTTCAGAGATATAACCTTGTACCTTCAGAGATATAAACATTTCAAATTCAGAAAACCACCCGTCGGGCTATTTTTAAGTTTTTAAACAATATAATTCACGTACAATTTTTTTTTTAATTACCTTTCTCCTTGTCTCCATCCATTAATCCTTCGAAATTAAAGTAGACTTTATCCACAGGCGTGTATTTGTAGTCGAACTTGCCAAGCTTATAATACTTCTCACCATTTTTATCGACCTCTTTCATAGACAAAGTTATCTCGAATATAATTTTCTCTGAAATAATAACACACATTAATGTTCAATAACACTATTATTATATATATAATATAATAACACCATGTATTTGTTATGATAGAATATTAAGAGACCGGATCGAATTACTTGTCTAATACAGAAGTTATACCAATCCCATGCTGAGAACAGCATATAATTAGAATAATCCAATTACAGTTTCCTAAACCAATTCTTTCTTCAAAATACTCAAAACGAAAATAATAGCAATTTGAATAATTATCTCGCATTTAATCCAGTGAAAATAACACATTTGCTTATTAAAAGCACGTAAATTTTATAAGAACATCATGAAAATAAGTAAATTTTAGGTCTGTTGGCGGGGCAGAGAGGCTTTGATTGGCCCGTCAGTGAAAGTTTGCTTCCTCTTCACGTGACAGCGCGGATGCGCAAAAACTTTGCCTCGCACCTCTAGATTTGGTTTATTCCGGTCCACCCCCGAAGACTGCCCCACGCGGGGGCAGACGGTCATGCCTATGCCTGTCCACCCCCACGTTTAGGTTGCGATGGCGGACGGTCATACTCTTATAATTTGTGCTGAGGTGCAAATAGTATAATTAGAGCTATTTAAAAAAAACATAACTTACCAGTTTTGATAGTACATGGTCCCTGCCCGTAAATGTCGAGGACGATAAACTTCCCTGAAGCTTTAAAATACCCTGCTATAGACAGTGGAGTTTCCACCTTCAGGTGCATCTGACCTTTTTTAGGACGGCTGAAATCAATATAAATGTCATAATGGCCTGTGAATAATATTTCCCTAATTTTTTAGATGGCTTTAAACACTTAACTTGTTTTTACACTTATTATTGTTAAATGTGTATTTAATTATATTTTTAAGTTTCATTTATAAAGTGTCCAATAACGAGTTTATCTGTCTATCTAATTTGTCCAACCCCAGAAAAGAAGCGAGCTACGGGATATCGGGATAAAAGTACCCTATGTGTTATTTCAGGATCTATGCTATGTGCATACCACAATTTCAGCTCAATCAGTAGTTTTAGGACGGAGGCGGACACTAGATAATGTGCTGAATTCAGTAGTGCGTGCCACATATTTCGTTGTATAAGGTGACCAAGCGTTTTGTTTGTCCTGTCAAATATTCGGTTTTGAAAACGATTCGAAACAGCCTTTGTGGATTGGATAAAATGACAATTACCAGTCGCTCAACTCACTACAGTCTTCCACTTCCATGACATGCTATATACAATCATATCACGTAACTCACCATCGCATCATCATATAACTTAAGCTGAGATAATGATCAAGTGCTTGTTTAGTTACCATTAAAAAGATACTCTAAACTGCATTGGTAAACTCTGACAAAAGGGTAATACTCACTCAACTTCGAGAATCTTGCATTTATCAAGTCGAAAAATAGTTAAGTTTTTAAACTCCAATTTCAAATCATCATGGTCTGCATTGATCACACGATCTGTAATAGTCATGGGGTTCAGGGAAATAGTGCCAATACTATCATCGCCATTTATCAGATGGGGGAAAGCTTTGAGAGCCGACTGCAAGATGCATTGCTTGTCATCCCACTTGCATGGCTCGATGTAGGAAACTGAAAAAAATAACACCAGGGAATTGAGGAAAATGCAAAAATAATATTAATAATTTTTGTACATGTTACACACAATCCAAAATTTCATCACACTGACGGGACTCGAAGAGGGCGCCACCAATGAATAATTGGCTAAAATGCAATCCATGAGTATCGTCGTATTGACAAGATTGTACTGTAGCTTAGTTGGTTACAGCACTTGGGCATGTTTCCCAGGAGACACGGGTTTGAATCCCGTCAGTATGATGAAATTTGGAATTGTGTGCAACAATGTACAATAATACTTAAATTTAAAACCGCCCCCGACTGATTTGTATAATATGTATAATGGTCGCCTACTTGACTAAATGTAAACTATACTAAACAGGCTGCAGCAGAGTGACGGGTAAGTAGTGCGCAGAAGCGCTATTTTGTTTTTTTGACGTCCCCGGTCAAAGGGCTACAAAAGTTGCTATTGTAGTCTCATCAACCAAGCGAGCTGATAATATATAAACGGCTGAATGGAATCTCATAAAACAAAGCTAAGAACACTCTCGATGAAGACACAAACAAATACTATTAAATCAAACTAGGTTCATCCGTTTGGGCACTATGATACCACAGACAGACACACACATACACAGATAAATAGATACAAAGATACACACGTCAAACTACGTTGACCACATCATTGACATCCACCTAATGTTAAGTAACGATGCGGTCTAAGATGGAAGTGTGTTTGTCTAGAAATGTAATACGGCAGTGAGATGAGGCGCAGGACAGCTAATTTACGTCCAATACTTACACAATTACTTAACATGTTTCAGGTAATTTGTGGACACAGAATGTTATAAAACATGTTATAATATCATGTATAATAACATTCCGTGTACACATTATTTGAAACATGTTAAATAACAATTGTATAACATGTTATGTTACAGAGTCTGTACGCACCCTTGGAACAACTATCTCAATCTATCTTCCAAAATTAAGGTAGTGCGATTTCCATACAAAAGAATAATGCACAAACATGAGTAAATGGAGCCAACATTTGCACTGAAATCACCTCTATTGGTTTTATTAAGTCTTAAGTATAATTGGTTGGTCAAAAAAAGCAAATCATAGGGTCGTAGCTACAGCAGACTTTGATTTTTTGTAGAAATATTTTTTCTTTAGAACCATTTTCCAGGGAGGAAACGGGGGAATGAATACATTTGTATGGAAAAGCGCACCCTGCATTACCTCAACATATCAAACATTATATTTACCTACACAATGAAATTATGCAGAAACGGTTTCTTCTCAAAATGCATAAATAAAACGACTTTAACAGGTTTCTGTGATATTTATAAGAGTTGTCTTAATGTGCATTTTGTGTAATAAAAGCCAGTTTTTATATATGTCAATTTCTCGTACCTAAAATATATATTGTGTATCTCTGAAACGGCTCTAACTAATTAGATGAAATTTTGTATTTAGATAAGGTTTTGGTATTTAGGTTTACCTACATAATAAGTATGTATACATATACTACATGGGTAGTATTTTGTGTAAAAACACAATTTTACACAAAAAACCGTAAAAAACTCTAGGAAAAATCGTTAATTCAGTGCGTGTGAGTTATAAAGTGCAATAGTTTTGAGCTCAGCATATTGATACAATTCTTAATAGGTAACTTATAACTGATTTTTAACTCAAACGTATGGTTACATACTAAAAAAATTGTTAAATCTTAAATTAAAATACGAAAGGAAATAAAATATAATAGAATAAATTTATAATAATATGTATACAAAAAATATGAAAAGGAACGCCTCAAGCTTGCAACTAAATTTGACTTGCAGTCATGCGACATATAATATCCCTTTAAACGATATTTTCAACCGACTCACAAAAAGAAGGAGGTTTTCAATTCGTCTGTATGTTTTTTTGTACGTATGTTACGCGATTACTCCGTCAATTGTGAACCGATTCAAATTATTCTTTTTTAATCAGTAGGGTACGTTTTCGAGATAGTCCCATTGTAATTTCATCGAGATCTGATAAGTATCTCCAGAGATATGACGATAAACGTCTCAAACTTGCTACTGAAATTGACTTGCGGGGCTTGGAAGTCAGCTGTTTTAGTTCTTAAACTATCTTAATTATAAGCGATATTATTGTTAAAATATAAAGATAATTTTATACAGTATTTAGTAAATACCTTTTCCAGCATTTGCTCCTATGTACGAACTTAAACACAAAAACATGGCACACTTGATTATGAACATTTTTGTAGCAATATTTTTAAACAGAAAATTAAATTCCAAATAGCCTAAATGTTACTCTCTCAAAATATATCTAATGTCTGACACAAAAGACCATGGCTAGACTTATTTATATAGTCACCTTGCACCTAGGACAGGTTCCTACAATGACTCTTTTTCAAGTTCATTGTACAGTTTTTTTGTGCAACATAGTATCAACATTTGTATATTTGTGTGCAGTTTTTAACCGACTCCCAAAAAGGAGGAGGTTCTGAATTCATCTGTATATATTTTTTTTTTTAGTATGTATGTTACTCAATTACTCCATCAATTGAGAACCGATTCGGATGATTCTTTTTTTAATTGGTAGGGTACATTTCCGAAGTGGTCCCATTGTAATTTCATCACGACCTGATAAGTATCTCGAGACATGTGACGATAAACGTCTCAAACTTGCTAATGAAACTGACTCGCAGGGCATGGAAGTCAGTTGTTTTAGTTTTTATCTCAATAGGCGTGACGAAAGATTTTGAAATCCTCTTCCGTAAAGTAGGAACACATTTACTATTCACGAAAAAAACCTATATTTCGGTAATTAACTTAAGTTTAATGAAGTTTAAAGCAATTTTTCTAATATTTTTTCAATAGTGCGCAAAAACAGCTCATATATGTCATGGCGTCGGCTGTGACGTCACGCATACCTAAATGACATAATTAACGTAGTAACTATTATATAATCAGTGACAATGCATACAGGGTTTTCCAAAATGTAATAACATTTTCAAGAAAACCTCATAAGAGGATATAGTCGTGACATCATGCGCTGTGATTGGTGTTTCAATCAAAATGGCCGATAGCAGTATTTTAATGTTTTATTTTGCTGAAAATCTTAATAATCTAAATTTTTTAAATAAAACTAAACTAGTTATTTAAATTGTTTTAATATGTATTTTCCCCTAAAATCATCAAATCTTTGATTTTTTGATACTGTCATCATGCCAGTATTACGAACTGCACATAGTTAAACAATACATTAAGATGTATTAGGTTTACTTCAGTTTATGATTATCCATAAGCTGACCGATGGGTTTGAATTGGATACGATGATGTAATGATGAAGACGTGTATGGAATTTGCGTTTCTGGGAGTGAAATATGGTAATGAGCAAATGATTTCGGTTTTAGCAACAGGTTGTGATATTTGTGCCCAACTGTCTTATGAATTAGGTTTTTTTTTTGAGCTGCGTTTTCGTAGAAGACAGATGGCTTGGCTTCTAACCAAGAGGTTGCCGGTTCATATACTAGCACGGGTGCTCGTCCACAGTTGGTAGAACCACATTATATCGATGTTCTGCCTGATTTGCTACTAAAAACTTCCCGTTTGGCCCCATTATCCAATATGGAGATATATCTCAAATTTGCAACTGAAACTGACTAGCGCGGCATGTTAAATCGGTTTTTTAGTTTTTAAACGATCTTAACTTAACTATGTCAATGATCACAGCAAGTCTTTATAAGCTCCAAAATTCAATTCTTATTATACACTAGAAGTGCCCCGCGGCTTTAAAACAATCATTTATTTTGTTATAACCTTTCTATCATAAAAGACATCAAAGAAGCTAAAGCCAAATCGGTTTAAACTTTGAACCCCCGTTTCATCCCCTTAAAGAGTGAATTTTGAAAAACCTTTTCTTAGCGGATACCTACGTCAAAATAACTATCTGCATGCCAAATTTCAGCGCAATCCGCAACAATATTTATTTCAGACTTTGTTACCCCACTTCACCCTGTTAGGGGTGGCATTTCGAAAAAGTCTGAAATACGTATTTACTTATTTATTTTTAAAAGCACTTGTGTGAAGTTGCGAATAGAAAAAACTATCTAATCTTGTTTCTCCATACAAATTTTGAACCCCCATTTCATCCCCTTAAGGGGTGAATTTCAGAAAATCATTTCTCAGAGTGAACTAACGTCGTAATAACTATTTGCATGCCAAATTTCAGTGCAATCCGAAACAATATTGATTTCAGACTTTGTTACACCCACTTCGCCCTTTTAGGGGTGGCATTTCGAAAAAGTCTGAAACACGTATTTCATTTATTTATTTACTGAAGTACTTGTGCGAAGTTTCGAATAGACAATACTATCTTATCTTGTTTCTCCATACAAACTTTGAACCCCCGTTTCATCCCCTAAAGGGGTGAATTTTGGAAAACCCTTTCTTAGTACATGTTAACGTACTATCACAATTATACACTCCAAATTTCTAGTCTCTACGACCAGCGGTTTAGGCTATGCGTTGTCTGTCAGTCAGTATGTCAGCCAGTATGTCAGGACAAAGATTCTTATAGCATTAGATTTTTTTAATACCTTATAGGCTAGCTTTTGACCACCTATCTCACCTGTTGGTAAGTGATGACATACATACATAAAATTACGCCTTTTTCCCGTTGGAGTAGGCAGAGACTTCGTCTTTCCATATGCTCTACGATCCTGACACACGTCTTTCGCTTCTTCCACTTTGATGAGCGTACTTATTATAATATCTTCTACATAATGAGAATTTTGAAAATAGATAGATGCATTTCATTATGAAATTTGATTCGATTTAGACCTGTAGAAGGGAGTTGGAAATGCATGAATACATTTTTTGAGCTCTGGTTCTCAGAGAGCGACGTCGTATTACAGTGATAATGATAAAACAAGTGAATTATTGATAAGTAGAAAAACCCGACTGCGTAAAAAAAATTTAATAGCATTTCCTATTCCAAACTCCTGAAACACGTAATTTTAAGTAAAGTTAAATCCAAAAAATGAAACATGTATGTTATATGTTTTTTCTTTTTTAATTTAGATGTACCCAGTGTCACTCTCACGACTAAGACGAATCTATTGACACCACTCACATAAAAATACGACAAACCGTTTAGACTCTAGGGCGTACCAAAGAAATATACATACATACACTCGAAAAACATAATCCTCTTTCTTTCGCAGTCGGGTAAAATCATTAGGTATAACTAGGTAAATAAATGTAAGATGACAAAGAAGATCAAAATTATTATTTTACCTGTGCGGAATCGCATCTTTTCAAATTCTACAGAATAATAAATAATTGATGTATGTATTTTGGCTGATAATTAAATACTTGCGGTTTTCCTTATTTGCTAATTATGTAAAATTATTATCATAATAACTCTAATTATTAAGTCTGGCATTTCATAAAAATACCTAGATGACCGAGCTTTGTTGGATATTTTTTTGGTAAAGTCGTTTTCTAAAACTGAAATCTAGCTAGATCGATTTATCGCCCCCGAAACCCCTTGCATAGGCATACTAAATTTTATGAAAATCATTGGAGTCGTCTTCGAGATTCTGATTATATGTTACATTATACAAGAGGTACACTAGGGGTAAAAACGCGATTCTATTACTGAGTCTCTGCTATCCGTCTGTCCGTTTGTCACTGGGCTGCATCTTCTGAACCGTAATAGATTGGTAAGCCTGAAATTTTCACTATATATATAGCTATAAGCTATGAGCTGTAAGCTGTGAGCTGTGAGCTGTGAGCTGTGAGCTGTGAGCTGTGAGCTGTGAGCTATGAGCTGTGAGCTGTGAGCTGTGAGCCATAAGCTTTATGCTATTACAAAAAATATTTGTGAAATGTATTTCAAATTGTCTATTCCGGAATTTTTTGCTCGATCATACATACGATATTACATACTTTACACGAAACCCTTTACGTGCGAGTCCGAATCGTACTTGGACGGTTCAAACTTACAAACGCTTCAAACAATAACCGGCCAAGTGCGTGTCTGGCCACGCGCAGTCTAGGGTTCCGTAGTAGCCCGTTATTCAATGCAAGTTTTTACACGTTATAAACAAGCAACTACGTACTTCGGTCTTTGTCACTTTAAAGGATTTATTCTTAGGATTTTGTATTTGGTACAAAATTATCCAACTCCCAAGTTTAACGACTATTACTGCTAAACTAATAAAGTTATCTTAATCGCTATAGTTTTCCTTTAAAGTTCATGAAATGCACTATAGTATACTTGTAATAACTACGGATTTTTCAAAATTTTTCAAGCCAGCAGTTTAGCTTTTAGAGGGTGGGGGACGCCCTACTGGAACAAAAGTTTGCACTTCTACATGAGAAATGGGTATGGAATATTACGGGAGCTAACCTAAAAAAAATATTTTTCAAAATGTTATTGCGCCACTTTGTCGGCGTAATTTATTTATTATACATACCCCTACAAAATAACAGCTTTCTAGTATTAACGGACTCTTAGCAAAACCTTGGACAGACAGACAGACAGACGGACATGACGAAACTATAAGGGTTCCTTGTCAGGACTACGGAACCCTTAAAAAATGTCCCTAATTTGTCCCTTACAGGACATTTTTTGCAAAGAGATGTTTCATTAACGTCTCATGACATTAGTTTTATTTGCCGTAGATACTTTAAATGAGCTAGATACTGCGACTGGTTTTGACGACTAATAAAAATGTTATAACAGTCATTATGACACACGAGCTTCAAGATGGATGTGCTAGTAAGGATTTCAACCAACTTCCTAAAAGGAGGAGGTTCTCAATTCGTCTGTATATTGTCTATTTTTCGATTATTACACCAATTGTGAACAGATTCGAATGATTAATTTTTTTCAATGAGTACATCTATCTCTAAATTGGTTAGTTTTTTTTTACTGTAGATAAGCAAGACCCCTATCTCACCAGATGTCGCTTGCCTAGAAGATACCTGTTCACTCGCGATTTGAAGACCCCCGGATTGTACTTCACAGGAAACACAGACTCTGGCAGGGAATTCCATTCCTTTGCTGTGCGTATGATAAATCTCTTAATAGTTTTGGAATAAAGTGGCTGTGACACATACGGACGGACAGACAGACAGACATGCCGAATCTATAAGGGTTCTTTTTTTTGCAATTTGGCTACAGAACTCTTAAAAGATGACTGGATGGATGTTTGTTACTCTTTCACGCAAAAACGGCTGAGTGGATGTGGATGAAATTTAGCATACAAATAGTTTATAACTTGGATTACCTATATATGTATTATTAAAGGATATTTTTTTACACGGGTGGAGCTGCGGTGCGCATCTAGCAAGTGCTTAACTATCGATAATGGATGCGTTAAGAAATTATAATTCTCATCACCAGTCTACAAGCAGTTATTAAAGAAAATTTATAAATTTATAGGTACCGATATTATTAAATTTCTAAAACCATATTATTATTTGTTCTTATGTTGATAGGTTATAAAGTAAGTTTACACGTCGCTGCATTTAATGTCTTTCTGCAGGTCCAGTTTTTGTGCAAAATAATATCAAACAGCAATGACCGGTTGTGTCGGATAGTCTCCTTGAAATAATTTACAATAATAAAATTATATAGTATGCATTATAATGCATTTCAGATATATATTAACAACAAAATCATACTAATAACTAGTGACCCGCCCTGGCTTCGCACGGCTAGAGGGTATATGTCTGCATTTTTGCATCAATTTGTTGCGTCGAGTATAAATTAACGTCTTCAACCATCATCGTCATATTTAACCAATTTACACGTTAAACCTTAACAAATTATGCATATAAACTTCCTCGTGAAATAACTCTGACTATTGGTAAAACCCGCATGAAAATCCGTTCAGTAGTTTTTGAGTTTATTGCAAACAGACACACAGACAGACGCGGTGGGGGACTAACAAATCGCAAAAAGAAAAATGTCTACTTCCACCTTCTTATAAAAATGCCACGACAACGGACACTTCTTACCTAACTACACCGATTATAATAGTAAGTACTTAAAGGTTTCCCAAAAAAAGTAAATCAAAGATACCTAATGTAACAAAAAATATTGTCAGGTCGTATGAGACAAATGAAAGACATTAGATTAAAAATAAATACTAGGTACTTATAAAAAGTTCTACCAACTTATCCATGCAGATGAATAAAAATAAAACTAAGTATTTTTCTACTAAACTCTTTGAACCTGCTTTGACCTAGCGACTGTCTCAACTGAAAATATGAGCTGGTATTGGTATAATATCGGCGCCTAGCACTTTCTTAGTAACTAGTGTACTAATCTATGGACTACCATTTGAATGTCACGTTATACTAGATATTATGTTTCTGAGAACAATGGAATAAGTAGATAGTACTTTTTTTGTGATATTTAAAGTCAAGTGCTAATGAACTTGGGATGACCTAAAAGGCCTTTCCAGAGTTTTTGCGTGTTTACATGGCTTTTGAATGTCAACGCACTCATGTCGCCATTCACCGACATGTCAAATATCTTGTGGATTTTTTTATACGATGTGCGGCGTCACAAGGCTCGGCAGAATCTGTAATACGTGCGAGGAAGACTGGGTGTACAAGACATCGCCGAAAACATGCAGGCAGTAGTAAGACTGAGATGGTATGAACATGTGTAGCGGAGGCCCACGGAATTTACAGGGAAATTGGCACTACAGCTTTCCGTTCCTGGTAAAAGATCCAGAGCAACACCCAAAACAAGATGGAAGAAAGTGGTGCTGAAAGATAAGAGTGAATACGGGCTCTCAGAATCTGAGGGCGAGGATGGAGCGAAGTTGAGAGAAAAAAGTCGAAAAGCTGATCCTACCACCATATAAGATGACTAGCTAGGAAGAGTGAAAGAGAGAGAAAGAGAGCGGAGAGAGAGAGAGAGAGAACAGGCAAACAATTGTCTAGAAGAGACATAACGAAGGTAAGGACGCTTGACCGCTATCTTTTAAGGAATGTAAAATATAACTACGCGACGACAACTACCTTCTACGTCTCGAACTGTACATTACATACCAGATTGATCATGTAATAAATTATGACTATGGAAGCGCAACGTAAGAGCATCGCACAACCGGTCATATTGCGCTGTGGTCAAGTAAAGTCCTGAGGATTTAGATGCAAATTTCCGACAGCCAGAGCAGAACATAAACTTAGCGTGATTGCCTGCATTGTGATACTGCATGTAGCATCATAATACAGTTATGTTTTCTAGTGCTAGATTTTGTTACGGTAAAATTACTGTCACATGTATTCCTAAACTCAAGAAGAATCTATATAATAATAATTTATTTAGACATTACTTGGTCGAAATTAGAATTGCGTGCAGTTCGTCCTGGCTTTTATTTGAAGTTTTTGGAAGTAATTGCATGGTGGTAAGACACTATCGAGTGTGCGCCTGGCCACCTACCACCCTCAAGTTATAAAATCTGTCGCCAAACATCTAATCCGTTCGGGCAGCTATCATTGAGAGCCAGTTCCCATTCTAGACCTAGCGTGCTACCATCCTCGACCGCATCATCACTTACCGACAGGTGAGATAGCGGTCAAACGCTAGCATATAAGATATAAAATTTAAAAAAAATGTCATACACGATTTTTTTTGTGTTTTACAAGCTCTATTTAATTTGCTGTGTCAGTTTAGTATTCAGTATGTATGTTATTTATAGCACAGTATTACCTTAACACGCACTTTACGCACGCTGTTCCCTGACTTAAATAGTTGATCATTTTAGCAGCGTTTAGCCGCCATGACCGTCGTGCACGCCGTGCACACCGTGCACGCCGTGCACGATACTCGATAGTCGCCGATACTCGTGACTTAAGTTGTCTATTATTGCACGCCGTGCAATAATCGACTACTTTAGTCACACGTATCGTAATATACTATTTTGATTAGCTGCTGGACCAAAGATGACATAAATAAGATAGCAAATCAAAACAGGGTTTGACCGTCGAAGAAGCCAAATTGAAGGAACCTCTGGTGATGATCCGCGACGTGCTTACTTACAATACCTAGGTCACTGGCCTGGCATGAGTGGGTCAAATCTTGGAAGTTAATTTAGAACCATTTCTTCACGTTCGATAGGACACAAATTTGGTATACTATCGTATTGTCGTTTGGTAACAATAATATAATTTTTTATAATAATTAAGCTTAAAAACTAAAACAACCGACTTCCATGCGCCGCGAGTCCATTTCAGTAGCAAGTTTGAGACGTTTATCGTCATATCTCTGAAGATACTTATCAGATCTCAATGAAATTACAATGGGACCACCTCGAAAACGTACCCTACTAATTACAAAAATAATCATTCGAATCGGTTCACAATTGACGGATTAATCGCGTAACATACACACAAAAAAAAGAAGAAAAAAAAAACATACAGACGAAACGAGAACCTCCTTCTTTTTGGAAGTCGGTTGAAAATAGGCAGGCATTTGACCACCATTATTATAAATAATGTAAAATATGTAAAGGAGCGTTTAGTGTAGGTATCTGTTTATTATGGCGTGGCTTTTTAATATTGTACCTACATCATTTTTCTCTGACCCGCACAACACAACTATACCTACTCGACTTGCTCAAGCCAATTCTAATAAATCCTATTTTATATCTATTCAGAGAAAAGCGAAAGATATAACAAAAAACCTACAGGGGAAAGAGAGCTACAATGAATAACGAACGCGGAATTCCTAGTCTGTGTTACTTAACTATTGATGTCCCCGATGCTTTCAGCACAAGTTCCATAAAAATGAATGGGAGCGCATGCTTGTAAGGATTTTTTGTTATTGTCTATAAAAATAAGTATAAATTCAAGATGAATATGCTTCCGTGGAATAAAGATGCTTCTTATAATATTCATACGATTCGTTGTTGTCGATCCATCTGCGAGCTCGATCCCTCATTTTTAACCGACTTCAAAAAATAGGAAGATGTTCTCGATTCATCAGCTGTATGTTATAATTTTTTTTAGTACGTTATACAATTACTCAGTTAATTGTAAACCAATTCGAATTCAAGCAAAGTCATTCATGATTATTTTTATTATTGGTAGGGACATTACCAGGATGGTTTCAAATTTAATTTTATTATAAGATCTGATAAGTATCTATTCAAAGATAATGAAGTTAAACATATAAAACTTGGTACTGAAAATAACTAGCGCGGCATCTGAAGTCAGTTTTTTTTCACTTTGTAAGCGATCTAAATTATAATGTCTGTATTTCTGCACTACCTATATAATATCTATTTTACCGGGTTACGAGGAATTTTATACAATTTTTTATCACTTCTCTTCTCAACTGTAAACCCTTTCCTTTTATAATTTCACATACTTTCCATTGTTCTAAGCTGTTTTCTACACTTCATTATACATTTACTTACCTATCAATTTATTTAAGTCCTTAATTTTTATTGGCTTAATATAATTGCATTGGCACACTTAAAGCGTACGTTCTACTCACTTTTACAACTACCATTCCTTCTTTTGATTAGCTTTTATCTTGAGATTCAGCTTTCTTCAGACAAAGCTTAAAGCGATACCTATGCCAGTCTGTATTCAATATCTAGATTAAAAGTTCGTGACACAACTTAAAGTCAAGTTATTAAAAATGAGCAGCTGTAAACATAGACTCGTGCACTTTAATCAAACGGTTTAACTTTGAGAAAAAATACATAATGTTAACAGAGAGAAATTAATAGCCCGTTTTATGTTAGAGATTTATTAAAGTAATAAATAAAAGTTCACCTTCACTTCAACTTATATTTCTCACTACGCTTATTTCAGGACATTTAAAGGACTTATGTAGAGAATAATATTATGTTTTATATTTATTCATTTTAGTGATTAAATCTACTTGGTAACATAATGTTTGATTATACATTTTAAAGATATTGTTGTAGGCAGGAACTTGAAAATAACTAATCGACCTAATGAGAGTTTCACAACTGTTATTTATTCTGAATCTCTCTAGATGTTAACAAACGACGACCAAATTAACAAATGTATGTATAAGTAACAAAATTAAAATTTTGAATAAACACCCTCGACAATGTCCTTTAGAAAATAACGTCATAACATCTATCTAAGAACCACCACTGATTAATTAAAGAAAAAATCGAACTAGTATGGCAACATGGATTTGCACAAACAAATATTTACTGCAGCGCCCTCTGGTGAGTTGACACCGTAACACCTATTACAGAACATGCACCTATCAAACACGACACAATAACTGAAAACTACATCGAAAACGGACTAGTCGTTTTGAAGAAAAATGGCAACATCGATTTGCACCAACAAATGATTACTGCAGCGCCCCCTGGTGAGTTGTCACCGTAACACCTATCTAAAAACATGCACCAATTACACCCAAACTCATAATTGAAAACTGCATCAAAATCGGACTAGCAGTTTTGGAGAAAAATGGCAACATGGATTTGCACAAACAAACAAACATCCTCTCACCCCAAACGCATATACAGTCTCCGTTCCGTCGTGGGTAAAAATAGGAGTGTTTTAAGTTTGTTTTGTATGCATGTTATTAAATCACACAAAACCGCTTTATTCCGCCGCTGAATTCTATTCAAGAAGTTTTTCTACAAGTAACAAAATTAAAATTTTGAATAAACACCCACGACAATGTCCTTTACAAAGTTAATGTCATAACATCTATCTAAGAACCACTACTGATTAATTACGAACCGTTTAAAGACAAAATCAAACTAGTTTTGGAGAAATATAGCAACATGGACTTGCACAAACAAATGTTTTCTGCAGCGCCCCCTGGTGAGTTGATACTGTAACACCTATTCAAGAACATGCACCAATCAAACACAAACCCATAAGTGAAAACTGCATCAAAATCGGACTAGGCGTTTTGAAGAAAAATGGCAACATCGATTTGCACCAATAAATGATTACTGCAGCGGCCCCTGGTGAGTTGTCACCATAATACTTATCTAAAAACATGCACCAATTACACCCAAACCCATAACTGAAAACTGTATCAAAATCGGACTAGTAGTTTTGGAGAAAAATAGCAACATGGATTTGCACACACAACAAACAAACAAACATCCTCTCACCCCAAACGCGTATAGAGTCTCCGTTCCGTCGTGGGTAAAAAGATATTAGTAGGTATTTCTTATAGTTAAAAGAAGAAATTAGGTTGTTAAAAGTAATTCAAAATAAATCTTTCACAGCATTACACCAGGATATATTGAGCGTTGTAACGTCTGTAGGAAAAATAGTAGATTATAAAACAAGTGAATAAAAAGGCAATTTAATTCGACGGACTTAGTTGGATCCCGAGAGCAGCGAGGGATTCTAGAGTTGAATCCCGAGCGTAGCGATGGATTCTAGATTAGAATCCTAAGCGGAGCGAGGGATACAAGGACCGAGAATTAAATTTTTTATCCATGAGTCGTGTAATCTTCTTTTTACCATTGACTGCGAGAAAATAAATAGTAGTACCTACTTATATTATGTATGTTTATCATTATTATTGTTATATACCGGTACCCCTAGTACGAGTTTTCATACCAAACTCGATATCGTTTACCGAACAAATTTTGTATGAACAACAGTACAGCGCCTCTAGTGGTTACTACACTTCACTAAATTTAGACCAATCAGAGAGCCAGAGTAAGTCGAAAACTATGTGTGAAGTGTCAAAAGCGTTTACGATAAAAACTCATACTAGGGGTACGGCTGTAATTCACGTACTTTTAGTCGAATATAATTTACCAGTTGTTACCCGCAGCTTCGCCCGCGTTATTTGAGTCTTTATGATCTTTGAGGTCTAGATCGATGATCTCTTAGGCCAAGTCACCATAGATGACCCCAAAGTCGAACTCAATATCGTCTACTGTTAAAGTCATTAATCATTTTGGTTAGGTATACAAAGTTGTGATGTTTAAATGTTTGACTCAACACAAAAGTTCCTGAAACATACATACAAACAAAGAAACATATATTCAAAGAAAATAAGGTGAATAGCTGCGCGAGCGAGTAATTATAACTCGTTTTGATGAATGTGGCTATAAATATACAAAAGTTGCTGAAATATTACATACAAAATAGATGAAACAAATGTATGCGCGAGCGTAGCGAGCACTATCAATGCACGAGCGAAGCAAGCGCGAAAAATTTTTACGACTTTTTATGATCCTGACAGTGTTTTTATGACCTACTAAGTCCACACCGATAACCCTAAGGTTAAACTTGATATCCACTTATTTTAAGGTTAATAATCATTTTGATTATTGAAGATAGATAGATAACTCTTTATTGTTACACCTTCTTAAAACTAACTTACATAGTAAACTTAAGAATAATGTGTTACAATGTGTGAAGGTTGTACTGTTTCAATTTACGACTCGTTTTGATGCATGTCGCTATTATAATACAAACGTTGCTGAAATGTTTCCTACAAAGTAGATAATACAAATGCTTGCGCGTAGCGAGCGCTATTACTGCGCAAAAGTTTTTATGACTTTTTATGACCCTGAAAGTTTTTATGACCTACTTAGTCAACACCGATAACCCTAAGTTTAAACTTGATATCCACTTATTTTAAGGTTAATAATCATTATGATTATTGAAGGTTGTTCTGTTTCAATCTACGATTTGGTTCGATGCATCTGGCTATTATAATACAAACGTTGCTGAAATGTTTCCTACAAAGTAGATAGATATAACAAATGCTTGTGCGAGCGGAGCGAGAGCTATTACCGCGCGAGCGAAGCGAGCGCAAAAAATGTTTACGACTTTTTATGACTCTGACAGTTTTCTTGACTTACTAAGTCAACATCGATGACATTAAGGTTAAACTTGTTATTCACTTATTTTAAGGTTTATAAGCATTCTGATTATTAAAGGCTGTGTTGATTTATAAACTCGTTTTCATGCATTAGGCTATTAAAATACAAAAAATGCTGAAATATTACCTACAAAGTAGATAAAACAAATGCTTGCGCGAGCGAAGCGAGCGCGAAAAAATTTTACGACTTTTTATGACCCTGACAGTTTCTTATGACCTACTAAGTCCACACCGATAACCCTAAGGTTATACTTGATATCCACTTATTTTAAGGTTAATAATTATAATGATTATTGAAGGTTGCTTTAATTTATGACTCGTTTTGATTTATGTGGCTATTAATATACAAAACTTGCTGAAATATTAACTACAAAGTAGATAATACAAATTATTGAAGTTTTTTAATTATTGAGTTTTTAAAAGCTTGATGCACTGCACACACAAAATATAGGTAAGTACCTACACGCCAAATACTTACTAGAGTTTATTTTTGACATTTTAGTTCATTGTCCCAGATAAAAGCTCGTTTTTGAAAATATTTTTTACTTATAATTTATATTGTACTTATATTTTATATTGTACCTATAGCACTTTATTCATCGACAGCAGTGAATAAAACGCTCTCGCGAATTGAAAGAATCGTGATTATTATTCATTTTAAATATGTATTTTTACGGTACAACTCACGTGCAATGGTCGCCTGTCTGTTAGACGTCCGACCGGTTTCGAGGCAATCGGTGCCTCATCTTCTTGGGTCAGTGCGCGTGCTCTCAGAGAGCGCTGCACCCGCACCAGCCCATTCTCTTCCAGTAAATCACCCAGAAGTGGTTCATGAGGAAGTCAATTGTTGTAAATTGGTTGAAATATGACAAGAATCGTTGAAGATGTTAATTCATACTCGACGCAACAAACTGATGCAAAAATGTATAATATTAATAATAAATATAATATTATAATAATGTAAATGTATTATATCGCTCTCCAAGAGCACGCTTTTATCCGTAATTGTTTTTTTTTTTAATTTTTGATAATAAAGTTAATATTTGTTACGTTTGTGTTTATCAGTGATTAGCACAACCTATGTAAAGACGTGTGTGGTATATTATTCGGGTTAGATAGATAGATAGATTAACTCTTCATTGTAAACCAAAAGAACTTAAAGTTTAAGTAACAGTAAAACAAAAATCGGTTTTACAATCGGCGGTCTTATTGCATAAAGCGATTTCTTCCAGACAACCTAATTACGGATTGGTTATAATACACAGAGCGTTGGTGAATAACGTAAAATCACTAGCAAAACAAAAATTATAGCAAACAAATCAATTTCTAATATGAATGCTTCTAGGAAAAGGAAACGAGGCATTTATTGGACTGAAGTCAAGGAGAAGATAGAACTTAATGTTACTTTATAATATATCCAGCATTTGTTGAGCAACATTTATAACTTGTTTTCTTTTTAAAAAAGAAGCTGAAGTGTTTTCGTATCAGCTTGGGCAAGAAAGGGGTCGGGGGTTAGTTATTTAGTTTTAAAAGCAATGCAAAGATTCGCGAGGTCTACAGCTCACAAAGCCACAAGTATTAAATATTGTAAATTAGCAAACAATGTAAACAAATAAAGATGCTACTGCAGTTTTCCAAAACGAGCCGGGACTGCAAGAACAGTCTCTATCTTTATAGTTATTATCCCTACTTTGTTGGCCACTACCGCCTTATTGACTTGGGACCTACTATTGGAAAATGTGAATACATCAAGGACACAATTTAATATAGGCTTTGTGGCTTTTTATCACAACCGAGTTTGGATTGTTACTGAGGCATTATATGACCCAAAAAATTCGTATAAAACTTTAACTGCAGGAACGGAATATAATGTAGATGTAAAATTGCGCGCATCGCAACCAATAAAATATTTGCAGTGGTTACCCACACTTTAGATTATAGTTACTGCGTAAGCGTTGATATTGTGAAGATCGCAACAGATATTATCAATTTGACTTAAATACATATCGTTTGATCTATTGTATAAAATAATGCTCCTACCACCTGTGTCTGAACACAAATTATTCCCGAATGCACATAAAAACATTCATTGGTGTACGGCTGGGATTTTTTTTTCAATAGTGCAATGGGTGGGGTGGCGATTGAACTCATGACCTCTCGATCGCCAGTCCGACACCCTATCCATTGGGCTATTGCCGCCTTGATTTAAACCAGCATCATCATAATCAGCCGGTGTCAGTCCACTGCTGGACGTTGGCCTCTCCCAAGATACGCCACTGAGCCCGATCTTCGGCTCATTGGGAGGGATATGCTCTAATCACCACGCTGGGCAACGATGCTCCTCGCACCGGTGACGCTGCTGCCCGTCACCGGCCTTTAGTATTTAGCTACGCCGTAATTTGATATGTATATGCCGCCATTTGTCGGTCGCCAGAGCCTCGTTTGTTAGTCAACAGGATGCACCATGGGCAGGTGAGGTTGGCTGGGAGCACTGAGGTGGTATTTGTGCTACCTTCTACCAGCTTTGAACCAGCGCAACGGGTTAAAAGTCAAGGTTTATCCTTTACATTACTTTCCAGCAAACGGCCATCCGACATCTATGTTATAAATTGCACCCATGCGAAGCCGGGTTTGGTTGCAAGTTAGTTTGTAAACGATAAAGACAGTGACGTCATCGTCAAACAAGCACTTTCCATCTTCGACATCATTTTTGATATAGTTGTCAAGTGCTTGTCTGTTCAACACAAAAAAGTTAACATTAGGGAAAGTTCTAGTGTTAAAAATATTATTGAAGTAAGTACAAATTCTAACTCGTTATGAGTTTCTTACCAAGTAGTTCCCCTACAACTATAAGGTGTTTTCTCTAATAAACTGCATCCAGCATAAAATTTAGTAAAGTGAATGTTGCCAGGCTTGCCAGAACCATAATAATAAGATTTTATTAAAAAAACTTTCGACAGATTTATGCACCGTTTTGCTTGATGTATGGGAAATGTTTAATGATAAAAGTTGTTTGGAATAAGTTACCGTGCGAACTTTGTTGAATCGTTTTTTTTTAAATTTGGGATTATAGCTTAGGCTAGGCGTCATTTTCACCCACGGCCATGGTTCATTGTTACCTACCAGCGTCCGCAGGCTTAGACTATGGTCTAAGCCTGCTACGTAGTATTATTATCTTTTCTATGACCATACGTAATCGTAACGTTGATTTTAAAATTATTGTGAATTTGTAACATTATTATTGTTATGTACCGGCTGTAATTCACGTACCTTTAGTCGAATTTTCTCGACCTAGGTTTCGAGCGAGTCAGTCGCTCTTCCTCGGGAGTGAGGTCACGCGGTGAGATCGCGATGACACCGCGTGACATACGTAATTTGATGGGTGATCACTGGTGGTAGGCTCAAACCACCCACCGAAAACAGACATGTCAGCAATCGGTTCGCTGAGTTCCGGCAGAAGTTCGGCCAGCCAGCTAGAATAAAGTCAGTTCCCACAGGTGCTAGGATAATTATATTGATGATCCGCCGTTCGACTTTCTACAAAAAAGTAGCTACGAACATCAAGAAGAAAATCTGCCGCCATAAGTACGGTGTTTTGGCATCACAGTAGTTGCGAATAAATCCAAAATTGTGCATTGTCTTTGTGTTCCGCGCATGCCTGTCTCTGACTAAAAGTGGGCGTCATCAACCTCACTCCACCTATAGCCGATCATAGGTATTCTTTTGTTTACGCCAATTGACTGCTGCTATGTGAGATCAAGAATTCTATCATCAACCCATTTCGACAAACAATATCTGTCTTGGCCATAACATTAAAGTTATTTATAATAATGTAATTGAGACCTCAATGATAATATCATAAGCTTCAATAGACCTTTTTCGGCAAGCTTAGGAATTTCATTTCCAAACTTCGGTTGCCCTTAATATAATATTAAAGCGACCCTTTTAAAGGTATTAAAAAAATAAAGCATTTTTTGTAACCAAGGCTCGAACAGTTTTTATGATTTATAGCGAAAGGGGACGACAGGAGCTAGCCATAAGTCACACATTAATATTTTAGAATGGTGTACGCTGTTTTGGCATCAATTTACGAATTTATTACGCAAACATTGACCTTTCTTTCGTTTCGTGTATTTCATGACCACAACGTTACAGGGAAGATTTACTCGTATTTATTGTATTTATCGTATCTACGTCATACGTTTATGTTTTTGAGTGCTGGTGTCTCTTAAGGTACGGACACACCGCAGCGTCCTGCGTGCGCGATCTAGGCAATCAGATAGCGCAGTAGTATTTGTACCGACTGGTTCACATCAATGGCGATCAGAAAAAAATTGAAAAGCACTGAGATCGCGCCCGCAGATCGCAGGACGCCGGGGTGTGGCCGTATCTTTAAGAGCTTAACAAGTGAAAAGCCGGCACTTGCAATGATATATAGATTAACCTCATTGGGCACTTGGTTACATAAGTGGTGGCTCGCGGCTTCGCCCGTTTTAAAAAGTATTGCATGTCTAAATGGAAGACGGATTAGGATAGTTGCGCTCTGTGTTGTAGTTCAGCGTCTCGTCATAGTGCCGTTGTTAAATTCCAAACAAGCACACCTTAGACCACACATCTTCACTTACCATGAAGTGAGATAGCGGTCAAGTGCTTGTCTATCAGTTATGAAAAATCATGTGTTATTCTAAGTCACAGATTAGGTTATCCATATTCATATTAAAAATTTCACTTAAATCAGCCATACATATACTCCTATTTTGACCTTACAGCAAACAGACAAAAATCTTATCGACTTTTTGTCCTCATATCTTATTATAAGCTACTTAGTCTATACTCTACCATATACTCTACCTCATATATTATAAGCTACTTAGTAAAGGACATTTCACCCCTAAAGTAAGTATTTCAGTACGCTAGCTGATTTGTGCTTTGACCACTTCGCTTGCCTCATAAAAAACTTGTCTAATCCTAAGCATTCCGCTCACGACTGCTGAATGAAATCTATGAGTTTTACGTGACATGTCAATTCAGAGGGCCTACCACGAGACCCAAAACATTTTTATTTCAACCGTAACATTGCAGAGAGAAATGCTCAATAGCAGCATCTTAGGTATTTTTTTATATCTTATAGGCTAGAGCCGTTGAACACTAACTCACTTAATGGTAAGTAAGCGATGATGTGGTCAAAGATTGTGCACTCGCTAAGCCTAGAATGTTCTGACTCTCAAGGGCTGTGCTGCTTAAGTACCATAAGGTTATGATGATACATGATTTACTCCTCGGTGGTGGTAAGCTCTTTTTTAACTTCCAAATTTCACATTTCACAATTGTGGCTCCCAAAATTTCACGACAATCGGTTGAGGAATAAGATCCGTACAGAACAGACATCCTCCCATACGAAAACTTTACGTCTAAGCTTCAACGGAGACTTTCGCTTCGCTTAGTCAAAAGTGATTCGCTAGCTTACCAAATAAAAGCCCATACTAGCTATAGTTCTTTTAATATTGCTATCGAAAACAGGAATGCTTTATTATGGTAGTCCCCAGAACAAACAAATAAAGATATCATCAAAGTATGGTAGTTAACACCGACGGTGCCACGTGTTATCGGACTTGTAAACTCGGGGACACGGTATTGTTCCTTTTCGCCAACAAACTTTCGGATGGTTTTGTTACCGTTGTAATGATGTTGGTAAATAAAGGGAATTACCGTCACAGCGAGAGACAAGAGTTTTCCTCTTTGATATTTTCGTGTAGAAATTATACTATGATAAAACAGGCCGTTGTCTACGAAATAATATTAAATAATAATAATGGAAATTATCGTGAGAATTCAAACATTTCTGATTTTCTTTTTTCATAAGTATCATGCCAACCACATTCGTCCCTCGTGCAACGATATACCTTTAACTATTATATAATATACGAGAGATCATTCGAGAGAGGACTCTCACTCACTTACTGTAGAAACGCGGTCCTCTCATGCAACGCGTTTAAACGTTTGCTTTTCTCACTTGCAAGATGTAAAATGAGCACCCTCCCAACCTACGCTATCATGTCGTTAATAGTCGGCGGTAACCACTTACCTTCTTGCTGAGGCACTAACCTGTTTGCTGTTCTGTAATTGTAAAAAAAAGTTAAAATATGTCAACGGTTTAAACATCATCCGTAAGCATTTATCAGGATTTTTAATGTGCGTCAAATTCCCGTTCTCAGATAGTTAAAATATAACATTTTATAAGATCTTGATAGAACGTATATGTTTAACGGAAGAACTCTATCGGATGTTGCTATTGTTTGTCTACGGAAACTTCTACAGGCGGTGAAGACTTTGCGCTGGAAATCTGTAAGAAATTATTTTACAATACCTTGTGCAAGCTGGTTAAGAGTTATCTCAAGTTATCAATACTTTGTTGGTAGTTAGGGATTGTTATAATAATTACAATGATACAGAAAATGTCACGATGCATTTTGTAACAACTAACGTTCTAATTCTGGTATATCTACAGTTCTACGTAATAAATTTACTAATAATTTTGTCAACTTACAATTTTGACGAGGATACTTGTAGGTACTATAATTTATTCTGTGCTAGGATATAATAAAGGCTAATGTTATAATAGCATTATATTTAGAGTTGACCGCTGTGTTCATTTCACATGTCTGCTAATTTATGATCCTAAAATCGGCGTAGGGAATTTTGGTTTAGGCTGAAATGGATAAGTTAGAGTCGCATAAAGCTTATAATTTATGAAGTGTCAGATAGTTATCCGAAAGATAACGTCATATAAAACTTAACAAAAACTCTAATGACTATTCATTACTTCGGTTTCTGATTTAGCCCCTAAACTAAAAACTAAACCTAAGAAACTGGTACTTAATCTGATAAAGAGCGACTTAGAATGTAGGTAATAAATAACGTTCCATTCACAAAAACTACATCCCCCTTCACGAACAAATTAATTATATTCCCAACGAGATATAATAAAACTGGCCAAGTGCGAGTCAGCATCGCGTCTCTTATCGCACACTTAGGGAGGGTTCCGTACAATACGAAACATAACAGAGTTTCAACCTCATATATTTGATTAATTGATATTACCAAGAATATTTGGTTTGGTCGCGATCTAGAAAGACGGGGCTCGTTTACTAGCGCCATTTATGTCATTTTGCCGAAACTAATTAGATAGATGGCGTTTAAATACACGTTTTTTGTATGGGGACCCCCTTTAATTTTTAACTTTATTTTGTTTTTAGTATTTGTTGTTCTAGCGGCAACAAAAATACACCATCTGTGAAAATTTCAACAGTCTATCACGGTTAATGAGCTAATGAATTATAGTCTGGTGACAGACGGACAGACAGACAGACAGATAGACAGACAGACAAACAGACAGACATACAGACAGACGGACAGTGGAGTCTTAGTAATAGGGTCCCATTTTACCTTTTGGGTACGGAACCCTAAAAAGTGTGTAGGTTCTAAGCAGTCGAGAAAAATCGATAATGCCTACTAGCATTAAACCCCTAGAATCTAGAACATCCACTATCCAGCGTCCCCATCTCATCATTATACTGGAGAGCACTTCTCTCCCTTGAGTGTGCATTATAATTATTCGAAAAGTTTTCACTAATGTTTAACTCGGAGGGCGTCATCAAAGGATCGCTTATGAGTAATAGGATGCTCTTGATGCGAACTGAGGGGATGCTGTTGTGTCTATTATGATGAATCATAGAGAAACAACACAAACATGTAGAAACTGCCTTGCGTATGTGCCAAGTGAAGCTGGAAAAAGGGTGACAATCTTAATTTTTTGGCACTAGGCAGCCAGATAAGATTTAAAGCTTGGAGAGGCCGCTAGCGTGGTGTCTTTTGATTGGATTTTTACAATATCGAAAGCAAGACTCGTGATGAAATAATAACTAATGACTAATAAAACTAATAACTAATGAAACTAATGAAATAATAACTAAAAACTAATAAGCAGTAATGATGGACATCTTTCATCGTCATCATCTTAATCATTATCGACATGTATTAGTCCACTGCTGGACATAGGCCTCTTCTGTAGCACGCTGATGAGCTCTATCTTCAGCAACTACCAGCAATCCTTTGAATATCATCACTCCACCTTATGACTGAAGGGTGTCCTACGCTGACGTTAGCCGAGTCATGGTCATCGGTTATCGGTTCTGCGGCATATATGACCCTACCAATCACTTATCTTTGATATTATTTTAAAAAAAATGGGGTAACCTTCTTTTAAATGACAACACAATCTAAATAATTATTTCGTATCTAAATAATGATTTATAGTAAAATGACAAATCCTGTAAAATTTTAAAGGCGCTTGAAAACGGACATTTCGATCAACCCACCAAACGCAACTTTGCCCACTCTTCCAGTACTGAGTAGCACTAAATATCACGTCGAAACTCAGCAAACCAAATCACAACAACAATATCTACAAACACGTTACTGGTCTCCACTCAGTGATTAGATTATAATCGGAACTAAAGCAATTATGACTAGAGCCAAGCATTGTTTACCTTAGACGATGTATTATATTACCTAATCTATCACGCAACGGTTTAAACTATCAATCAATAATACAAGCTTTTGTGTCACAACCATTGGAGCATGGGCGGCATTGTTCATACACCAATTGCGCGTATGTAGGTGATCTATTGTTCGTAACTTTGTGCCGGGTAGTTCACAGATCATTCACACTTTACGGGACAGTGGTGATCCTGTTATGTTGAAGAGTTTGTTGTGTTTGTGTTCTTGAGTCTAGGTCACAGATTATATAATAGTTACTACGGTTAGGTTATAAACGAATGACTCCGACTTAATGTTTGGGCGATCTGATTATCAGTGTAACTTCTATTCCTTTGAGAATGTTTAATATTATTTTGCTTTCTTTGCAGTTAGTAGGACAAGCCGTCCTATGCTTGGGAAGTTACACGTTATCAGGGTTGGTAGACGCAGAGTAATACAGGTTGCTGGTTGGTAGCCATCAAATTTAAGCTTATTTTTATAAAAACATCCTAGATTTTGTAATGCAATCCGATTCGTTGGATGTTATTATTAAAACTATTAACGGGATATTTTACATGGTAAACATCCCTTTAATAGTTCTAATAATAGTGTCAGTGACCATAAAAACCTAAAAACATATATCGTTGGATGTTGACTTGAATTCGCTTAGCGCAACTTTAGTTAGTGGTTACTAATCTCACCATTTATAAAAGTGACATCACAGTTCGATTTTTTTTAATCAGCATATCTATGTCAAGACGTTCATAAGCGAACTTTGGAAACTATACCTCGATCGATATAGAAACATCCAAACCAACGAAGGCAATTTTAAAATGCCCTGCCCTGCCGACCGATGATGCGCACATGACGTCTTTAATATAACGTATGTATTAAAGTTTTGTTTAGTTAAGTTGTTTGTCTATATTTAACGAAAATTAGGAAAATTGATCACTGGTTTTATAATTTTAATTTAAAAAAGTTCAATTCTTGAATATACGTAGTATTCATATAATTAAGGCAATCGCAAATATTTCAAATGCACATATAGCAATCAACTGACAAAAAGACATTGCGAGTCACAAGTCAAAGTAAATATAAAAAATGCACTGCACTACAGAGGATATATCCTTGCCTGCACAAGATAGATTTAATCCGTTAATATGCTCCAAGACGCGAACAAACATCCAGCTAGTAGAAAATAAATTCTAATTTAACTTGAGCACAAATGCGAATGCCTTTTTCTTAGAAAACACTTGTTTTGTCGCAGTGTAGGAGGAAATTGACGAAGTTTTCCAATACGTTTGAACCTTGAAATAAAGTTTTCTGTTAAGTGCCGTCCGGGAAATACGTTTTGGAACTTCTTTGAAGTATTTGGTTATACTTTTGATAAGTGATCTCGAACTTTTTGGCATCTTGTTGTTGGAATGTGACTTGTGAAATTACTTTGGTATTTTGCTGTTATCCCATCTCTTTTCTAGACTACGCAAACTAAGGTGAAATCTAATGTTTATGGAGATCAGTTTTTTGTAAAAATTAAAAAAAAATGTAATATACTTATATTCAAAATTTATATTTTACGCATTTATTTGATGGATAATATTTTTCTTTGTTTTTAGACACGAAACATCACAAATTAATAGTAAGAAGATTTTTTCCGTGATGTTCCAGCCTTAGGTCACGTTTTTAAAGTTATCTAGTCAATCGAAATCGAAGTCAAACACATCGAAGAATAAAATGTATTTTCAGGTTGTACAATAGCCAAACTTTAACATCATATTTTTTTAAATATTCAGCATTTGGTGATAATGCATCACGTACAATGGAATGGCTTCAATAAAGCCCTATCCATCCATCGTGGGACTGTAAAGCTACGCAAAGCATTTTTTCTCACGTTTATTTCGGACCCACTTTTATGGATCCCAAGACAGTTTCACCCAATTTCAGCTTAGAACTATCGACAAAAGGTAGATAACAAATGTTCGCTGTAAAACAAAGAAAAAATTACTGTACTAAGTAGAAACTAGTTTGGTAAAAGAAGCTCTTTATTGATTCAAATAAAAATGGGTTTCTCTAAATCGCATAGGTATATGTTTCGCAGTAGATACTACCTGATAGTACAAACATACATACAATCACGGTTTTTTTCCCGTTGGGGTAGGCAGAGACTACTTCTTTCCACATGCTACGATCCTGACATACCTCTTTCGCTTCTTCCACTTTCATGAGCGCTTTCATACATGCTCGCCGGTTATAAGTACTTTTGATTATAAAAACTCACGTTCATTTTAAACTTATAGATTTGAGACGGGAATTTAACGTGACTTACGCGATGTCGACATAGTGATCGACATATGTTTCGGTCTCATCCGGAGGCCTTCTTCAGGATCTTAAGTGCAGTGCGAGGCTGAACGCGTCGGCGAGCGCCCCGCACTCAAGATCCTGAAGAAGGCCTCCGGATGAGGCCGAAACATATGTCGATCACTATATTAACATCGCGTAAGTCACGTTAAATTTCCGTCTCAAATCTATAAGTACTTTTGACTTGGCCTTTCTTTAAAACCTCTCCGATCTGGTCGTGATACGTTCGCCTAGGTCGGCCTCTACCGGCTGCCCCATTCACACTCATCTCATAAATCTGTTTCGTCAGTCTTTCTTCATCCATCCTCTCTAGATGTCCAAACCATCTAAGCATTCCTTTCTCAATCTTTGTCACCACATCTTCTACCACACCACAACATTCCCTTATCATGCTGTTCTCCACCTTATCCATCAGAGTCACTCCAATCATACTTCTCAAACTTCTCATTTCTACAGCATTAATTTTACTTTCATGCTTCTTCTGCCATACCCAGCATTCAGTACCATACATGAGTGTGGGAACCAACACTCCCTTATGTACAGCCAGTCGTGCTTTTTTAGACACGTTCTGACTTCTCATAAAGTTATGCAGGGCCCCACTCAGTTGGTTTCCTGCCAAAACTCTTCGCTCAATATCACTTTCATACTTACCATCTCTCGTAAACTTAGAACCCAGGTACACAAACTCTTTCACTTGTTCTACACTCTCTCCTTCAATCGTAACATTACAATTTGTCATTTTTTCTTCTCTTTCAAAAACCATTACTTTGGTCTTACTTACATTTACTTTCATCCCTTTCCTTTTTAAGGCATCATGCATAATATTAACAATCCTTTGCAACTCCTCCTCCGATGATGCTAATATCACCTAATTATCAGCGTATAGGAGGCATTTGATGGTTAAATCATTCATTCTTAATCCGTACACGCTTTCTTTCAGATCTGTCAAGCAATTGTCTATGAATAGGTTGAACAACACTGGCGATGCAACACATCCCTGTCTAACACCTTTTTCGATGTTAAACCAGTCCGTGTACGCTCCGTTTATTCTGACACAAGCACTGGAACCCTCATAGAGTGATTTCAGTGCTCGTATCAAACTGCCGCCCACACCATACATAGACAATGTTGACCACAATTCACTCCTCACCACTCTGTCATAGGCCTTTTCCAAGTCTACGAATGCGCAATAGACCTTTTGACTTTTGGCCAAACATTTTTCGGCTATGCTTCGTAGGGAAAAGACCTGATTCATGCATCCCATTCCTCTCCTGAAACCTGCTTGTACATCCCACATTTTTTTATCAGTTTCATCCGTCACTCTTGTAATCAATACCTTTGCATACAATTTCCCGACGATGCTGAGTAAGCTAATGCCGCGGTAGTTTTTGCAGTCTTGCTGTGATCCCTTTCCTTTGTATAGCGGTACAATGACGGCTTTGCACCAGTCTCCTGGTACAATCCCGTTCCCCAGCAAAGGTTAAAAAGGTACTTGAGGTAAGGTAAAGGTACCTAGGTAGATAGTAATACGTAGATATCCCATAGGAAAAATCTTCCCATATATTATTCGCTCGCATTCAGAAGAGATAGTATTGCCACCACGAGCTTTTAATAACAGCTGTTATGCGGTCTGGCATGCTATCCATTAGATTTCCAAATTTAAATTCGTCTTCATTTCTTATTTATGGTATAATATAATATATATATATATATATATATATATATATAATATAATATAATATACCAAATTAATTAATAATGATATGATTAATATATACCAAAAAAAACTAAAAAGGCTTTACTTTTTCCTATATATGTAATGAAATAAACTTTAATTAAGTTTTAATTTTGAAAGGATTGCTCAAATACATAAAAATTATCGCTTTTTATAACAGACCTGCTTTCATTGTGTATCAAGAAAATAAGCAATATTTTACAAATTGACTAGGAACCTTCTTATTTTCAACCGACTTCCAAAAAGAAGGAGGTTCTTAATTCGTCTGTATGTTTTTTTTGTATATATGTTACGCGATTACTCCGTCAATTTCGAACCGATTCGAACGGTTCTTTTTTTAATCGTGTGGGTACATTTTCGAGGTGATCCCATTGTAGTTTCATCGAGATATGATAAGTATCTCCAGAGATGATGAGAAACGTCTCAAACTTGTAACTGAAATTGACTCGCGAGGTAGAAAGTCGGTTCTTTTAGTTTTTAAACTATATTAATATTCTTGCTTCAAAAGCACTTTTTCTACTAAACACGAATAATTAATCCTCAAATCCCGTTTGTTCGAATCTTAATGATTAGGAATTCGTTGCACGTCCCGAATTCTGCAGTGGTGCAATGAGACCTGGGACAAGCGTCAATCAGAATGAATTAATACCGGTGAGGGTAAATTCATCTAACTTGAAGGTTGCAGCTAAATTGTTAACTTTATCAAGCCGTGACATCAAACCGAATGTACCTGGTGAAGGGATGGGGTTGGTTAGGTAAGACTGTAACTTAAACATAGACCTACGAGATGGTTCTTGATGTAATCCGTGGTAGCTTATTTGGAACTTATCTGCTAGATTAACTACAAATGTATATGGCCTTATCTGTTAAAATTGTTGTGAAGCTAATGTATAAACATAATTAAAAAGAAACGACTTCAAATGCCTCGTTAATTATTTTAAGTACTAAGTATGAGGTAGAGATAAACTCTTATTTACGGAGTTTTGAGGTAACAAACATAATATAAAGAATTATAAAGAAATTGAATTGAAAAACTTCTCTTTTTTTGAAGACGGTTAAAAATACAAGAGAATATCTTCATTCCGATTATTAGCCGACTTCAAAAAAAGAAGTAGGTCTCTCAATTCGTCCGTATATTTATATAATGTTTGTTCACGGATAACTTCGTCGTTTATGAACCGATTTTGGTTATTCTTTTTTTGTTGGAAAGGAGATATCCCGAGTGTGGTGCCATGGTAATTTCATCGACGTCTGATATGTATACTCAGAGATATGGAGATAAACACACCAATGTATAATATATAAACACCTCAAACTAAGTACTGATAATTCATAGCGCGGCATTTGAAGTCGGTTCTTTTAGTTTTTTAAACGATATTATTCATTATTCGTTCCGATACTTCCGATGCCCGTCGTTTAATGGTCGACCTTATGGGATCAGACCAAATAAGAAGTCCATATTGGGTGCTGAATGTTCCGATGCTACGCTAAGGGTGCGTACAGACTATGTAACATAACATGTTATAACATTGTTATTTAACATGTTTCAGATAATGTGGACACGGAATGGTATAAAACATGTTATAATACATTAAGAATTTTGAAGTCTAAAAATGGAAGAAGGTTATTGACACGGGATACATCCTGTATTCATAGACCTTTAGTAATCACGTGTGATCACTAAGTATATACTTATTATTGGATGGTTCATCTCTGTAGTTACTTACCACCGTGACACTACTACAGATGAAGGGTCATTTAGTATGAGAAGTTTATTAAGATAAACCAGGTATGGCTGCTAAGGAAATCTGTATAGCAACCTAATGAAAAGTATTAGAATTTAATTGTGGGTAAAATATGACACAAATACTTTCTGAATCATCTACTAAAATTACTCAACCGAACTTTCGCATTTATAATATTAGTCGGAATAGACTATCTACGTACCAAACATCTCAATCGGTTGAGTAGTTTTAGCGTGAAGAAGTAAGAAACATACTAACACTCTTGTACTTTACAAACAGATCGATATCAAAGAACAAATGTCTTCTAATATCTTCATATATATAATGTTTCCTTAACTTAAACAGTAAAACGTCTCGTCTCTACACTCTGATGCAATGGAATATTCATGTCGTAGCAACAGACTTGCTGTTAGGAACCGAGACGCAGTTTAATTATAGTCTGCAGCCAAAAGTTCTGCTTGTAGCCAAAAGTTGTACTTAATCACCTGCCACTAGTTTCATTCTACGCTTGTTTGACTGACTCGTGAATTTAAGTGCTGTTTTCTGTATGAAATAGGCTGTATTTATTTATGTAAATGGAAATATGGGTAGCAAGATTTCAAATAAAAGTGGAACATTTAAGAGCTCCGTTAACGTAAAGGATAGATGGCTTGACTTTCTAAGCAAGAGGTTACCGGTTCAAATCTTAGCACGCATTTTCGTCCACTCGGTGTACATTGGTAGTAGGAGGGTATCATATTAATGTTCTGCGTGACTTGATAAGTTGCTACCGAATAGTTGCTTATCACCTTCAAGGAGAAAATTTACTGCCATAACCTACAGTGTTCCGGCGGCACACAGCCCTTGAGAGTCAGAGTATTCTATGCCCAGCGTGTTTACCATCTTCGTCCACATCATCACTTACCACAGGCTAGATAGTGGTCGCTTGACCACTTGGCTTATAACGTGTAACAAAACATTAATCTAACTACAAAACGATGTTAGATTATGTCACCAAGAACTTAACGATTTGTGATAATACTGATTATTTGATGAGAGTCGATCGCTTTTTACAATAGCTAGAAAGAGAAATACCACTTTCTACCAATATTATAATTGCGAAAATTTGGGGGATGTTTGTTATTCATTCACGCAAAACCTACTTAACGGATTTGTACGAAATTTAGTTCATTATTACTTTGTAATCTGTATATTTAGGTACTTTTTAGAAAAACTTTTGGTCGCTGGCGAAGCCACGAGGTACAGCTGCTAATTACAAATAAGAAAACGATTGATACTCATTCATAAAGATAGGATAAGTAAATTAGGAACTGCGATAGCTTACACCATTTGGTTTCAGTAGTATGTAAGGTGAAAACGCAGTGTTTGTTTCTATACCTTGATGTGCAAAGAAATAGTAATTAAGTAGAAGTAGTGTGAACAGGCAGAGTAGAAAAATTAGGTGGTTGTAGGATAAATAAAAATTATATTCAATGGTAAACAATGAAGAGAGTAAAATGTTACCTCTCTGAAAGACATTACTGGAAATAATTTTACTCTTTATTGAATCAAGATGGCACAGGAAAAGTATGTGTGAAAACTATAGATATCTCCTCTCTCTCTCTCTCTCTTTATGGTACCACCACACCGCGGCGGCCTGCGTTCGTGTGCGCGTTCGCGATCTGATTTTCAATCGTTTTCTGATCGCCGTAGATCGCGTTTGATGTGAACCAGTCGGTGCAAATACTACTGCGCTATCTGATCGCCGCCTAGATCGCGCACGCAGGATTCCGCGGTGTGGTACCTTTATTCTTTATCCGTAGAGTCAGTAAGTATTAAGTAGACTTACCTACTTATGTATAAAATGTACAAAGACCTGTTAAAAACCTTTCAAAACAACTACGCCATCCGTTACAGACCAAACATGAAATACAAGCAAAGAATTTCCTCGACGAACACCGGTTCCAGTACAATCTTATTAAATTTCAGCTAAATATTTTCCGCAAAACACATTCCTCAATTTCTGGAAAAATAAAATAAACTCAGTGCAAAAATCTTAAGTGAACTTAGAGCCAGCTAACAAAATGACCAAAAATACTTCCGCCGGAATGAAAGGAAAGCTCACTCAAATGCACAGAACTGCAGCCGAGTGGCAATAAGAAAAGTTGAATGCTAGAGTTTTTCTTATAAATAAATCTTGTGCATTCTCAGTCGTAGCCGAGAAACGATCATATGTATAAGGTACCTAATGTATGTTGTACCTACTTAGTTTGAATATACTGTATGGAGACTAAGCTTTCTTAGAGATTGCCGTGAACACGTTTGGCGATTTTGAATTCGATACATTGGTGATTTTGCTTCACGACTTGCGATGAAAATGCTGAAAGGAAAGATTATTATGTAATTCCATCAAATGAGGAGGTATTTCTTTCATGTGAATGTAATTTTTTAATCGACTTCAAAAAAGGAGGAGCTTATATGTTCGACTGTATGTTTTTTTAAATGTTTAAATTATACATTCTTTGACCGATTTTCATCGTTATATTTAACTTCCGATAAAAAGAGGAATATTATTAGTTTGACGTGTGTATGTGTGTATGTGTGCGACTGTGTGTGGCATCGCAGCGCCCAAACGGATAAACCAATTTATTTATTTTTTTAGTGATCGGAAAGTGTTCTATGTTTTGATTCCGTTCAGCTGTTTTACAATGAGCTTTTGACGCTATGAAATCCACTTTCAGAGGTCTCGGTACTCCTCAACTATCAGCAGAGATGTCGAGTTTGGTCTCATTGGCATGGTCTCAATGAACAGATTGTACGTAGATTAGTCGGGGTGGTTTTAATCTGTTAACTTAAGTATTATCATTGCATAAAGTCTTTACTAAATGCATAAGTTTAAAAAGTTTAATTTATTTGTTAAGAAGGTACTATGTGTACTCTTTATTAATTTCTGATTGGGCTTTAATATATGATGGTAAAATAACAAACACTACAATAACGTGAACCTAAAAATGATTTGAATGTGAAGTAGTTTCATTTGCCTTCGTCAATATTTTCTGTGACCTTTAATTGAATACCGATTTACCGATTCAGATTTATTAAATAATTCTAGCTCGAGGAATGATAAATTACGAGTAGCCAACATCTATTCACGTCGACTATTAATTTTAATTAATAGTATGTTTCTCTGACAATCCAAAATTTCACCGTACCGACGGAATCCGGAACATGTTATTCCGGAGGTTGCGGGTTCAAGTCCCGTCGGTACGATGAAATTTTGGATTGTGTTTAACAATTTAATTAATAGCTTTTTTACTACAATTATTAAAGGCAGATAAATAACAAAATTAATGTAAAATTAATGTATACTAAAGTTATAAGTTCAAATATACTAAAAACGAGCTTATATCGAGGTAAACAATTAAGTTAAAAGGTTTCGTTAAAAGAATTTAGAATTAGGTATTTATGATTTCTTGAAGAACTTACTTAAATGAATTATTTTCCCACGCAGGAAGATGGTTTAAGAATGAAGATTCCAAGAAAATTGCTTAATTGTTTGCCTTGTAATTGGGAGGGAGATAAAAATGCGAAATCTTATTCCATAGCAGCTGGATTAATCTCAAGTGGATAGAATAAAATACATTCTGGTATTTTTACTCTTGCAAGGATGTTCGAGTAAACTAGTGAGTAGTGACTCTTTGAATTGTGTTAAAGGTTGCACAGAACAAATAGTACAATACATATCGAAAGCTTCATAGTACTTCCGCTCGAGCAACCGACACGTAATCACTGCCACCCAACTGCTTATCTGGGCTGCTTTTGGGGCCTAGGATACTTACGCAATGCCCTAGCTTAGCACTGGTTGTTCAGTATAAGTAGTACCTAGTTGTTACTACTTCCCCTAAGGGCTTGGACATAAGAATGAGAAAATAACACACTCAGGGTTGACACATACTCATAATAGGCGCAAAATTCTGACAAAGTAAAATCAGAGTCTTGCGTGCCACATTATCCTACTTCCTACTAAGATCAAATAGGCGAGAGTTCAAACTCTCGCCTATTAAGTATGTTTGTTATATCGAGTGTATGTTTGTTATTTCTTTACGCTAATACTACTCAACCGATTAAACTGTAATTTGGTATGTAGATAGCCTTAGACCCTGGAAAAACAGATAGGGTTTATATCCCGATATTCCCACGGGGACGATGTCTACGCGGGTAAAATCGTGGGGCACTGCTAGTCTGCTAACTGCTTATAATTCTAAAATTAATAAGGCAATTGGTTAGCTTGTTTTGTTATCTGCTATATTATTAAACATAATTAAGATAGTTTAAAAACTAAACCAACAGACTTCCATGCTCCGCGAGTCAATTTCAGTAGCAAGATTGAGACGTTTATCGTCATATATCTCTAGAAATAGTTATCAGATCTCAATTAAATTACAATGGAATGACTATGAAAACGTACCCTATTGAAAAAAAAACTATTTGAATCGGTTAAAAATTGACGGAGTAATCGCGTAACATACATACAAAAAAAAAACATACAGACGAATTGAGTATCTTCTTTTTTTCCTTCTTTTTGGGAGTTAGTTGAATAGTATATTTCAGTACAAGTGCGGAAAGGCTGTCATTGCAAAGAGTTCCGACAAATCGGAAAGTCGGAACAAGTTGCAATGACGGTTCCGCACGTGTACTGAACGACTATTTTTAATACAGTTGCGAAAAAATGAAGCAATTTAATAAAATAATAAAAACACAATAAACTCAACTAACTTAACATTTTTCTCCACGCAATAAATTCGTCGTATGTAGATATGTAGCGACTTTTTAACTTTTTCGGTAAAATGTTCTCCGAAGCATTTTTTTGCAATTATACTGAGTTCCGGTGGTGTTAATTCAAAAAAACTGGGGTCGAAATTACTCATTTTGTGCAACAAACAACTAAACTCGCAAAGAACATTTCTGAAAAATGGCGCCAACCTTAGAATATAAGCAGAGTTTATTTTTTCTTCACCCATTCTGGTAGGCAAAGGGAACTATGCCCATACAGTCAAGTCTTCAGTAGAATTTTTTTATTGATATGAAATGAAAATAAAATTTAATGAAATGAAACCTAACCTAACTCATTCCATCAAATCATTAAATCTGATATTGAAACAAATTAGTAGCTTCTTTTTAGAAATATACGTATTTGCATGAATCATAAAAACTTTTTTATGATTCATGCGACAACACTTTTTTTTTTTAGTAAAAACTTCATGGTTGGTTTTTCTTTTTAATAGACATTATTTTGACAGTTGGGAAAGAGAATGCACGAGTTCGGGAAAGGTAAAAAAAGTATGAGTATGTAATAAATAGCCCACATACCGAACGCTATACGTCCCTGCAATACGGCACTTTTTGAGCAACTGTATTAAAAAATAAGTATTCATTTTAGTTCACGTAGCATGCTTTAGTTTCACTGATATTACTTTAAATACATAATGAACAATGAAGGCATCATAATAGACTCATTAAACGATATCCAAATAATGACAAAAGAAATAGCAAACAATTTTGCGGGTTTGGTGTTGCGAAATTTGTTGAACGCAATTTCTTAACTTCCATTAAGAAAATGAAGGCATCCAAACAAGGAAAAATAAGGGAAAACAGCTTCCCATCTTTTATACTATCTGAAACAAATCTATCTTTGGAAGTTGTTTGGAGTTGCTTTGCAGAATACAGACACCCTTAAGGTGCCTTTCACTCAGAGGTGTGCTAGGAAAAATGAGTAGAGCGAGGCTGCGAATAGCATTTCCACTGCTGGGAAAATATGTGTGTCTGACTGTGGATTGGAGCGCCCAAACGGAAAAACTGATTTTGATTTAGATTTTTTTTTATTTGATAGATGCGGGAGTGGTCTTAACATTAATTTATGAAAATCCTTTTAGCCGTTATAAGACTATGAGCTGATTTCTAGTTGATGACGCCATGAAATCAACTGTCATAGGTAAGATCAATTAGAAATTCGGTATTATCTTATTTTTGTTGGTAGAAATATTGTCTTGCAAACGTTGTAAATACGATAACGATTACCTTAATATCTTATATCTCATGGATGAAAATCCATGATTATAATAAATAATACTAAAGCAAGTTTAAGGTTGAAGACTGTAATAAAATATATTATCGTGAAAAATAAACATATAAATTGTAATTACTTTAGAAACGCAATTTAAAAATAAAGCCGCAGTAATACTTCCCCTATTTACGATAACTAGGAATAAATAATCAATAATAATAATAAATAATATAATAATAATCAATAATAAATAATAATCGAGATCCAATTATACACTGCTTCATACGCGTTGGTACTTACCCGTTAAAATGAAACTATTTAAGTCTATAATTAAACTTTACCTACTTTTACACTACCTCTTGAATTGTTATTAACTACGGCTTAGATTTATTTTAATAGGAGAGGTGGTATTCATATCATATCTAAATAAATTTACCGTTAAGAGCTAGCTATTGAATAGAGAAGAAAATTAAATAAAAAATTAAATTAAATACTATTAAATCGGAAATCAATTACTTTTATTTTAAATATATTGGAAACAGAAAAGCATCTGATACTATTTCATATGATCTGAAGTGACGATACAATCACTGTGTCGTACTCATAATCTGAAGTGACAATGCAATTTAAACTGTGTCGTACTCATAATCTGAAGTAACAATGCAATCTAAACTGTGTCGTACTCATGATCTGAAGTGATGATATGATCTAAACTGTGTCACACTCATGATCTGAAGTGACGGTGCAGTCTAAGCTGTATCATACTCATGATGTGAAGTGACGATACAATCACTGTGTCGTACTCATAATCTGAAGTGACAATGCAATTTAAACTGTGTCGTACTCATAATCTGAAGTAACAATGCAATCTAAACTGTGTCGTACTCATGATCTGAAGTGATGATATGATCTAAACTGTGTCACACTCATGTTCTGAAGTGACGGTGCAGTCTAAGCTGTGTCATACTCATGATGTGAAGTGACGATTCGGTCTAAGCTTTATCGTACTCATGATTTGAAGTGACGATGCAGTCTCAAATATGTCATACTCATGATCTGAAGTGACGATGCGATTAGAACTGTCGTACTTGATGTGGAAGACGCAGCGGAAGGAAGATGAGATGAGGCACTATAGCACAAAATGTATCTCAAACCGTGTCCTGAATTGTCTGGTACCAAACAACTACACTTATAACTCAGCGAAGCGATAAGCGACATGGCTTTGATCGGTGGGTAGTTTGAGTCACGGCTATAGTCTGTCAAAAATATTACCTAGGGATAAATATGTAATTGATCTTAGGGTGTTGCTAAAAAATGGGTCAAGTAAAATTCAAAAAAGCCTACGGATGCAGATAAGCAACAAATAACCCTCCTATGTGCTCCTATGTGCGCCTACTTTCAAAGAGTTCCAAATTGTGCACAAGACCGATGCTAATGCAATTTCAATGCAATTTTAGTACGAGTTAGAGGTAAAGATGTCGTCATCATTCAAGTCTTTGCAAATTGACTTCATTTTGCGTCGTTACAAAGTTAGTTATGTCGTAATACAAAACACCTGGTTGCGTGAAAGAAAACTTTATTCGCTCCGTGCACGATATATAACGAGCCAACAAAGCTGTTACTGGCAAAGAGCTGTCGGCTGGTGTTTGGTTTATGTCTTAAGCTGAAACAATGGCCTTAAGCTCAGGACTTTGGCCCCGAAAGCCTCTCAGATTGGACGGCGCTGGCCTTCGTTCATTGCCTTAAGCATTAAATTATGATTCAAGCTTGATGAAGATTTAATTCAGCAAATCACAAAACAAAACAAAATCGATTTCAAATGCCTGTTTTCAACTGACTTCCAAACAAGAGAAGGTTCTCAATTTGTTTCTATGGTTTTTTTTGTATGTTTGTCACGCGATTACTCCGCCAAACGCGAATCGATTTAAGATCTGATGAGTACCTATGTCCAGAGATATGGCTATGGCACAGAACACTTTATAGTACTATGTATGTGGTCTACGTGGCTATGGTAAAGATGATAATTATATATATATATAGATAATTTGAAATCGTTTTTAGGGTTCCGTACCTCAAAAGGTAAAAAAGGAACCCTTATAAGATCACTTTCTTGTCCGCCTGTCTGTCCATGTGTCACCACCGATTTTCTCAAATTGACCTGAATACCAGAAACTGAGGTCTATAATCCCTATTAGGTGTATTAAAATCAAGGTCCTGAGTCAACACGATAAAAAGATATGGGAAAATTTAGATTTTCGCGTAAACTTGTAAGTACCAACCTTAATTTTCAACTTTTTTTATTTTTCGGAATTTTTCCTTTGCTTGTGTTGTAAGACCTTGCTTTTAACCAAAATTGACAATTCTAGGTCAACCGGAAGTACCCTATAGGTTTCGGGTCGAAAACCTATAGGGTACTTCGCGTGGACCTAGAATCATGAAATTTGGCAAGAAGCAAGGTTTTACAGCACTAATAAAGGGCAAATTCCAAAAATTAAAAAAGTTGAAAATTAAAGGGAGTCTCCATACATAGTTCACGCCAATTAAGATAGGCCTCTGAGCTCTCTTATATGAGCGCTCATACTATTCAGAGGTCTAGTTTACTTGGTACAACCAACTTTAGTACGGAAGCCTCGGTGGGCGAGTCCAACTCGACTTGGCCGGTTTTATTTTTCGTTGAGTAAACGATCTTATATCATTATTCATCCTTAGACTAGATGGGGAAATGATATTTTCAACATGGCTGACAACAGTATCATAATATAGTGAATTCGCTAGGAATTTTGGAATGAAAGGACAATTTGGAACGGACAGTATTGAACTTGTGCTGCAGTACCTTTTTTTTAATGGTAAACGACAAGCACGACGCTCGTCTGATGGTAAGCGATGACGTCTACCTATAACAGATACAGCGGCATGCAACATTCTGAACTGCCAGAATTTTGCATGTCATTGCTCTGCGCCTGATACCTGGAGACATAAAGATGTTGAGTCTCACATGCCCTGTAATTTCACTGGACATCTTGCCGTTTCAACCGAAAAACATTCCTATTTCACGGCTGAAAATTATTGGCAAAGTGGTGGTACCGCCCCAGGCGGACTAGCAGAAGTCCTACCATTACAAAAAACCTATCGACTTTACAAATTTCCTAAGATGCTAATGATAGTTAAAGTGGTTTTTCTTAGGAAAAGCCGTTGTATAGCTATTTTAACCTGTTATTGTATGAACAAAAAACAGAATGAACAAAATGTTGAGAAAAATTTTATATTTTAACACCACACCTTTTGTACACAGTTTTCACAATTAATATCGTACTCTATTGTGAACTTTTTTATTCTATACAAAGAAGAACTTGATCACAATTACACTTGATGTTAAATGACGATGCGGTTAAGTTCATCGTTCCTTGTCTTTCTAGATGGCAGTGAGATTTATATCACTGTACAGTCGACATTAGTCTCGTCTACCTAGCGGAACTATTCAAATCCATCTTCCTAAATAATTGACCCAGAAGAATATCGGAATTTGTCAAACGGTAACATGTCTAGGATAATGATAACGATGTTAGATGGTCACACGCTCGCCAGTCAGAAATAGAATAAGATCGTTTAAAAAACTAAAATAATCGACTTCAAATGCCGCGCTATTAATTTTCAGTAGGTACCAAGTTTGAGGTGTTTATCTCCATATCTCTGGAGATACTTATCAGATCTCGATGAAATTACTATGGTACCACCCTTGGGATATCTCTTTTTCAACAAAAAAAAATCAAAATCGATCCATAAAGGACGAAATAATTTACGAATATGAGCGCTTTACTAAAGATAGGTGCTTATAATATACACGCTCTTGCCTTTGACCAGCTCCCAATAGATGCAAAACGTTCCCGCAGCTCTGAAGTTCTAGACTTGTGGCAGCAGACTAAGCGTTTTATCGTCAGCGAGCAGCGATTCCAGGCTCCCCATCGTTCAGCCCGTCTTCACGGCTCACTATTCCACTATTCCACTGTTAAGCTTTCAGAAGTTTGAATTAAAACTAAAGTAGAAATCTTGACGGAGCCGCTTGCATTCGTTTGTTACAGTTAATTGTGAGCTGAGAAGATGGATTTGTTTCTTTGTTGTTTGGTTTATGGAGTTAAAAGCGTGGAGAGGAATTGAATCAGACTAGTGCCACAGAATAAATAATAGTACAAGTCTTGTGCGCATATCTTTACATTTATTTAATTATTTTTATATATTTTATTTATTTACTGGATCACGTAAAAGTAAACGCAGATTTGTATGATGTGAATTGACGGAGTAATCGCGTAACACAAAAAAATATATATACAAACGATTTGAGAACCTCCTCCTTTTTGTGAAGTCGGTTAAAAATGAAGAGCTAAACAGCGTTTGCTCAATGCTACCTTACGTTCAACATGATTTCGTCACAGAATACTTAATAGTACTACGTAATTTCGTCTAAGACTGCATCTTTCTTAGAATTGAGTACGACAGACGACAGTGATAAAACAATCACAGCAAAACTGGCATTGTTTTGTGCATCGTATTACCAAACAAACATTTCGGTTGTAATAGTACATTCCTACTTAACGTATTTTATTTTAAGCAAATATACATTGTAACTTTGCATGCCGAGTCTGAAACTACAAAACAGAACCGGTGGTCTGAACTAAACCACTAACATGTCAACTTCCCCAACAAACTCACTCCAGTATTACAAAGGCCTATTGATGTCGGGGATCAAACTCGCGCTTTTCGCAAATCGCACGTGACCACAGATCGTAAACTCCACTTTGTTACCGCCGACCGCATGCGCTGCCGCACACTTGATACTTTTAGATAGATAGATAGATAATAATGTATTTGCTCCTCGATTCGTAGAAAAAGTATACATAAATTAATCGAAACTATTATTTTAAGAACATGCTAAAAAATGAAAGTTTTTATCGCGTTTTTTATGGTGGTAGGTTACAAGACAAACAAAAAACTCACCTGATGGTAAACGATGACGTCTGCTTATCTGTCCTCTGATAGTGTGGCACGCAAACTCTAAATCGCCTTGTGTACCCATTATAGTAGTTTACTTGTCTACATAGAATCTTACAATAATCTTAAATACTAAATTTACAACTATTGGCTTTATTGTCAAAGTCAAAAGATAAAAGTATATATATAATAAAATAAAATAATAAGATAAAAGTAATGTAAATGATTTCATTACAAATCTCGACATGTGATGAGTTGATGACTAGAAAAATTACAGAGAGATAGGGGTATATTATCTAGTACATATAAGAAACACGAACGCATATTACGTAGCTAGTGTGCGCTAATTCTTAGGTAAAACGCTGTTGCGGTCACTTCGCTTTTGAGTTATAAATATATGATTCATATTTCTTCATGTCATGAGAATTTATACCAAACCTTTGAAAGCCTTTGCTGCGTGAGGGATTTAGTATGCCTACGCATTAGTGGTTTGCGTAAACAAAATTATACTTTCAAAATTAATTAGAATGTTTGTGTGAAGGAGAAAATACGCGGTATATTTTGCTACCCCGTGTATAAATTAATGATATACTTTGTGGCTATTATTATTCTATTGATACTTAAACTTTATAAATGCACGTAGCTCAAACAATATCAATATCATCGCTTTCTTAATTCTGGTATGATATTGAGTAAAGTCGGTAAACAAACTAGTGCTTTATTTCTTCCTTCATTCTACAAAAATACAAATCATATCAATTTAAAATCTAGCTAGACTATAGTATCTATCCACACATGGTAAGAGCATATTATATCGATGTTCCGTCTGACTTGCTACCGAAAAGTAATTTACCACCATGAAGAAGAAAATCTGCCCACATAACCTTGGCGTGTTCCAGCAGCACTCAGCCATTGAGAGTCAGGGTATTTTAGGCCTAGCATGTTCACCATCTTTGACCACATAATCGCTTACCACCAGGCGAGATAATGGTCAAACGCTAGTCTATAAGATATAAAAAAAGTAAAAGCACTTCTGTTTTTCAATCACCTAATAAAATAAAACTTTCGAAGCGTTCCGTTGAAGAAAAATATTTAGTCCTTCCCAAAAATTTACTTTCAAACATACATCATGAATATTTTGCGTTCTCTACTTCAATGAGCAAATACTCCAAACGCAGACTTTATGATTTAAAGACGACATTTTTTTATGAACATACGTTTAAATGCTCGCACAACTCACGTGTTTTACCAAAGTTCATCCATATATTATTCAAATTAAAGTACTCGTGCTAAGTCCCAAACTTTCAATCTCCCCTTCAAGACAAAGTTGCTAAGTTCACCGTCTGAAGATCTATCCAGTTAGCCAGCCGTTCACTAGCATCATTTATTAGGTATGCAAGCTTCGATTCTCTTCTTCAAAGCAACTTGCGGAAGATGTCGCTCTTAGAATAAAGACTTCAATAAATATGACCCAAGTATACAAAGTTGGTTGGAAAGAAAGAGCTGAAGATCGAGCTCAGTGGCGTGACATAAGCGACGCCTATGTCCCGTAGTCGACAGAGATAAGCTGATGATGTTGATGATGACTATGTATATGGTTGAAAGAACTTACTTAAGTGAATTTCAACTGGAATTATACGAGATGTTACATCCGAAGAGATTTGGTAATGCGAAAAAATACAACGAAAGATGGACTACATGGTACATTTAAATCTTGAGGATGTAACACCGAAGTATAATCGTACGAACAATTTCTGTAATTTCACGCTTGTTAGTGCTTTTAATAAGAAGACTTTCTGTTTATTCTAGTTTCAAGATTGATTTAAGCACGGGAGCGATCGGTCTCGACTATGCCTGCTAATTAACGCAGTTTTAAAAGAAATGTAGGTAGTAAGAGTAAAATAAAATAAGAATAAGTAAAACAAATTTCAAGGTAAAAAATATGTTCTTTGATTCAGCGTTCACGTGGACTTGCACCCTTTATAGGTCGTCATTCCACTTACAATGCATGAACTGTCATAGACCGGGAATATATTGACAAAAACCAATTTGTTTGAGCTGTACGCTTCAATATATGTTCAACAATTTAGTTAACAAGGTTTGAATCTAGTTTCATATTTCTTTTGAATATCTGTTACATGAATCGAAAATATTCATTACTTCTGAGGTTTGCAAATTCATTTTGAGGTTATATCGAAAATGAGAAGAGTTAAATTATATTTGCGTTTACACAGTCTAAAATACTGAAGTAAAAGTCATTTCTCCACAAACCTTTTGTTAAAATAAACTATGAAGATTGTAATGTTACGGAGCGTCTGGAGGAGACCGCCAAATGAGATGGGACGACCGTGGTATTTTGAAATTTAGAAAAGGGTCCACACCCTTTTCTAAATTCTAAAAATACACTTTAAAAAAATTAAATGCTACACTTTTATCACCACAATACTCGGATTATATGATCACTATCACTTCACTAAATATATTATATCACCATTAAAAATATACACTAGTTTTATTCTGCAAAATGTTTGTAACATGTTTCATACATTTATTTATTATATTATTATGACTTTATATACAATTCATTTCATTTTAAATTACATAAACAATTTTCCAAAATAATCGCAAAAATGAATTCCAACATATTTTTCATTTTGCCGATACTTTTTATAAGATGCTTTGGGATAGCCTAGTTTTTTTTTCGTATAACAAAATTATAGGCTAGCGTTTGACTACCATCTCACCTGTCGGTAAATGATGATGCGGTCGAGGATGATAGCACGCTAGGCCTAGTATGGAAACTGGGTCTCAAGGATAGCTGCCGGAATACATTAGACAAAAGTATAAAAAAAACTAGCTGTTACCCGCGGCTTCGCCCGCGTTATTTGAGTCTTTATGACCTTTGAAGTCAAGATCGATGATCTCTTAGGCCAAGTCACTATAGATGACCCTAAAGTCGAACTCAATATCCTCTATTGTTAAAGTCATTAATCATTTTGGTTAGGTATACGAAGTTGTGCTGTTTAAATGTTTTACTCAACACAAAAGTTCCTGAAACATTTCTTACAAAGAAAATAAGGTGAATAGATGCGCGAGCGCAGCGAGAGCTATCGTTGCGCGAGCGAACATTTTTTATGACTTTTTATGACCCTGACAAATTTACGACCTAATAATCAACTCACTATAGATGACTCTTAGGTCGAACTCGATATCGTCTCTTGTTAAAGTCATTAATAATTACTTGGTAAACCTAACCAAGGTTTACCAAGTTTTGCTATTTAAGTATTTGAGTCAGTCTAATGTATGAGGCTGTTGAAACACGCTATTATACGCTATATAGCGTTATTACGGCGAAAACATTTTACGACTTTTTATGACTCTGACAGTTTTTATGACCTACTAAGTCAACACCGATGACATAAGGGTTAAATTTAATATCTACTTAATTCAAGGATAATAATCATTATGATTATTGAAGGTTGTTCTGTTTCAATTTATGACTCGTTTTGATGCATGTGGCTATTAAAATACAAAAGTTTCTGAAATATTACATTCAAAGTAGATAAAATAAATAATTGCGCGAGCTTAGCGAGCGCTAAAAATTTTTACGACTTTTTATGACCATGACAGTTTTTATGACCTACTAAGTCAACACCGATGACATCAGGGTTAAATTTGATATCCACTTAATTGAAGGTTAATAATCATTATGATTATTGAAGGTTGTTCTGTTTCAATTTATGATTCGTTTTGATGCATGTGGCTATTAATATTCAATAGTTGGCGAAATATTTCCTACAAAGTAGATAAAATAAATGCTTGCGCGAGCATTGCGAGCATTATAAATGCGCGAGCGAAGCGAGCGCGAACATTTTGTATGACTTTTTATGACCCTGACAGTTTTTATGACCTACTAAGTCAACACTGATGACACGCAGGTTAAAGTCGATAATCACTTATTTTAAGGTTAATAATCATTATTGAAGATTGTACAGTTTTAATTTATGACTCGTTTTGATGCATGTGGTTATTAATATACAAAAGTTGACGAAATATTTCCTACAAAGTAGATAAAATAAATGCTTGCGCGAGCGTCGCGAGCATTAGCACTGCGCGAGCGAAGCGAGCGCGAAAATTTTTTACGACTTTTTATGACCCTGACAGTTGTTATGACCTACTAAGTCAACACCGATGACATAAGGGTTAAATTTGATATCAAATTAATTTAAGGTTAATAATCATTATGATTATTGAAGGTTTTGTTTCAATTTATGACTCGTTTTGATGCATGTGGCTATTAAAATTCAAAAGTTGACGAAATATTTCCTACAAAGTAGATAAAACAAATGCTTGCGCGAGCGCAGAGAGAGAGTGCTATAACTACGCGAGCGAAGCGAGCGTGAAAAAATTTTACGTGTTTTAATGACCCTGACAGGTTTTATGACCTAGTAAGTCAACATCAATTACCCTAAGGCTATTAAAATACGAAAGTTTTTGAAATACTTCCCACAAAGCAGATAAACACGTTGGGCAAGCATAGCCAGCGCGTAAATTTTGATGACTTCTAATGATTCTGACAGTTTTAGGGCCTAATCAAGACACTAATTAAGTCATTATAGACGAACCTAAGGTCAAACTTTTATGATTATGTTAACTCTATGTAAAGTTAACAAAAAATATATGCACCCTCACTTAACTGCCGAAAAAAAAGTATTCTTTGCCCTTTTATGCCCTATTAAATGTCTTTGTACAAAATGTCATGTGAATCGTTCAAGCCTTTTGGCCGAAAAGAGGCCAAACATATACAAAATTCAACAATAAAAAATTGACAACCGGACTCGATTGTAAAAAAAAGAAACCAATGTGCTCGGATAATAGACTCTACTCTTGGTCTATGCCTTATTGACTCTCTGTACAATTTTAGCTCAATCGGTCAACTCGTTTAACCGAGAAGAGGTCACACGTTTTTTTGCCGTGTGGTCCCGGCCTATATAATAGGGTCACCCCATCTCATCCCGTGGGTGCTGTGAAAACCAGCAGTGGGAAACCAGGGTATCAACAACAGTTGGATAAGCGTGGAGGCGTACCCGCCGTATCCTTCGTTAATCTTTTTTAGATTATAACTCCACTTAAATCTTAGGTGGTAGGGTCTCTGTAGGGACTCGCCTGGGTTTTTGTTAACAAATTACCACCACCTTGGTAAACTATACCGCTTAAATGTTATTAATTTAATAGCGTGTTCCGGTGCTAGTCCAAGGGATCCAGCTCCCCTTTCCCTGATGCTGTGCTACACCAATAAACACTTCAAGTCCCTTAATGTGTATAAAGGATGCACTGGGGTGTTTGATGTGGTACATCGTCGTGGGGTCCAGGGAGACCCGGTGAAACGGCTGTCCGCTGGCCGCCCGCGGGTCAGTAGGAGACCCGAACCCAGGGATTACTCTAATCTCCGCCCTGGGAGGCTGTCTCGCCAACCCGTGCATAATCCTGTAGAGTAGCTGTCGTGCCGGAGAAGGAGACCGGAGTGGATCCCGGCAGCTACTTCCAGGGGGGACCGGGGGCCCTTCCGTACCCCACGCCGATGACTCACTACTTTTTCAACTCGGTCTATCTTGAACATAATTTTTATATATATTGCCTTGAAGTTTTTTCATTGGAAGTGCACATCAACCCCAACTCTCATATCAATAATGGAAATAAAAACTAAAAGAAATAAAGCAAAACCAGCGGCTTTGCAATCCACTCTTGACGTTGATTTCTGCAATATCCGAGGTATACATTCTAACATTAATGCCGTGCACCACCATCTCGAGACAGCCAAACCCGCTCTCCTGTTTCTGACGGAGACGCAAATATCTTCTCCGGCGGATACTTCATACCTCCACTACCCCGGCTACAAACTCGAGCATAGTTTTGTGCGTCGAGCTGGAGTATGCCTTTTTGTCCGAGAGGATATTTGTTGTCGCCGTCTTAACGGTTTTGAGGTCTCAGACTTATCTATGCTTTGGGTGCGAGTTGACTACGGTGGAGAAACTCGAATATACGCTTGCCTGTATCGATCCCATTCTGGTGACGCAGAGACAACTCGTCTTTTCGAACACATCTCTAATGGATTTGATATGGCATTGGAGCAATACCCCGCTGCGGAAATGATACTCTTAGGTGACTTTAACGGCCATAATGCCGAATGGTTGGGATCTCGTACAACATACCACGCTGGCCGGACTGTTCACGAATTTGCTGTTACATATGGTCTTTCTCAGTTAGTCACTGAACCAACAAGAGTGCCAGATATTGTCGACCATGTACCTTCATTACTGGACCTTATGATGACTTCCAACCCATCCAACTATCATGTGCAGGTTGATGCGCCTATTGGTTCGTCTGACCATTGTTTGGTAAAATCCAGAGTGAAAGTTCAGCGCCCCGAGCGCTTGTCTCCTTCGGGCAAACGTAAGGTTTGGCATTTTCGTTCAGCTGACTGGGATGGTCTGCGCGAATTTTATGCCTCGTATCCTTGGGGACAGGTTTGTTTCTTGTCGGGTGAACCATCAGCTTGTGCCGATCTCGTGGCTGATGTCGTGTTGCAGGGTATGGAATGCTTCATTCCGTATTCGAATATACGCATTGGTGGTCGGAGTCGGCCCTGGTTCGATAAGACCTGCGCCGTAGCGGCTAATCTAAAGCTAGCAGCCTACAAAAACTGGACTGAGGCTCTCAGGCTTAAGGATCCTAATATTGCTGACTACAAAAAGAAATTCAATCATGCCTCCAGGTGCGCAAAGAAAGCTGCAGCAAAGGCAAGATGTTCCCATAAAAGTCGGATTGGCGATCAATTAATTAGCTACCCGTCTGGCAGTCGTGCTTTTTGGTCGCTTGCTAAAGCTGCCGAGGGAAATTTTTGCCAATCCATGTTCCCATCCTTACGTAAATCCGATGACACTCTGGCCCACAGTGCGAAGGAGAAGGCAGATTTGCTGGGTTCTCTATTCGCCTCTAACTCGACTCTCGACGATGGAGATGCAGTTCCTTCTTTACTTCCGTACTGTAAAAATATTATGCGTGAATTACGCATATCGCAGCGTGCAGTACGGAAGGAGCTGTTATCTCTTGTTGTGCGAAAATCGAGTGGGCCTGATGGCATCCCAGCAATCGTGCTTAAAGTTTGTGCCCCTGAATTGACACCTATACTCACGCGTCTTTTCTCATTATCATATGAAAAAAGCATCGTACCGTCATGCTGGAAGGTAGCCCACGTCCATCCAGTCCCCAAGAAGGGAGACCGAACTGACCCATCAAACTACAGACCTATTGCGATAACCTCACTTCTTTCCAAGGTTATGGAACGGGTCATAAACTCACAGCTCTTAGGATACTTAGAGGAACACCAGCTGATTAGTGACCATCAGTACGGATTCCGTCATGGACGATCAGCTGGTGATCTTCTAGCCTTCCTCACACATCGCTGGGGAGAGACCGTTGAAAGCAGAGGTGAAACTCTCGCTGTCAGCTTGGATATCGCTAAAGCGTTTGATCGGGTATGGCATAAGGCCCTTCTTGCTAAGCTACCTTCTTACGGACTTCCTGAGAGGCTTTGTATGTGGATTGGCAATTTTCTGTATGGTCGAAGCATAAAAGCCGTCGTTGATGGTGCTTGTTCTGAGACCATGCCGATTAACGCCGGAGTTCCACAGGGATCTGTGCTATCCCCAACGCTGTTCATCTTGCATATCAATGACCTATTGCAAATCAGTAATATTCATTGCTATGCGGATGACAGCACGGGTGATGCTCATTACACAGGTCAAGCAAATGCCTCCAAGGCGGACATCGATGCTAGGAGATCAGAGCTAGTGTCTAAGGTGGAGCGTTCCCTAGAAAATGTTTCGGCCTGGGGTTTACGAAACATAGTACAATTTAACCCTACTAAAACACAGGCTATCGTTTTCTCGGCCAAAAAGTCACAATTTCCTGTTGCCCCGCTTTTTCAGAACATTCCCCTTACCTTGTCGAAGTCAATTAGCATATTGGGTGTCGACATATCTAACGAGGTCCAGTTTGGGAGTCACTTGGAATGCAAAGCAAAACTTACTGCTAAAAAACTCGGTGTACTAAATAGAGCCAAACAGTACTTCACCCCGAGCCAACGTCTGTTGTTATATAAGGCGCAAGTTCGGCCACACATTGAGTACTGTTCTCATCTATGGAGTGGTGCACCGAAATATCAACTGCAACCACTTGACTCCCTTCAGAGAAGAGCTATTAGACTTGTCGACGACCCCAAGCTAACTGATAAATTGGAACCTTTGAGTCTTCGTCGCGACGTTGGCTCTCTTAGCCTTTTCTATAGGTACTATCACGGGGAATGTTCTGAAGAGCTTTTTAATATCATTCCTCCGTCCCGTTTCTACCATCGGAACTCCCGACACCGTCAAAAAGCACATCCGCACATTATAGATACGTGGGCATCACATACTACTCGTTTCACACGACTGTTCTTCCCACGTACCTGTAAGATGTGGAATGATCTCCCACCTGAAACTTTCCCTGAAACCTTCAACCTTGGTAGCTTCAAACGAAGAGTAATGAGAGTGCTCACTAATAAGGGTAGGCAACACACCGGCAATACCTCTGGTTTTGCAGATGTCAATAGGCGGCGGTGACCACTTACCATCAGGTGGGCCGCTTGCCTGTTTGCCGATCTATATTATATATAAAAAAAAAAAAAAAGTTTAAAAAATTCAATATAAAAAAAATAAGTTACCCGAACTCAACTGTTAAAAAAATATCCTTTGTCGTTCTATGCCCTATTAACTGTATTTGTACAAAATTTGAGCTGAATCGGTCAAAACGATTGCCGCTAAGAGGCAACACATTATTCCATAGTAAAATTATGGACACCCGAAATTGCCAGCCAAAAAATAAGTATCCTATGTTTTATTAACCGTCTGTGCACAAAATTTCAGCTGAAATGGTTGACCCGTTTGACTGAGAGGAGGCCACACATTTACAAAGTTCAATAAAAAAAATCCGGACACCTGGACTCGACTGCCAAAAAAAAAGTATCCTATGTGCTTTTATGCCATATGAGCTGTATATGTAGAAAATTTCAGCCGTATCGGTCAAGCCGTTTAGCTGATAAGTGGCCACACATACCCAAAATTCAATAAAAAAAAATCTGGACACCCAGACTCGATAGCCAAAAAAAGTATCCTTTATCCTATTCTGCCCTATGAACTGTCTTTACACAACATGTCAGGCAAATTGGTCAAGCCGTTTATTCGAGAAGATGTCTTATATTTACAAAATTCAATTAAACATATTTGGACTCCCTGACTCGATAGCTAGAAAAAAAGTATTCTATATCCTATTTTGCCCTATGAACTGTCTTTACACAACATGTCAGACAAATCGGTCAAGCCGTTTATTCGAGAAGATGTCTTATATTTACAAAATTCAATTAAAAATATCTGGACCCCCTGACTCGACAGCCAGAAAAAAGTATCCTATATTCTATTCTGCCCTATGACATGAATTCACACAAAATTTCATGCAAATCGGTCAAACCGTTTATTCGAGAAGAAGTCTTATATTTACAAAATTCAATTAAACATATCTGGACCCCCTGACTTGATAGCCAAAAAAGAAGTATTCTATATCCTATTCTGCCCTATGTACTATCTTTGTACAAAATTTCAGCTAAATCGGTCAAGCAGTTTGACCGTGACGAAGTCCCAAACAAACAAATAAACAAACTGACTTTCGCATTTATAATATTGGTGTTGATGTTGATTGATAAAAAAAACAATTTTTTTTAAATCGACAGATTTTTTAGCTTGATGGTGGTAGCTAGCTAGGCGGACATCCGATAGCATCCTAACACCATGCGTGGGTTACTTAACGATGTTTTCTTTCACCGGAGGGCCACTGTGAAAAGCGCACATACTCATTGGTGCGCGGCGGGGATTGAGCTCGGTACCTCTGGCGCCAAAGCCGACCATTCCCCCACTACACCACTGAGCCCTCAAAAGTGCTACGTACGAATGCTACATTTGAAATAAAACCAGAAGTTCTGAGAAGTCTTTGTGGCATTGCTGTCTTCCACTTCTAGACAAGGGTAAAGTATCGTAGTGGGATAGTGGTTGCGATTGATACCACAGGTAGTGCGTTCAAATCCACGCCGCGTACCAATGAGCGCATTTTATGAAGGAAAATCATCGTTGAGAAACCCCCAACCCCTGGAATGTTAGCAAAACACTGTCTGGTGTCTGCCTGACCAGCTACCGACTGTCCCTGAGTTTTCATTCTAGGCTTAGCGTACTACCATCCTCGAACGCATCATCACATAACCAATTTTACTGTACAATTGTTTATATCTTTACCTTCATTCTCAAATAGAACAGCACTTTTATCTACACAGACCAATAACGTAATCATTATAAAAACTCAATCCATTAACGAATCTGCTGAGGGCTTGTAAACATTTCTGTTCAGTCTCACCGCTTTGTCGGCGCAATGAAACCCCACAGATTGATTGAATAGGTGCGCCGCAATAGGTAAACAACCTCGTCCAATACCTGAGATAAAATGTTCAAAGAAAGCTCAAGACAGACAGGTTATTGGAAGAAATAAATTTCCCTAGCGCACCTAAAGATTTTCATTACATCTGAAGTCTCTTGACCGACTTTTGACAAAGGAAATCTAACTTTTATCTCTTTAGCGGAGCATTTATTGCGGTCAGCGAAAAGGTTTTAACATCAAAAGAGGGTATAAAATGTCTTGTTGAAAAGTGGCAGGGGTTTGTTTTGTTTTATCGATTGTTTGAAGTTTTAACTTGACTGCTGGGAAATTATCGGTCGATGATGCTGAAAATATTACTAGAATCATAAATATCTTTAATATGATTCAATTGGGGCAAAAAATGTATTTTCCTGTTTGTTGAAAGGTAGGTAACAGGACAAACGAAGTGCCTGATGGTAAGCGATAACTTCTGCCTACAATAGATATATACGTAGTTACAACGTGCACAAGACTGGCTTGCCTATTTAGCGGGTCACCTCATTGATGGAACTACGAATGTACACTGTAATTTCTCTAGTCACTTTGTATTGTAAAGGTACGGCCACACCGCGGCGTCCTGAGATCTGCGGGCGCGATCTCAGTACTTTTCAATTGTTTTGTGATCGCGTTTGGTGTGAACCCTTTGATTATATACCCAGAAGTAAATAAGTATATACTCAAAGTGTGAACCAGATGGTACAAATACTACTGCACTATCTGATCGCTGCGCCTAGATCGCGCACGCAGGACGCTGCGGTGTGTCCGGACCTTTAGACATTGAATATTTCTATTTAAATATTATATATTTATTAAATATATAACTGTCAAAGTGAAAGACATCAAAAGTGAGAAATAAATCATAATAATATAATCTTGCAAAGCTTGCAGTTATATTATTTGATACGGATGATCGCTGGTATTTATCTACCTTCTGCAATCCTTTTGTTATTAATTGACCTATCAATATGATAATCAAGTGAAATATCATTGTTTTCACGCTTATTAAACACGGAGCCAATCAACTGATTCAGTGATTCACTCCGAACGCCCAACGTATATTTATTTTAATACTGTTGTTGAATTATAACGGTTTTATTTAATGAATATTTTCAGGGGATTACTGGTTTCCTTTTAATGATTTGATTTGATTTGAAGCCGAAAATTTGCAATTGTACAATGTAGCTCAATATTATATCGTTCCACTGTCTGCAATGAGTACTGAACTGTCACACAGCTTTACAATTCCATTTGTCAAATATCCGCTAAAGCTCTCTCTGATCACCCCTTCCTCGATAAACTTATTTATCAACTGCAGTTCTACAAATGAAGATTGTAAAGATTGGGTGATCCAATTTGAGTATAGGGGGCGCATTTGAAGGATTTTCAGTACTTTATGAAGCTTAGTTTACTTTGTAGGCTTGTGTTGTGTCACATCCATCTTCCAAGAAAAATTAGACCACTTGAGTAGGATTTTCAACGATTGTATTTTTACAGAGTTAAGTTAATGTTGGCAGAACTTCTGAAAGGACTACTCGTATATCTAAAGGTAGCTTTGAGGCAAGCGCGTTACGTCTTAGAATTTTTAGATCATAAGTGATGAAAGATGCAGTCTACAGATCGGACTCAGTGATAGTGATATTCTATTCAAATGAATGCTAATCAATCATGAAATTAATACATTTGGATATATCTACTGTACAATTTATTTTGTTCTATTTGTTTTTAAACTAACAAAGCTGGGAGCCTGAGATAGATCATCTTCAGAAATAAAGAAAACAGTGACACGACGCATCGGACTGATACTTTAGTGCAATCCACATAGCGGAAACACTCAATATGTAAACCGTTGATAACTACTCTACAGATCTAGGACTCTAGGACCACATCATACAGGATGATCCAAGAAAGTTAATTAGTCGCAGTTTAAAGTAGCTTTAGCTGCTACTTAAACTATTATAATTTTGTTAGACCGTTTACAACAATTGTAGATTTACAAAATTACCTCCGTGCTTTAGCGGTAATCTGTAGTATTTCATAGGTGTTCCTAGTTCTATGACCACTAACAAGATTTTCACCGCTGCTAATCTTTTCGAACACATCACAACCAACATGTTTTGTCTAAATATATTGTAATCCACCCACATAGAATCCAAATTCAATTGTCAATCAACCATAGAGTATGCAAGCGGTAAAGCCACAGATGTGCATCCAAGTGTCTATCTTGATTACACCATCGATATACGAATCTAATTATCTGCAAGGGACCGGCAGATCGGATCAGCTGTGTCTCTTGTCAAGAGATAATGGATTTGAGAACGCACACTGAATATTTATTTGACTTGAAGGGATTCTGCCAAGATGAGTATTTAATTAGGCACCTACGTTGTCTGTGGAAACGGGGAGTGAATACTGATGACCAAGAGCAAAATGCTCATGTTTTTGGGGTACAAGCTAGGATGATGGATTACAATGGATGGAGCCATGTCAGCCATGTGACGTTGTCACATGGACTTTCATTCTATCAACACATTGTCCTACCCTTTCTATTACAGGGATCGCGAGATAAGAGTAAACGAGAAAGCTAATATCAAATTGACAACCTCGCGCATGGGTGAGCGTGTCCATTTTTGACCGGCTAGCAGGCCATAATATAGCGACGCATCATACTTATAAATTAAAAATTTAATAGAAACATAGCTTTAAAGACTGAAACCCTGTTACATGGTTAAATTATGTCGTGTTGTGCTGTGTTTTATCCATCAAGAACAACTAAAGGAGGCGTAAAAGATCCAGAATTATCATTTCACACGTAAGTGTTTGTGGGCATTTATTCTCATATATAACCACTTTTTACATCAAAATATTTATTTTGCTTACATTATATACATCTTTTTCGTCATATAACTACCAAGGTGGTAAATGGTTATCATTTTAAAGCTTTAATTTATGTAAATAACAAACATTATTTTACGCCACCCGGCTAGTGATGTACGAGAACCCTCCAAAACTTTGTCGATAAATATAGTTGATACCCTTATAAAAAGGAATATATAAATTCCTTTAAGTGTAATATTATAATATTACATTATATAAATATATAAATCGTTTATATACATTTTACACTTATTCTATACATATAAAAAAAATTGAAGTGTCTGTTTGTAATTCCAGATTAACAGCTTTTCACTAAATGCATATGAAAGAATATACGGTACTTACATAAAAAACAAAATTTATATTTTGTCTGTCTGTCTGTTTGTTCCGGTTTATCTCTGAAATGACTGGACCAATTTAACGGGACTTTCACTAGTAAAATGCTGATGTTAAAATATTAACTACCAAGTAACTTGGCTACTTTTATTTTAGAAAAAAATAAAGTACCTCGAAATCAAAATTGAAGCTAATGAAATAGGGAACAATATCTGATTCAAATAGGGAAGGTTAATGTGCAAATTAAGCAGTGTTTTCTACCGCGCACAGCCCACGCGCATGTTGCCGCTGTCATTAAACGCGGACAAAGCCGCGGGACCCAGCTAGTTGATTTATAATATGAAGATTTTTTTTAAGGATGGAACGGTTAGCTTAGGGCCTTGATTAGAACGAAATTTGAACATTTTTAACCGACTTCACAATAAAAAGATGAGGTTCTCAGTTCGCCTTTTTTATGTTTGTTATCTCATAACTCCGCAAGTTCTCAACCGGATTGGAAATATTTTTTTTTTGATAGATTATTCTGCCCGTTTGGTCCCATTGTACATTTTCTGAAATCTGATAAGTATCTCCAGAGATATGGACATAAACACCTCCAACTTTATACTGAAAATGGATAGCGTGGCATTTGAAGTTGGTCTTTTCGTTTTGTGAACGATCTTAAAATATTATAAAAAGTGATCAAAGTAATTATGCGCAAAATTTGTAGTAACTAGGTACCTAATTATATTATCAGCACTGATACTTACTCGTATTCAATCTATTATTACTTATGATAATGCCATTATATATATTTTTATGAAAAATGTGTCACAGTTTATTTATTTATTTATTTATTCATTTATTTGCAAAAACAATGTACAATAGTTATAACTTAGTCTAAAACTAATCTAATTATGACTACTGAGCGTTTACCACATTAATATATTATATCATTTTGTTATAGGTTTCCAAAATGTCCGAAAATCCAATCAAGTGGATAAAGGCAGTAAGGCGTGAAAATTAGGATCCAACTAAACACTTCAAACTTTGTTCTAAACATTTTGAAAAATCAATTTTGTACCTACTAGATTATCAATCAAGCTGGAACTGACACCGAAGAAACGGAAAAGAATAGAAGCTAGTGGAGTCAAGATAGAGAGTCTTCCCATAAGTCTTCCTCTGCGAGCAATGAAGGATGATGAAACGGTTTTGAAAGTGTTTTAATCGAAAGTGTTATAAGCTCTAATACATAAAAATCTGTTTAGCCGTTGTAAAAGTATGAGCATTTTTCTAGTTGATGGCGCTATGAAATCAACTTTCATAGTGATAAATTCGAAATTCGGTATCCTTTTCTTCAACGACAAAGGACACTGAAGCATTGACATGATGCTGGGACATCTTCTGGAATCTGCTGAATTCTCAACTCCTCGCCAACTTACAGCTGAGATGTGGTATTCAGACTCATTGGAATATTTTTAATTTTCATTATAGATGATACATAGATCAGTCGGGGTGATTTCAAATTTTGAGTATTGGAGAGTGGAGATCGCGAAAAGGCAAACGTAGCGTAGGACGTCCTGTGACCAGGTGGAGCGACGGCATACGCAATGCGGTGGGCAGTGATTGGAAAAGAAGATCTGAAAATCGGGCTCAGTGGCGCATCTTGGGAGAGGCCTACAGTCCAGCAGTGGACTGACACTGGCTGATGATGATGACGATACAATAGATCATACTATATTGACATCAAATTACTTTATATCGTTAGCATTTACAAAAGAGATGTGCTAATTTTTCTGTAGTGGTAGAACTTCTGCTAGTCCGCCTGGACCGGTACCACCACTTTGCCAATTAATTTTCATAGGAATGTTTTTCGGTTGAAATGGCAAGGTGTCCAGTGAAATTACAGGGCATGTGAAACTTAACATCTTTATGTCTCAAGGTAACAGGCGCAGTGGAGTGACGTGCAAAATTCTGGACTGTCAGAATTTTCCTGTATCGCTGAATCTGTAATAGGTAGACGTCATCGCTTACCATCAAGTGAGAGTCGTGCTTGTCCTGTTACCTTTTACAACAAAAAAGCTGATTAATCTTTACAAAGTAAGTATGGCCTAATTTGTGGTTTCACTGCATTTTTTTTATTATTTGCGATGCGCGTAGTTTTATACGATAATTTATCTAATACTATAAGAATCTTTGTCCTGACATACTGACTGACTGACAGACAACGCACAGCCTAAACCGCTGGTCGTAGAGACTTGAAATTTAAAGAGTATATTTGTCTTAGTACGCAAGGGTGTACTCAGAAAGGATTTTTCAAAATTCACCCCGTTAGGGGGTGAATTGGAGGTTCAAAGTTTGTATGAATAAACAAGATTAGATAGTCTTTTCTATTCGAAACTTCATACAAGTGCTTCAGTAAAAAAATAAGTAAAAACGTGATTCAAGCTTTTTCAAAATTCCACCCCTAAAAGAGTGAAATGAGGTAACAAAGTCTGAAAACCAATATTGTTTTGGGTTGCGCTGAAATTTGGCATGCAGATAGTTGTTTTAACATAAGTATCCGTGAAGAAAAGATTTTTCAAAATTCACTCTTTAAGGGGATGAAACGGGGGTTCAAAGTTTGGATAGTCATTTTATTCGACATTTCACACAAACCGTACTTCTGTAAATAAATAAGTAAATACGAGTTTCAGGCTTTTTCAAAATGCCACCCTAAGAGGGTGCAGTGGGGCAACAGTCTGAAAATCAATACTGTTTTGGATTGCGCTGAAATTTAAAATGCAGATAGTTGATATGACGTAGGTTGCCGCTGAGAAAGCATTTTCTAAAAATTAAATACAAACATACATGTTACCTCTTCATAATATTAGTATAGAAGTAACTATATATAGCTTTGTAGCTCAAATTTGTAATATTTAATTGACGTATTGAAAAGGCAAAAACATTTAAGATTTGTGTTTAAGAAAAGCTAAGAAATCTATACCGCCAGATTTAAGGTTGCCTAATTACAGTTAAGTACTGTAGCATTTTTTATCAATAACTAATTTCCATAAGTTCAATAAAGTAACTACGTATTTTATCACATAAATTGTTTTCTTTTTACAAAAGTTTTAGTTTTCTACATTTTTCACCTTTTTATCGATATGTTCTATACTAGTGATCACTTCCCTACTCAGGCACACTCTAGCAGTTCTAGACACTAACACAGACAGAAAATGGACATGCTGCCAAAGTTTTGACGCCATCCATTATAATCCATCATCCTAGGGTACAAGGTTGCATAAATTATAGAGTTTGTTAGAGGAGTTCTCTTTCTTAATTAAAATGACGCAAGACGCAAGTTGTAAATTTAGAGTTTTGAGCTAGGATGATGGATTACAATGGATGGAGCCATGTCAGCCATGTGACGTTGTCACATCGACTTTCATTCTATCAACACATTGTCATACCCTTTCTATCACAGGGATCGCGAGATAAGAGTAAACGAGAAAGCTAATATCAAATTGACAACCTCGCGCATGGGTGATCATGTCCATTTTTGACCGGCTAACAGGCCATAATATAGCGACGCATCATACTTATAAATTAAAAATAAAATATAAACATAGCTTTAAAGACTGAAACCCTGTTACATGGTTAAATTATGTCGTGTTGTGCTGTGTTTTATCCATCAAGAACAACTAAAGGAAGCGTAAAAGATCCAGAATTATCATTTCACACGTAAGTCTTTGTGGGCATTTATTCTCATATATAACCACTTTTTGAATCAAAATATTTATTTTGCTTACATTATATACATCTTTTTCGTCATATAACTACCGAGGTGGTAAATGGTTATCATTTGAAAGCTTTAATTTATGTAAATAACAAACATTATTTTACGCCGCCCGGCTAGTGATGTACGAGAACCCTCCAAAACTGTGTCGATAAATATAGTCGATACCCTTATAAAAAGGAATATATAAATTCCTTTAAGTGTAATATTATCATATTACACTTAAAACTTCAAATATATAAATCGTTTATATATATTTTACACTAAATCTATACTTAAAAAAAAATGGAAGTGTCTGTTTGTAATTCCAAATTAACAGCTTTTCACTAAATGCATATGAAAGAATATACGGTACTTACATAAAAAACAAAATTTTAAATGTTTGTCTGTCTGTCTGTTTGTTCCGGTTTATCTCTGAAATGACTGGACCAATTTAACGGGACTTTCACTAGCAGAATGCTGATGTTAAAATATTAACTACCAAGTAACTTGGCTACTTTTATTTTAGAATAAAATAAAGTTCCACGAAATCAAAATTGAAGCTAATGAAATAGGGAACAATATCTGATACAAATAGGGAAGGTTAATGTGCAAATTAAGCAGTGTTTTCTAACGCGCACAGCCCACGCGCATATTGCCGCTGTCATTAAACGCGGACAAAGCCGCGGGACCCAGCTAGTTGATTTATAATATGAAGATTTTTTTAAGGATGGAACGGTTAGCTCATGGCTTTGCTTAGAACGAAATTTTAATATTTTTAACCGACTTCACAATAAAAAGATGAGGTTCTCAGTTCGCCTTTTTTATGTTTGTTATCTCATAACTCCGTAAGTTCTTAACCGGATTGGAATTTTTTTTTCGAGAGTGTATTCTGCCCGTTTGGTCCCATTGTACATTTTTTGAAATCTGATAAGTATCTCCAGAGATATGGACATAAACACCTCCAACTTTAACTTTATACTGAAAATGGATAGCGTGGCATTTGAAGTTGGTTTTTTCGTTTTGTGAACGATCTTAAAATATTATAAAAAGTGATCAAAGTAATTATGCGCAAAATTAGTAGTAACTAGGTACCTAATTATATTATCAGCACTGATACTTACTCGTATTCAATCTATTATTACTTATTTATATTATTATATACTATTATATATATTTTTATGAAGAATGTGTGACAGTTTACCACATTAATATATTATATCATTTTGTTGTAGGTTTCCAAAATGTCCAAAAATCCAATCAAGTGGATAAAGGCAGTAACTGCAGTAAGGCGTGAAAATTAGGATCCAACGAAACACTTCAGACTTTGTTCTAAACATTTTGATAAATCAATTTTGTACCTACTAGATTATCAATCAAGCTGGAACTGACACCGAGGAAACGGAAAAGAATAGAAGCTATTTTGATTTTAAAATTATCGTGAATTTGTAACATTATTATTGTTATATACCGGCTGTAATTCAAGTACCTTTAGTCGAATTTACTGGTAAACATCGTGATCTCACCGCGTGACCTCACTCCCGAGGAAGAGCGACTGACTCGCTCGAAACCCAGGTCGAGAAAATTCGACTAATGGTACGTGAATTACAGCCGGTATATAACAATAAGAATAGAAGCTAGTGGAGTCAAGATAGAAAATCTTCCTGTAAGTCTTCCTATAATCTTCCTCTGCGAGCAATGAAGGATGATGAAACGGTTTTGAAAGTGTTTTAATCGAAAGTGTTATTAGCTCTGATTCATGAAAATCTGTTTAGCCGTTGTAAAACTATGAGCATTTTTCTAGTTGATGGCGCTATGAAATCAACTTTCATAGTGATTAATTCGAAATTCGGTATCCTTTTCTTCAACGACAAAGGACACTAAAGCATTGACATGATGCTGGGACATCTTCTGGAATCTGCTGAATACTCAACTCCTCGCCAACTTACAGGTGAGATGTAGGGTTTGCAGTACCGGTACTGAAATAGGATTTGTATTTCCCGGTACTGGAGTAGACCCAGAACCGGGAAATACCGGGAAATTCGATAATTGTTGTGCGTTGAATAAATTTAAATCACGAAATTACCCCAATGTAGTTCATAATAAGACTCAATAAAAGCCTTAACAGATCAGAAAAACAGTTCCTGACATATCAAAAACTCGAACTAAACTTTTAAATATTTTATTAATTAAATGTATCATATTATATTATATTATCATGTGAAGACAATAAAAATAAAATTATTTACTTATGGTAAAATGTTAGCGAAACATACGTAGCTGTTGATTGTTAATGAAAATACGTACACGAAATTAAAATCGTATCTAGTTTCACCGATTCCTGATAATACTACTAGAAAATTTTAAACTTTCGCGATTTACACACATAATTATATTGTAATACGGGACTTATCGCGCTAAAAACATAATTTTATTTACCTCGACGTTTCGATCAAGTTGCATTGACCGTAGTCACGAGAAGACTGAAGTTGTGGGTATCAGCATTGTTTTTATTGAGAGTAGTTTGAAACTACCCTTATTTGATCTTGATCGGAGTTGCCATTGCGACACACAATAAATTGTGTTATAATAATTGTAAAATGTTTTTAGCGCGATAAGTCCCGTATTACAATATAATTAATACTACTAGAAGCTTCAAAAGTCAGAAAATGACAGATTTTTTAAAAACTTTTATACCGCGTTATGTGTCAGATAGCTATAGAATTCCCGGGAGCAAACCCTAGTGAGATGTCGTGTTCAGACTCATTGGAATATTTTTATTTTCATTATAGATTTTACATAGATCAGTCGGGGTGATTTCAAATTTTGAGTTTTGGAGAGTGGAGAGCGACGGCATACGCAATGCGGTGGGCAGTGATTGGAAAAAAAGATCTGAAAATCGGTCTCAGTGGCGCATCTTGGGAGAGGCCTACAGTCCAGCAGTGGACTGACACTGGCTGATGATGATGATGATGATACAATAGATCATACTATATTGACATCAAATTACTTTATATCGTTAGCATCTACAAAAAAATGAGCTAATTTTTCTGTAGTGGTAGGACTTCTGCTAGTCCGCCTGGGCCGACCACTTTGCCAATTAATTTTCATAGGAATGTTTTTCGGTTGTAATGGCAAGGTGTCCAGTGAAATTACGGGGCATGTGAAACTTAACATCTTTATGTCTCAAGGTAACAGACGCAGTGGAGTGACATGCAAAATTCTGGACTGCCAGAATTTTCCTGTATCGCTGTATCTGTAATAGGTAGACGTCATCGCTTACCATCAAGTGAGAGTCATGCTTGTCCTGTTACCTTTTACAATTAAATATCTGATTAATGTTTACAAAGTAAGTATGGCCTAATTTGTGGTTTCACTGCATTTTTTTTTATTATTTGCGATGCGCGTAATTTTATATGATAATTTATCTAATACTATAAGAATCTTTGTCCTGACATACTGACTGCCTGACAGACAACGCACAGCCTAAACCGCTGGTCGTAGAGACTTGAAATTTAAAGAGTATATTTGTCTTAGTACGCAAGGGTGTGCTAAGAAAGGATTTATCAAAATTCACCCCGTTAGGGGGTGAAATGGAGGTTCAAAGTTTGTACGGATAAATAAGATTAGATAGTCTTTTCTATTCGAAACTTCATACAAATGCTTCAGTAAAAAAAAATGTAAATACGTGTCACAGGCTTTTTCAAAATTCCACCCCTAAAAGAGTGAAATAAGGTAACAAAGTCTGAAAACCAATATTGTTTCGGGTTGCGCTTAAATTTGGCATCCAGTTGTTTTAACATAAGTATCCGTTAAGAAAAGATTTTTCAAAATTCACTCTTTAAAGGGATGAAACGGGGGTTCAAAGTTTGGATAGTCATTTTATTCGACCTTCACGCAAACCGTACTTCTGTAAATAAATAAGTAAATACGAGTTTCAGGCTTTTTCAAAATGCCACCCTAAGAGGGTGAAGTGGGGTAACAAAGTCTGAAAATCAATATTGTTTCGGATTGCGCTGAAATTTAAAATGCAGTTGTTATGACGTAGGTTTCCGCTGAGAAAGCATTTTGTAAAAATTCCCCACGGATATAACTTATAATTTATAATGAAAAAAAAAAATATATATAAAAACTTATAGATTTACGTAAGTACTTCTATAAATAAATAAGTAAATACGTGTTGCAAGATTTTTGCAAGGGGTTGGTAAAAAAGTCTGACAGTTAATATGGTTTTTTGGGTTTTATAAATATGAATCCCTATTTCCCTTAGTCACGCAATAACTTGAAAACGGGTGAACCGATTTGGCTTTTACTTCTTTGATGTCTTTTATGATAGAAAGGTTTCACAAAATAAAAGTTTTAAGTAAATAAAAGAAGTCTTTAACGCGACCGAAGCCGCGGGGCACTTCTAGTATTTTCATATAAATTATATACTGTAAAGGACAATTTTAATCTATGATATTGGGCCAAGATATTTAGCGTAATTATTCAAATAAGGATTAATACTGTATAGAAGAAAATAGCCTTGAAAGTTCTGTAACATTTTTTATTAAAAAATAAAGATTAAAATAGTTACTGTGAGTCTGTGCGATAGACATATGTTATCGCGGACTTTTTTGTAGGTCTTATTAAGTTGTACTACTCTTCGATACATACTTTCTTACATCTATTTCAGATTAATAATCTTTCGTAAAAAACGTGTTTTCTCGACAGTTTTATTGGCGACTTAAGTTGCAAAATAGGTCTTCACGAATATACCTATCTTTTAAACAGGATAATATATAGCCTATGTTCATTCTAAAAGACCATTAATATATTTATATATGAGAGAAAAAATAATCGTCCTGTAGTTTTTGAGCTAACTCAATACAAACACATATTATCTCTTTATAATATTAGTATAGAAGTATAGATGCCTTGTAGCTCAAAATTGTAATATTTAATTGACGTATTGAAAACGCAAAAACATTTAAGATTTGTGTTATAGAAAAGCTAAGAAATCTATACCGCCAGATTTAAGGTTGCCTAATTACAGTTAAGTACTGTAGCATTTTTTAACAACAACTAATTTCCATAAGTTCAGTAAAGTAACTACGTATTTTATCACATTAATTGTTTTCTTTTTACATAAGTTTTAGTTTTCTACATTTTTCACTTTTTTATCGATATGTTCTACACTAGTGATCACTTCCCTACTCACGCACACTCTAGCAGTTCTAGACACTAACACAAACAGAAAATGGACATGCTGCCAAAGTTTTGACGCCATCCATTGTAATCCATCATCCTAGGTTTTGAGTAATTTTATTTACTCTTTAACCGACTTCACAAAAAAGGAGGAGGTTCTCAATTCGTCTGTAGGTTTTTTTTTTTGTGTGTGTATGTTACGCGATTTCTCCGTCAATAGTGAACGGATCCAAATGATTCTTTTTTTAATAGGTAGGATACGTTTCCGAGGTGGTCCCATTTTAATTTTATCGAGATCTGATAAGTATCTCCAGAGATATGGAGATAAATACCTCAAACATAGGAGAATTTACTGGTTTTAGTAGAAGAGCCCCAAGAAGATTATACACAATGGAGGTTGCTATTGGATATACTTTTGAAGACTAAAAAATATTACCTTGAATAATGTTTTTACATCTTTCTTCTCGTTGATTTTGGTTTTTGACAGATATTCTTACGGTAACTATGAGCGAGATAGAAATAAAGGTGGGGATAATATATATATATATTTTTTTTAAATATCTTATAGGCTAGCGTTTGACCACTATCTCACCTGTTGCTAAGTGATGATGCGGTCGAAGATAGAGAAGTGGACTAGAATGGGAACTGGCTCTCAAGGATAGCTGCCTGAACACATAAGATGTTTGGCGACAGATTTTCTAACTTGAGGGTGGTAGCTGGCCAGGCGGACACTAGATATGTCCTACCACCATGCGGGGGTTGTTGGTTTCTTAACGATGTTTTCCTTCACCGGAGGGCAACTGTGAGAAGCGCACATATATTTTTCGATAGAAAAATTCATTGGTGCACGGCGGTTTGAACTCGGTACCACGGCATCAAAGCCGACTGTTCTCTCAATTACGCAACCGGGCCCTCAATAAATAATTTTATATTAATAATTATAATAAATAATTTTATATAATAGAAATAATTTGTCTTCACAGGAATGTTCTGCCGGGCAAAGTCTTGTTAGGGTGCAAACTTTATTAAACATACCTAAGATTTTTTGACATGACATGACGTTTGCCGAAGATGGCGGCCATTTCAGTCCCGCGACACTGCAGACATAATTAAATAACTCAGAATTATGAACGTACTTTGTACCAACCAACACTGCAAAAAAAAATTATAAGCATAATACCACAGATTATATAATAGTTACTACGTAAATAATACTTTCCGTTGTTAGGTTGGCTACACAGTGCTTTCATAATTCGGGTTTCAACAATATAGGGAAGTGCCTCTTATAACGTAGTAGAGTGATTCAGTACTCTGTTGGCCATATGGCGGCAAGTAATGTTAATAATCGCAAATAATACTTTTTTATTTTCATTTTGGAATACAACTAGTCCGTGTTATAAAAGTATTTGGAATTATTGTAATAAAATAGACAATTAATTATCGTGTGTGTCAGATGCTTTAATTGCACAGGGCCATTTTGGACATTGTCCTTTGATACCTTGATGACATAATAATTACTAGTGAATATTATCACTTTAGCAAGGCATTTAAAGTCAATTTTTTTAGGGTTTCGAACCCAAAGGGTACCAAATGAACACTTTCTGAGACTTTGTTGTCCGTTCGTCCGTCCGTCCGTCCGTCCGTCCGTGTGTCTATACATATGTGCGCACTTTACAGATCTGTATCTTCTTAACCGTTATAGGTACATACTTGAAATTTTCAAAAAGTATATATCCGTCAGTGTATAACGGCCCAGACACCAAATGTAATAGATGCATGTAATTTAGTTAAAACTTGTTTTGCACTAAAAAGAATAAAATAAGTTATTTTTAAAAAAAATTAAACCGACTTCATAATCACAAACAGGCACACAAAAGCGAAAAATAAATTACTTCAAATTATTATAAGCACTACCCACTCATCTATTTGAAGTCGGTGCCAGCCAAGTCTATTGGATAGTAGATAGATACTATGTATGTAGTAGTAGTAAGTAGGTACATGTAGGTTAGTAAGTAGGTAGATACATGTAGGTATTATCTATCTACTACCTATTAGACATGGCTGGCACCGACTTCAAATAGATAAGTGGGTAGTGCTTATAATAATTTTAAGTAATTTATTTTTCGCTTTTGAGTGCCTGTTTGTGATTATGAAGTCGGTTTAATTTTTTTTGAAAAATAACTTATACTATATTTATGTGTTCTGTGTGATGTTGATGTGTCTGTTGAAATATAAAAAAAGTTTTCGAGATGATGTCCTTGAATGACTGTAAATGTGTTTAGTAGGTATATTTTTATGTGATTCTTTCTTTATACCAATATACCAAACCATACAACAACTAATTTGCGCTATATCCACGTATGCTATCGTATATCAATATAAACCAATTTTAAATTAGTTTTAAAATAGATCTTAGTAACAAGGTTATGACTAAACAATGTAATACTTCTCAGTACCTATAGCAAAAGTTAGTATTCTGTGTTCCAAAATAGTTCGTCTCCGAATGCCTTCCAATTGTGTACCAAAGTTGAGAAGTTTTGTTTTTAGACTGCTTTTTGTGATAGTCTGCAGTGGGCTTAAATCATCAGCTTGTAATCTGCGGGTTCTAATAAATTTATAGGCTGTGAAACGAGATGTCTAATTTGGACTGAATACTCGAACGCATTCCGTTTTGTATTCGAGCGAGATTTAGTGGCACTCCGCGTGTGGCACTATCAACGCCCGATTATGAACGTGAAAAGAGTGAGTTAAATTCGAATGATTTTGTTTTTAAGTTGTCATTTTGTACTTTACACGCGACATCAGTTTACAGAGCTTAGAATTATTAAACGTGTACACTAGGTATTTCAAAAGCTTTTTCTAAGGAAAGTTTGTTTTTCTCGAACTCTCGATGTTGAAGTTCTGGCCAGCTTAAACTTTTTATGGGTGCATGAAGATCGTGTTTTAGTAAGAATTATATAGATTTTTTTAGATAATATCATGAAATATGATGTTCTCAAAGGCAGCGGGTATCCACATCTCGTTTGGTGGTAAGCGGTTATGTGATCGAAGATAGTGAACACGCTAGGCCTAGAATAGGATATTGATGCCTATAATACTCTAACTCTCAAATATTGTGTGCTGCCGGAACACCGTAAGGTCATGGCAGCAGATTTTCTCCTTAATGATGGTAAGCCACTTTTTGTTTTTAGTAATAGGGAATATGCATGTGTTATACATTTACTTGAAATCATATGTTTTCGAATCATTATTGTTCTGGTGTTGTATGTTCAAAATTTTTTTACAAATAAAATACTCTTAAATGTGTTAAAATATTATTTGAAAAATGCAAAAAAAAGCGTGGGAAAGTTTAATTTGGAAAACACATCACCACTTGTCAATTAAAAAGTGACGTCACAGGGCACCACACGGTCTCCACAGATTAAATCTTTTTCATAGAAATAGTATGCACTGTTGAACGAATACGTACTTCTTCTATTAAAAATATTTAATCTGTGAAGACCGTGTGGTGCCCTGTGACGTCACAAAGGCGCGCGAAAATTTGGCGGCGTTTTAGATACCTCATATTTTTTCAATGCTTTAACTTTTATTTGTAGTTTAATTTGAACAACAACAACTAATTTGATTTTCAGTATTATTTAATTTTTTTACTGTGTTAAATAGACGTAATTAGTAAAATAAAAAGATATAAAAAAATCATGCATATTCCCTATTCAGGTTGAACAACGATATAATATACTCCTTCCACTCGTGGACGAACACAAAGTGTTAGTATTTGAACCGGTCACCTCTCGCTTAGATGTCAAGCTTATCTTATACAAGATAACCCTATCCTAGATCTATCCTTTACGCTTACGAAGCTCTCATTAAAGTTATTGTTATCGGTGTTAATCTTACTCCCGCTCGCAGGTCATTTAAAAAATTTGCGTTTTAGTTTTTAGGGTCTATAATCCGAAAAATCTGGAAATTAGCACAGAACCGACATGATGTACTGAACATCAGCTAAGCCAGCATGGAAGATGACATGGGATAGTTGCGCAATGTGGATTGCGCTTAAGTCAGTTGTCCTGCTTCTCGTCTCATTGGCTTCTTCCATTTTCAGGCAATCACGATTCCATCTTAGACCACATCGTCACTTATCAGCAGCTGAGATTGTGGTAAAGTGCGTATCTGTCCAGAATAAGAAAAAAACAATATAAAGGTCATGTCACATGTACCGTGAAGGATATTGTAAGTTTTTACATTGGTACCATTTTATAAGTGGGTAGGTACGAGTATAAACTTGATTACTTCTCTTGACCACGTTGTAAAATATAATACACATAAATTGTTATAAATGCATAATAAATACCAAGACGGCTAGATTTTATTACTTTTATTAGATGGTCGTACAAGAATAGAATACCTATATTTTCGGAGTACAGATGCAGTTTTTTCCTTGAAACAAATATTAAAATTGTGGTTTTCCTTAAAAGTATAATTAAGGTAGGTAACTTTATAGAAACATTTACTTTTTGAACGGTAAAAATCAGAAGCCATCAAAATTCTTAAGTAATAGATTATTGTAGCGGTTCAGGTCTTTACAATAAATAAGAGGTAGCAGAGATAACATTGTCGTATTATGCACCTATACTGGCATCTGTATAAGGTTTTACATAATATGCTGTATCCGATCCAATCCGGTTAGTCTACAATATTTCAGGTTTCCCTACAAAATATATCAGAATTGTTTTATCTACTACGGCACCGAATATCATACTAGACTCGGCGAAGCGATTGGCGGTCAGATTTTTAGGAGGGTGATTACATGCAAAATTTTGCACTACTCCTAGTATCACGTGTAGGGTAGATATGATTAAGTAGTAAAAAGGGTTAAAAGAGCCCACTGACGCAGGAAGACGACAATAAAATAATTTTGTTTGATAATAATCCTTAACAAGGTTTAAAATGGCATTTACGGCCGATTACAACAACATGATTAATTTTAACCACTAAGTTAAAATGCCTACCAGCCGTAGCTACCTGCATTTCAATAAACAAAAAATGACAGTATATTTTACAGTCAGTCAGATTCAGTATATTCTGAAGATTTTGTTATTGAAATAGCAGTAACTGCACGTGATACTTTTACTGGAAGTTAATCATGGCAACTGCCAGACAAAGGTGAGGTAGCATTATGAACAGCCGTCAGAGAAGTTGAACTTTTAACTTAAAAGTGACTTTTTTAGACAACAGAAGCCTTGTCCTCTTGAAGGTTTGCGGTAAAAAAAATCACATGTGTTCAATAGCATGATTATTTAATAAACATGTTCTTAGAATGACCTTGAATAGTACCGACTACTTGCTTAAATAACAAACTTTAAACGAGTTGCTGGTGGCAGCAGGAAAGCGCTCTATTAAGTCGCTCTATCTCTTCAACGATCAGAAATAAAACATTCGCATTCATTGAATCGTAAAAGATAGAGGTGACAAAGGCCGACTCTGGAATGACACAAACCAGTAATTATCATCGAAAAAAAATATTTATTTTGTACAATATGTAGTGAACTTTGGAGGTAAAATAAAGTACACTGTGTGAGAGACTGGTGCCTGCTGTAGGTTTTGCAAAACCTGTATTGCAGGTCACCAGTGCACTCCCGCGGTATAAATACTACAATCCAAGTCCAGATTTGTAACAAGTCCAGTTAATTCACAAAAATGGTGAAAGCAATTAATAACTTTATAACTAACTAGCAGCCCGCCCCGGCTTCGCACGGGTAGAACAAATATGCCTATAAAATGTGCATCAGTTTGTTGCATCGAATATAAAATATGAACATATTTAACAATCATCGTCATATTTCAACCAATTTACACAAAACCTTAACGAATTATGCACCTAAACCTTCCTCATAAACACTCTGGCTATTGGTGAAAACCGCAGGATAATCCGTTCAGTAGCTATTGAGATTATTGCGAACAGACAGACAGACGCAGTGATGGACTTTGTTTTATAATACTTACGTAGTGATATTGGACAGCCCTTTGGCGTAAAGGATAGTTACCCTGATTCTGACCCAACGGTCGTTGGTTTTAATCCTAGCTATATACCTACCAATTAAAGTTTTATGTGCATTCATGAATCATGAGTTTTAAAAAAGTAGCTTACCACCAAGGAGAACATCTGCCGCCTTAACCCTACGGCGTTCCCCGACCTAAAAAGTAGAGGTAATATACGCTTAACGTGTGTATCTGTGTGTCTGTCTGTAGCATCTTAGCACCTGACCGGATGAACCGATTTTGTTTTTATTATTGATAGTTTTTTTTTGTTTGATAGATGTCTTCATCGAGAGTGTTCTTAGCTTTGATTCATGAAAATTGGTTCAATCGTTATAAAACTATGAGCTTTTTTCTAGTTCATTGCGCTATGAAATCAACTTTCATAGGTCTGATCAATTCGAAAATCTTCTTCGTCAACGATATTGTAAGAACATGGAACATTGACCTGATGCTGGGACATCTCCTGGACTCTACAAAATACTCAAATCCTCACCAACTTACAGCTCAGATTTTAAATGTCGTGTTTAGAATCATTGGAATGCTTTTAATGAAAAGATATATATATAGATAAAAGATATTATATAAGATATAATAAAAGATATACATAGATCAGTCGGGGTGGTTTAAAATATTATATTATTATATATATAGATTATATATATATATTATAAAAACTCACGTTCATTTTAAACTTATAGATTTAAAAACGGGAATTTAACGTGACTTACGCGATGTCGATATAGCGATCGACATATGTTTCGGCCTCATCCGGAGGCCTTCTTCAGGATCTTGAGTGCGGGGCGCTCGCCGACGCTTTGCGAGGTTGAAAGCGTCGGCGAGCGCCCCGCACTCAAGATCCTGAAGAAGGCCTCCGGATGAGGCCGAAACATATGTCGATCGCTATATCGACATCGCGTAAGTCACGTTAAATTCCCGTTTTTAAATCTATAAGTTTATATATATATAGATAATATATATAATATAATAATATATAATAAAGTGTATTTTATAGATGAATATTATTTTATACAATAGATCATATTATTATACTATATTGACTTCAAATTGATTGTGATCGATGGGGATCTACAGCATAGCTAAGCTTATAATAATATTTTGGTAGTAACTATGACCTAATCTGTGGTTTCACTGCAAATATTTTATTAATTTTGCGATGCGTGTATGTGAAATTCGTGATATCTTCTAGAGTTTTCGTTTGAATTATATACTGTAAGGGACAATTTTATTCTATAATATGTGACCAAGCTAATTAACGTAATTATTTGGATAAGGATTAATACTATATACTTGAAAATAGCCTTGGAAATTATGTAATATTTTTTAACAAAAATTTTAAGATTAAAATGGTTACTGTGAGTCAAACCTTAAGAGATAGACATATGCTGTCGCGGACTTTTTTGTAGGTCTTATTAAGTTGTATAACTCTTCTGTAAAAAATATTCTTCTATCTATTTTCAATTGAGCAGCGTTGGTAAGAAATGTGTTTTTTCGACCTTTTTTGCCGACTTAGGTTGCAAATTAGGTCTCCACGAAAATACCTTTGATTTAAACGGGATAATATATAGCCTTTTTTCATTCCGAAAGTCCATTCTATGTATTAGTGAAAGAATTGTTTAAATCGGTTCAGTAGTTTTTGAGCCATTACAAACATACAAACATACAAAAATACAAATGTTCTCTCTTTATAATATTAGTATAGATTAATATATGAGTAGGTATTAAAACTAAATAATTAACTAAGTGCAGTGTGTCATGTAGGTAGGTAGGTATAAATGAATGTGCGTGTGTGAGGGCTAACTTGTAAATAGTGGTGTATGTAGTGTGAAGTAAAAGTGTCATAGTGTGTGAATTTCATGTGATGGATTTTATAATTAAATGTGTAAGAGTTGTGTTGTTTTGTGTTGTGATGGATGTGAGAACTACGGTTTGAATTATTTTAGTAGTTAAAAAATGGAAGTTTGGAAGTTTGACAAGAGTAAGTTTAGTTTAGGATATGTATAGGTAATGATAGTGTGTGGAAATTATACTAGTGGGGTGAGCAAATTTTCTGTGTCTTGATATCCGAGTGTTTTTAAGTAATTTGTGACTGTTTGCTTGCATTGGTACGAGTTAAGGGACATTCCTGAGTTTTTACTGAAATCAAGAAAATTGCACAGGGGTAAGTTCACCCGAAGAGAAAAGTTTACCAAATTTTAAGCTAACTTTGTATTGTGAACTCACTCAACCACGATACAAAAAGACTTACGATTTAGCTTTAGTTTAATTTCAGTCAAATATTTGGTGGACTTCTTTCTAAGACAAATAAAATGATTACCGCATGATTTGCCTCCAAATACCTAATTATAATTGGTAAACCATTAGCAAAATACCATCCCATAGCTGTTTTAAGTATTTGTCAATGTATTTGTCATGGTGATAAGCCACTTTTTGGTAGCAAGTCAGGTGGATCATCGATATAATATCCGCCTACCACCAGTCATTGACATTTCGCGGACCTTGTAGTACCTACTGTAGTGCCTCTAGTCCCGCTATATTTGCCTGAATCTACAACAAAGTCATTAGACGTTTTGTGGGTTTTATATTGTGTCAAGTTTAGTACAAAAATAATAAAAAAGTTTATTTAACCGTTCCTCATTTACTTATTTTTATTCTTTGAAGAAAGAGTTAGTGCCACCTCTAGCAAATTATTATAATGTTCAGCATATTTATAATACTCGTTGAACGAGTTCATGACAACCTGTTTTGCATAGGTCGGCTAACTTTTTATTCTTATCAACTATGATTTTCTGATTTAATTACATACATCGGTTATCGCGAATATTTTTTTCTTTACACCTAATATTTTCGTGGAAAGAAAACGTTGAAAGATTTTATTTTTTAAAAACAGCATTAGACAGTTGATCACGATGTCACTCCATGGCAAATAACGATGTGCATAAAAATATATACGGCAATTTTTTCCGTTGTCAGAAATACGGTATCTAAACTTATAATATAATAACAAGGTTTCCCTTGATAGATAGATAGATAGATAGATAGATAAACACTTTATTACACCATACAAATTAAAAGTAAAAAAAATGGTAAATAAAACAATGTGGCAACAGGCGGTCTTATCGCTTAAAGCGATCTCTTCCAGACAATCTTATGCTATGATATGATATAACCCTTGCTATGATTCAGAGCTTCTATACGTTACATGCCGTCAATAGCCTACAACCACTCAGTCCCAGCATTATCTCGAGTGGTGGCTCCCACCATTGAGCTCGCCCTGCCCCGTCACACTGTGCCTCGTGCAAAATATCAGAGGGATACGCGGAGGGTCCCAACATGTCGGAACTTCGCTGTCATTCGACAAATAAACCCAGTTGACTAGGCAAAGTTGTCGGCCGAGGTGTTACGACTGGCATCCCACTCCCGGCGAACACCTCGAAACTGCTCCATTTCAGTCTTACTCTGTTCAACTTGTAAGTGGCTTTTCAATACATTTGTAAAATATTTAGTGATCATATTTAAATTATTTCTTACGTCTTATTGCTATGATTTAATTTTAGACCGCACAACAGAAACATTCGAATCTGTTTACAATTTGGTGGAATAATCGCAAAACAAACTTGTATTACACCTTTACCTGTACTATTAATTATTCTGTGAACTTATGTAATTAATGTAATTTATACCATGGCTATCCTTGTTTACCAAATTAACTGTTTCATCTTTAAAACCGCGTCATCGTCCATATTTTCCTAAATTGCGTTGAAAAAGCTTCATTAGTGCCACGTCTTCAGCTTAATTGCAGTCTCTTTCAGCCTTCGCATTTAAATGTAAAGAACCTAAATTCCTGTTTCCGTTTGCCTCGTATTATAAGTAACGAATTTAAAATTTTGAATAAACACCCACGACAGCGTCCAATTAGAAAATTAACGTCATTTCATCTATTTAGAACCAGACAAAATCGAACTAGTAATTTTGGAGAAAAAAGGCAACATGAATTGGCACAAACAATGTTTGCTGCAACGCCCTCTGGTGAGTTGTCACTGTGAAACCTATCTAAGAACAAGCACCAATCGAACTCAAACCTATCACTGAAAACTGCATCAAAATCAAACTACTACTTGTGGAGAAAAATGATAACATCGATATGCACAAACAAACTACCTCTCAACCCAAACGCATATACCGTCTACGTTCCGTCGTGGGTAAAAAGAAGGTCAGTGAAAATCGGATGATAATGACTCGGCTGATTAAAGCCATTAACAAGTAAGTATTTCAAAATGTATCTAGACATTTGGACAAGCTAGACATTATTTTATAAAACTTTATACTAACGGACTTTCGGACGACCTGTAGGCTAAATATACCACAAAGTGTCGCAGCAGGCCCAGGAGGAAATGGCGGGACGAATTTAACTCTTGATTGTGTGGATTGGTCAAACATAGCCGCATGGAGGAAATAATGTGAAAGCCTTTGCGCTGCAGTCGGACAATAATGGCTAAATAATAATAATAACAACACTTTTATGATACTGTTGACGAATACTGGCTAATGTTATGATAAACTACTGACTACTGGCTAATTTGACTAGCGCGACGTTTTAAGTCGGTTCTTTTAGTTTTTATTATTAAATCACTTATTTCAAATATTTAATCAATAGTATTTTTTGCTTAAATCAATTACAACTGCTCATCATTACATACACATAAAATAAAAATACATTACAATTAATTACAATCAATAAAAATGAATTCAAATAATATTAATTAAAAGAACAGATATATTGAGAAAAATGTCAAAGACAAATTAAATCAAAATGATAAAGTCATCAGCATACTACATTTATACTGTATTGGGCAGTCTATTCGCGATGCAATAATTTGCTGTACAGGATACTGTTGCGGCTGCCTCGCACACGCTGGCGCAAGGAAGCCACTTTCATGACGGCGGCGTGCGTGCTGGCCAGTGATCCCCCCTGGGAGCTCCAAGTGGAGATCCTCACCGAAGTTTACCACTTCGTGGCGGCGAGGAGATCCCGAGGAGAGCCTCCAGCGTGGGAGGAGGTTCCACGCATGCGTAGGCAGGCGCAGGGCGCCCTGTTGCGGCGGTGGACGGAGGACCTGGCCCTACTGGTCCCTGGACAGTGGACGGTGGATGCGGTTAGGCCGGTCCTTCGGAGGTGGGTGAAGCGGCGGTTCGGGTCGCTGACCTTCCGATTGGTGCAGTTGCTTTCCGGGCATGGATGTTTCGGTAAGTACCTGCACCAAATGGCGAGACGGGAGGCGACCCCTGCCTGCCACGAGTGTGGAGCGCCAGAGGATACGGCGCTCCACACGCTGGGGGCGTGTGCCGCATGGAGCCCGCAGCGGCGCACGCTTTCAGCGGTCATAGGGCAGGAGCGTGGTAAACGCCATGCTCGACAGTGAGAGATCGTAGCAGGCGGTGGTCTCCTTCTGCAAAAATGTGATGACGCAGAAGGAGACCGCGGAGCGGGCCAGAGAGGACGACGCCTCTTCTGACCCAATCCGACGCAGACGTACGGGGGGAAGGAGGAGGCGGTTTACCCGCCTCCTTTCCCCGCACTCATAGTGAGGTCACTGGCCGAAGGTCGGGGGACTTTCGGCCGGCTTGCACGACCCCACACGTCTGAGGGGTGGCCATGGTGAGCAAGGTCACCCCCCCTTGTGCCGGGGCCTGGAATTTTGATCCAGGCCTACCGCCGGGTCAAGATGGCGAATACTAGCGCGGCCCCATCTTGCCCCATCTCGGCGGAGGACTGCTCACCCCAGGTTTTTAGTGGGTATACTGCCCTTCTGGCAGTGACTCCCACATAACCATCTCGCTCCCCCGGGCGAGTGGTATCCATAAAGGATTTTCCTGGGTTAAAAAAAAAAAGAAAAAAAAAACTTTCATACGAATGATGCCCAAAGAGAATATAATACTATGATGATGCCATGATACCCATCCATCCGCGCTTCCGCGAACATTCCCGAAGCACTACAATAGCTTGGCAAACGCAACAGCATCCTAAAAATATTATTATATTTTAAAGGATCTTAAATTATTATACCTACACGTACATTTTGTCGTCCTGCAGTAGCAAATGGACATGGGATCTAAGGAATTAAATTAGCATACAACAAATAGCATGCTTTGTAAAAATTAGGTCGAATAAATACTTTTAGATTGCATTGTGTGTTGGTGTTTTCTTTCTTTTACGGGCGAACATTTTTAGGGTTCCGTACCCAAAGGGTAAAACGGGACCCTATTACTAAGACTCCGCTGTCCGTCTGTCTGTCTGTCTGTCTGTCTGTCTGTCCGTCTGTCACCAGGCTATAGCTCATTAACCGTGATAGTTAGACAGTTGAAATTTTGACAGATGGTGTATTTCTGTTGCCGCTAGAACAACAAATACTAAAAACAAAATAAAGTGAAAATTAAAGGGGGTCCCCATACAAAAAACGTGTTTTGAAACGCCATCTATCTAATTAGTTTCAGCAAAATGACATAGATGGTGCTAGTAAACGAGCCGCGTCTTTCTAGATCGCGACCAAACCAAATATTCTTGGTAATATCAATTAATCAAATATATGAGGTTGAAACTCTGTTATGTTTCGTATTGTACGGAACCCTCCCTAAGTGTGCGATAAGAGACGCGATGAAGAGACTCGCACTTGACCAGTTTTATTATAATTAGGCGATTGGCCTCTGTGGATCGTATGTTATACATCCGTTTTATAAAGATAATAAATATGTAACGACTTGCGTTGTAAATGTACCTATCACTATATCCTACTAATATTATAAACGCGAAAGTTTGTAAGAATGTATGTTTGTTAATCTTTCATGCAAAAACTACTCAACCGATTGAGCTGAAATTAAGTATGTAGATACCCTAGACCCTGGAATAATACATAGGATACATTTTATCCCGACATTCACACGGGAACGATGTCCACGCGGGTAAAACTACGGGGCACAGCTTGTTATAAAACAAAGTCCCACGCCGCATTTGTCTGTCTGTATGTTTGTATGTTCGCGACAATATCAAAAACTACTGGACGGATTTTATTGCGGTTTTCATCTGGTAATAGTTTCCTGAAAAAAGTATACGTGTATAATTCGTTAAGGTTTCGTGTAAATTTGTAGAAATATGACGATGATTATTGAAGATAATTATTCATACTCGACGCAACCTGCTGATGTATAGGCACATACATATTATGATCTACCCGTACAAAACCGGGGCGGGTCGCTAGTTAGCTATAATTGGTATGCATCTATACCAATAGAGGTATAAGTATAAATTTTGATTTATTTATGGGTTTCTTTTCTATTGATTCCTTTATTGAATACTACCTATTACCCGGTTACGCGTAACCATTTACGCGTACAAAGCGATTTGCTTCCTCTTTCGTCTGTGTTTCCGATTAGATACAACGTAGAGGTCTTCAAGTCGCGAGTGAATAGGTATCTTTTGGGTAAGCGCGCTACATCATCGACCGCATTATCACTTAACATCAGGTAAGATAGTGGTCAAGTGCTACCCATTTTCGCATAAAAAAAGCTTTACAAAAGAAGAAGGTAGTTTTGAATAGTTTTATTTGAAATTTGATTATATACCTGCAGCTGTTATTGTTATATTGTTTTCTTAAGGTACGGACACACTGAAGCGTCCGGCGTGCGCGATATAAGCTGCGATCAGATAGCGCAGTAGTATTTATACCGACTGGTTCACACCAAACGCGTTCAGAAAACAATTGAAAAGTACTGAGATCGTGCCCGCATATCGCAGAAGCCGCTGCGTAGCCGTGCTTTTAAGCAAGCTTAGCGACCCTTGTTAAAAATCGATTCATTAGCTATCTCCAGAGATAGGAAGGTCAATATCCCAAAACACAATTTGTCAGTATCTCTTCGGCGACATGTGTAGCCTTTTATAAGTCTTGAAAAATATGTTATTGAAATAAACATCACAAAGCGACCCGAAACGGTTTACAAACAATACGATCAGAATTAGGTCGGGACCGGGATCTGAATAAGTAATTTGGTAAATATAGTAAACAGCTTTGGTAGCCGACACGACGGATCTTTTGACGGCTACCGATTCCAATATTGTGTAATACGCCCCAGATAATTTAGAGGGATGAATAATATTGACTTTTGAATAATGTTTTATAAAATCGGAATCATGTGAATTGTTTCGTTTTTGTGTGTATTTTTTTAACTTCCGACGCAAAAAGTAGGTATGTTTTAAGTTTCACGAGTGTGTGCATGTGTATGTCTGTGACATGGTCATAATATTCAGTATTCTGTGGCATCGTAGCGGCCAAACGGCTAAACCAATTTTTATTTATTATTGTTATATACCGGCTGTAATTCACGTACCTTTAGTCGAATTTTCTCGACCTAGGTTTCGAGCGAGTCAGTCGCTCTTCCTCGGGAGTGAGGTCACGCGGTGAGATCGCGGTGTTCACTAATATATAACAATAATAATTTTACAAATTCACGATAATTTTAAAATCAAAATGTTTATTTAGTTTTTTAAATAGATATCTTAATTGTGAGTGTATTTAGCTTTGATTCATAAAAATCTGTTCAGCCCTTTAAAGACTATGAGCTTTTTAGGGTTCCGTAGTCCATTCAAGGAACTCTTATAGTTTCGTCATTTCCGTCTGTCTGTCTGTCTGTTTGTCTGTCTGTCTGTCCGAGGTTTTGCTAAGAGACCGTTAAGACTAGAAAACTGTAATTTTGTAGAGGTATGTATATAAATTACGCCGACAAAGTGGTGAAGTAAAATTTGAAAAATATTTTTATTTGGGGTAGCTCCCCTACGTGAGAAGTGGGGATGAATTTTTTTTTCTTCGCAATTTTGCGATCCATTTACGAAATATTAAACTTTAAAGTGCAAATTTTTGTTCCAGCAGGGCGTCCCCCCCCCCCTCTCTAAAAGCTAAACTGCTGGCTTGAAGAATCTGAAAACATTCGTGATAATAGTGCATTTCATGAACTTTAAAAGGAAAACTACAGATAACTTTATTAGTTTAGCAGTATTAGTCGTTGAACTTGGGTGTTGGATAATTTTGTACCAAATACAAAATCCTTAGAATAAATAATTTAAAGTGACAAAGACGAAGTACCTAGTTGCTTGTTTATAACGGGTACAGACTTGCATTGAATAACGGGCTACTACGGAACCCTACACTGCGCGTGGCCCGACACGCACTTGGCCGGTTATTCATAGGTAGAATCAGTTTTCATAGGTCTGATCAATTCGAAATTCGGTATCCTCTTACTTTAACGATATTGTAAGAACATGGTAGCATTGACCTGATGCTGGGACATCTCCTGGAATCTGCAGAATACTCATCTTCTCATCAATTTACACCAGATATGTCGAGTTTGGGCTCATTGAAATGGTCTCAATGAACAGGTTATGAATAGAACGGTCGGGGGTGGTTTTAAATTTTGAATATAAGAGTAAGTATTATCATATGCGGCTGCTATCTCACCTGGTGGTATGTGATGATGTGGTCAAAGATGGTGAATACGCTATGCATAGCATACTATGACTCTCAAAAGCTGTGTGCTGCAGAAACACTGTGTAAGGTTATGGCGGCAAATCTATCTTCTTGATGGTGGTATGCTATTCTTTGGTAGCAAGTCAAGCGGAACATCGATATAATACGCTCCTGCTGAGAAGTCGAGCCATTAATCCTTTACGCCAACGGCTACTAAATTCAGTAGACAGACTGACATGCCTAAAATTATTAATAGCAAATTGTGCGCAACTAACTATACCATACAAATAATTATCCTGTCATCATAATCAGACTACATCATCCACTGCTGGACGTAAGTATGTCCAATAGACCGTCACAATGACATGTTTTCGTCCACTGTACCTAATCTTTTGACTCTTCTTTTCCAGTCACTGCTATGCGTATGTGATCGTTCCTCCCGATCACAGGGCATCTGTTCGGCGTACTCACTAGGCCGAACAAACGCAAACAAACGCTGAATAAAGGGAGATGGAGCTTTACTCTAAATGCATCTTCTTACATTCGTCATTCGTTCGCCTTCTTTCGGCTCTGTATATATACCCCGCATACGGCATAACATTTTCATACGTTTGCCGGTAGCCGGTAACAGGTTTCTACTCCACAACCAGTCTACTCCAACAGAAGAACCTCTTAGTTTAATTTTTGGTCATAATGACCAGCCTACTGACAATGACTACCCTATGTCTTTGCGACATTTTATTACATCGTCTACCCACCTATCTATCTATCTTAAACAGCTCCTTTTTCCAACACAAGGCCAATAAATAAGTCAATTTATATTTATCAAGCCTATCTGTCTAGTTTGCCTGTATAAATAGTAATAGCCACGCGGAAAACACGTGAACATCGCATGAGACTTTTTTGTTCTTGCATGGTCTAGCAAGTCCACATATTTTAAGCAGGTGAGATAATTTGCCGCTGCATAGAAAAAAGTTACGACTACTTAGCGAATAATTCGTTGTATATGGATGAACAAAAATTAAAGCGAGAAGAGAAAAAACCGGTCACGTGCGAGTTGGACTCGCGTACCAAGGGTTCCGTACAACTTTTCAAACTAGGTTAAAAGACAAACTTGACATTGCAGTTCGCTGCCTAGACCGATGCAAATAAGTTTTTTTTTATAAATAAGGTGGCAAACAAGGTTATGGCAGGCGGTCACTGACACGTTGCCTGCCCTTCCAGACTCTTTTAACCATTTACTTGAAAATCCCCATATTGCATCTCAGCGGAATGACTTCAGCTGGAACACCTCCACTTTAATTCTACGACGCTCTTAGCAAAATCTCGATCATTAGTTCGACAGTGAATTTCCATATTACGTCACTTAGATAAAAGCTAATGCTTTCAAAGCGATACAGCATTGTCCTGAAGGTTTGAACGAGTGCCTCTTGTCTCTAATGAATAGCTTACGATTTTCGAATCATAATGACAAGGAATCCTCGGTAAACTCGAGTGGCAACACAAAGACGTTACTCAGTAAAGGGTTTGATCTTTACTCATTTAGCTGATACAATAGGAATAAGCGAAGTATTCTTTGTGATGCTTCACACTCTGAGTTAAGATATAACATTTCAAGGACATTTTTATAAATGTTTAATAAAGTCTTACCTAAAACGAATAGATGAGCTCTGCGGTTTTTCCCGCGTTAAAGTGTCTTATGCGCTCTGGCTGTCTTAGCTATCACAGAATAATTAATAGTATTAGTAGAAGTAATATAGTGGTATTATCTACCCTTTATTTTTAGACGGAGGGAGAGTAGACCAAGCACAACTTTAATGTTCAAGTTTTCACTTCTGCCGGCACTCCTGGAGTTCAACCCGTTGTTTTTTTAATCGACTTCAAAAAAAGGAGGAGGTTTCTCAATTCGACCGTATATACACACATATATATATATATATATATATATATATATATATATATATATATATATATATATATATATATATTTGTTATGTATGCTCGCGGAAAACTTTATCGTTTATGAACCGATTTTAAGTATTCTTTTTTTGTTCGAAAGGAGATACCCCAAGTGTAGTACCATGGTAATTTTATTGAGGTTTGATAAGTATCTCCAGAGATATGGAGATAAGCACCTCAAAATTGTACTGAAAATTAATAGCACGGCATTAAAGTCGGTTATTTTTAGTTTTTCAAACGATCTTATTTTACATTATTATTTAAAATCCAAAATATCAATAGTATTAATATTATTATATCGATTTTGTATATCGATAATGCTCGCCTACTCAACATTAGTAACTACGCAAACTACGCTAACCACTAAACAGGCAGCAGCAGAGTAACGGTAAGTAGTGCGCAGAAGCGCCTTTCTGATTTATTTTCACGTCCGTGGCTAAAGGGCTGCGAAAGTTGCTATCGCAGCCAGATCATCGACCAAGAAAGAGCTGATAATATTTAAACAGCTCCACGGATTGATGAAAGAAAGCTAAGAACACTCGCGATCAAGACACCTATCAAACAAAATATAAAACTATGCCAAAATCGGTTAATCCGTTTGGGCGCTACGATGCCACAGACAGACACACATATACATAGATACACAGATACACACGTCAAACTTATGAAAAAACACCCCTTCTTTTGTCGTCGGAGGTTAAAATATTAAGCACAGGGGACAAAAAGCATGCCGGTACAATCTTCGCAGTCACATCACTGTCACACAACAGAAGGAGTACGTAGTTCAACTACTCATCCATAGATGGCGTTGATCAGTAAAAAGTGTTTATCATATTATTATAAAATAATGCAACCAAATAAAATTTTAATTTATTTAGATTTTTTTTGCTCAATTGAGAACTATAAAATAGTCTGGTTTTTAAATATCTTTATTTTAGGAGTTTAGAGTCAGAATAATATAACCAAAACAATATATATAAATATAAAATAGCCAACTTTTACTGTTTTATAAAAATCTTTTGCAGTGGAGAACGACGAACGTGTAATAAGAATATTTTATCACGCTCTATAACCAACTTCACAAAAAGAAGGAAATTATAGAAAGTTAGAAATTGATTAGTGTCTCCATCGAGAGTGTCCATACATAGCTCTGATCAATTCGAAATGCGGTATGCTCTTTCTTCAACGATATTGTAATCAAGAACATGGCAGCACTAACCTGATACTGGTACATATATATATACAGCATGATTACATTTTTGTAATTCAAGAATCTCGTGGAATCTGCAGAATACTCCACCCCTTCCTAACTTTAGCAGAGATGTCGAGAGCTCATCAGTTTTATTTGTTTTTATATCTTATAAGCTAGCGTTTGACCACTATCTCACCTTTTGGTAAGTGATGATGCGGTCGAAAATGGTAAGCACGCTATAATAGGCCTAGAATGGGAATTGGCTCTCAATTATAGCTGCCGGAACACATTAGATGTTTGACGACAGATTTTCTAACTTGAGGGTGGTAGCTGGCCAGGCGGACACTAGATAGTATCCTACCACCATGCGGGGGTTGTTGGTTTTAACGATGTTTTCCTTCACCGGAGGAATGGTCTCAATGAACAGATAATAAATACATTTAAGATCAGTGGGGGGTGGTTATAAATTTGATGTATGTTAAGAAACTAATCACTTTTTAAATATCAATAATACTTGGGTTAGAAGTAGGCAGTTTATAACGAATATTACATTGAGATTTATCGGTAAAGTTAACTTGACAAGCTTGGCAGCTAATTTAAGATATGATTACTTAAAACTGAAAACCGAGCGTTAGTGAGTATATTAAGATTAATCTGAATTAATCTAGATGAAGCACTTTACTGGGCACTAATACAAAGGCATAGTCTGATTCAATTAGCCAATCAACAATCAAATTAAATGATTTCAAAATTCCAAAGCTTACAAATTATAACAAAAACCACATTAAAGATTATTAAAATTACCATACGGCTCAGTAGTTCACCATCCATATTAATTACCGTCTAGTGACCGCATACATTGATATTACTTCATTGCTACCTGATGGGGTTGCTATCATATTACTAAAACAGTCACGGTGACAACAAAAAGTGCCGACAAAGCGAGTGCGACGGCGACTGACGACGACGACCGGACGTTTTTTACTGCCGTCTTGGGACACACGGTCGGAAATTCTGTAATGCACGTTGCAAGCAACACGAGTTACAAAGAAACAAATAATTTAGCATTCTAATAATGTTTTGTCGATGGTTTCATCCACGAATGCCTACAACCAATATCGTAGAAAATATATATATATTAAATATGAATGCTAAAATATGAACCCAATGCTAATAAATAATATCGTAAGTGTCTACTAGTCAACTACGAATCACAGTTTCACGATAAGATACTGTCTAGCTGACAACTATTTTGCCTGACTTGCTGACAATAAGTACCTAGCTTACCACCATGAAGGAGAAAATCTGCCGCCATAACTGTATGGTTTTCCAGCAGCACACAGTCCTTGAAAGTCCGAGTATACTAGCGTATTTACCATCTTCGATCACATCATTCACCTATCAACCTGAGGTAGGATAGTGGTCAAACGCTACCCTATAAGATTAGTAGTCCCAGGCAAATATCGTACAATCCAACGTACATAACCATAAGATCGTTTAAAAAACTAAAAATAACCGACTTCAATGCCGCGCTATTAATTTTTAGTACCAATTTTGAGGTGTTGATTTCCATATCTCTGGAGATACTTATCAGACCTCGATAAAATTACTATGGTACACTTGGGATTTCTTCTTTCCAACAAAAAAATAATAATCTAAATCGGTTCATAAACGACGAAGTTATCCGCGAACAAACATAAAATATATATATATATATATATATATATACGGTCGAATTGAGAAACCTCCTCCTTTTTTTGAAGTCGGTTAATAAAGTAACAATATGCATATCTTTACTAAATATAAATATACGTTTAGGTAGAACTTTGATTTAACATCTCTCTAGTAGGCAATCACTTCACCATGTAGATGGCTCAGAAATCTATCTGCATCAATTTTTTATTTATCTATCAGGTGTAATAGTCATCGAGTACATAGGTACAAGACAAGGGGAGTAGTTTATTAATTATTATGACATAATCTGTATTAACCAGCTCTTATGATACTAGACAATGTTACAAAAAGTCCAGTGAAAATATATTATTTAAAATGCACCTATAACAACGAACGTCTGCTTTAAAATGTTATTTGATTTTAGAGGAACGTAAATATATTTCTATTGAAATAGGTGCTCGGTGTTTTTACTAGCAATGTGTCACATTTGCAAGACGCCTTGTCTTAAAACACACCTGCTTAGAATCTCGATATTGAATTCCCAGACTTCGAGAACCAGTTAAGTGGAGCTCCCGTTTCCCGCAAATCTCTTATTTCCTTACTCAACATTTGAGAGATTGAATACTCGATACGGTTCCAGGTTAGGTGGTTTATAGTGTAAAAAAAATTGGGAGACTTTGATGGCGTCTTTTAATTTTTTGAGGTTTAAATCATGTTTATGCAACGGGTTACGAGAATTTGGATGTATTTTACTCTGTATTCTTACTCAGTAGCTCATTATGAGGTGGAAATGCCTCGTAATTTATGAAACACCGCGTTCACTGTAAAATAATAAATCTTTTTTTGTAAGACTTTAAAAATGTTTGAACGGAAATTCAACCCTTACTTAGTCGCTTAAGCGGCGCCTGTTTGTATTAAGCATCAAATCACGTATTTAAAACAATACAAAAGCTTCTATAAAATTTGTAAAATATCAAACAATGTGCTTTGCCTTTTTCGAAAGATTATAGAAAAGTTATCAAAATGTGTGTAGCTTATTAAGTAGTTTAGTACATATTTTACTTGGTAACCACTTTCAAGACTAAAACCCAATTTACCTATCGGAAATCCAAAGCCAAGGTACAAGACGGGCATTTCGTAATAGGACTCGAGAGGAACAAGGACATGTTAGAGTTACTCACAATTAAAGCATTTCTGAATAGATGCCACAAGTCACAGCAACTGATGTAGGTTAGCAAATGACAAAACGGCGGCAATAGCCCAATGGATAAGGTGTCGGACTGGCGATCGAGAGGTCGTGAGTTCGATCCCCACCCCACCCATTGTACTATTGACGTGAACCCACTCCAGACACAAGCATAATATTTAGCTTAGTTGGAGGGGATAACAAGAATACTAGAAATGCGCGCGCATATTGCGAGTAATCTTAATATGTGGGTCAAATCTGGACAAGAAAGGCACAGACAGGACCGAGATGGATGGTATAATTTGACTAGATAGCTTATATGATATTTTTACTGATATTTGCTCTCGTCAGTGAAATATTAATTTTGTCATCACAATCAGCCGGTATCAGACCACTGCTGGATCTAGGCCTCTCCCAAGATACGCCACTGAGCTCGATCTTCCGCTCTTTTTTTCCTGTCACTGCCCAAAGCTTTGCTTATTATTAGTCTATTATTCTCTCCACCACACATATATTAGTCTCTCCACCCTATGCTACGTTTTCCGATTTGCGATCTTCCAATCAAACCTGTAAATCAATGTAAAAATAAGAGTAAATTTTCGTGCAAGTACAAACAAATAAGCCACTTTAAAATGTTGTCCGTCAAATTACGTATATCCACAAAGCCAATGAACTGTAAAACAATTTGAACAATAGGGTATCCATTAATCCCGAAAACAAAGGGTGCAAGGTGTTCGTCACCAAAGCGTTACAAAAGCTTGATATTGATAAAAAGTCGGTAAAATTATTGAGGCAGGTGGTATTGTGTCAACGATATTGAAGCTACTTTGAAAAATGGAGAGTTTTGCCAAAGATTTGTTGTGATGTAGAAGAGACTACATGTGTTAAAATTGCCTATAATGTTTACCAGTAACTGTAAAATACAGGTTTCTATTCTGATATGAGCTTGTTGTTATAGTAGTTATTTTTTGTTATGGAACTCAAAATCAATTTAACTCATGTTTTAAATATTTGGTTTTCTATTAGTAAATTTTTCAACCTAAGTTTCGAGTGAGTCGATCGCTCTTCTTCGTTACGGACACGCGTTTAGATGACCACAGATCACTGTTTGATTTACACACAGACAAGTGGAACAGTCTTGCTTGTAGCTTGCAAAAAAATGTATCCCAGTACACGGAAAGACCAAATCCATGTCGAAGCTAAAGGCGGAAGGCAACGACGTAGTAAGCGAAGTTTTGTCGCGCCGTTGACAAAGTCACATTATATTTATTCCTATGCGTGCTGCAAGCAAGTTCTAAATTATTAAAGTATTATTTAGATAGTTAAATACTTATACAATATAAAAATAGCATACAAATGATTACAGAAATAAACAGGAGGCCGTACTCATCGGTACACGGGTATTAAAAGTATTATTGCAGTTCTGTGTGATTTATTTTTTATTCTATGATATAATGTCTGAGCAGAAAACACCTGCGTGTCAGGGCGACATTTTTTTCACACTAGATTTGTTTTACGTCCAAAGAGGTGGAAGCAAATTCAAACAAATCTTATCTGTAAAGATAAGTAAGTATACCTTCTGGTGTTAATTAGGGTTGAAGCGGAACGATTTCTTTTGATTTTAAGATCCTACTGATAGATGAAAAGCAATAAAAATATAATGGCATTATCAGAGAAGCTAAAAAATACAAAGGAAACCGCTCAGTAAATTCTTTGCATCAGAGTTCTGGTCTGTAAGATTTCTCGAACGCATTTTTAAAGAGAGAGAAAATCACTAATAGTTCTCATAGGCAGAACTGTACGTACCTAAATGCTAATAATATATGATCGTACAAAACGAAAAAACCGACTTCACATGCCGCGTTAGTCAAAGTACTGGCTAGTTATAATCATGTCATCAAATTATACAAATTTGCTTATATTGTTTATCTCCGGAGACAATAATTGTAAGATCTCAAAAAATTTGAATGGGACCAAATGGGAGGCATAATCTCACAAACAAAAAAAATATATCTTATAGGCTAGCGCGTAAGCGATGATGCGGTCGAGGATGGAAGCACGCTAGGCTGCCTAGGCCTAGAATGGGAACAGGTTAATGCACTAATAGCAAATAATAAGTTTGTACTACATTTTTTTTTATGTTATTAAACTATAATAATACTTACAATATAACTATATTAAACTACATATTTACGATTTTCAGTTTTTGCCTTGTGAAATCGCAACAATGCGAAAATATGCGACATAAACAGTGATATCTTTTGGTCGCGTTGACTTACAAGTAAATTTTGTACAGCTAGAAGAAGTCGTGGACCCAAGTATTTGATGTATATTTCAACTTGATACCTTTAAGGTACGGCCACGCCGCGGCAAACTGCGTCCGCGTGCGCGTTCACGATCTGATTTTCAATCGTTTTCCGATCGCCGTAGATAACGTTTGGTGTGAACCAGTCGGTGCAAATACTACTGCGCTATCTGATCGCCGCCTAGATCGCACACGCAGGACGCCGCGGTGTGGTCGTACCTTTACTGGGTAAATGGGTCTTGACAGACGGACAGACGGATAACCTAAGTATCCCATATACCTACGTTCCTTTTTTCCTTTTGAAGTACGGAACCCAAAAACAAACAAAACAAAGCAGAGCGAGATGGTTAAGTTCTAAGCAAAGTAGTCCTACCACTAAAAACATAAAGCAATTGTAATCACTATCATCTCTGTTATCTTATAAGTTATCACTAGCTCTGTTTATCATACACCCATCTTGTGGTATCTCAAAATTCTGTTACGTTACTAAACCAAACTTACCTCATTACAAGTTCCAACCTAACTTCGCAACTTATCTACTAAACAACCACCCACTACCTTTAGGCACCTGTCCTACCTGCGACGATAAGCGATAAGCGAATAGAGCTAGCGACTATAGGACTTAAAGAAACTGCGACTTATAGAAATGAGTTGGTGAGCAACAAGTAGCAGCGAGTGTATGTTTCCAGCTACTGAAAACTATACCTTCTCAGTTGCTGGGCTGAGAGAGAGTGCGCGAATGCAACGACCGATGATTTGCACCGCATCACTCACTTAGGGCGGCAGAGACATACATTCCTGCGCAATCCTGTAAATGCGACGGTAATGATTAAGATAGTTTAAAAACTAAAACAACCGACCTCCATGCCCCGCGAGTCAGTTTCAGAAGCAAGTTGAGACCTTTATCGTCATATCTCTGGAGATACTTATTAGATTTAAATGAAATTACAGTGGGCTACCTTGAAATTTTATCCTACCGATTTAAAAAAATAATCATTCGAATCGATTCACAATTGACGGAGAAATCGATACATACAAAAAATAAAACATACAGACGAATTAAGAACCTCCTTTTCGCAAGTCGGTTGAAAAGAACTTACCTTTAGTGATCAGAATGCCTAGTGCGAGTTTATTTACTTAACTCTTGGTTAACTTACTCGATTTGTATGGAATTATAATGCGCCATCTAATCTCCTTAATAGGTAACATAATTAATAAGTAATAGGTAAGTAATTGCCATACAAATCTGGGTTTACTTTAACGTGGTCGAGTAAGCAAATAAATCTAAAGAAAGTCGCAATAGTACTTAGTACTATTATTTTATTCTGTGGCACTAGGCAATGTCGGCATGCCAGCATCGCTAAACGAGGTTTTCTGAGATATTTTGTCGCTGCAACAAACTATTCAGGACAGAGTTCCCACCAGTATAGCAGTGGCAGTGTGAACAGTCAGCGATCAACTATGCACAAAAATATTGCTTATCTTACGGGATTATACATTTCGCAAGAAAATAGTCAAAAGCTAATCGCTCGTCCACAGTAGGACATGTGTTTTACCTGAAGCGTGACTCCATTCATGAATTTAAAACACATGAAACTTTAAGCGGGCATGCATCATCTTTATCTAGAAGAATACGTGATATTTTGACTAAAGTAGACGTTAGGGATGGTATAAAATTGTGATAATGCTTCGTATAGGTAGAGTGGGTTTGGAAGTCAGTGTCTTAGTGAATCACTAATGGGCTAAGTGATGCATACTTAAACGAGTTCGCTTGAAGACTACGCTACGTTATTTAGTGATTTATGAGCTAGACTTACATGCTAATGTAACGTTTGTGCCATTTGTCACTCTCAAGTTATGTTTTTTATATGGCAAGTCGGCTTTATATATACAACTAGCTGTTACCCGCGGCTTCGCCCGCGTTATTTGTGTCTTTATGACCATTGAGGTCTAGATCGATGATCTCTTAGGCCAAATCACCATAGGTGCCCTCAAAGTCAAACTCAATATCCTCTATTGTTAAAGTCATTAATCATTTTGGTTAGGTTAGTATACGAAATTGTGCTGTTTAAATGTTTGACTCAATACAACAGTTCCTAAAACATTTCTTACAAAGAAAATAAGGTGAATAGCTGCTAGTGAAAATTTTTTATGGCGTTTTATAACCCTGACAGTTTAATGACCTAATCATCAAGTCAATATAGATGACTCTTAGGTCGAACTCGATTTCGTCTATTGTTGAAGTCATTAATCATTACTTGGTACTTGGTAAACCTAACGAAGGTTTACCAGCGAGCGCGAAAATTTTTACGTCATTATATGACCCTGGCAGTTTTTATAACCAACTAAATCAACACCGATGACCCTAGGGTTAAACTTGATATCCACTTATTTTAAGGTAACAAATCATTATGATTATTGAAGGTAGTACTGTTTCAATTTATAAACTCGTTTTGATACATGTGGCTATTAAAATACAAAAAATGCTGAAATATTACCTACAAAGTAGACAAAACAAAGGTTTGCGCGAGCGCAGCGAGAGCTATCAATGCGGGAGCGAAGCGAGCGCGAAAATTTTTACGTAGTTTTATGACCTTGACAGTTTTTATGACCTACTTAGTCAACACCGATGACCCTAAGGTTAAACTTGACATCCACTTATTTTAAGGTAAAAATCATTATGATTATTGAAGGTTGTACTGTTTCAATTTATAAGCTCGTTTTGATGCATGTGGCTATTAAAATACAAAAAATGCTGAAATATAACCTAGAAAGTAGAAAAAACAAAGGTTTGCGCGAGCGCTGCGAGAGCTATGAATGCGGGAGCGAAGCGAGCGCGAAAATTTTTACGTCATTTTATGACCCTGACAGTTTTTATGACCTACCAAGTCAACACCGATGACCCTAAGGTTAAACTTGATATCCACTTATTTAAGGGTAAAAATCATTATGAATATTGAAGTCTGTACTGTTCCAATTTATGTCATGTTTTGATGAATGTGGCTATTAAAATACAAAAGTTGCTGAAATGTATCCAACAAAGTACATATAACAAATGCTTGCTAGCGCTATCACTGCGCGAGCGTAGCGAGCGCGGAAATTTTTTACGACCTTTTATGACCCTGACAGTGTTTATGACCTTCTAAGTTAACACTGATGAGACAAAGGTTTAACTTGATATCCACTTATTTTAAGGTAAAAAAATCATTATTATTATTGAAGGTTGTAACTGTTCCAATTATAAAATCGTTTTGATGCATGTGGCTATTAAAATACAAAAAAATGCTGAAATATTACCTACAAAGTAAATAAAACAAAGGCTTGCGCGAGCGCAGCGAGCGCTATTAATGCGCGAGCGAAGCGAGCGCAAAAATTTTTACGACCTTTTATGACCCTGACAGTTTTTATGACCTACTAAGTTAACACCGATGACCCTAAGGTTAAACTTGATATCCACTTATTTTAAGGTAAAAATCATTATGATTATTGAAGTCTGTACTGTTCCAATTCATGTCATGTTTTGATGAATGTGGCTATTAAAATACAATTATTGCTGAAATGCTTGGTACAAAGTAGATATAACTAATGCTTGCACCACCGGAGCGAGCGCTATTACTGCGCGAGCGTAGTAAGCGCTATCACTGAAAACGAAACTGAAATCACGAAAAATGTTTAAGACCTTTTATGACCCTGACAGTTTTTATGACCTACTAAGTCAACACTGATGACACAGAGGTTAAACTTCATATCCACTTATTTTAAGGTTAATATTAAATATGATTATTGAAGGTTGTACTGTTTTAATTTATGGACTCGTTCTGATGCATGTGGCTATTAAAATACAAAAGTTGCTGAAATGTTTCCTACAAAGTAGATATAACAAATGCTGTGAGACCGGAGCGAGCGCTATCACTGCGCGAGCGAAGCAAGCGCTATCATTGCGCGAGCGAAGCGAGCGCGAAAAAATTTACGACCTTTTATGACCCTGACAGTTTTTATGACCTACTAAGTTAACACTGATGACACAAAGGTTAAACTTGATATCCAATTATTTAAGGTTAAAAATCATTATGATTATTGAAGATTGTACTGTTTTAATTTATGGACTCGTTCTGATGCATGTGGCTATTAAAATACAAAAGTTGCTGAAGTATTACCTACAAAGTAAACCAAACAAATTATTGCGCGAGCGCAGCGAGCGCTATCACAGCGCGAGCGAAGTGAGCGCAAAAATGTTTACGTTTTATGACGCTGACAGTTTTTATAACTTACTTAGTCAACATCGATGACCCTAAGGTTAAATGTGGCTGTTAAAACACGAATGCTTATGAAATACTTCCCACAAAGCAGATAAAACACGTTGGGCAAGCAAAGCCATCGCGTAAATTTTGATGACTTTTAATGACCCTGACAGTTTTATGGCCTAATTAAGGCACTTATTAAAATTAGTCATAATCTATGAACCTAAGGTCAAACTTTTATGATTATACAAACTCTATGTAAAGTTAACAAAAAATATAGGCACCCACACTTAACTGCCGAAAAAAAGTATTCTTTGCCCGTTTATGCCCTATTCATTGTGTTTGTACAAAATTTCATCTGAATCGGTCAAGCCCGTTTGGCTAAAAAGAGGCCACACATTTACAAAATTCCATAATAAAACTATAGAAAACCAAATTTCCACCCAAAAAAAAAGTATTCGTTGCCCTTCTATGTCTTTATGACTGTCTGTGTACAATATTTCAGCTTAAATGGTTAACCCGTTCGACCGAGAGTAGGCCACACATTTACAAACTTCAATTTAAAAATTCTGGACACCTGGACTCGACTGCCAGAGAAAAAGTATCCTATGTGATTCTATGCAATATGAACTGTAATATATATAAAATTTCAGCTGAATCGGTCTAGCTGTTTAGCTGATAAGAGGACACACATTCACAAAATTCAACAAAAAAAATCTAAACACTCAGACTCGATGGACAAAAAACAGTATTCTATATTCTATTTTGCCTTTTGAACTGTCTTTAAACAACATTTCAGGCGAATCGGTCAAGCTGTTTATTCGAGAAGAGGTCTTATATTTACAAAATTCAATTAAAAATATCTGGACCCCTGACTCGACAGCCAAAAAAAAATTATCCTAAATCCTATTCTGCCCTATGACATGTATTCACACAAAATTTCAGGCAAATCGGTCAAGCCGTTTATTCAAGAAGAGATCTTATATTTACAAATTTCAATTTAAAATATTTGTACCCTCTGACTCGATAGCCAGAAAAAAAGTATTCTATATTCTGTTCTGCCTTTTGAACTGTCTTTAAACAACATTTCAGGCAAATCGGTCAAGCCGTTTATTCGAGAAGAGGTCATATATTTACAAAATTCAATTAAAAATATCTGGACCCCCTGACTTGACAGCCAGAAAAAAAGTATCCTATATCCTATTCTGCCCTATGACATGTATTCACACAAAATTTCAGGCAAATTGGTCAAGCCGTTTATTCGAGAAGAAGTCTTATATTTACAAAATTCAATTAAAAATATCTTCACCCCCTGACTCGATAGCCAAAAAAAAAAGTATTCTACATCCTATTCTACCCTACGAACTGTCTTTTTACAACATTTCAGGCAAATTGGTCAAGCCGTTTATTCGAAAAGAGATCTTATATTTACAAAGTTGAATTAAAAATATTTGGACCCCCTGACTCGATAGCCAGAAAAAAAGTATTCTATATTCTTTTCTGCCTTATGAACTGTCTTTATACAACATTTCAGGCAAATCGGTCAAGCCGTTTATTCGAAAAGAGATCTTATATTCACAAAATTCAATTAAAAATATTTGGACCCCCGGACTCGATAGCCAAAAAAAAAGTATTCTATATTCTTTTCTGCCTTATGAACTGTCTTTATACAACATTTCAGGCAAATCGGTCAAGCCGTTTATTTGAAAAGAGATCTTATATTTACAAAATTCAATTAAAAATATTTGGACCCCCTGACACGATAGCCAAAAAAAAATTATCCTATATCCTATTCTGCCATATGTTCTATCTTTGTACAAAATTTTAGCCAAATCGGTCAAGCCGTTTGACCGTGAAGAAGTCCCAAACAAACAAACAAACAAACAAACAAACAAATAAACAAACTGACTTTCGCATTTATAATATTGGTGTTGATGATTTAAAAGTATATGTTATGTGGAAATATGTATTATGTTAGTATGAGGAGCCGGTGTAGGTTACGAAGTGTAGGTTTCCATACAAATGTATTCCCCCGTTTCCTCCCTGAAAAATGCGTCTAGGGCAAAATTTGTTTCTACAAAAAATCAAGGTTTGCTGTAGCTACGGGCCCCTATCATTTGTTTTTTTTTTTACCAAGCAATTGCAAAAAGAAATATAAGCCTTTTAATCTCCTCTTTAAGATCTTTGAAGGGTCATATTTCTATTTGCAATTCGTTGGTCAAAAAATTGTCACATTCGGTCATGGAAAAATTCCGAAAAATAAAAAAAGTTGAAAATTAAAGTAAATTTTGGTACTTACTAGTTTTTGCGAAAATCTAAATTTGCCCATATATTTTTATCGTGTTGACCCAGGATCTTGATTTTTATACAACTAGTAGGGACTAGAGACTTCAGTTTCTGGTATAAATTTCAACTGTCCTTGTCCCTTTCAACGTTCCTGAGAAAATTGGTGTTGGCACACGGACAAATAGACAGACATACAGACAGACGGACAGACGGACAAGATAGTGATCTTATAAGGGTTCCTTTTTTTACCTTTTGAGGGAACCCTAAAAATAACAAAATCCATCCGTTCATCTATACTCACTAACTTATTTAATAATTAAAAGCCTCTAGATAGCGCTGGAGTCAGTTTTCTTTATTTGCAAATTTCTTTATTCAAATATTGGCTTTCCTGCATATTGCACAAACGATGTTTTTCGCGATCTTTGAACCAAATGCATTTGGTTCTTCATGAAACATCTAAAAGTTTAAATTATTTACATAACATTTCGCATTTTTAATATTAAGGGCTAGTTTCACCAGTTCCTGATATAGTCTCAGATAGTTATCTGACAGATGACGCTATATAAAAGCTTTTAAAAAACTGTCAGATTAGTTACCACGAGGGCAAATTTACAGGAACCGGTGAAACTGGCCCTAAGTATAATAATAAGTCATCGTCTCTCTAACTATAAACCATAGGTGAGATTTAGGAAGGCGCCCGCTCTAAGGAGCTATAAAGATTACAAGATTTGCTAATGGACCCAAAAATTAATTATTAAGATGTAGGTGTGCGCTATAATTTAACCACGTTAGGTGTGATAAGCCAAAGTGGTGGTAAAATGCTCTTATTATGCGTAGATAAGACTCTATATGACTTAATATGACAGTAACTGGTTTTGTAGTCTGCACGTGTAGGTAAAATTTATCTCATAGAATTAAAAAAAAACAAAAGAATAGCGCAATGAGTCTTGTTGAAGGATGTCGTAATAAACCAGCCGCAGTGCAGTAAAGTGCCCCGGTGACGGTCATTCGAAATTGTCAATGGGCTTCATTCAATATTTCAATAATTAGCTTAACCTTGTAGTTGCGAATGACAATGGCTTCAATTACCTCTGTAGACGATCATTTGTTCCATCAATGACGTGAAAACTGAAAATTGCCAATGACCGCCTCCGGGGCACTTTACTCGCAAAATTCTAACATTTTCTTGATATTCATGAAAATAAAATAATATGTAATAGAAAAACTACTATTAGATTTCATAAATTACCATTAGATAAGTGACTTGCTCGAGATGTTATTTAATATAATTTAATGTTGACTACATAGATATGTAACAAGTACTAAAAGAATATAATTAATTCAGCAGTAAAATAAATATGCGTCAAAATATTTTCGACGCCTGAGAAAATCTTTATTAGACTTTTACTATTCTACAAAAACAGTGCTATGCTCCAAACAAAAACCATTTTATCAATTTGCAAACTAAATTTTCCAACTATTTACTTACTTTTTCCGCTGTCCTATTTCTCAAGTAACTTTAAGTGATAAATAACACGTGTCCCAACTAACTTGGAACTTGGACGCTCCCAACTTTCATATTCCATTATAATATTTTCAAGATCGCTCGTAAATATCCACCACGTGGTGTTAACTAAGTGATTAATTTTCTGAAATAGGGATGCCGAAAGTACGTTATTATGCATTTGATATATCATTATGACATCTGATTCTGATAGCTATCTGTTGAAGGTTAGCTTTTTAGACATTTTGCAAGCAGCTTGGTCAATGCACTTACTTACTCATATGGTTTTTTTTGTTCTACTTAATACTGTTGCCTTTATCGGCGTTGACAACTTCTCAAAAGGTTGGGTAAAGGATACAAGTAGAACAAGGTAGAATTCAAGGAAACCTTGGACGTGCAGACTGTGGCATGGACCGTCGTCTAGATATTCAAATTGAAAAAAACATTACATTACCTATTTCTTATATCTTATAAACTAGCGTTTGCCCACTGTCTCTCCTGCTGGTAAGCGATGATGTGGTCGAAGATGGTGAATACGCTAGGACTAGAATACTCTGACTCTCAAGGGCTGTGTGCTGCCGGAACATCTTAAGGTTATGATAGCAGACTTTCCCCTTATCTGTAGCTTTGGTAATGGGCCATCTCGCCACAGCACTCAGCAAAGGCTAGTATTTCTAACCGAGATAAATGTCTCTCAACTATTCAGTAAAGTCAAAGTCTATGACTATGTATAAACCTGAGAACCTCTTCCCCCTACCACTGCAGACGGAGTTTGATGAATTCAATCCAATGTTAGGGCCAGTTGCACCAGTACCTGATAGCCCTATGAGGAACTTACTTATTTGACAGATTTTTGGTAACTTTTGTATGGCGTTATATTTCGAATAATCTGAAACTTTATCATAAATTGGTAACATTGGCCCTTACAGTACTAGCGCCGAAAATAATGTATATGCAGTAGATATTTCGTCTCTGTTTTTGTTTTCAAGGTTCTTGACCCAAGAGGACGTAGTGATTTATAGACTAATCAAAAATAACTTTTACAAGCAATTCATGTGGAAACAAAATTCTTCTATTATTTTGTTACCAACCCTAGAATCAAAACAGACTCAACAGCCCAGTTTTATGATTAACCCCCTAATTTAATTACGCATACCATTATTCCTGTTGAGATTCACCTTTTATTTACGACAAACATTAAAATACCATAAAACAAAAATAGAAACCCGCAAAGAGACGCAACGAAAACCATGTTAGAATACATTGAAAAGTTATTAAAAATGTTTATAACATTTTTGATACCTTTATAGGTGAAGTTAACGATCCTCTTATTAGATTAAAATTCAATGTTTTCTAAACAATTTTGTATATTCATTGAGACAAACTGCTTATTAAGTACCAGTTGTGTGTATGAAATAAAAATTTGATTTCTCAATTAATTCAATGGTGATTTTATTCATTACTATGTCCAGTGTTTCATTCAAATTATGGTTTTTTAAATTACGTCGTGTTTATTGTTCTTAATTATTTTGAGGTTACAAAGCTGGTCAGAAATTATAATTAACATCAGCATTGGATATGTAAATTTTATACCGCTTTTTCATGAATACACGAAAGATTTTTAAAATGCCACTTAAAGTTTTGCAAACGTTTCCCCTAAAGATTATAGCGTTTAAATTGAAAAAAATACTACTTTTAGCGATTAAATAAAGACAAAGTTACTACCAACAGTTATACAAGTAGCAATATATTATGAAACAACAAAATTCATACAAGTAATTCGTCACCAGCAACTCAATCTGGCTGTATTGCAGTTGTCACCAATTTGCGAGACTAGAAACTGCTGGCAGATGACAACATCGCGTGAGGACCAACACCAATTACGTAGTACAAATAGTACTGCCGCGTACAAAATAGAATAAAATGCCTTAAAGTATGAGATAAACCATTTAGTATTTACATTTACGGTATAAATGCTGAAATATTAAATTTACCTGTAAATAAGTAATGGGGCACAGATTTTTTCTTGCGTGATTATAAAATATATATATACGCTTTTTGCGACTCTATTTTTAACTCCCAACAGATAAAAATGGGTATTATAATAAGTTTTTTTTTATGGGTGACTTAATGAAGAGTGTTTTTAGCATTGATTCATGAAAATCCGTTGACCCGTTTTTAAACTATGAGCTTATTTCTAGTTGATGACGCCACGAACGCAACTTTTATAGTATATATATATAAAATAATTGAGTTTAAAATTTAAAACCACCCCCGACTGAGCTATGTATAATCTGTTCATGAGACCCCTTGAATGAGCCCAAACTCGATATCTCTGCTGTAAGTTGATGGGAAGCAGGTAGGTATTCTGCAGATTCCAGGAGATGCCCCAGCAGCAGGTAAATGTTCGTATAAAATCACTGACGTAGGAAGATACCGTATTTAAAATTGATCAGTAGGGATATTCTGTAAGCTAGTTCACGCGTCTCGCAAGCAGTGAGATTTGAATTTCGTATTACGAAATTCAACCGTATTACAATCTTGTTACGATTTGAATTTCGTAGTACGAAATTCACCGCGGATTCCGCTTGCGAGATGCGTAAACTAGCTTACAAAATAGCCCTACTGATCAATTTTAAATACGGTATCTTCCTACGTCAGTGATTTTATACGAACATTTACCTGCTGCTGGGGCATCTCCTGGAATCTGCAGAATACCTACCTGCTTCCCATCAACTTACAGCAGAGATGTCGAGTTTGGGCTCATTCAAGGGGTCTCATGAACAGATTATACATAGCTCAGTCGGGGGTGGTTTTAAATTTTAAACTTAATTATTTTTACTTGAAAGTTTTACAATAGAAAATAGACTAAAACAAATGCTACCAACGAATGATTTTAAATCTATATTCAAACTGCTAAGCTAACACAGACTTAACTCTTAAAGTCGACTGTACAGTCGCTTTATGTTCCACAATTAGAGGGATTCCTAGACCTGTGGGAGAGTTATTCCTTCACTAACATCGTTTAACTTCCCCGGTCCTTATAACTCTTCCTGGGGGCCTACCACTAGTTCTAAAGCATTTTTATTTCAATTTTACTACGCTGACGAAAGAAAGATGTCGCTATACGGCCATTAGGGATATTGTGAGTGCAACTTATGAGCTGTTTTGCTTCATAAATTTGAATATTTTTATATTATAATATTGATAAAGAACATGGTTTATACGGAACCTTTTAAGAGGGCTGTCTATAGCCCAAAAGATTAGCAAGTTAAAGTGACAGTGGGCTGGTCATATCTGTGGTAGAACCGATAACCGTTGGGGTAGATATGTTTTAGAGTGGAGATCAAAACTCGGTACGAGTTGTGTAGAACCACAGAAAAGATAACAGTTCTGTAGGACGCCCTCCAGTTAGATGGAGCAATGGACGCATGCTAGCTGACAGCGGTTGGAAACAAAGAGCTGAAGATCGAGATCAGCGCCGTGCCCTAGGTGATGTTTTAGTCGAGCTGTGGACAATATGGTTGATGTTGCTGATATGGGACCACTCTGAAGCTAAACAAATTACTTATTAAAAATTTTAAACGCATACCAAAGTTGTGAGCTTCGAGTAACATACATTTAAATAAATCAAGCAATTGCCATAAATTGAGTACAGTACCCCTTTGTGCAGTCGGTCAAAAATTTTAATGTTTTTGTACATAATTATGTAGTAGGTCCCCTGTTTGTTCCACGTGAAAAATGTTCAGCAATTTGGTTTTTTTAAGGCACGTGAGTTATTTAAAAGTAATGAGGAGTTATAATTATAGCTGGAAATTGTTGCGAATATATTTTGTAATAACATTGACCGAATAATAGACTAGGTGAAATATTTTTATGTGCCAGCAGTACCAGCTACCACCCTCGAGTTAGAAAATCTGTCGCCAAACATCTAATGTGTTCCGGCCTCAGAGCAATAATTACTAAAGTACTTTAGCTTAGTACTTTAGTAATTATTGCTCTTTGGTTCTGGCAGCTATCCTTGAGAGCCTGTTCCCATTCTAGGCCTAGCGTGCTTACCGTCTTCGACCGCATCATCACTTACCCACAGGTGAGATAGTGGTCAAACGCTAGCCGATAAGACATAAAAAAAGGTTCCCTACCCTCTTTCCATAAAACAGCTTAAAATAATAATAATAAAAACTACTTAATAGGTATTTACCACCCAAAAAAAAACTTGACTAGTCTAGGTCATCACTACATTATATTATCAGGGGCCTTATTCAGTATGACCAATGATATAACGCGTTTCTTAACGCGCCGCGTCACGTTATTGAATAATTGTATTCTGAATGCCACACGATAGGTAAATTATACAAAACGCGCGCGTTACACGTCCTCATATGTCACGATATTTTGACAGATCAAAACGCGCTCATAACCTTACCCTCCCGCGTTTTAATTGGCATAGAGAATACCATAACGCGGAGATAACGTAACACGGCACGGTAAGACTTTAAAATGGCCATACTGAATAAGGCCCCAGTTCAGTCAAAAAATAGTAACGTTTTTTGGGTCAGAATTATTATCCTTTTTTTATACAATAGTTACTTTACTTATAACCTATACAGATAAGCGGAATGAACTAATTTCTATCACAACCTAGATAAAAGAAATCTCATCCTATGGCACAGAATAATGAATAGTACAACCTATGGCAAGTCCCGGCTCTTCCTAATTACACAAACATACAATACGAGGATATAAATCATAAACGCTGTTCGGTGTTAATTCGAAGCGAAATCCTAAGAATGCAGACCATTATTCTCGAATTTAGTGCGAGACAGTATATCATCTTCATTCAAAACCTTTACAGATTTTCTTCCTTTTTTTTGATTATGAGGGATGGAATAAAATTGATTAGAACTTATACACAAATAATCGTAACCTTTCGCTCATTTCATTATCCCAGAGATGGCTTTGTATTGGACTAAAATAACCTCAAGGGTTATTTTCAGGTATTAGGTTATTGACTGAGTAGTTTATTCGATAAAGAACCCGGAGAAATGAACTAAGATAAAACTCATCGTTCGATAAACATAAAGACTAATCTTTGAAAACAAGTGAACAATTTAAAAACAGGTTAAATTTATTGTCCTTAGAAGTAAATTATATTGATTGATTTTATTACTTTCTTTAGCCTTCAATAACACCAACAACATTTTGAACCTTAGCTACGGTCAATAAGTAAATTGTGGTACCTCTTTAAACATAAAAACTTCATTTTCATAATGCGAGGGGCGGAAGCTATAAAGCGGAATTGTTTTGCCCTTTCCGTTGTTCTGTTTTGTTTTTGGTTACAATTTTAAGTTTGTTTTTGGGTATTTTTGTACGGCTAAGTATTGATAGAGCTGTTTGACAGGTAAAGTTTAATTATTGCAAGTAAGTACCAAAGTTCTTCGGCTTTGAGATTCAATATAGTATGCAATAAGATATCAATATTAAAGTAAATTACTATTGCAAGCAGAGTTCTATAAATAACTTAACTTGTAGGCAAACTATTTATATATTGACTGTGTATTTAATAGGTTTATTAAAGAGCCTCAAAGCCTACTGTAAACTAAGTAAAAACTGTAAACTAGGTTATCTTACATAACATTGAAAATAGTCAGAAGTCTAACCATAAAATAGTAGATTGTACAACAAGTGAACTAAAATGGCCAAGTGCAAGTCAGACTTGCACTCGTAGGGTTCCGATTCCGTACCACACTACAATATTTTATAAACTCGAGCAAAAATGCTGAAATAAATCACGTTTCTTGTAATAAATCGATCTAGCTAGGTTTTCATTTTCAGAAAATGTTGTTTTATCCCTTTCCTTTCAGGCAATGAACTCCTACAATATAATTAGAATATGGAGGTAAATTTCACCATTGTTAAATTGTTATGATAGCTCAGTGGAAGATTGATCGGATGGCGATCAGAAGGACCCCGGTTCGAGTCCAGACGAGATGATAATTTTTTCCAAGTTTGTTCTTTTGTGAGAAAACTATTATTGGGAGCCTAAACTTTACATAAAACACGATTAACCAAATTATTATTACTAAATTCATTATTATTAATCAATATTATTATATTATATTACCGTGGCAATTCACAACATTTAATAAAACAGGAGCCGCGTGCTTATTTAGTACAAAGCCATCTTACGAACATCTAACTCCAACTAAGTGAAAGTTAACACATAGGTAATTAATATAATTAATACAGTCAAACGTTCATAGATGGCGTTTTAGTAAAATGCCTAAAAAACACGTATCTTGTAAGGGGACCCCCTTTAATTTTTAACTTTATTCTGTTTTTACTATTTGTTGTTATAGCGGCAACAGAAATACATAATCTGTGAAAATGTCAACTGTCGAACTATCATGGTTCATGAGATACAGCCTGGTGACAGACGGACAGACAGACAAACAGACAGACAGACAGACAGACGGACAGCGGAGTCTCAGTAATAGGATTCCGTTGGTACCCTTTGGGTTCGGAACCCTAAAAAGGTCAATTTAATTCGAAGGACAAGTTGTATCCTTCAATTAAAAATGCTTTTATTCACAGAGTGAGTAAAAGAGAGTTTTATCATAATTCGTAGGACTAGTAACACTTCTGTGGTTATTCACTGTTCTGAATGAATTAAGTGCTCTTTTTAGAGTGGCGATAGCAAAAAAATTTTTTGTTAACACTCAAATTCGATGAAGATAATATTTACACCCATGACTATTTCGTATTTGCGTCATCACGAGCGTCAATTGTAAACAAAATCGGGAAAACCATCTCCTTAATTTGACTTTTTATAACACGCGGTGAAACTATTTGACATTAGTAAATATTTGTAATATCTTGGATATGTTCCTAGAACTTATTGTTTGGTATATAGCATTCCGTCAATATTTATACAACAATCGAATGGCATACTTACGTAAAGGATATTTGTTCAATGTTGAATCACGCTCGAATCAATTAAATTTTTCCACTATGTAAGTGATTATTCGAGACTGAGGCCCAGTTTCACAAGTCCCTAATAATGTATTAGATCTGACACATGACGCCATATAAAACTTGTCAAAAATCTATCCGATATCTTTAATTAGCGCTATCAGGAACCGGTGAAACTCAGGCGATGCATCAGGGAGGCAATAAGTTTTCTGGTAATTATTTTAAAATAATCCGTGCAGGCCTGAGCAAGCATGCCTGATGCAATACAGAATTAAGATAGTCTCAACTGCTGTTGAGTTATACAAGAATGGATGTTTAGGATGATTAGGATGCTTCTTAAATCCATTATTGTATTGAATTCATAGGGCAGTAAAATTCTTCTGCGAATACTTAACGCATAGACTTCCGGTGGACATGGTCTGACAGTAGGTATGCTTTAAAAAGAGTTATTTTCACTTCATCTGTACACCGTGCAGATATACGAGCCAACATATTGCATCTGACTGCCAACGCACTACGCTCCCATTCAATATCCAGATCATCAGAAAGGTTTCAGCGACCCAATATATCCAAATTAATTTATTTAAGTGAATCTGCTTAACGTTACCCTTTCCAGACTAACCGGTGGCACAGACGTACAACAAGACGTTTTTGTAGGTAGCTTGTTACCGGCTTTTAAAGATAAACAGTTCACTGTTCTTGGAGTTGTACCTAAAGTACAAATCCGTGGTCGCTGCGTACCGCTCACTTATACCTAAGAGTAACCTAAGTACCCTGATTGATGAGGTCAGCAGAATCATACCTTCAGCCATATAAAAGATAATAATACTCTTCAGCGTAACTGATGTTGTTCAGAAATTAACTGATATAATACGTTACATTAATATAATAATATCATAAATTATTTAATGTAACGTCTTGTTAAACGATATTATTGTTACAAAGCGTTTATGGAAGCTCAAAGAATGGTTTAATAATTTCCCAGCGTACCTAGCTGGTGGAAAAGCAATATATCCTAGGGTAGTTTAATTCCATCGTCCGTCCCGCCCACCTGACTCCGGTAATATTGGGGAAGTAAATCATGAGTCTGACCTTTGGAAAAAAGCTGTCGTCAACTGCATAGTTTAGCGCCATCTGGTACCTGTTAGGGAATTACACTCACCTCAACCTCTTTTTCTTTGTTTGTATACGTTTGTCGAATTTAAATTGGTACACAAATGAACAATACTGTTTGTAAATAAATGACATACGACACTAGCTGGAATCTAAATACTGAACCATGCTGGACTAAAACTTCAAAAAAGAAAATTCGAGTCCTATGTGAGCGTTGCTCGAGCGCGCGTACTATAAAGCTTGACTTCTCTACTATTAATTGTTATTTATGATCAGATAATAAAATGGTCAAGTGTTGTATGCCCGAAATAAACTAAAAATACACATATTTAGCAGCATGGCGCTGTCAGTAGGCAGTAGTAGAACTCTCATAAATAAAATAACCTAATAAGAGAATAAAAACATAAATAATTATGATTCGATTTTTTTGTGGTTCCCCGTTTCTCACAAGTCATAAATAAAGCATATCCTTCAAAATAAAACAGTGAGTGTTTTCTCGCTATTTAAATTAAGGGACAATTACAAATCGCAGACTGGGGTATGTATGATTCAAGATGTGTGAATTATCCTGGGTGGCCAGACCAGAGATGACAAATTATAATGGACGACATTAAAATGCATTCGAATGTTAATTTATTTGCCAAAGAAATGTAATCTGTTTCTATATCATATATATTCTATCTGTAAATTGTTAAACACAATCCAAAATTTCATCGTACCGACGGGACTTGAACCCGCAACCTCCGGAATAACATGTTCCGGTGCTTTGCCTATTAAGCCACGGTGCGAAGTATCGTTACGACGAAATTAGTGGATTGCATTTGTTAACCCAATTATGCATTGGTGCCCAATTATGCATATTCTTTCTGTTCTATAATGTGACGTTTCTTTCATTAGAACGCCACACTCCACGTACAGTATAGTAGAATATTTGCGGTTGTGATTGTCATGCATATAAAAAAAGTTTAAAGCCTTTTTGTATGATATGAGGTAATGGAGGACAAACAAGACTCTTGATTGATGGTAAACTATGACGTCTGACCATAACAAAAAATGTGACACGCAAAACAAAAAACTCAAAAAAATGTGCGCACTGCACAGTTTTTAAAGTTTTTAAACCTTAAGACTTTTTTACTTCTGACTAGGGCCATGTTTATACTAAGCTCAACTGATGGAAAGTTACGTTATGGTCGGCGATGGAGCACTTTCACCTTAAATAGAGTATAATATGAGTCTTATAAGTCATATATGTCCTGTACTGTCCTTTGGACACATTGCCTTTTTACACTGAAAATTATTTTATTTCACATCAGTATGCTATCTTCATACTTCAACTGTTCCTATGTGTGATGTAATTAAGTAATATTATTAGCATCTCTTTCATCAGATTTTATCAGACCCCACGGTTTCAGCCGTGTTAAAGGTGTCGTATTTCCTAGTCTGTATAAAATTATACATTAAAAATATCCGGATAAATCCGCTATGGAAAATGTCCATACAAATCAGTTAAGTCGTGGCTTTCAGAGTACAAATAAATTAACACTTATTAAAAAAAGGTGTGTGTCAGCTCAAAAGCACGAATGGAGATTGCTCTCTCCCCCCAAATATTCCTCTTCAACCTCTCCGCCCCTCCCTTTCCTCCTCTTCCTCGTTCATTGTAGTCCAGTGTGCTGCCATATCACTTTATTTTTAACTTTAAATATACATATTATATACCGCGGGCCTTACATGAAAATCGATTCTAAAGGAGTTAACTCCAAAAATAAACTTCAAATAATTTCGTGTCAAACACGTAAGATTCTTAAGCAATATTCCAACTATTAATTGATCGATTTTTATCCATAACATTTCTCCTAATAACAATCCATCTTGCACTATTGTCTCTCCACTGCTAATTAGCTTTACAAACGAGGCGGACTTTGCGCAGTTCATCAATTCTTGTACTTATTTTAACATTAATCATACACCACTGAAGGCATTAAAATATTTCCCTGACACTTAGGCAGATTGTTCGCAGAAAGATGTACCGATATAGACCACATTCGATTTGTTCCTTGGCACGGCGTTCGGTAATAAATTGAATTAATTACATACAATTGCCGTTTTATTAGATTCAGGAAATGGGTAAGCGATGCTGGGATGGGTATTTACGGATCAGTACCTGCTACCTACCAACTAGGATTAGATTTTATGCATCAGTGGCTGTTTTTTTTATATCATACCTTTGACCACTATCTCGTCTTGTGGTAAGCGATGATGTGGTCGAAGATAGTGGACACTCTAGGCTTAGAATATTCTGACTCTCAAAGGCTGTGTGCTGCTGGAACGCCGTAAGGTTATAGTGGCAGACGTTTCCATATGCTACTGGTTGGTAGAAAGTCAGGCAATTTTTTTTAATATCTTATAGGCTAGCGTTTGGCCAATATCTCACCTGTTGGTAAGTGATGATGCGGTCGAAGATGGTAAGCACGCTAGGCCTAGCATGTGAACTGGCTCTCAAGGATAGCAGCCGAAACACATTAGGATGTTTGGCGACAGATTTTCTAACTTGAGGATGGTAGGTGGCCAGGCGGACACTAGATAGTATTCTACCACCATGCGGAGGGGTTGTTAGTTTCTAAGCGATGTTTTTCCTTCACCGGAAGGCCACTGTGAAATGCGCACATATTTTTTTTTCGAAAGAATAATCCATTGGTGCACGGCGGTTTGAACTCGGTACCTCTGGCATCAAAGCCAACCGTTCTCCCGATTACGTCACCGGGCCCTCATATATATGCTCTTAGTACCTTTGGAAATGCAGTGGATATATTGATTGATAATAATTAGTACACGCTTTATAATTATCTTGCCGTATTAGTTGGTCTGTGTTAAAGCTTGGAAGATCACTTGGAAAATTAGAACCATTTCCCAGAAACTATAATAGACTACCTACTTCATTTTCTTTTAACTTGGTAAAAACACGGACATCAACAATGTAGACTGTTGTCTGTCTTGCATGCTGGTAACAGTTTGCAGCTTGCCGACAACGGATTGCATCCGACGACGCTAATGCCACCTATTTGTTGCTTGTGAAAGATATTCATAACCTTCCTTGTGATATAGCACCAGATGTTGCCTGAGGGATGGATATATGAAAAGTTGGAGCTAAACTTGAGAAAGAAATAGATGTGGTTAACAACTAGATTATTGTCCAAATAAATAGTTAACTATTTTTTAAGTTAAAGTTTTTCTCGGGACTGGGTTTTTTAATTTACAATTTTAGCTAGCGTGTGACCACTATATCAGCTGTTTGGTAAGTGACGATGTGTCGAGGATGGTAGTACGCTGCAACTAAACCGGGAACTGGATCTCCAAGAACAGCTGTTGGAACACATTACATGTTTGATAACAGATTTTCCAAGAGTGTGATCCAAATTGCCGCTATCAAAAATATTCCACTAATTTGACTGAATTGATAGTTTATAATTATATGTTATAACGATAAAAAGATATATGTCGCAAAATTTTTAAATCTACAAAACTTTTGGTGTAATTTTAATTAAACTTTATGGAGTTTATACGATTTCTACATTCAATGAAATGAAAAGTACAAAGTTTGATATCATTTTGTTTCGTTTCATTTTTCACTAGCCATACTGCAAATTATTTAAGACTACGTTCGAGTGGTAAATTAGTATTTGTTAAAAAATAATTATTCACATAAACTATCGCAAAAGTGCAGCTAAAAATTAACCTAATATACAATTAATTATTGGAAATATTGCCTGCATACAAAACTGTCCTCTAGTGAAAAACTATTTACTATGGTATTTGTATGTATGTACCATCGCGTACAGTTGTGCGTATCCAGTTTCAAAACATTTTAGGTTGCAAGTGTCGATTATTTTTCTAAACCATCAGAAGAGCCAAAACCAAAAAAAATTTTTCTTATCTACTACCCTAAACATGTAACCTATAGAAGTTACAATTTTGTTCTATAAATGGCGAATAAACTGAGTAGTTTTATTACCACTATACTTAAGAACCCATAGTTAATAAAGGGCTCTTTGAAAGAATTTGCTACGGGCCCCCCGCTTGCTTAATCCGGCACTGATCTACCCGGACCATGTGTGAATTTCTTATCAAATACCTACTCGTAACAACGTGGGCCATACTCTATAGTGACTCATATAGATAGCAAACAGTTGACCGATCATACGATTAATTTTAGATAAACTAGATTTTACATTGGCGTACCTAGTTACCTAACTACATTTTGTCCACAGCAAATATAATAAATCAGGACAGAAAAAAAAACTACATTATTGCTTTTATATTTTTTTGTAATGTCTGACAACACTTGCTCTCATCTTGCCTGATTCTAAATGAAGATGCAGTCTAAGATGGAATCATGAAAGCACTGGGACATGTGGATAACAAAACCAGGCGAGATAGTGGTCAAACGCTAGCCTATAAGATACATAAAAACATAGATTTTTAGTTCACAGAGCCCAACTATGACAATCCGTTTTCCAAGCTGAATGTAGATATTGCAAAATTTGAGTCAAATGCAGTACTTATAAGGATACAATTTGGGAACAAAAAATATTTTCTGGCTATGTCCCTTTTTGTCATTGGTCAACAATGTCAACATAGACAGAAGCGAGATGCCAATTCAATAAGAGTGCACAGAAAATTATTCCTTAAGGTGGATACGCACAAATGAAGGCGATTTTACCTGCATATATTATGTATATAGTAAGTATCATACTTATAATAATAAGTAATATTTTTTATTGCAGTTTCCTGTAACATATAATCGCCATCGCCAAACTCCCTTTGTTTTTGTTACTACTCCACACTTGGTTGTCTGGAAGAGATCGCTTTATGCGATAAAACCGCCGATTGTATCACCGATTAAATAAATATTAATATGTCTAGACTTATATTTCTTTCTTGGAATACAATAAAGAGTTTATGTATCTCTATCTATCTATTTAGTTCTGGTTATCATTTATACTTGTGGCTTAGTATTCTTCAGATAAATGATCTATTAACTTTTTCTTCATTCACAAACGCAAACAAATTAAATCTATATAAACTCGATTACGACTAAAAATCGAATTGTCAAATCAACAGACATTACTATTGCAAAGAAATAGACGTGATGATGCTTAATCAGCTTTTTTGCTCATTTGGAGAAGAATTAAACGGTTTGATGAGACAATTACAAGATGAAATCAATTCGTTTGGTGATAGCAGGTTGCTGAGCAAATATAGACCGTGTAGTTTGTTACTAAAATTCTATATTGCTTGTGAGATTAGTATTGTTATTGTGTTGATAGTACACAATCGATTCGAACAATTAATGTTGATTTCGATACCGCTATTTGATTTGAATCTCGATCTAACTGTACCGGGGTGTATGGGAAATGTACCAATTAATCGGCTTTGGAGCAATCAACATGGATATAGCTACATTGACGGGGCTTACCTTGGTTTGTTCTTCTTTGTCCATGGAGTGTAGGCAAACCATCGTTACAATGTTTCAACGTTTGGATAACACAATTGGATTTTAGTAATCTATGTATCGAGAAATCCGAGAAGAAGTTGGTTCCTGTTATAAGCATTTAATATTTCTGAAATTGAATAGCCAACAGAACAGAGAAAATTATATTCACAGCATTGTGTAAGTCTTTAGGAGTTCGTGGATTTTTGTGTAGGTATCCACAAGCTGGCATCACGAATTTATGTTATTGTGGCGGGTAACATTGCTTAAAGGACTTGCTACCATTAAAACTTACCACCATCAAGCAGACATTTTTTCTCCATAACCTAACGGTAGTCTAGCAGCAAAACATTCTTTTAGAGTCAGAGTATTCTAGGACTAGTGTGTTCGCCATTTCTGACCACATCGTCGCTTACCACCAGTCGAGATAGTGGTCAAACGCTAGCCAGTAAAATTAATACTTTGAATGATTGTCCATTACAGTTGTCCAATAATAAATAAACTGGCCAAGTGCAAGTCGGACTCGCACTCGTAGGGTTCCGTAACACAGTAGAGTATTCTATAACTATGATTTTACGCAACTACAAAAATAACTTTGTTTTTCATAGTGTTTGTATGAAAAACAAAGTTATACTTGCGGTCGCTATATCTCAACATCTGCTGACTGTATCTCGTTCAAACCAATTTTAGTTGAAAGTTTTTATTGAAATCTACAGTATATATTTTTTCTAGATTTTTCAGTCCCTTACTTTAGAAGTTAGAGTGTGGTATAGGTTTGAAGAAAACTTTTTTTTTGTTTTAGTTCCATGTATGGGATGGATTTTATTTTTATATAAAAATCGGAAAGCGGTTCACAGAATACATCTACCTACCAAGTTTCAATTCTGTAGTCCTAACAGTTTCGGAATAAAATGGCTGTGACATACGGACGGACAGACAGACAGACAGACAGACATGACGAATCTATAAGGGTTCCGTTTTTTGCCATTCGGCTACGGCACCCTAAAAAACGAAACCACTTTTTGGTAAATGTTTCATTCTTTCAATTTTCATATCTCTCTGTTAAAACTTACACACCCTGCAACTCCTAACGTATTGATCGTAGAGCAAAAATAAATATGACCAAATTTGTAGGAAATCTTATGTAGAAGCTTTTGTTAGAAGTAATCATAATGCTATTCGTACATATATTCGATATATGAGAAAAAGTCTGAAGAAAGGTACCTTCAACCCCCCTACACTCTTAGCACACCTCCTACCCTTGAGGACTTTTAGTATGTTCATCTGGATACCACAAGGTATAACTGTACCAATTTATAAAACTACACGAATTATTTCTCCCGATTATATTAATTTTCTTGGACCATCCGTACGTGACAGGCGGCACACAGGCAGCTAGGTCTCACGCACACGCGCGTCTAGGTCATCATCACATCACAGTTGTATGAAGCTTTGTCTCTGTTCCTTTTGCACTCATGTGCTGCAAACAGCATATTGTTCCATAGGATTGACAGCAGTCATTTGTTTTATTAATGACCTCAATTCTCATGCAAAAGCTGCGTGGCCCCTTAAATAATTTCTAGCTGTATTTCATGTTGTAAATTTAATAGCAGTGTTCGTGGCACTAATATACGTGAACTGTAAAATCTGTGACAACCAACAATCAATGTTCAATTTTAAAACTACCCTACAATATTAACTTTTGTTGCCTTCAGATAAGATGTATTTTTCTCTAAAACGTTTGCAGTTAGCGTGTATTTTGAAATTATTGAGGAAATTAGTGTTTGTTAGATTTTTAATAATTAAACTTGTACATGGCACATAGCACGGTTAATTCCATGTATGTTTTATAAAATTTTTTCATTGCGTTTATAATTTTTCAGATTTTTCTTACCTAATTAACGGCTGCTTACTGAAGCCATAAGCTACTTTCTTGTAATACAATAATTAAATCATGGGTTTGTTTTCATATTTTATTACCTACATAATATACAATAATGTAAGCAAAACAAATAACTAACGTTTACTATTTTTGTTTTTAAAGTATGATTATGTAGCTGAATCGTAGGTTATTACTTGTGCTTACCATATACTTTAAGCAGTCTTATTATTGCTAGTAATAATAAAAAAAATAAAGGTACAGACACACCGCAGCGTCCTGCGTGCGCGACCTTAGCGGCGATCAGATAGTGCAGTAGTATTTGTACCGACTGGTTCACACCAAACGCGATCAGAAAACAATTGAAAAGTACTGAAATCGCGCCCGCAGATCTCTGGACGCCGTGGTGTGGCCGTACTTTAAGTTATGAATCACTGTCGGCCACGGTGGCCATACAAATAATGAAACAATTTTAATGATCTGATAACTAACCCTAAGTTTTTGCAACTTATGTGATTTATATATGTATTAAAATAATATTTTTGTACGAATCTATGTAAAAAAGTTTACATGTATTAAATACTCAAGTGAACTTTTTTACATAGATTCGTTAAGTAAATACATTAATAAATTGAGATCGCGTGGGCTATAAATAAAGAATGTCTGTCTTCAACTACTAGACACTAAAGTACTAGAGTCAGTAAGAGCGATGCTTATCATAATCTGCATACATCATTCTACAGCTGGACTTAGGCCTCTCCTAATACATTGTACTATTTTTTTTGTGGCACTTCTAAACCCGATCTTCGGCTCTTCCCTTTAGCTCCTGGTACTGCCCACTGCTTTACGTATAGAAACTCCGCGAGCTGATCACAGGCCGTCCTACGTTTGTCTGTGTTTGCCGATTGGCGTTTTCCACTCCAACACCAATCTACCATTGCGACTATCTATTTCCCACTGCAGCTAACATAAGATGGCGACTTTAAATTCAGTTTTCAAACGAATGACTTCGTTCTGGATTCGACCCATTAAAGAAATATCGAGCAAGAGATTTTTACTCCAGAATTCAGTCAAATAAAGAATATTATATAATAATAAGGATAATTTAAGCATCATCACTTCCTGCTCAAGCTGCAGGCATTTCTCAAAATAAAATACTATTCTTCTCAAACCTACGCTTTTCTGTCTAGAGTACAACATAAGCAAAACGTGTAGCTAAAATAAATTTTTTGGATTTTGATGGATGATAATGATGATGAAACTTGTGAACAGAAATCTAAAGACTGTATTGATTGTAAGTAATAATCACAGTTATAATCTTTTATTTTCTGCATGAACAAAGCTAAACAAACCAAGAAAGTAAAACCACTTCAGACTTTTTGCTTCATTTCCTTTAATGGACTTTTAAATGCATCCCTATCATGGCTAACCATAAAATTATAATGACTTTTGGAAATTAAATTTCCGTTATCTTTTTGCCAAACGATAAGATCTGTTTCTGTTCGCCAGTAAAAGCGTTTAATTCGATGATGTTTAAACAAGATAGATGTGAACGATAGTTCATACATTTCATGACTGTTTTGATTAAAAATAGTTTTAGTTTTTGTTAAAAATGCCCATGAAAAACTTGTTATGAGATTCGTTTTGCGTATTATATATTCGTACCGTTTCCCCGTAAAGAGGTAACTACTAAACTGACTTTGAAATTTACAATATTGGTGATAATATGCCCTGGCATAAAAACAACGCGAAAACACAAGCGATGCAGCACAGCTGACTTTGTAAGACCAAACCCGTAAATTTTTGAACTTCTAACAATGAGGCGTTTTATTAAAAAACTACATGTTAGTTTAGTATCTAATCTACCTGAGTACTTTTTAACTTTTAGTGACATTCTCTTCATCATTATTATATATTACTAGTCCATCCGCCGTGATTTTTATATTTCTTTTCAAGAAACCCGTCTATATTAATTTTAAATCGCCTCAAATTTTTTCGTCCATCCATGGCATGTCTTATTACATCCAGTGCTTTAGCTTGATTGGTAGATATGATGTTTGATATCTATTTCAAGCTGTGATTGGCGGACGCTTCCGCAGCCATATTAGTATACATGCTAATCTATCATGTCAACTGCTGTCATAGTAGCTAGCTACCATAGCTATACATAAACAAAAAGTTTCACTTGCGTGCATCTTGTTTCATAGAACCACACCCTACTTTTTTTACCCAACTTAATGACTAAACCAAAAAAATTCTAGTTAAATCCTATACTATCTATTGTTACCGATTTTACATCGACGAATAATACTAGGGAGACATTTAGCAGAGGTATTTGTGTTCTGGCTGTAGGTCGAGACAGAAATCTCTATTTTATGTGAACTTATAGGTGTATGTATATAGGTGGTAGTGAAGATGTTACATAAGAAACGGCTCATTAGTATCACATAGATGGTAAAGTTTCTAGTGAAATCACAAGGTTAGTAAGGTCAATCTAAACGTCTCTTAGTACCTCTGTACTAATACAGTGTAGTATCGTTACAAATTCTGAAAATTCAGATTTTTTGTGTCAAAGTATTTGTATTAGACAGAACTAATTAAACTTTTTAATCAGTCTCGCTTATTATGTTACCATTATAATAAAAACATAAATTGTTTTTTCCAAGTTTTATTAGAATTAAGAATGACGCCTCTATCGAAAGAATCTCATAGACCGAGCTCCCCTTTACAACGAAAGGGGGTGTATAAAATGGGGGAAGGCCGGGAATGGCAGTTCAAACCTCAGCTTGTTCGTTAGTCATTTTACAAGATCAACATGGCACGGTGACGTCACGCAAATGGTTTCGGCACGTGTCATTTTACCCCGATACGATAACAGTAGCATTTGTTGTGTACGATTTCACTGGGGTATGCGTCGAAGTTTTGAGCTGTTAGCGTTTTCTTTAATAGGACCCCGGTAATTTGGTGACTGATATTTTCATTACTTTGTAAATACAAGCAGTATTTACCAGTACCAGTTTATTATCCAGTCCATTCTTTATCCAGTTCAGTCCAGTTTTTTATAGTTTAAGGCTACCGTTTGACCACGACTTCACCTATTAGTAAGTGAAGACGCGGTTGAGGATGATAGCACACTAGACTTAAAATGGGAATTAGCTTTTAAGGATATATTCCGGAACAAGAAACAATACACAGAACACGAAACGGTTGCGTAATGAGGGGTATTAAAACACGAGTGTGTATATTATACTATTAAAATGATATTTTGATGGTAATGACGTGATAATCATTACGCTTAAACATAATTGAAATATTTAACACGTCATGTTTGTTTAAGGAGTTGATCTATAGCTAATTAGTTAATTTTGCATCAGTATTTATGTCATCCGCTCATAAAGGAAGGAAGTCAATTACAGCCAGAACACAAATACTTACGTAATACAGTGCCAACTTCGTATTGGTTATGGTTTAATGGTGGATTAATTAAATAGGAAGTAAAGATTATCATCGAAACTTTTTGAAGTGGACTATTCTTCATTAGCAACGTTGTGAATTAAAAGTATTATATGGTTTGTAACTAAGACGTCCATTACACGATAGGTTTTGCTGTCAGTTTGCTCACAGTCACGGCTGAGACTGATGGATAACTGATTGTGTAATGGGGTGACTGACGGTGACTGACTGATATTTACATACTTTGATTTGCTGCTTGAGTAACTTTTGTTGACTTTTGTTTTTGAATGACGGATAACCTACCGTGTAGTGGATGCCTTAAATGTGATAATTTGTTGATGCAGTGTTAATCGTCTATAATATATACATAAAATAATATTGTTAAATAATTTATGATCGTACAAAAAGAAAAAACCGACTTCACATGCCGCGATAGTGAAAATATCCACTTGCCATAATCATGTCATCGAGGTATCAAATTTTGTTTATATTGTTTATCCTCATAACTCCGGAGATGATAATCATATCTCGATAAAATTTGAATGGGACCAAACGGGAGGCATAATCTCTCCAACAAAAAAATAACTTTTCAAATTGGTTAAGACTGGAAAGAGTTCTGAGGTTACAAACATAAAAAAAATACAGTCGAATTGAGAACCTCCTCCTTTTTGTGTAGTCGGCTAAAAACTATAAAACTGACTTCACATATTGCGATAATATTTACTAAACATTTTGAAGTATTTATCCTCATGTATACTCAATCAGATCTTGATAAATTAAAAGACCATTCCTGAGAAATAATACCCACTCATCAAAAATCATCATTGTCGGATTGATAGCAGAATATTTCCTTTTTCACGGAAACGGCTGAACATATTTGGATACAATTTGGCCCATTGATTATAGAAACGCTTCCTTCTCCGCTATTCTCTTGCAATCAGTCCGAGCTTTATCCTGTAGGAGATTTCTATCGATATTATTGTTACCCCTAGGGAATAAATCAGTCAGTTATTGATTGGTTGTTAGTAACGCCCCGGTTAATTCAGTTTTCTACCTCATTTCCCATCGTAATTTGGGGTTCATACTTCCTAATGCGGTTAATAATGTATCAAGTGTTTGTGTATATCTGTAATTTTTTTATTGATTTTAAGATGACGTATCTTCTAATACTATAAGAATCTTTGTCCTGACATACTGACTGACTGACTGACTGACTGACTGACTCACTGACAGACAACGCACAGCCTAAACCGCTGGTCGTAGAGATTTGAAATTTGGAGGGTATATTTGTCTTAGTACGTAGGGGAGTATAAAAAATAGTATTAAAAAGAAATGGGGGTTCAAAGTTTGTATGGAGAAACAAGATTAGATAGTCTTTTCTATCCGAAACTTCACACAAGTGCTTCAGTACAAAAATAAGTAAATACATATTTCAGGTTTTTTTGAAATTCCACCCCTAAAAGGGTGAAATGGGGTAACAAAGTGTGAAAATCAATATTTTTTCGGAATGCGCTAAAACTTGGCATGCAGATAATTATAACAACGTTAGTTACCTTTCAAAAAGGATTTTTCAAATTTTACCCCTGAAGGGGATGAAACGGGGGTTCAAAGTTTCTATGGAGAAACATTATTTTATATATTATATTAACTAAGAGGGTGAAATGGGGTAACAAAGTGTGAAAATCAATATTGTGTCAGATTGCGCTAAAATTTGGCATGCAGATAGTTATTATGACGTTAGTTCCCTCTGAGTAAGGATTTTCCAAAATTCACCCCTGAAAGGGATGAAACGGGGGTTCAAAGTTTGTATGGAGAAACAAGATTAGATAATCTTTTATATTCGAAACTTAACACAAGTACTTAAGTAAGTAAATACGTGCTCTTTCTAAATTGCACCCCTAAAAGGGTGAAGTGGGGTAACAAAGTCTGAAATCAATATTGTTTCGGATTGCGCTGAAATTTGGCATGCAGATAGTTATTTTGACTTAGGTATCCGCTAAGAAAGAATTTTTCAAATTTCACTCTTCATGGGGATGAAGCGGGGGTACAAAGTTTGGATAGTCATTTTATTCGATATTTCACACTGCGCTGAAATTTAGAATGCAGATAGTTATTATGACGTAGGTATCCGCTAAGAAGGGATTTTCTAAAAATTCCTCCTGGATACTGAACGGGGATTCAAAGTTTGTATGGCGAAATAATATGAGATAAAGTACGTGTTGTAGGATTTTTTGAAATGGGGTAGTTAACAAAGTCTGAAGATTTGGGTTTTTCGGTTTTTATAAATATGAATCCCGAATTGCCATAGTCACGCGATAACATGAAAACGGGTGAACCGATTTGGCTCATTCTTATTTTATGTATTTAATGCTAGAATCGTTTTTACAATGGAAAGTTTTAAGTAAATAAAAGAAGTTTTTAACGCGGGTGAAGCCGCGGGGCACTTCCAGTTCAAATATAAGTTTAATAAAATTGAATTCTTGGTGAAGTCATTACCATAAGTTTTACTGCACTTAACGGTTTCAATTCTCATTCTTAAATGAACGTCCGCTCATTGCCACCATGTGCTGTAAATACCAAAGTGTTGACATTTTAACGTCCTGCGTATGCGTGTGAAGACCCAAAATAATTATTGTTTTACAGTTTATTGTACCAACGCAGTGTTTAGTGCTGCTGACAGTTTAATTAAAGATAAACATGAATTAGTGTCCGTAGTTTTCACGGTGCTTATTTTACGATTGGTTTCTTAGATGGTTTAATTTTTGTAAAGAAATAGTTTTGCCGATATGTCATAAACCACAATAATTAAGACACTACATATTATCAGATCCGTCTATCTCCGTGCAAAAGTTTAGATCGGTCAAGGTCAAATTTTGGTCATCGAATTTAGTTTTAGTACCTATGCAAAACTTTATGCATAGCTTAGTTCCTTAGCTGAATCTATCTAAAACATAAGTTTAACAATAATTAAGATTGTCTACCAACCTTACAAAATCTTAATATTATTTTTACCGCACAACCAAACAAAATCTGTTTATCAGACTGAGTATGCTAATCCTAGCGTGTTCACCATCTTCGCCCACAATATCGCTTACCACAAGGCGAGATAGTGGTCAAACACTAGCCTATAAGATATTCAAAATTAAGAAAGTTTAAAAAACTAAAACAACCGACTTTCATGCAGCGCGATTCAGTTTCAGTAGCAAGTTTTAGACGTTTATCGTTACATCTCTGGAGATACTTATCAGATCTCGATGTTTTTTTTATTTTTTATATTTTATAGGCAAGCGTTTGACCACTATCTCACCTGTTGGTAAGTGATGATTGCTTACCATCTTTGACCGCAGTCAAAGATGGTAAGTACGCTAGGCTTAGAATGGGAACTGGCGCTCAAGGATAGCTGCCGGAACACATTAGATGTTTGGCGATAGATTTTTCTAACTTGAGGGTGGTAGCTGGCCAGGCGAACACTAGATGTCCTACCACCATGCGGGGGTTGTTGGTTTCTTAACGATGTTTTTCCTTTACCGGAGGGCCACTGTGAAAAGCGCACATACATTTTTCGACAAAAAAATCCATTGGTGCACGGCGGTTTGAACTCGGTACCACGGCATCAAAGCCGACCGTTCTATCGATTACGCCACCGGGCCACATGAGTAAAGAAGGAATTACTCATGTGACCAGGCCCTCAAATTACAATCAATTACAATGGGACCACGTCGGAAATCGGTACCCTAACAGATTTAAAGAAAAACACATTTGAATCGGTTCACAATTGACGGAGTAATCGCGTAACATACATACAAACATACAGACTATATATAATTGAGAACCTCCTGCTTTTTGGAAGCGGTTGAAAAATATATATGATATGAAATCGACTACAAAAAGTGCTTTTTATCCGCTAGCGTGAAATGAGTTTTTATAATGCGAATCTTTCTTTCCAACAATTTTTTATACTGCCAGGCCACTGAAAATGCATTAATACCGGGATTCAAAGACTCCCCACGTAGTAGGTAAGTATTTATTCTGTGCTTCCGGATTATCTATATATATAAAAGAAAGTTGTTTTAGTTACTACACTTATAACTCAAGAAAGGCTAGACCAGTTTTTATGATTTTTGTATTTTTAGAATTGTCTTTGTCAGGAATAGGATAATAAGTATTAAAAATCTATATATATATAAAAGAAAGTCGTGTTATTTACTACACTTATAAATCAAGAACGGCTAGACCAATTTTTATGATATTTGTATTTTTAGAATTGTCTTTGTCAGGAATAGGATAATAAGTATTAAAAATAATGAATAATTGACCTAATAAAATTAAATGATATAAAATATTTTGCCAAAATGTTCCTGGGTTTAAAAACTGCCAATCGTTTGATGTTCAATTGTTTTTGTCTTTGTTATTCCGCCGTATTTTTTTTTGTATAATTATGGCTCCACATGATTAGTGTATTTAGCCAATATCAAGTATAAAAATTCTTCTCATGTGTGGATAGCATTACAATATTCGAGATTACCGCGTTTTTTTATTTGGTATAACGACATTCATTGTCTGTTAGGTGGTACGAAGTTCGCCGGGCCAGCTAGTGCACTAATAAATAAAATTATCTGCAGAAAGGAGTAATTAGGTAAGTACTTACATCTTGCGTCTGAAGCAAATGGAAACAATCTGAGATAAATGTCCTACTTAGCATAATAACATTGGCATGTGCATTGATTAATTAAAGAATTTTCAAAATAATTTATAAGAACATTTGAAAATATGTTCAAGGTTATACTGCGGTTATAACACTAGGTATAGGTTTTTTTTTGTTACGCCTTACGCCACGTGCAAAGCTGGCAAAATATATAAGGAAAAGTTTATTAGTAAGATATACATTTTATAACATATATTTAGACCGGTCTGATTTGCATTTTAGGATTCCGTACCCGACGGGTCCCTATTACTGAGACTCCACTGTCCGTCCGTCCCTCCGTCACAGAGTTATAACTCTGAAACCGTAATAGGTAAACACTTGAAATTCAGTGTCCATTACTATTGCCGTTATAACAAAAAATAAAACCGGCTAAGTCGAGTTGAACTCGCCCACCGAGGCTTCCGTACAACCAATTAAGCTAGACCTCTAAATTGTATCAGCGCTCATATAACTCAGAGGTCTACCTTAATTGGCGCAAGCTATGTATGTATGGGGCCACCCTTTAATTTTCAATTTTTTTTATTTTTTGGAATTTTTCCTTAATTTGTGCTGTAAGGACCTTGCTTCTTGCCAAATTTCATGATTCTAGGTCAACGGGAAGTACCTTATAGGTTTTCGACCCAAAACCTATAGGGTACTTCCGGTTTACCTAGAATTGTCAATTTTGGTTATATGCAAGGTCTTAGAGCACAAGTAAAGGAAAAATTCCGAAAAATAAAAAAAATTGAAAATTAAGGTACATTTTCGTAATAACAAGTTTTCACGGAAATCTATATTTGCCCATATATTTTTATTGTGTTGACTCAAGACCTTGATTTTTATACACCCAATAGCTTAGACCATTCAAATTGAATGGTCTAAGCCCAATAGGGACTATATACCTCAGTATCAGATATACATTTCAACTTGCTAGGTCCACCCGTTCCTGAGAAAATCAGTGGTAACACACGGACAGACGGACAGACAGACGGACAAGAAAGTGATCTTATCAAGGTTCCTTTTTTAGAGTTCCGTACCCAAAGGGTAAAACGGGACCCTATTACTAAGACTCCGCTGTCCGTCTGTCTGTCTGTCTGTCTGTCTGTCTGTCTGTCCGTCTGTCACCAGGCTGTATCTCATGAACCGTGATAGTTAGACAGTTAAAATTTTCACAGATGATGTATTTCTGTTGCCGCTATAACAACAAATACTAAAAACAGAATAAAGTTAAAAATAATACAAGAAACGTTTTTTTTTTCGGCATTTCACGCCATCTATGAACGCTTAGTTAGGTAAAAGTCCCATAGATGGCGTTATATTGAAATGTCGATCCCTAACTCCTTTGTTAGATGTTAGATGGCGTTAAAAGAAATAAAATGTTTATTAATTATTATTTTTTGCTGGCGTAAAATGATAGTTTTATTTTTTCCTTGATCTTATAAAATACTGTAGTGTGGTACGGAACTCTACTAGTGCGAGTCCGACTTGCACTTGGCCAGTTTATTTCTACCTTTTGAGGTACGGATAATTATAAAAACTAGCAAAATAAAAAAATAAAGTTAGTGATAATATAGGAAACGTGTTTCTTGGCGCTATTCGCTCCATTAAGAAAATGTTACACGTTATTATAAAATGTTTACGGTTCATAGTAGAGATTTGACATTTTCGTAGAGTGTGTACGAAACCCTTCTAGTGCGAGTACGACTCACACTTGACCGCTTTATATTAATGTATTAGTTTTGGATCGCGATAAAGTTACAGCCTTGATTTAAAGTTAATACCAGTTCCAGTTCCTATTCTAGGCCTAGCGTGCTATCCTAGACCGCATCATCACTTACCAACAGGTGAGACAGTGGTCAAACGCTAGCCTACAAGATATGAAAAATCTTACCGGAAATCTTTAATTTAGAATATTTTCATTACTAATTATAATTACGTTGATAATTTATTTATATACGATCATAATCATAGTTTTTTACGCTCAAACGTCTGAAGCAATTATGATTTAGATAATATAGTAAATTATAATTTTTTTCATTTATAGCAAAAAATCTAGAAAATGATAAAAATTTGGAAGGTAAATGCAGGGTAATAAATGTAGTAGGTCAAAGGTACGGCCACACCGCGGCGTCCGCGATTTGCGGGCGCGATCTTAGTACTTTTCAATTGTTTTCTGATCTCATTTGGTGTGAACCCATCGACTTCATAGCAATTGTTATGACGTCGATGTGTGAACCAGTCGGTACAAATACTACTACGCTATCTGATCGCCGCCTAGATCGTGCACGCAGGACGTTGCGGTGTGTCCGTACTTTAAAGGAATACATTATAGAAAATAAAATAAATTCCTTAAAAATAATATTTAATTCATAGACCGCCTTTTGTTACACAAATTTTCGCAAGGTGTATTAAGTCATTTTAAGTCTTGTTTTTTTTTTGTCACAGAGGTTAAAATAATCAGTTTCTATTCTAATGTTTAATACATAGGACTAAGATAAAGTCATCATTTTTCAACCATTTCGTCGATAGGAACTTTATGGAAGAATGTTTTAATATTTTCCACTATTTCTTGGACTATCGCTGCTACTATTGGAGGACAAACTTCGGTGACGATTTCATTCGGGCTATTGGCAAGAAGCTCCTTGGTGGCGCGACCTGTAAAATGTATTACGATATTACCTGATGTATTTTAAACCTACTTCAAAGTAAAGCGATAATAATATTACATAGATACATATAATGGATGTCGGCCTAGCGATCGAGATCGATCCCCACCCATTGCACTATTGACGTGAACCCACGCCACACACAAGCATACATTAGTTTTTGCTGGCGAAAAAGGGTTAACAAGAATACTATTAATGAGCAACCCACATTGCTAGTAAGCTTTTATATAAAAAAAAAAAAAAAAAACTATATGTCAAATTTGACACGTTTTGACTTGTGTGTAGTCTTATAATATGACTACATAATATTATAATAATATATCAGGGATTTGATGAACAAATAAAATTTCATTTCATAAATTTCATTTCATTTTAGAGATTCCAAATAAATGTACAAAATTTCATACGTTATGTATAAGCATGTCTTTGGTACATTTTTACAAACATTTTTGTCCATATATGGTAGGAACATTAAATCGGTGTTAAGCCTGATGTGCTACCAAATCAAACCGGCTAGTCGAGTTGAACTCGCCCACCGAGGCTTCCGTACTAACCAATTAAGCTAGACCTCTAAATTGTATACAGCGCTCATAAAATTTGGAGGTCTACCTTAATTGGCGCTAACTATGTATATATGGAGACACCCTTTAATTTTCAACTTTTTTTATTTATTGGTATTTTCCCTTAATTTGTGCTGTAAGACCTTGCTTCTTGCCAAATTTCATGATTCTAGGTCAACGGGAAGTACCCTATAGGTTTTCGACCCGAAACCTCTAGGGTACTTCCGGTTTACCTAGAATTGTCAATTTTGGTTATAAGCAAGGTCTTAGAGCACAAGTAAAGGAAAAATTCCGAAAAATAAAAAAAATTGCTTGCTACATTTTGGTACTAACAAGTTTTCGCAAAAATCTAAATTTGTTCATATCTTTTTATTATGTTAACTCAAGAACTTGATTTTTATACACCCAATAGGGACTATAGACCTCAGTATTAGGTATACATTTCAACTTGCTAGGTCCACCCGTTTCTGAGAAAATCAGTGGTGACACACAGACAGACGGACAGACAGACAGACAGACAGATGGACAAGAAAGTGATCTTATAAGGGTTCTTTTTTTTGAGGTACGGAACCCTAAAAATAGCTTAATTCAAATATCAAGGAGGGAATCTAATGCCAAAACTTTAAAGTATTTTGGCAGTACAGCTCTTGAGAGTCAAATCATTCTTAGCATAGCGAGTTCACCATCCTCGACCACATCATCGCGGGTGTGTTTAGGAAAAACCTTAATCAAATTCCTATGTGCAAGAAAGAAAATCAAAAAGGACGAATATAATTGTATATGTTCAGAGAGAGTTAACCGCAATGTTGCTATTGAAAATTATTTGCAAGGCGTGTTAATTCGGTTATTTTCTGATTGAGTCTTGTTTTATTATTGTGTCTAAACTGTTGGTAGGTTAGGTGCCAAGCGATAGCAAAGTTTTTAATTTTGTGCATAATAAAATGAAAACGTAGGTAATTGAGAGCAAGTTACGCGTCTAGTAAATGCGTAAATGTTTTAAAGTTTACGAGTTCATTAAATGTGGACATTTTTACTAAAAAAAAAACTTCTTTATTTAAAATTTGATAAGAAAAGTAGTCGTGCCCATGGTTAGTATCAAAAGTATTATTTTACTATTCCCGAGCAAAATGTCTACTAAATCGGAATGAAAGGCATCGAAAAGTTAAGAAACTGACCTAAGCATTATGATCTGGGTAATTATAAGTAGGAAGTCACCAAAATGCTTACCTAAAGCTTCGTTTCCATTGAATAAGTTATCCAGTTCAATTGTGGCCTTGTCTTTCAGTTCATAAGAGTGCTTGTATTTCTTGATAGTCCAATGTTGTAGACCATCTTTTCCAGTAATCTCTTTGAGGTCAACTTCAGCCGAAATCAGGACTTTTCCTAGAGATACAAATACAAAATTTCTTAATTGATATAATAATATTGCGCAATGCGATATGAATCCATAAGCTCCCGAACTAGCGTAGAGCGTGTGTCTCAGGAGCCAATGGCTTCTCCCATATTTGTGATGATCACTTAAGGTTGGGACACACCGCAGCGTCCTGCGTGCGCGATCTAGGTGGCGATCTGATAGCGCAGTAGTATTTGTACCGACTTGTTCAAACCAAACGCGATCAGAAAACAATTGAAAAGTACTGAGATCACACCCACAGATAGCTGGACGCCGCGACCTTTGTCTATGTCTTATTATTAAAATAATATGTCTAATTTATTGTATGCTAATAATATTATAACCGACCAACCAAATATATATAAATAAATAAAAATAAAGATAGAAAAAAATATTTAAGATTTTTAGGTGTCTAAGGATATATTATTGTTATCTGCTTAAAATAAAACTGGCCAAGTGCGAGTCAGCATCGCGTCTCTTATTGCACACTTAGGGAGGGTTCCGTACAATACGAAACATAACAGAGTTTCAACCTCATATATTTGATTAATTGATATTACCAAGAATATTTGGTTTGATCGCGATCTAGAAGGACGGGGCTCGTTTACTAGCGCCATCTATGTCATTTTGCCGAAACTAATTAGATAGATGGCGTTAAAAAACACGTTTTTTGTATGGGGACCCCCTTTAATTTTTATCTTTATTTTGTTTTTAGTATTTGTTGTTCTAGCGGCAACAGAAATACACCATCTGTGAAAATTTCAACTGTCTAACTATCACGGTTAATGAGCTACAGCCCGGTGACAGACGGACAGACAGACAGACAGACAGACAGACAGACAGAGGGACAGCGGAGTCTTAGTAATAGGGTCCCGTTTTACCCTTTGGGTACGGAACCCTAAAAATGTTGTCGTTCGTGTAACATAAAATGTATGTAAGTTTAGATGTATGAGTTACCACAAAATTACAACATACTTGTAGTTCTTTATGTCTGATAGCTTTAGCGAGCGAAACATTTCTACAATGACGGGTTTTTTTTAATACGCTTTTATTAGCTTCAGACGTATGTATGTTTGTATGTTAGTATGTAACTGAATCTTTGAACATGATTTTAACCCCCTTCAAAACGTCGGATTAACTCGAAATTTCGCATACTTATTAAGGACCAATGACAATAAATAAATAAAAAAATAAAAACGACTAAAAAATGAAAAATAAATAATAGTTTAAAAAAACTAAAAAAAATACGCTTTTATAGAAAATCCAACTAAAAAATAGAAAATAAATTTCAATAAATTTGAATTAAAAATAGTGTAAGAAAAAATGAGTTTATTGTAAAAAAAAGCGTGGGGTGCTTTTCAGGATATTATCAAAATAACCCTTCTAGTCATATCTGTTCATAAAATATTTGGAACTATTGATACCATGCACCCCACGCTTTTTTTTTTACAATAAAATCATTTTTTCTTACACTATTTTTAATTCAAGTTTATTAAAATGTATTTTCTATTTTTTAGTTGGATTTTCTATAAAAGCGTATTTTTTTAGTTTTTTTAAACTATTATTTATTTTTACATCTTATAGGCTAGCGTTTGACCTCAATCTCACCTGTTGGTAAGTGATGATGCGGTCGAAGATGGTATGCACGCTAGGCCTAGAATGGGAACAGGCTCTCAAGGATAGCTGCCGGAACACATTAGACATGAATACGAAATGTCACTAATACGACGTATAAAGTTTGTCATTTTAAACGATTTTATTTATTTAGCTTGCCCCGTTTGTATGAGGTTTACTTTTATCGGACAACTGAGTCATTAGTTATGTGTGTGTCGGTTTTGGCATCCGCATAATGTCATTTGCTCATAATAATAATTAATCTTTTATATATTGCTCAAACTTTGTTAAAAGACATCTAAGAACATTGTTCTTGTAATATTATTTATTCTGTAACTGTTTTAGATATAAAAAAATGTGTCGAGAACATATTGTCAAGACAAACCTTTATAGGTTTTTTGACAATCTCTACAAAATCATGTTTGTAAGTTTATTTATAAATAAATAAATAAAAAAATACAATGTAAGTTTGTACTTGATGTGGCAGTACTCATTGAATAACCTGTAATAGTGATTCCTATTTTAAAATAAAACTGGCCAAGTGCGAGTCAGACTTTTTTCTCGCACCCGGAGGGATCCGACCCGCAGTATAATAATATATAAGTATAATATAATATTACCGTGTCAATACCAAACATGCTTATTAACTACAGCGCCATCTAACGAATATCTTACACACTTCTAACACCAACTAAGTGAACGTTAACACAAAGGTAAGTGATTAATATTATTTATTAAGAAGGTAAACGATCGTTTATAGATGGCGATATAGTAAAAACACGTTTTTTGTGTGTTTTTTAAATGTTTTAACTTTGTTCTGTTTTTAGTATTTGTTGTTAAAGCGGCAACAGAAATACATCATCTGTGAAAATTTCAACCGTCTAACCATCACGGTTCATGAGATACAGCCTGGTGACAGACGGACAGACAGACAGACAGACAGACGGACAGCGGAGTCTCAGTAATAGGGTTCCGTTGGTACCCTTTGGGTTCGGAACCCTAAAAACGTGTATGTACTCCAACAAGCAAGATACCCGCTGATCGTAGAGATACTGTGACTAGGTTTTTATCAGTCACTGTGGAACTCAAAACTTCAATTCATATTTGTGCCTTTAATAACCTTTTCGTGTAGTCATAGAAAAGATAATAATACTACGGTGTAGTGACAGTTTTTGTCAAATGAATCACTCACCAAAGAAGATATAATAAACCTCAACGTAACTAAGTGAATTGAGAACCTCCTCCTTTTTGTGACGTCGGTTAAAAATCATTACTTACGGAGTACGACGTGAAGTTTGTCTTTACCCTGAATGGGTAGAATTAGAAGTGTTCCATCAATGTCATATAGGCCTTCAAATTTAACGTCACATTGTAGCTTCACGTACAGCTTCATTTTTTCAGAGTCTATCCTAAAATATAAAAAGTTGTTAATTTTAGTTTTATTATTATCGTGAATTTGTAATATAATTGACATTATAATATATAGTAGGGCTATTCTGTAAGCTATCTCGGAAGCGGATTACGCGGAGAGATTCGAATTTCGTACTACGAAATTCAATCGTTACACGACCGTTATACGGTTGAATTTCGTAATACGAAATTCAAATCTCACCGCGGATTCCGCTTCCGAGATAGCTTATAGGCTATAATTGAGTGATCGTCGCGATCTCACCGTGTGAACCATCCACAGAAATATTAATATTTTTGTGGAACCACCCGACGAAAAGCAACGGAGCTACTCTCATCTATAGCTCCTGCCAGCCACCTTGTTAAGATCATCGCTCCACCAGTCTAAAGGCGTCCTCCATTTCTCAGATGACGCTTACCGATCCGCGGTCTTCTCATTTCACTCATAAACTTGTTTACCCCAACGGTTATCGGTTTTTCGTTTGATATGACCCGCCCACTACCACTTTACTTTTATTTCTCAGTTCGGTTTATATTGAGTATTATTATTACATTGAACTACCTATTAAAATAATCCATAAATTTAGATAATTTTTAAAACCGGTCCAGACACTACTTTATATACAAGAAACTTGATTAAACGATTGATCTTAGACAAATAGACAGAAAAACAGCAAAAAATGTAACGAATTGGCATGTTGTAAAATTTTATGATTATGATCACTTCAAACGTAATATTAAAATGTTTAAAGCGTGATTCCATAATAACCACTGCTAGTTTTATAAACAGGTAGGTAACCACTATCGTTTGATCACCCACAGTATTAAATTTACGTGAGTGTTCTTAGCTATAATAAAAACAACTTTTAACATTTTTTTTGGCGTTCATAGACCATCAGCTCTTTTCTAGTTGATAAAAGTATGAAAGCTACTTTCAGAGGTCTGATCGATTTGAAATAAGAATGATATTACAAAATAAATAATCTTTAACCCGATATTGCAAGAACATGGCAACATTGATCTGTTCGGGTAATTATTTAATTTTTACGTGTGTATTGATTATTTTGCTATGAGCAATCGACTGGAGTTATTTAAGGAAAACTATGAAAAGGCTTTTTGCAAATTAATGCTCTAAAGAATGACAATTCCTATTGAGTAATAAAATTAAATGCTGTTTGATGATTGTTGGAAAGTAACTACATACATGTTTTGAGGACGACTGCATTGATCAGTTTTAAAAAATTAAAAGATTGGAAAATTATCTAAAAATTGGAATGTTTTTGTCAATCTTATAGCACTTTTTCTATTACATGAACATGAGTATGAACTGAAAAAAAATATTATAGAAATAATAAAATCTGTAAGGTCCGCTAGTATCGAATTAAAAAATAAACACAATAATACTCACTGCATTTTTTTAGCAATACACTGGCTCAGTCCAGTTCCAGTGATATCATTCAGAACAAGTTTTAGGGATTCCGATGATGCATCGATCTTCTTCATGAATAAAGGATCCATGGTTTTGACTCCAAGAGATGGAATACCAGCAGCGAACATTGGTATAGCTTTTTGAGCTGAAGATTTGATACATTTTGCATCGTCCAAATGGCATTTTGTTATGAATGGAGCTACAAATAGAACGATATCGAAATAAGTTAATATAATACACATCTCCCATACGTATAGTATTTAAAGCCTGTTTATTTTAGTTGAATATATTATATTCTATATTGAGAGATATTGTACATTTTTTTTGATAATAATACTAACGTGAAAAGATAATTCAGGCTGTAATTAATTATTATCATTGTATTAAATTTATCTAAGTTACCATATAAATATTAATTCTAATTATTTTATTTATAAATATGAAAATACGGCACTTATCGATTGGTCACGAGACCACGATTAAAGCAACTTGGTCGAAATGTCGAGTTAAATAAAATTAATGTTTTAGCCGCGATAAGTCCCGTATTTTCATATTTATAACACTGTGTTCAAATCGCGAAAGTTTAAAGTTTCTAATTATTTTTTAATGTATATTTCTAGGGCTCAAATAGGAAAGAACCCCTCTACAATCCTTTTGTGTGTTAACAATATATACCAATTATTGAGTATTATAATATTGTCGGAGATAGCAAAACTCTTCAATAATAGCAAATAATATATAAGCATCCCAACTAGCAAAATCGTCTTACGTTTCTCACTTTATAAGAGTTCTGAGCTTATAGTGGTCTCTTATCTGGTTTCGTCATTGCTATCGCTTCTATATTAGTCTCTGACAAGCCGTTACAGGCTCTAATACGCTTGATCTTAATACCTTGTCTTAATTATGCATATAAGTTTAAATTTACAGTGCCGTTGTAAGCCACACTCTCCTAAAAAAGCATTTATTAAGACTTATCACACTTGAGATAAATTAGCTCTCATATCCACATTTTCTAAGCTCATTTAATTTTATTACATATTTTCTAAATGCTATTGTAAGAATGTTAGACTAATATCAGCATTTAATTAGAGTACTTAAAACATGTAAATATTGATCTTATTCAAAACTATTATAAGATCATCAGCAGTGGATAAGCACAGTATTAGAGTGATATTGAATCATCATACTTACAATAGAGAAAACGAGTCTAATTTAAGAAAGTTTGATCTTGAATCGAATTTGTGACTAAAATTGTGAGAGTGACATTTGATGTTGACTATTATATTTCAGCAAAAGTATTTTAGTGCGGTCACATAAAATACCATTTTACATCCCAAACGTTCACTCTTAATTGAAAATAAATGTTTTATGTCAATTCAAGGATCTCTAAGTTATTCCAACATGGAGTCATGTTGGAATGATCTAAATGAGCTTAAAATAGTCTTATAGTGATTCTAATAAATGCAATAGTAATGGCGTAGCTTTTAATACAAATTAACAAATAAAATAATTAAACAAGAATACTAAATACTATATATTGATAAAGCGCACGAGTTGTGAAGCATAAACTAGGGTCTACTTTACAGTAAATAATATTTTCCAATACTAATACTTATCGAAAAGCATAAAACGAAACACTTGTTAATAATGGTACGGTTATTACAATATAATTATTAAATACCTTTATCCTTACTGTTTTCGATTTCTATTTTATTAGTTGTAACTTTCAAACAAACACTACACCAAGTTTTTTTACGATTGTGTTTGATCTTATGTAAAATCAAAATAAACTTTCTTACGCTCACAGGACTCTTAACGTCAAAACAATGTAAGCCTATGTACGCTTAAATTAGTTTTGGTAAGAATAAATTAAGTGAAAACAACATTCACTAAGACTGATATTAGAAAGATATAAACAAATGACGCTTATAAATGGTGCCCAAATCCAGGCTAATACGACGATATAAGAATGGTATAAGTGCAAGAAAACAGTGGTCTAGAGATTATTTTAAGTGTAGTTTTTGCTGGTTGGGATTTAATTTTGCATTATATATAAGCATTTAAAGTGTCAAAAATAAATTAATAAATAAATGGAACGGCACCAAAGGCTAAGTAGAGTAGAAAATATTACCCTGCACAAACATTTAAATAAAAATAAACAACTACAATTAAAGGTTTACTGGCAGAATTTGATAATAATATTTTGCTTAAATAATAAATATCTTTTATTTTTAATCATTTTTTTAAATGTTTTTCTCTACACCCAGTAGAGAAAAACATTGAAAAAAAAAATGAAAAATCGTCTTTGCAGTCTATTATTTTTTATGAAAAATTGCATTGACTGCCTCATTTTCTGAATTCACGAGTACACGAGACGGGTTTTTGTTCCTTATTGTCAATACAAGAAATTGTGCTTGAATTTAAATTATAACATATCATAATATAACACAAAAAAAGAAAATTTTAAAAGGTCCAAACCTGCAGCGGAGTTAATTGTTTGCACGCTTGCGAGCAGACCTAATATCAAACATTTCAAAAACATTTTAAAAACGATTATTTTCTAATATTAAAAGTATAATTCAACAGGCGACGTCGGCACAACCGATTCCTGCCAAACTCGTCAGTTTATATACCCATATCCTTTATGATCTACATATTATATGTATGATTTTTTGCTAAGCCTATTATGAACACAATTTTAAAAACCTGTTCTCTATTGTGCAGTTATAAAAGATAGTTTTTTAGAGACTGTGCTAATTTCTATCTTGAGAGGACGTTAAATTTAATTAACAATCTTTAACTCTAATTAAACTAAATGTATGCAAAGGTAGACTTCATTTTGTAGTCATATTGGATATTTTGCTTCTTACTTCATTTGTTCCTAGTACTAGGAACTCATATTAATAAAGGTACGGCCACACTGCGGCGTCGTGCGATCTGCGGGCACGATCTCAGTACTTTTCAGTTGTTATTGATCGCGTTTGGTGTGAACCGGTCGGTACAAATACTACTGGGCTATCTGATCGCCGCCTAGATCACGCACGCAGGACGCTGCGGTGTGTCCGTACCTTAACTAATTATATGTTTTGGTTTGAAGGCTTAAAAGTACGACCACACCGCGGCGTCCTGAGTTCGCATGCGCGTTTGCAATCTGAATTTCTATTGTTTTTAGATCGCCATTGATCGCGTTTGGCGTAAACCAGTCGGTACAAATACTACTGCGATATCTGATCGCCACCTAGATCGCGCATGCAAGACGCCGCGGTGTGGCCCTACCTTAAGTGTCTAGTTTGAGTCCAGTAGAGTTGCAATTACTTCATATTTTTATTTATTTAGACAAATATTTTCTTACACAATTCACAAACATGCAGGATTCGGATTATTTGCTCTCTTCTACCATCGTTCCGCTGATTATATTTTGTTCTTTTTTCTTTTTAACCGACTTCACAAAAAAAGAGGAGGTTCTCAATTCGTCTGCATGTTTTTATTTTTTTTGTGTGTATGTTACGCGATGAATCCGTCAACTGTGAACGGATTCAAATGATTCTATTTTTAATAGGTAGGGTACGTTTCCGAGGTGGTCCCATTCTAATTTCATTGAGATTTGATTAGTATCTCCAGAGATATGGAGATAAATAACTCAAACATAGGAGAATGTACTGGTTTTAGAAGAAGAGTTCCAAGAAGATTATACACAATGGAGGTTGCTATTGCATATACTTTTGAAGACTCAAAAATATGACCTTGAATAATTTTTTTACATCTTTCTTCACGTTGATTTTGGTTTTTGACAGATATTCTTACGGTAACTGTGAGCGAGATAGAAACAAAGGTGAGGAGAATTAATTTGTCTAAAGACAGGAATGTTCTACCGGGCCAAGTCTTGTTAGGGTGTAAAGTTAGTTAATATTTTTTGACATGACATGACGTTTGGCTAGTGGACTAGTGGATATTTTCACTAGCGCGGCATTTAAAGTCAATTTTTTTAGGGTTCTGAACCTAAAGGGTACAAAATGAACACTTTCTGAGACTTTGCTGTCCGTTCGTCCGTCCGTCCGTCCAACCGTGTGTGCACTTAACAGATCTATAACTTCTTAACCGTAATAGGTTCATACTTGAAATTTTCACGAAGTATATATCCGTCAGTGTGTAACGGCCCAGACACGAAATTTTATAGATGCATGTAATTTAATTAAAACTTGTTTTGCACTAAAAGGGGTAAAATAAATTATTTTTCCAAAAAATAAAACCGACTTCATAACCACAAACAGGCACTCAAAAACGAAAAATAAATTATTTTATATAATTATTATAAGTGCTACCCACTTATCTATTTGAAGTCGGTGCCAGCCAAGTCTAATAGGTAGTAGATAGATACTACCTACCTACATGTATCTACCTACTTACTACTACTACATACATAGTATCTATCTTCTATCCAATAGACTTGGCTGGCACCGACTTCAAATAGATAAGTGGATAGCGCTAATAAAATTATATTAAGTAATTTATTTATCGCTTTTGAGTGCCGGTTTGTGGTTATGAAGTCGGTTTAATTTTTTTGGAAAAATAATTTATTTGACTATAATAATATTGTACCTTTATTATTTTATAACTGTCATTGTGATATAACCCCGCACGCTTGCTACGCTTTTCCGTGAAATAGAAGATTATTGCACGGCGGATTCATGCAATAATCGACTATTTAAGTCACGGAAAAGCGTGTGTAATGAGCGGGTTTAGGTCACACTGTGCTATAAATAAATCTTTATTTCAGGTTTTCAGACAGGTCAAAAGATGTATCTGACGGTAGAAGGTAGAATTTTAAAATTTGCTGTGACATATGCATTATGCGTATCAAATTATTGGTTTAGAGGAAACTTTATTATATATTAGTTGTGCCCTGCGGCTTCGCCTGCGTTAAGAAGTATCCTATATAGCCTAATCCATAGTACTGGCTATCCCTATACAAAATTTAAGCTAAATCAATCCAGCCGTTTGACCGTGAAGAAGTATCAAACAAAAAAACAAACTGGCTTTCGCATTTATTATATCGGTGTTGATACAATCAACTATGATATACTCATTATTTTGGCAGATTCAAAAGCCGAATTAATATTTGGATATTGGAGTTAATCTCCAAAAAAGTAATATCCAAATAATACTTCAGTAGATTGCGTCACACACTAATATACAAGATAACGACGAAGTGGACTATTAGCAAAACAAACATTATGATGGTAGCGGCTTAAATATAAAAAATACCACATACGGTTTATAAAAGATCAGTGACATCATATCCACTGGCAAGAGTACTTTGATGTGACATCGAGAGAGAAAATGGCATTTTACCATACAACCGCAGTCTTATAATTTCTTCTGGATTGACAATGTCGAATTAAGCAGGCTCTTAGGTTGCGCTCTGAACACATCCCATCGTACAACTTCTCATTCCTGATGAAAAAGTCTTCATCCCACAAACAGAATCGAAGATGTGCAACATGTGCTATGCTATGGGAATGTGTCCGAAACATAGCCTTCAGATTTCACTTATTTTGGTAACACGAGATATATGGATAATATTGGCTTTTGTAACACTATGTTAAGTGACCCTATGTATACATATGTTAGAACTATCGAGGTACATGTGAACCAGAGGTGACAATGTATGTGTGAATGATATTGTTGAAATTTGTCGATTTGGCCCGAAATAAGGAATACTTTTCCAAAATGGTAAAGTGGTCAACATAACCCCATACAAACAAAATTCAATATGCTTAGGTGCTGTTCTTCCGACTGTGTAAAAAAATTGCTGAATATTTTTTTTTATATCTGGCTAGCGTTAGACCACTATCTCGCCTGGTGGTTAGCGATGATGTGGTCGATGATTGTGATAACATCGATAAAATATGCTCCTACTACCTGGTGACGAACACCCATGCTAAGATTTGAACTGGCACCCTGCTACTTTCAAGTCTAGCCGTCTATCTTTTACGCAAACTCTCAATATTTCGTAATAACTCTAAATATCTCAATAACGCGTTTCTTTAAGTTGTGTTTCACCATTTCACTTTTTTTATTTTTTTTATATAAAAATTGTCTGAAGTACTGAAACACAGTTACGAGTACATGTATGGTTGGATTTAACCTACTTTAATGTATATTTTTAATATTCTGACGTTAACGATTGGATGACAGCTGAATGGTGTTTTTTTTTCTAATTCAAAGCGTTAAAATTCTGCTTTTGCTATGTTAACTTGATAATTGGTTATGATTTATTTTATTATTTATGATTTTGACGTGTATATGTGCATATATAAATACTGCCTACATACTGAATAAATGCTTTGATTCTTCTTGATTCTTTGAATAAATTTAAAAGAAGGTTTTTTATATTATTTGTCGTATCAGAGACGGTCTGACGTAAAGATAGATAGAGAGATAGACCCTAATTTCTAAGCCCAAGGTTGCTTGTTCAAATCCTCGCATGCACCAATATTTCTTTCTATGTGCATTCTGGGTTTTCGTCTACTGTCGCAGGTGGTAGGAGCATCATATCCATGTTCCTCCTGATGTGCCACCAAAAATGTGACTTTCCGCCATCAAGAAAATATTCCGCTTAAACCTTACGGTGAACCGGCAGCCAGCCCTTAAAAGTCAGACTATTCTGGACCTAGCGTGTTCATCATTCTAGAAATCATCATTGCTTACCATCGGGCCAGGTAGTGGTCAAACGCTAGCCCATCAAAATCATTTATTTACTGCCATTATTATAATTTTTCTTTATTAATGGCCAGTTTTTGAGGCACTCTTACTAATGGGTTATTTTTTTAAGAGCGGTATAAACAGATATCTTGTGCGTATTAGTATTATAATAGGTAGAATCTTCAATACAGGCAAAAAATAAGAAGTCGATTTTGTCTAAAGAATTTGCTTATTTAAAATTTATGGACATCGTGTTCAATAAAAACTTATGCAAATACCTGTTTTTAAAACAAGTCTACCGGAAACATAGCTAGATTCGGTGCGATAGTACTAAAGAGCACATAATACGAGATGAATTTTTATCAACCGACTTCCAAAAAGAAGGAGGTTCTCAATTCGTCTGTATGTTTTTTTTCCTTTTTTTTTTTGTGTGTATGTTACGCGATTACTCCGTCAATTGTAAACCGATTCGAATGATTCTTTTTGTAATCGGTAGGGTACGTTTCCAAGGTGGTTTCATTGTAATTTCATTGAGATCTAATAAGTATCTCTAGAGATATGATGATAAACGTCTCAAGCTTGCTACTGAAATTGACTGGCGGGGCATTGAAATCGGTTGTTTTCGTTTTGAAACTATCTTTATTATATTATACTCATATTATATTACATTATTAAGTGAATAAATTGGCCAAGTGCAAGTCGGACTCGCACTCGTAGGGTTCCGTAATAGTAAAGTAATTTATAACACATTTTTATTTATTTATTATTAATTTATTATTTTATAACACACACAGCCAAATGGTGTTTTAGCCAAATGGTGCGTAGTACTGGTGAAATTAGCATAGGACATTATTTAGTGAAGAATTCTAGTTTAATTAATATTTTTATTGTTGGCTGTACTAATCCACTTAACTGTACATAATATGATGCTCAATCGGAGATGTTGGAAAATTATTCCCACTCCTCCTACCAATCGGAGTTCCGATCGGAGGACAGGGAACAACCCTTTTTCTTAAATCACAGTCGTGAAAATAAAATAAAAAAAATAATGATAGGTATGATTTAGTTTTAACCGACTTCACAAAAAAGGAGGAGGTTTTCAACTTTTTTGTTTCAAAGGGTACCTTTTCCAGGTGGTCTCATTTAAATTTTAACGAAATCGGCCGAGCCGTTTTTAATATATCAACATTTGTATTACGCATTTACTTATCTCGACGACTTACTACTTGGCTGGCACTTTACTTACTGACATAGATTATGTAATAGTTACTACGTCTACTGGCTACTTTGACTAGCGCGATGTTTGAAGTCGGTTCTTTTAGTTTTTTAAACGATCTTAAATTATACTGGTATCGATTCTCAAGTTGCGCTTATCAACCGTCTTCCAAAAAGAAGGAGTTTTTTTTTGTATGGATGTTACGAGATTACTCTGTCAATTAGAATGAACCCATTAGAATGATTGGTTTTTTTAATCAGTAGGGTACGTTTTCGAGGTGGTCCCATTGTAATTTGATCTGATAAGTATCTCCAGAGATATGACGATAAACGTCTCAAACTTGCTACTGAAATTGACTCGCGGGGCATGGAAGTCGGTTGTTTTAGTTTTTTAACTATCTTAATTATTTAGATGTACTTATTTTTACAATTTACAATTCAACTTTTTACGTCTATTAAATTTCAGAGCTTAGTCAAGGATGACTTTAATTACTTTGAGTGACGTTTGAGGGCCCGGTGGTGTAGTAGGAGAATGGTCGACTTTGACGCCAGAGTTACCGAGTCCAATCCCCGCCGTGCACAAATGGATTTTTCTATCGAAAAATATATGTGCGCTTTTCACAGTGGCCCTCCGGTGAAGGAAGAACATCGTTGAGAAACCCCCCAACCTCCGCATGGTGGTAGGACACTACCTAGTGTCCGCCTGGCCAGCTACCACCCTCAAATTAGAAAATCTGTCACCAAACCCCTAATGAGTTCCGGCAGCTATCCTTAAGAGACATAATTATATTGTAATACGGGATTTATCGCGCTAAAAACATAATTTTATTTACCTCGACGTTTCGATCAAGTTGCATTGACCGTGGTCACGAGAAGACTGAAGTTGTGGGTATCAGCATTGTTATGATTGAGTGTATTTTGAAACTACCCTCATTTGATCTTGATCGGAGTTGCCATTGCGACACACAATACTGACGACATCTGCAGATTTTCGTTGATTTAAACTTCGACTGGAACACTTGCTAATCACTGGGTTCCAAGTTGCGGCAAACCTAAAACCATCCTCCCGGTTGAAATTCGGATGTTTTTTTATTTCAACCGCTTCACGTACAATACGGGAGTAATAGTAACGTTCGGTGGAGAGAATTTTAGGGTCGTGAAGTTCAATCCAGTGATTAGGACTCGAATCTAGCAAATGCTCGGCATGGCGGACTTATTAACGTGGCGGTTTTCCCGCCATTGTCAAACCCCGTATTGTTTACCCCGTTTTACCCCTATTGTCATATCCCGCCAAGTCCCGTATTACAATATAATTATGTGTGTAAATCGCGAAAGTTTGAAAGATACCTTAAGAGACAGTTCCCATTCTAGACCTAGCGTGTTACCATCCTCGACCGCTCGTCACTTAACACTATCTCGCCTGGTGGTAAGCTATGATGTAATCGAAGATTGATAGATACCTAGATAGATAGATAGATAAACACTTTATTACACCATACAAATAAAAAATAAAAAATTGTAAATAAAATATAATGTGGCAACAGGCGCATCTTATTGCTTAAAGTGATCTCTTCCAGACAACCTTAGGGTGGAAAGAAATAGATTAGCATACATGGCGGTATAGGTGTTGAAAAAATTAAAATTAAAAATAAATAAATATAATTAAAATAATAGGTAAGTACATAATTACAAAGGTACATATAATTTATGTAATTTAATACATACATAGCAATACATACACATAATACATACATAGCAATATAATACATTGATTTATAATACATACATTGATTGTGAACACACTAGACCTAAAATACTCTGACACTCAAGGGCTGTGTGCTGCCAGAACACCGTAAGGTTATGTCGGCAGATTTGCTTCTTGATGATGGTTAGCTACTCAGGCGTTAGTAGCAAGTCAGGCGGAACATCGATACAATATAATCCTACCACCTGTGTGTATAACCACAATATGCACATGAATTTTCGCCCACTTTCAAAAAATACTTGTAAAAACTATAAAGTATTGAATATGCTGTGGCATTTCGTAAACCACCTATTTCATGTTCATATCATACATATACTCTTTTATATTAAAAGAATTTATTTTTCATATTACGGAACGTTTTCAAATTTGAAAAAGGAAAAACTATGACGGATTAGAGGAGGAAGTCAGTCTAGGATTTTCGATTTGAGGTCTGGAGGAAAAAATGTACGAATAATGATGAAAAAAGTAGAAAACAAGATTCTGTAAGCAGCAAGCGAAAATGAAATTGATGGGTCTTCCAATCACAGAGTACTTTATATATACGCTTCCAATGGTTATGGTAGAAAATCTTCTACGATGAATTATTCTTTTACGATGAAATCGCTACAACGGAATTGTATCCAGAGCCTTCAATGAGATGTATGAAGATGCTGAACCGAGTGTCTCTGACGCTAGAGCGGAGGCATGCACATGCTCTGAAGAACGTCAAAGCTCAGCTGCCAAGACGGGAGTCAGAATGCAGATACCACCAGTTATCACGACACTGTGATATCCTGACTTCCATTGAGAACAGGATATCCATGCTCAACATGACTTACTCCAAGTTTATTGACCAAGGGTTTGCTGATTCATACCAGGAAAGGATAATGGAGTAATGGACCCGAAGTGTAGTGATAGTTTTTGGTTTAAGTTAAGTACCGTAGTGTTTTGTTAGTCAATATATCTTTAATATGTGTGTCCTGTGTTCATATTTCCCCTTCTAGGTTCCTTCCACATCAGGGTTCCGTTACGTTACGTTACAATGCTCATATTGTACTCGTATGTCAAATTTCATAACAATTCGTTCAGCGATTTTTGCGCGATTGAATAACACAAATACTTTCTTTCACTTCATTTATAATATAAGTGGGATAGTAGGATTCCTAATAAAGTAAAAATATTGTTCAAAATAAAGTTTAATAAGTATATCACATTTTGCTTTAAAATTAACACACTTTCTAGTTAAATAAAAAAGGAATCTGCTCACATTGGCGTATTAGTTATCTAAGCTTAAATCTTCTATGGCTACGGCGCCGAAGAAGTTATTGATGGCCTTTACGCCCTTGCCAACAAGAGCTTTCAATACATTAGGTCCGATCTCCTTGATGATATCATTACCATTATTAGCAATTAATTCACGGGCTGCACGACCTAAAAATTAACAACGAAATTAATAACTTACAAACAACTACTGCAAAGTGTAACTAACACATCTTGTATAATGACGTAGCTTTTTACCATCTTTTTGTTGTGTAAAACATATTTTTATCAACAACTATTAAACACTTTATTTTTAGAAGCTATAAACTTAACAATACAAAAAAACACACTTAGAACCAGTTTCATCAGTTCCTGATAAATTTCCTATAACCGGATAAGTATGACGCAATATGAGACTTGTTAACATAAAGTCATATTTGGCAAATACATTCTTGGAGGCTATATTATCATTCCGATGAAACCGGCCTTTACATGATTATTTCTTCTGTCAAGAAATTATATAGCCTTACTGAGTCTGACCTTACTATTTTTAACCCCCGACGCAAAAAAGCGGTAACATAGAAAAAACGGTAAGTATTAGGATTTATGAAAATCTGTTAAGCCGTTCGAAGTTCATCAGCTATTTTCTAGTCGATGATGTTGTGAGGGCAACTTCTACAGGTCTAATCGATTGGAAATTTGATATCCTGTAATATACTAATATATTGCAAGAAAATGGTTACCTTGACTAGATGCTGGGACATCAAAGGATATTGATATGCAACTACTTCAATGGTATCCTTGATTCGCTTACTGAAATGGTTTTTTAAAAACTTACCCAATACTTCGTTGCCGTCATACAAATTTTCGAATACAACGTTAGATTTGTCCTTAAGATCGAAATTATGAGACCAAGATTTGATGGCCCAGTGCTTCTTTCCATCTTTACCATCTTTTTCGATGGTGTCAAGTTCAACGTTAATCAAGCAGGAATCTGAAAATGATGATTTAAAAAAACTTTTGACTCCTTGACATTGATTATCTACATGATCAATACACAAATCTAGTGACTGCAGTTGAAATATAGTTTTCTGGATTAGCATTTGCTTTAATCTGAACGTGATCTGATCAATCAAAACTATTGTCTGTATTACAATGGTAATATCTGTGACTAGTTTGCTGGGCATTTTCTGTCACATCGCAGGTGCAGTCTTCTTTAACTTTTGTACATCGTTATGCTCAAGGTACATATATACCTAGAAGTCATTATTATACTCTGATCCATTGTTTAGGTTCGCGTTGCATATCAGTCCATCAATCTGTTTTACTGGTATTGTATTGCGTCGACTATTATTGTTAACTTACTCAGATCGGCATGAAGAGCTCCATTTCCTTCAATCGGTAAGAACAGTAATGAACCCTTGAGCTCGTATTGTCCGTCCAGTTTACCGTTGCACAACACTGTGATAAATATTTTGGACTTTGCCTTGTCACGGCTAGAAAAATAAAGTGAAAATCAACATAAGATTTTAGTGGAGATTTATATATGCAAAGATCTGTTACAACTTTTTAGCACATGTAGGCCAGACTAAGGTAAAAAACCAATTGATCACGAGTATGGCCACAAAAACTTGAAAAATCGAGCATCATCCTATCGATGCAGACTGCAGAGCTACTACTTTTAAATTACATGACACTACTGTTAAAAAGAATACCTATAGGTATTCCTTTTAAATAATGATTATATAAAGTTATATATTCCTTTCTATGAATGAAAATATTTCTATTCTATTTGGTTACATTTTTAAGCAGTATACTATTATTTGTGACACCTACCGACATTACATTATTTTTTAAGATATTACTTTATACGGTTCATAGTACCTAATAGTTGGATTCGCAAATGTAAGTAATTCAAGAATTGAGTAGTACAAAATAATAACCACAGATGACGTAGCTTAATATAGCCAATTTCTGTAATTATTGCTTCTTTAGTTAGTTCGAATTTGATTTAGCGGTGTTTACCTTTAAGTGATTGTGCAATTAGCCTTAAGTTAAATTGTACCTTTATTAGAAGTAAGTATTATTGTAACAATTTTTGGTAGACCTTTTAAATAAATAAATAAATAAATGTTTTGTATTCTTAAATAATATTGTAAACTATAAATTAACGAGACGTAACAGTTTTTTTCTGGAAACGGAAAACGGCAATAAGACGAGATGCAGGACAAATGATTTTAAAATCCAATCCATATAACGCTGCTACCCCAATTTATATTTCAAGCTGCACGTGGATGTGTTATAAATCCCACATCCTACTAATATTATAATACTATCATACTTTTAATTTCCTACTTATTTTATAAATGCGTAGTGTTTGTAAAAAAGAACAACATTTCAGATATTTACTGACGAAGCAAGTGTGTCTGGTAGGTACTAAAATCTCGGACAATATCGTTTGCGCGATGCAAGATCTACAAGAAGAACGGTGTAAAATACTATAGCATCGTCTCGATACTTTAAAAGTAAGTAAACTAGAGTATGGATAGATTAATATTGTTACTTTATGTAAAAGGACTAAACAGATTCGATAATTAAGATTAAACAGATACAGATAGCTTAAATTTACACATAGAATTATTTTTACCGCGGGCGAAGTTGCGATTTGCTTGTGATTAATAGTTATGATGATTAAACTTACTATATCTTTTTGACTTCACAATTCTTCAATCCAACAACTGTGACGTCAGTCAGGAGAAAAAGCAGATTACCCTCACTAGCATTGATGGATTTTAGGTGCATAGGGTCCAATGCTGGGACATTGTACTCAGGCAATCCAAGAGTAAACAATGGGAAAGTGGCTTTAGTAGTTTCCTTGATGCATTTTTCATCATTAGATTTGCATTTTGTTATGAATGTAGCTGCAATAAAAAAATATGTTTTTATCAGAAATATTTCTCCTCTAATTGTTAAAAAACGTTTTTGGATTACTTTTTTTTTAATTAATTTTTTTCAATGTTTACTAGGAATTAACCATTATAATCAGCAGTCAGTATTTGTCCAATGTTTTAACCTAAGCCTTTTCCAAAATGTACCACTAAGCCCGACCTAAAAATCTTTTCTTTTTGTGTTGACGTTTTTGGCATTTGATCACTATGTTGCCTGGTGGTAAGTGATGATGTGGTCGGGGATGGAGAACGCGCGCTAGGCCTAGAATGGTCTGGCTTTAAAGGGCTGTGTACTGCTGGAACACCGTAAGGTTATGGCGGCAGATTGTCTCCTTAATGTAGGTGGTAAGCTTCTTTTTGGTAGCAGGTCAGGCAGAACTTTGATATAATGCTTCTATTACCTGTGAAATAACACCCATAAAGCATACCCATAAATATGGATTTTTATGGATTATATTGTATTGTATTTAATTAGGAATACAAATTCTATGATCCGTAAGTAAAAAAATAATAATTTAGAAATCGATATCCCAAAACACTGATAACGTCTTTTTTTATCTCCTTTTCTTAAGATAACGTTATTTTTTTCGGACCCGCAAGGATTAACTGAAGTTAGCTGACGATGCGGTCTAATATGGAATTATTCTTGTCTGGATATGGAAGAAAAATAAGCTGAGACGCAAGGCAACTGACTTTTCTGCAATATCTTTATCGCAACTTTTTCTAACGACGGTTAGAAAAAGTTCGTGTGGAAGACGTTCATTTTGGGAAAAATCCAATAAAAGGAGGTAATCCTCCTAAAGATAAAAAATTAATTAATATATTAATTTTAATTATTGGTTTTATATTTATAATAAATAATTGATTAATAAAATATGTATTTATAAAGTAAAAAAATAAGCATATAATTCTAATTAAGAAAGTATATATTAATAAATAAAAAAGTCATAAATTTTCTCTAATTATAATTGATGAAATTATTCACCCTAAATTATTAATAGAAGAAAAAGCTATTAATTTTCGTAATGAAGTTTGATTTAATCCTCCAATAGCTCCAATAAAAATATTTAGTAAAATTCTAAAAATTAATAACTTTTTATTGAAATAATATGATAATAAAATTATAGGGGTAATTTTTTGTCATGTTATTAAAATAAAATTATTAAATCAAGATAACCCTTCTACAATATTTGGGAATCAAAAATGGAAAGGGGCAGCTCCTATTTTTATTAATAAAGAAGTGGAAGACGTTCCAAGCTAACACAAAACATCATACTAAAGCAATAAATATAAAAACATATAGAATATTTTTGAAGTGTTGGCCACTTTATTCATCTAGTATTTGATTAAACAATCTCAAGGTGCAAATCATCTTTAGCTGGTTGACCATGAATAGATCAAGTTGTATAATTAATATGCACGGACAGATTCATAAACAAAAAAATCTTGTCAAAACATAAGTGGAATAAAATTTTGAAGTCTCCATTAGGTTAAAATAATTTGATTACAAATGAGGATACACTTTTTCTATAATTTTTAGGTAAATACATTATTTTTATTTCTTCTAAAATAATTTCGTTAAATTGTAATTGACGTCTATCAATGCAATCATGCAAGAAATATAAATGTATACTAATATCAGATTATTAGTCCTATTTTTTTATATTTTTTTTTAATTTTTATACATTTATTATCTTTTCGGTACGACGCGAACTAGTGCTCGCATGACCAGGTACCATCTTTATGTTGAAAAATCTGTACCCAAAACTCACCTGTTAAGTGATGATGCGGTAGAAGATAGTAGCTGGGCCTAGAATAGGAACTGGCTTTCAGGGACAGCTGCCGGAACACTTGGCGAGAGATTTTACAACTTAAGGGCTAGCCATGCGGACACTAAAGAGTGTCCCACCAAATTGCGCGGGTCGGGAGTTTCTTAAAGATTTTTTCATTCACCGGAGGGTCAGTGTATATGGCGCAAAAATTATTTAGATAGTAAATCCATTTGTGACTGAACTAGTAGAGAGGATACGTTTAAACCTCTATTTTTAGGCTTTAAATATAAAAAAATATACTCACGAGGGGCAGAATACGCGTGACTTATAATAGCAAATAAGCAAACAAATATTAAATTTTGTTTACACATATTGGAACTCTAGGAAGTAAGCATAACACTAGAGATCAGGAAGACAACTACAGGTTAACATTTGAAACGCTCATATTTATAGTAAAGTAGTAAGTACCTACTTTAATCATAATTATATGATTTTTTGCAAACACTAGTCCGTGAGTTTTTTAATGACAAGATGTTATAACAAAAACGTTCTATATCAGTTCTACGTAATCTTTAAGCTTTTAGAGACATGTTATAATGATTTGTGAAAATGGAACGAAGTTTTTTTTAGTTGTCTTGCGTTTGCCTTGGTAAGAAATTCCATGACCTCATGTTGGAGTCTGCTTTTACAAATTTAATTAGATAAACGTCAAATGTCAATAACAATTCAATTTATACAAATAAGAATAAAGTAAGATTTAATTATTTACACCTAGTCAAAATTTGTCTGTTAGGAAGTAATTGATTGTATAGTAACATTTGTCATATAATAATTTGTAATTTTTTTTTTTTGAAAATGTGTTAATTCAAAGTCTTTTTGTCATTTGGAATCTTGTTAAATATGGCTGGTGCCTTGCAAAACGCACTCTTTTGCATAAAGCTAGTTTTTGCACTGTGCAAGCATAGTTTGCTGTTGTCACGTATTTTGCGATTACTCTTGTCCGAAATTCGTGGAAATAACTGGGAATTGATTTTAACAAAGATTGCAACTTCAAAAATATACATTGAAGGTATTGTTAAAATACAATGTTTCTTAAAAAGAGGCTTACAACTGTCTGTAGAATTTAAATGAAACATTGCTCTCATGCATCTTTTCTTGAAAATAATGTCCCGATCAGTTGAGTTGCCCCAGAAGATTATGCCGTATCGTAGAATAGAAGCTACTAAGCCGTGATATGACGTCAGAAGTGTTTGGGTGTTCACTTCTGATGCTAATTTATATAGAGCGTACGAAGTAAATATATAATAAATCTATAAAATCAGAAGCCATGATTTTTTAGCAATCTCTAGCTAGATGGAGCGATGATATACGCTAACTGCCTGGCAGCGGTTGGAAACTGAGCTTAAGATCGAGATCAGTGGCCATAGGTAGGGCCTATGTCCAGCAGTGGACAGAAATAGGCTGATGATGACAATGATGATGAAATCTGATCTTTTAGGTCTACAGCTTCAAATACTATAAACAAATATTTCAATATTATGAATTAATTACAGCTAGGATGACGTTGATTATAAATATAACATATACACACACCTGCAAAAAGTTGACAAAAAATGTATTATCTCATTTAATTACAAGATCTTAAGCACTGATATATTCTAGGCGCAGAATGAAGCCATTCGATTGGTTAACTAGCTACGATTTTACCAATCAAATAGCCTCATTGTGTGCTAAGACACAGAATAAAATAATAGTGCAAGTGCTAAGAGCAGATTTACACTTGGGCATCATTCTACAAAGCTGGCCCTAAAAATAATAATATAGATCGTTACAAAAACTAAAAAAAATGGCTTTAGATTCCGCACTAGTCATATTCAGTACCAAGAGTTTATCTCCATATTTATTTATTTAATAGGTCTACCAACGATTATTACAATAATACTTACATATACATGTAAAGTAAAGATCTGATGAGTATCATCGGACCATTTCGGAAAAAAGCTTTTCAACTCGAAGTGACCCTTGCGGTCCCATCACAAAAATCCTGGCTTCCCGATATTACCATCGCCCCTCACCAGGCAACACGCTCATATACATATTATCGAGACTTGAACTTCACACACATTTCGATTCAAGCGGTCATTTCTTTCCTACACTTGTATAATGTGGAACTAGCCTGCTCCCGTCAGCTGTTTCCCGCTGAGCAATAGCATGGAGTCCTTCAAAAGGGATGTTAAAATAATCTTGACAGTCAGCAACGCATGAGTGACTCTAGTGTTGCAAGAGTTGGGTGACCGTTTCCATCTGGTGGGAAGTTTTATTTTTTGCTACCTTTATAATTAAAAAAAACCCACTCTCCATTCCTATTTTCTACTAATTATATAAATGAAAAATGTTAGGTAAAGAGTTGAAAATTTGGGATGAGTAATGGCAAAGCAAGTGCATCTGGTTCTTACATCGCGGAAAATATCGTTAGCATACATATAAACAATATTTTACAAGGACTGTGTAACCTACTCCAGCGCCATCTAGATGTTTTCATATTGAGTTATTTTGTTGAGTATACATGTATAGATAGATGTTTGTTACTTTTTCACGCAAAAACGGCTAAACAGATTTGGTTTAAATTTGGCATACAGATACTTTTTAACCTAAGTTAAGACAAAGGATACTTTTAAACACAAACAAAACCATGGGAGGCTGCTAGTTTATAATAAAAACCTTATAAGAAATGGCACGCAACTCAAACTCCTATAAATTGTTTTGCCATTTTGATAATTTTAAGACTTCTTTATATTAAGATCTTCAGCCGGTCAACAGTTGAAATACAAATAGGAACCTACTTAGAAAAACATTTTGATAATTGCAAGGAAACCGTCAATCATAAATAATTTCCGCACATAATAAAAATTGTAGATGAAGAGTTTTTATTAAATTTAATATAAATAATCTATCCCTACCTTGTTCAAAACTGCTTGTCACAATGCTATAATTACTAAAGTTTATATGTATATAGGTACATATATAGGTTATGTATGTATAGGTTATGTATGTATCTTATATATATGGTAATATACTCGTATGTGTATGTGTTTCTATATATATACTTAGTTATTTTATGTAGATATTATTAGGTTCTAAATCTATTAACTGTGCACATGTTTTTGCAATGTAAAATAGATTTCAGCTGTAAATAGCTCTCCGTATGCATTTATTTAGTCCCTACAAAGGTTGTCTTGGAGATATTGCTCGAAGAGTTAAGACCGTCGATAGCATCACCATGTTAATTTTTATTAATAAATCTATTGTAGAAGTTTTTTTTCTGTTTTGGTAATCAATAAAGAGTTTAGTATTAGAGTTATTGTAAAGTTGGTAAGTAGGTACTTATGTTTAAATATCTACATATCTTTATTGTTATTTCAAGGCAGACTATTTAAGTAACTTATAACAATTCTACTTATTAAATGGCAGTCGAACCACATGAGTAAATTTCTTTACTCATGTGGTCGAACGGCAGGTCCTCAGATATCCATGGTTTTGTAGACATGTCTTTACTCATGTTATATATAGTTATTTGTTTAATCGCTATATATACTTTAAATTCTGTTTTAACCGATCATCAATAAGACGATTGCATCATCACTTAACATCAGGTGACATAGTGGTCAAGCGCTACCCAATTCGGTATACAAGATCGTTTAAAATACTCTTTCAAATAAAAAAAGAATTTTGAGAATCGGTCCACAAATGGCGGAGTAATCGGTGAAGATACATTTAAAAAATTACATACAGTCGAACATATAACCTCCTTTTTTGAAGTCGGTAAAAAACTAAAAGAACCAACTTCAAATGCCACGCTATTAATTTTCAGTTCCAAGTTTTAGATTATTATCTCCATATCTCTGGAGATACTTGTCAGATCTCGATGAAATTACTATGGTATAACTATTAGAATAACTTCCTTTCAGCGAAAAAAGAATTATTGTACCGATTTCTGTAATTATTTTTTTAAATGTTTATATGTTTTCAACATTGTCGTCAAACATTAAAAGAATATATGTTATACGGTCGAATTGAGAAATCTCCTCCTTTTTTTGAAGTCGGTTAAAAATACAAAGTCACGGAGGTTCGTACACATGCAGGCCTCGCCGACTTTTCATTTATTCGTCGCCGATGCTGGTTGCACGTTACTTGCCGGTTGAGATCGTCCCTATTGAAGTCGCCGGGATTTTCAAGATGGCGGAGTAGTTTCTGAGATGGAGCAAAATCCTTATTTAAATTTTTTTTATCATATAGGCTAACGTTTGGCCACTATCCTCCTCTCTAACTTTTAAAGTAAGAGAGTAAAAAATCTAGAAAAATAAATTCTGTAGATCTCAAAAAAACTTTCAAAGAAAATTAGTTTGAACGAGATGCAGTCAGCAGTTTTTGAGAAATAGCGACCGCAAATATAACTATGTTTTTCATACAAACACTATGAAAAACAAAGTTAATTTTTTGGTGGCGAAAAATAATAGTTATAAAATACTCTACTGTAATTCGGAACCCTACGAGTGCAAGTCCGACTTGCACTTGGCCAGTTTATTTTACAACGACGTGTAATCGAGTAAAATAATTGGTACTCAAAAAATCATTTTATTTCAAATACAAATTAAGAATAATTATAATAGTATTACTACTTAGCTAAGGAAGTGCTGCCTGGGGTTTTAGCACGCTACATCTTTCTACAATGGCCAAATACATAAGACTATTCGCGTCTCGCGTGTGTGCAGTTCTTAGACTAATCACGCTCACGACTTATGTATTCTATATAAGAATACTGAAGAATATAAAAATACTTGCAACGTACTGTGTACAAAGGGCCTTGTTTGTGTCTTTAGGTAAAATAAGTATATTATAAATTATTATGAAACATATAATTTAGGAAACTTTTTACATGAAGTAGTAAGTGTAAATTCAACTTTAATTCAGTATTTCCGAATTTTTCAAATTATTTGTATTTAATACGGATTCCCTTTTTGTAGTTTATAATGAGATCAAATTTTCAATCGCTATTTTCTTTAAGTATCTGTTAGCATTTTTGATGACAAACTTCAAATTTGATGTCATGACCGGTTTTTCGAGTTCCTTGGCCACGTCATACCAGTTTTCGTTGGCGAATTTAGCTGTGGCATCAGCTGAAAACAAATAAGAATTTTATTATTAAATGTATTATGAGAATCACACAAATATTATTATTTAAAACGATTGCGGTAGACGTGGCTCCCAGAAGAAGGACATCTAATATGTCCGAAACTGGTAAGAGCAATTCAATATCTAGTATACATTTCAACTTGCTAGGTCCACCCGTTCCAGAGAAAATCGGTGGTGACACACGGACAGACAGACAGACTGAAATACAGGCAGCCAGACAGACAGACAGACAGAAGACAGATAGACAGACGGACAAGAAAGTGGTCTTATAATGATTCTTCTTGTTTACCTTTTGAGGTACGGAACCCTGAAAAACAACAATTTTATACATACTTGCCTATATATTTATTTCTAAATAAAAGTAAACACATTTAAACAAGATAATCTCAAAGTTAGGACGGGTGCAGTAAACCAAGAAAGACACAAAATGTAACTATTATTTGAAATATTATGACTTTACATAAAGTTTGTTATTTAAATGTTTTAAATAAAATGTGTATTATCACTATTTACCTATTACTATATCTACCACTATCACTACATCAACACCAATATTATAAATGCGAAAGTCAGTTTGTTTATTTGTTTGTTTGGGACTTCTTCACGGTCAAACGGCTTGACCGATTTGGCTGAAATTTTGTATAAAGATAGTTTATAGAGCAGAATAAGATATAGGATACTTTTTTTTTTGCTGTCGAGTCAGGAGGCTCACATATGTTTAATTTAATTTTGTATCTCTTCTTGAATAAACGGCTTGACCGATTTGCCTGAAATTTTGTATAAAGACAGTTCATAGGGTAGAATAGAATATAGGATATTTTTTTCTGGCTGTCGAGTCAGGGGGTCTACATATTTAAAATTGAATTTTGTAAATATTAGATCTCTTCTGGAATAAACGGCTTGACCGATTTGCCTAAAATTTTTTTTAAAGGCAGTTCATATGGCAGAATAGGATATAGGATACTTTTTTTTTGGCTGTCAAGTCTGGGTGTCCAGATTTTTTTAATTGAATGTTTTACATATTAGATCTCTTCTCGGATAAACGGCTCGACCGATTCAACTGAAATGTTGCACAAGAATACTCAATAGGATAAAGAAGGACATTAGATACTTTTTTTTGGCAAACATTAAACAGCACAACTAGGTATACCATAACCATAATGATCGATGACTTTAACAACTGGCTCAAAAACTACTGGACCGATTTAAAAAATTCTTTCACTAATATATAGAAGGGACTTTCGGAATGAAAATAGGCTATATATTATCCCGTTTAAATCAAAGGTACATTCGTGGAGACCTAATTTGCAACCTAAGTCGACTAAAAAACGGTCGAAAAAACACGTTTCTTACGAACGCTGCTCAATTGAAAATAGATGGAAGAATATTTTCTATGGCAGAGTTGTACAACTTAATAAGACCTACCAAAAAGTCCGCGACAGCATATGTCTATCTCTTAAGGTTGACTCACAGTAACCATTTTCATCTTTGATTTTTTGTTAAAAAATATTACATAACTTCCAAGGCTATTTTCAAGTATATAGTACTAGCAGCCCGCCCCGGCTTCGCACGGGTAGAACATATATGCCAACAAAATGTGCATCAGTTTGTTGCATCGAATATAAAATATGAACATATTTAATTTAACAATCATCGTCAAATTTCATCCAATTTACACAAAACCTTAACGAATTAAGCACCTAAACCTTCCTCATAAACACTCTGGCTATTGGTGAAAACCGCATGATAATCCGTTCAGTAGCTATTGAGATTATTGCGAACAGATAGACAGACGCAGTGATGGACTTTGTTTTATAATACTTACGAAGTGATATTGGACGGCCCTTTGGCGTAAAGGATAGTTACCCTGATTCTGACCCGACGGTCGTTGGTTCTAATCCTAGCTATATACCTACCAATGAAAGTTTTATGTGCATTCATGAATCATGAGTTTTCGTACAGTGGTAGTGGGATCATTAAATCTACCTAAAAGTAGCTTACCACCAAGGAGAACATCTGCCGCCGTAACCTTACGGCGTTCCCCGACGCAAAATGTAGGGGTAATATACGTTTAACGTGTGTATCCGTGTGTCTGTCTGTAGCATCTTAGCACCTAACCGGATGAACCGATTTTGTTTTTATTATTCATAGTTTTTTTTTGTTTGATAGATGTCTTCATCGAGAGTGTTCTTAGCTTTGATTCATGAAAATTCGTTCAATCGTTATATCGTAACTATGAGCTTTTTTCTAATTAATTGCGCTATGAAATCAACTTTCATAGGTATGATCAATTTGAAAATCTTCTTCTCAACGGTAAGAACATGGAACACTGACCTGATGCTGGGACATCTCCTGGACTCTACAGAATACTCAAATCCTCACTAACTTACAGCTCAGATTTTAAATGTCGTGTTAAGAGTCATTGGAATGCTTTTAATGAAAAGCTTATACATAGATCAGTCGGGGTGGTTTAAAATATTATATTATTATATATATAGATGAATATTATTTTATACAATAGATCATATTATTATACTGTATTGACCACAAATTTATTGTGATTGGTGGGGATCTACAGAATAGCTAAGCCTATAATAATATTTCTGTAGTAACTATGACCTAATCTGTGGTTTCACTACAAATATTTTATTAATTTTGCGATGCGTGTATGTGAAATTCGTGATATCTTCTAGAGTTTTCATTTGAATTATAAACTGTAAGGGACAATTTTAATCTATAATATGTGGCCAAGCTAATTAACGTAATTATTTGGATAAGGATTAATACTATATACTGGAAAATAGCCTTGGAAGTTATGTAATATTTTTTAACAAAAATTTTCAGATTAAAATGGTTACTGTGAGTCAATCTTAAGAGATAGACATATGCTGTCGCGGACTTTTTTGTAGGTCTTATTATGTTGTACAACTCTTGCATAAAAAATATTCTTCTATCTATTTTCAATTAAGCAGCGTTCGTAAGAAACGTGTTTTTTCGACCGTTTTTTAGTCGACTTAGGTTGCAAATTAGGTCTCCACGAATGTACCTTTAATTTAAACGGGATAATATATAGCCTATTTTCATTCCGAAAGTCCATTCTATGTATTAGTGAAATAATTTTTAAATCGGTTTAGTAGTTTTTGAGCCAAATCATTACAAACATACAAAAATACAAAAATACAAATGTTCTCTCTTTATAATATTAGTATGGATTAATCCTTATCCAAATAATTACGTTAATTAGCTTGGCCACATATTATAGATTAAAATTGTCCTTTACAGTATATAATTCAAATGAAAACTTTAGAAGATATCACGGATTTCACATACACGCATCGCAAAATTAATAAAATATTTATAGTGATACCACAGAATAGGTCATAGTTACTATGAAAATATTATTATAAGCCTAGCTTTTCTGTAGATCCCTACCGAACACAATCAATTTGAAGTCAATATAGTATAATAATATGATCTATTGTATAAAATAATAATGATCTATATACATAATATAATATTTTAAACCACCCCGACTGATCTATGTATAATCTTTTCATTAAAAGCATTCCAATTACTCTTAACACGACATTTAAAATCTGAGCTGTAAGTTAGTGAGGATTTGAGTATTCTGTAGAATCCAGGAGATCAGGTCAATGCTTCCATGTTCTTACAATATCGTTGAAGAAGAAGATTTTCGAATTGATCAGACCTATGAAAGTTGATTAAAGCTCATAGTTATATAACGGTTGAACGAATTTTCATGAATCAAAGCTAAGAACACTCTCGATGAAGACATCTATAAAAAAAAACTATCAATAATAAAATCTAAATCGGTTCATCCGGTTGGGTGCTAAGATTCTACAGACAGACACAAAGATACACACGTTAAACGTATAATACCCCTACTTTAAATCAAAATCGGTTCATCCGGTTGGGTGCTAAGATGCTACAGACAGACACACAGATACAAACGTTAAACCCCTAATAATACCCCTACTTTTTGCGTCGGAAAACGCCGTAAGGTTACGGCGGCAGATATTCTCCTTGGTGGTAAGCTACTTTTCAACCGACTACCAAAAAGAAGGAAGTTCTCAATTCGTCTGTAAGTTTCTTTTTTCTTTCTTTTTTTGTATGTGTATGTTACACGATTACTCCGTCAGTTGTGAACCGATTCGAATGATTATTTTTGTAATCGGTAGGACACGTTTCTGAGGTAGTCCCATTGTAATTTCATTGAGATGTGATAAGTATCTTCAGAGATATGACGATAAACGTCTCAAACTTGCTACTGAAATTGACTCGCGAGGCATTGAAGTCAGTTGTTTTAGTTTTTAAACTATCTTAATTATTGGTAGATTTCCACAAAAGATTCCCACGAAATCCATGATTCATGAATGCACACAATAGTTTCATAGGTAGGTATATAGCTAGGATTAGAACCAACGACCCTCGGGTCAGAATCAGGGTAACTATCCTTTACGCCAAAGGGCCGTCCAATATGACTACGTAAGTATTATAAAACAATGTCCATCACTGCGTCTGTCTGTCTGTTCGCAATAATCTCAATAGCTACTGAACGGATTATCATGCGGTTTTCACCAATAGCCAGTGTGTTTAGGAAAGTTTAGGTCTTAGGTGCTTAATTCGTTAAGGTTTTGTGTAAATTGGTTGAAATATGACGATGATTGTTAAATATGTTAATATTTTATATTTGATGCAACAAACTGATGCAAATTTTGTAGGCATATATGTTCTACCCGTGCGAAGCCGGGGCGGGCTGCTAGTATTTAATGATTTGATTATTAGTTCATATCGGTCAGGGTCATAAAAAGTAGTAAAACATTTTCGGCCTTTTCTACTTTGTAAGAAATGTATGATTAACTTTTGTGTTTTAACAGCCTAATGCATTAGATTGAGTCATACATTTAAATCGCACTGTTTTGTATAAATAACTAACCATAATGAATTTTGACTTTAACAACAGAGGATACTGAGTTCAACCTTAAAGTCATCTATAGTGACTTGATTATTACGTCATAAAACGTCAGGGTCATAAAAAGTTAAAAAACATTTTCGCGCTCGGTTCGCTTGCGCAACCATTTGCCTTTTCTACTTTGTAACAAATGTTTAATTAACGTTTGTGTTTTTACAGCCTTATGCATCAGACTGAGTCATACATTTAAAAAGCACTGTTTGGTATACCTAACCATAATGAATTATGACTTTAACAACAGAGAATATCGAGTTCAATCTTAGGTTCATCTATAATGACTTGATTATTAGGTCATAAAATGTCAGGGTCATAAAAAGTCATACAAAATTTTCGCGCTCGCGTCGTTCGCGCAACCAGTCGCCTTTTCTACTTTCTGAGAAATGTTTGATTAACTTTTGTGTTTTAACAGCCTTATGCATCAGACTGAGTCATACATTTAAATAGCACTGTTTAGTTACCTAACCATACTGAATTATGACTTTAACAACAGAAGAAATCGAGTTCATCCTTAGAGACATCTAAGATGACTTGATTATTAGGTTATAAATCTGTCAGGGTCATAAAAAGTTATAAAAAATTTTCGCGCTCGCTTCGGTCGCGCAACCATTCGACTTTTCTACTTTGTAAGAAAGGTTTGATTAACTTTTGTGTTTTAACAGCCTTATCCATCAGACTGAGTCATACATTTAAATCGCACTGTTTTGTATACCTAACCATAATGAATTATGACTTTAACAACAGAGTATAATTATAGAGTTGAACCTTAGATTCATCTATAGTGAATTGATAGGGGTCATATAACGTCGTAAAAAATGTTCACGCTCGCTGTGCTTGCGCATTCATTCACCTTATCTACTTTTAAGGTTATATTTCAGGAACTTATTGTTTTAGCAGCTTAATGCACCAGACTGAGTCATAAATTTAAATAGTATATTATTGTATACCTAAAGATAATCATGAATGACTTAAACAACAACGGATATCAAGTTCATTATATAGTGGTGACTAATTGGGTCATACTGTCTACTACAGTCAGGGACATAAAAAGTTATAAAAAAATTTCGCGCTCGCTTCGCTCGCGCAATCATTTGCCTTTTCTAATTTGTAACAAATGTTTGATTAACTTTTGTATTTAAACAGCCTTATGCATCAGACTGAGTCACACATTTAAATAGCACTATTTAGTATACCTAACCATAATGAATTATGACTTTAACAACAGAGGATATCGAGTTCAACCTTAGATTCATCTATAATGACTTGATTATTAGGTCATAAAATGTCAGGGTCATAAAAAAATTTTGCGCTCGCTTCGCTCGCGCAACCAGTCGCCTTTTCTTTTTTGTGAGAAATGTTTGATTAACTTTTGTGTTTTAACAGCCTTATGCATCAGACTGAGCCATACATTTAAATAGCACTGTTTAGTATACCTAACCATAATTAATTATGACTTTAAAAACAGAGGATATCGAGTTCAACCTTAGATTCATCTATAGTGACTTGATGATTAGGTCATAAAACGTCAGGGTCATAAAAAGTCAAAAATAATTTCGTACTCACTACGCTCGCGTAATCGTTTGCTTTATCTTCTGTTTAGGATTTTTTTCAGTTACTTTTGTGTTTTAACAGCCTTATGCATCAGAATGAGTCATACGTTTGAAGAGGACAACATTGCATAACCAGAATGAGAATTGACCTTAACAACAGAGGATATCGAGTTGAAGCTAAAGGTCATATTTAGTGACTTATTAGGTCATAAATCTTATATCATAAAAAAAATTGCGTAAATAGCAATCGCGCTTACTGCATTTTAGAAATTTCAAATAACGTTATTGGCCCTGACAACGGAGAATATACCTAGACCTTAGCCCCTAACGACCTTAACCTCAAAGGTCTAACAATTTTCCTGGTCATTAATAGTAATAAAAATCTCTCTCACTTCACTTCCGTATCTATTCGTTTAATTTGCTTTAGGGGTAATTTTTTTTAAAATTTAAACATAACTATCTGTTCACTACCTATTAATATCAGAATGGGTCATACTTTTATTTAGTACCAAATTTGCATGACCATCAACATAGTAAGTCTTTACCACAGAAGATATAGACCTTGGCCTAAGAGATCATCGATCTTGACCTCGAAGGTAATAAAGATTCAAATAACGCGAGTGAAGCCGCGGGTAACAGCTAGTACCTATTATTAAACAAAGTTCCCCGCCGCGTCTGTCTGTCTGTTCGCGATAAACTCAACATTACTGAACGGATTTTCATTCAATTTTCACCAATAGATAGAGAGATTTATGAGAAAGGTATATAAGTTGTCAAGGTTTTGTGCAAATTGGTACAAATATGATGATAATAAAATCGTTGCAATCGTCGGAGAAGTCAAGCCAACTGAAGCTTTAATTGAAAACGTTGCCTAATTAGTCCCTTTGATAAATAAAACAGGCAAAGTCGAGTTGGACTCGCCCACCGAGGCTTCCGTACCAACGTTGGCAAGAACCAATTAAGCTAGACCTCTAAATGGTATGAGCGCTCATATAACTCAGAGGCCTATCTTAATTGGCTGATACTATGTATGTATGGGGACACCCTTTCATTTTCAACTTTATTTATTTTTTTGAAATTTTCCTTTATTTGTGCTATGACCTTGCTTCTTGCCAAATTTTATGATTCTAGGTCAACGAGAAGTACCCTATAGGTTTTCGACCCAAAACCTATAGGGTACTTCCGGTTGACCTAGAATTGTCAACTTTGGTCACAAGCAAGGTCTTACAACACAAGCAAAGGAAAATCCAAAAAATTAAAAAACGTTGAGTATTAAGGTAAATTTTGGTACTTACAAGTTTTCTCGAAAGTCTAAATTTGTCCATATCTTTTTATCGTGTTTATCCAGGACCTTGATTTTTATACACCTAATAGGGACTATAGACCTCAGTATCTGATATAAATTTCAACTTGCTAGGTCTACCCGTTCTTGAGAAAATTGGTGGTGATACACGGACAGACAGACAGACGGACAGACTGACAGACAGACAGACAGACAGACAGACGGACAGACGGACAAGAAAGTGATCTTATAAGGGTTCCTTTTTTACCTTTTGAGGTGCGGAACCCTAAAAATAACAATGCATGGTCGGATTTTCCACTTTTATAAATTTTTATACCATATAGTAGCCTATATGGTATAATATAGGCTATATAATATAACGCTAGCGCGTTTGACCACTAACTCACCTGGTACGAGTAAGTGATGACGCGGTCGAGGATGGTAGCACGCTAGGCCTAGAATGGGAACTAGTGACCCCCCGGCTTTGCACTGGTAGAAATATTTGTCTGCATTTTTGCATCGCATAGGCCTCTATGCGATGCAATTTTGCTATTTTATGTACTTATATTAAAATGTTAAAATTACCTACCCAAATCCTTTTGGCCATTGAATAAGTTTTTGAAATCAAATTTGATGCTCTCCATGGGCTCTGAAGTGTGTTTAAAGTGTTTCACCGACATGTAAGTCTTGCCGTCTTTACCAGAAACTATTTTTAAGTCTGCATCCAACGTGATCTGGTATTTACCTGAAATTATTTTTGTATAAGGTAATACATTACCTAGTATTATAGATAAATATAAAGATTTTTATTTAATATATAGGCTAGCATTTGAACACTTTCTCGTCTAGTAGTAAGCGATGATATGGTTGAAGATGGTGAACAAATTCAGTCTAGAAAACTCTGACTCTCAAAGACTTGTGTGCTGCCCGAAAACCATAAGGTTATGGCGGCAGATTTTCTTCTATTTTGTAGCCAGTCTGCAACTTTGGACAACCCATTCTGGGCCACATCAACAAACTCTTTCCAGTCATCACCGTAAAAAATTAGAGCTGTATCATCAGCAAAGGCGTAGATATTCGTTTTTAAAATATTAAGGTTACAGAGGTCATTGATGTACGCCAAGCACAAAGTTGGACCCAAAACACTGTCCTGAGGCACACCAAACTCAACGCTGGCGTAGTCACTCAGTCACTCGTAGATATGGAAATACACACCTCAAACTTGGTACTGAAAATCAACAGCGCGGCATTTGAAGTCGGTTATTTTAGGTTTTTAAACGATCTTATTTGAAGTGTTTTTATGATAGAAAGGTTTTACGAAAGAAAAGCTTTAAGTAATGAAATAAGTTTTTAACGGGGGGTGAAGCCGCGGGGCACTTTTAGTCTAGTATAAACAAAAGAAAAAACCGGCATTGGACTGCATCATCACTTAACATTAGGTGAGACAGCGGTCAATTGTTTTTCTGTACGACTAAAAATAACTGCCCTTTTAGCCATTAGGATTATAAAAAATAAATCTTACCAGTAATAATGCTGTAATCTCCATTTCCTTCGATGGGTAAAACAGCTATGAGACGACCTTTCATGTCGTATTTTCCATACATAGCAAGCTTTGGGCAAAGCAGCACGACATGTAATGAATTCAATGAGACTAACCTGAAAATACAGAAAAAACACAAATTATTTTTCAATTTTTTTTTTATAAAATAAGTTGTGAAAGTCCTGAAACTTAAATAGAGCTAGCCGGTACTTATATAATTATTATAATAGGAGGTAATTGCTGGTTAAAGTTCGCTTCCCATGGTGCGTGATATTGCGAACACGCACAGGCCAGCCCACACCAGCGCACCGCTGTAAGAATGTCGTTCATGAAAGTGCGGGACATCTGTTGTTGCGGGTATAGGAAGGTAAAAAGGTGTGTGGCTGTCCGTGGTCGTCGTTGTGAGTGTGATAAACAGTGGAATCACGTAACGTGGGAAGCCAGCTTCAAAATATTTTATTAAAAATTATTATCTAATACCTTTAAACGAGGAATTTTTTTATATATTATGTACATAATATGTAATCGGAATCTCAGAAACGGCTCCAAAGATTTTTATGAAATTTAGTATGTAGGGGGTTTCGGGGGCGATACATCGATCGTTTGGGAAAACCTCGTTTTATCCGTATTTTTTCTGAAAAAAGAATACCGAGTAAAGCTCGGTCATCCAGGTACTTATTATTATTAGACAAACTATCAAATTTGAAAAACTGAACGTTTACCAGTGCAAGAATTTTTCAAGGGTACGTACTTAATGTTTTCAATCTTGCAATTCTTGAAACCTTCCACTGTGGTGTTTGTAAACGTGTACTTCAAGCCAGATAGGTCCCCTTTAATGACGTCATGATGCATAGGGTCTAAGTTAACGGTACCAAATTCTGGATCACCATTGATGAATTTTGAGTAAGCGTAGTCCCCAGTCTTGTCCAAGCAGTTGGCATCGGTTAACTTGCATGGAATTACTGGAAATGTTGAAAAATATACTTACTTTACCATTCTATGGTCTAGCATGTTCATTATCTTATCATCGCTAACAGCCAGCCAAGAAAAATCAGAAAATATTTTGATTTTGTAGCGATACAAGGTTATATATTTACAGTTTGGTCGTTTTTGAAACTGGTTACACCGAACCTACTACAAAAGTCGGCACCCAATTAGCAATTTTAAGGACACGCATTGCATAAAAAAGAACCAACAAAAAGACAAGACAAGATATTCAACACTAGATTTTAGAGTCTGATGATCACGATGATACGTCTTTTTAACCGAATTCAAAAAAGAAAGAGCTTCTTAATAAGACTATATTTTTTATATTTGTTATATCAGAACTCCGTCATTTATTATTCGATTTGAAAAAATATTTTTTGTTTGAGAGGGTTTACTTTGCATTTGGTTCCATTGCATATTCATCTAGATTTGATTAGTAGCTTCACTTTGAAATACTAACCAGCAATCTAATAAAATCTTCATCATCATCGTAATCAGCCGCTGTCAAAATCAAAATCTGCTAAAGAATGAATTCTTTGCCGGTTTCTGTGTTTCCCGAAGTACAATCCAGGGAGGGGTCCGCAGTTGCGAGTGAATAGATACCTTTTAGCCAAGCATGCTACTTCGTAGATCGCATCGTCACTTAACATCCGGTCAAACGATTGCCTATATGGCATAAAAAGAAAATCTAAAACTCTTAGGGCTGGTTTCACCGGTTCCTGACAATGCGTTAGATAGTTATCTGACACATGACGCCATATACAAGCGGTCAAAAATGTGTCAGATTTCATCATATTAGCGCTAACAGGAACCGGTGAAACTGGCCTTTATTCTAGAAAGCTCTAAAGAGTCCGGTTTATTTACTGGTTGGTAACAATTATATAAATATGTGCCTTATTCGCAATCAAGCGGTATAGTAATAATTACTAAATATGACTTACTTTGATTTGATACCACAAAGGAAACAAGACTGCAAAGCACTAAAAAATGTTTCCAAGAACACATTATAATGATGTTGAATATAATAAGCGTTTGTCCTGTTGCGAATCCTTTTCTAAAATGCGGAGGTTTATAAATATAATACTAGTTTTAGCTAAAACATGTATGAATCACAAAATGTTAATATCATATGAACAGATGTGACTTTGGTACCAATTTCGTTTCTTATATTTCCATAGAAGAAAATGATATTTTTAATTTGATGAGTTGACTTTGAGATTTTTTAGCAGCCAAATAAGCTCAGCTATCTCACATTGATTGGTGTGTGCGTTAGATGACATAAATGTATAAATATGTATGGACTATGGACTATGGGCTATAGACCGTCCTAAAAGAAATCGTGGTGGTTTGGTCACCCCGTTCTCACTCTACTCGTAGGAACTACTACCATCCTCAATCGCGGCAACGAGTAAATGAGTAGTCAACAGTATTATTATCTTTTCTAGGGTCAAACGCTACGCTTGCCTGTTCTACTAATATTATCGAGGCGATAGTTTGTGAGTGTGTAAGTATCTTTGTTACTTCTTCACGCTAAAACTACTCAATCGATTGAGCTGAAAGTTGGTATGTAGATAGCCTAGACCCTAGAATAACACAACGGATACCTTTTATCCCCATATGCTTACGGGAATGATGTTTACGCGGGTAAAACAACGAGGCACAGCTATTATATAATATAAATTAAACTTAAATTTAAAACTACCCTCGACTGATCTAAGTATGATTATGATGCCACAGCATCACGTCAAGGTTACCATGTGCTTGCAATATCATTGAAGACATAGATAGCGAATTTTGTATATGAAAAGTGCTCTCATAGCCTCATCATTTAGAAAAGAACTCATAATATTCAAAAGGCTGAACGGATTTTCTTGAAACAAAGCTAAGAAGTCCGGACTTACAATTATGTTCAAAATTAAACAAAGACTTTATTGTGTATATGTTAGTTATAATTATAAAAAAAGTTGAAAATCAGTTGAAATTTAAGTAGGACACATCTTTTTAAAATTTTTGGCATATAAAGAAAATATTATATTTATGTTTAAGACAAAGATACAGAGAGTTAAGTAAAACCGGTTGATAATCCAAGCCTAATGCAAAATCAACAGGTCTTCAGCAGGAATGCTCCAGAATCGCTGGTTGAAGCCTTTGATGACCTTCTTAATGTTAGCTCTGATGATGGGGTCCTGAACCAAACTAGCAAATAATTTGCTATTTTGCTTAGCAAAATTCATCACAGGGCGGGCTGGAAAATAATAATTTTATTAAAAAAATATTTTTAATTTAAAGCTTACTACTAATGTGGGTTGCGCATTACTTTAAATTATTAAAGTTTGTTTAAGGACCTTGATAAATGTATAATTGGGACCTGTAGCGAACTACTGTATACTCTAAGCCACAAAACGTGCTGAAGAAACTATCACTTAGGTAATAAGATAGTCAATATGCGGTCAACCGAATTTAGTTTTAAAAGTTGTTAACTTTTGAACTAAATTTGGCTGACATTAACATGATTAGATCGAGCGCGCACAGAGTTGCAGTGCGTTTATTCTACCGCACGGTATATAAGATATTGGTTTATTCAAATATTTCACAGCAATGCGCGCACTCCTATGGCACTCCATACATCACAGAATTAGCGTGCGTAGAATAAGCTATTAGTATAGTCAAATATTTCACAGCAATGCGCGCACTCCTAAGACACTCCATATTTCACAGAATTAGCTTGCGGTAGAATATAAGCTATTGGTATGGTCAAATATTTCACAGCAATGAGCGCACTTCTATGAGACTCCATACTTCACAGAATTAGCTTGCAGTAGAATAAGCTTTTGGTATAGTCAAATATTTCACAGCAATGAGCGCACTCTTATGACACTCCATATTTTACAGAATTAGCTTGCGGTAGAATAAGCTATTGGTACAGTCAAATATTTTACAACAATGCGAGCACTTCTATGACACTCCAAACTTCACAGAATTAGCGTTCGGTAGAATAAAGGTGCGTGCTAGGCCTTAAACTCTTACCTAAATTTTCGTTTCCATCAAACAGGTTACTAAGACCAAAATCCAGTACTCCCTGCATGTCAGCAGTAAATTTGTAGCTTTTAAGGTAAATATGTTTAATTCCGTTCTTTTTTTTGAAGCTTAAATCCATATCAGTGACGAATAAGAAATTTGCTGTAAAATAATAATGCCATTTCAAGTTATAATTATAAAAACTTTCTAAAAAACAGGCTTTTACAAATTTACAAAAACAAGGACCAGAGTAAAACAAGACAGAATCAATGAGCCCAAACACGACGGGTTTATCATGTGTGGTTTAAGAGTTCCTATGGCCACCTTCAGTACATGAGTAAAGGAAACACCGGGAAGTGTGCAAAATTAGGCTTGCAAGATTTGAACCGAAAGCACAGAATACTTAATAGCACTACGTAGAACGCACATACCATACAAACATTGCAAGTTAAATAACAGCTTTTAAAAAAATATTTTATTGCAGAGTATATACATTTTAGTTACGTAGGTAACTTACGCACAACTTTTTAAGTACAACTTTAGTACATCAAGATAAACCATTTTTGGTCTACGACTTTTGTCTGAGCTCAACGCAACGCGCAGAAATATTTATTTTAGTCTTAGGGCGTTTTCTTCACTTATCCGTTATAATATAATATGATCAGTACTATCAGCGCTATACAGGGACCCAATCATCGATACTAAAAGTACTTGGAATCGAACAAAAAGTTAATATCACTAGTAACTTGTAAAATTCGCCTGGTTTAAACCTGGTATTAGCAAGCGAACTGCAATGCTTTATTGAATTTTGTGCTCTAATTTAACAGTCTGTAAGACAATCACAACAGCGTATTGGTATCCTGCTGGTTTGGCTTATACCTTGCTAGCTAGATACTAGGCCCAACTATACTTACTGGAATCAATATAATAAGTCCCTTGTCCTTTAATTGGGTAACTCAGTATTTTGCCATCAACTGCATAAACCCCGTCCATATGAAAACGGCGGCACATCAGTTCAAGGCGTAAGGTATTGAAGGTCGAGTTAATACTGTAAAAAAATAGAGATATGTATTATGAATTAAATTATTGTAGTTTTAAAAAACTAATAAAACACCTTAGAATTAATAATTTAAGATCGTTTAAAAAACTGAAAGAAAGACTTCAAACGTCTCGCTAGTCAAAATAGCCAGCAGTAAGTAGCATGTCATCGAGGTATATATAAGCATCGTAATACAAATAACAAAATTTAATTAAAATTTAATATTAGTATAAGTTATTTTTCAAAAAAAATAAAACCGACTTCATAACCACAAAAAGGCACTCAAAAGCGAAAAATAATTTACTTAAAATTATTATAAGCGTTACCCACGTCTCTATTTGAAGTCGGTGCCAGCCAAGTCTAATAGGTAGTAGATAGATAATACCTACGAGTACATGTATCTACCTACTTACTAACCTACATGTACCTACTTACTACTACTACATACATAGCATCTATCTAATATCCAATAGACTTGGCTGGCACCGACTTCAAATAGAGACGTGGGTAACGCTTATAATAATTTTAAGTAAATTATTTTTCGCTTTTGAGTGCCTTTTTGTGGTTATGAAGTCGGTTTTATTTTTTTTGAAAAATAACTTATTTTACCTTTTTTAGTGCAAAAAAAGTTTTAATGAAATTACATGCATCTATTAAATTTCGTGTCTGGGCCGTTATACACTGACGGATATATACTTTTTGAAAATTTCAAGTGTGTACCTATAACGGTTAAGAAGATACAGATCTGTAAAGTACGCACATATAGACACACGGACGGACGGACGGACGGACGGACGAACGAATAGACAACAAAGTCTCAGAAAGTGTTCATTTGGTAGCCTTTGGGTTCGGAACCCTAAAAAAATTGACTTTAAATGCCGCGCTAAAGTGAAAATATTCACTAGTAATAATGATGTCATCAAGGTCTCATAGGACAATGTCCAAAATGGCCCTGTGCAATAAAAGCATCTGACACACGATAATTAATTGTCTATTTTATTACAATAATTCCAAATACTTTTATAACACGGACTAGTTGTATTCCAAAATGAATATAAAAAAGTATTATTTGCGATTATTAACATTAATTGCCGCCATATGGCCAACAGGGTACTGAATCACTCTACTACGTTATAAGAGGCACTTCCCTATATTGTGGATACCCGAATTATGTAAGCACTGTGTAGCCAACCTAACAACGGAAAGTATTATTTACGTAGTAACTATTATATAATATGTGGTTTTATGCTTATAATTTTTTTTTGCTGTGTTGATTGGTACAAAGTACGTTCATGATTCTGAGTTATTTAATTATGTATGCAGTGTCGCGGGACTGAAATGGCCGCCATCTTCGCCAAATGTCATGTCATGTCAAAAAATATTAGGTATGTTTAAAAAAGTTTGCACTCTAACAAGACTTTGCCCGGTAGAACATTCCTGTGAAGACAAATTATTTATATTTATACATAATTATTTATTATAATTATTAATATATAATTATTTATTGAGGGCCCGGTGGCGTAATTGCGAGAACAGTCGGCTTTGATGCCGTGGTACCGAGTTCAAACCGCCGTGCACCAATGAATTTTTCTATCGAAAAATATATGTGCGCTTCTCACAGAGGCCCTCCGGTGAAGGAAAACATCGGTAAGAAACCAATAACCCCCGCATGGTGGTAGAACATATCTAGTGTCCGCCTGGCCAGCTACCACCCTCATGTCAGAAAATCTGTCGCCAAACATCTAATGTGTTCCGGCAGCTATCCTTGAGAGCCAGTTCCCATTCTAGTCCACTTCTCTATCTTCGACCGCATCATCACTTAGCAACAGGTGAGATAGTGGTCAAACGCTTGCCTATAAGATATTACAAAAAAAAATTCCCCACCTTTATTTCTATCTCGCTCACAGTTACCGTAAGAATATCTTATATGCAATAGCAACCTCCATTGTGTATAATCTTCTTGGGACTCTTCTACTAAAACTAGTACAATCTCCTATGTTTGGGGTATTTATCTCCATATCTCTGGTGATACTAATCAGATCTCGATAAAATTAAAATGGGACCACCTCGGAAACGTATCGTACATTACACAAATTCAGTTATCCTACCATTTGCCATTACGGAGTTTCAGTCTCTATAACTCCAGATCAGATCGATGGCACAATGGCACCGAAGATACGTAAATATACCAAATTTGAGTTCAATCGAACGTTAGGAAGTAGTTCTTTTATCAAATCTTGATATATCAAAATTTGAAAGATATTTATAACCACTACGACAAATACATTCATATATACACAGCAAGCTAAATAAAAACTTGTAATAAAATAAATTTGACACGCATACTAAAAAAATATAGAAAACCAATGACTTTTGAACTGTTTTTATACCTTAAGTCACCACGACAATTTTATCACGATGTGGTTTAATGGTGAGTTTAATCAACGACAGTCGTAAGAAGTACTTATAAAAAACTTACAAAACACCATGACTTATCAGTTTTGCAAGAGTAAACAACCTTTGTAATTTACGTATGACTTTGTTTGTATGTTTGACGAAGGTACTATCAATATTCAAATGATTCATCAAATTTTATTTCGATAGCATCAATATTACAACAAGGTTTATGTAGGGTACTACAAACATCTTCAATTATTCCACCCTTTATATTATAAATTGAATTGAAATTATATGGACACAAAAATTATAATGTGTAAATTTTTTGTGCCAATATTATTTCAATGTCATCATCGATTAACACAATCATAAAAATCATCAGATGATTTTATTATAAACTAATACCCGCGACTTTGTTGACGTACACCAAGAATTGAATAGCCTATTCTATGTTCATCCTCATTATTAAATTTCAGTACAGTAAGTTCGGATATTCAGTTTAGGCCTGATTAGGTAACAAACAGACAGAGTGACAGAGTTATAAACATTTTTATAATATTAGTGTGGATACTGTAATTGCATGTAAATGTTGGAATTATTGTGATGGTGCATTGGAAGAATGGTCGGCTTTGTAGCCCAAAGTCCAATGCGAATATTACATTAGCCTTCCGGTAAAAAGGTGGCTAGATACAGGTTTAGGCAAGCTTTTATTAATCTAGTAACACTGTTAAGTGTTGCATTGCCATCTACAACTTTCAAGTTGAAAAATCTGTTGCCAAAAATGTTATCTGTTCCAACAACTGTCCTCGGCAGCTAGTGTCCATTCTAGACATAGTATGCTACCATCATCGACCGTAGTTTTACCATAGAGATCAAGTGCTAGCCTAAATATTATGCAGGTATTATTATTATAAAAAACAAACCTTGCCAAATTTGTTTTGCACGTCTTGAACCCTTCAACGTTGCTTTTGTTTAAATTATATTTTACGTAAGGAAGCTTCCCTTCTATGAGTTCCTGGTACATAGGGTCAAAAGTTTCTATTTTAAGCTCGGGAATGCCTAGTATAGTTGTGGAGTACAGCCATTGTACCAAGTCCGTGGTACATTTAATATCTTCAAGCTTGCAGGGCAAGTAGGTCGCTGTAAACAATAACTTTATTAATACTTAAACTTAACATTTAAAACCACTCCCAACTAAATAATCTATTCAATGAGACCATTTCAATAAGCCCAAACACGACATCTCTGCTGTAATTTGGTGAAGAGTTGAGTATTCTGCAGATTCCAGGAGATGTCTCAGCCTCAGGTGTAAGAACATGGTAATGTTCTAACACTGTTGAAGTAATAGGATACCGAATTTCTAATTGGGTGGAAGTCTCTACATTGATGCGTCCTGTCATTTCAAACGTCTATTAGGAGATGCACCTAGACAGTTGTTATCTGCATCTCTTTTCTTATCGACGATTATCGTTCCGTATACCAAGATTGATTATAGATTTGATTGGATTGATTGATTGACAGCGTCAAGTGAATCCTTGTTTATTTTTTAACCGACTTCACAAAAGAGGAGGACGTTCTCAATTCGTCTGTATGTTTTTTTTTGTGTGTATGTTACGCGATTTCTCCATCAATTGTGAACGGATTTAAATGATTATTTTTTTAATAGGTAGGATACGTTTCCGAGGTGGTCCCATTTTAATTTTATTGAGATCTGATTAGTATCACCAGAGATATGGAGATAAATACCTCAAACATAGGAGAATGTACTAGTTTTAGTAGAAGAGTCCCAAGAAGATTATACACAATGGAGGTTGATATTGCATATAAGATATTCTTACGTTAACTGTGAGCGAGATAGAAATAATGGTGGGGATATTTTTTTTTATATCTTATAGGCAAGCGTTCAAACGCTTCTAGCAACAGGTGAGATAGTGGTCAACCACTATCTCACCTGTTGCTAAGTGATGATGCGGTCGAAGATAGAGAAGTGGACTAGAATGGGAACTGGCTCTCAAGGATAGCTGCCGGAACACATTAGATGTTTGGCGACAGATTTTCTGACTTGAGGGTGGTAGCTGGCCAGGCGGACACTAGATATGTTCTACCACCATGCTATGCATGCCATGTTATTGGTTCCTTACCGATTTTTTCCTTCACCGGAGGGCCACTATGAGAAGCGCACATATATTTTTCGATAGAAAAATTCATTGGTGCAAGGCGGTTTGAACTAGGTACCACGGCATCAAAGCCGACCGTTCTCCCAATTACGCCACCGGGCCATCAATAAATAATTATATATTAATAATTATAATAAATAATTATATATAAATATAAATAATTTGTCTTCACAGGAATGTTCTACCGGGCAATGTCTTGTTAGGTTGCAAACTTTTTTAAACATACCTAAGATTTTTTGACATGATATGACGTTTGGCGAAGATGGCGGCCATTTCAGTCCCGCGACACTGCATACATTATTAAATAACTCAGAATTATGAACGTACTTTGTACCAATCAACACAGCAAAAAAAAATATAAGCATAAAACCACATATAATATAATAGTTACTACGTAAATAATACTTTCCGTTGTTAGGTTGGCTACACAGTGCTTTCATAATTCGGGTATCCACAATATAGGGAAGTGCCTCTTATAACGTAGTAGAGTGATTCAGTAATCTGTTGGCCATATGGCGGCAATTAATGTTAATAATCGCTAATAATACTTTTTAATATTCATTTTGGAATACAACTAGTCCGTGTTATAAAATTATTTGGAATTATTGTAATAAAATAGACAATTAATTATCGTGTGTGTCAGATGCTTTAATTGTACAGGGCCATTTTGGACATTGTCCTTTGATACCTTGATGACATCATTATTACTAGTGAATATTTTCACTTTAGCGCGGCATTTAAAGTCATTTTTTTAGGGTTCCGAACCCAAAGGCTACCAAATGAACACTTTCTGAGACTTTGTTGTCTGTTCGTCCGTCCGTCCGTGTGTCTATATGTGCGCACTTTACAGAACTGTATCTTCTTAACCGTTATAGGTACATACATGAAATTTTCAAAAAGTATATATCCGTCAGTGTATAACGGCCCAGACACGAAATTAAATAGATGCATGTAATTTCATTAAAACTTTTTTTGCACTAAAAAGGGTAAAATAAGTTAATTTTCAAAAAAAAATAAAACCGACTTCATAACCACAAATGGGATGGGATGTAAGGGAGCACAAATACGACCTCGGTGCTCCCAGCCAACCTCACCTGCCCGTGGTGCATCCTGCTGACCAACTCTGGCTCTGGCGACCGACAAATGGCGGTATAACCATTTCATATCTATGGCGTAGCCAAATTCTACAGGCCGGTGACGGGCAGCAGCGTCACCGGTGCGAAAAGCTACGTCCTGCGATCGCCAACACGCCTGCCCAGCATGGCGATTAGGGCATATCCCTCCCAAGGGATGAAAGAAGGATGGAAAGTCACACAATGCCGCGGCCCCCAGTTCCCGGCCGCCCTGCTATTCCTGACCACGGCGGCGGTCACGGTAACGGCAGGGCAGGGGGTGCTAAGAATCCCCGGGTTACGGTAGGCCGCCAGAACAAACTGACCCTCGCAACGTACAATGGACGCACGATTCGGCTGGACGATCATCTGGCGCAGCTAGAGGAGGAGCTGAAACACATAAGATGGCACATTCTGGGGTTATGCGAAGTCCGAAGACAGGGAGAGGACACCATAACCTTAGAATCGGGCCATCTTATGTACTACAGAGAAGGAGATCAGCCATCCCAAGGCGGCGTCGGGTTTCTGGTCAACAAGGTTCTCAGTGACAACGTTGTAGAAATCTCCAGTGTGTCGACCAGGGTAGCGTACCTCATAATTAAGTTAACCAAGAGGTACAGCCTCAAGGTTATCCAGGTCTACGCACCGACCTCGACACACTTGGATGATGAGGTGGAGAGCATGTATGAAGATATCTCCAGAGCTTTACACACCACCTCCAAGGCTCACTACAACGTTGTCATGGGAGACTTTAACGCCAAAGTGGGAGTACAAACTTGCGGCGAATCGTCTATAGGACCACACGGATTTGGGAGTAGGAATCACAGGGGACAAATGCTCGTCAATTTCCTCGAGAGAGAGGGGCTTTTCTTGATGAACTCGTTCTTCAAGAAACAGCCCCAAAGGAAATGGACGTGGCAAAGCCCCGACTTTGTGACTAAAAACGAGATTGACTTCATCATTACGGACAAACGGCGCATATTCAGAGACGTCTCAGTGATCACTAGGTTTAATACTGGAAGTGATCACCGACTTGTACGAGGCACTCTGGATATCGACTTTAAAGCCGAGAGATTCCGATTGATGAAGTCTACGCTCCGCCCGAACCTACTCCAAACCGTTGTTGGGTCCGAAACATTCCAATTAAAATTGGAAAATCGATTCGCTGCCTTGGAAACCACAGATGACGTAGACCAGAAACTCGAAGAAGTGGTGGAAATCCTCAGGGATGAAGGGACGAAGTTTTGCGAGAGCAAGCGTGCGGGCAAAAAATCCAAACTCTCGGCAGAAACACTTCGGCTAATGGAAGAGAGACGAACAGACCCTTTGTCAGCTTTGTCAACTAACCTGGTGCGCAACAAATCCATAAAGAAGCTGATACGACGCGACCTCCGATCCTCTAACACGCTCTTGATTAAAGAATCAATTGAGCAGAATCGGGGGTCGAAAGTGTTCGTCCAGCCTCTGGGTAGAAGCCACCTCACAAAGCTGACAACGTCAACGGGGAACGTCGTCGCATCCAAGCCGGAGATTCTGTCGGAAGTTGAAGACTTCTACGGCAAGCTCTACGCATCGCATGCTTCAAGGCCCGAACCCGATACTGAGGATTCTAGAGCCACCTTAACCCGCCACTTCACAGAAGATCTGCCCGAAATTAGCCGAGACGAAATCGTGATGGCCCTTAAACAACTCAAAAATGGAAAAGCCCCAGGAGAAGACGGAATCACAACGGAGCTTTTAAAAGCCGGAGGAGCTCCAGCAGTTCAACAGCTGCAGCAGCTATTTAATTCCGTACTTTTTACTGGGAGAACTCCACAGGCATGGAAAAGAAGCATGGTGGTTTTGTTTTTCAAAAAAGGAGACAAAACCCTATTGAAAAACTATCGCCCGATTTCGCTTCTGAGCCATGTCTACAAGCTGTTTTCAAGGGTCATCACGAACCGTCTTGCGCGAAGACTCGACGAGTTTCAACCTCCGGAACAGGCCGGGTTCGAAGCGGTTACGGCACCATAGACCACATCCACACGGTGCGGCAGATTGTACAGAAGACCGAAGAGTATAATCGGCCCCTGTGCTTAGCATTTGTGGACTATGAGAAGGCCTTTGAGTCAATCGAAACCTGGTCTGTTCTCGAGTCCTTGCAGCGTTGCCAAGTCGACTGGCGATATATCGAAGTGATGAGATGTCTATACAATGCCGCAACGATGACTGTACAAGTACAGAACCAGCGAACTAAACATGTCCACCTGCGTCGAGGAGTGAGACAGGGGGACGTCATATCCCCGAAACTGTTCACTAACGCCTTGGAGGATATGTTTAAGACGCTGGACTGGAAAGGTCGTGGCATTAACATCAACGGCAGGTACTTCTCACTTACGATTCGCAGATGACATCGTCATAATGGCAGAGACGCTGCAGGACCTACAAAGGATGTTGAATGGCCTAGCTGATTCTTCTCGTAGCATCGGTCTCCGGATGAATTTGGACAAAACCAAAGTCATGTACAACGAGCACGTTGTTCCGGAACCGATTGCCGTAGATGGAATCCCACTCGAAGTTGTCACTAAGTATGTTTACCTAGGGCAAACGCTCCAACTAGGCAAACATAACTTCGAGAAGGAAATCCAGAGAAGAATTCAGCTGGGCTGGGCAGCATTCGGAAAACTCCGTCGAGTCTTCTCGTCGCCTATACCACAGTGTCTAAAGACAAAAGTCTTTAACCAGTGCGTCCTACCTGTGATGACATACGGAGCCGAGACGTGGACACTCACAGTCCGACTGGTCCACCAGTTTAAAGTCGCTCAGCGAGCTATGGAGAGAGCTATGCTCGGTATTTCTCTGCGGGATCGAATCCGGAACGAAGTAATTCGCCAGAGAACTAAAGTTATCGACATAGCTCAACGGATTAGCAAGCTGAAGTGGCAGTGGGCTGGTCATATCTGCCGCAGGACTGATAACCGTTGGGGCAGACTTGTCCTAGAGTGGAGACCGCGAATCGGCAAACGTAGCGTAGGACGTCCTGTGACCAGGTGGAGCGATGACATACGTAAAGCGGTGGGCAGTGACTGGAAGAGAAGAGCCGAAGATCGGGCTCAGTGGCGCATCTTGGGAGAGGCCTATGTCCAGCAGTGGACTGATACAGGCTGATGATGATGATGATGAACCACAAAAAGGCACTCAAAAGTGAAAAATAATTTACTTAAAATTATTATAAGCGTTACCCACTTCTCTATTTGAAGTCGGTGCCAGCCAAGTCTATTGGATATTAGATAGATACTATGTATGTAGTAGTAGTAAGTAGGTACATGTAGGTTAGTAAGTATGTAGATACATGTAGGTATTATCTATCTACTACCTATTAGACTTGGCTGGCCCCGACTTCAAATAGAGAAGTGGGTAACGCTTATAATAATTTTAAGTAAATTATTTTTCACTTTTGAGTGCCTTTTGTGGTTATGAAGTCGGTTTAATTTTTTTTGAAAATAACTTATTGGAAAAATAATGCAAAAATATTTATTATTGCAAAGCACATATTTAGATCGATGGCAAAGCATGTAGAATATAGAATAAACGTAATCTTCCTCGACATTGGACAGCGTGAAGACTAACGAACAAGTTCGGAGCTCTGCAAGCAGACTCTGCGAGCAAGAGTTCTGTTCATAAAATAAAATGTGTTGGACCAGGCATCGATCAAAATAGAATTTGAGCGAAGGGACCAGGAGCAACTGTTCGCAGCTTACAAGCAAGTTCGGGGAAGTGTCGAAGTGTAGACATGGTTATAACCTGTGCAGCAGTGCTGAGCGCAGATGAGAAATGTTACCTTTGCTGCCCCTGAGCCCTGAGTGTGGGCCTCAACATCAAACTCCCAAAGATAAAAAAAAAACTTGATTCAGTGCAGTGCATTTTTCGTATTTATTTAATTTATGTTCATATTTTCTTTAATTATAGTTTGTATTTTTGTTTTTACGATTTTATTTAAGAAATCAATGAGTTCAGAGCTGGCACGGTGTTCGCAAAATGATGACCTTCAAAGTGTGTCGCTAGACCTCGTCCAGTGCAACGAATGTTCACAGACTCGCTTCTTTAAAGGGCAGAGAGGTTTGAAAATTCACTTGAGTAAATGCCATAAAGTTATTAATTCTCTTTCGGCTCCCAATCCTTCCCAAATTAATATTGATAATGAAATTATAAGCACGATTTGGAGATCACTGTCAAAATTTAAAATTAAAAAACCAGTTATTAAAAGAATACCTCGCGGTGCTCGCCTCTCTGTCTCGTCTGCACTATCAAAGGCCGTGCAAGATGTAATCAATAATAATTCGAAGCAAGCATGGGAACATTTGTTGCTCTTCCCGTATGCTGTACTTCACATAAAATTTGAAAACGGTAACAAAAAATCACTTACATGTCGTCTAAAAGAAAACTGCTTGAAGTACAGCAATCAGAATGACGCTATTCAATCTTTGGAAAATTACTCGGTCTCATCGCAAAATTTTAAACAAAAGACATCATCCGATGCTTCTCTTTTTAGACTTGTTGAGAACAAGCTCGGAGACGGTGACATCAAAGGCGCGTCACGTCTCCTCTTCTCTAGCGACATACTAGCGCCCGCTTCACCAGAAACGCTTTTGGATTTAAAATTAAAACATCCACTTCCAGCAGCCGACCTTCATCTGCCCGAACCACCTAGTGACACCGATGATATCATAGAAGTTACTGCTCTGGACGTCTCGGAAGCCGTGAGATCCTTCCAGAGTGGCTCAGCTGGAGGCTTAGACGGACTCACACCACAACATCTGAAAGATCTCATAAGTGGTGCTTGTGGTGAGGCCGGAGAATCTCTCCTGAGGGATCTCACAGTGTTAGTCAACCTCATGCTCTCAGGACAAGTCAACAGTGACATAACTTCTGTGCTATATGGAGCAAATTTGTGTGCCCTAAAAAAGAAAGACGGCGGTATTAGACCCATTGCTGTAGGATGACATACCACCGCCTTGCGGCTAAAATTTGCTGTAGAAAAATAGCACCTGAGTTATCAAATTTATTTCAGCCGATCCAACTTGGTTTTGGGTCTCGAGGTGGTTGTGAAGCCGCCGTACATTCCGTTCGAACTTTTTTAAATCACGATTGTGGGGATGTGCTGTTGAAAGTGGACGTTAAGAATGCCTTTAATTCAGTGGATAGAGGTGCCCTTCTTACACAAGTTAAAGACAAAATTCCAAATTTATACAGTTTTCTTTGGCAATGTTATGGTAGAGATTCTAAATTAACGTATCAAGGAAACGAAATTTTATCTTCCGTCGGCTGTCAGCAAGGCGATCCCCTCGGACCAGCCGTGTTCAGTCTGGCAATACACCCAATTATCGAACGTCTTCGTTCAAAATTGAATGTTTGGTACTTAGATGACGGTTCTTTGGGTGGAGATGTGCAGACAGTATTAGAAGATTTACAGTTTTTAATCGACCAGTTTCGGTCAATCGGGTTGGACCTGAATTTTTCGAAATGTGAACTGTTTATATCTGAAAAATTTACCTCTAAAGATTTGGCTTTACAAAATATTAATGCTCTGGCTCCCGGTATCAAGGTCATTGACAAGACTTCCCTTCGTCTTTTAGGCTCACCTATCCTAGATGAATCAATTCCATTATTTATAAACGAAAAAATTCAAAATTTTTTGCAAAGTTCGGATCGCTTAGCTAAAATTAACACTCATATGGCTTTTACAATTATTCGGTTCTGCCTTTTCGTACCAAAATTTACTTACGTTTTACGGTGTTGTCTACTCTGGAAGCATCCAATTTTATTACAGAGTTTAGATGATATCGTTAAATCCACATTGGCATCCATTTTGAATATAAATTTAAATGAGCGGGCGTGGTCACAAGCTTCGCTCCCCGTGCGTCTGGGCGGCCTGGGTATACGTTCTGCATCTGCAGTGGCTCTACCCGCCTTCTTGTCTTCGATACATAGCACCCAAAATTTAACTCAAAAAATAATTTCAGCGTCTTTCTCATCATGTCCGGATATTTGCTATATGAACGAGGCCAAGATAGCGTGGTCATTAGCCTGTCCAAATACTGATTTCCCAAAAACTGGATCATCTCAGCGACTATGGGACGGACCGATTTGCGAGCAAGTGCGGAAAAATCTTTTACATACGTGTATATGCTCTGCAGATCGTGCCCATCTCCTAGCCGTTGCTGAGTGGGAATCAGGTTTATTACGATGATGGATTCGTCAACGTTCCGTATAGCTGCAGCGCTTCGTTTGGGTGCACCGTGCTGTGCTCCGCACCACTGCCAGTGTGGCGCGGCGGTCGATAAACTCGGCCTTCACGGTCTTTCATGCATAAGAAGTGCTGGTCGTTTTTCCCGCCACGCCAGCCTCAATGACATTCTACGTCGGGCCTTTATATCAGCCAATTGCGCGGCAATACTGGAACCGGTCGGTCTGGCGCGCAATGACGGCAAGAGGCCTGACGGAATGACTCATATTCCGTGGAAGATGGGACGACCTCTTGTGTGTGATGCAACATGTCGACACACTTGCGTCGTCACATCTTTCCGGTACAGAAAAAAAAGCTGGCGCGGCTGCACTTTCAGCGGAGACGCTCAAAAGGCTCAAATATAATTGCATAGACAGCAGTTACTTATTTGAGCCTTTTGGGGTCGAGACATTAGGACCGTGGGGGCCTGGAGCACGTTCTATATATAAAGATCTATCTGACCGCCTTGTTAAAGCGACTTGTGAATAAAATGCTGGCTTGTATTTAGCTCAGCGTTTAAGCATTGCCATCCAACGTGGCAATGCCGTCAGTATTTTGGGCACAATACCCACTGGTAGTGAAATGCTAGATTAGATTTATTTTGTACAGGTATATAGTTTGTACGTAGTTTGTAACTTGTTAATACCAAGATAGTTGTCAAGTTCTTGTCGTTCTGGTCTGGCTTTACTTGGCCTGAACACAATCACTACCTTTTTGTAAACCCCGACGCAAATTGAAAGGGTGTTATGAGTTTGACGTGTGTATCTTTGTATTCTGTGTCTGTCTGTGGCATTGTAGCACCTAAACGGCTGTACCGATTTTAATTTGTTTTTTTTTTTGTTTGATAGGTCTTGACAGAAAGTGTTCTTAGTTTAGATTTATCAAAAATTGTTCAGTCGTTTGAAGACTAGGAGCATTTTTCTATGTGATGACGCCATGAAAAAAGCAATCATAGCTGTGATCAATTCAAAATTTGGTATACTCTTAAGGTACGGACACACCGCAGCGTCCTGCGTGCGCGATCTAGACGGCAATCAAATAGCGCAGTAGTATTTGTGCCGACTGGTTCACACCAAACGCGATCAGAAAACAATTGAAAACTACTGCGATCGCGCCCGCAGATCGCAGGACGCCGCGGTGTGGCCGTACCTTTACTTTAACGATATTGTAAGAACTTATTAGCGTTGACCTGATGCTAGGACATCTCCTGGAATGTGCAGAATACTCAACTCCTCGCCATCTTACAGCAGAGATGTCGAGTTTAAGCTCATCGGAATGGTCTCAATAAACAAATTATGAATGGTCGGCCGAGAGCGGTTTAAATTTTGAATGTAAGCATTATTGTGTTTATAACAAAAATATATTTACTCACGTGGTGGTGGCAAATCAGCTAGGACAGCTGCAGAAAACATTACCAGTTTAAGCCAAAACATTTTGTCTGACAGGATGCACTAGGTAACCAGCAGGATTCACAAACTACAAATGCGTACAGCGAATGCAGCTCCCAGTTATATGAAGCACTTTGTTCATTTTTTTACTATTCTACGCATTTTATTTTGCTGCAAGAGGTTAGACAAGTCTAGGGACCAAGATGGGTACAAGATAAGTTCGTATATCCAGTTTTTGATCTATTTACGGATCAAAACCTGAGAATCAGGTCACTTGCCTGGATTTTTTCTGGGCAAGTGAACTGTTTAGTTGGCTAAACTATATAAAGCTTGACAAGAAGAGAACATAGGTAACAACCGATACTTGCAATTCAGCCCCTGTAGTAGTAGTGTGATAGCCCATATCGATAACGATGTTTGTTTCTAGAAAAAAATGTAGTACAGTGCTCGCAGTATCACCCTCTATCACAGGTTGATGTTAAAGAAATCGTCGCTAACTTTTTTTTTAATTCTTAATACAAGCTTGCTAGCAATATGAAAATTTACCATGACGAGAATATGTACTAAAGGAAACATTGGCCACTCATCTGTATATGCAATATATAATAAACTGGCAAATTGCAAGTCGGACTCGCACTCGTAGGGTTCCGTACCATACTACAGTATTTTATAAGACCGAGCAAAAAATACTACTATCATTTTTCGCCAGCAAAAAATAATAATTAATAAACATTTTATTTCTTATAACGCCATCTAACGTCTAACAAAGGTGTTAACGATCTACATTTCAATATAACGCCATCTATGGGACGTTTACCTAACTAAACGTTCATAGATGGCGTGAATACCGAAAAAAACACGTTTCTTGTATGGGGACCCTCTATTATTTTTAACTTTATTCTGTTTTTAGTATTTGTTGTTATAGCGGCAACAGAAATACATCATCTGTGAAAATTTCAACTGTCTAGCTATCACGGTTCATGAGATACAGCCTGGTGACAGACGGACAGACAGACAGACAGACAGACAGACAGACAGACAGATGGACAGCGGAGTCTTAGTAATAGGGTCACGTTTTACCGTTTGGGTACGGAACCCTAAAAATCAATTGCTTTTCGTTAGTCTCGCTAAAACTCGAGAACGGCTGGGTCGATTTAGCTGATTTTGGTTTTGAAATGTTTGTCGTAGTTCAGGGAAGGTTTAAACAGTGAGAAATTTAAGAAAAATTGCAATTACAAAAATTTCATTTTCCCATATAAACTGTTCTACCTACTTTCGATGTTTGTCCCTTCAGTACGGTAGGGTAGACTCTTTTCCACTCTCGAATTGAAATTTGAAGCACGTATTAAATTAAGGGGTTTGAATCGATAACCTATTATATCCACATTACTCGGATTATCGCGTAGGTATTTAAATTTTGAATTATGATGGTGGTCCCAGGTTGTCATTGTTGGTTCATTTAGAAATGTTTGTCAATGTATTGACATATTTTGATAGTTGTCATTACGGCGCTTCCACATTTGCTATTTGTGTATAAACACCGATACAAAACAAATAAGAAACGTGTTTTTGAGACTTTATGCTCGATCTTACAAACCTTAATAGATAGAGACTTGAAATTTACTCATGGTGAGTAAAACAATATCTGCTATAAGATTAAACAATAAAAACTTAATTGAATTAAAAATAAATGGGGTCCCCATACAAGACACACGTTTTTTAGGCAAAATTTGTTCAATCGGAACCCTGCGAGTGCAGGTCTGACTCCCACTTGAACAGTTTATTTATATTAGCGGTACGAAGTTCGCCGGGTCAGCTAGTACATACATAAAAATCACACATGTTTCCCGTTGGGGTAGGCAGAGACTATAATACTTCTTTCCACATGCCACGATCCTGAAATTCCTCGTTTGCTACTTCACAACTCATATTCAATTAATTTCTGTTATATAAACCAAATTTTACTTAAAATACATTTTTCTATCGAAAGAACAACTGCAGTCAGGATAAGCACAGGTCATTTTAAATAAGTTGATAATTATCTGCACCTACTGCAATGGTAGGTAACTATCGCGTATAAGGCGTCCATAACACGGTAGTTAATCCGTCAATCAAAACCAAAAATCACGACTGATGCTCATGCAGAAAATCAAAGTATGTAAATATCGTCCAGTCACCGTCAGTCACCCCATTACACGATCAGATCAGTTATCTATCAGTCACAGCTGTGAATGTGAGCAAATTGACAGCAAAACCGGTTGAAATTTAGCATCGTTTGGCACGAAAAAGGTGGAATGGAGGGGTGGAGGGGGTAGGTGAGGGTCCCCCTTTCACTACCCCACCACTCTCATTACAAGGTAATGCATAGTTTTTGAGTTATGATTTTTTTTTTGCAAAATCATAACCTCACTTGGTAAAAATTTAGAATCGTTTGGCACGAAAAAGGGAGGATGAGGTGATGGGGGGGGGGGGGGGTTAAGGGAGGGTCCCCCTTTCCTTTTCTCACCACTTTCATTACAAGGTAATACATAGTTTAAGAGTTATGCGTATTTTTGTAAAATCATAACCTCACTTTTTTGTAGTTTGCTGATCAATATCACTGTTTTGTTGGATGTTTAACAAACTTTTTGCACTTCGCCGGCCGCTGCCGCGGCACGTAAACGCATGTAAAATATGCATTACCTTGTTAAATAAATGGTATTGTTGCAATCAGGGACCTAACCTCTACCCATCCCCATAACATTTTATATCAAATTCATGCCAAACGATTCTAAATTCAACCAAAAATCCAAAATCAAACCCAACAAAAATAGGCATAACTCAAAAACTATGCATTACCTTGTAATGGGAGTGGTAGGGTAGTGAAGGGGGGACCCTCCCCTTCCCATTCCACCCCTCTACCCCCCCTTTTTCGTGCCGAACGATTCTAAATCCAACCTGCAAAACCTATTGGGCAATGGTCGCTTAGATCGTCCGCGTAAATGTCAATTTAAGTTTGGAACTGATATTGACGTATCGTATAATTTGAAATTTTAATGTAAATTTTATGGTTTGACAGCTGTCATCAGGACCATTTTACTCAGTGATTTTTTTTTGTTTTATTATGGCTCCACACGATTAGTATATTTAGCCAGTGTCAAGTATTAAAATTGTTCGAGTTTTTATGAATTTAAGTCGTAGAGATATGTCAAAGTCACATTTCAGGTCAGTTTTCAAGTAAAAGTCGCATTAAGAGAACGCAAAAAGCATGTTTTTCATGTTTTTCAACATTGTGTTGTTTCCCTACACTCGCACACATTCACCGCCACTTAATGGTTAACAATCCACATTTATTACACATTACTTGCGGAAGAACACAAGTTTAGGAAAAAATACAATGCGATCACACACACACTTTTCCACGTTCCCGCCAAAACCCACAGTGTGTTTCTGGTGATTGAGAAACGGTCACCCTCATTCAGTAATAAATAATGTTGATTTTGAAACCATCTAGCTTCTTTAACTCCTTTACAAAAATGTTGATGTTGTTATAAACTAGCGACCCGTTCCGGCTTTGCACAGTAATCAATCCTCTTGAATCATTCTATCTTTTGCTGAAAACTGCATTAAAATCCGATGCGTATTTTAAAAGATCTAAGTGTACCTACAAGACAGCGGGAGCGACTTTGTTTTATACCATGTAAACAAATGTTGTACGTTACTTATAGTCATGTCTTCGTTCAAACAAAACACTCAATAATATAAGATCGTTTAAAAAACTACAAGAACCGACTTCAAACGTCGCGCTAGTCAAAGTAGGCAGTAGACGCAATAACTATTATATAATCTGTGTCAGCAGTAAGTAGTAAATCGTTGAGATAAGTAAATGCATTGCAATACAAATTTTAATATATTAAAAACAGCTCGGCCAATTTCGTTAAAATACAATGGGACCACCTCGGAAACGTACCCTATCCATTAAAAAAGAATCATTCGAATCCGTTCACAATTGACGGAGTAATCGCGTAACAAACACAAAAAAAAAGATACAGACGAATTGAGGACCTCCTCGCTATTTTGTGAAGTCGGTTAAAACAGTAGCATTACTTAAAAATTGCTGAATCAATTTAACTAAGTAAATCTTACTATGGTTTTTAAGAAAAACAAAATCAGAAATATTACTGAACAGTAAACAAATGATTTTATTTTTGCATTAATTGTACCTATTTTTAGTACCTATTCTTTATATATTTTTTCCCTTATTCCACCTTTTCAGATAAAAAACAATATTTATATTGAAAAAGATCTGATTTCATTTTTTTTTCTGAGCATAAATTAAGTGCACGTTTTGAATCACTAATTCACATATATAAAACACAAATGTATCTTTTCTGCTTACTGCATTATTGATTTTTATATTAAACTACATGACCCGGGGAACTTTGTACTACGTAACTAAAGGTACGGACATACCATTGCGATCACTTTACAGCCTTGGTGGCGAACAGTTAGTGCAGTTGTACTTGTATTGATTGAATATAAGTTTTTAAGTTTTCATGGTCACTGACATTATTATTAATATTAATTTCGGGATATTTACCATGTTTTTCTTTTGTTTTGAATTTCCGATATTTGGGTGCTGTTACAAGCGCCATATTCACGGACGAACTGAAGATTGCGGGTGAAGAGGGTATCACGAGCAAACAAAGCGATCTACCCGCTTTTTTACTCGTTTCGGTCGTTCGGTGCCCCTACCATTTGTTATCGATGAAACTCGTTGACGACACACAAAACTCACAGTATCTTCACGCTTCTTGTTGTGGACTACATATTTTGTATGAGGCTGACACAGACCTACCACTGGACGCCAGACATTCGACAGTTTGAACCCATACTCACGATTGAAATTTTTGAATTTATTTATTTCAATCGCTTCTCTAACCAATCTTGGTATGTAGTGGCGTTGTATTGATTGGTTCAAACCAATCATAGGGAATGGTGTGAATGTCGTCTGTACGCAGGTTGACAGAGTTGACTTAATCCTTCAACTAACAACTTATTAATTTTACATAATGGTGGCAAAAAAATATTTAAATCCAATCTTAATCTCCAGAGATATGACGATAAATGTCTCCAACTTGCTACTGAAACTGACTCGCGCGGCATGGATATCGGTTGTTTTAAAACTTAATTATTATAGAGCAAATTCTAACTGCTACATTCTGCTGTATGTACTGATATGTTTACAACGCGTTCTCACTTCTGCCTGCACAATATACAGCTTGTTACTAGATAAGGTGTTTTTGATCTAAAGGTGCGTGCAAACTATGTAACATGTTATACAACTTGTGTTTTATAACACGTCCACATGATGTAATCCTGTCTTGTTATTCCCGTTCAAATCCTGTTATGCAATATTTTAACATAAAAAAATACTGTACACGTTAAAATAACAATGTAATATAACAATTCTTGAGAGCTAGTGAGTACACGTGACTAATATAACATTTTTGGACATATGAATAACATTTTATTATAACATGCTTTATAACATTTCGTGTACACATTTTCTGAAACATGTTGAATAACCATGTTGTATAACATGTTATGTTACATAGTCTGTACGCACCATAAATGCGTTTAAACGAGACCGTTGACGCGAGCGAAATCGCTCGACGCTCGACGAAAAAAAAATCAGACACATGACACTTCCTGGATGGTTCCGGTGAACACCTTGTTAGTCACCCATTTACCACCAAGACTATAAACGCATAGAGATACAGATTGCGCCACCAATGCATAATTGGTTAATAATCAATGCAGTCGTTTCTTCGTTTCTATAGGAATAAGGAAAAAGCTGAATTGGTACAGTCATATAGTGCCTGGTATATTACTCGGGAGACGCGGGTTTGAGTCCCGTCGGTACTGTAAAATTTTGAATTGTACATAACAATATACAAAAATATAAAGTGTAGTAATATTTTATATACAAGTGTTTGTTTGTCTGTTTGAAGGTAAAGTACAGTGTAGTTATTTGGACAAGGCAAAGTCGCGCGTATGATATTGCCTACTTTAACTTGGCTACTTATATATTCATCAGTGGTTAGCCTTAATGCGCTGCACCGTAATTAAATTAACATAAAGGTATTTTTATAAAAACACTGTAAGTACGTATTTTGGTAACAGTCATACTAAAGGATGTACGGGCAAGTCATATTTTTCCTTCTCCAATGTGCAGTAGCTGTACTTTGCTATGTACCTACAAGTGAGTTGATAACTTGAAAATGTTATTTATATTTCGTGTCTAGAAATGGTAGAGTATATACTCATAACACCTCCAATTCTAGGCAAAGCTAACGTATGTGCATAATACGTAGATTGTAAAAATTGGTAATGATTTTTCCTCCACATTAAACTTTGGGTGTAACAATGTATCTTCTTCTGTATATTATATAAATGGCAATGGTTACTGAATGACTGACTGATATATCAGCAGTACAACACACAGTTCATTATATCACTAAACGGATTGCACTGAAATTCGGTACGCAGATAGTTATTATGAAGAATGGGGAAGACGAGTATAATTTTTTGATTATCTCAAAAAATCAAGCTAAAAATCAGAAAATTATCAGTGAAAGAATTTTTGCGATATCTCAAAAACTGTATTTTTAGCAATTTTTTAAAGTTTTTAAATCCAGAGCTGACTTAACCGCTCGACGTGTGACGTCACATCGCTCTAATGCTCAGCCGCGCGTACTATCGTATGCAGTGTTTTTGCTTTATTCGTGGTATTTTAGTAGTTATTCTGTGAAAATACCGTACAGATATTGTATAGTACCTCTATGTACAAAAACAACTGTTACCACTGCAAAAATATTTTTTTTCTTTTCCCAAATGAAAAAAAAAGTGAGAAATAAATGGTGTAAAGTGAAGAAAGAAAAGGGAGGGGCTGTCACGCACAAAAACAAGATAGATCGATAGATAACACTATATTTGCAAACCAATTTTAAATAAACATAACCTAAACGCAAAGACCTAAAAAATAAAATACTTAAGCTATGTAATGCAAAGGGCGGTCTTATCGCTTAAAGCGACTTCTTCCAGACAACCAATCAGGGAAAGATATTGCGAGACTATAACGGACGGTGATGTATTGATTTTACATCTTAAATCCTTACTGTCCTAACTAATCCTAACTAATATCTTGTACTATCCATTATTCTGTGCTAATATTATAAATGCGAAAGTAACTCTGTCTGTCTGTCTGTCTGTCTCACTTACACGCCAAAACCACGCAACCGATTTAAATGAAACTTGGTACACAGATAGTCTAGAGCCTGAGAAAGGCTACTTTTTAATGCTTAAAAAGGGTTGTTAGGGGTTGAAAGGGCGGGATGAAAAGTTGTATGGAAGTATCGTCATTTTTAGAGCTAGAAGCTTGAAACCTTTTTTTAGGCTAATGATTCGTTATAAGTAAATATGACATTCAAAGTTTGTGAGTTGGAAGAGGGAGTGGAGTGGGTAGTGGGAGTCAAGAATCAAGAATCAAAGCATTTATTCAGTATGTAGGCAGTATTAATATACACACATATACACGTCAAAATCATAAATAATAACCAATTATCAAGTAAACAGCAAAAGCAGAATTTTAACGCTTTGAATTAGAAAAAATTACAAAAGTAATGAACCATTCAGCTGTCATCAAATCGTTTACGACAGAATATTTAAATATTATATATATTTAATAATATATATTATAATTAATTTATATTATTATATATTATTATAATATATATTATATAATATTTAATATAATATTTAAAAAAAATTATTAAATTGGGTTAAAACCAACCATACGTGTAACCATACTGTGTGTTTCAGTAAGTTACTAACTAACTTACTTCAGACAATTTTTATATAAAAAAAATTAAAAAGTGAAATAGTGAAACACAACATAAAGAAACGCATACCTGAGTGGTGGGGGAGGGGAGGGTAGGGGGAGTGTAGGGGAAGGGTAGGGGGAGTAGAAGGGAAAGGGTAGGGGAGTGGAGGGGGAAGTTAGGGGGAGTTGAGGGGGAAGATAGGGGGAGTAGAGGGGGAGGGTAAGGGAATGGAGGGAGAGTGGAGGGGAGGGTAGGGGAAGGGAAGGCGGAGGGAGGGGGAAGTGAGGGGAGGTGGAAGTGAGGGGAAGGGGGAGGGGAGGGTAAGTGAGGGGAGAGGGGATTAGCGTGGTGTGGTACGGTGCGGTGTGGTTGGGATACGTATGTGTCTTATTAGTTAATGCTACCCAAAGTCGTAGTACCTCGTAGGTTTCCGTAACTACTGTGTTACATAGTATTTTAAATCTGATTTTTCGCCACGAAAAAAATAACTTTGTTTTTCATAGTGTTTGTATGAAAAACAAAGTTATATTTGCGGTCGCTTTATCTCAAAAGCTGCTGACTATATCTCGTTCAGTCCAATTTTCGTTGTAGGTTTTATTGAGATCTACAGAATATTTTTTTTTCTAGATTTTTCACTCCACTTTCCCACACGTATAGGTTTGGCCCCCCCTTAAACTTTTATATTTTTATTTTTGTCATATGGGATGCCCCCCATTTAAACTTTTATATTTTTTGTTTTTATATTAAAATCGGAAAGCGGTTCACAAAATACAAAATACCAAGATTCAATTCTGTAGTCCTAATAGTTTTGGAATAAAATGGCTGTGACATACGGACGGACAGATAGACAGACAGACATGACGAATTTATAAGGGTTTCATTTTTTGCCATTTGGCTACGGAACCCTAAAAAGTTTTTTTTAATCTGTTAATATTTAACGGAGCGGACGCCGAGTTCTAAGGTAACAAAGCTAAAATAAAATTTAAAAAAAACCGTCGAATTGAGAACCTCCTTCTTTATTTGTGAAGTCGGTTAAAATATAACATTTAGCTAAACTGAGACACTTACTTTACAAGTTTTTGTCCTTGGATTTCTGCATTAATGTAGGTGACTTTGCGTGATTGGTGAAATAATCCCCAACCATAATAAGAAGTTATTATTGTTATATACCGGCTGTAATTCACGTACCTTTAGTCGAATTTTCTCGACGAGGAGTGAGGTCACGCGGTGAGATGTCCTGCGATCTGTGGGCGCGATCTCAGTACTTTTCTGTTGTTTTCTGATCGCGGTTGGTGTGAACCAGTCGGTACAAATACTACTGTGCTATCTGATCACCGCCAAGATCGCGCACGCAGGTCGCTGCGGTGTGTAGTTTATGTACTTCTATAAACTTCACACAAGTGCTTCTGAAAATAAATAAGTAAATACGTATTTCAGAAGTTTTTAAAATTCAATTCCTAAATTCCTTGTGTTATTATATAAGAAAATTATATAAAAGAAAAAATTTAAATAAATAAAAGAAGATTTTAACGTAAGCGAAGTTGCGGGGCATATCTAGTATTTTATAATAATCTACCTCTATTACGATATTGCGTTAGTTACCGACGCTTCCTGTAATCGCAAACATTCACAGGTAGTAGGAGCATCATATGTATGGATGTGCTGCCTGACTTGCTACCAAAAAGTAGCTTACCATCATCAAAGAACAAGTCAACCGCCATAACCTTACGTTATTACGGCAGCACAAAGTCCTCAACGCAGAACATTCTAGGCCTAGCGCGTTCACTATCTTCAATCACATCATCGCTTACCACCAGGCGAGATACTGGTCAAACACTAGCCTATTTATCTTCTTCTTCTAATACTATAAGAATCTTTGTCCTGACATACTGACTGACTGACTGAATGAATTACTGACTGACTGACTGACAGACTTACTGACTGACTGACTGACAGACAAATGATTTTCCAAAATTCACCCCTTAAGGGGATGAAATTGGGGTTCAAAGTTTGTATGGAGAAACAAGATTAGATAGTCTTTTCTATCCGAAACTTCACACAAGTGCTTCAGTAAAAAAATAAGTAAATACGTGTTTCAGGTTTTTTTTTAAATTCTACCCTTAAGAGGATGAAAAAGAAATAAAGTTTGAAAATCAATATTGTTTCGGATAGCGCTGAAATTTGGCATGCAGATAGTTATTATGACGTTAGTTACCCCTGAGAAAGGAATTTCCAAAATTCACCCCTGAAGGGGGATAAAACAGGGGTTCAAAGTTTGTGTGGAGAAACAAGATTAGATAGTATTTTCTATTTGAAATTTCATACAATTGCTTCAGTAAATAAATAAGAAAATACGTGTTTCAGGCTTTTTAAAATGCCACTCCTAAAAAGGTGAAGTGAGGTTAACAAAGTCTGAAATCAATATTGTTTAGAATTGCGCTGAAATTTGGCATGCAGATAGTTATTTTGACGTCGGTATTCGCTAAGAAAAGATTTTTCAAAATTCACTCTTTAACGGAATGAAACGGGGTTCAAAGTTTGTATGGAGAAACAAGAATAGTTAGTTTTTTTAAATTCCAAACTTCGCACAAGTACTTCAGTAAATAAATAAGTAAACACGTGTTTCGGACTTTTTCGAAATGACACCCCTAAAGGGGTAAAGTGGGGTAACAAAGTCTGAAATCAATATTGTTTCGGATTGTACTGAAATTAGGCATGCAGAAAGTTATTTTGACGTAGGTATCCGCTAAGAAAGGATTTTTTACCATTGCCACTCAAAAAAGAGCACTTTATTCATCGCCAGTAGTGAAAAAAACGCTCTTTTACTCACTCGGTGAATAAAAACATTTTGAATTTGGAATAAGCACGAAATACGAATTATGGTCACGAAATAAATAAATCTTGCTCTAAGTGCCTACTGACTGGCTAAATGGAGGTATACGATAGAAGCTATATAATTAAATAAAAATAAATATCCCGCCAATTTTGGTTAAATTCTTTTTTGTTTTCATTAATGATCAATAAATGATTTATTTATTTATTTATTTATATTTATTATGGCTCCATACGATTAGTGTGTTCAGCCATATTCAAGTATTAAAATTGTTCAAGTTTTTGTAAATTCAAGTCATAATGTTGTGTCAAAGTCACATTTCTGTGTTGAGAGTTGTGATCAAGTTGAGGTCACTGTCTTGTCCAAGCCTTAATAAAGATGTGAACTTTACTGAAGATTTTCAGTGGGATTTTGGTGAGAACACAAATAGCATGATTTTAAACACTGTTTCCCTACACTCGCACACATTCACCGGCACTAAATGGTTAATAATCCACATTCATAACACATTACTAATAAAATATGATAAACATAAATACTATAAGTAGGTACTATTATTTATTTTCCCGCAGTCAATGGTAAAAAGAAGATTACACGACTCGTGAATAAAAAATTTAATCTCGGTTCTTGTATCCCTCGCTCCGCTCAGGATTCTAATCTAGAATCCCTCGCTGCGCTCGGGATCCAACTCTAGAATCTTTCGCTGCTCTCAGGATCCAACTTAGTCCCTCGAATTAAATTGCCTTTTTATTCACTTGTTGTATAATCTACTATTTCAAAATTCGCTCCTTAAGGGGATGAAACGGGGGTTCAAAGTTTGAACCGATTTGGCTTTTACTTCTTTGATGTCTTTTATGATAGAAAGGTTTTTACAAAATAAACGTTTTAGATACATAAAAGAAGTTTTTAACGCGGGCGAATCCGGGGGGAACTTCTAGTCAAATATAAAAAGCTAGACACAAATATCATTGAGAGAAATACAGACAGCTGTATATCTGCATTTTGTTTTGTTTTTCGAACATTGACCGTAAGTGATCATCAGTGTCGCCGTTGTGACGATGACCAGAGTCTATGAATAGTGATGATACTATTATCATTGTGGCGTTCACAAAACAATTAATAGCCAATGAGTGAAATTGAAAAACTGAACATAAGGCTCAGTTGTTGTGTTTTCTTTTTTTTTATGATAAAAGGTAACTGGACAAGCTCGACGCTCATCTGATGGTAAGCGATGACGTCTACATATAACAGACACAGCGGCAGAATTTTGCATGTCACTACACTACACTGCGCCTGTTACCTTGAGACAATAAGATGTTGAATCTTTCATGCCCTGTAATTTCACTGGACACCTACTGTACTCACTATCTTCTTTTAACATACGTTTAGTTCGATCAACTGACCTCGGTAGACGACGCCTATACAGTGATCATACTTCAGCTGATAATGGATTAGAGTGCTCGTAGCTTTGGAAAGACCCATTGTCCAGAAGCATACTTGTATTTACAGCTTATGATAAAAAATATAAAATATATTTATTTCAGAACCGACAACAAAATGCTACGCCAGCGATACAGAGTGTAATACAAAATTAGGACAATACATAATATCAACCACTATTTCTGGGAACGAAGCACTGGGAATCCAACCCTTGGATCCAATGTACCAAGACTTGATGAAAGGAGAAGTAGAACGATTCAAGTATATTTTTACAGATTCAATCATCACAGGACTTAGTGATATGATCGTTAATGAGGTGAAGTAAGTAAATTATAAATAATACAGTATGTTGCAGTCGCGTATGTATGCATATTGTTAGTAAAAAATTCAAAAATATTTTTTTACTTCAGATAACGTCCTTTTTTTATTCGGTATGTAGGCAGTATAAATGTACACACATACAGCGACCTAAATACCATTTTTTATTTGAAGTTTTTATTTTAATTATTAGTCATAGTTAATAATTTAGTTTTATAAGTTTACTAGCTGGCCCGGCGAACTTCGTACCACCTAACAGACAATGAATGTCGTGTTACCTTTTAGATGAACTTAATTTAGGCCTTTATGAACGTAATACAATGAATAAAAAGAGATATTAAGTTCAGTAATGTATTATGGCACTTTGATTATCAAGTAAATAATCAAAGTTATGGCAATACAGAAATATAATAAAAATACAACAATCAAGTACTTCAATTGCGTGTCAGCAGGACATGATGCAATGAAACAATGTTATTATTGTTATAGATAAGTTATTAACTTGAGATTAGTTCGATTGAGTTTAATTTTAATTGTAAACATATAATCACCAGTATTTAATTTTAATTCCGAATATTTTTTAAAATTTCATTATGGCTCCACACGATTAGTGTATTTAGCCAGTGTCAAGGATTAAAATTCTTAAGTTTTTATCAATTTTAGTCGTAGAGATGGGTTAAAGTCACATTTCAGCTCAGTTTTCAAGTAAAAGTCTAGTCTAAGTCATATCTTCAGTAAAGATGTGGTGTTTACTGAAGATTTTCAGTGGATTTTTGGCGAGAACGCAAATAGCATGTTTTTCAACATTGTGCTGTTTCCTTACACTCGTACAGGTTGGCAAAATAGAGTAGAAATAAATAGGGGCGCCACTATTGCTATATACTAGTAACCCCGATAGCAGAGAGAGTGGCGGTAAACTTTAAAATTACTTCTTTAGTGGAACTACGGATAGTCTTATTCATGTTAAAACATCTTTAAGACGCGTAGGTTACGGAAAATATTAAAATACTACTATTAAGTTGCACAAAAAAAACGTGTGTGTACTTATGTACACGCGTTAGAAGTTATACTTCTGTGGCGTATGGAAAAAAAAAACTAAAATGCAGTAGTGATTAACGATAAATATTAAAATTAATCAAAAAGATTTTATTTAAATAAAAAAGGTTTTATTAACGTAAAAATATGACGTTCTTACGAAATGACATATACAACTTAAACATAGTCATGCCACCTAGAACTAACTTCACGGTGTAGAATTTAGGTGTCGGTGTGCGCGCGCATCGTACCACCTAGAACTAACTTCACGGTGTTAAATTTAGGTGTCGGTGTGCGCGCGCATCGTAAAAATTCACTCTCATCATTTTTCTCTATCGCGCCAAAAGAAGTATAACTTCAAAAACTTTGTTCATAAACTTTCAGTCACTGACCACAGTTACAGTCCGGCAAGTATAACTTGGCGTGCCTGTGCGCCACTGTGCTTTTACTTTGTACTTTGATAACAGTTTCGCTTAAACCACTTTTAATTACTTTTGGCATTATTAAACTATTTTAATGTAGCAGATTTATCAACAATAATGTCGCCGTAATCTCTCAAACGTCAAACTCACAGTATCAATTAAAAGACTTAGTTCCAAAAACCACCACCGCCAAGTTATACTTGTGGCACTGTAACATAGAAAATTTGATCACAGATTAGATTATTGCCAGGCCAGAAAAAAAATAGTTCCGTTTCAAGACGTTTTTGCCAACCTGTACACATTCACTGACACTTAATGGTTAATAATCCACATTTATTAAACATTAACATGCGGAAGAAAACCAGTTTTAGGAAAAAATACAATGATATCACACACACTTTCCACGTTCCCGCTAAAAACTCGTAAGCATACATTTTTGAACGCGCGCATATTTGACAATCAATAAATATGTCATACAAACATTTTTAGGGTTCCGTAGCCAAATGGCAAAAAACGGAACCCTTATAGATTCGTCATGTCTGTCTGTCTGTCTGTCTGTCTGTGTCTGTCTGTCCGTCCGTATGTCACAGCCATTTTATTCCGAAACTGTTAAGACTACAGAATTGAAACTTGGTAGGTAGATGTATTCTGTGAACCGCTTTCCGATTTTTATACAAAAATAAAAATATAAAAGTTTAAGGGGGGGCATCCCATACATGGAACTGAAACAAAAAAAAAAAAATTTCTTCAAACCTATACGTGTGAGGTGTCTATGGATAGGTCTTCAAAAATGACATTGAGGTTTTTAAAATCATTTTTTCTCAAAGTCAATCATTTGAAAGATAGGCGCGTCTAAAGTGGTAAAATGTGGGTCCCCCCCCAAGCTATACGCTGTAGATCTCAATAAAAACTTATAACGAAAATTGGTTTGAACGAGATACAGTCAGCAGTTTTAGAGATATGGCGACCGCAAAGATATCGCGAAAAATCATAGTTATACATGGATTACTTAATTGTGTTACGGAACCCTACGAGTGCGAGTCCGACTTGCACTTGGCCAGTTTATTTTAAAATGTACATGACTTGAAATCACAAAAACTTGAAGAATTTTTGTACTTGACACTGTCTAAATACACTAATCGTGTGGAGCGATGACCCTTATTAATTTGAGGTTTACCGTTTCGACGGGATAAACAATTGAACATCAAATGATTGGCAGTTTTGAAACCCAGGAACAATTTGGCAAAATATTTTTCTTAGATAATTTTTTATTTTTAGGTCAATTATTCATTGTTTTTAATACTTATTATCCTATTCATGACAAAGACAATTCCAAAATACAAAAATCATAAAAATTGGTTCAGCCGTTCTTGAGTTATAAGTGTAGTAACTAACACGACTTTCTTTTATGTATATAGATTAAATTGTATGTACTTGTAATGTATTCTAATATTTATTAAATTTTAATAAACTTATATTAGTATACGCACATATACACGTCAAAATCAAATAAATCATAATGAAATTTGGTTAAAGATGATAAAAAAGCATTATTTCCAGCATATTTTTCCTACTGGCATGTGAATGATAATAAGAATTTTTCTTTAGGCAACGGTACACACTAAAATCTGCGCCCAGCAAGGGTGCTAAGCTGGTAAGTGGCTGGTTGCGTTGACATTATGGACACGAATTTTTCGGGTGAATGGTGAATGGTAGCTTCCTAGTAATGCCCATTGCAAACGGTACATTTCCTATGTTTTCAGAATTGTACCAGACAAATATTTCCAATTTAAATTTACGTTTCCACATTACGAACAGAGTGGATTTTTAGAATTCAGTGGGAAACTTGGTAACACTCCAGTACACGGCAGAGGAAAGTACTCAGTAAACATGAGTAAGTAATATTACATAATTACTTTTAGCGATTCGCTTCCTAGTTTATCATATAAGGGCAGAGCAGCTGATAAAATACTTAGCTATGACTAATTAGATTAGATATATTTTATTTCATACCTATTGCACAGAATACAAGTACCTATTGCAAGAAATGTATTTTTTTAATATCTTATAGACTAACGTTTGATCACTATCTCACCTGTTGGTAAGTGATAATGCATTCGAAGATGGTAAGCGCGCTAGGCCTAGAATGGGAACTGGCCTCTTTGCCTGATTATGTGTTTCGCGTCATCTACATCATAATCACTATCTAGGAGTCTTCAAGTCACGCAATCTTCTAGGTAACCATGCTTCTTCGGGACACCATCACTTAACTTATTATCTTTTCTATGACTTAACGTCAGGTGATATCCCAGAATAAGCATGAGGCAGACGTAACAGAACGCAACTGTTCAGCCAGAATTTTGCATGTACTGTGCCCGGTTTACCTTGAAGCATCTAACTAAATGTTTCAATTTTATTTTGGTTGTACTATGGAGGCGTCAATGAGGCGAGAGTTATCTTGCAATTGAACTGTTATATATTTTTAGGGTTCCGTACCCAAAGGTATAAACGGGACCCTATTACTAAGACTCCGCTGTCTGTCTGTCTGTTTTTCTGTCTGTTTGTCTGTCTGCATGTCTGTCCGTCTGTCACCAGGCTGTATCTCATGAACCGTGATAGTTAGACAGTTGAAATTTTCACAGATGATGTATTTCTGTTAGTTGCCGCTATAACAAAAAATACTAAAAACAGAATAAAGTTAAAAATAATAGAGAGTCCCCATATAAGAAACGTGTTTTTTTCGGCATTTCACGCCATCTATGAACGCTTAGTTAGGTAAACGTCCCATAGATGGCGTTACATTGAAATGTCGATCCCTAACACCTTTGTTAGACGTTAGATGGCGTAAGAAATAAAATGTTTATTAATTATTATTTTTTGCTGGCTAAAAATGATAGTAGTATTTTCGCTCGATCTTATAAAATACTGTAGTGTGGTAGTTTATTATTTATGGGTGCAGTAGTATTTGCTTACTGACAACATAAAAGGAAGGTGTTTTCAACTCGTTTGTATTTTTTAAAGTAAAACTTCTTTAGGCGCACTGGGGTAAAATTGGACGAATGTGACGTAGCGTCACGGTCCGAATCAACGGAAGTGACGTAAGCGTCATGTTATATTTTATATTTATAAACACCCTCTATTGTAGAACGGCGCCGGCGTAACTACGAAGACGCATTCGCTTTCGTTTGGGCATTCGTCCCGCTAAGTTCAACACATGGAGTTTTACGAAAAAATATTTAGTGATGTTAAGAAATTAATTGAATGAACTTGGAAGTTTCATTTCTAACGCGAATAAAGTAAAGAGGGTACGTAGATACGTTCCCTCTTTATATTATATTTTTTACCTTAGATCTATATCACTATCATTATTTAAAGACTGATTAATTGATTTGGAAAATTACTTTTTGTTTGAGATGGTATTCTATTTTTTGTTTGGTCTCTTCGTACAACCTATGTAGATCTGATGAGTATCTCTAGAGATATGGAGATAAATACCTCAAACTTGTGAAGTCGGTTATTTACTTATTTAAACTATCTTATATATATTTACTGCATGGACCAATAAGATATTCTTTTAGCATCTAATGCTTGTTTATTTTCAGCAAACATTAATATGCAAGTAAATTCCACAAGAACACTTTATTATAAAGATGGGCAGAAATACGCTAAGTTCATTGATATCCAAACTAATTCACAACTATTAGGATACATGAAACTGAACCCAGAGTCTGATGACGACCAAATACGTAGTGAGTTTTTTTAACATATATCTTGTAGGCTAGTGTTTAACCACTATCTCACATGGTGGTAAGCGATGACGTGGTCGTGTTCCACCATGCTGAACACGCTAGGCCTAGAATACTCTGACACTCAAGGGCTGTGTGCTGCCGAAAACCGTAAGGCTATGGCGTTAGATTTTTTCTTGATGGTGGTAAGCTACCTTTTGGCAGCAAATTATGTGGAACATCGATATAATGCTACCACCTGTAGAGGAACATCCATAAATGCACATAGAATAATCCATTGGTACAGCTATAATTTGAACTTTGAACTGAACATCTCCTAAGGCAAGTTATCATATTACAAAAATGGCAGCATGGCGTGGATTTGCACAAACAATGTTTGCTGCAACGCCCCCTGATGAGCACTAACATGCACTAACCCAAACCCATAGCTGACAACTGCATTAAAATCGAACGTAGTTTTGGATAAAAATGGCAACATGGATTTGCACAAGCATCCTCTCACCCCAAATATACCATCACGGTCCGTCGTGAGTAAAAATAATTTTAAAACTTCAAATGTATGTATCTTACAAGAAAAAATCATTCATAAAGTACAAAATCTCTAGCACTAAATTATGTATTGTGATTTTCTTTTGTTCCAGCCGTTGTCCAATTCTTCAATGAAAAACCGAATATGGCAGTATCCACGTGGCAGAAACAAATCGGAGACGCAAACATGAACAAATTGTTTGAAAAGATCAACATATTGCTTTCAACCATACCAGTTAATGACATTGCTTATCCTAGCACATATAACGCACAGAGTTCTCCAAATGCAGGACAATATTGATGGAATATTTTGACTAGTGTAAACCACCTCTTTGAGATTTAAGAACATTTTGATCACGCTGGATTTGATAATTTGATTATCTTCGTTCAAATAAAGACCTTAATAGAAGCGTAGCTAATTGAATCAATGTTAAGGAATTAGTTGCAGTCATTCTCAATTTCTCAGTTATCAAATGTAAAATAGGTGGCACAGCAATACGCTATTGGTTGCATATTAAATGTTAAAGTCGCTGAAAACTCCGCTAATATACAAACAATAATATACATGTCTACGTTAATATACAAACAATAATATACATTTCTACGTTAATATAAAAACAATAATATACATGTCTACGTTAATATACAAACAATAATATACATGTCTACGTTAATATACAAACAATAATATACATGTCTACGCTAATTTCCTTTTTTACTTATCCTCATCATCATTCAGTATTCTCCCATTCATTGAAAGTTTTCACGAAAATTATTCATTTTAATGCTAAGGTACCGGAAGCATATTCAAAGTAAATACGACAACGCGAAAAAAAGTCTGTACGTTCACATTATAATTTCAGATCGTTTAAAACAACTACCGACTTCAAATGTCGCGCTAGTCAAAGTAGTCAGTAGCCAGTATCATGTCATCGAGGCATATATGCATTTTTTTAAAATATATTATAGGCTAGCGTTTGACCACTATCTCACCTGTTAGGAAATGATGATGCAGTCGAAGATGGTAAGCACGTTAGACCTAGAATAGGAACTGGCTCTCAAGGATAGCTGCCGGAACACATTAAATGTTTGGTGACAGATTTTCTAACTTGAGGGTGGTAGCTGGCCAGGCGGACACTAGATAGTGTCCTACCACCATGCGGGGGGCTGTTGGTTTCTTAACGATGTTTTTCCTTCACCGAAGGGCCACTGTGAGAAGCGCACATAAATTTTTCGATGGAAAAATCCATTGGTGCACGGCGGGGTTTGAACTCGGTGCTACGGCATCAAAGCCGACCGTTCTCCCGATTACGCCACCGGGCCCTAAATCGTATCTCAATCGTAATAATGCATGTTGAAATATTAAAAACTGCTAGAGCGATTTCGTTAGAATTTTCGACGATCGGTTAAAAATAGGCAAAAGTTATCACTAACTCAATATTAGACAAAAAGTTTTTTGCATTATGTGTAGAAGGTTACTGTCAAGTGTCTGCCTGACAAGGCACCACCTTTAACTTGGATAATCTGTCAAAGCTGTGTTACTGTGAGAGTTTTTCTAAACTAGGTCTACCAATATTACCCTCCAAATTGTGACATACTAACAGGTGAGATAGTGTGGCTTGGCTATAAGTAGGTCAAAATAAAATATTAATAAAATATTGTAATCATGTACTTATTTATGATCGTACAAAGGTACGTCCTGCGATCTGCGGGCGCGATCTCAGTACTTTTAAACTGTTTTCTGATCGCATTTGGTGTGAACCAGTCGGTACAAATACTACTGCGCTATCTGATCGCCGCTTAGATCGCGTACGCAAGAGGCTGCGGTGTGGCCGTACCTTTAAACGAAAAAAAAACAGACTTCACATGCCACGATTGTCAAAATAGCCATTAGTAACATGTCGTCAAGGTATACAAATGCATAATTATGTCGTCAAAGTATATAAATGCATAAGTCATCAAGGTATGTAATGTGTTTAAGATGTTTATCTCTATATCTCCGGAGATAAATTGTCATACCTCGATAAAATTAACTGGGACCAAACGAAAGGCATAATCTCTCAAACGCAAAGATATTTTTTGAAATCGGTCAAGATTTGACGGAGACGGAGACGAAGATTTAACAAAAAAAAATTAAAAAAAAAACAGTCAAATTGAGAACCTCCTGCTTTTTTGTGAAGTTGGTTAAAAAAGCAATAGAAACAATGAAAGAAATAAAAAAATATTTATTCAGCCGTCCTCAATTTACACAGATGAAGATATTAGACATTTTGACAAAAAGAACTTCTGAACTAATAACAATTACCTTATATTGAGCACTAGCAGTGCCTAGCGGTTTCACCCGCGTAGTTCCCGTTCCTGTAAGATTACGGGGATAAAATATAGCTCATGTTACTTGCTGTTAATATAGCTTTCCATTGGTTAAAGAATTTTTGAAATCGGTTTAGTAGTTGTCAAGTTAAATTGTAACAAACAAAAATCAAATCTTTCCTCTTTATAATGTTAGTTTATATTTAATTAATTTCCTTAATGAAATGCTTGCATTGGGATACAAGCCTTAAACAAAATTAGATACTTAACACTCCTTCCTGTTGGTTCAATTTCGTTGAAACTTTTCTTTTATCTCTTAAACAAAGAACCAAAACGCCTATTTCTTCAGTTTTATCGCGAAAAACTTTGACTAAGTAATTTTTATCCAATCTTTCAAGTCACTGTTGGCAAGCGATAAGGAGTCCTTGTCAATTTCCATAATGGGCGTAACTGATATTTTCTTTGCTTTTAATGTAATTAATTAAATCAGCGTCTTCAGAATTTTTTTATTTGTTCAATTTGGTACATTTTTATGTGTGTAATGTTTATAATGATTTATCTATGTTGTTTTAGTCGTCATTTAATGTAAGAGAAAGATGAAATAATTTCTAATATACTTGAGTATCCAATAGGTATGAAACTGAGAGAGCTTTCATCATCATCATCAGTGTCAGTCTCTCCCAAGATGCGCCACTGAGCCCGATCTTCGGCTCGTCTTTTCCAGTCACTGCCCACCGCTTTGCGTATGTCGTCGCTTCACCTAGTCACAGGACGCCCTACGCTACGTTTGCCGATTCGCATTCTCCACTCTAGGATAAGTCAACCCCAATGGTTATCAGTCCTGCGGCAGATATGACCAGCCCACTACCACTTCAGTTTACTAATCCGTTGAGTTATGTCGATAACATTAGTCCTCTGGCGAATTATTCCGTTCCGGGTTCGATCCCGCAGAGAAATACCGAGCATCGCTCAATAGCTCAAATCATCCATATATCATCATATCCATAGCTCTCTGAAATGAGCTGAAACGAGATCGTGATGACCCTTAAACATCTCAAAAATGGAAAAGCCCCAGGAGAAGATGGAATCACAACAGAGCTTTTAAAAGCCGAGGGAGCTTCAATAGTTCAACAGCTTCAACAGCTCTTTTATTCTGTTTTTTTTTTCACTGGGACAACTTCACAGGCATTACAGCATGGTGATTCTGTTTTTCAAAAATGGAGACACAACCCTCTTGAAAAACTACCCCCCGATTTCGCTTTTGAGCCATTTCTACGAGCTGTTTTCAAGGGTCATCACGAACCGTCTTGTGCGAAGACTCGACGAGTTCCAACCACCGGAACAGGCCGAATTTCGAAGCGGTTACGGCACTATAGATCACATTCACACGGTGCAGCAGATTATTCCGAAGACCGAAGAGTACAATCGGAAGGCCTTCAACTCAATTGAAACCTGGTCCGTTCTAGAGTCGTTGCAGTGTTGCCAAATCGACTGGCGATATATCGAAGTGATGAGATGTCTGTATTTTGTCGCAACGATTACTGTATAAGTACGAGTACATAACCAGCGATCTAAACATGTCCACCTGCATCGAGGATTGAGGGGACGTCCCCGAAACTGTTTACCAACGCCATGGAGGATATGTATAAGACGCTTGACTGGAAAGATTGTGGCATTTACATCAACGGCAAGTACATCTCTCACTAACGATTTGCAGATGACATCGTTATTATGGCAGAGACGCTGCAGGACCTACAAAGGATGTTAAATGGCCTAGCTCATTCTTTTCGTCGCATCGGTCTCTGGATGAATTTGGATAAAACCAAAGTCATGTACAACGAGCACGTTGTTCCGAAACCGATTGCAGTAGATGAAATCCCACTCGAAGTTGTTACGCAGTATGTTTACCTAGGGCAGACGCTCCAACGAGAAGAATTCAGCTAGGCTGAGCAGCATTCAAAAAACTCCGTCGAGTCTTCTCTTCGCCGCAGTGTCTAAATACAAAGGTCTTTAACTAGTGCGTCCTACCTGTATGACATACGGAGCCAAGACGTGGACACTCTCAATTTGACTGGTCCACCAATTTGCCGAGCTTTGGCTGAGATAAAATATTATTGTACGATGATGTGAGTGATACACTCTATTTTCCATCCCCCTCTATGATAAAAGGGAATAAGAGATAATATACTCTTTAAAACAGCAATTCAAGAATATTGTAAAAGAAACTGACATAGACCAACTCGATAAACCAATAAATAAATACGGTATCCGCCAAAGACTTCGCATGTATTGCGTTTTTTAACCGACTTCACGAAAAAAGGAGGTTCATATTGTCTGTATTTTTTAAGGAAGTTACTGCAGCACTCTGTGTCATTTCTTAATCGATTTTTATTGCTTTTGAGGTTTTAATTATGAAAGTTGGCTTGGAAGAAAGAAAAAAGTTGGTAGATAGTACAAACCTAACAACGGTCAGCTTATGTTATTTTATAAGATCAAATAGGCGGAAAGTGTAAATCAATTTCTTCAATAATTAAGAAATAACCGATTCTAAGGTATGTTACATCTCACAACCTAGCTTAAATCCTGAACTAAAGCTGTCAAAGCGTCGTAACAATCTAGGGGCTTATATTGCTTGAGTCTACAGTAATCTAGCTGTAACGAGGCTGGAATAGAAATCGCAGAGTAGTCATTAAAACAAAAATATTCTTAAAGTATTTAATTAAAAATAGGTATATGTTTTGACTTTACTGTTTCAGCTTTTAAAATGTTTAGGGGTGGTGGAGCTTGCGGGAACTCGAAATAAATTACAATAAATACTCGTAATTAAAGAAATACACACTAAAGTATGCTTCAATCTAAAACTGCATAGTCACTTAATATTAAGAAGTGAATAAGTGCTTGAATAAGCTTGACTGTTCGACATAAAGAGGTACTATAATATGTTTCGTAACCAGCCTGTGCTAGACAACTGCTGGACATTGACCTCTCCATTTCCACGCCACTGAGAACGATCCACGGCTATAACTTGAATCCAGCTCTTGCCAGCCACCTTGCGAAGATCATCGCTCCACCTAGTCTAATAGCGTCCTACCTTATGCTTGCTGGTACGCGGTCCTCACTCAAGAACTTTTTGTTTACCCCAGCAGTTATCGGTTCTACGGTTGATATGGCTGACCCATTTCCAGTATTTTATTTTGTATGTATGTACTAGCTGTGCCCCGTGGCTTCGCCCACATCATAAAGTAGCCTAATCCATAATACTGGCTATCCCTGTGCAAAATTTCAGCTAAATCGGTCCAGCCGTTTGACCGTGAAGTCCCAAACAAACAAATAAACAAACTGACTTTCACATTTATAATATTGGTGTTGATTGGTGTTGATAATGTTTCCCACATTTTGATGTTTTTGTAACAAAATGATTATAAACATAATTCAAAACTTATTTAAATAATTGGTTTCGGTAATTTTACTAAAAGATACGAAACTACATAATAAGACATAAACACCACTCTAAAAAAAACATTAAGACTGAAATTATTGAAATTTATTCTGCTCCGTACCTCTCAGTATGCCAAGGAACTGCATTCCATTTACTCTGCGAGATTATGATTATCCTCAGCGAACAATTTAATATTGTTCCGGAGAATGAATGTTTAAAAACAACATTAAAATCCTGTTTAAAACTCGTAAGAATATAACTTAAAACTAGATGCTCACGTTCAAAGTTACTAAATTGCTAATTTAAATTTATAAAGAATGTAAACTCTAATTATATAAAATAAACAACATAACATCCGATCTTTTTGACGGAGCATCAGATACTTGTAGTAAGAATTAGTATTAATATTATTATTTTGCTAGAAAAGTGAAAAAACACATGATATAAGAAGGTTAATATAGTGCCATCTGTTAGTAAACGTCGGAACCACTTACCCTTAAAGCCTCCAAATAAAGTTGTTACCTCGCGAAACTCTACAACCGCAGGCGGAAGCCTTCGAGATTGAACTTTAGTTGGAGTACACGACGAACTAATTGGATTTGTTTTGAGGTGTATTTACCTCAAGTTTCGCTAAAAGGAATAATTAAGCCGCTAATATTTGATTCATCTCAATTGATATAACTACCACAAAGTTGTATGATGCTTTTTTTTAAAAGAAGTATTCATGTAAATTGCAAGATTACACCCTATCTTACTGCTTAATTTAGTTGAACCTACACAGCTAATGATGGCGCTCAAAGGTACTTTTAATAAGATTAAGCGTGCCTAAAAATTGGATGGTACCGACGCGCATGTATGCTTAAGAATATTTTGTGACAATATGCAATCTAAAATATGACATTTGTTGAAAACGGCAATCCATCACCAATGCGCTGAAAGAATTGAAAAATGAGCCTACTCAATCAGATTTAATAAGAAACATTCTTTGTTTCTTATTAAATCTGATTGATCATAATTATTAATAGCTAGCTATGAATGTAAGGCTATACTATGCACAAAACTTTGAGCGTTACTGTACTGCACCTGTTTCGCTACATTTCACTGTAGGTCTTGATTCTCTCCCGTTCGACTTTAGCGACTGGTCATGTTGTTCTTTAAACCAAAACCTTCAAATTAAAAAATATTACATGGTTGAATAGCTTACAAAGAGGTGAAACTGTCCCAGTCAGACTACCAGAAGCCTTTCAAATGAAAAAGAAAAATCAGTTAGAATTACTACTGGACATTTCATAAACTTTAAACTATTATTTACTTTTAGGAATCTATTTGTATGTATTTTGTATATATTTGTATATGTAGGTACTTACACATAAAATGTTTGAACTGAAGTCTAATTCTGATCCAATATTAATTGTATGTGGATTGTCAGTTCAAACTTATATTTTTAATAAAAGTACGCCCCATGGTAAATTTGCTCTATTCATCATTTTCTAATATATCAACAGGCGTTTAAAATGAAGTTTCTAAAAGCTTTTTAGAATAAATTGCGGAATCCCATTAAATAGTTCCAACAAAAAGGTCGTTGCGAGATGATGTGTGGGCTGCGTGCGTATGCGCATGTCATTCATTGTTCGGTCCTGTGGGCTGGTCGTGCAAAAAATGTGGGAACTGACAAATGATGCGCCCTACGCATCATTCAAGGGAATTATCGACTTTATAAAATTATCCCGGCTTCGTAAGACCAGTTGATACCACCGATAGTGGCGCTAGGTTGATGGGACGGAATTTGGCAGTTATCCAGCACCTTGCCTCACTGTCGTCCTGCAAAGAAAGATTATTAGCACCTTGCACAGGCCAGATAGAAGAGAAGTAAAGTGAGGTGGTATCTTTCTTTAAAATGTAGGAGACCTTTTCCCAGCAGTTGGATCAAATAGGTTAATTATAAATAACTGGCCAAGTGCAAGTCGGACTCGCACTCGTAGGGTTCTGTAACACAGCTAAGTATTCCATAACTATGATTTTTCGCAACTACAAAATTAACTTTGTATTTCATAGTGTTTGTATGTAAGTTATCTTTGAGGTCGCCATATCTCAAAAACTGCTGACTGTATCTCGTTCAAACTAATTTTCGTTGTTAGTTTTTATTGAGATCTACAGCATATATTTTTTTTAGATTTTTCACTCCCATACTTTAAAAGTTAGAGGGGGGGGGGGGGGGGACACACATTTTACCACTTTAGACGCGCCTATCTTTCAAATGATTGACTTTGAGAAAAAATGATTTTAGGAACCTCAATGTCATTTTTAAAGACCTATCCATAGACACCCCACACGTATAGGTTTGAAGAAATTATTATTTTTTGTTTCAGTTCCATGTATGGGATGCCCCCCCTTAAACTTTTATATTTTTTATTTCTGTATAAAAATCGGAAAGCGGTTCACAGAATACATCTACCTACTAAATTTCAATTCTGTAGTCTTAACAGTTTCGGAATAAAATGGCTGTGACATACGGACGGACAGACAGACAGACATGACGAATCTATAAGGGTTACGTTTTTTGCCATTCGGCTACGGAACCCTAAAAACTGAATGATTTAGATAGTTTGAATTAAAAATATAGAGAGATCCCAGCATTTTAACATATTTGCTTCTTCTGGAAAGTAATATCAAAAAGCTGTTTCATCCAATTACTTACTGGTATATGATTTGTTATTATTTTCACTAATCTTGAAATAGTGTGACTACAATGTCAAATACAGTTAGGTAGATTGAATAGGTCTTCACAATGTATCGTGATCATCAAGCCTTTAGGCTTGCCTAGTGTGAAGATCACAAATCATTGCCCTTGATGTTTAAATAAATCAGCCTTAGATCTTAATTATTGTAGTACCTAATACCGAATTAACATCAAGACTGTTTGAATTAATTATGTTCTATTGCTGTAAATAAAGTATTTTTAATTTTTCATACATTTCATTTTCATTTTTACTGACAGGAGACTTGTATTTATCCATGTCATCTAATGACTACTATTTAGTAGACTATTATTAGTAGTCAGTCTTCACAGATATACAAAGATCTGTGTCAGTCCTAGTATATTATTATTGTTATTTTATTATATAACGTTTTAAAATAAATTCGAACTATCGATAAACTCGCACTTTTAAAAAACATCAGCTAAATTTTAAATAAGTTTTATTTTATTTACTTATAGATATAACTAAATCATCTAAATTCATTAGTTAACACTCCGCAGACAACAATTTTGAAACATTTTACATAAATATTTTCTACTATCATCATATTGTACTCGTACCATCTAAAATATATCGATAGTAAGTTCTACGTCACTATGAACCCAAACTACCCCACAGAATAACGCTCCTACCTCTCTATTGATACCCTCGACAATGGCATAGCAAATAGCCATAATAATGCAGGGGCCTATGAGTATTAATACGATAGGAGCCAGATTATAGACCCGACTATCGACACCACTAAATATTTCAGGTAAATCTCTGTTCCATGTACTATATAGATCATCTAGCCCTGGTTTATACGTTATGTGGAGTAGCTTTATAAATGAAAGCATAATTATTGTATATGTGTGTATATTACCTACTATGTATTTTTGTAACTACAGGCCGCAGCAGGTAATGTTCTAGTAAAGTGCCGAGTAGTTACTTCATATCTTTAAATTGTTTCTGTAGTTGAATTTGTAATTAATTGTAATCCATCAATGGACGTCCTTTTCAAGCGATAAAAAAATATTTAAACCATTGCACAAAATAAAGAACCATCAGTTTGCCGTCATGGGTCGCACAAAGCATTTTTTTGTTCAATTGTGCAATGATCAAAACAGACTATAAATAAAACACGCCTACCTTACTGGATATATAGGGACGTTTAAAATATCAGGAAAAACAAAAGGTGAAATGGTGAATGAAATTCAAAACGTCAAATGGGACTGTTTTCGGAAAGGTTTTCGGTATTCTGTGACTTTTTCATCAAGTAAAGAACTAAAGTAAAGTTACTCTTGGGTAAAACAATGATGACGACTGCGTATACAAATGAATAAAGAAAGTTGAGATTGTAATAACACCGATGGTGGGCGATATATAATTTAGATACTTTCGAACGTATTAGCTTGACATTTTTGAGGAAAAGCAGGTTGGCAGATGATAAATTTGAAGGAGACTTTTAGTTCAGTTCATTAAGACACTAAAGATTTAAAAAAGTAAGTTCTATCTTATATATCGTAACTATTTTATATAACACAAATTCATGGAAGAAAACAAGATTAGAGAACATGTTGTTGTAAAAAAGTAATTATAACCAACATTTTGTCAACGTAAAGGAAGTTTACTTTAGCAAAAAAAACTGCGGTCGGGACCCAAGGCTTTTCTTACTGAGATTAAGTCCCAACGATAAGAGTCGCACAAAGACACAAATGTGTGCCGAACAGATTCCAGATTCAAAGCCGATAAACTCACTTTTGAGGTTGAAAATGTTTTTTGAGTGAATTATCAAGTTTATCAGGGATCTTGGAGCACGTGTTTTGACTCGCTATTATGATTTTGCAGCGCACGCGGCTGTTTTCAATTGTCTGTTACATTTCGTGATTTTTATCAGAGGAATGTCATCTGAGGTTAATAGGCGCGTGGTGAAGGAACTTATATAATAGATTGAAGATCAGGAGCCATTTGGTAACATAAAATACTTAGATGTGGTTGCAACAGGGTGCTATTAAATAGTAAAGATTAATGTAGTGATTAAATATACATATATATGGTAATACTCATTCGCTAGATTATGAAACAAGTTTACAATAAGAATTTATTTTTGAGATTTAAAATATTTTATAATCAATACTATTTTTATTTAAAACCCCTTTATTGATCTACTGCTAGGAGTTGTTTCTTTTTACTTTCGTAATGCAGTCTAAATATCTAAAGATAGTTTTAATTAGTTAAACCTCTTATTATGTATCTGGATTTTGCTGACGCACTTGGCTGGCAGCATACTGCCACTTGTTTAATACAAATTATCGTAGTTATGCCTTAGGTTTGTCAAATATCTTGAAGAAAAATCTTCCAGAGTCAGATTTAATACCATAAATAGCACGATATATTAGATCACATAAAAGTCTTGTAGAAATAAATTTCTATCGCAGCTGACCTGCTATTTTTCAGAAACAACCCTTGCCTTCTGTCTCTAAAACTAATCGCTTGTCAAATACACAAAACGTGATATCCATAGACAAATTGTGTACGATTGTTCTCACAACTTAGATGTTCTGATAATTAAAGGACACAAGGCATCGTGTGTGGTGCCCTTTGACGCATCACTGATCAAAACCACGATAATGACCCAAATGCACCAAAAGTCACTGAGCGTTATAAAATTCTGTGAAGTAAACATCACGAACTTGCATACCAGAGCTCTCCTACGCTTGATTATCTAAATGCCTTTATACAGAGGATTAGTGGACTTTCGACATGGTCCTAATTGTCCATTGTGGGTCCATAAAGTGCTCGTATCCCTTAAGCTTTGGACCTATTATGCTTTGATTAAGATAATAACGTCTTGCTTGGCCTAGTTTATGCTTCATCTAGAATTCTCTTTGTACTTCCTTGACCTCGATTCACATTAACGTTCTGATAAAATCGTCAATTTAGGTTGTTCTTCGAGCATTTAATAAAAGTGCTCATGTAGAATAACGGCAATCCGAAATCCGTTTAGACCAATGTCTATAATAATGAATTAGTCAAGGATGAGATAAGGTACTGTAATAGATAATTTTCTCTACGGAGCTCTATTATTTGCGAACTATCTGTTAATTGGCCTACACCAAAAATGATATAATGTTTTGTGCTACCTCACCACAAGCCAGATATAAACCTAATCTTTTTCAGAAAACACTTAAATTTTTTGACTACATACATTATAAAAAAAATTAAAATTAGTTGGCAGCTCGAAAATAATATACCCACCATAACAAGTTATAGATTTTTACCAACATCGATAAATCTTTTGTGATCTAGTTCCAATCCACAACAAACTAATTAATTGTTTGTTCAGAGATGCCATCTTTGTTCAGTTTCACGTGCTGTGAAGTTATTGTATTATTATTGCAGAAAATAAGATTTTTGTGTTAATAGAAAATTATATGTACGGAAGTGAGAGTTATCTAAGTACTGCATTTTAGTTTAGTGCGACTCGAAAATTGACTCTACTCTACACTACCTGTGACACCATGCTTTGAAACTTTTTACTTTTGCAAGATTTGTCAAAATTTGCTAAAGCAAAAAGGTTTCAGAATATTTTGAATGTACTCGAGATAAGAGTTTATCTCAATTAATTAGTCCAGCTTTTAGCGCTACCTCCATAAGATGAAATGAAAGTATGTTTACCACAAAATAACGTCACTCTCTTTCGATGTGCTTGTCATATTGTGTTAGTTCGATTACTGCAATCCAGAGCGAAGACTCGGAACTGTTATTGTGCGAATATCCTTGCGGCTGACAGAGTATTTATATAAACAGACCTACCTATTGTAGGTGGTATTATAGAGACCGTCCTTTAATCCGCCGAAAACAATTTCGCACGAATTGTTATGCTCAGTCATTGTTCGCTTTCTCAATCGGCTGTTCAGTTTGAAGACTGTTAGTAGGATTAGGCCGGATGTATTAGAGAAACAGTGTTCAAAGAAATGATTTGATGCAATTTGTTCTTGATAAGTTTTTGTTTATTGTAATAAAAAAAATGTATGTGCGTTTTTCACAGTGGCCCTCCGGTGAAGGAAAAACATCATTAAGAAACCAACGGCCTCGCATGGTGGTAGGACACTATCTAGTGTCCGCCTGGCCAGCTACCACCCTCAAGTTAGAAAAATCTGTCGCCAAATATCTAATGTGTTCCGGCAGCTATCATTGAGAGCCAGTTCCCATTCTAGGCCTCTAGCGTGCTTACCATCTTCGACTGCATCATCACTTACCAACAGGTGAGATTGGTATTAAACGCTATAGCCTATAAGATATGAAAAAAGTAGTAGTCACAATTAGACGACCTTATTATTAATATGTCTGTGGTTAAGATGATACTTTTGCAACACTTTCTTCTCCTTCAGTTGACGTTGCAGAATTTTGAGATTTTATTGAAAACTCTATTTCAATCTCGAATGCAAGTTTCTTTAGACATGTTTACTTACTAGTTCACGATAAAGTAGCAGATTTGTATGGACATTAAAAATGCACGATCAATGTGCCTAGCCTTTGTTCTATAAGTACTAATCTGAGGTTACTTTATAATGGCTACTTGGTTAAACTTGTCGTACCTTACCATAATAAAATTTATACATGCACATCAAATTGCACTTATTGCAACATGTTGTTAAAATAGTTTTTGATGTAGGTATTAGGACTGAGGCTATCAGATGGCAGGTACCAAAATAAGGATATTAACAAATAATAATTCTGTAAAAGGCAAGAAATGAGGCAATTGCACATGTTCACTCATATTTACAGCTTAAGTAACATCTCGGTGCAGAGTTTGCGTCCTAGATTCGACTCAAAGATAGAGTCCATAATGATCTCATGTACCTGAGATATCTTATCTAGATATAAGAACTTTATGTACAACATTTATGGAAGTAATAAAGTATTGAGTATTGAGAGTTATCTAGTCTCGTACTTTACAAAATTGTATTTATTACACAATAAATAATAATTTAATTATGCTACTTTTACACAGAGATTGTATCTACAGTGATATTTTTTTTTATAAGGTGCATATCACAGCGTAAAAACTATATATATTCTATTTAATAAATTAACGTCATTACAATATTTTTATTTCAATGATTAAATCACAGTCATACCCAAGGATTATGTCAAATAAGAATAAATATTAAAATATTAGTCAGTAGAATTTCTGTGTGATTGAATTCATGTGTGATTGCGTTTCAAAGTAAATATTTAAAGCTTATTATCAAAGATTTGAAGACTTATTATCTAGATGCATTGTTAATTGATTTTATTATTTCTTTAATTTAAGAGGTTACTTAGTGATCTTTGCTTATTGATTATTTGGCGCCAACTCCATATTACTTAGGTATACATACTTACATTAGTTTAGGAACTTAGTTATTACGTTTAGTTAAAAACTCAAAACAATTACAAATACATATACTTAGGTATACTAACAGTATTTTAAGAACTTCGTTATTAAGGTTAAATAAAAAAGATTAATTATTTGTTGCTTTTCAGTTTTTTCGGCGGTTTAATTTTTTTGTTAAAAAGTTTTATAAGTATTACGTATAACACGCCTGATTGTGTTTAATCATCGATAGATGAGCTCTGAATCTGAATCATATTGACAATGTTAATCGTCTTTAACAGGCTCAGGAAGGATGTTCGCATTATATACTGACAATTACCTAATTTGCGGCTCTTAGGTGTTTTATTAAATTGTTCACATTGGTGCCCAGGGCACGTTTTTGAATGCAGTCCGGTTCATTAGGGCACTTGCATTGTATTATTTTGTATTTTTATTTTTATATTATTATTGCATATTGTATAGTATGATGTGGACTAAATTAATTAACAGCGGGTGTATTATGCATTCAATATTATGCATTGTATACCAATTTATACTTTAACATGGAAATTATGAAAAACCTTACGGTAAAATTAATAATGTATGACCTGTCTTTAGGCATAATTACAATTATATCATATAATTAAATTTCCTTCTCAAGAAGAATTTATTTTAGGAATGATAGAACTTTGCCGTGAAGTCAAAATTTGTTTAAATATCTTCATTAGTAGGGTCAGCACAGCACTTGGCTATGATTTTTTTTGTATTCAGGATAGTCGTGTTTAACCACTATCTCATCTGATGAATCAAGAAGAAACAAGAATCAAAGCATTTATTCAGTATGTAGGCAGTATTAATATACGCACATATACACGTCAAAATCATAAATAATAACATAAATCATAAACAATTATCAAGTAAACATAGCAAAAGCAGAATTTTAACGCTTTGAATTAGAAAAATAACAAAAGTAATGAACCATTCAGCTGTCATCCAATCGTTTACGTCAGAAAATTAAAAAAAAATAGGTTAAAACCAACCATACATAAGTGACTATGTGGTCCTAGATTTAGCACGCTAGTCGGGTGTCTATTGAGCTTGGTTTTACTAACGAATCTAATACTTAGGTCTTTGCCGGATTACCAAACAATAAATTCGATTAAATGTAGCATTGGTATTTCTGACGTCATCAACTTACAAAAGCTGACTAGTTTGCTCATCTATGGTTCATTGTCATAATATAATTTAAGATCGTTTAAAAAACGAAAAGAACCGACTTCAAACGTCACGCTAGTCAAAGTAGCTAATAGACGTAGTAACTGTTACATAATCTGTGCTAGTAGTTAGTAGTAACTAGTAAGTCGTCGAGATAAGTATATGCGTCGTAATACAAATGTTGGTATGTTAAAAACTGTTCCGCCGATTTCGTTAAAATTTAAAAGGGACTACCTGTGAAGGGTACCTTTTGAAACAAAACTAGATTTTTCCAAATCGGTTCAGGCATCTTCTAGTAAGCGGTGAACATACATTAAAAAAAATAAAAAAATCCGACGAATCTAGAACCTCCTCCTTTTTGTGAAGTCAGTTAAAAATACGAGTACTATAGTAACTGAAACAGCCAAACTTCGATTGCGAAGCGGGATAGCCGCCTACTTGTCTTTGAGATGCAGAATTGCATGTTTATTGGCACAAAATGTCAAGCTCAAGTTTGGTTCATGAACTATTAGAAATTGAGTAAGTAGAGGGGTATAAAATATACAAGCATATTGTATGGTCCTTAATTTAAAACTAAGAATAGCACCTCTGCAAAATATGCAAAATATTTGAAATTATTCTTACAGGATTGCAAGAAACTAAATTATGGTTACCGTACAGCCAGGTAATAATAATTCGCAACATGGATTGTAATTAGCGCGAGTCAATTGTGCGGCGCCTTGTTACAATGTCGTCTTCCATTTATTTACCAGACAAGCATCCCGTCTTGGACCACATGGTTAGTGACATATATAGAAGCCAAATAAGTGTTTTACCGTCTAAAAAATTCTTTCTGGATCAACCGATTTTCCCACAGATCTCTTTTTACGCTACGACTTGCCTAATATTTTGCGTGGTGGCTTACGGAAAAAAAATTGTTACTCTTTAACGCGGGTAAAGCCAATTGTGACTAGTTTAAAGATAGATTTAAATATAGATACTCGTATACGTAAAAATGTAATATTGGAATTTTAGTATCTATGTACCAACTTCCGCCATTCCCATAGCGGCTATCCGTCTATGTTCCATCGGGTTTGAAAGCACGACCCAAATATTGTCACAATGGACCCGAGAGCTTCGGGACAATGAGCTGCGTATAATTAATGACTGCGACCACGAAATGTCGCTGTCTTGCGCCGGCGATGAAATGATGCCCGGACAGAGAAATTTCTAGAGACGATGTTCGTGATACAAAAATTGTATAAAATGTCCTACGTTTGAGATTTTCCGCCGTTGTGTTTCGCTCTAAATACATAGGTAAATATTTAAGTACGATATTACAAAAACATATTTTTTTATCAAATCAGTCCTTCCTTCTTTTTTTCAAGTCACTCTTAGTCTAAAGCATACATAAATATGTTGATGCTGCTATTAAAATACCATGACTAGGTAGGTAATACGCCATGTCTATTTTATATATGTATACGAAACAGAAATGTTACATCATAAACGATCGCACGACATCTGGATCTCTCATGTTGAAAATAGACAATGCAGGTATTTGCCTGAAAATCTATCTCGATATCTCGTCACATTTACTTATGAAATTTTGACTCTACTGATTACATGACTATCCGATTCTCATAGCCCAACTGTCACAATCCTCTTCCAAATGATTGTCCGAAACATGATGCAGGTACTCCGCAATCCAACTGGAGGCTTTGGTCGGTAAGGTGACATATTCATGGCCGAAGCCAACTATTCATTATTCTGTGCCGAAGCTTTAATTTGCTCTTAAAATCTGGACTAGGAATTCAAAGTAGCAGCAAAGTAAACTCGCAAATGTAGGTGCCATATTAACCCTAAAAGTAAGTTCAAATATTCAAGGGTAGTGTCACAGTTTTACATATGATTGTAAAACTGTGGTAGTGTCATTATAATTCCTTGTTCTAACCAACCAGCCCACAGAGCGGCTCATATCGTTAGATTAAGATAAAACTAAAACAATAATCCTTTTCATTCTTCCAGTCCTTTATTTCAAGTCACTATGAATGGAATAGGCTATGTCTTCATAGCGGACTCTAGAGAAAAAAGACGTAACATCTTTAATTGTCTAAAGAGTTACGTCGTTTTTGTACTAAGAGATAGCATCTACGAAAAAAAAACTGTGTGGGTTGCTTTGCTTTACATTGACTCTTTTGTTAGTAAGCTATTAACTAAAGAAAACTCATGTGTGATATTGGAGCTCATTAGCTTTGGAAATCTAGCTTTAGCTCTTTGGCGGTATAGACAATAGAGTATTTACAATGCATTCGAAATGAATTTATGTTCGAGCTGAGCAATTAAAATGGCCTCCGACGATATGTTATGTTTTGTTTTAGAGCGTATGTTTAGTTCTTTTTGAATGGATGAAAAAAATGTGCCGTAGTGGGAAATGTGTTTTTTGTAACGTTTTAAATATATTGGTTTTTTTAAGTGCTGTAGAAATGAGAAGAAGCATGAAAATAAAATGATTGACGTAGAAATGAGAAATTTGAGAAGTATGATTGGAGTAGCTCTGTGGATAAGCTGAAGAATGCTTGATAAGGGGATGTTGTGGTGTGGTAAAAGATGCAGTGATAAAGATAGAGAAAATGATGTTTAGATTATTAGGACATCTAGGACAGAATGAATAAAGAAAGATTGACGAAACAGATTTATAAGACGAGTGTGAATGGGCCAGCCGGTAAAAGCCGACGTAGGCGAAAATATCACGACTAATTAGGAGACGTTTCAAAGAAAGACCAAGTTAAAAATATCTATAACCGGCGAGCATGTATGAAGGCGCTCATGAAAGTGGAAGAAGTGAAAGAGGTATGTCAGGATCGTAGCATGTGGAAAGAAGTAGTCTCTGCCTACCCCAACGGAAAACCGCGTGATTGTATATATGTATGTTTTTTTTAGTTTATTGCTTAGCACATACGACCATTTCACCACGACCTAGTCTGATGAAATGTGACAATGCCGTCATAGATAATAAATAATTGTTGTCGTTTAAAAATATACACAAAAATTGCTGCTGTCTGTCTGTCTATCTGTCTGTCTGTCTGTCTGTCTGTCTGTCTGTCTGTCTGTCTGTCCGTCTGTCACCAGGCTGTATCTCAAGAACCGTGATAGTTAGACGGTTGAAATTTTCACAAATGATGTATTTCTGTTGCCGCTATAACAACAAATACTAAGAACAGAACAAAGTTAAAAATTAAAGGGTTTAAAACAAAAAACGTGTTTTTTACGATAGGTTACGATACGAAATTAATTCACCTCGACGCAGCTAGATGGCAGCACAGGAAAAATTAGCACGCGCAAGCGTTTCATTTGTTAAATCAGTGGGCCTCGGTCGATTTGTTTATTTAGTTAAGGATTATCTTCATACGTGTAGTGTACACTGTACAGTATTGAATAATATACCTTCAATTTTAGTACTTAAAGAGCTTCATTTAGCTTGAATCAGTAGAAAGTTAATCGTACGAACAGTCGGTCTTCCAGATATTTAATTATATTAATTACCGTTGTGATAATATTTATTTAGTTGGTGACAGAATATAGATGGTTCGTGGCGTGCGGACTTCGGAAATTCGTTCGGAACAATCGGAACCCTCCGTGTGCGGGACAAAAGTCTGACTCGCACTTGGCCAGATTTATTATTATTTAATATTTTATACTATTTAATATTCTTAATTATTGTTTAGTATTGAAAACAAGTTATAATATTCATAGTAATAATTCTTGTTTAGAAATATGATAATACTAACTGTGCCTATACTGTGTGCCTATACTGTGTGTTATACTGTGAAAAAGTCCCAAATATATATACATACTGACTTTGGCATTTATAATATTGATGTTGATAATAGTGTTGATTGTTAACACAAAATATTGTGAAAACCACAATGAAAACAAACAGTTTCGATTCACATGGTTTTGATTATTACGAAATACATTGTGTTATAGTCGCTTCTTCGTAAATTTCGCTATGCATGCGAACGAAAGCAGGTTTTAGGTTCGGTTCCGTAGCCGAATGGCAAAAAACGGAACCCTTATAGATTCGTCATGTCTGTCTGTCTGTCTGTCCGTCCGTATGTCACAGCCATTTTATTCCGAAACCGTTAGAACTACAGTATTGAAACTTGGTAGGCAGATGTATTCTGTGAACCGCTTTCCGATTTTTATACAAAAATAAAAATATAAAAGTGTAAGGGAATAAATCATCCAATACATGGAACTGACACAAAAAAAAAATCTTCAAAACTTTACGTGTGGGGATTTATGGATAGGTCTTCAAAAATGACATTGAGGTTCCTAAAATCATTTTTTCTCAAAGTCAATCATTTGAAAGATAGGCTCGTCTAAAGTGGTAAAATGTGCCCCCCCCCCCCTCTAACTTTTAAAGTATGGGAGTCAAAAATCTAAAAAAAATATATACTGTAGATCTCAATAAAAACTAACAACGAAAATTGGTTTGAACGAGATACAGTCAGCAGTTTTAGAGATATAGCGTCCGCAAAGATAACTTTGTTTTTTTATACAAACACTATGAAAAACAAAGTTATTTTTGTAGTTGCGAAAAATCATAGTTATGGAATACTTAACTGTGTTACGGAACCCTACGAGTATGAGTCCGACTTGCACTTGGCCAGTTTATTAAACTAAGAAACTTTGTCAGTAGCAAGTCTCGTGAAAGACGTAAAGGTAATCCTTAATTAACAATGTCAAACTAGAATGAAGAAATAATTAAACAATTAACTTGTTATAAATGGAATCACCTGAGGCTAGTAATTAATGTTCAACTATTCATAGGTTAAGAGTTCATAATAGAACTAGTTGTCTTATAGAATTTAAACAATTTAAACTTGGTGTAGCAATTAGGTATACCAATTACCAACTGCGTATGCTCTACGGCTTTGCTCAAAATTAACATTTCTATACTACCTATCGAAAGGAACTATTGACTTTTTTTACATAAATGAGGTATGAGGTAATAAGGTAAAGAGTTTATGAGATATGAGGTAATAAGGAATGAGGTAATTAGGTATGAGGTAATGAGATACGTATGAGGTAGGACAAGCAAGATGTTCGCTTGGTGGTAAGCGATGGCGTCTACCCTTAACAAGCATATTACATTTTCTGCCAGAATTTATGCAAGTAGTAATAAAAGGACAAATTAAAAGAAAAGAAAACTAAAAAATTACATAGATGATAGATAGATTACATAGATACTTACAGATCAAGCTAATAAAAGCGTGTCAAAAAAATACGACTATATAATAGTATATAGTCGTATAGCCTCTACGAAGTATATATAGATATACTTCGTAGAGGCTCATTTTAAACCAATCACAGCATACTTAAACATATCATTTATTTAACTGGATTTGTAGCTCAATACAAAAGCACTCAAGTGAAAATGTGCTCTATAGAACTCTGGTACAACATAAACAAAATGAAACGTCAAAACACAAAATTGGATGTGAACAGTAACTGCAATGCGGATCAAAGAACGGAACAAGCTGACAACGAAGCTATAGCATTTCCTTAAAGAAAGCATTTTGATGAATAGCACCTTAATTTTCGGTCTAGTCAAAATTAGGAATTTAAACGAAACGTCAGCACTATTATCATCTAATTGGAATAGACTTCATTCCTTTGAATATCTTTAAAAGGATCTAATATAACTTTCTGAAATGACTTACCTAAATGCAATTTTACAGTTTAGGGTTTCATAGAATCCAAACGAAATCATAAATATAAGGCTCTATAAGATGCACGGAACATACCCATATATGTATATATACTTACCGTGCAAAAATATAGCGAGAAAATTGCTTTTTGGTGTTCTAGTTAGCGCCAGAAAACTATAAAGGCTTCTTAGTTTCTTAATTTTTTTGTGGGGCCTATGAATATTGAAAAGGTCTCTAGCATGCTGCATGAGAGACCTTTTCAATAATAGTAATAGATTAAGAATTATGAACAAACATGAAATAAGTTATTTTATACAATATCTACATACTGGGACCTCCCGTATCACGGAGATATGGTATGGTATCTAAACTAACAAAACAACACAGAAAATCGGATTTAAGTACTTATAATCTCAGATCCCAGATTGGTCACGATTTTATTCTAACATGGGTCATAGATATGTATATATACCAGTAACAACCTAGATTAGACTACATTGTCACCGAGTATGTTACAGGAATGGCCGTCAAAGGTATAGACACGATTGAATATGAACAAACCGTTCATGTTGAATGTCTTAAGGTAAGTACTTACTTTACATTTTCCTCAAACTCAATCCCAGGTTTATGCTTCAAGTAAAGAAAGCAATTGCTTGTAGCGCTGTAATAGCATGCTAACCGCAAGCTGTATGAAGCTGTTCTTTGACACTTGAAGTGTTGGCAAAATTGAGCTGCAAATAGTGATGCAGCGTTGACGATATCGATATCGATAAGGCTTATGTTTTTTTAGTTGCGGACAGTTGAACCTACAATATAACTCTAAAAGACCTCTTTCTAGATATTTGAGTAAAGTTTCGAGTAAATTAATCACTGAGTAACTGCATCTGCGGATTTTTCAATTGCTGAGGAACACTAACCTATAGTTAAACATTTTGAAATTTTGAGGGCCCGGTGGCGTAATCGGAAGAACGGTTGGCTTTGATGCCAAGGTACCGAGTTCAATCCACGCCGTGCACCAATGGATTTTTCTATCGAAAATGTGTTCTCTCGAATTTACACGTATGTGCGTTTTTCACAGTGGTGAAGGAAAAACATCGTTAAGAAACCAAAAGCGAGGGTTTTTGGTTTCGGTTCGAAAAAGTTTGCATGGTGGTAGGACACTATCTAGTGTCCGCCTGGCCAGCTACCACCCTCAAGTTAGAAAATCTGATCCGGCAGCTATACTTGAGAGTCAGTTCCAATTCTAGGCCTGGCGAGGCCTGGCGTGCTTACCATTTTCGACCGCATCATCACTTACCAATAGGTGAGATAGTGGTCAAGCGCTATCTTATAAGATATAAAAAAAAAACGTGTGGCACTCGGGGATTGCCGCGATAAAGGTATTGCATAGCATTATTTATTCATGCAGTATTTTTTTTCTTTGATATTCATTCAAGTTATACTTTTTGAGCTTGGTGACCGATAAGAAAACATTTTTTTTTATTAAATAAATGAGAAGTGAGCTACTTTTAATATCAAAAATGTTGGTCTTTATAAATTTATATATTTATAAATCTTTATAGCATTATTATATATAAATTAACAAAACAAAAAATAATGCATTTGTAATAATAATAATAAAATGTATGTATATGGACTCACTCATTTTCTTTCACTATTTGTTTCGTGACTTTTTTCATTAATAAATGCACTTTGTATATGTATATTTAAAACACTTTGTATACAAATTATACGAGTACAGATATTCACTGTTGTACATAGATGATAAATATCTATACACCTATCTGTGTCACGGCTACATGTATGAAGGCAATGAGTGTTTAACAAGGAGGAATTATGTAAAGTTCCGAGAACATGTTTACCCTTGACATAATTTAAAAATAGAATGCAGAATTTATATTTGAAAAAGGAACGAGAAGACAAAATCTGTGCTGCAACTGCTTAAACCAACTGTCCATTACAGTTCGATCTAGCGAACCTTATTTTTTAAGCCTTAGCGCAGTAGAAATAAGGTCGTCTTTGGTTTCATCAATAGTAGTGAAATGTTGCTGGATAATGGTATTTAATTATTTGGGGTGTTAGATTATTTTCGTTACGAAATTTCTGGATTCGGTCTCCACGCTCAAGGCCCGAGATAGAAGCTATGCAATAGCTTAAAAACTGTTTTTTTACTTGTGAATTTAATACCTGACCCGCGTCAAAATATTTGTTTATAATTATGTGCACAAATTATGTTGGACGCCGCCGAAGGATTTTAAAAAAACCGAAATACTTTGAAAGATTTATTTCAAAAAAGTACAATCTTAAAATATTAATATTATAATAAAACTAAAACGACTGTCTTCGAACGAAGTGTGTTACGAAGTGCGGGCCGATGCGCGGGGCCGAGGGCGCCACGAGGCAAAAGTGCAGCGCTTGCATTTCCGCCGGTCACGTAGGCCACCGATTGACGTCAATGGCGTAAACTGCAGCGTTGACGGAAAGTTCCTGAGAACTGTAATATGCAGCGGTTGCGGAATAGGTGTAGGTAGGTACCGTAACACCTCCCCCCTTAGATCAGCAACTATTTGAGCACTCTGAGCGAAAATGTTGCTGACTTCGAATGGTGTCCTTTGGCTTTTTCAGGATCTTCATAAGGATGATTTTCAGGTGCTGTGCTGGCCTCTTTGGGTTAATTTTGTCTCGTACAAATATTATATCGCCGTAAGATGATTGCGAAGATAGCTATTGCTGCTAGAAGAAGTGTTCCGTAGAGAGGTAGTGTAGTGTGGTACAAGGAGATGTCTGTATGATTTATCTCGACTGGATGCTGCATCAGGATCTTATCTTCGATGGCGTGAAGTCCGTTGAGGTTGATTGAGTTTAGTTTTAAATGAGGTATATCTATGGTTTCTTTTATGTAGTCCTGTGGTATTTCCGTTAGAAGCAGTGGCTGTCCTTTAATGTGGTCATTGGTATTAATCATTGTAAATTCTTCAGTGCGTATGTAGCATTTCAGGGGCAAAGTTGCAAGGTAGCTTCCATGTAGGGTCAGGAACTCCTGTCGTCCACATTGTAGTTCTGCTTTCGTGGGTTTTGGGAAGACAAGTGTATAGTGCTGGTTGTCTAACTGCTCCATCGCTTCCTTGTCCAGGGTAACCTTGGTAGGCCGGCATGTCCTGTCCAGGGCTTGATGATTTATAATGTTCTGGATTACAGTCTGGATGCGCTCGCAGAGGGTGGTAGCCGTCTTCTTCACATAGATACTGATGATTGAATTTCAGGCATTCTGCCGCAATGTACATGAAATTCTTGCCATTGGTTGCTAGGAATGGGTAAGGAGGGATAATAGTATGTAACTTTCTATTAGGAACTAAGGATAGTTTATAAAATTCGAAAGTGCTTGATGATATGATAGGGATTTTGAAAATTATAACTATTCTACTACCTGCATAAAAATATCCTGATTTTATAATGTTATAGTACTCTCTCAAGTCCGCGTCTATTACTTGCTCTGGTCCATATACTATTTTTAATCTATTTATTATACTACGTAAGTTATCTATGCTTAGCATGCTATGGTGAGTGCTCGATGCACGAATAAACGCTAAAATATTTTCTATTCTATCTAATTCTAAAATCAAATCCTCAGAGTTCTCGCTAATTATACCTAGTAGCTGAGCGAGCTTAGCGTATCTAACTAACTTAGCCTCATCGTGGGCGTTCCTATCTAACATTAATGCTAAACTATTATTAATCTTCTCCTGGTTCTGTGCTATTTTAGTTAGTAAGATGGTATGCTGAGATATCCAAATTTTATTGAGACTTATGTGCTCATTAAATTCAGACATCAACTTATCATCATTACTCTCTAGTATATTAAGTGCTCTGTCATATTTTTCGGCATCCGTATGGTCTAAGTTACCAGTAATGCTTTTAACAACTGATCCAAGGCCATCTATAAGACCTCTTTTAGTACGCGATTTATTGGGCTCTAATGTGTCTAGCTGATTTCTAATTTTAGTTAATTTAGTAGTGAGGTAATTAGTCTGTAGTTCATAAAGTTTTAGGGTGTCGTTGTCTAATTTATTAGCAAAAAGTCGAAGTTGAGAATCTACCGAGTCAAGTCTGTCCTCAATATTAGTAAGGTCAATGTATTGTAAAAAGGAATGATAGTGAGTGACAAGTTTAGCTTGTCCGAGTTTAAAAGGGAGTATACCAGGTCCATTGTCAAGATTCTCAAGTCTTATCTCGTGCGCCAGCGTCAGGTGGAGGAATGCGAGGAGTATCATCCTGTAACAATTTCGCGGTTTTAGGCACACGTTTAAGTCGTGATTTTGCAATGGGATTATCTTCTTAGAAGTATATATATGGATTGGCAGATCGGCTAATACGGTATCCTGAGTATAACGAGTCGCGAGTTTATTTCGACTAGCTTGTGGATTAGTTATGAACACTTGTTGGTCGGGTTGGTATTCGACCTCAGGTTCTCTATCCTTATTCCTGCTTTCTATGATATGCGTACGATTTGTAAGAGCTGATTCGTTCAACTGGTCATAAACTAATTTCATCTGGTCTCTATGGGTTATAATGTATTGTTGCATTAGGTGTTCTGTCATGTCAATGTCAAAAGGATCTCTAGGATCGAAATGTCCTCGAATAACGTCATGTGGTCTACACTTAGTGAAGCTATGCACGGAGCTATTATAAGCTAATATGGCATAGGGCATTAAGTTAACTGTCGGTTCAGCGTTTTGTCTAAGTCGCATTATTCGTAAGTGTTCTAAAAGAGTCGAATGGAATCTTTCTATCATCCCGTTATCGTTAGGGGCATGAGCAAGGGTCCTATGGTGGTTAATTTTATGAAGTCGCGTAAATTCAGCAAACATCTGATTGGTAAATTCGGTTCCATTGTCAGTTATTAAAGTCAGTGGAAGTCCATGATGAGTACTGTAAGTCAAGAGTCCTTGTAGGATACTGACGGCAGTCCCGTCACGTAGGTGATAAGCTTGCCCGTATTTAGAAAATACATCTACAAAGGTCAGATATTTCTCATTGTGCGCTGTAAAAAGGTCCATATGCACTATCTCAAATGGCTTGGAGGCTGGTGGTACCACGTTGAATTGTGGTCTGACTGGGTGTCTGTCATATTTAGTTTGACCACACACAGTGCACTCATTTATGTACTTAGTTATCTCCTCTTTCATTTTTGGCCAAAAGTATTTGCGTGAAAGAGCCAGATAGCTTTCGTTTATTCCCCTGTGATTAGTTTTACCCTCATGATAATGCTTTATGATTTCCTGTTGCCTCAAGTATTCCTTTACATCCTCTAACTCAGTCTTTGCTAAGACTAAATTCATAGAGGAGCTTTTGAAGTTATTTTGAATAATAGGAATGATAGAGTACATTCCTAAGGGCGGTGTAATCTTAAGGGCGGTTTTAACTTTCGGATTGACATATTCTTTTATTGCATTAATCACGTCCTGCTCGAGACTGGATTCGGATACTTGAATGTGAGTACGAGTATGTGTGTCAAAAGGTTTTGTCACTGTCGTTCGTCTTTTAATGTCACCTACTATGGTAAAACATATCTGTCTATGAAATTTATTTAAGGGTTCGTCAGTGATTGGAACTTCGAGAATGGGATTCTCGTTACTGGTATGGGCTGTAGCCGTTGTTGAACCAACATTAGAGGGTGGCATTTCAGAAGGATTTGCTACCATTGAATCTGTTTCCTCATTGTTAATTTCAATGCGAGAGAGGGCATCTGCATTTGTATTATATTTGCCCTTTTTGTAAACTATCGTGTAGTTGTATTCACTCAGTTTAAGTCGCCATCTGGTCAGTCTGGAGTTAGGCTCCTTGAGATTCATTATCCATTGGAGTGGTCTATGGTCAGTCAGAATTTTGAATTTGCGTCCAAAAAGATAGGGTCTGAAATACTTTGTAGCCCACACAATAGCTAAAAGTTCTTTCTCGATCGTGCTATAGTTATCTCACTGTCATTGAGAGTACGAGATGCGTAACAGATAGGTTTATCTGAACCAACAGGTCCTTGGCTGAGTACGGCACCAATAGCTACATTAGAAGCATCTGTTGTTAGAATGAACTCTTTGCTGAAGTCTGGATATTGAAGTATCGGGTCGTTAGTCAGTAACGTCTTGCATTTTTCAAAGCAGTCTGTATAGTCAGAGTCGAAAGTTATCTTGCTGGACTTTTTCAAACACTTAGTCATAGGTTTAGTAATTCGTGCAAAGTCAGGGATAAATTTTCTATAATACCCCAGAAGTCCCAGAAACTGTTTTATCTCTTTAGGTGTTTTTGGCAAAGGATAACTCTCGATAGCCTTTATTTTATCAGGATTCGGTTTTATACCGTCTCGACTGATAATGTGCCCTAAGTAGGCTGTTTCCAATTTTAAAAACTCAGACTTATCCATCTGGATTTTAAAATTGGATTCTCGTAATCTAATGAATACTTTCTCCAAATTTGACATGTGTTCCTGCAAGGATGTACTAAAAACGATGATATCATCTAAATATACTAGACATATCTCATTCTGCAAGCCTCTAAGCACGTTGTCCATCACCCTTTGAAAAGTTGATGGACTGTTCTTTAGTCCCATGGGCATTCTCAAAAATTCAAAGTGCCCATGTTCAACGTTAAAGGCCGTCTTAGGTATATCATCTGGGGTCATTTCAACCTGGTAAAATCCAGATGCAAGGTCAAGGGTGGTGAAATATTGACATCTACCTAGCTTGTCAAGGACGTCTGAAATATTCGGTATAGGATATTTATCGTCGATAGTCTTGTCATTGAGTTTACGAAAATCTACAACTAGTCTCCATTTTTGCTTCCCAGATGCGTCAGCCTTTTTCGGGACAACCCATATGGGAGAGCTCCAGGCAGAGTCAGAGGGTCTAATAATACCCTGGTCTAACATCTTAGCAATCTGATCTCTAACTTCCTGGCGATGTACAAAAGGGTAGCGGTAGCTTTTCGTATAAACTGGTTGTTCGTCTGTCGTCTTAATCTGATGTTTTATCTTGTTGGTAAAAGTCAGAGCCTCTCCGTCAATGTAAAATACATCGGCGTAGCGTCCACATAATGTCTCCAAGTTAATTCTCTCTTCCGTATTTAGGTGTTCCGTACGTAGTCGCGATAAAACGTCGCTAACGCGCCTAGATTCCGAGTTATTAGTCATAGATTCCATATTAAAAAGGTTAACTCGAATAGTCCTGTCGAATTGTATAGTCATGTCCATATTAGAAGGATTTTCTACTTCTACAATACCGGTCTGGTCAGTTACAGTCGTCACGCATTCATGAATTATGCAATTGCACATAACCTGTTCACAAATGTATACGTCACCGTTGGGGTGGTGTATTGGTACATTTATTAATCGAGACGAATTTGCCGGGATTATTTCCTGGAAATTCGCTTTTCTGCATGTATAGTGAGAAAGCGGAATTTCAGTTCGGTCTGTGACTAAAACGTTACGTTTAAGGTCAATTTGAGCTCCATCTAATAAATCTAAGCCCAACAATCCATCAAAGTGACTATGAAATTTATAGACGAACAATTTAATATCTTTTTGTTCGACAAACTCTGGAAAATTTGGTAGCGTGATGGAATGTTCGTGTTTGCTAGTTACGCAAGAATTTGTGACCTCAAAAGGATCAAAATTCAGAGGTACATGTGCGAAAAACTTTTCCACAGCCTCGGGGCTTATGAACGATTGATTCGCCCCGGTGTCTATAAGAAATTTAAGAGGAGGATCATAAATTTGAATATACCTCAACTCCTTTTTAGATTGAAGGTTGACCTCTATTTTGGTGGGGGGTCGGTACGGCCCTTGTGAAAATCCGACTGATTTTGGTCGTGGCTAGTAGAAGGTTGGGGAGCTTCTATAGCATTTGTCGCGCTATGGTACTGTCCGTCGTCCTGGTCATACATGTAATAGCCAAAGTCAGTCTGGTCACCGGGATAGGCGTCAGTGTAGTCATAGTAGTTAGATGAGTCATCGTTGTAATAATAGTCAGTATTATCGGCAACCTCGTTATAATTCATCTCGCGTGTTTTAAAGTAATTCGAGGGTGGCGGATTTCCAGATTTTCGCCAATCGTGTCCCGACATTGTAGGCGGAAGCGCCTTTGGTATAAAATGGCTAACGCCACTCATAGGCGTTGGCTTTGGCATAGTCTGTGAAGTATTGCGCGGAGGGAAAAATCTAAACGCGTTTTGGGGGTTGTAATTAGGTGGCGGTGCACTGAACATTTGTTGAGTGCGAGTAGGCATACGCGGCTGATTAAATCTTGGTGATTGAAAACCGGGCTGATAAAACGGAGGTGGGCGATAATTACTCTGTGGGTGCTGCTGCGGCATAAATAACGGTTTCGGCAAGCTAGTTTGGGGTTGCACATAATTTAAAGGTTTAGGCATAGCAAAAGAATTATTAATAGGGTTTAAATTAAATTTAGAAGACGTAGCAAAAGTCTGAGGCTGCGGCAAAGGCGGAGCCTTCTTTTCCACGTACTCATTCCGTTGCTGCAGATATAACACATTTAATTCTTTCTGAACAAATTCCAGTGCCTTTTCAATTGTTGCGGGTCTCATACAACGAATACGAGACCCTAGAGGTTCTTTAAGACCTCGTACAAAAGATTGTAACGTTAATTTTTTATATAAGTCGCGCTTTGCATCGACTGTGGTTTTTACACACTCGTGTAAAGTGACATAAGTCATTATGGTGCTGAAAAGGTTCTGGCATTTGTCGTAAAATTCAATAGGGGTGTTACTTCCTTGCGAAAGTAGTGACAGATCGTTATAAAGTGCTGTCTCGTCTCTTTGGTCGGAAAAGTTATTTATTAAGGATGTTCGAATATCCTGCCATGATTCTGGTATACCGTTTGAATTTATTGTTCTAGCTGCATTACCGGTAATTTTATTTAGTATACCATTTATCACACATAAATTAGTCAAAATGGCGTTCTCGTCATTGAGAATATATTTCGTCACGATTTCATCACAAATCCGAATAAACCGTGTGAGCACATTCGGATTACCATCGAACTCCGGTACTGGACGCAACGCTTTATAAATTGTGTCAGGGTCCATATTGCCTGAGCTATTACCTAAACTATTCTCACGTTCCAGAGATCCTAATTCTCTACCTAAGTCTAATTCCTTATTTCTACTGATCTGTCTGGAGGAGACAGATCTATCTACGTTTTTACCTTTATAAAAAATTTTGGAAACGGTAAAAGGAACAAGTAACAAGGAAGCAACACAATAGACAAAATAATTTCAAAGTACTTACATTCGGTCCACTGAAGTTTGAGTGTATCCTCGGCCGCGAACCTACCAAGTTCGGACGTTAGACAATGGCACTTGAAAGTGCGAGCAGAGTCGAAGTTCGCAGATTCGATTTTAGAAAGCTACAGATTCGCGCACTGCTTCTAACTATCCTACCGACTGCGCCAATTATGTTGGACGCCGCCGAAGGATTTTAAAAAAACCGAAATACTTTGAAAGATTTATTTCAAAAAAGTACAATCTTAAAATATTAATATTATAATAAAACTAAAACGACAGTCTTCGAACGAAGTGTGTTACGAAGTGCGGGCCGATGCGCGGGGCCGAGGGCGCCACGAGGCAAAAGTGCAGCGCTTGCATTTCCGCCGGTCACGTAGGCCACCGATTGACGTCAATGGCGTAAACTGCAGCGTTGACGGAAAGTTCCTGAGAACTGTAATATGCAGCGGTTGCGGAATAGGTGTAGGTAGGTACCGTAACACACACAAACATTTCAAATGTATATTTGTTTTTTTTTTGTCGCGCTTTTACCATGTACAGACGCAGCATTTGGAAGTGGTTAAAGCTTTATTAAAATAACTTATTCTGAAGTTTTAACTGTTTATTAAGTGGTGTCTCATCACACTCTCACCTACAGGTAAGTGACGTTCAAGTCCAAGATGGCAGCATGCTAGGCTTAAAATTCAAACTGGCTTCTAAGGACGGCTGTATGGATATGGTGGTTTCTACGATTTTAACTAAATACTTCAAATTGTGCAAAATCTTGTGTTATGTTTCGACAAATATGATGTTTTATCGTTAGTCAAATTTTCGATAGTCGATATCACCAAACTCTTTTTCATCTCTACATCCCGAGATTGACGAGTTGCTCGCTACCAACATGTAATTGCTTTGCAGCAGTTTGTCAGCCAATTAAACACCTTTGCTTTATTAAGCAGCCACAGCGAGCGGTAAATAGGGCATCAAAGGCGATGCAATACGAAAGATGTTGCTCACGGAAGGTTAAAGTTTTACATTTTCATAGTATAACAATTGGAATTTATTGCGATGATTGATCTGTAAGCAATCTTGAAGTCTACGAATAAGTAAGTAGTAACTGGAATTAATAACTTATAATATAATTTTTGTACGTGCTCGTAACACCGTCTTAGACTGGCAATCTATTTTAGTACTTTTTTAAATGTATTAATGAGCATTTGATGATAAGGTATGCTATCTGATGTATAATTACGATGGGGTATGATGTGGAGACGTGTTCGTCTGGTAGTGGAAAGCGACAGTTGAAGAAAACAGGTTGTTAACTGACTATCCAATATATATTCTACAACTATGTCTACGTTAAGTATCTTATGTCTAAGTTTGAGGTGTTTATCTCCATATCTATAAATAAGGTTTCCTTCCATTTGAGAGTTGTTTAAAATATCGTCTCAAAATGCCATCTATTAAAAACGCGCTCACATTGGCTAGCTGTCGGTGTAGCGTCTCATTAGGTTAGGTGATTGGCTAGCGCTAGAATTTAAATAAGTGCAAAAACCTTATCGGTTTCGGAACTTGGTTAATTTTACTTTATACTTAACATCAAACTATATGTTTTATACTAAATAAATCGTATCGTATTAATCAAGTACAATTAAAATACGTACGTAAACAACAAGTAAATTGTTGACCATTTTCTCTTGGGACAAGAGTAAAATCTGTCCCATGCTGTACCAAACATTAGAACCGAATATTTAGAACATTCTCAAATTAATTATGAAGTAACCTGCAACACTTGATAACGGAAGCAGTGGTTAGTTCACCTCAGATTTTATTACGGTTATAAAAGGATTTAATTTAAAGGGTTGATCCTGTGTTTCGGTCCAGGATATGTTAATTTTATATGACTAAATGTGTTCGTGTTGGTTTTATAATAGTGGGGTTTGGGTGTTTGAATTGTTTTAGAAATTAAACGGTTCATTTTGCTTGTATGTGTGTTTAGAATATTAAGTCTATAATTAGTCTGAATTTTTGAACAGTCGTTTATATAAAATATTATGTTTCTTGAAGTGTTACATACTTTATTTTTTGTAAATTGTTATATACAATCCAAAATTTCATCGTACATGACTACGGACCGTGGCTTAATTAGCCAGTAATTTTTTATTTACTCACTTCTCGAAAGATAGGGAAGTTCAACAGCTTTTCTTATTTTTGAATATGTTATAGTTAACCGATAAAGCCGTTTATTAATTCAGATAATTATTTTTAAATAATTTTAAACAAGATCTGAACAGTATCTTAAAAGATGTGGTGAGAAATAACTCAAATCTGCAAGTAAAATTAAATCAAGAGGCCTGTGGTGAAATCTGTCCCTTAACAATTGAGTTTCTACGTACACTATTTTATGCCACGCTAAAATAACTTTAATCGCTATGAGAATAATGATCAACGTATGGGTAGATCAAGCCAAACAATTTTTTACTGAATAACTGATTAAAATTCCCCCAGAAACCATTCCAAAGTACGTAGATAACAGGAAAAAAGGAATTTCCGGAACAACGCATAACGTCACAGAAAAATATGTCCATGATCGCAGGTTATCGAATAAAACCAATTTGAAGGTACAGATCGTGTTACAAAAATGGGACCTCGAAAAAATTCAATCAAGTCACCCTCCTTCGAGCCGGAATTCTCGAACCAATTGTTTCCAGCGGCTTATTTGTCACAAGTCTATTGTTTATTAATATAAGAAACGGAGTAGGCGAAGATAGAATGGTTGTGATTTTTGACTTTGTTTTTTTTTTATATCATATAGGCTAGCGTTTAACAACTATCTCACCTGTTAGTAAGTGATGATATGGTCGAAGATAGCAAGCACGCTAGGCCTAGAATGGGAATTGGCTCTCAAGGATAGCTGCCGGAATACATTAGATGTTTGGCGACAGATTGTCTAACCTGAGAGTGGTATATGGCCAGGCGGACACTAGATAGTGTCCTACCACCATGCAAACTTTTTCGAGATTTTTTTTATTTCAGAATAGGTTTTTAATAGGTTAGAATAGGTTTTAGTATGTACATAAACTAATTTATTTACAGCGTGTGTTTTAGGTCTACCTAAAAAGCGTTTTGTTTTAAAGGATTACCAACATTAGGTATCAAATTTGAGTAAGGTATTATGTTTATAAGTAAAAAAGTACATAATATTGTGCTGTTATAAGAATGTATTCATTACTATTTTACTATTACTTCTGCCATTTCGAAATATTCTACACTTTACCATTCACAGACTATGAGTTAGTACCGTATAGAAGGGCGGGGTTATTAGTTTACAAGTGTATCAAACGCCCCCTTTGTTTATTATTGACTCGCCCGTGGGAGTACGATATTACTTCCCAACTCTTTCGGAAGTTTACCGTCTTTGTTGACATCTGCCGTTCGATTATTGGAAACTTCGGTACGGCTGTTTCATAAACTTTCCCGGTATTAATTTGCTTTGTCATTCCATTGTTTATTGATCTCTGAAGTAATAACCTTATTAGTTTGATACTGTTAAGCCAATGGGAATGTTTATCCAGCAAATAGTTGCCTCTCTAGGTGTTTCGACATCGCTGTTAATTCTTGATAGGACGAAATTTGATTTTCTGTAGCAAATATTAGATCTATTGATACGATACGTTTGTTTTGCAAATAATGTTTGTTAACAAAAGTAATTTGAGAGCGTTTATTTTCTCAGATATTTTTGGTATCTCAAATATTTGTTTCACAAATTGCCAATATTGACAGCAGTTTAGAGTATTACAATTTTAGTGTAAATAAATTGCTATGAAGTTTATCTGTAAGTCAATCAGTTAGTGCAGGTATGTTATTTAAAATATGAGTTGATTATTTGACTTGCCCATGTATTTTTTAAACGTAGTAAAAAAAGTAGTCAATTTTCAAACATTTTACGGTTTTAACATGAATGATTTAAAAATCGTCATTCTTTTCAACCGACTTCCAAAAATGAGGAGGTTAATTAATTTGTCTGTATGTTTTATTTTTATAATTTTTATGTATGTTTGTTACCCGATTACTTCTTCATTGTAAATTGATTTGAATGATGATGAAATTGTACTTACCATTTAAGTATTATCAAAATCTGATAAGTATTTAAAGAGATATGATAATAAACGTCTCAAACTTGTTACTAAAATTGAGTAGCGCGAAAAAAGTAGATTTTTTAGTTTTAAACTTAATTATATATTAGTCATATTATTATAATGATGTTACTCATATTATGCTTGTCTCGAAAAAAATTGTATAAACATTTAGTGAGTACTAAGTATGCCGCCAAATAATCAAATAGATATATTTATGTGGGTAGTTTAGAACGTTGAATATGATTTTGTGTCCGACTCGTACTTGAACAGCATTTTTAATATCTTTCTTTGTCTTGAACATTAAAAATGTACGAAATGGTTAATAGATTAATTATTATGTTATTATTTATTATTATTATTATTTATTTAACCTTAATCAAAACGGTACAAAAACCAATTACATTAATTAAGGAATTTTACAACTAAATTATATAAGAACATTTTAAATCATAATAAAAACAAATCAGTCAAGAATGTTAATTACTTCCGACTAAACTACTACTGACACTAAACTACATGGGCTTCGCTGTATAACTCCCTTTTCTGGCATCTTGTAAAATACTGTTATATGTGCATAACACTGTTTATTTAAGATATTCTTTATTGGTAAATAAATATATTTTCATTTTTCATTTTCACACTTGTGTCCACAGACAGATGAAGTAATAGTAGTTTCTACTATACGGTGCTTGTATCAAATTACCTTTATTCCCCCTACAGAAATCTGATCGTTGTACGTAAGCCTACAGTAGCCGCCACCTTTATTGCAAAAGGGATCATAACAGTAATTCACATAGTCTTGATATACGACGTCACATTGCCTTTATGTTTGGGTATCGTAATTTTGACAGCGAGTAGCGAGTATTAAAAAAAACTTGCTAAGTGCGAGTACTTGCTAAGTCGTAACGCACACGTTGGATTCTGTTCCTCAGTATAGTAATAAGATTGAACATAATTTGCTGAAGGTATACGTTTTTTGCAGGATCCCCTTTAATTTTTTATTTAATTTCATTTTAATTATTCGTTGTTATAGCAGTCATAGTAGTAATTACATTATTACATACTATGAGTTAATTTCAAGTCTTTATGTATTACGGTTCATACGGTCGTGCAAAAATGCCTAATAATACGTTTTTTGTATGGGACCGCCCTTTAATTTTAATTTTATTTGGTTTTCGGTTTTTGTACTGTAATAATACTTTGTGAAAATTTGAAGTCTATCATCTACTCGTATTATGGTTTAATATACAGCCCTCTGACAGACGGACAGACGGACAAAGAAATCCCAGTAGTACGGTTTTGTTGGTACCTTCTAGGTACTACGGAACCCTAATCACTGTGACTTTCTTCGTTTTTGTTTCTTTTATAACTACAAGCCTAAGCTCGATTTTTACATCTTGTTTTGCATTCACTGCCTGTGGTTACTAGGATGTTACAGTTAAAACGCTTACGTATAATACTGCTACACCTAGCTGTAGGGCGTCCTACACTACGTTTGCCGAGCCGTGATTTCCACTCTTGAACCCTATACCCAACGTCTACCCAACGGCTATGGTTCTACGACACATGTGACCAGCCTACCGCCACTTCAGCTTCCTAATCATTAGAGCTATGTCAATAACTTTGGACCTTGGACTTTACCAGATGGCCGCCCAGTATATGACAAGACCCTTACAACCCAGCTGACCACTAATCTTTACAATATTGGCTTGTTAGCACCACACAGCGGCTCTTGTATTCTTTATTGGCATTTATGTAACCTTGGGCTAGTCGTAAATACTCACGTTTATAGCAAAAATGTGTCGAAAGGAGAGAAAAAGGATACAATAAAATCAAAGGTTCTGTAATGAAGACAAACGATTTTACTGCATTATTATATACATTATTTTATACATTATTAGATGGTCTAACAAGCTGAAGCAGAAATAAGCTTCTCTGCTTTTAAGCTCTAAATGTAATAAAATCGTTGAATGGCTGGGTAAATTTAATGTTAGATAAAAATAATGAACTTTACGTGAAAACGATGCGCTAATAAGTCACAGTAGTTTTTTTTTAACAATGGTCAAGATGACCATTTATAATTTTCTTAAATTTTATGTTTCCTTAATAGCTTAGATAGAGTATAATGGCTAATGAAAAAAATATTCACTCGCAATTACCACTTTATCTAGGACTTTTCATTATATACTTTTCTTTATTATGTAAATGTTAATTGAATAATAGAATTTAGATTTTTAAATACCTACCTTTTTTCATATTTTTATTTCCTATACTCACCATCCAAAAGTTGTCTAGAAGAGATTTTAACTAGCGATAAGACCACCATTATAGTAAAGATGATATGCATATAACTAAGTTTAATTCTGTTATGGTGTGACAGTAAAGAGTAAATTCTTCAGTAAGTAAAATCTTATTTTATCTATTAGACTATTTTCAAAACCACTCAAATATTAACAAGAATTGTCCCGATCTGACCGAGAGAAGTTGGTAATAGAGCTTTCATCTTTGCCATTAAGAACTAATTGTAAATCAATGTTGCGACCAATAAGGGGTTCCGATATTGCTAAACTTCTCTTCTAGAGGCGGTTGTGGTGAATTTTTAATTAGAAGGACTTGAAAGCCGATAAGCGATAGTAAACTTTGTGGGTTTGTCTTCTCAAGTTGTTTTTGTATCTTATAAAAACGCTTTTTTTTCGTACACTACAACAGACGAATTGAGAACCTCCTTCTTTTTGGAAGTCGGTTGAAAATGATGATGATACGCTTGATCGTCATAAAGCATTGATTTATCAAAACCGCAGAACCGTATGTTAGTACAATATTATTTTCGTAAATATAACTTTGCGGGCTTTTGATTGTATATATTTTTAGCAATTAGTGTTTCCATATGAAATATACAAATTGAGACCACAATATCACTTATTGAAGCATCGGCTGTCGGATGTTTACTTCGACAGAATTCTGACTTTGAACAGATTGATCTGATGCCGGTGTTAGTTTTTATAGTAAGTTCAATTTTATCATTGCTTGTTCTAAAAGACAACCATCACAGCTGATAAATTCAGATTTTCAAAAGTAAAAAAACTGAAAACGATTTTGAGAAAGATCATAGCCTTAAAAATTTAACTCCTGAACGGCAAAACACTGATTTTGCAGCAAACCATCTTAATGATGAATTAAATATTAAAACTATAAAAATTTCTTCTTCACAGTTATGTCGTGGTTTTAGGGTTCCATACCCAAAGGGAACCAAAATAATCCTGTTACTGAGACTTTGCTGTCCGTTCGTTTAACTGTCTGTCTGTTTGTCTGTCTGTCCGCACTTCACTGGGCTGTAGTTCCTTAACCGTAACAGTACTTACTTAAATTTCAATAATAAAACTAAAAACAAAATAAAAAAATCACGGAGGTCTCCATACAAAAAAGGTATTTTTCATTATTTTTTTTCATACGGAACCCTACGTGTGCGAGGCCGACTCGTACTTGGCAAGTTTTTTTTTATAATTATGTTAAATACGAGTGCAGATATAGGTCAAAATTTTTGGTTGAAAAAATATGAAAAGGCGAAGGATATTTTATATCAATATCAACTTTAACGTGTTGATAGAAAGAATAGAAAAAAATTACTAAGTATTATTTGTCAATTTCCAATTTTTCCTCTAATTAATTTGAATCGAAATAAAATTGAAATCTAAGTCATTATCAGGAATATTATCAAATTCTCAAATACATCAGTAAGCTTTAATATTTATGTATCAGTGGCTAAGTCTGAAGACTTTTTGGACAAATCGAAACCGTCAAGGAAGACGTTATTTTTTTTCGTCTTTACGCAAACAAACAATGGCGGCGGCAGTCCGGTAGGCGCGGCTGAATGAGCTAATTATTTACAATCCGACACGCAACTAGAGCCTTGCCCCAAAAAAACTGTTACGTGAAATCACATTTCCTCACATTTTGTCCCAACACTACGAAAGTAAACAAAGGAATATAAAAATAGTACAGGGAGTGAGAGTATTTTATCCAAAATCTTGAAAAATTACTTACGGATGCCAACTCTACTCTGGTGCAAAATTGAAGAATCTTTATAACATCACAATTTGGAGCTTTCAACATAACATAAAATTAGGGAAAGGAAAGTAAAAATGAAAACAAAATAATGAAAAAAACACAATATAGCGTTAAAAGTTATGATAGGGATTTTTTATACAAAAATTAATATATCTTCAACGTAAAAAAAACTTGGCAGGATACGAGACAGAACTACTTTAAATACCACGTTTTACCAAGAACTTTTAAATGACCGCTGTTGAATTTAAAATTCGAAGTGTCACAGCGGATTTGGACGATAATGATATTTAAAATAATTATTTTAAAAGGCGACATAGTATTGTATTGTCGAAGCGATGCGTCCGTCGCGTGATCAGCTCGCGTGTCTCATGCCAGGCTCAAATTAAAACCCAAACGATAAGACACCGAGCACCTCACGACACTCGCCCGACGTGTCTCTTTTAATTACGCACCCTACACAAAACTTATCTACCCCTTTCAAATTAAAACTGAAAATACAAATTTATAAACATGTCTAGAGTACGCTTCCAATTAGTTAAATTGCCGGCTTAGAAATAGGTCATGTTATTACCGTTTGAGAGACGTCGAGGTTGTGTCAAAGTTTCTTTGGTTCATTAAAATTGTACGGCATATTTTCAGAGCAAACAACATCCGACAGAATAAAATTAATGGTATCGATTAACAGGCGTCGCCGGCGAGAGATCGCGTGCGACTGATGTGGACAGAGACACCTCCTGCCTGTGCCTGGGAGCTGTCCTTGTCAATTTTAATTGGGCCAGGCCTTTTGCTCTTGTTGCGATGCGAACCGTGATTGTCCCATCCTTATTTTATGTGAGGGTCACGAAAATTAATAATGGTTTTTAGTTTTGCAGGCGGATATTTGGATTGCTCCAAGAAACGCTTAAGGCATATTTTTTTATTTCGCACGCTGCAAATTTTAATAGGTATCATTACAACGCCTGACGTTTATGTCTGAGGCTACCTTAATTAAGCCTTACGTTGTTACAGATATTTTATGCTCATAAAAACAAAAGAGTATAAACCAAACTAAAACGCCATGTCAATAAAATCTCTTACGTTAGCGTTTTTTTCAATGAACAATACTACATTTTGAAGATAACTTTTTTCTGATTGACCACATTTTATATGATAAACACAAGGAGCTTTATATCAACGTTGCAACATAACTTCATATTATAAAAACATCAGAGTTTAAATATGGCATCGCGATGATCTAATTTCATGGCGCGTGGTCCATTCAACGCTCGATTACGTACCGGCAAATTGGATCATTCATTGCTTGCGCTAAGTCTCTGAGCGTCTTCAAGCGTTCTATTGTCTAAAGCTGCGTTTCTTAGGACTAAAGTTTGTTATACATTTCTGTTCGATTTAACCTCTTGAAGATTGTTTAATATTGGAAAACAAGTTTCATTAAATGCAAAAGCTTCTATAGGTACTTTACAATCATTCTGTAGTATAAGTATTTAGTAATAACATAGTAGACTCAAATGGCACACATATTTTTTTCGTTGCGGTAATGCTTTAATTTCGCGATATTTCAACTCTATCACTACTAAAATCTTGAGTCTTATAGGTAAGTATTGTACTTACTCCCGTTTGATTTTAATATTCAAAAGCCCTAAAAATAAAAATGATAAAAATGTCACCAGAAAATAAAAAAGTAACAAGTAAGAAGACCTGACAAGCTATGTAGGGCTGCCAACTGGTTATGTTGTCGCAACGTCTGGAAACTCCCTAAGTCCCCGAGCGTCTTCAAGCATCCTATTGTCTAAAATGAGACTGTTATCTTAGCATTAGTATGTACCGTATTACAGCTCTATTCAATGGCCTTTCAGGATGTAAGCTTCCTCAGTTATTGTGACGATTTATTTTGATTACGTTCGCTACCTGGGAGTCTTGCAATATTCGTGAATGGTTAAAGCTTATCTGTGCTCGGAGTGTAGGAATTACAAAATGTATTATTGTTCTTGTGAAAGTATTCTATTATTTTAATAACTTTTTGATTGCAATACACAATCATTATCATCTCTACCTGCTTCTAACCTAACAAAATCTTATTGAAAAAAATCATTCTGTACTCACGCGTAGGTATAGAGGTCCCTCTAAGAGAACTTATTGCCATAAATAGTGCCGCTTGAAGTCAAGACACAAATAAATAGAATAAATGATGGATAGTGTTTTGCTATTAGAAAGAGCCCTTATCTGAATCTGATAATAAACATCTTATATTAATTCCCTAAAGTTAATAAGACACACTATTTTTTACTTGCAAATATAAGTACATAGATAATTTCAATTCAGGTAAATTCACATGGCGAAATTTCCGTTCTCTTCCAAGAACGAATGATGTATTGATCATTTCTTCTCGTAAGTACCGACTCGATGCGAAAAAGCTCCCGGGAATCGTTCTCTTGACTTTAGTTTCAAAGTTTTATTTTACGATGGACGGAGTGTTTGCCGCTACTTCTGAAATAATAAAGAGTTTAGCTAATAATTATCTTACCTCGTTTTATTTTAGTGAAATTGCAGAGTTTGACTAGTATTATGCCCAAACACAAATCTATTGTTTGAATTGAGCGGCGTATAAATGTTGAAATTATTTTCAAACTCTACCAAAATGAGCCAAGGAAGCAATTTAAAAACATTTACGGATCTAGCAAAGTACCCGTATATTGACTAAGTTTCAAAGGTGTTACCTTAAATCCAGACTAATATTATAAAGAACGTTTGTAACTATGTTACCTAATCACGCGTAAACCACGGTAATTTACATTACCGTGCACCGTTAAAAACACCGCTGGCAAAATACTGCCAAAAATCGCATAACGGACGATCCGGCCTTACTGATCTTTAACAAGGAGATACTTTATAGCGTGAGAATTAACATTATACTTATATACTTAGTATACTTTTTGTGAAAATTAAATCATGAGTTTACACATAATAAATGTTGATTGACAAAGATTTACTGTGATAAAATTCTTAGTGTACAGAAACGAAGTCGCGGCTATCAACTATAGTAATATTATAAATAAAATTATCTAACAAATGTCAGTCCGATGCCTTTAAAGTTTTTATATAATATGGATATAACAACTAAAATCTGATTTTCAATTACCATAGTGCTGTACAGGCAGTCACATTTTATTTGATAATTATTTCCACTACAATATACACATGAATTCTTTGCTTTTATGATATGAGGTTACAAACCCTGCAGTCTACTTACAATTAAAAAGACACGAGTATTTATGATTCACATACACTGAGATATCGGTCCGTTTCATCCGACATCCGAAGAAACGCTTTCAAAACTGGATCTCCGCTCCATTATATTTTATTGGGCTGCATCTGTAGCATTACGCCATATCTAAACATATAATTATGAACAGTGCTCTTAAAAGCTAATAAAGTTATATAGCTGATGTAAACAAACTACTGTTGAAGAAATATAATTATGCAATTAGACAGGCTCATCGTTGTGGCTTTGGTTGATGCTAAAATTAAAGTAAAAAGTAGTAAAATATTTATTAAGATACGACCACAACGCGGCGTCCTGCGTGCGCAATCTAAGTGGCGATCAAATAGCGCAGTAGTATTTTTTTAAAATATTTTATAGGCTAGCGTTTGACCACTATCTCACTTGTTGGTAAGTGATGATGCGGTCGAAGATGGTAAGCACGCTAGGCCTAGAATAGGAACTGGCTCTTAAGGATAGCTGCCGGAACACATTAGATGTTTGAAGACAGATTTTCTAACTTGAGGGTGGTAGCTGGCCAGGCGGACACTAGATAGTGTTCTTCCACCATGCAGGGGTTGTTGGTTTCTTAACGATGATTTTCCTTCACCGGAGGGCCACTGTGAAAAGCGCACATACATTTTTCGATAGAAAAATCCATTGGTGCACGGCGGTTTGAACTCGGTGCCTCTGGCATCAATACCAACCGTTCTCCCGATTACGCCACCGGCTCCTTCAATTTGTACCGACTGTTCACACCAAACGCAATCTTCGGCGATCAGAAAACGATTGAAAATCAGGATCTCGAACGCGCACGCGGACGCAGGACGCCGCGGTGTAGTGATACTTACCCTTACAGACTATTCTTAAATGATATTGTTCAACAATAATAATTTAAAAACACACTGAAAAGGTAATTTTTTAAAGAAAATCTTATTTTAGTAGCTGTCTGATGATAATATTATCCTTAATTAAAAAGCTGTTAACATTACCTGTTGAATTGCTAGTCTAAATCCGAGATAAACGCCAGTGTGAGCTAAAATTCCTGTAATTCATAAAACACACAAAAATATATAGAGGAAACCAACATTTTAATTTACATTTTCGTAATTGAATTCTTGCACAAATAATAATTAAGATAGTTGAAAAACTAAAACAACCGACTTCCATGCCCGCGGGTCAATTTCAGTAGCAAGTTTGAGACGTTTATCGTCATATCTCTTGAGATACTAATCAGATCTCGATGAAATTACAATTACAATGAGACTACGTCGGAAACGAACCCTACCGAGTAAAAAAAGAATTATGTATTCAAATCGGTTCACAATTGACGGAGTAATCGTGTAACATACATACAAAAAAAAACATACAGACGAATTGAGAACCTCCCTCCTTTTGGGAAATCGGTTGAAAACATTACCGACAATAAACAGCTATCATAATAAAAATATTTTTATATCTACAAAAGATATAAAATAATAAAAAAATCCGCCGGAATTCTTCCTAATTGGGATGCTCCATTGGTCATAAAAATGTTTCACACTTTAAACAAATATTAAAATTTATTACCGGAATATTGCATTGACGTGCCAAAGATATATATTTTATTGAATTCTTTAGCTGTTCAAATAAAATATTTAATTAAATAGATATAGAGTATTAATTGAAAATTCCACTACGATCCAATAATAGATTGCATGGGTGTTTCACTTATAGAAATTACCATCGTCAATATTTGTCAAATTAATCAAAATTTAATTTTTTTATTATGTTTTGGTACTAGCTAATCGACCTTATAAAATCTAAAACAAGATTATTACTATACTATACAGAATCTTCACATAATTAAAATCACTAGTATAATAATGTAACTCGGAAAGCAGGGCGTCCAAGATATATGCCTAGCCTAGTTTGGAGCCCACAGAATATAATAGTGGTCATCAGAAATCACCAAAATGGATCTACTTTCTCTTAAATCTATTTATGTAATAATCAAGCTAATTAAGTATTAATCATATTTATTAAATAATCACTTATCATTTGTACACTTGATGGATGGAATAAATGAATTATGAATTACTAAGTAATATGCAGAAATTAGTAAAGTTCCTGGACTTGATTACATGCCACGGACCCTAGACATTTTCTGGTGTGGCTGGCCAGTTTACTCAACTTTAAAGGAGAGACAAATATTATAACGCTAACACTCTGTAACTTACTATCATATGAAGGTAGGTATCGACCGATGATATACGCAAGCAGGCTGGCAGTGGTTGGAAACAAGGAGCTGAAGATCGAGCTCAGTGGTGTGCCATAGGCCTAAGTCCTGTAGTGAACGAATACTGGCTACTGATGATGGAGGTAAGCCATGCATACAAACTGCACTCATGTGATTTTGCTAAATTAAAATAAATGAAATTTAACAGAGAGAGCACACTTCAAATATAAAATAACAATGATGGATTCTCGTCTATTCAACTCTTTGCCCACAAGAGCCACACTTAATCAGATGGCCAAAACAAGTCACACGTGAAGTGTTGAAAGGAGACCGGAAGACATTAATCATAAAGGATCCTGTATATAGCCGTTTGTATGACTCGTCATCTAGATGTGAAATATGCAGGGAATGTGTCATTAGGGAACACCCTCCTTCTTATATTAGAATACAGTATGGGAAAATACAGAAACATATATGAATTCTTTGTACGTAATTAAACTATTGGTCACTAGCAACATTATAACATTAAGTATAGGAGTACTGCCTCGCCAAAATTAGTTTAACAACGCCAACATGGTGCAAAACAATTATTATGCATAATACGTTTACATACCTACTGCTTATTGCACCGCTTTTAGTATGAGGTTGTCTCAAACTTCATTCAAGAATCAAAGAATCAAAGCATTTATTCAGTTTGTAGGCAGTATTAATATACGCACATATACACGTCAAAAATCATAAATCATAACCAATGATCAAGTAAACATAGCAAAAGCAGAATTTTAACGCTTTGAATTAGAAAAAAAAAACAAAAGTAATGAACCATTTAGCTGTCATTCAATCGTTTACGACAGATTATTAAAAAAAATAATAAAGGAGGTTAATTTTCATTCAAAACAAGATAAAATTCTTGTCTATAAACCGAACAATGTTTTATCACTAGACTTAATTCCAATTATATTCTCCTATTAGAAGAACAAAATAACTGGTGATAAATAGAGAATATATATAGGACATAAATTAGAGTAGTCTCAAACTTATTTGTATGTCATAATGCATTGATCAGAATTTGAATATGTGTCAAAATATTAAACAAAAGCTAACCTTACGGTATGAAATCGCTAAGTTCTATGACATTTCTTTACTGATTTTCGGGTATCACAACAAGAGCAATTACCGCCCTACCTACAGCAAAGCATGTCAGTCAAATCTGTCTATCATCGACCCTTTTCGGTACGAGTAAAAATATAATGTTCATTAGTTGGATGTCAACGGAGAGATCGCTGTGTTTTAAGTATCTTACCAAATGGTGGGTGGTGAAGTTGGGGAACATTTTTGTTAGAGAGAAAAGATTCATGAGCTTGATACATTTTGTTCCTCTGGCGTAGTAGATTCACCTGCAAAAACTGAAGTATAGAAAACAATAACAGCTCCACCCGCGAATTATAGGCATTCTGAAAATATATCTAATTAATTGATTAAAAAATATTAAGTTAATAAATGACAAAAAGCCATGTTTTTGGAATAGTGGATATATACCAATGTACTAACAATTGAGGAGATAACTCATACAACGCTACCTATAACTATGAAAGCAGCTATTTGTGCGTCTTATATTACTAGGTTTGTCAATTTAAAAACTTTGTTCTGCATTTCACAAAATAGTTGCTTAATTATTTTGTAGAGAGACAAGTATTTGATCACCACCTCACCAGGTGCAACAATTCATTATTCTGTGCCTGGTATAAAAAAATACGGTCTTAACTAAAATTGTGCTTATCTAAAATTGAAGATGACAGCAAGACAAGGCACTGGGCAACAGAATTAAAATCAGCTTTGTTCTACTAGACTTGAATAAGCGTGTCAAACTCGGAATTGAAATAAACATTTCATTTTAAGACAATGTGTTTTTTGTGGCATGTTCAAACATTCGTTTTGTTCACTAATTGAGGGCCTCAATCTTAGCGTTCAGTCAACAAATTAGACCGGCTACACATTGCGTGACGACCGTGATACGAGCACGCGCCGCGGACGTGACGGCGATGTCCGTGACAGTGAGTACACGCCCTTATGTGGAGATAATCTGCCAGATGAATGAGATTTTAAAGTTTTTGGTAAGCTCAAGCAACTAAGGTAAGTTGTCTTTGTGTTGTAAATAGGTTGTTTTAGAAAAGCAGCATTTACAATGAAATGACCACACCATCTGGACATGAGTGATTAGCAGCTATTGCGCAATCTTGTTTTACCAGTCATGGAATTACGCCATTAAGTATATCTCAACGCTTGGTCAGTCGCTGTCATAAGAGGAGCTTTGGCGCTTTCTCATCTCCTTATACACTGTGTCAATTTCTGTAATGTTATATAAACATTGCCTAACTTACCTTGCTTACCCCGCCAACAAATATTTCATTATTTTTATTTGATTACGATTTGACGAAATTCACTAACACTAATCCAAGTTTTAAATGTAAACTATTATACACAGCGATTGAATTTTTTTTTTTAAGTTTAATCTTTTTATCTTCTTCTTGTAGGTACCGAATACTTTTCAAATAAAAAAAAAATCTTTGTTTAGCGCAATAGTAATTTGAAGATTTCCATTTAATCATAATGTTTTCAAATAACAGCTATTAAGATGAGCTACTCAACCACCAACAAAACAGCTAGCGTGTAATTCAATCACTTTTAGTTTTTTTTCATTCCTAAAGCTAAACTCTGCTCTAGGATTCGACTCTTCGGCCATTTCTTCAACTACATCTCAATTATGAGCCCTCCAAAAAAGCTCCTAATTAGAAGACTGTAAGTCATCACGTAGCCACAGACCGGATGGTTGAGGTTCGTGATAGTGATTAAACCACAGATGATGTAACAGAATCTTGGTGGTCGAGCGCGTGCCCTGTACGTGACGCGGATCAGGTCATGATTCATAAGTTTTCTGGGCTTGTTTTTGTTTTGAATGTTTTGACCCTTTGTTTCGCATAATTTTTTATTCCTAATTTACTTAGGCATGACGGGTTATGCATAATTTTAAATGGCATAATAGTACAATCGCATAATTTCTTCTGGCATATTGTATAAACAAGCATAACTTTCAAGTAAGCTATATTGTTTCGTATATTATGTTTCTTTGAAGTGTTACACACTTTATTTTTTTGTAAATTGTTAAACACAATCCAAAATTTCATCGTACCGACGGGACTTGAACCCGCAACCTCCTGAATAACATTTTCAGGTGCTTGCCAATTATCGTATCGTTACGACGTGCGGGTTCAAGTCTCGTCGGTACCACTTACGTCGGTACTTGTACTATTCATTATACTGTGTCGGTACGATGAAATTTTGTTTATTATATTGTGTTTAACAATTTATATTGCTTCGGCCTTATTATGATTCCCATAAAGTTATAGAACATAATTTTATTGGCCTAATAGTTTAAGACATAATAAATTAAGTCATAATTGAATGTATACACATATTTTATGCTGAATTATTCCAATTAAAATTAAAAAAGTTTACTTAATTACACATTTATTAATTTCTAAAGAAACGACTATAGTGTTATATAAGTACATAATAATAATAATTTAACACTTCCAAAGTCAGAATTAAGGTAAGACATGTTTAGTTAAGTATGTCATGTTTAGTTAAGAGTTGTTTGGCTCAAAAAAAATGTTCGTGGTTCCATGTTTTTAAATCAATATTTATTGATAAATGAACTTCAAGTCCGTAGCCAAATTAAATTTATGAAATAAATTAGGTAATATAGAGTTATTAATACTAACAACATGTTTGGTACTAGACTGGGACAGTAGGTTCAAGTTTGGCGGAGATGGCCCTAGGGCCACCACTACGCGATTATTTTTATTTTAAAACTGAAAGTTATTTGATCTAGCGCAAACATTAAATTAACATAATAACCTTATTTCAAAGTGCATCTATCTCACGGTTTTGGTTTTGCATTTGATTAGATATCAGCTCATGATTATGTTCATATTTTGTTTAGGTAGTTATAACAAGTTATAATAAGTCAACATTTACACTTCTTATGCGCATCTTTACGTGCTTAACACATCCAACAAACGTTTTATTAATTTTATGATATTTTTTTGTAAATCTACAAGCTAAGCCTACTCACTAATAATAAATATTATATGTCCTATTCCATTATATACCAGAGCAATATTTCAACAAAATCGGTTTAATAGCTAAATTAGTCGTGAAAAGATATTTTTTTTTAAAAGTACTATTTAATAATTATGCTATAACTAATTATGACAAAACAAAATATGCCTAAACTATTATGCCGAATTATAGTTATGCGTTTATTATTATTCTTTAGAATATTATGCTTATGCTAACAGTAATAATGTCAAGAAAAATATGCCTAATTATTTTATGCCAAATTAATGTATGCTTAAATATATTAGAAGAAACAACATTATGCCAAAGTATATTATGACAAAAAATGTTATGTGAAACAAGGGAACCGTTTTGACCCGCGATATAAGTCTACGAATTATTTAATTTAATTAGTACATGAAGACTAATTGCGATTGTAAGCTTAACCCTATTTTGATGGTAAGCAATGACGTCACAATTTATAGCAGAAATTGTGTTACCTAAACCTCTGAATTATCAAACTTATTTGCACCGCTGGTCTGTACCCATTGTAACACTGGAAATGTCTAGGATACTCTGTAATTTTATTGGATAATTCAAAAACTACTTGTATTTCATTGCTAGCCTATAACTGACCAAGTAAAGGTGTCACTCTAGGCGGATTAACGAAAATTCTACCACTATTAAACATTGAAACACTACAGTTAGAGGATTGAGGTTTTAAAATAATCCACCTTGCAAACGCCACAGCCAGACTTTTAAGAACGTCAAACATAGAAAAGAGAGTCCCAGAACCTAAAACAAAGAAGCCAAAGCACTCGTTTTTACATTGTTTCAAATAGTTAATATTCGTTGATAAGATACATATCTATTTTGACAACATTTACTGATTTTAACCTTAGACCTAGCATTTTAAGTGCATGCTAGATCTGTGATTTTAACCTAGTCCTCGCGCAATACAAAGAAACGTCACAAGTCACAAGTTCCTTTCAACAGCAATAAAAAGTTTACATTTGCACATCACGTTTGTTACCCTCAACTCGTCACGTAAGTTACTTTGCATAAATTCCTTGAAAAACTAAGTTCTAACTTTAACTTTGCCATAATAAATAACGTCGTGGCTTCCACATAATATGGCGTGTACTCTATCGCGCTGAAGACAGGGCAGATTAATTAGCATCACTCTGGCTTGTTCCAAGATGGGGTGATATTACGTACGTACACATGAGACGGAATTATCTCTGGCTGACAGGTAGCTGGAATTATTTATGGGAAACAGGGAGTGGAGAAAGATTCTGAATGAGTGTGTAGAGAAAAAGTTAAGTGTATCAATGAGACTGTGGTTTGTGTTAGCTGAAAAGTCAAGGTGGAATTTTGGTATCCCGGTCACCTACGCTGTTATTGTTAAGGTTAGTATATTCTATCCAGCGTGTCGAGAAGATCAAAATTATTACCGGTATTGTAGTTTTAATCTAAGGTAATATAGATGTGGTCTCTAAAAAGTGAAAAAGGATGGCCATTGTGTTACCCGTAGGCTGTAAGCACAAACTCTTATAGCAATTCGCTTAGTTCTAAAATACCTAACTAGCTGTGCCCGCGACTTCGTCCGCGTGGAATAGTGTCTTTGGGTAGCATTTTTAAATATTTAGGCTAATTATTTTACAAATAAGACACATGCGTATACCACCTACACCACACCGTACCACGCCGCGCAAATGCCCCTCCCCTCTCCCTCCCCCTCGCCCTTTTACTCCCTTCTCCCCCTCCCCCACTCCCCTCCCCCACTCCCCTCCCCCACTCCACCTCCCCTCCCCTCTCCCTCTCTCTTCCCTCCGCCCCCTTTCTCCTTACTTCCCTCTCCCCCTCCCCTTTCCCCCCACTTCCCCCCTCCCCTCCCCTCTCTCTTCTCCCCACTTCCCCTTTCCCTCCCCGTCTCTCTTCCCCCCACTCTCCTTCCCTCACTTCCCTTTCCCCTCACCTTCCACTCCACCTCCCCTCCCCTTTTCCTCACCCCCATCCCTCACCCCCTTTCTCCTTCCCCTCACTTCCTCCCTCCCTCCCCTCCCCTTCTTCCCCTTCGCCCTCCCCCTTCCCCCTCACAAACTTTTGAATGACATATTAATTTATATCAAATCAACCGCCTAAACAATAAGTTTCAAGCTTCTAGCTTTAATAATGACGATACTTCCATACAACTTTTCATCCTCACACTCCCCCTACACTCTAACTCCCCTCCCCTTTCCCTCACCTCCCATCCCTCTCCCCCTTTCGCCTTCCCCTCACTTCCACCCTCCCTCCCCTCCCCTCATTTTCCCTTCCCCTTCTCCCTCCCCCTTCCCCCTCACAAACTTTGAATGACATATTAATTTATATCGAATCAACAGCCTAAACAATCAGTTTCAAGCTTCTAGCTTTAAAAATGACGATACTTCCATACAAATTTTCATCCCCGCTTTCAACCCTCTTTTCGCATTAAAAAGTAGCCTATGTCCTTTCTCAGGCTCTAGACTATCTGTGTACCAAATTTAATATAAATTCGTTCAGTAGAATATTCACATAAACCTTACATGTTTCCATACAAACTTTCATCTTTTATTCCCTATTGTTATTTTTACACCCTTTAGGGTAAAACTTTCAGAAACTTTGAATGTCATATTTATTTATATCAAATCAACAGTCTAAAAAATAAGTTTCAAGCTTCTAGCTCTAAAAATGACGATACTTCCATACAACTTTTCATCCCCCCTTTCAACCCCCTACAACCCTCTTTTCGCATTAAAAAGTAGCCTATGTCCTTACTGAGGCTCTAGACTATCTGTGTAGCAAATTCAATTTAAATCGGTTTAGTAGAACATTAACATAAACCTTACATATTTGCATACAAACTTTCATCCCCTATTGTTATTTTACACCCTTCGGGGTAAAACTTTCAGAAACTTTGAATGTCATATTAATTTATAGTAAATTGACAGCCTACAAAATAAGTTTCAAGCTTCTAGCTTCTAAAATGACGATACTTCCATACAACATTTTATCCCCCCTTTCAACCCCTTATAACCCTCTTTTTGCATTAAAAAGTAGCCTATGTCCGTTCTCAGGCTCTAAACTATCTGTGTACCAAATTTTATTTAAATCGGTTCAGTGTTTTTGGCGTAAAAGTGACACAGACAGACAGACAGAGTTACTTTCGCATTTATAATATAAGTTAGGATTAGGATTAAGATGATTGATGTAGACCTATTTTGTAAGAAGTATCCTGTCACTGCGTCTTGAAATTTAAAGTAGTCTTATTTTATTTTGATTCTGACTTATCATAACTTAAAATAAAAATGTAAATAACTGTACATTGTTATATACAATCCAATTTCCGTACCGACGGGATTCGAATCCACGCGTCCTGGGAAACCATCAAAAAGGGAACATTTCTCATGCAATTTAGAATTTCACTGTGTCGGTACCGTGTGATTTTGGATTCTATATAACAATTTATAAAAATATAAAATATAAATATCACTTAAAGAAACATAATATAAATAACTGTGTTTTATTTAACACAAAAACGAGCTCATTAAATGCACTGGGTTTTATTTATAAATAAATAGTACAACAGTAAATCTACATAATACTGAAAGTCATCTGATAAGGGTACATTGCACAATGCATAGATAGCCACTGCTAACTTAAAAAACAGTAGTTATTGTACGTAACTTTATCATACATACTCTAATAACTGTTAGCTATTATTTAACCTGCATTTGAAATATTAAAGTTTCAAATAAAGTCAGACGCTCCTAAGAATTTACTAGCCCTAAAATGAGAATTTCAAGGATGTCGCAGGTAGTGTGCCAGAATGTTTTTCCAATAATGAAATACCCATATCTCTCTGAGACGTGTGTTTACGTGCTAGAATTTGCGGAAGGCGTACGTGTATTCATACGTTACCGGTGAATTTTATCGATGGACATTTACCAAAGTTACTGGTAGATTTCAGGTGTACTTTTAAGGAGTAAAATGTTGGTGCAGCTCAAATGCTAGGAGAATCTTGAGAGACTATCTACGGGGGATATTAAGATGAAAATAAAATGTGGCCATTTTTTATACAATAGGAGCGTACTTTTGGATCAGTATCGTTTGGGACTATTTAATGTCAGTGACACTGTATCTGTGTGTTTGTCTGTGGTCTTATCTCATTAGCTTTAAAAATTATCAGCTATTTTCTACTTGATATGAGAGCAATTTTACAGGTCTTATCGATTCATAATTTAGTAACCTGTTATATCATGTTTAAACTTTTATTCTTTCTCAACTCTGGCATCGCATACCATTTGAAGTCTTCTTTAGCAAGTCAACGGCCAACTTACTAAACATGAATCTACTATCAAGAACAATCTTTCTTAGGCAATGGCTGTTGATGATGGTAACTTCCTTTTTTTTGCGACTTGTTAGTGTTTACCACTGGATCTTGAAAGTCAGTCATCACTATGACAGTACATGAGAGGAAATATGGGCAAGGGCTAATCTAGAGCCGGCACTTCTCAGCGAAGACGGAAATCCTTTACCTTTGTTTTAATTAAATAGTACTCAATTCTTTGTTTTCTTTCGTTTTTTATAAAAAAGTTGTACACACGAAAGCTCATGAAATGATAACGCAAATAATTTACATGGTGTTAAATAGTAAATCTTTCCTATTTACATAATTTTGCTATTGTCTTAACAAAATATTTGCTCACATTTTGACGAAATCTTTCCTTCCGACGCCTCGCACCATTATCATTCATTGTATTTTTCGGTCACAAGTTATTCTACCCAATGGCCCACCCATTTATTTATATGCATTTAAATTCTGTTTTCCACATCCGCACGGGCGGACATCGAACGCAATGTTTGTTGAAGGTCGGAAACATTATAGGGTTCCATAAACTAGGTAAAAAATAAAAACCTCCCTAGAATGTTCCAACATAAAATTACACACTGCTGAGAAAAAAGGGTTTTGACCCGTACTCTTAATATTATATTATAACTAGCTGACCCGGCAAACGTTGTTTTGCCATATAAATAAATGGCTATTAAAAAATAAGGGTTGATCGTAGAGGGTGAAAATTGAGAATTGTATGTATTTTTGTATGTATCATAAAAAAATAGAAATTAAAAATTTTGTCTAAAAAATAAATTTAGGGGTGGACTACCCCTAACATTTAGGGGGATGAAAAATAGATGTTGGCCGATTCTCATAGATACCGGATAAGCACAACAAATTTCATCAAAATCGGTCAAGCCGTTTCGGAGGAGTATGGCAACGAAAACTGTGACACGAGAATTTTATATATTAGATTATCCTACATGATTGTAATTGTCAAACAGAATTTGTTTATTGTTACACACAATCCAACATTACATCGTACCCACAGGATTCAAGAAAATTTGTTTGTTTGGATGTTTGTTCCCTTATCACGCTAAAACTGTTTTTGATGAAATTTTGGACACATATAGTTTAGTACCTGGAGTAATTTTAAGGACATCTTCGATGGCGAGCAAAGCTGCGGGCTTGTAAGTCTAAAAGCTTAAAAATAAATTGACATTAGAATTAAAAGAGAATATAATGGAAAAGAATAACCCCTTATTGCACACCAGTATAGAGAAACAATAAAGATCGTTTACAAGACGAACAAATCAGACTTGAAATGCTGCGCTAGTCATTTTCAGTACCAAGTTTGAGGTGTTTATTTTAATCTCTGAAGATACTTATCAGATTTCGATAAAATTACAATAAATCCAAACTAAAAGCATCCTGCATAAAAAAAAATCAATTGGTCATTAAATTACGAAGGTCTGAAGTAACAAACAAAAAGTACAGGTGAATTGGGAATCTCCTCTTTTTTTGTGAAGTCCGTTAAAATATCAACTAACTTAGCTAGGGTAAAATGGGCGACCACTCCTAAATTACAATGTTTGAATTCCATAAAAAAAAATCAACTGTATTCTAGGTAATATGTGCTCTATATAATATGCACTTCGGTATAATCTGATAATACCGAACTGAATCATTAGAAACCTGTTGTGCTTTATTGCTGGGCATAGACCACTAACCACGCCATCGAACTGTATCTTTTATTGTAGTGTTGTTATGGTGACCAGTCAAATATAGATCACCAAAACCTAAAGAAATATATTTAAAAAAAAATCTTGAGTCCATTTCGATAAAAAACAAATTACACACGATTTGACAACCTAGCTAAGAATTTAACCTGTTGAAAAAAATACTACTTAGAGAGAAAATATGATTAACCAACTATTTGTAGGTACTATATTTTTTGAGTGCAGAACCCTCTATGTTAGATGTCCTGCACACACTCTGTCGATTTAACGCTTTTGTGCGTGCCCGTGTTGTTATGTATACCGAAGACACATAGTGGGAACGTGTTCTATTTGTTTTTTCACAATTTCAATATTGGTGTTTTGGGTGTGACCATGCGTTTAATTGGCATTTTTGTGCGTACAATAAATGTTCAAATCTCTTTTTTAAGCTTTTATTTGTTTGGGGCTTGCCTTGGTGTTTGCTGATGACATTAAGTTGAGAAGACATGTACGAGTAGACTTAAATATTAGTTTTTTTTTAAAATTATATTAGGTAACAGGACAAGCACGAAGCTCGCATGATGGTAAACGATGACGTCTACCTATTACAGATACAGCGGCATGCAAAATTCTGGATTGCCAGAATTTTGCATGTCACTGCACTGCGCCTGTTACCTTAGGACATAAAGGTGTTGAGTCTCACATGTCTTGTAATTTCACTAGACACCTTGCCATTTCAACCAAAAAACATTCCTATTTCACGGCTGAAAATTAATTGGCAAAGTAGTGGTACCACCCCAGGCGGACTAGCAGAAGTCCTTCTACTACACAGATCATAATCTTAATACTATCCTCCTTTACTCTACTCACTAAATACAAATAAATTGAATAAGTCCCAGAACGTAAGCTGTCGATAAAATGTTTTACAAATTTTTGCTGCGTTACATACTTTACAAAGGTGTATTTTACGCAGCCAAAATAGTTGTAATAAATTATGAAATCCACTTTCAGTTTTCTTCAATAAAAAAGCGAGACACAGAAGTTATACAGTTAGAATCGATTTATTATTTATTTATATTATTATTATATATTAATCGATTTACAATTACGTGAGAGCTCGGCGTCACAACATATTCACGATCCCGCGGCGGCGGACCGAGTTGGGCCGTATGGCTCCTCTGCCGCGGGCGTTGCGAATGCTCAATACATTGTTGTATCACCACCAACATCTGGATTTATTTCATGATTCAGTAATAGAGTTTCACAAAGTTCTTGCTATGTTTGTGGAGTCACTCTCGGCTTCTCTTAGTAATTTATAAATGGCGGTGTATGTTAATTTTAGTTAGATAAACGGAAATTATTTTAATTTATATTATTTCTTTTGTATGTATTAATAACTTGGATGGGTGAATTGGAAAACTGTTAGGCCCATCCAATGTATGATAAATAAATAAATAAATAAATTATAGACTTTCTTAAACTCCCTCTTTGAGCGCCAGTTTCCATTCTAGGCCTAGCGTGCTACCATCCTTGACCGCATCATCACTTACCAACAGGTGAGAGAGACATACTTTTTTCACTTCTATATACTTTTTAGAACAGTCCAAAAATAGACTCTACCACAGGATTAGCTCTACCAATAATAATCTCAGCTTTTTATGTAAAAAGAAGATAACAATATGTATATAGTGATCAAACGTACTGTATTAATTCTGAGACTGCTTATCACTAAAAATCAGGAAAGAGTTTAGTGAAAAGAAAGCTAAAGGTGCATTCACCGAGTCTATAACATTTGAACCTAAAGCATAGAAAAGATAATAATACTACGTACCTAAAGCTTATTTTATTTTATCACAGAAAAAGAGATGCTATTGCATGGTTGTACTCGCAGCATCTCGGTATCTAAGAGTTTTTGAGATTTTAAAATAGATCTTCAGTACCTACTTCCTGTATCAAAACAATATTACAGTATACTTTAGAATATAAAATAAAAAATATTTGTACACCATCATAATGAGAACGTTTAAAAACTAAAAATAACCGACTTCAATGCCGCGCTATTAATTTTCAGTACCAATTTTGAGGTCTTTATCTCCATATCTCTAGAGATTATTATCAGACCTCGATAAAATTACCATGGTACCACACTTGAGATATCTCCTTTCCAACAAAAAAATAATAATCAAAATCGGTTCATAAACGACGAAGTTATCCGCGAACAAACATAAAAAAAATATATATATACGGTCGAATTGAGAAACCTACTCCTTTTTTTTAAGTCGGTTAAAAAGAAAAAAAAACTGAAATTAAGCTACTTACGAGTATGTTCCTAGAGGCGAGATAATAGGCGGTTTTATCGTTTGAAGCGATCTCTTCCATTTTTCATACTTTAGTTCCACGCACAAAATTAACAAATAACGTATCATAAAGCATATCAAGAGAAATTAATAGCCTTCAATACAAATAACCACTAAAATAAATTTGATACTCGAAACAAAGCCTCCGTCAACCTAGTTTTCAATATTAATTAAATTAGGGCAGCTCCCGTGCGTGTTTATTTAAATTAATACGTAGCAATACTTCCCCTTCGAAAAACTTTAATTAATCAAGATGAATAGCTTACAGTTTAGCACTACAACCCTAAGGAATAGTAATTAGGGGAGAAAATGGTCTTTGTGTATTTTTCTCGTGGAAAGCTTAAGGGTAGTGTTGTAAAGGAATGATAGAATGGCTAAGATAAAGGTGCGCATGATTATTAGTCGAGGGACAAAACAAAACCATTAAGATTATAAAAAAAATTAAAAAAAGTGTTTAAACGATATAATAACTAGTCATAACTAGTCTACAAAAGTCACAGCACTTCATAATAGACACAGTCAATTTCAAACTTATTCGAAGCAAACTCAAAAACAAAGACTTGCCCCTTCAAGGGTCCGGAGTACTTTGGAGGGATCGTATTAAATTTGCATTAGACGAAATTGAAATACGCCCTGCGATGACTGGTTACAAGGGAAGACTAATAATGTCGTCAATTGGGAAGGGAAGATCTTCAAGTCACGGTGTGACTGCTTGATTAATCGAATCATTTTTTGCATCCCCTTTTGGAAACATTGAAGATAATTTGTCAATTTGCAGCGTCAGCTAGAATCTCCTGATATCTATTGTGCTTTGAACAATTGAATGCGTTTACGGTGAAGTTTATTGTTTTTTATTTTATTTATAGTATATTTACTTTTATTACAGTTATTTATGTTATGTGCTCTTCCGCTACAGTTATTTTATAAAGGTACTTGTGTCATTAATAGAAGATAGTTACCGACGCTTTTTTCCATTAATTAATTTTTAATTTTAAAATATTTATCTTTATTTACAATATAACAAACACTAAGTAATACACAATACAGTTACATATTATGAACAACAGTTTTATAGAAATAATATTTTTTATATAGAATCGCCTTTATAAATATTTATAAATGATTGAAATAACAGTTAATATTTTATGTTTATATTAATATTAGGAGTCCTTAATATTAAGTATGTGGAACTTGCGCTCACACATTTTAGTTTACATGTTGAATTATAGACTAAAAAGAAGGTTCAAAATAACGCATATAGCTTATCTATAAAACGCTATTAACCAACGTTGGCATTATTTCTGCACGATACAGTTAGCTTAGAATAAGTTACTATTTAAATCTAAACATAAAATTATAATCTTGTCACAAAATAATGCAAAACAAATAGATAAATATCAATTTTTTCCATTGCAAATGCCCAATAGAGAGATAAAGAAAGAGATGCAGCTACAAAGCTGTAGACAAATACAGCACTATATAAACCTATTAATAAAGAAATATAACACACAAACAGCACGGTTTGCTAAGCCATTGCTAGCAATGTAGAGTTAACCATAGGTAGAGTTTTGTGTCTAATTCAAACAAAATATGTACATTGTTTTTTATTCGATTTCGAAATTCGATTTTGACTTTTGACTTTTGAGGGAGGTGTATACATTAATATACATTGTATTAAATTTTAATCTGAGTACGACTTTTATAAGTTCCCACCAACTTTGAGACTTCATTCATTTAGTACAATAGTAATTAACCAAAGATAAGCATACCAAAAATAATCACCTATTTTACACTTAAAATAGTGTCTACGCAACGCATTATCCATCCAAAATTAACCATAAAAGATCTTACCTTAAAAAGGATTAAAGCGTTTTCCCACAGACTTATGACTCAACTTAAGTAAATATTATGCCAAAACAATGTATATTCCAAAAAGTGTTAATGCAGGGACAGATAAAGGTCTACCTGAAGGGACTTAGACAACAGAACAGGCAATAGTTAGTAAGGATGAAGGCGTAAAACCGGATGTTCCTAATGGAAGTGTAAGTGAATGTTATTAGACATTATCTGTGAGCCTAATGCTGTGGTGTATGAATTTGAATACAAAAAAGATTGTGAGAGATAAGTTAAATCACTTTTGATGAAAGGTTTGGCTTTTAAAAATGAGGATTTTTTTAAGTCGTTAAAATAAGAAGTAAAAAAAATTTTTTTACCTACATATTATTTGGAAAGCAATATAATGTTTTTTTTTTATTTTCGTAATTTTTTTGATGAATTATGACAGTATTCAATCAAGTAAAAAATTAAATGAAGCGGCTAAAATCCATTTACTTTAGTGATATAGTGCGACTAACTATAAAACCTTGTTGATCCTACAATCACCATATAGGTCAAAGATAGAGCTATTGTGGACAGTGGAATGATGCAAGTATTGTTTGATGCTAATCGTGATATTTTAGTAGAAAATATAATACAATTTGAGGCCTTAACGCAATGCAGGTCGCTGGCTTAACGAAAATCAATGAACCGAATTATTTATACAGGATAAAATTATTTAATAATATAATTAAAATAGTGCTGCTTATTTTAAATTGATATCAGGCGCTGGACAACCGACGCTTCCTTATATAATATAGGCTTTTTATATAGTTTGACCACCATCCATCTCACCTGTTGGTAAGTGACGAAGCGGTTAAAGATAGTATAGCACGCTAGCCCAGAATGGGAACTGACTCTCAAGGGCAGCTGCCGGAACACATAAGGTGTATGGCGATAGTTTAACCAGCTTGAGGGTGGTAGCTGACCAGGCGGATATTTGACGATGTCTACCACCGTGCAGAGGCTGTTACTAGATTGATACAATCAAAAATGTATCTTCAACTTTATCTTTTATTTATAATTATCCTCCGGGCCTCTCTAAAATTCAGTTTTCAATAAAAAACCGATCTGTCTCAACTCATCTGCCAAATATTTTAAATGAAACGAATATTATTGCAATTTTCATAATAAACTATGTTTGTAAGCTTTTATTTAACTTGCCGTATAATTATGTATGTATGTATGTTTATGCTCGTATTGAGTGGGTCAAATCTCGGAAACTATATTAGAACCACTTCCTGTCGTTTCAGTTGGAGTCAAATTGCTTGCATATCTTCGGTCACAATGCAATAATATGGTACTATGATATGAACCATTGAGCTGACCCGATGACGGAGCTGGGTTGTAGTAATTGGAACTGGCAAATGCTGGGAAACTCAAATTTGGGCAAGTATGTAAATATGTATTGTATTGTTGTTATTATTACTTTTCATTACACATAATAACGTCTTAATAAAATCCTTACTAATATTATAAATGCGAAAGTCACTCTGTCTGCATGTCTGTCTCGCTTTCACGCCACTAAAACTACTGAACCGATTTAAATGAAATTCTAGAGCCTGAGAAAGGACATAAGCTACTTTTTAATGCGAAATGAGGAGGTGTAAGGGGTTGAAAGGGGGAATGAAAAGTTGTATGGAAGTATCGTCATTTTTAAAGCTCGAAACTCGAAACTTATTTTTTAGGCTGTTGTTTCGATATAAATAAATATGACATTTAAAGTTTGACATGGGGAGGGGAGTTGAAGGGGAGGGAAGGGTAGTGAGAGTTGAGGGGGTGAGTAGAGGGAGTGTAGGGGGAGGGAAGGAAAGCTGGAGGGGAGGAGTTGTGGAAGTGAGGGAAGTGGGAAGGGGAGGGGAGGAGAGCAGAGGGGGAGGGGAGGGTATGTGAGGGGAGAAGGGGGGGGATTAGCGTGGCGTGGTACGGCGCGGTGTAGTTGGGATACGTATGTGTCTTATTTGTTAATGCTACTCATCAGACACTATTCCACGCGGACGCAGACACAACTTCGCGGACACAGCTAGTAAGATATAATTATAAGTTTAGATCGGTGAAATCCAATAAAGAAGTCGAATTCTTCGTACAGAATATAAAATTAAATTGTGTAGGAATAAAAACTGCATCAGATCCTGGTTCAATTCATTGCACTACAAAATTACTTCAGCAAAATACTCCAATTCCTCCAAAGCAATTAACATCTATTTACCTGTACTGTCGTAAAGTTAGACCCAAGCGGCAACAAAAAACCGAAACGGTTGCTGCATTGCAACCACAGTATATGGGCATAGAGTATAGTCTGTTTGTAAACCTACTTATAGTATGGTATAAGTAAGTATAGGGCTAGGTAAAAAGACTTGAGTATCCCTAGATATTTCTTCAAAGATAGATTATTTCTCTAGGAATAGGATAAACTTTTTATGTCTGGTTTTATAAAACAGTAATGATAAAGTTTGTGTGTACTGTAATCACAATTTCAAAGATATGTATTGATGTGCTATGTGAATCGATGTGAGGCAATCAAATTTTTTGGTGTGTGTTTATTTGTTTGTAAGAGCACAGATAAGAAATGAAAATCATCTATGGTATGAGCTTCACAGATAAATAGCAGATTCATTCGGTAGGTACCGGCGGTCTCAAAATAAGTTCCCAAAGCCCAGAATTCCTTAATATACATAAAGATGTAATTTATTACTTCGGTGTGACTTTTAAGGGCTAAAACCCTAAGTGTATTACTTAAAGGCTTTGAAAACAATATCAAGGTAATATACTAATGGCATACAAGACAAGAAAAAATATTCTTTTATGCCTTTTATGCCAAAATAACGATCTATAAAAAAAATTATTGAATGTAATGTCGAAACACGTAATTACAACAGAAATAATAGAAACTTATCGACTTAAATACACATATTTGAAGTTGCTACAAAGGTACAACACAATGAAAATAGCAATTAACAACAAATTCAAAGCCATCGTAAAGTTCGAAACTAACTCAAACAAAAAAGCGAATGCTCGCTTCGAAACCACAAATGCGGGTAGTCTATGCAAGCCGCAAGCAAATGGTCATCACAAGTTTTCACCACACCTACCTAAGTAAGCAAAGTCCAATGTTTGCTGTATTGTATGGATAATAGGTTGGTTAATAGTATTCTTGCTCCTGCAAGACTTGCAACGACTCTTGTTCTTGTTTTTTGTAGATTTCAATGCCTGACCTGTCTTTCAATGCCCAATTGATATAGTTGGTAATGGAATGGTTAATTGCTGATAACGATCTCTTCCAGGCATACATTATTTCCTGCCCCTATTTCTAGCCACGGCTGGGTATTGGACCTCTTTTTGTTTTTACTATGCATTTTATTCTTGCAACATTCTCAATCAGAAATAAAATTCCTGTATGTTTTATCCTATATAGTTTTTTTGCCATCTACCATGATACAGACGTTATAAAACTAAATAATAATATTACAATTGAATTACATTTTATTTATTTATTTTTACTACTGTTTGCATCTCATAACTACTTTATTTTTCTTACCTATCTAAAACGAATCCTATTTAAGTCGTAATCTGTTCCGTGTTTTGACTCTGATCCTTTAAAAAACAAAAATCACATATTTAGTACGCTTTAAAAAAACACCTTTCTTTTCACACCAAAAATTATTCTTAAACACGTTTCAACAGACAGTAGCATTTCTCCACGATAAAAACATTAGAACACGATAAAACAATCAACTGAATTTTGAATTTTCGCTTTATCGTCTGTTGTGAACGTAAAAATTTGAGAGTGTCTTTCATAATAGCTTTTACGATGTCGTCGACGTGATTTACGCTAATGATTTGTTTTATACTTTTACTTCGCAATGAATAAAAGCAAATGAGTTTGTTAATGTTTTGAAGCCGTGTGAACGTGATTTTAATGGTTTAGTAGTATAGTAAAATGAGTGCTACGAGTGGCGACATCTGTGAATGAATAGAATTTAAGTAGTTCTGAGCTTTCTGGCGCTGAATTTATAGTATCATTTAATTTATTTTTGTAAAGAAAATTTTGTGCCACTAATTATGCTGATACCTGAAAAAAATGAAACATTGAATTGCTATTTTAATGGTTTACATATGTCATTTCACACTCAGTTGTTGTTAAAACTTTGAAAGCTGCATTAAGCAATCATATCATATAATTTTATATTGAGCAAAAGGCATACAATGCATAAAAACGGATCCCCAAAAAAAAAGCTCAGATTTCAATCTCAAAACGCACAACAACATACAATGGGACCTTTTTTGTGGCGTTTATAAAAAACATCGGCTACTTCTCGCAAGATGTCGCTAGTTGTCTTTCCAGTCAAGTTTAGAGCTTACGCGGAGTAGCGCGGTGCGGGGAGTGAGGAGGGGCAAGTTGCGCGCTCCACTGCCACTTCCACGAGTAAAGCGTTCCGCTTGTCCGTCAGTCGCAACGCAACCGCGCCGCGGATACGTCGTGCTACAACCCGCGCCGGTCTTTTAAACTCGCAATAAATATTTAATAACACAAACTGATCCGAAACGACAAATCGTCGATTCATGAGTGAAAACATTAATAAACATTCGTTATCGAGGACTTTCATCGCGATCTACGCTATGGACCACAGTGCAGTGAAATGCTAGGAAGTTTTTCTTCAGCCCTAGTGTGTACTACGGACTTTGTTTCGGAAATGGTGATATCGACCCACGGGGTGTGTTTATGAGACGTTCTGTAGTGAAATGAAAAATCTGTGATAATGAATGCGATCGTGACTGTGTTTTGTGCGCTAGTGCACGTAGGTTGGACCGTACAGCCCTATGGCTCAGACAAGTGTGTCCGAGTCTCCGACAAGGGCGCCGACAGCAGTATGCTCTGCAGGATTCGCACACTCGACGGAGAAGGCAGCAGCATATCTACAGTGACATCAGACACCAGGCAATTAGCCATAGAGTGTAACCATCTGCTGTTTTTCGAAAGCTCACTGAAATCGCACTATTTCAGCTCGGTTTCAAGTCTTACCGACATCTCAATAAACAACTGCAAGTTCCTACAACTGCCAGATAACACTTTCCAAGACTTGGAAAAGTTAAAAAGACTGAAGCTTCGATCAAAGAACTTCGAATGGAGCCCTACTAAGAATTTGGAATTGTCTCTGAATTCCTTCAATGGATTGTCGGAACTACAGTCGTTGGATCTCGCCCAAAATAACATCAAGTTTGTTCCTTCCGGTGTGTTCTGCTCGCTTGAAAATCTCAGTACACTGAATTTGACTCACAATAGGATACGAACAGTTGGACAACTTGGATTCGGTCCAGCATGCGGAACGGCTTTACATAGTTTAGATCTTAGTCACAACGAGATCAAGAGTTTGCAGGAAGAATCGGAGTTAATGAGACTGCGGAGCTTACAGCATTTGTATCTGCAACATAACAATATCTCTGACATATCAAGTGAAGCTTTCAACGGGCTCGTTTCGATGAGAGTGCTCAACATATCACATAACCACCTTCATACTCTCCCAGAAGCTTTGTTTGCCAACGCTAGAGAGCTTAGAGAAATATATTTAAACGACAACACGCTTTTTGAATTAGCTCGAGGTATCTTTCACCGGCTAGAGCAACTGATTGTCTTGGACTTATCGAGTAATCAACTAACTAGCAACCATATCGACGATGGAACTTTCTTGGGACTCATACGCTTGATTGTTTTAAATCTATCAAACAACGCGCTCACTCGAATAGATGGAAAGACTTTCAAAGACTTATTTTTCCTTCAAATACTGAACTTGAAAAACAATTCAATCGGCTATATCGAAGACAATGCATTCTTGCCTTTGTACAATTTACATACGCTAAACTTAGCAGAAAATCGTCTACATACAATCGAAGAAAACTTATTCAATGGCTTATTTGTTCTCAGCAAATTGACACTCAACAACAATTTGCTTGTAAATGTCGACCGCAAAGCTTTTAAGAATTGTTCAGACTTGAAAGAATTGGATTTGAGTTCTAACCAATTAATGGAAGTACCCGAAGCGCTGTGGGAGCTCCCGTTTTTGAAGACACTTGATCTTGGAGAGAATCAAATATCCGACTTTAGAAATGGATCTTTTAAGAACCTCAACCAATTAACGGGCTTACGGATGATTGACAACCAGATTGGAAATCTCTCCGTCGGAATGTTTTGGGACTTACCGAGCTTACAAGTACTCAACATTGCAAAGAACAAGATCCAGTCGATCGAGCGAGGGACGTTCAGCCGAAATTCACAACTGGAAGCTATAAGACTCGATGGAAACTTCCTGTCGGACATCAATGGTGTTTTCTCTACGCTCGCAAGTCTTTTATGGCTCAACCTATCGGAAAATCATTTAGTGTGGTTCGATTACGCTTTTGTGCCAAGTAATCTAAAGTGGTTGGACATTCATGGCAATTTCATTGAACATTTAGGTAACTATTATAAGTTGCAGGATGAAATTCGAATCAAAACTTTGGACGCTAGCCATAACCGTATAGCGGAAATATCGCCAATGGCGATACCGAATAGTGTGGAACTGTTGTTTATAAACAATAACTTTTTGAACAATATTCATGTGAATACGTTTTTCGATAAAAAGAATTTGACGCGAGTGGATATGTATGCAAACGAACTTGTGCGTTTAGATTTGAACAGTTTACGTTTATCAACAGTGCCGGGAAACAAAACTCTACCGGAATTTTATATAGGCGGCAATCCGTTTCAGTGTGACTGCACAATGGAGTGGCTTCCAATAATAAATAATATGACCACTATGCGTCAATACCCGCGTGTGATGGACTTAGAAAATGTATTGTGTAAAATGACAAATACTCGGAGTGGAACTCATGTGCCCTTAACCAACCTAAAGACAACAGACTTTCTTTGTAAGTACGAGACTCATTGTTTTGCTATCTGTCATTGTTGTGACTATGACGCGTGTGACTGCGAGATGACCTGCCCACAAAACTGTACTTGTTACCACGACCCATTATGGAACACAAACGTTGTCGACTGCTCGGGACAAACGTCAATGGAAATACCACACAAGATACCGATGGATGCGACCGAGGTGTTCTTAGATGGAAACAATATCCGTGAACTCCAAAATCACGTTTTCATAGGAAGACAGAAGATGAGATCTTTGTATGTGAACAATAGCAACGTCGATAATATTCAAAACAGGACCTTTGCCGGCTTGAATGCTCTTCAAATACTACACCTCGGTAACAATAAGTTGAAAGAACTTAAAGGATACGAATTTCACCAATTGAGTAATTTAAAGGAATTGTTTCTACAGAATAATCTAATCAGTCATATCGCAAACATATCATTTCTTTCACTGAAATCTCTAGAAACATTACGCCTCGACGGGAACAGACTGGTAGATTTTGGAGTATGGACTTTTAGTAATAACCCTAATTTAAAAGCGTTGTCACTCGGTAACAACTTGTGGTCTTGTAAATGTCGCTATCTCCAAGAATTAACTGCATACCTGGCCGAGAACGCGCAAAAAATCATCGACATAACTGACGTATGGTGTTGGAACGGTGAGGCGAAGCCGCCACAGAAAAAAGAGCTTAACTTAAACGGCACGGCCTGCAGCGATTATTATGCTGATAATTCAGTCATCGGAAATATGTTGGTGTCGAACTATGTTCCCATGATGGTCTCTACTCTCACCGGCTTTATGTTAATTTTATTGGCTCTTGTCGTACTATTTCTTTTTAGAGACTCGCTCAGAGTGTGGCTGTATACAAATTGTGGGATTAGATTGTTCTCATTCTCCGGAACGTTTGAAGAGAACCAGAAGCTATACGACGCCTATGTGTGCTACAGTCCGAAAGATGAAGAATCTGTCGTGCAGTCGTTAGCGACCGAGCTAGAAAACGGGAATCCATCGTACCATCTCTGCCTTCATTATAGAGACATTCCACACCACGGCGCGCAGTACATGCAATGCGCGCCGCCGGCCGTCGAGACCGCGGAAGCATCTAAACGAATAATCATAGTGCTAACGAGAAATTTCATGCAAACCGAATGGTCCCGATACGAATTCCGACAAGGACTGCACGAAGCACTCAAAGGGTGCATTTATAAACTAATCCTAATAGAAGAGTGTTCCGTGGTGGGAGACGCCATGTGCGACCCCGATCTGCGACCTTATCTCAAAACGGGTTCGCGATTGAGGTGGGGTCAGAAGAGATTCTGGGAACGTCTCAGATATATGATGCCAGATACTTCGCTCTCGAATCACAAGTCGCGGAGCCATAGCTATAGAAAGAGCATAAACACCTACACGTTAGATTCGTCGGTGCCTAATGGAGGGAATCGGACGCTGCCTTTTCCGGACAAGTCACCGGTGTTGGGGGTCATGCAGGGAGTCAGTGCGCCGCCGGACTATGGTAGCGAGGTGCGACAGTCTCCGTCTGCTGTGAGGCAGACGCAAGCCGGGGTCGCATACGGCCCGGATGGCAGGCCGATCTCGGACCACATTTACTCCTCTATAGACTCTGATTACTCGTCCTTAGAGCAAGGCATGGCCCCCGGGAGACGGCGAGACATGCGCCAATGGCCCCCACCGCCACCTCTCGTTGACACGGGCAACTCCGTGCAAGCGTACCTAGTCTAGAAGGGTCTCTGGCCCACCTTCCAGTCAAATTGTAAATATGTAGAAAATTTAGATGCTATATTAGTGCTCGCTGTAAATATTGTAAATTATTAGCCTGTAAGTGCTATACCAAAACTATTTAAATGATCGCCTGAACGTTATCATATTGTGTATAGAGTAAAATTTTAAAGACTGCTGTAGTATATGATTATTGTAAATAGCAAAAACAAGTGATCATACTATATTATTAGTGATATCAGTTATTTATACAATAAAAAATAAAAGTGATGAAGATTTATAATTTGAAATTTTATTTAACTTAATCCCTGATTTGACTTTAGGAAATAATAAATATGCAGGCAGGTCATCATTAAGTTTCCTAGATAAGTCAATATAAGTACATTTATCTTTATTAATAGACAAAAAAGTGAAATTTTGGTAGCTAATCAATCACATAATATGCCTAAAGTATAATATAGTACGAATTAAATCATAATTTATATTATATTAAGTACCAATAAATACAATGCATTTCTCCAAATAGAAAATTTCACTTTTTACTTCTAATAATTAGGTAATAAATAAGTCTAATGTATTTCTTCAAGATATTATTTGGTAAAAAAATGAAAACCAAAAACAGGGGAAAATTATAGAGAGGTTGTATTAAAACTTACGGTGCCTCTAAGTCTTTATAACGGGTACTCTATCCTACGCCTCTATAAACATAATATGTTTTTTTGTTTTAAAATCCTAATGACATCTTGAACAAATTTATTTATTTGCTATAATTAGACATTTAAGTTTAATTAATTGTATTTTAATAAGATTAAAACTCATTGAAATTAGTATAATATAACATCATTTCAATAATATGAAAATATCATCCTATTCATTTCAATATTAAATTTTAAAATTATTAAAAGGTTCAGGTAGATACTATTTTAAAGTACTAATACTTAACGTAACGTTATAAATACATGTTGAATATAAAAATAAACCTAAACTAGAGCTCACATAAACATTTTAATACAAAAACCACAAGCAATTATTAATAACAAATTTAAGATCGTTAAAAAAAAACTAAATCGAACTGACTTCAAATGCTACTCTAGTAACGCTAGTAATTTTCAGTAGTTCCAAGTTATTCCATGTATTTAAAGATCTATACGAATCAGATCGATACAAAATTTAAATACGACCGTTTCAGAAATAACCCTTTTTCGAAAAATAAATCCAAATCCATCTTTAAATGACAGAGTTATGCCCAAACATACGTAATAACATAAACATCCGAATTTAGAACCTACTTCAATTTATCAAAATATTTGCGTATCTATTTAAATTAAAATGAACATAACTAAATATTCTTCATGAACACATAATTTGCCATAAACTCTACAAAATCACTTTAAATAACTACACTTACACGAGCCAAAAATACATTATAATTATGTTCACAAATTAAACGAAAAGCACAAACATATTTCAATCAGGAAAGTGCAAAAGCAAACACAATTTGCATATTACCTATGCTGTGAAACGCTATGAAATGGAACCTGCTGTGAAATATTATTACTGACACTAACTCATGTATTTCAGATACGTACGAGTGACGAATATTTAAAAATAACATTCATTTGACAAAATAGTACCTATGTATAATATTAAATTAATTTTAATTATGTCATTTTATAGTTACATACATATCTAATTGCTCTATTTAATGTTTAATGCAAAATAAATTAACATAGAAATAAAACTAAAATATTACCTAAAATTCAAACTTAAAAAAAAAACTGCACATAAAAACGGAATTCAGGTCGCTGTCTCAAAAATTAAACGTAAACTTAAATGCAAATGTTTGATAGCTTATCAGAACAGAGTAGTAATTTAATATTTTGCACAAAAATAAAAAGGGGAAAAGTATGCACATAGCAGAAATAACAAAAACTTCAGTGAATTTTATCAAGTGAATTGTAATTGGTGATATGCAGTATGCTGAATAAACCGTAAGTAACATATTTCTTTATTATAAGTGAACATCATCATCATTATCATCATCATCAACCTATCTCCGTCCACAGCTGGACATGATAGGTCTCAACTATAATAGCACGCCACTGAGCTCGATCTTCAGCTCGTTGTTGAAACAACCTTGCATGACCTCTTTGAGGGCCCGGTGGCGCAATCGGGAGAACGCTTGCCTTTGATACCAGAGGTACCGAGTTCAAACCGCCGTGCACCAATGGATTTTTTATCGAAAAATTTATGTGCGCTCTTCACAGTGGCCCTCCGGTGAAGGAAAAAACATCGTTAAGAAATCAACAACCTCCGCATGGTGGTAGGACACTATCTGGTGTCCGCCTGGCCAGCTACCACCCTCAAGTTAGAAAATCTGTCACCAAACATCTAATGTGTTCCGGCAGCTATCCTTGAGAGCCAGTTCCCATTCAAGGCCTAGCGTGCTTACCATCTTCGACCGCATCATCACTTACCAACAGGTGAGATAGTGGTCAAATGCTAGCCTATAACCTATTTAAAAAAAAATTGTTGGCAAACAAGCAGACTTGCAGCAGCCTGATGGTAAGCGATTACTGTCGTCCTCTGGCGGCCGTTTCCAATAACTTAGGTACTCACTGTAAACTACTCAGGGGGGAACGCGGGATGCACTTTTCCATTCAAAGTATTCCCCTTTTTGTCCCTGGAAAATGCTTCTAGATAAAAATCGTTTCTACAAAAAATCAAGGTTTGCTGGTAGCTACGCCCATAATTGCAAATAGAAATATGACCCTTCGAAAATCTTAAAGAGGAGATTAGAAGGCTTATATTTCTTTTTTTGCAATTGGTTGGTCAAAAAAAGCAAATGCTAGAGGCGTAGCTACAGCAGACCTTGATTTTTTGGTTTTTTTTTAAATTTTGCTCTAGAAGCATTTTCCAGGGAGAAAACGGGGGAACACATTTGTATCAAAAACTGCACCCGTCGTTCCCTCTTAAAATGCCTACCGTCTAGCCTCTGCATTTCAAAACAAGATATGAGAGGTGCCTATTAGCAATGATTACCTGTTAGTAAAGCCTTTGACATAATACTACTGTGACTAGGTGGAGCGACGACATTCGCAAGGCGGTGGGCAGTGACTGGAAACAAAGAGCCGAAGACCGGGCTCAGTGGCGTGTCTTGGGAGAGGCCTACGTCCAGCAGTGGACTGATACCGGCTGATAATGGTGATGATGAAATCCTTTGATGATTTCGATATTGAAATGGCAGTAACTTTTAACATACGGCCACACTGCGGCCGACCTGCGATCTGCGGGTGCGATCTCAGTACTTTTCAATTGTTTTCTAATCGCGTTTGGTGTGAACCAGACGGTACAAATACTACTGCGCATCTGATCGCCGTCTAGATCGCGCACGCAGGATGCTGCGGTGTGTCCGTACCTTTAAATTGTTTTCTGATCACGTTTGGTGTGAACCAGTCGGTACAAATACTACTGCGCTATTTGATCGTCGCCTATATCAAGCTCGCAGGACGCTGCGGTGTGTCCGTACCTTTAGTGAAACTTTTACTAGGAAGTAGAGCTAGGAACTGCCCATAAAAAGCAAGTTAGTTATTGAAAATAGCCATAAAATATTTATAACACAGCGAATGTTGTTGACGCGTTTACCGACCTTTGAGAAATGTGTTGATCATTAAACAAGCACATGATATTTACAGTCTCTAATATCACTGTCCATCCTTGTATTGCTTGCTTATAACCTGCTCTATAGGTACTTACTTGATCCCAGTTAAATAGAAAGATAGATAGAAACCCTTTATTGAATATAACCACCATCATATAACAACAATAAATAGGTAAAACCTTTATATGAAGAAATCTGTTTTATCATCATTACGTAGTATAAATCAAAGTCGCTCTCGCTGTCTGTACGCTTAGGTCTTTTGAACTACGCAACGGATTTTATTTAATGTAATTTTCAGCAATAGATAGAGGGATACAAGAGGATGGCTTATAACCAGGATTAAACGCGGGCAAAGCCGCGGGTCGATCTTTGTATATAATAAGATATTTCGGCGCAAATAAAACATAAGCTATACTAATACAAAGAAGAAAATTAATTGTTGATATGTAAAATATCTAATGGAAAGATATTATTATCAGACTTAAATTGATAACGTACTAACTAACCAAAATAAAACTATATAAATTTAATAGTATTTATAACGAATAAAGTCTGATAATCTAGAACAACTGGTACAGTACGCTGGCATCAGCGTTTAGATCGTATCATTGTTGAACATACAGAATAAGAATAAGAATAATATTTACAGTTCAAAACTGTGTTTACAATAATATCGTTTAAAAACTAAAAAAGAACCGACTTCAATGTTCATTTTCAGTACCAATTTTGAGATGTTTATCTCAATCTCTTATCTGTGGAGATACTTATCAGACCTCGATAAAATTACCATGGTACCACACTTGGGATATCTTCTTTCGAACAAAAAAAGAATAATCAAAATCGGTGCATAAACGACGAAGTTATCCCCGAACAAACATTAAAAAAAAAATATATATATATACGGCCGAATTGAGAAACCTCCTCCTTTTTTTGAAGTCGGTTAAAAAGATGTTAAAATTATGTAGTATCAACAGTTTGTTCTTTTCGAACATACAATAATTGCGTAGGGTAAATAACTATAAAACTATATTATACGTAGGTATTAAGTATACAATAATACTTTTTTTTATACCACTATTTTATTTTATTTTTATTAATATTTTACACTATCTATACCATTTATCTATACCATACAAACGTATTGATTGTCTTATTACCTTTTTTATAGCAGATAGGCAAGCGTTTGACCACTAGCTTACTTAATGTTAAGTAAAGATGCGATCAACGATGTAGCAGGCTTACCTAGAAGATACCTGTTCACTCGCGATTTGAAGGCCCCGGGTTGTAGTTATCACGAAAAACTGACATCAGCAAGGAATTTCATTATTTGGCAGAACGAATGATAAAAGCTGAAGTAAAATATTCGTGCGGATAGATGGAATGTCCACTATAAAGCGATGGCGCATATCGGTGCGTCTGGTAGTCCGATAGAAGAAAGGGGATGGCGGTACTAATTCTTGCAATTGGATGACACACTCTCCAAAATGTTTCGGATAGAAAACCGATAAACAAGAGACTTTGCGACAATGCTCTACGTAATATCAATTGTTTTATTATGCTGGACAGACAGGCACTTTGTTACCTATTTCACCTACTGTTGGGTTAGATCGATGGTCGATATGGTCTATGATGGTCTTATTCTTGTTCAAATAAGATCGTTTAAAAAACTAAAAAGAATCGACTTCAATACCGCGCTAATAATTTTCAGTACCAATTTTGAGGTATTTATCTCCTTGAGGTATTCATATCTCTGGAGATACTTATCAGACCTCGATAAAATTACCACGGTACTACACTTGGGATATCTCCTTTCCAACAAAAAAATAATTATTAAAATCGGTTCATAAACGACGAAGTTATCCGCGAGCAAACATTAAAAAAAAAACATATATACGGTTGAATTGAGAAACCCCCTCCTTTTTTTGAAGTCAGTTAAAAAGAAGACAGCAGCGAGACGAAGCTGTAGACAGACTGACAGAAAAGACTTTAGTTCGATAACATTTCCGTGCTTTAGTTCAATCCAAATACAGAAACCTATGTTCTAAACATTATTAAAAATAATAGTAAGTTCATTTTTGCAATATAAATAACATAACTATAATAGCTCAGTAGCACCTTTTTAGTTCGACACAATAATAATAACCAATTTTAAAATAAATTGCACTCGCATAAAGTAAGACAGGCATCCCATAAAAATTGCTCCCCACATGACAGAACGCATAAACCTATCTGACGTTTTTTATCGTCATCGTTAGTGTATGGTGTGCTGCAGTAAAGCACTGTTATTCACCATAATCGGAAATTCACTTTGGCTTGGATCCAGTCATCTACTGAACCACAGATAGCCTCCGTATAGAAGTTGTTGTGACGAACAACACTAAAGGTCATTATTGAGTGAAGAGAGAAGAAACGCTTTGTTAAAATCATTTTTATATACCACTAAAGTGTCAGAGTGTGAAGAGACATTGTTATATATATTATCTACGAACATACATACTGTGGAGTGATATATATAGACACATTGTTCACAATCTTTACGATGTAGTCTACATAATAATGTGCTACATTTTATATCATCTTTGCCAAGGATTGAATAAAGTAAGACGCTTGCTTGCGTTACAGTATTTATAAAAAAAATAGCATAAATTTACATCACACAATTGGATTAAAGTTTAAAATCTTACAGAACACTAAAATGCTGTGCAATTTCATCCAATTGCATTGCGCCAACACGCGGCATTTTTAACGAGGTATTCTATGAACTCAGTCTTCTACTGAACAATGCTTTACAAAATTCGTCTCCATTACGCGTGATTCAGTGTTATTGTTGTGTTCTCGTGCTTATTTTGGTGGCTTGGCTCTTGTGTACACAACACTATTTCAGACTTGAATTGTTTCGTGCAATTTTGTTGTTGAATTAATTTGGGCAATCAGATAAATTGTACCGAAAGCTTTTATTAGGATAGTTTTCATAAATGTACATATACTAGCTGTTACCCGCGGCTTCGCCCGCGTTATTTGTGTCTTTATGACCATTGAGGTCTAGATCGATGATCTCTTAGGCCAAATCACCATAGGTGCCCTCAAAGTCAAACTCAATATCCTCTATTGTTAAAGTCATTAATCATTTTGGTTAGGTTAGTATACGAAATTGTGCTGTTTAAATGTTTGACTCAATACAACAGTTCCTAAAACATTTCTTACAAAGAAAATAAGGTGAATAGCTGCTAGTGAAAATTTTTTATGGCGTTTTATAACCCTGACAGTTTAATGACCTAATCATCAAGTCAATATAGATGACTCTTAGGTCGAACTCGATTTCGTCTATTGTTGAAGTCATTAATCATTACTTGGTACTTGGTAAACCTAACGAAGGTTTACCAGCGAGCGCGAAAATTTTTACGTCATTATATGACCCTGGCAGTTTTTATAACCAACTAAATCAACACCGATGACCCTAGGGTTAAACTTGATATCCACTTATTTTAAGGTAACAAATCATTATGATTATTGAAGGTAGTACTGTTTCAATTTATAAACTCGTTTTGATACATGTGGCTATTAAAATACAAAAAATGCTGAAATATTACCTACAAAGTAGACAAAACAAAGGTTTGCGCGAGCGCAGCGAGAGCTATCAATGCGGGAGCGAAGCGAGCGCGAAAATTTTTACGTAGTTTTATGACCTTGACAGTTTTTATGACCTACTTAGTCAACACCGATGACCCTAAGGTTAAACTTGACATCCACTTATTTTAAGGTAAAAATCATTATGATTATTGAAGGTTGTACTGTTTCAATTTATAAGCTCGTTTTGATGCATGTGGCTATTAAAATACAAAAAATGCTGAAATATAACCTAGAAAGTAGAAAAAACAAAGGTTTGCGCGAGCGCTGCGAGAGCTATGAATGCGGGAGCGAAGCGAGCGCGAAAATTTTTACGTCATTTTATGACCCTGACAGTTTTTATGACCTACCAAGTCAACACCGATGACCCTAAGGTTAAACTTGATATCCACTTATTTAAGGGTAAAAATCATTATGAATATTGAAGTCTGTACTGTTCCAATTTATGTCATGTTTTGATGAATGTGGCTATTAAAATACAAAAGTTGCTGAAATGTATCCAACAAAGTACATATAACAAATGCTTGCTAGCGCTATCACTGCGCGAGCGTAGCGAGCGCGGAAATTTTTTACGACCTTTTATGACCCTGACAGTGTTTATGACCTTCTAAGTTAACACTGATGAGACAAAGGTTTAACTTGATATCCACTTATTTTAAGGTAAAAAAATCATTATTATTATTGAAGGTTGTAACTGTTCCAATTATAAAATCGTTTTGATGCATGTGGCTATTAAAATACAAAAAAATGCTGAAATATTACCTACAAAGTAAATAAAACAAAGGCTTGCGCGAGCGCAGCGAGCGCTATTAATGCGCGAGCGAAGCGAGCGCAAAAATTTTTACGACCTTTTATGACCCTGACAGTTTTTATGACCTACTAAGTTAACACCGATGACCCTAAGGTTAAACTTGATATCCACTTATTTTAAGGTAAAAATCATTATGATTATTGAAGTCTGTACTGTTCCAATTCATGTCATGTTTTGATGAATGTGGCTATTAAAATACAATTATTGCTGAAATGCTTGGTACAAAGTAGATATAACTAATGCTTGCACCACCGGAGCGAGCGCTATTACTGCGCGAGCGTAGTAAGCGCTATCACTGAAAACGAAACTGAAATCACGAAAAATGTTTAAGACCTTTTATGACCCTGACAGTTTTTATGACCTACTAAGTCAACACTGATGACACAGAGGTTAAACTTCATATCCACTTATTTTAAGGTTAATATTAAATATGATTATTGAAGGTTGTACTGTTTTAATTTATGGACTCGTTCTGATGCATGTGGCTATTAAAATACAAAAGTTGCTGAAATGTTTCCTACAAAGTAGATATAACAAATGCTGTGAGACCGGAGCGAGCGCTATCACTGCGCGAGCGAAGCAAGCGCTATCATTGCGCGAGCGAAGCGAGCGCGAAAAAATTTACGACCTTTTATGACCCTGACAGTTTTTATGACCTACTAAGTTAACACTGATGACACAAAGGTTAAACTTGATATCCAATTATTTAAGGTTAAAAATCATTATGATTATTGAAGATTGTACTGTTTTAATTTATGGACTCGTTCTGATGCATGTGGCTATTAAAATACAAAAGTTGCTGAAGTATTACCTACAAAGTAAACCAAACAAATTATTGCGCGAGCGCAGCGAGCGCTATCACAGCGCGAGCGAAGTGAGCGCAAAAATGTTTACGTTTTATGACGCTGACAGTTTTTATAACTTACTTAGTCAACATCGATGACCCTAAGGTTAAATGTGGCTGTTAAAACACGAATGCTTATGAAATACTTCCCACAAAGCAGATAAAACACGTTGGGCAAGCAAAGCCATCGCGTAAATTTTGATGACTTTTAATGACCCTGACAGTTTTATGGCCTAATTAAGGCACTTATTAAAATTAGTCATAATCTATGAACCTAAGGTCAAACTTTTATGATTATACAAACTCTATGTAAAGTTAACAAAAAATATAGGCACCCACACTTAACTGCCGAAAAAAAGTATTCTTTGCCCGTTTATGCCCTATTCATTGTGTTTGTACAAAATTTCATCTGAATCGGTCAAGCCCGTTTGGCTAAAAAGAGGCCACACATTTACAAAATTCCATAATAAAACTATAGAAAACCAAATTTCCACCCAAAAAAAAAGTATTCGTTGCCCTTCTATGTCTTTATGACTGTCTGTGTACAATATTTCAGCTTAAATGGTTAACCCGTTCGACCGAGAGTAGGCCACACATTTACAAACTTCAATTTAAAAATTCTGGACACCTGGACTCGACTGCCAGAGAAAAAGTATCCTATGTGATTCTATGCAATATGAACTGTAATATATATAAAATTTCAGCTGAATCGGTCTAGCTGTTTAGCTGATAAGAGGACACACATTCACAAAATTCAACAAAAAAAATCTAAACACTCAGACTCGATGGACAAAAAACAGTATTCTATATTCTAATTTGCCGTTTGAACTGTCTTTAAACAACATTTCAGGCGAATCGGTCAAGCTGTTTATTCGAGAAGAGGTCTTATATTTACAAAATTCAATTAAAAATATCTGGACCCCTGACTCGACAGCCAAAAAAAAATTATCCTAAATCCTATTCTGCCCTATGACATGTATTCACACAAAATTTCAGGCAAATCGGTCAAGCCGTTTATTCAAGAAGAGATCTTATATTTACAAATTTCAATTTAAAATATTTGTACCCTCTGACTCGATAGCCAGAAAAAAAGTATTCTATATTCTGTTCTGCCTTTTGAACTGTCTTTAAACAACATTTCAGGCAAATCGGTCAAGCCGTTTATTCGAGAAGAGGTCATATATTTACAAAATTCAATTAAAAATATCTGGACCCCCTGACTTGACAGCCAGAAAAAAAGTATCCTATATCCTATTCTGCCCTATGACATGTATTCACACAAAATTTCAGGCAAATTGGTCAAGCCGTTTATTCGAGAAGAAGTCTTATATTTACAAAATTCAATTAAAAATATCTTCACCCCCTGACTCGATAGCCAAAAAAAAAAGTATTCTACATCCTATTCTACCCTACGAACTGTCTTTTTACAACATTTCAGGCAAATTGGTCAAGCCGTTTATTCGAAAAGAGATCTTATATTTACAAAGTTGAATTAAAAATATTTGGACCCCCTGACTCGATAGCCAGAAAAAAAGTATTCTATATTCTTTTCTGCCTTATGAACTGTCTTTATACAACATTTCAGGCAAATCGGTCAAGCCGTTTATTCGAAAAGAGATCTTATATTCACAAAATTCAATTAAAAATATTTGGACCCCCGGACTCGATAGCCAAAAAAAAAGTATTCTATATTCTTTTCTGCCTTATGAACTGTCTTTATACAACATTTCAGGCAAATCGGTCAAGCCGTTTATTTGAAAAGAGATCTTATATTTACAAAATTCAATTAAAAATATTTGGACCCCCTGACACGATAGCCAAAAAAAAATTATCCTATATCCTATTCTGCCATATGTTCTATCTTTGTACAAAATTTTAGCCAAATCGGTCAAGCCGTTTGACCGTGAAGAAGTCCCAAACAAACAAACAAACAAACAAACAAACAAATAAACAAACTGACTTTCGCATTTATAATATTGGTGTTGATTTAGGAGACTCGTTTGTAGAAACATGTTTTATCATGAAAATTGTTAGAGAGATAGGTAAATAGATAAATCTTTACCTTATTTAAACTAAGTAACACAATAATCTTAGGTATCATGTGTCACAATGGTTGATCTTACCGCTAATAACGATCTCTTTCAGACAACCTTTGGATCGGGAGGGTACAACATATGCCTATGGATGGGTAATTTTAACATTATAAACGCTAAGCAATTATATAATACACATAACTTAACTAACTCATATGAGTAAATACTTATCGAAAAGTAATAAACAAGTAGTCACTCAAATTGTGCACGTTGCACGTAAATTAAACTTAAGCAACTAAAACAGTAAAAAATTGATAAATGAATAATAAACAACTGAATGGAAATTTAATCAGTGTTGCCTATTTTAAGGTACGACCGCACCGCAGCGTCCTGCGTCCGCGTGCACGTTCGCGATCTGAATTTCTATTGTTTTCTGATCGTCGTAGATTACGTTTGGTGTGAACCAGTTGGTACAAACACTACTGCGCCATCTGATCGCCGCCGAGATCGCGCACGCAGGACGCCGCGGTGTGGTCGTACCTTTAATCGTTTAAAAGTATGAGCTAGATACATAAAGTAGTATTTTTTTACCAAAAAATATTTTAGCGTTTAGTTTTTCCGACACACTTTTGTTTGACTCTGTTCACAAAATTTCGGCAACTTTTTTGCAGTGATTATTTTAGGGGTAGGATAAATTATAACTTTTTTAATTTATTACTCACGATATTCGTTTAAATATTTAACTTTGTATCTAATATGATGTACTCCATATTTCAAAGTGGATTGTAGCATTTTTAATACTAATGCGACTCTGCGTTATCTTACCTTCACATTGCTATTTCAAATAATTGAGTCACATAGTTGTGAATATGAAATAAACAACCTTTCGCAATTATGATACTTTTCTCTCATATTATCTCTCTCATTCTCTCTCTCTCCCTCATTTAGAAGATATGAGTGAATGTTCCCAATAACATTAGTATTTAATGGAACTAAAAGGCACTGCATAAAATGCTATTCGATTCACTATTTTTGTGTACTGATAGCACAAATCACAATCTATTACTACATTTTTACTCATTTGTGGTACAAATTAATTATCATATATATAGCTGGTCAGTCTTGTAGCAACTTATTTGTCACATAATTATGCAGTTTGTATCTTTAAAACATCGTCATAAAGGAAGTCCTCCCACAGCCTAGTAGCGACACTTGACTTCTCGGTAGCTTGTCTGCAGAACAAGTGTCTCGACTGACTCCAAGACACTGGAATAGTTTAATGACAGAGGTCTCGACAAGTTGTACTAATTGCGCCAATTACAACTACTTGTTCTATTAAGACATTATGGAGCTAATTTAGTTTAAGGTTATATTAGATGTGGGATATAGATTGTAAAAAATATTTTATATAAAAAAATTATGTTGTAATAATAATATATTACGATAATTTGTAATGAGGCAAAATTGGCGGGTGCCGTACCTCATCCCATAGACCAGCAATTCAACATTAATCAGCTCACCCAATAGTCTCATAATATAATGTATCATCTTTTTATAATATTGTTTTCCATATGTCTTCCACATCCATAGATAATACCTAAGTTAAAATTGTAAAGGGCCTCTTGATGTTGCCTTCGGCTCCATCAATGCCCTCCAAAGGACCGGGCGTATACAACCCGTGAGGTAAAATACAATATATTACGATACCTATAATTAAAATTAGAACCTTGTCCTGAAAACATGGTTAAATCAAAGGTTTTCAGAAATAAAATGCTCTTAAAACTTCCTCAAAATGTTGTAAGTACAACCTGCAGTTACGTTAGTTTTCTTTTATAATAATATAATACGTCTCATTTGTCCTGGATACAACAAAATAATACTATTGACCAAGACAAACGATACGCTTGCCTAATGGTAACCGATGACATTTATCTTTAAAATACCTATATACTGGAGCACGCAATGCTCCAAATTGCCACATTTTTGCTCGCCAATATTTGGGTTACTTTATTCTACGTTAAATACCCTGAATAATCTTAATGTTAAAACGTTGTGAGTCACAGAAACTCTATATTTAATTTTAACTCTCTGGATCTCAAACCGAAAAACGCTTATATTTCACGGTAGAAAAACAAAATGGCTGTACCGACTAGGTGAACCAGCAGAATTCCAACAATTGCCCAACTAAATTATGGATACATCAACACTAGTATCTCAAGTAATTAGACACTAGTTTGAATGTATTAAATTCAGAGTTAACGGAGGTTGGTTCGAATCACATCGTACACAAGATTTGCATTGGTATTCATTAATACCAATGCAAATCTTTCAATAATTTCCAATACATGTGGTTCTCGTGCTGATGTCAAAAAAGCCAACGAACTTCCTTCAAAAATATCTTTCATTCCTCAAACAAACACACATTGTTAGTCCATTGGAGTCTTATGAGCTAATAGGGCATTTGTTATTCAACCGAGGCCGGCCTGCTTAGCCGACTAAAGAGGTAACGCTGGTCACGCGCCTTAACGGATGTCGCGTCCGGTTCACAAAAACAATTGTTGACGGACGATTTCATGGGCTTTTGGATTTCGATTTTTTTGGGTATTTATTGAGTAGGAAATGTATTAATTATTACTGATGCGAATTTGAGTAAAATAATTATGCAAAAGACACCAACTTTGCATTATCATTTTTCTATATATTACGAAATATAAACTTAGTTTCGTTTCGATTTGGGTAACGGAGATCAAAGATTTAAATCGAAATTCGGATAACATAGATGACTGCTCAGACTCCTGGACAGAAAATGTATTAAATATTAGAATTTCCTGTTTCAAGTCTTATCCACATCAATACAATTTTAACTTGATGAGCTTTTATTTTTATAAAGTGGACTTAAAGGGGTTTTTGTATTAGATCGGATTGCCTTGGTACGACCACACCACGGCTTCCTACGTGCGTGATCTTCACGGCGGTAAAAATTATCATCATTTACCATCAGGCCGGTGTATTTCTTGCCTCTTATATTATAAAAAAATCTTGCTATTAGCGTATTCTGTACTTTTTCCAATAAAAGCATTCCCTTTCCTTCCATTTCCGTCTTAATCAAGTTAAAACCGTTGGCACAGTAACACAATCCGTAGTTCAAATAGGATTTCGTAATTAAATGCGACAACTTTCTGCCACTACCTGTTGAAAGTTTCACCTAGTGTTAATATTGTTAAAATGACGCGTACATTCGTGGAAGCTCCCGGTATATAAATTGTGTTAGTATTTTATACGTAGCGACGTGCAGGTCAACTGGCGATAATATGTTGCGAAGTAATACGAGTTAAAAGTTGGTAATCCTTTTGTACAAGTAGTTATTCAATTCTTGATTCTGCTTTTAGAGTGTCTTACAACATCTGAAATTTTTGGGTGTCATTCAGAGATTATAGAGATTTTGTAATTGGTAGTATCAAAAAATTCTTTGCAATATCTTATTTAATGAGAAGTGACCATATTGTTGCGCTTATCTGGGAGTGGAAAATGGGATTAAGAATTATTTAATACTTGATAAGCTAGCGTTTGACCACTATCTCGTCTGGTAACGATGATATATGGCCAGGCATAGTGAACAATCTAGGTCTAGAATGGTCTGATTCACAAGAGCTGTATGTTGCCAAAACACCGTATGGTTATAGCAGCATTTTTTTTCCTTGATGGTGGTAAGCTACATTTTTGTAGCTAGTCAGGCGGAACATCGGAAAACTTTGAATCGGCGATGGGCCGTCCAAAACAACAAAGCACAACAACCGATTTTAGTACAATCTTCAACTCCAAAGACTAGGTGGCTTCAGTTTTACTTTTTGGTTGCATCCAAATAACCCTAATGATTTTATAAATTTCAAAAATAGGCTAGTCGCTTAAAACTTATTAATAATAAATATCTTATATCCTGCTGATAACCCTCTTGTTCAAGGAACATTATTTGTAAATAAATATATTGTTCCAATCTTCCTTTCATTTTTTTTTATAGTTGATAAACAATCTTACCTGATGTTAAGTGAAAATGTTATGTTACTTTCTGATGATAAGTGAAAATGCGATCAATGATGTAGCACGCTTTCCTAGAAGATAATTGTTCACTCGTGATTTGTGCGTGAGATTATCCAACTTAAGAAATCTTCAAAAGACTTAGTTTCCACAAGGATTTTTAGAATCTTAAAAAAAAATTGATACGATTTCATGTCTTACTTATAAGAGGGAGTTAAAATTATTTAGAGTTTAAATTTTTGCTTCTGGATATTGTTAAGCCTGACAAATAGACAAATAAAATTTTAAATCAAATTAATTTACGTACAGCTAACGTTTATAATTAGGGCTCCTAGTTTTAGACAAATCACATTGTGAAACGGCCATACAAGTACTCATCTCAAATTATAACTTCTTATCAAATACATCCAAACATTTCGACACGAAATAATTACTAGTTGCTCATAAATGTTTCTTTAGATGAATGTCAGTTCATTCGCCGATGGATCATAAAACTGCTACTACATTCACAGTACAGTTACAAATAAGTCAATTTCTGTCGGTCATAAACCGATTTTATGGCCGAACACTCTGGATCCTGTTGTAAAATGCATTAGCTACTTACTTTCAACTTAAATTGCCAATGATACAGTTTGAGATATTATAGATTATATCATTAGAGAGTAGTATATTTGACAAGTTCTTTGAATGTAATTGTGCGTTTGTGTTGCTGACATACAAACACTTGGCTAGTATCACCTAGTATTTAGTGGCATTGCAGAACAAGTGCCGCAACGCCGGCGTACAATAATGACGATTTCAAATATCTGTCTTTAATTGTCTAAAAGTACGACTACACCGCGGCGTCCTACGTCCGCGTGCGCGGGCGCAATCGTACCTTAATGATCATAAGAAGTTTAGAAGTCATTCCGGTCATAAACTTCCTTGTAGTCAGATAAAAAGACGTCAATATTTGATAGAAAAAAAAAACACCAGGTGAGGCAGTGCTATTGAACTATATGGTACAAAAGAAAAATGGCATTATTTTTAATATATACTAAGTAGTATTTAAGCCAGGATGCGGTTTTGTAACTTTACATTCTGAATAAGCACTAATTCCTACAAACAGTTGGCATGCGATAAAACAGGTTCAACAATCAAGAGGATTACATCGCCAATCCGATTGTATTTCTCGGTATAAATTGGCAATAACCATACGAAATCGCTGAAATTGCTAAATAGAAGCAGTTCAATGTCTATATCGGAATCAATTAATTAAAAATATTCGATTTATAGATGAGATACAATGCAGATTGATTCTTGTTTCTTTTTTGTTACATAGATAAAGCGTTTGACTAACCATGTCATGAACAAGGCTAAGATCCCGCCAATAACATATATTATGGATTCTAAAAGAAGTGCAAGTCGGACTCGCACTCGTAGAGTTCCGTAACACAGTTAAGTATTCCATAACTATGATTTTTCGCAACTACAAAATTAACTTTGTTTTTCATAGTGTTTGTATGAAAAACAAAGTTATCTTTGCGGTCGCCATATCTCAAAAACTGCTGGCTGTAGCTCGTTCAAACCAATTTTCGTTGTTAGTTTTTATTGAGATCTACAGCATATATTTTTTTTAGATTTTTTACTCCCATACTTTAAAAGTTAGAGGAGGGGGGGGGACACACATTTTACCACTTTAGACGCGCCTATCTTTCAAATGATTGACTTTGAGAAAAAATGATTTTAGGAACCTCAATGTCATTTTTGAAGACCTATCCATAGACACCCCACATGTATAGGTTTAAAGAATTTTTTTTTTTGTTTCAGTTCCATGTATGGGATGTTGAAGGGATGCCCCTTCAACTTTTTTTTTTTTTACTTTTGTATAAAAATCGGAAAGCGGTTCACAGAATACATCTACCTACCAAGTTTCAATTCTGTAGTCTTAACAGTTTTGGAATAAAATGGCTGTGACATACGGACGGACAGACAGACAGACAGACATGACGAATCTATAAGGGTTCCGTTTTTTGCCATTCGGCTACGGAACCCTAAAAAGGAGGAGGTTTCTCAATTCGATCGTATATATATATATATATATATATATATATATATATATATATATATATATATATATTTATGTTTGTTCGCGGATAACTTCGTCGTTTCTGAACCGATTTTGATTATTCTTTTTTAGGGTTCCGTAGCCGAATGGCAAAAAACGGAACCCTTATAGATTCGTCATGTCTGTCTGTCTGTCTGTCTGTCTGTCTGCCCGTCCGTATGTCACAGCCATTTTATTCCGAAACTGTTAGGACTACAGAATTGAAACTTGGTAGGTAGATGTATTCTGTGTTCTACTCTCTGTCTACTAGACAGGTTCTGTAATTGGAAAATACACATTGATAATGTTTGCAAGAAAACGAATAGTTTTGTTTACTGTCTAAATAAACTAAGAAGGACTTCATCTTTAAGTACAGTTTTGTTAGCATATCATGGCTATATAGGGTCAGTGCTACGATATGGTGTAATACTTTGGGGAAACTCTACAGACTTTCCCAGAGCTTTTATAGCCCAAAAAAAATGTATTCGCGCAATGGTAGGAATCCGCCCTTATGAGACTTGTAGGCCACATTTCAAAAACCTTGAAATTTTACCTCTACCTTGCATATATATTTTCGAAATTTGTGTTTTCGTCAGAAACAATTTTGAGCTATTTCTACAGGCGAAAGACTTATACCCTCGCAACACCAGGAATGGAGAACGACTGGTTCTAGGCCTAGCACCAAGAACAGCACTATTTAGTAATAGTTGTTTTGCAATGTGTGTAAAAATATTCAATAAATTGCCTAATGATTTGAAAAAGCTTTCAAATTTTAAATTTAAGAAGCATTTAAAAATATGGCTGTTCAACAAAATGTACTATACAGTAAGAGAAATGCTTAATGAATGACTGCATTACAAGACTATTTATAATTATAATTTTAAAATGTCTGGTGCTGTAAATGTGTGGTTGTATGACTCATAATCTTGACATATAATAATCTGACTTATAATCTCTAAATATATTTTAATTTTGTATAATTGTTATAATGCTATACTGATTTCACATGCTCACCCACGAGCGAAATAGAAAGAACTTTGCTAAATAAATCCATCAAATTGTACTCTATTTTTTGTGAAATATATATTTCATTTCATTTCATTTCATTTCATTTCATTTCATTTCATTTCATTTCATTTCATTTCATTTCATTTCATTTCATTTCATTTCATTTCATTCATGTGAACCGCTTTCCGATTTTTATACAAAAATAAAAAATATAAAAGTTTAAGGGTTTCCCATACATAGAACTGAAAAAAAATATTTTTTTTTCTTCAAACCTATACGTGTGAGGTGTCTATGGATAGGTCTTTAAAAATGATATTGAGGTTCCCAAAATCATTTTTTCTCAAAGTCAATCATTTGAAAGATAGGCGCGCCTAAAGTGGTAAAATGTGTGTCCCCCCCCCCCCCCCCCCTCTAACTTTTAAAGTATGGGACTGAAAAATCTAAAAAAAATATATGCTGTAGATCTCAATAAAAACTATCAACGAAAATTGGTTTGAACGAGATACAGTCAGCAGTTTTAGAGATATGGCGACCGCAAAGATAACTTTGTTTTTCATACAAACACTATGAAAAACAAAGTTAATTTTGTAGTTGCGAAAAATCAAAGTTATAGAATACTCTACTGTGTTACGGAACCCTACGAGTGCGAGTCCAACTTGCACTTGGCCAGTTTTTTTTCGAAAGGAGATATCCCAAGTGTGGTACCATGTTAATTTTATTGAGGTCTGATAAGTATCTCCAAAGATATTGAGATAAACATCCCATAATTGGTACTGGAAATGAATAGCGCGGCATTGAAGTCGGTTCTTTTTTAGATTTTAAACGATATTATTTTAGTACAAGTTATTATTTGACTACCATTTCCACTTTTGGTATGTGACAGTGGTCGAGGATGGTAGTGTAGCACGCTAGGACTATTACGCTGGCTCTCAAGTACAGCTGCCAAAAAACATCATATAACAGTTTTAGCGACAGATTTTCCAATTTGAGGGTAGTAACTGGCCAAGCGGACACTAAACAGTGTTATACACCGTACCTGAGGGTTTTCAACGATTTTTTCCTTCACTTAGGGCCACTGTGAAATGTGCACATAATTTTTTCTATAGAAAAATCCATAAGTCACGGTGATTTGAATTAAAATCTACTACATCTGGGGTGTAAACAGACCATGTACCCAATAAACTACTGGGCTCTCATAATCCAAAGTAAAACCTAAGGATACCTTACAGCGGTAAGTTTAACTCTCACTTACTGTAAAATCTAACTAATTTCACTGAGAACCCTACATCGTAGTGCTGGGTAACAAATTCACGGTTTATTTAGCCAATGAAGTTGATCATTAATATTCGCCATGACAGAGCAATTTCAAATGTTTGCTGTAAATTACCAATGCTAATGTTTGAACAACAGGAAGGTAAATAAAATTTTCGGCGTGGGAATGGATGGGTTAGAAATTGGAGTCTTTTGGATGTTTGAACTGTTTCTATTTTTAAGAAGGAGTGTTATAAGTTTGACGTGTGTATCTGTGTATGTGTGTTTGTCTGTGGCCTCGTAGCGCTTAAACGGATTAACGGACGTGGATTTAGTTTTCGTTTTGTTTGATAGGTGTCTTCATCGAGAGTGTTTTTAGTTTTGATCCATAAAAATCCGATTAGCCGTTTTAAGACAATGAGCTTTTATAACCGATTTCCAAAAAAAGAAGAAGGTTTCTCAATTCGACAGTATATGTATATAATATATATGTATATGAATAATCATTATCATAATGAGCCGGTGTCAGTCCAGTGCTGGACGAATGCATCTCCCATATTTATATAAAGTATAATTATATACATTATAATATATTGTTTATGTTTGTTCGCGGATAATTTCGTCGTTTATGAACCAATTTTGATGATTTTTTTTTAGAAAGGAGATATCCTAAGGTTTGTACCATAGTGATTTCATCGAGATTTTATAAGTATCTCCAAAACTATGGAGATAACCTCAAACTTGGTACTGAAAACTAAAAGCGCAGCATTTGAAGTCGTTTCTTTGAGTTTTTTAAACGATCTTATTCTAGTTTAGTTTTCTAAAAAATCAACTTTCATAGTTCTAATCATTTGAAATTCAATATCCTCTTACTTCAACAATAGGTATTGTAAGAAGATATTAGCATTAACCTGATGCTGGGACATCTCCAGGAATCTGCAGCTTCAACCGATTGATTATACATACGAGTGGTTCAGTCGGAGCTGGTTTTAAATTTTGAATTCAAGAATTAAATTCAAAACGATTAACCATTTTTATAAAATCTGACTCATGAAGTTGCATATTTACTATAGCATATTGTAGTAGTAGGACTTAAGTAGACTGCTGGTCCGCCTGGGGCGGTACCGCGACTTTACCAATTAATTCAGCCATAATGTTTTTCGGTTGGAATGGCAAAGTGTCCAGTATAAAATTACAGGACTATATGAAACATTACTTCTTTATGTCTCGAGGTAACAGGCGCAGTATCTGTAATAAGTAGACGTCATCGCTTACAATCAAGCAAGCGTCGTGTTAGTTGTGTTATATTATATCATTAAAAAAAATTGAAGTCGTATATCAGTGTACGAAAAGCGCTAGTAACTCTATGTAAGTGTATATAGCTGCGTCTCTTTCTTAGGTTTCTTTGCTAAGTTTGCTGTGTCACCACAATAGGGGCCTTATTCAGTATGACCAATGAGATAACGCGTTCCTTAACGCGCCACATTACGTTATTGAAAAATTGTATTCAGTATGCCACACGATAGGTAAATTATACAAAACGCGCGCGTTACACGTCCTCATATGTCACGATATTTTGACAGCTCAAAACGCGCTCATAACCTTACTCTACCGCGTTTTAATTGGCATATAGAATACCATAACGCGGAGATAACGTAACACGGCACGGTAAGACTTTAAAATGGTCATACTGAATAAGGCCCCAGTTGATATCAAGTGAACTGCACTAGTTACTTTCCAAAACCATGCATGTACGATTGTGTTGATATGTTGATATGTCATTGTGTAAAACCACTTTAATGAGCACCTAAAGTTACTCTTAAATATTATTACGCCAAGTGGACTCTCAAACGATACTTACGTGTCAATGATTAGCGTAATGATGGTCAGTATTCAGAGACAGTAACGTAGGTGGCCACTGGAACCAGCTGTGTCAACTATTTGCTTGCATACCTTATGAAGAGTAAAACTTTGAATACAAGTGTGAACTTACCTCATATTGAGTTACATTTTGACATACTTCGGCTTTTGTGAGGCGTTAGAATCTTTAACGAACATAAATGTGCAATAGCACAGTTTTACAATCCATTTAAAATTGTGGCAATAGTGTGAATGGTTGAATATTATTGAGTGCTCACTAAAGTGTTTTATAAAAAGAGAGTGAAACTTTACATTACCAATAGACATGGTATGCTGGCGACCGATAAATGGCGGTAAATCTATTTCAAATTATGGCGGAGCTAAATAATACAGTCACCGGTTCGAGAAGCTACGTCCTGCGATCGCCAACCAGCCTGCCTAGCGTGGCGATTAGGGCATACATACCCCTCCCAATGAGCCGAAGATCGGGCTCATTGGCGTATCTTAGGAAAGGCTTACGTCCAGCAGTGGACTGACACAGGCTGATTATGATGATGATGGTATGCAAAGTAACTTTAGGTGCACATTCGAGAGCGTCGAAGACATACGCACTTTTAGGGAATATAATCGCAAGTAGCTTACGGAATTTCTTCACTGCTTATGGTGATTTTTTTATCAGACGTTACCTTTTGAAAGAATTGTCTTGAATCGTAGCCGAATGGCAAAAAACGGAACCCTTATAGATTCGTCATGTCTGTCTGTCTGTCCGTCCGTATGTCACAGCCATTTTATTCCGAAACTGTTACGACTATAGAATTGAAACTTGGTAGGTAGATGTATTCTGTAAACCGCTTTTCGATTTTTATACAAAAATAAAAAATATAAACATTTAAGGGATCCCATACATGGAACTGAAACAAAAAAAAAATCTTCAAACCTATACGTGTGGGATGTCTATGGATAGATCTTCAAAAATAACATTGAGGTTTCTAAAATCATTTTTTCTCAAAGTCAATCATTTGAAAGATAGGCGCGTATAAAGTGGTAAAATGTGTGTCCCCCCCCCCTCTAACTTATAAAGTATGGGAGTGAAAAATCTTAAAAAATATATATGCTGTAGATATCAATAAAAACTAACAACGAAAATTGGTTTGAACGAGATACAGTCAGCAGTTTTAGAGGTATAGCGACCGCAAAGATTTCATACAAACACTATGAAAAACAAAGTTAATTTTGTAGTTGCGAAAAATCATAGTTATGGAATACTTAACTGTGTTACGGAACCCTACGAGTGCGAGTCCGACTTGCACTTGGCCAGTTTATTTAATTAATTCATTCATTATTATATAATAAAAAATAACGCTGGAAAAACACGTGGGTACCACAATTTTACACACCTATTACATATAACATTTTACATATCTATGTTTTATATATCTTTCGAAAATTACTTCGAACTATCAAATTTCACAACAAACAGCACACAGTTAAGTAGCCAAAAGCTGTATTCACACATCGTTCATTCCAATTTATTTTATCGCACATATCTGTCATAAGGCCATTCGCACATTAGACCACCTGCCATAAAAGTCCCATTCACATCTCGAAAATCAAGCTTTCACTTTGCGGTTTATGAAATTTTAAACCACGCGTCATTAGGTGTACTTTGAGTAAGCAAAACAAGAAGTAACTGTATAGCAATTTAGTAAATTAAATTCAAATATTTCGGTACTAATATTTATACTTGCGAGTTGCGACGTTTAAAATTTTTTGAATATTTAGTGTGGTCTTGATCGAACTTTTTACATTTGAAAATATTTTGTCAATTTGCGTCTTTTACCAAACAATATGAAAATATTTAAGCCATCATAGAAAATTATAATATATACGCAACACAAAAAAACCTTTATTCATTATTAAAAGTACAAAAATGGTGTACAGGCTATACTCTCAATGGTCTCTATCGTTCAAAGTAGCTAGTATGCCAGACACCCTTGCATTTCACTTTTTTCACTTTTTTCACTTTTTTTATTTTTTTTATATAAAAATTGTCTGAAGTACTGAAACACACAGTTACATGTATGGTTGGTTTTAATCTACTTTAATTTTTTTTTAATATTCTGACGTAAACGATTGGATGACAGCTGAATGGTTCATTACTTTTTTTTCTAATTCAAAGCGTTAAATTCTGCTTTTGCTATGTTTACTTGATAATTGGTTATGATTTATGATTTTGACGTGTATATGTGCGTATATTTATACTGCCTACATACTGAATAAATGCTTTGATTCTTTGATTCTTTGATTCAAATTTTTACTGTAATAGAGGCATCTCCAGAAACTTTATAATTCAATTATATGCGTTATAATGACGTTAGAACTAAGTTATGTATGTTTGACACGCTCCAGTAGGATTTGTTGTCTATTGTACTTTCTTTCTTTACTATATTTTAGTTACATTGTTAATTTTCAACACTTTCCTTGCATATTGATGAAAGAACTGGTAAGCAACGTTTTGACAAGCTTTTATTTAATTTTATTTTCATTCTTACGGGCGTAGCGTTTGACTACTATCTCGCTTGAAGGCAGGCGATGATGTGTTAGAAGATGGTGATCTAGACGCTAGGCCTAGAATACTCAGAATCTCAAGAGATGTGAGCTACCGGAACACCGTAAGGTAATGGCGGCAGATTTTTACCTTGATGATGGTAAGCCACTTCTTGGTACTTATTCAGGCGAATCATCAATATAATATGCTTTTACTACCTGTGGACTAACACCCATGCTAGAATTTATACCGGCCACCTCTTGCTTAGAAGTCAATCCACCTCTCACGGCTACTGGACTCTTTTATAAAACTAAGGCTGAGTTTCACCATCTTACTTTAGCTATAACAAACGTCAAAAATCTGTCAAAATCCATATAAAAACACCGGTTAATAGTTATGGTTAAGGTTAAAGTAAGATGGTGCAACTCAGCCTTAGAATTTTCAACTACTCGTAAGTTGTGCGTCAATATTTTCAAACCATTTTTCCATCCAATTGATTGGTATCCAATTGAGCTTTAGCGTACATAGGCACAGTTTTACAATCATATGTAAAACTGTGACATAGGTATGTTTAATGTCAATGCAATATTATGGTACCGAAGAGATGATCGACGAGATCTGATTATGCAGCCAGATTGTAGAGACTAGAATTACGTGATGGAAAATATTCCTATTGTCAATTTATATTCATAGTTAAGGTTATCTGAAAAATATCGCATTTAGCGATGAGGCTGCCTGTTTCAATACTATATAGTAAAGACGATGGTAAAGGCTTAAAATAGTTTCTATGCTATGTTACTGTGTGTGTACTGGTATTTAATAAAAAGTTATTTTATTCTATTTTGTTCTATTAATTTAGAAGTTTTCTGTGAATAAACATTGTGTTTAGCCAATTGTTATTAATTTTTTACATTTAAATATTGACTACGAGATTTCAAGCTTAAGCCCTCTTTAAACTTACTTTAATGTTTTCGGAGTAGGAAAAAATGCAGCAATGACATGCAAGACAGCCAGTTAAGGTACGGACACACCGCAGCGTCCTGCGTGCGCGATCTAGGTGGCGATCAGATAGCGCAGTAGTATTTGTACCGGCTGGTTCACACCAAACGCGATCAGAAAACAATTGAAAAGTCCTGAGATCGCGCCCGCAGATCGTAGGACGCCGCTGTGTGGCCGTACCTTTAAGCTACAACATTATACATAATGTACTCTGCTATTTAATATATATATATATATATATATATATATATATATATATATATATATATATATATATATATATATATATCTATATATATCTTTTCTATGGCTATACTGCTACTACCTATAATAATTATAAAGTACTTAGACCCTCCACAGCCCATACTACTACCAAAGTTTCAACGTGAAAGCTACAAATTAATTTTAAAATGTTCTCTAATCAGCCTTGCAGCTAATTCTATAAATGCTATGCGATCCCAATTAAATTACATCACGGTATGACGATTACCGTTACTCTTTTTACCACGTCACCGAGTAAAACAATTGCCTATAAAATCTCCCGTACGTGTCCCCCACAAAAAGAGAAAGCTTCGACGGGTCCATTCTAATGTCCCGTTTCTAAGAACATTATGTCTTATTTAAGAGATACGACAAAAAATAAAATAGCGCGCAACGTCAAAGAATAAGGCAAAATGGGCCATAAAAGCAGGCCCCGGTCTTAAGACAAAACTCGAGCTACCGTCCCAGAAACATTGACACGACTCTAAGTTTATTGCGACATTGTTACACATCACCATTTTTTCTTATTTAGCAAGTTTTGACAGCGGAACAATGGTAATTTTAGCTTCTGTTTTGTAATGAGCAGCGAGAGAAAAGGACTCTGATATTTTTGGGCTCCCATCGTCGGCTATTGTCTTGACATAATGCAATGTTTGTCTAACGCTGCATTTAAAAGATTTTTTGTATCCTGCCTTAATTTGCATTGTGGCCTAGTTTTATGCTCAGCAGTACAATTTTACAATTCATTGTAAAGACAAAGCCTTGTAAATCTTAAAGTCATCTGACGAGATTTGCCAGTCTCAATATGAAACAGATTGCCATGTAAGTACAGAGATTGAGTCATAAACACTCGACATGAATGAGCCAGTCCCATAACCGACACTATAAACGTACAGAATTTATAATTTTATTACAAAAACATTAAAGGGAGCGTTATTAAAAATACCAAGAACTGTATTTAACTCGGTGACTTGAAAGATAGCGTCGGGCAATTAAAGGATGAAAAAAGACCGAAGGGGTATACTTAATAGCTTTTTTTCGACATTACATATGCAGAATCGTCAGAGCAGAACTGGAGTTAATGCGCGAACATACGAAGTTTTATTGCTCGGTGGCATTCGTGACGTCCTGTTTATGCCAAACAGATTCTCCTTTAGAGTATTAGGTAGTTGTCGGTAAACTTCAATAAAATTTAATTTGCCCATTGTCTCTCGGTGTGGATCTAGCAAAATAGAAATATCTTTATGGCAGTGGGAGCTGCCGTGCTTTATTGTCATGAGGATATTATACGTCATAAAATGCATCGCAGTTTCGTCGCTAGAATGATTAATAGTATTGTTATAATATGCTACTTTGTTGACTGCATTGTTCCTTTTTTATTTCAATGTATTCGCTAACATGTAAATCAAATCACCATAAATACGATCTGACTTTCATTTCTACTTAATACTGACCAACTTTTCCTGTTTTAGAACTTAGTTTTAGTTCTGTATCAGTTGTTAATTGCTGGCTAGAGGCATATCAATTAAGTGATAAAAGTTTATCTATTAAAATTCAAGTCAAAATGTTCTCTTACTATCCGTATCTATGAAATGAGTCACCACTAAGAGATAAAATAGAGCAATTTCAGTCGGTGCTTACAAATTTACAAAATTTAATCGAAACAAAATATGAAATCTCACAACAACGACATGAACAATACTAAACAAAATGACATATATCCCGCTTTATTCCCTATTACCCTCATTAAAGCATACCAAATCTGGAAAGCGCCACTACGAACACATGTTTGTCTATTCATGGCTAGTTTATATGAAAAGTTTGAGCCAATTGTGTCCCAGTTATGTCGTAAATCATCGGAGTAGGTACTCCTGTTGCTTGCTACCGAAGTTGGGCACTTCGTTTTATGATTCTTTTGTTTAAAACTTTTATTGGCTCTGGCCGTTCCGAAAACTAATTTATTCAGAGCCCTGAGTGTAGCCTTGGAACTTGGGCTTCTGAGCGGCCATTTACTGTTCCTTTTTATGTTTTTCGTCCCGGGGACCAGTAAACTGTTGTGTCAAATAGGTTATCGATAGGAAGTTGCAACGTTAGAGAAAAAAGTTTAGGCGAAATGATCGCAGCTTTAAAGAAGAGCCGAATAATACATAGATTTGACAAGGCAAAATACTCAGCCAAAGTATATTTAAATGTTAATTAGGAAAAACCTTTTAGACACTACTTACTAAAATAGAAGAAATTTTAACTGCTGCTGACCATCCAGCTCAAAGCTCTGGCGGCATTTTTTTTTAAAGAAATTGATGTATATAGATTTAAATAAAATTAAGCAATTGATCGACTCAGAATTTTCTATCATGATGCAACGACGATACAGATTAACAGAGGAGTGGGTGGTTAAACGTAACTATAACTTCAGCATATAAAAAAGCAATACGTAGAGGATGAGGTGTGGAAACTCAAAATATAACAGTAAACGATATTACCACATTTGACTAATAAACTTGAGGTTAATCATCCGAGAAACTGTCTTGTATTGACTATTACGTGCCTTATCTAAATATTATGTTGAAATGACATGATTTTCGGCAATTTATACAACCACTAAAGTGGATACTTTACTCCACAAATCGGCCTAGCAAGGTCATTCTCCTCCATAATCAATTCAAGAAATGGCTCTTTATCAAAATGTAAGTCACCGAGGCAATACTTTACGAGCCAATACTTTCGTAACTCGTGATACTTATTATCTCTTGATTCATTTGATTGTAATAAAATTTTATGTGTCACACTTTCTACTATATCCATAATGTAGAGATAAGACGTGTTCAATGAAATGGCTTCATACAAAACGTTGGCACCTATGGATGGTATGGCTGTATAGAAATCACCAGGGATGTACACATCCGTATTTAAATAATCGGATGTCCAAAGCATGACGTGACCCGTGACGGAGTTAATGTCTTCATCGAACGTGATGTACCTAAATTGTCCGATCCAGAGCCGGAAAGAATTCATTTTATCGTTTTTTTATGTTCCAAGCTCTAATGATTGGCTGAATAAGTAATTCAATATTAAATTGATATTGATACCTGTATCAGTAGTTCTGTAATCAATACTTACTTCTCTTGCGTATCTTTTTTTATATTGTAAGCATTGAAATAATTTATGATTGAATACTCATGTAATCAATCACATAATCATCGATTTACAAATTGTAATTGAGACAAGAAGCAGTGTCATTTGTTGCTTTTTAATTCTTGAATGTTGAATACTTTTAAACAAATGAACATCACTATTCATAAAATCAGTAACATCTCTAAAAACTGTGAAAATGACGAAATAACCGTGTAACAGAACACTGATTTTTTAAAACGTGCCTAACGACTTAGAGTTATTAAGGCAAATCACTGTTCGTCTATCAATATAGGAGTAATAAGTTACACTGATGGGCTAGTGGGCGTTCTAAGGCGGCGATACGATACTAGAAGTGGCTTCTGTAAAACCGATTAGAGTTATGATTAACTCTCGATTATTTATGTTCTTAGCACGAGAAGGCAACGGGTAATGCGAATCTTTATAGAATTATTTCTTGCAACAAACTTTTTGATGTTCGGTAGAACAATCTTTTTTGCCTCTACTTTGTGTAATTATAATTTTTAAGCATTATAAGGTGACTTTTCAGATTTCACTACTTTTTAAGTATTATTTTTTACAAGAGTACATCTGTGTATTTTTATTTCATAAGACATTATCGCTATTTATACACATTGGTAATTTAGTATACCTAAATACTAATGTCTAAGCTAAGCGGAAAAGTTTCTACTAGAAACTAGTGTTTTTTAAACATAAACTTTTATTCAATCATCTAATACTATACAAGGTACGCAAAAAATCATGTATACATACGTTAGTGAATTATTTTAAACACATAAGTAAAACAGGTTAAACACATAACAAAACACTACACAACGCAACACACTTTATTGATTTCCAAAATTTACTAATTATTCTTACTATCATCTATCTAATACTATAAGAATCTTTGTCCTGATATACTGACTGACTGACTGACTGACTGACTGACTGACTGACAGACAACGCACAGCCTAAACCGCTGGTCGTAGAGACTTGAAATTTGGAGGGTATATTTGCTTTAGTACCTAAGGGTGTATACTGAGAAAGGATTTTCCAAAATTCACCCCTTAAGGGGATGTAATAGGGGTTCAAAGTTTGTATGGAGAAACAAAATTAGATAGTTTTTTCTATACGAAACTTCACACAAGTGCTTCAGTAAAAAATAAGTAAATACGTGTTTCTTGCTTTTTTGAAATGCCACCCCTAAAAGGGCGAGTGGGGTACAAAAGTCTGAAATTAATATTGTTTCGGATTGCGCTGAAATTTGGCATGGAGATTAGTTATTGTGACGTAGGTATCCGGTAAGAAAGGATTTTTCAAAATTAACTCTTTAAGAGGATCAAGCGGGGGTTCAAAGTTTGGATATTGATTTTCTTCGACATTTTACACAAGTACTGCTGTAAACAAATAAGTAAATACGAGAGTCAGACTTTTTCAAAATGCCACCCTAAGAGGGTGAAGTGGGGTAACAAAGTCTGAAAATCAATATTGTTTCGGATTGTGCTAAAATTTAGAATGCAGATAGTTGTTATGACGTAGGTATTCGCTTAGAAAGGATTTTCTAAAAATTCCGCCCGGATATTACTTATTATGTTTAATTATAAATATAAACTTATAGATTTATTTAAGTACTTCTGTCAATAAACTAGTAAATGCGTGTTGCAGGATTTTTGCTAGGAGTTGGTAAAAAAGTCTGAAAATCAATATGGTTTTTCGGGTTTTATAAATATGAATCCCTATTTCCCTTAGTCACTTGAAAACGGGTGAACCGATTTGGCTTTTACTTCTTTGATGTATTTTATGATAGAAAGGTTTTTACAAAATAAAAGTTTTAAGGAAATTAAAGAAGTCTTTAACGCGGGCGAAGCCGCGGGACCCTTCTAGTCTTATATATAAAAATCAATTGCTGTTCGTTAGTCTCGCTAAAACTCAAGAACGGCTGTGCCGATTTAGCTGATTTTGGTTTTGAAATGTTTGTCGTAGTCCAGGGAAGGTTTAAACGGTGAGAAAATTTGGAAAAATTGCGAGGAAGATAATAAAAATAACAATTTCATTTTTCCCATATAAACTGTTCTACCTACTTTCCTGTCAAACATTTGACGTTTGTCCCTTCCGTATGGTAGGATACACTCTGTTCCACTCTCGAATTGAAATTTGAAGCACGTATTAAATTAAGGGTTTTGAATTGACAACATAATCGCCAAAAGAAAATGCCATCCAACATGTGCAGAATGCGTGCGCCCGTTTTTGTTTTAACACACCTAGGAGGGCACATGTTAGCCCTTATCTTGTAAATAAAGGTATACATGGTTTAAAGACATATATACGTTAAATACGCGTTCAAAAGGCAGTAATCGTCTATTTATACCGCCACACAGAACTGCAGGTTTTAAAGGATGTTTAAAATACCAGGCTTCTAAGATTTGGAACAACATTGCACCTCCCTTGAGGAAAAAAAATTGTATTCATACTTTTAAATGGCGACTGAAATTACTGCTAATGTTAAAACAAAAACACGAATATGAAACAACCTTTAAAACCTAGAAGTCAGAGACAAACAGAACCATATACTTACAATCATGTTATCAGCACAAATACCTCACACATCATTACACACACATCATCTCACACACACATACACTTACAAACACACACATCACATTCACCAAAAAAAATCGCATTAATTATTATTCAATTTAAAATATTATTCTTAATGCAAAAATGTTCATATTCAGATTTTAAAATATTGCTTACTTCTCTTTAGTTGTAATTTAGTTTCAATAAGTGATAATGATTATTATAACCCGCCGCACAAACAATATCTCTCGGCGAAGAACCTAGTCCGAGCACAGGGAAAATTGTAAACCAGCGCTGCCTGCGCAACAAATTGTGCACGCAGCAAATGCTGAATTTGCTCCTTTTGCCAATTGAATTTTTAAAACTATTAATTTGTATTTGTTTGTATCTGTATAATTAATGTTATATATAGGTAAAATAATGTATGTCTGTATCCTATTTTTTCTGTAATGGCAATAAACATTTATTTTTATTTTTTTTTATTTATAATATAATCTCCACATTACTCAAATTATCGCGTAGGTATTGAAATTTAAATATTTTGATGGTTGTCCCAGGTTGTCAGCGTTGATTCGTTCAGAATTTTTTGTCATTGTATTGACATATTATTATTTTGATGATTGTCATTATAGCGCTTCCATACATGAGTATTTATTGAGATATTCGGTATTTGTGTATAAAAATCGATCAAAACAAAATTAAAATAAATAATGAAGGGGGTATACACGAAACGAGTTTTTGAAGTTTTTTATGCTCGATCTTACAAAATATTGTTCAATTGGAACCCTGCGTGTGCGGATCCAACTCGCACTTGGACAGTTTATTTATATTCGCGGTACGAAGTTCGCCGGGTCAGCTAGTACATACCTAAATATCTAATATGAGGAGTGAAAATAAGACTTGGTATTGTGATCACTCAATTATCATCTATTGATCCATCAGCTCATTTGTTACACAGCCAACAATTAAAATTAATATCGTACTAAGTATTTGACGTTGACTCAAGATTTGAGCAAGTCCACAGATTATATAATAGTGCAGTTCTACTTCATCGACGCAGGGCATTCGAAACGAGGTGTGAACTGTGAAGTGAAAATGATTGCTAACATTATTCAGTATATAAGCTTAGAGAAATTAGAGTTGAGAATTCCTTATAATCCAACATTACAACGGGAAATAGTTCGGACCTTGAATTTAATGAAATAGTGGCCGAGAACTAAGACCGTGTAGTGGCAGAACCGGGTAATTCCTTGTCATTATGGTATTATTTATAACCGGCACAGGCGCAAGCCAGTTGCATGCTGTACACGTCCATAGAAGAGTGAAGGAGATGGGACAGATTGTAAACCTTAAACTTTCGCGATTTACATACAAGGTAATATTGTGATAGATTAAGTATTTCCAACATAAAAAACATTAATATTTATTTATATATGCATTGTCTACAGTACTACTATCTGTTATTTCTCTATCTCTATTCTATCTTTCTATCAATTTATTACGTATCCACAAAAGATAAACAGTCAAGTCTTTTAACTACCCATAACGTTAATGTACTTTTACTTGAAAGAAAAATTAAATAAGCATGTTTTATTATATTATTGTTTTATAAAATAAATACAGTGCGAGATATTTCTGGTACTATCTAACCATTTTATAAAGCAGCCATTGTGAATATTTCTTTACTTTATTGGTGTAGCTGTGAGTTGTAATTTGCAGTAAAACATAAAAATAGCCAATACATGATAGCGGTCATAGCAATGGCCTTTAAACAAGAACCTGCTAGGCTATTCTGTAAGCTATCTCGACAGCGGAATCCGTGGTGAGATTCGAATTTCGTACTACGAAATTCAATCGTATCACGTTTGTAATACGGTTGAATTTCGTAATACGAAATTCAAATCTCACCGCGGATTCCGCTGTCGAGATAGCTTACAGAATAGCCTAGCTGATGATGGCTTCGGGGTGAAGCCGTAACAATTCGGTCGATCGCTGTATCGATACCGCGTCATTTGCGTTGGTTTTGATAAAAAATAATTTTAAGGACTTTTGTATCTAACATTTCATTTATATTGATCTCATGCTTATTCTAAACAAAACAAATATAACTTATGAACAAACAAAGTATGGATCAATAAATGTTATACATTGACAGTAACCACAGATTATATAATAGTTACTACGTAACAGATACTAATTTAAAGAAATCTGTCCACATTTATAGCTGCCCAAATTAAAGCCTGATTTTAACCGACTTCACAAAAAGGAGGAGGTTCTCAATTCGATGATAAACATATATTTTTTTAATACGTTTGTTACGTCAGAACTCCGTCAGATCTTAACCGATTTGAAAAAATATTTTTTTCGTTTGAGAGATTATGCTTTCCGTTTGATCCTATTCAAATTTTATCAAGATGATGATCTAATCATCTCCGGAGATATAGAGATAAACAATATAAACGAATGTGTATACCTTGATGACATGATACTGGTTACTGGCTACTTTAACTATTGCGGCAAGTGCAGTCGGTTTTTTCGTTTTGTACCATCAAACATTATTAAATAAAAAAGTCTTTATAAAATTGCAACCTTGAACTCCTATCCTATAGATCTTAAAGTTTGTTTGGTAGCTGAGGTCCCTCTGTGAGCTTCCTAGACCATAGGTAACTTACACATAATTCATCCCAGTACAACGTAACGCCGACGGCGGTACCTGTTTTAGAGAGTCCAGTCATACGTCATTGGGCTGACTCAAAAATTATTCCAACATTATATAATAAATCATTGTAAACCGGTAATTAAGTCAGTCATAACCAGAACCTCAGAATAAGAAGAGTTTATAATTTTTTCACATTAAATACCCATTTCGGGCGCAGGGCTTCGTAAATGATCATCGATAAAAGATTTTTTGTCGGTGCGCTGTTACTTTCTTTTGTGGTGGTGTGATTCTGTGAGTGATTGACTCTGATTTTTGTGTTCTGATTTTAAATACTTAGATTGAACGTATTGACACTTATATATAAAAAGTCGTGCAGATTATCGTTTAGTGACTTTAACACCAATAGGGAATATTCATAATTTTTATTTTGTTAATTTCACTGAATACATCCATTTAACACAGTAAAAAAATTAAATAATAATGAAAGTGTTCAAATTAAGCTACAAAATATAGTTTTAGAATTGAAAAAAAAAGAGGTATCTAAAACGCCGCCAAATTTTCGCGCGCCTTTGTGACGGCACAGTGCACAACACAGTCTCCACAGATTAAATATGTTTAATAGAAATACTACGTATTCGTACTACAGTGCATACTATTTCTATGAAAAAGATTTACCGTGGAGATTGTTTTGTGCACTGTGACGTCACTTTCTAATTGACAAGTGGTGATGTGTTTAACAAATTTAAATTTCCCACGCTTTTTTGCATTTTTTATATAATATTTTTACACATGTCAGACTTTTTTATTTACAAAAAAATGTTTAACATACAACACCAGAACAATAATGATTCGAAAATAAATGATTTCAAGTAAATTTATACCACATGCATATTCCCTATTATGTTGTAAGAACTTACAAGGATAGTATACAATTACTTATGTACATTAGACATTTTGCATGATACATTAAGTAATTAAATAATTTTGTTCATATTTGATAATATGATGTTCTAATTTTTACGAATTGAGCACATCGACACATACACAGTAAATAAATTGTACTAAGTACTTACCATATACTAGATTTCTTTTGTTGTTGTTCAAAACCAAATAAATGTTAATTTTGTTCACAAAATAGATTGTTTAGTTAAATAAATATATTTGTGAATCAATGTCGTTTATTGAACCGTTATGTAATCTACTGAATATTCATTGAACGAGTTTGGTCAATAATTTAATAATCGGAACTACACGGCCAATTTTGACATTTCGATACGGTTTCGGTAATTCCTTTGAACTTTCGGTTAAATACGTGGTCGAGCTTGTGAATAAATGGTCTACAAAATAGATATTGAAAATATAATTTTACATAATTCGTGTTAAATAGTATTATCCCGAATATTGGATAGTTTCATATTGACATTTTGACAATATAGTGACCGTAATTTGTATGTTTATAAAGTCCCCCGTGACACATTCTGAAAAGACACTGAGTGGGTTAGGTTGGTGATTGACTCAACAAAAACCACGCCAGATCAAAAAATAATAATCTTTGGTAGTAGGTTCCTCAAAAGTCCTCGATGCAAGATGCGCAACAATAATATATTTTTTACCTACACATAACAAATCATACTTACCATAGTGTCACATACATTATACAATTAAAAGTTATTTACTATTCGTTAAATTATATTTTATGTAAACTAGTTTACCCTTACCTCAGTTAATCAAGACATCAAGCTTCACAGAATTAAGAGGCGGCATTCTCAAACCTGACTTTCCAATGATGCAAACAATTCTCAATTGTTCGCATCTCTTGCTGACGTCAAAGATGCACAAATGGCGATTATTTATCGTTAAACAGAGGCACCGAACAATGTTCTGAGAGAAGCACGAGTCGTTAATTACAAACAAACATGCGCAGTAATGTTATGACTATGTTAGGACGGGAGCTCGAGGATGAATTGTGGACTGACTGAGCTAAGTAGCATGCAGATTTAGACAGCTGAAAAAGGTAACATCGCAGTTATAGAGATTAATTACTTATGACGCGGGCACGATAAAAACTTCTCATTGCATTTATTTTATTTGATTTCTCAAAATAAATCTGAATCTCATATCACAGAGGGAAAAAAGGAATCGATAAACAATCAGCAAGTGACATACAGCAGATCATTTTCGAAAGATGAGATCGTTGTTAATAATTAATCTGCCCGCATTTGCCAGTCTTCTCGTGACCACAGTCTGTGTACCTTAATCGATACTTCAAATTAAATATACATACATTATATTCGTACATATTTCTAATGTGTTGTGTTCTGTATTTCTAAGACATTTTGCTAATCTGTTTACCAAGTTCATGATGCCCTGAGCCAGGCAGTATGCAAGAGGAGTTGTCATAGTTAACGTTCTGTAGATTGGACTAACGTAATTGGTCCTGCTCTCACTGCCGTCTTCCTATTGCAGACAAGCTCGATTCTATTTTAAGTCTCATCGTATCTCAATATCAGGAGTGGAAGTCTCTACATTGATAGCGATGCGTCTTGTTATCACAAACGTTTAATAGGAGATGCAGCTAGACAGTTGAATAACTGCATCTTTTTCCTGATCGACGATCATCGCTTGAAATTTATCGCTATTTATATAGAGACTACCGGACCAGGTGGCATAATGGTCAAGTGTTTGTCTGTATGACATAAAAAAAAATGTATGTAAACATACATAACTGTTACGTTTCTTGAAGAGTTACACACTTTATATTATTATAAATTGTTAAAGAATGCATAATTGGGTTAAAAAATGCAATCCACTATTTTCGTCGTATCGATGGATTAAACCGTGGCTTAATTGGCAGAGCACCTGGACGTTTTATCCGGGGGGTGTGGGTTCGAGCTCCATTGGTACGATAAAATTTTGGATTGTGTTTAACAATATACATAACTATGTTAAAAAAGAGTTAAAAAAACAATTTGACTGAAATCACAGCTCTTTAGCGGCACTTCACTATAAAAGCTGAAAGGAGCATTGTCCAGTCCAGGGTGGATCGAAACATCGTTCACATACGGTATGTCAGTAGTAACATCCGATACCAACCTAGTAACTTGATAGCGCATTGGATTGTAAAACAGGCATGGCGTAACCGAAGAGGTAGTCGAAATGTTGGACTCGAAATAGTATTATTAAGATCACCTGTAATAAGATCGGCCTCTAAGCGAATTATTGAGCTTAAGGTTAAATATATCGACTAATTGGAACAAAAAAAAAAACAATATAGAGCTGCATCCTGTGCATAGTTGTTACCATCCTCAAGCTGGAAAATAATTTCGCCAAACATCCGTTTTGTTTTGTTTCTAGCAGCTCTTATTGAATTAATTAAACATTTGTTGAATTAAATATTTGTTTCAAGTGTGACGTTCGACGTCTAGATGAAAGCTGAATGGCTCAATACCTTTGTTTTTTTTTTGTTATAATTTAAAGCAATATGTAATGTTTCTGCTATATCTATAATAATTATTATTGAATATGATCTATTTAATGTTATTTGACGTGTGTAAGTGCAAATTTTTTATTTGCCCATATACTGAATAAATGTGACTTTTGACTTTTGTCAGTTCCCATTCTATGGCTTGCGTGCGTACATCCTCGACCGCTTCGTGACTTACCAACAGGTGTAGTAGTGGTCAAACGCAAGCCTATATGCTATATAAAAACAATCTCCCCGTTTAGTCAGTTGAAAATCATATTAATACTGCATTAAAAAAAATTGTATGTGATGAATAGGGACTGTTTTATAAAACTCTTAGATTAGCTTTGATTTCATTTTTTATTTTCCTATTAATGTTATAAGTTTAGTTCTCTAGCGGTTTTAATAAATAATGAGGAATGTTTGAAATGCTGGAGACTCCGCGCTCCGTTTATGTTTATTTTTATTAATAGATGCTTACAGGAAAATATAACATTCTATTACCTCATAAATTCGTCAAGAGTCACGATCTTAGAACCACAATTCTAGTACCTTTAAGTCTTGAAGTTTCATTATTCTAAGAAACTATTCAATATAATGTAGATACTGTAATAGCCATAAACATGACGTCGAACGTAAGGTTAGGTCTACACACAATTATTGGATTGATTTGGTACCTTGATATCTGATTTTATTGTAGGTATAGTCATAGATTATGTTTTTGGTAATAGTATGTGACTTTGTCTCTGCTCTATGTTTGAAAACAATAAATAGTACACATCGGGAATCACTATACGACATTTTGCTCCATTCAAGAACTCGTTTACCCCAGCGGTTGTCGATTCTTCTGCTAATATGTGTATCCGGCTCATTGCCAAACGTAGCGTAGGATACCCTCAGACTAGGTGGAGTGATGATGTTCTAAAGGTAGCCGGCAAGAGCTAGATGATATTAGCCGAGTATCGTGCTTAGTGGCGTGCAACTGGGGTGGCCTATGTTCAGCAGTCGACTAGTATACTAGTGTTAGGCTTGATGATAATAATGTTGAGGAAAAAGCCATCTGATTTTCAGTGAAGCTGTAAGGATCGGTTGAGGACTAAAGCATTAGTCAATTTCAATAAGCTTTCCACCGTGTTTCCTAAAGTGTGTAAGACAAACCAATATCCACAACAATCTTCGCTACATCTTGTGCGGTAAGCTTTACCCCGCGTAAATCTCCAGTTGTTCGGAGGTCTCCTACATCGAAGGTTATGGCTTTGTTTTACTACCGAACGCTCGTCCGACTTTAGCGTGCATTTGCAACAGGATCGCTCTCAGATTACTGGCGCTTTTATAGCCGATGTCACCTCGTGAGTGATTGAATGACTCCTCTTTGTGTGAGATTTTTGTTCAACAGGGCGGATTGGAGATTATCGATACCAAAAATATAATTAAAAGTGTTTAAAGAGACTTTCAGCATGTTAACGAATTTTTAGCAAAACTTCTGAATTTCATGTTGTCTTTTTTTGTTTGGTAATAATTGCATTTAAAATGCGTTAAATAAATTCAAGGTGTGCTGAAATAGCTCCAGAGTATACATCTACGTTTAAAACGCACGTATATAGGAGCCGAATTACATTTAACTTTTATCATAATATGAGGTAATAGTACCAAGATGCTCATCTAATGGCTAAGGATAACGTCTGCGTATAATACAAACTGTGGTACGCAACCTGTACCGCTAACTACATGTAAATACTAAATAAACTGGCCAAGTGCAAGTTCCGACTTGCACTTGGCCAGTTTATTTAGTATGCGAGTCCGCTCGCACTAGTAGGGTTCCGTACCACACTACAGTATTTTATAAGATCGAGCAAACTATACCACTATCATTTTTCGCCAGCAAAAAATAATAATTAATAAACATTTTATTTATTATAACGCCATCTAACGTCTAACAAAGGAGTTAGGGATCGACATTTCAATATAACGCCATCGTTGGGATGTTTACTTAACTAAGCGTTCATAGATGGAGTGAAATGCCGAAAAAAACACGTTTCATGTATGGGGACCCTCTATTATTTTTAACTTTATTCTGTTTTTAGTACTTTTTGTTATAGCGGCAACAGAAATACATCATCTGTGAAAATTTCAACTGTCTAACTATCACGGTTCAATAGATACAGCCTGGTGACAGACGGCCAGATAGACAGACAGACAGACAGACGAACAGCGGAGTCTTAGTAATAGGGTTCCGTACCCAAAGGGTAAAACGGGACCCTAAAAAGTTATTATTGCAACTATAGATGTCTATCTAGATATCCGTGGTTGCAACGATTGCGTGCTATGGCACGCCTATGTTTTTGATATGTCAAAAACATAGGCAGGTACTTAAAAATGGATCCTTTCTGTAAGCAGAGACTCTTCTACTTAACATTGTACACTCAAAACTTTTAGATACACAGATAATACTTTATTTACTTTATGATACTGAATGTCTGCTTACACCCTGCCATAAAACTCCACCGCCACTTGATTAATACATCTCCAAACTTCGAAAGCCAACATCATTAGACCCAAAGCGAAAATATTGACGCACGTAATGAATTTATTATCAGATTCAATCGGTCCACAAACAAAGAGGCGGGCACTATCGGCATTCAGTTTAATCTGTGATTTCGTGACACTAACAAGCATTATCATTCTATCTGGAGGTAAGTCTGGTACATAATCACCCACTGTTCTGAGATAAGCGATCTATAAACTGCCAGCAGCTGCTTAATGGATATTGAGCTTGCATGAAAGAATTCTACTTAGCGCAGTGACATTGTAAGTTGTGATGGTTGCATGCAAACGAGCGGTGGTCAAATTTTTCTGCCTTATGAAAAATTAAACTAACAACAAAAGATTAAATAGATTGTTATTTGCTTTTCTTTTGAGTGATTGTTGAATTATAAAGAGACCACGAGAGTTCTACGAATGTCATAACCATTTTCAATCTATTCAATGAGTAAAGTTGCTGCGATATGATAATGGTTTGTGTAGGCAGCTTCGAAGACAAAGTGGAAGTTCACTTTATAAGTGACATTGATATTTGTAGTTTAACACTTCTTTACTTCTACTTATTTACATCTTCTTATATATTTTAAGATCGGGAATTTAACGTGACGTGACTTACACGATATAGGGATCGACAATTGTTATTGTACATCTTTATATTAACTTATTCTTATACTTAAAGTACGGACACACCGCAGCGTCCTGCGTGTGCGATCCTGGCGGCGGTCAGATAGCGCAGTATTATTTGTATCGACTGGTTCCCACCAAACGCGATCAGAAAACAATTGAAAACTACTGAGATCGCGCCGGCAGAACGCAGGACGCCACTGTGTGGCCGTACCTTTAGTTACCGTATTTCACTTTTAGTATTCTGCTGTTCATCATTTCTGCTTGGTTATCTACTGCTATCGTCTCTTTTCGTCAAATGAAGCCTATTTATTACGGTACCTTCCATAATAGGCCATAATTCAAAATGGTTCCTCAAAACCATTTATTATAAACTACTATCGACTTAAGCATCATATTTGAGAGTTACATGTACTTGTTCATTTACTGGTTCTCTACACTGAACTAGTATGCATTACAGCTCGTCTAAATATCCGGTAAAGCGTTGCCACTTCCTTTGACGGACTTAAGAAACCACTGCTATTACGTAACTGTATCTAATATTACCGCAGTCTCTATTTAGAATAACCTATTACCTACCGACGAAGTTCTTGCGTTCATAAATGAACATTCTCCATAGACACTAGTGTCACAACATTAGACCTTAATATGCACGATCTATCATCCAATTCATGGCATCAAACTAGACAGTTGACATATGCAAACGACTGCTTCCGAGACAATAATGCTGAGAAACCAGTCTTTGAGTGTCGCGGCTCCTATTGCGGGATCCGTTATGATGTGGATCCATGCAATTTTCGCAGACACCTTAGCAAATATTACCTACCCAACTTTGCATTGAATTTTGAACCTTGAGATGAAGACCCTAAAATTCAATTTGGAGGCTAATAATAGCAGTATCGAACAGTTTTTGATGCTCTTGGCACGACTGGACTTGAAAGACTATCGTTGGTACACAATTTTTAATACGATAAGTATACTACCAGTACTAGACATTGATCTTGATTGCTATTACTGTATGCGTCCAATATATTTTAAAACAATACTGCATGGTCAATTTCCAATTTAACTCTATATGCATTACTTTAAGACAGAGTTTCTGTTGTTCAGATCGACTATGTAGTAAGTTTTACGTTACATGCAAGTCCATATTACGGGTTGCAGTTAGCCTAAGGAGGTTGTCGTTTATGTGAGAAATGGAGTATACTTTATGAATATTGAGCTTGCAACAAGAGAAACTTATTTATTTTAAATATGGGTTTTAACTTAATCATTTAGTAATTTATTTATTTCATAAAGCATGCTACAATTAGTACCAGTACTTTTTAACTTATGCATAACCTACATATCCTAATTAGATGTATATTTCTGTCGATATATACAACATTAGAAATATGCGTGGAATACATGGCTTTATATTAGGCACTAGGTTTTATATTTATGTAATATGGTACTTAAAAACATTGAAGTAACATTGTCAAAAACAAGCTAGGAAGGATCCTGTGTTATAGTGTTTAACGCTTCCCTCCAAATATACCAATGCATTAAATTACATTACATGTATAAATAACTACATTATATAATACATTATATGTATAAATAACTAAGATATATCGTCCATATATACATCGTCCGTCACAATCTCTCAATATCACTCTCAGTTTGGTTGTCTGGTAGAAATCGCTTTACCGCCCTTTGCATTACTTAGAATAAGTCTTTTCCTTAAGAGGGATCGCGGGGTGCACTATCCATACAAATGTATTGTCCCGTTTCCTACCTCTAAAATGCTTCTAGAGCAAAATTTGTTTCAACAAAAAATCGAGGTCTGCTATAGCTACGCCCCTATAATTTTCTTTTTATGACCAAAACTTGCATATAGAAATATGACCCTTCAAAAATCTTAAAGTGGTGATTATAATGCTTATATTTATAGCTACATCAGACCTTGATTTTTTGTAAAAACAATTTTTGCTCTAGAAGCATTTTCCAGGAAGAAAACGGGGGAATACATTTGTATGGAAAAGTGCACCCCGCGTTCCCTCTTGAGTATTTTCTGTATTATTGGTGTGCAAATAAAGTGTTATCTATCTATCTTTTATTGTGGTTTTAAATTTTATATACAACATGAGTTTTTAGGGTTCCGTAGCCGAATGGCAAAAAACGGAACCCTTATAGATTCGTCATGTCTGTCTGTCTGTCCGTCCGTATGTCACAGCCATTTTATTCCGAAACTGTTAGGACTACAGAATTGAAACTTGGTAGGTAGATGTATTCTGTAAACTGCTTTCCGATTTTTATACAAAAATAAAAAAATTAAAAGTTTAAGGGGGGGGGGGGGGGCATCCTATACATGGAACTGAAACAAAAAAACATTTTTTTCTTCAAACCTATACGTGTGGGGTGTCTATGGATAGGTCTTCAAAAATGACATTGAGGTTTTTAAAATCATTTTTTCTCAAAGTCAATCATTTGATAGATAGGCGCGTCTAAAGTGGTAAAATGTGTGTCCCATCCCCTCTAACTTTTAAAGTATGGGAGTTAAAAATCTAAAAAAAATTTATGCTGTAGATCTCAATAAAAACTTACAACGAAAATTGGTTTGAACGAAATACAGTCAGCAGTTTTAGAGATATGGCGACCGCAAAGATAACTTTGTTTTTCATACAAACACTATGAAAAACAAAGTTAATTTTATAGTTGCGAAAAATCATAGTTATGGAATACTTAACTGTGTTACAGAACCCTACGAGTGCGAGTCTGACTTGCACTTGGCCAGTTTATTTATAATAAGGTAAATATATTGTTACATGTGATGACCACTTACCATCAGTTAGACAGTTTCATACGTCTTATCTAATGCATAAAAAACCTTAATTAATAACGTGTGTGGTCGTCAATGAATGGAAATGGTAAGTTGATACCATTTTGTTGCCAAATGTGAAGGAACGTGATAGCGTTAGCATAATTCAGTTGAACCAATGTAATTGATATTTGTTTTACTTTACACTGTTAAGTACTATGTCATAGTAAAATAGTTTCGAATTTGTTTTATTACTATTTCGGCATTCCAGTAGATTTTATTGCGACACAGTTCTATAACAATCTTTGATGTCCTATTAGGTATTATAGGTAGTAAGGCCTGATAAGTGATAACCTTTGTAAAAATTTCGTTGTAATGAATTGATTTGTATCGACTTCGAACTACGAGCTAATAGAGAATTATTGTATGTAGTAGGGATGTTAATTTAAATAAAAACCGGCCAAGTTAACGGGGTTCCTGAGAAAAAGGGATTTGACAGACGGATAGACAGACATACAGACGAACAGACGGACAACAAAGTGATTCTTCCTTTCTTCTATTTGAGGTACGGAACCCTAAAAACTGACTTCACAAGACTCGCAAGTCACTTTAACAAGCATGTCTAAGGTATTCATCTCCAAAACTTTGGTATTCATCAGCTCTCAATGATCAATTATATAGTGGGACCACCTTGAAAATGTACCAAAAAAAACCTACCCATAAAAATAAATCTTCCAAAACGGTCCACAATTGGCGAAGTATCGCGTACAGACGAATTGAGAACCTCCTCCTTTTTGGAAGTCGGTTAAGAACAAACTAACATGACAGTATGTCAAATTTGTGATATTTGAAGGATAGATTAAGTGCAAAGTGTTTAAAAGAATCGGCCACCCGCATTGATAAAAAACATTTCGGTGTCCAAGGACTAATTGAGACTAATTTTGCTAATTAAAAGCTTACGGGAGGTCGCACATGTTTTGAGTTTTTTTTTATACATTTAGAAGCAATTTTGTCGGATGATCTTACTTTGTTAGGAAGAAATTGCGATTTCTTAGTTTTTGTATTGTTTAATAACGTTGATTAAAGCTGAGGAGTTTCGTTTAATTTCCTTGATTACACAAATCTCTCAGATGGAAAGGGTTTTTGTCTGACTGCGGCGAAATACAAACAATAGGTTGGTATTGTACCATTTTTAGGGTTCCGTAGCGGAATGAAGAAAAACGGAACACTTATTGATTCGTCATGTCTGTCTGTCTGTCCGTCCGTATGTCACAGCCATTTTATTCCAAAACGATTAGGACTACAGAATTAAAACTTAGTAAGTAGATGTATTCTGTGAACCACTTTACGATTTTATACAAAAATAAAAAATATAAAAGTTTAAGGGCGCTTAATCCTATATAATAAACGAAGTCAAATCCTATACATAAAACTGTAACAAAAAAAATATTTTCTTCAAACCTATACGTGTGAATTGTTTATGGATGGACTTTTAGGAAAAAATGACATGAGGTTTTAAAAATATTTTTTTCTCAAAGTCAATCATTAAAAGATAGTCACCTCTGACCTTTAAAGTAAGGGAGTGAAAAATGTAGAAAAAATATATTCTGTAGATCTCAATAAAACTTAAAACGAAATTTGGTTTGAACCAGATACGGTTAGCAGTTTTTGAGATATAGCGACCGCAAATATAACTTTGTTTTTCAGTGTTTGTAATTTTTTGGTTGAAAAAAATCATAGTTATTGAATACTTTACTGTTTTACGGAACCCTACGTGTGCAAGTCCGACTTGCACTTGGCCAGTTTATTTATCAACTTATGGTACGACTTCCAAAAAGTAGGAGTTTTTAATTTGTCTGTATATTTGTTACCAATTACTCCGTCAATTAGTGAACCGTGAATCAGTTCACTAATATTGGCGGAGTAATCGCGTATAATTTCAATTTTTTTTTTCCACGTATAAGATCCATCTCCACGGCGGTCCCGTTATACAACCAATTGAGATCTGATGAGTATCTCTAGAGATATGGAGATAAACACCTCAAACTTGCAACTGAAAATTCGCGGCATGTAAAGTTGTTTTTTTGGCAACCGATTTTTTTCCAATTCACAAGTAGCATAATACTGGAGTGGAATTCTCTACCTGAGTCTGTGTTTCTTCTGTATTTTCTCTGTGGGTCTTCAAGTCGCGAGTGAATAGGTATCTTTTACTCACGAATGAATAGGGTAAGCGCGCATCATCGACCGCATCGTCACTTAACATCAGGTGAGATAGTGGTCAAGCGCTACCCAATTTCGTATAAAAAAAACTGTCTCATGCTTTCTTCTGATTGGCTGAAGCCGAACATGAAGCTGAACATGAGGCTGAAGCCGAAACCACAGAATATACAATAGTACAAGTACCAAAATTTAGCAAACTGATAGGTGTCAACATGTCTTTGTTTGGTGGGTGGTTAGTGCCACAACCAAAGCCTACCCAACACCAGTAAAACTATTAGAATTTGTTTAGAAGACCAGTCATTTTAAACACGTTCTAATAGTTTTAAACTGATTGAGAGTGAAAACACATTCTGATACTTTTTGATGTTTGTGTGTTGTAGCACATAATGAATAATAGTACAACTGATTGTTTGTGATTGATTGTGACTTTGTGTCCTTTTTAAAGCTTTCCATTTGAATTTTTAACAATTTTAGACTAAGTTAGACTTGTCTCAACCACAGAATAAATAATAGTATAGCCTGAACCAGCTTTTCCGTAGAGATTTTCTAATACAATGCATGATGGTATTCAACGCATTATTTACCATACAAATATCTATGGGAACTGTTCTAACACATCGATAGTAACAGGTGGTACTTTTTGCCTCTTGTTAAACGCTAACTTATTTTAAACTTAAAACTTCACAGGTTGACGCGAAGAGTCAATACTGTCGTTTGTCAAGACCGTGTTAGTCAATATTTAAGGAAAAAACATTGACAGGTATGAAACAGTTCTTGCAAAAGAACAGTTTTGTGCCCACATCACTTTTTTTACGTAACTGTATTTTTGTGTGATGTTGATGCTTTGTATGTGTCAGTAATCTGTGAGGTCTAATACCTAACCACTCGAATTGTAGAAGCTTTTTTTTATATCCTTTAGGCTACCGTTTGACCACTATCTCGCCTGGTTGTAAGCGATGAGATGGTTAACACACTAGGCCTAGAATATTCAGACTATGTCAAGACGAGAGAGTCTACACCACACACTTCCCTAGATTAGATATATATAACCAATGTCCGAAGATTGATTGGAAAAGTACTAAGTATGTATCGACATCATAAATTTATACACTTTTGACACAAATTATCACGGGAAAGATTGTCTGCAGTTCACAAAAATAAAAAAAAATATAATAAGATCGTTTCAAAAACTGAAAGAACCGAGTTCAAATGCCGCGCTATTAATTTTCATATTTATTAAATCTTGATGAAATAACTATGGTACCATTCTTAGGATATCTCCCTTTCAACAAAGAAACAATAATAAAAATCGGTTGATAAACGACGAAGTTATCCGCTGACAAACATAAAAAAACATACGTTCAAATTGAGAAACCTCTTTCTTTTGTTGATGTCAGTTAAAAGTGCTAATCAATTTATTTATTTATTATCGCATATTTGCCATATTATGTTTTAAATATCCTAACCTTGTTAATATAAATTAGATCCCCTTTGAAAGAATGAATTATCAAAATCATACATATAAAACATACGATGACATCAATGCTTCTCCTGTTTGTCGTCGTTAAATAACGAAGCAAATAGACAAAATCATTCTACAAACCAAGTTCAGTAATTACAACGCTTATCATAGATCACCGAAGTATAGAATAGACTAATCAATAACCCCCGGGCTTCTAAGGCTGATTGCAAACATAGACTAGAAAGCAATTCCGGTTAATCATAATGGGCGATTCAGAGTAATGCCTTCATCGGGCACCTGCGTCGGGTCCTAGCCGGGAGACACATCTGATAGCGAAATTGTGTAAAGTTGGCTGAGATGTGGCGCTGTGATAGCAACCAAGCTAGATTTACAACCAACTTCCTAACTGGAGATGGTTCTCAATTCTTCAGTATGTTATTTTATTCATTTTCTTTCGTACCTATATATCTTACGCGATTGCTCCGTTAATTATGAATCGATTTCAATGATATTTTTTTACAGTTAGGGTTTATCTCCATTTAAATTTTATTGAGATCTAATAAGTATCTTTAGAGATGTGACAATAAATGTCTCAAACTTGCTAGGTACTGAAACTGACTCGCGCGGCGTGGAAGTCGGTTGTTTTAGTTTTTAAACTATCTGAAATATAGCTTCTCTTAGGTATATATCTACAAACTTTAGTTATTGTGGTGTGATTAGAGCTTGACTAATAATTTCACAAAATGTTTAGTGGCGATGAGACCTTAAGTTTAATCTTGCTAATCTGGTCTATGTGTGGAAGATGGCAAAGAGATAAGTATTATTAGTATTGAGGAACCGATGTTAGTCTTATTTACAGACCAAACCTACGCTATTTTTACCCGTTTTCCGAATAATCTGGCTAATACCGGTCATAATTTATATACATCTCTGATAAATTTATGAAATTGAACTATATCAATAAAAAAGTCACGTTGGTACTAGCACCTCATGTATTCAAAATAGTGGATTAATAAAAATAAGTATTTTAAAACAATGTATGATCGTACATAACGAAAAAACCGACTTCATATGCCACGATAGTCATTTTCAGTTCTAAGTTTGAGATGGTTATTTCCATATCTTCGGAGATACTAATCAGATACCGATAAAATTTGGGTTGAAAACCGATAAAATCGGGACCAAACGGGAAAAACATACTCACTCTAAATAATATCGTTTAAAAACTAAAAAACAACCGACTTCAATGCCGCGCTATTCATTTTCAGTACCAATTTTGAGATGTTTATCTCAATATCTCTGGAGATACTTATCATACCTCGATAAAATTACCATGGTACTACACTTGGGATATCTCCTTTCGAACAAAAAAAGAATAATCGAAATCGGTTCATAAACGACGAAGTTATCCGCGAACAAACATAAAAAAAAAAAAAAAATATACGGTCGAATTGAGAAACCTCCTCCTTTTTTTGAAGTCGGTTAAAAAACGGTTTTTTCCAATCGGTTTAGAATTGACGGAGTTCTGAGGTCACAAAAAATGAGAACCTTCTCCTTTTTTGTGGAGTCGGTTAATAAAAAGCAGTAAGTATTTCAAAACAAATATCAACTTTTATTTATGACTACTAATTTTTTTGGATACAACTAAGAAGAACTAAAAATGGTATTCATAAATACATGACGCGCGTATTCACTTCGATACATTTGTATAGACGAATAACCGTTCTCAAAACTTCCTTCTTCGTATTGTCAAACAAAATATTCCAAAAATAGTCCCATGGTGATGTCACGAGTGGGGGTACATAGATTAGTCAACAGTTTCCACCATACTTACAGTTTAAACATAAGTTAGTATTGAAATTGTTACAGATTATTAAGGAGTGTGAGCATAAATATTGTCATAGATTACTGGGGAGTTAGTGTGTAAACATTATCACAGATTAAGTGCGATGTTGTATTGAAGTTTCGGTAGCCGTGCCTGGGTGGCGAGCGAGGGCACGCGAGCAATACGCGCGAAGCCTTAGTAACTATTACATTCTCTGTGGCGAAGCGGCGAGTGGGCCCGCCTCTTTGCGCCAGTGTAATCAAAGATCAAGTGCGTAGATAGACCTTTAAGTTGTGGTACAACTGAGTGTTTCTGCGGTTAGTACAAAAAAGTGAAATGATTGAGTGTTATTGAGAAAGTCTATTTAATCTGTTTGCTGCTACGATGCAGGGCACCTGATACTATACCCGTTTTTAATCTGATATTTGCATATTTATTTTAGTATCCTGTACTATCGTAGAAAAAATTACATTGACTAGTATTTTGTATAGAGCATGTTTTTCAAAAAATTAAAGAAAGATATAGCTGCCTAATCTCATGTGGTAGATTTAATTAAAAGAGTTGTCATGACCATTTTTTAAGAGATTTGACTGATTTTATTCATTTAAAAACCATATTATTATTGTATTAAAAATTGTATAATTAAAAACATTTAAAAAAAAATTATGCCGCTTGTACATATGTTTAGCTTAGTGTACTACCTTAGTTTCTTTATTGTTTTTTTCATTGCTATTCGTACAAAATTGTTGATATACGTCACGATAATTCGGTAATTACAAAATAGGTAAAAATAAAATCCCTCTGCACAACTCACTCTTTGACCACGGTCATCTCCCCCCACTCCTGCGCTCGCGCAAGCTCCTCATCTCCATAATTACTCCAAGCTCATTGGTGACTATTAACCTCATGATAATTCATGAGTGAGGGTTCCTAATTAATGCACATCATGTGGGCTGTCAGATAAACTTTAATGGGACTGATATTTTTTTAAGTTTCGGAAATGTGGATGTGTGGAAACGTATTGGTGTAATGACGTCGCGAACGTCGTTATTGTTTTAATTGGGTCTCATCTTAAGCTTGAAGGTTAAGTGAGATGTTTGCTTATATTCAACTTACTTCCAAAACGGAGGAGATTCTCAATTCGTGTGGATGTCTTTATTTTTATTTTTGTCTATGTTTGTTACCCGACAAACTCCGCCAATTGTAAAGCGATTTGAATTTTTTTTTAATAGTTAGGGTTCATTTTCAGGGTCATCTTGTTTAATTTTTTTTAATATATGATAAGTATTTTCAGAGATATGACGATAAACGTCTAAAACTTTCTACTGATACTGACTCACGTAGCATGAAAGTAGTTTTTTTTCAACCAACTTCCCAAAAAGAAGGAGGTTCTCAATTCGTCTGTATGTTTTTTTATTTGTGTATGTTACGCGATTACTCCGTCATTTCTGAACCGATTCGAATGATTTTTTTTGTTATCGGTAGGGTACATTTTCGAGGTAGTGCCATTGTAATTTCATTGAGATCTGATAAGTATTTCCAGAGATATGACGATCAATGTCTCAAACTTGCTTGCTGAAATTGACTCGCGGGGCATTGAAGTCGGTTGTTTTAGTTTTTAAACTATCTTAATTATTTATCTTAAATATTATTAGAGACAAACATCTACTTGATCACTATTATGATTGATTTACTCGCATTGATTAGGAACCTCGATGCCTCCTTATCATCAGCTTTTCTCTATCCACTGTTGGGCATAGGCCTTTAAATTAATACGCCATTCCATACGCCCAATAAGCCATTTTCTTCCAAGTTCTGCTTGCAGTTTTCACTACCTCGTCTTTCCCACTGCCTATTACTCTATTGAAATCGGCAAACACCAAATTAAGACACGAACCATTTACAAATATATTACTTACACCACAGAATAAATAATAGTACAAGCTTACACACCAATTAAATTATATACATGTACCTACTATAAAAATTATTTACGGTATATTTAATGAACTCAGTTCGTCACTGAACATTGCACAGTTCGTCGGTAAGTAGTGCTAGTGACTTACAGAGTATTAACCCTTATTCTCATTTTAGTCGGACACATTCGAATTCGGAAGCTTTATTTTGAATGTTTAATGTTGATTTATGGGTAAGCTAATTTTTTTCGGAATCCTTTGCGATTAGAATCACATATTTTTTCAAATTAAAATATCGAAGTAACCAATCGGAGCATTGTGAATTGCAAAGTACCAAGTCGAAGGAAAGGCAGTTTCCGAATCCGAATTTGCTTTCGTATGATTGAGAATAACCCTGCAGTACGTAGTATTATTATCTGTTCTGTGCCTGCAGTTCACCAATATTAGTACATTATGAACATACCTATTTAATTTACGGATAAGCAAACTTCGATAGACTATTGTTTTCGAAAAGATTAGGAATTATTCTAGATACTACTTAAAACAAGGGTTCATTGTACCTAATTTTCACTCTCTCAATGTCAACACAAAATTCCAAAGAAATAACTCACACTAATAATAATACCTAATACAAGAATGCCATTGTTTCAATCTGGGTGACGTCTGGTAAATCAATTCAAAGTAATTTTAGAGTTCGAAGTAACCATAACGTAGCAAGAGTATGACGTGCTACAAAGTTATTTTTTAAAACCGACTTCAAAAAGGGGGCGGTTCGTAATCCGACTCTATTTTTTGTTTGTTACCTTAGAACTCCGTCATTTATTTTTCATAAAATTGGAAACTCAAACGACCTTCTAATACATAGTACTAATGTTAGTAATTTAAATGCGAAATGTTTCACAAAAGTTCAAATTTTTAAATCAAATGTAGTAATTTTTAAAATCGAAATTTTAAATATCTGCACAATGTTCATAATCATACATTATTTAGCATCTGCGCAAAGGTTTTTGATTTGATTTTTGTTTTATTATAGGTTGATATAAATAAGTGTATTTAGGCAGTGTCAAAACTGTATGAAATGTCTTACATTTTAGAATTTACAAAACGAACAATTTCAAAGTCGTGTCAAAATCACATTTCAGGTCACTTTGAAATCATAGTTCAATCCGAGTCATAACCTCAGTAAAGATGTAGACTTAACTGAAGATTTGAAACTGAATTTTGGTGTGAACGCATATATTTCAACATTTAACTGCTTCCCTACACTCGCATATATTTACCGGCACAAACCACTTTTATAAGATACTACTTACACATTAACTTGCGGAAAAACACAAGTTTAAGGAAAAACATTGAGAGCATACACATTTTTTCACGTTACCGCCGGAACCCCTCATAGTAAAAAAATATATTCTTACATCTTTGATGCTTGAAACTCTACACAGAGTAAAAAACAATTTAAGATCGTGTACAAAACGAATAATTTATGATCGTACAAAACGAAAAAACCGACTTAGCCAAATAAGCCAGTGGTCAGTATCGTGTCATCAAGGTATGTATACCTATACATATACATCGATTTCGACTTTAAAATGTTTATCTCCATATCTCTGGAGAATCTCATCAATCATACAATTACAATGGGACCAAACGGGAAGTATCAAACTCAAACAAAAAAATATTCAAATCGGTCAAGAATTGACGGAGTTCTGAGATAACAAAAATAAAATAAAAAAGTCTAATTGAGAACCTCCTCCTTTTTAATAGAGTCGGTTAATAATATTGTAAATTTATTGCCGAAAATGAAACAACCATTAATGATGGCGCCATTCGATTAAGAAATCCATAATTACTATTAAAAGGTTTTTAATACCCCTAATTTGGTCATGTACTATGTCCCTTGTGGGTGGGTGGGTCTATTTTTATAGAAAATTCACAACAGTTCGAATTAAGGGTAAACAATTTAAATAAATAGAAACCTTCACCCTTAATTAAAATTGCGAAGGAATTGTTATAGTTGATTTATTTTGGTACAAATCATAGTATATAATATACATAAATATACAAATCAATCATATCATATCAATATACAATATTGTAGTATTCGTATAGAATAACCTGCTGATGATAAAATTTAAGAAACATATTATAATTGTATATAATAGAATATTAAGGGTTTCCTTTTGTCCTCTTAAGGTAGGTACTAAACCTTAAATAAACTGGCCAAGTGCAAGTACGACTTGCACTTGGCCATCGAAAAAAATGGTACGGAATCGAAACCCTACGGTTCCGATATCCACTACAATAATATAATATAATTAATACATTCAAACGTTCATAGATGGCGTTATAGTAAAATGCCGAAAAAACACGTTTCTTGTAAGGGGGTCCCCCTTTTTAATTTTTAACTTTACACAGTTTTACAACAGAAATACATCATCTGTGAAAATGTCAACTGTCTAACTATCACGGTTCATGAGATACAGCCTGGTGACAGACGGACAGACAGAAAGACAGACGGACAGCGTAGTATCAGTAATAGGGTTCCGTTGGTACCCTTTGGGTTCGGAACCCTAAAAACAGAAGGCGACAGAAAGGAATAATAATCTATGTGCAGCAGCTATTTTGCAGACAAGCGTTACGCCAACCTTTATATTCTCTACTTCATCTAAAAAAAAACTATTTAACCGATTTCACAAAAATGGAGGAGGTTTTCAATTCACCAGCATTTTTTTAATGTTTGTTACCTTAAAACTCTGACATTTATTAACCGATTCCGAAAATCATTTTTTGCTTGAGAGGATATGCTTCCCGTTTGATGCCATTTTAATTTTATCCAGATCTTATTAATATCTCAAGAGATATGGAGATATACACCTCATAGTACTTAATACTACTGCGGCATTTGAAGTCGAAAGTGAACGCGGGGTGCACCTTTCCATACAAATGTATTTCCCCGGTTTGTCAAAATAAACTGGCCAAGTGCAAGTCGGACTCGCACTCGTAGGTTCCGTTCCATTTCGTTCCGTTCGTCGTTCCGTACCACACCACAGTATTTTATAAGATCGAGCAAAAATACCACTATCATTTTTCGCCAGCAAAAAATAATAATTAATAAACATTTTATTTCTTATAACGCCATCTAACGTCTAACAATGGTATTAGGGATCGACATTTCAATATAACGCCATCTATGCAATGTTAAATGGCGTAGTAGCTACAGCAAACCTTGATTTTTAGTAGAAACAATTTTTTCTCTAGAAGCATTTTGCAGAGAGGAAACGGGGGAATGTATAAAAAAGTGCACCCCTCATTCCCTCTTAATTTTTTTTTTAATACTTTATAGGCTAGAGTTTGACTACTATCTCACCTGTTGGTAAGTTATGATGCGTTCGAAGATGGTAAGCACGCTAGGCCTAGAATGGGATCTGGCTCTCAAGGATAGCTGCCGGAACACATTAGATGTTTGGTGATAGATTTTCTAACTTGAGGGTGGTAGCTGGCCAGGCGGACACTAGATAGTGTCCTACCACCATGCGGTTTTTTAACGATGTTTTCCTTCACCGGAGGGCCACTGTGTGAAGCGCACATAATTTTTCGATAGAAAAATCCATTGGTGCACGTCGGTTTGAACTCGGTACCACGGCATCAAAGCCGACCGTTCTCCCGATTACGCCACCGGGCCCTCAAAATTATCAATGGAAGCCGAAATCTTACGCTATAGAAAATGCATAAGAGCAATGTCAAGCGTCAACATCAAAATAAAAGTTGCACCGATCTTCACTGGAGTCAAACGCGACAAACAATGCCGAGCCTTTGTCGGCACAAAACGGCACAGGTTGTAATTTGATAAAGTCGGACCGCCTACAACACGGGGCTTTTGCTTTGAGGGTGCCCACGCAACCTTCAATCTAGCCAATCATGTCAGAAAGGTTAGGATATGGTAGATTCTTTCATCTTGAAACTGTAATGAAAATATTTTTTTTCGTTTATGAAAGCATGAGATGTCTTTTAACACTCAGGTACAGAATAAATAATATTATACAGTATCAGTTTTGAAGATTGAAGGTCATTTTCACCATTATAATTATGTAGGTATGTGACGTGACTATCGACCGTTTTCAAGGACCAAAAGAAAATTTTAATTGTTTTCGTTTATAACTTTTTAATTTTGGTTTTGCGACTAAAAGTTCTAAGGCCAAAGTTGTAGAGAAATGATTTTGCAACAAAAGCTGTTTTACTAATTTTCTGTGCGACCAATAGTTTTTCAAATATACCATAAAAACCATCAGCACCACTTTTTCCAAGATAGCGGCCACGGTACAAGGGTTGCGACATATGCTATGGTAAGGCTACGATGCTTATAGTAACATGTATGTCGCAGTTCAGCCGGTGCTGATTGGTGGATATAATGTATCATCATATCATGACATTTAGGTCTAACTGTGATTGGCGGACGCCTCCGCAGCCATATTTGTATACATACATGCTAATGTGTCATGTTAACTGCTGTGATAATAGCTAGCTAGCATAGCTACATATAAACAAAACGTTTCACTTTCATCGTAGTTCCATACAATTATAACGTAGTAAAATGATTCAGTACTGCATAAACACGCATAAAACGATACAACATTATTTTTTTGAAATTTTACAATAATGTTAATAAGGTCAGACACTTATCAAAATGGATCCAGACATTCGATTAACAATTGTAAAACTGATTGTTTCGTACAGTGGATCATAATGGTCAAGTTTAAGAGGATTTCACATTGGTGTTACGACAAAAATGCAGCCGCAGCGTTGGCTCGCATAATTTGTTATGTAATGAACAGGTTCAACTTGACATCAAGTGTAATTACTAATTACCCCCTTGTAACGTCTGTTTTATTTGTAATTTTGTACTTGGTAAAAAAATATTGATTGTGATTGATAAAATTTTATAACTGTATTTGCTCGTACCGAATGCGACTCCGCGGCTTTGCCCGCATTAAAAATATTCTCTGTCCTGTATTGCCATATTGGATACCCATAAGCAGTTCGCAACAGTTTCGTTTAAAACATACCTTATTTTTGCAAATAAAACGTTAGCATGTTTTAACGATGAACAACGACATGTAGGGGACTGTAAGAGAGTTGCGAAATTGTTCATGCCCGTTTATCACAGTTGTTGTTTTGTTTCTAATCTCTATTATCATGTTAGTGTGTATTAGGCTAATGGGATTTGAATGTACATTATTATTCTAATTTCTTATTAATCTATTATTGAACCTCAGAATAATGAATAGTACAAATTGAACAAACAAATACTAACGAATATATTACACCACATTGCCACGAGTAAGTTTTAATTAATTGGTATTTAGTAAGTGCCACATCATGCAATTTATTTTGCGGTCCATTTATGGTGACACACATTTCTTTATTTTTGAAATAAGTACGTTATGTAGTTTTCAAAGCTGCGGTTCTTTAGACATCATCAAGCAGGAATATCTGAAAATTATAACACATGTTAGTATTCAACCAAATTCCAATTTCTTTTATACAATACAATACAATAACTCTTTATTGTATACCAACATAAATAATACAAGGTAACATTTAAACAAACAAAATAACTATTAGGTTACAATGGGCGGTCTTATTGCTGACAGCAATTTCTACCAGACAACCTTTGGATGGACAGAAATACAGGAAGTAATAGACGGTTGTGTACAATAAATAAAATAATAATAAAAATTAAAAAAAAAGTTCATAATAAAATTAACGAATAATTTAATAATAAACCTAAATATATGTATGTATCTTTAATTTATATATATTATATGTATATATATATATATTATGTGCATTATGTTACTCGATTTCTTTGGCGGTAAAATTTTCAACCGGTTTCAATTTTGCTGTCATGAGTAGGGGATAATAGCATCTCAAGAATGGTCTTTATGATAGGTATATGATAAACACCTCAAAACTTGAAAATCATAATCTGCAAGGCTTTGATTTTATTATAGGTACTTTACTTGTTAAGTAATATAATCAAAGTTTCACGGCATGGTGAACACGGTTCTTTTCAAATATTTCAAACGTTATTATTAGAACTAAGATTAATAAAATACCGCATCTCCCGATACATTAAACTTTTTCACTCCTAATTTCCTGCCCCTAGACGGCCCGGATCAAAATTATACAGGTTTAATGAATTCGACATTAATCCAAGACTGTTTGGGATAGTCTTGTAGACTGCTGTCATTATGTCGTTAAAAGACGACAGTACCGAAATTTGACCGGAATTTCTAGCTACGGGGATAGTTTTTTGTCCAATGTCTGAGTCGTTACTGGTAGAGGAATTTTTTAATTGAATGGAACTTGTTTATTCTATTTTATGAGAAAAAGTTTCATTACTCAAGCGTAACGCCTTTTTACCTTGTAATCCATTTTTAAACCACATAATCTGCAAATATTGCGACTTAATTAAGTACACCATTATTGACACTTTGATTTTCAAAAGCCAAAAGTCAAAGCATTTATTCAGTATATGGGCAAATTAAAAATCTGCACTTACACACGTCAAAAAACATTAAAAAGATTATAATAATAAATATTATTCTAAATATAATAAATAAAAATACAAATATCTTTATTGACGTAATTTATGGTAAGTACAAGTGTATCGTTGAATCCATAGACTCCCGAACTAGTAACACTGTGTTTCAGGAGCCAATAAATACAAGCCAATACGAGCCAATATACAACAATAAATACATAACTTGTTGTAAATTTATAATTTAAAATAAAATATGAATTTAAATAAGTGACAAGCCCCATAGAGTTTCTTGGTGTTTCTTCTTTGATGAGAGTACTTCCAAAATACCAGTAGATTCAACAGTCATTCAGTTTTACTCTTTTGTTTGCAGATCTAGGGTTGCCTATTACGACAGTAGTATGCAGCTGAAAGACGGTCAATCAGTTCCATTCGGAATATTATTTGTCCTGCAATTAGGTTGCGTTTTATTTATTTATTGCGTTTCATTTTATCGCAATTGTTTGGATAAAATTGTCTGAAGTACTGAAACATGCATTGGAGGTGCACGTAGTATGGTTGGCAACCCTATATTAACCAGGGGAATTAAAATTTTTGTTAAGTGAGACGTTCGACGTTTAGGCCATGCATTTTTGGCATTCATATAGTAATTTATTGTATAGTACGATTTTTTCATTAAATTTGATTTTACAAAGGTTTAAAATCTGCTCATTGACAGTTGATCAATATCTCTAGGAAGTTTATTATAAAATCGTGTACAGTTCCCCAAAAAAGAACCACTAACTTTTTACAACTTAAATTGCGGTAATAATGACATATTACAAAGTATTTTGCTACAATGTATCTCCCCCATTCAACTTAACTCGAATAATATAAAAATCATAAACCTATTTCGTCGACATAAGCCAACCTCTGACAAAATCCAGTTTGCGGTCCTAAAGCCCTTTTTAAAAGGGTAATATTATAGAGTAAACATGAAAGCAATCTTGGCGTCACTTTTTTTTGACCAGACTAATTTAATTGAGACTAAAAATTATTTTATTTGCTTCGTATAGGCTAGCGTTTGACCATGTAAGTGATGGTGCGGTCGAGGATGATATTACGCTGGGTCTAGAATGGAAACTGGCTTTTAAAATCAGCTGCCAGAATACATTCGATTTTTGGCGACAGATATTCTAACTAGAGGGTAGAAACTTAACAGGCGGACATTAAAAGTGTCTTACTACCATGCTGGAAAATTTGGACTTATTAGCGATGGTTTCCCTTTACCGGAGGGCTCCTGCAATATACAAATACATCTTTCGATAGGAAAATCCATTATCCAACCCGCTATCTCTGGCATAAAAACCGACCATTCTCCCACGGCGTCACTGGGCTCTTAAAAGTGGATATTTCCTAAATGTTTTATTAAAGCTGGTAAATAAGGCGAGTTCAAGTTGTCGTAAAAGTTTTTCGATTTTTTAGGCAGAGCTTCCATTTGTGACAGCAGAGAAATCCAATGGCTCTGATAACGGAGGGGACAACGCGCCAACGAGTAGACATGGATTATCTACCCCAGACTCCCCAGGACTTCGTAATCTTCCCCTGACAGCTTTCACTCATAGCCACCGACATCATACGCGGGATTACTCCATCATTGATGTGGAAACTGATATAAAGCTCGCTGAACCACTCGTTAATCACCTGCGCTTTTTGAGGATTTCAAGGGGTCCAGAATGTTTGCCGACCCATCAAAATTTTACTGAGGAATTTTTAATTGAAATTTTCCTGCGTGTAGAGCTCGAGTTGTGATTGATGTTAAAAACAATTTTGCTCTACCTAAGGTCAACCCAATAAAATTTGATTTCAAAGTCAAGCCGTTGATATTTGCTGTAAACCGATTAGGTTTTATGATTAAATATCATAAAGAACCTCAATGATTAAAAAAATAAGTTATGTCAGAGAAGTGCATTTTATTACTCTTCATACAGGTATCCTAGCTCTCAATCAAAACGAATGCTAAGAAATCCGCCCGTAACTCATACCGGGAAAATATGAGGTGCAAATATGAACACCTTATTTAGTCATGTCGGAAACAAACCAGTTACCAGTAGCCTGAGAAACTCCTAGTCGCTTCAGGGAAGTAAATCATAAAGATTCATTCTGAACATTGCTGAGACCTGATGAACGAGCGCGGTTGCTAGAACGCCGAGCTGTAACATGTCCGAGTATCGCAGTAGACGGCAGCTCAAAGATTACAAATTTCTCATCTCACGCATCACTTACTAGTGCAAGCGAGAAGCAAGATAATGTGATTAGTCAAACGATACTTGATAGCCCCACGGCATCCAACTCTCGACTGCATAAAAACCAGGCAACGTCCGAGCAACACGCACGCACTCATAGCTCTGATTACATAACACGCACACACGCGCTCTGGGATTAGCGTCAGACAACCCGTTTCCTGTTACCTGCTCTGGAGCAAAAAGACGCTGCTTAGTAATTTAGAATTAATTTCACATTTGAAATCAAAACATTGGTTAAAATCACACACGAAGAGAAATCGCTCCGAGCGAGATTGAAACTGGAATCGTTCAACCGTTTTGAAGTCTCTATTTTCTAACACCAAAAATGTCTGTAACAAATCCGTGCAGCGGACGCAATCTACGGAACTTAAAACAAACAATTACTTCGGTTTATTTGAAAAGGAGAGCAAAAAGCAGAGCAATCAAATCGATGCAGCTACCGTGCGGCAAAAAACTTGGGCTTGGGATGTGCTTGGTACCAAACACGGACCAAAACACCAGACGTAATAAGGTAGCTATTGAGCTGAGAGCTTGGCAGATCATTTCCACCTACGTTCACTCAATGATATACATATGAGTAAGATATTTATTCTATAGCTCAAAATTTTATTTTTGAAATGAGAATAACTATGTTCAGCCTGGGTTAAGAAAGAAAGCTTTACAATTAACATGAATATTATCAATGCGAAAGTCAGTTTGTAAATTTGTTTGTTTGTTTGTTTCTTCTTCGTGGTCAAGTAACTAAAGCAATTTGGCTGAAATTTTGCATAGTGATAGCCAGTAGAGTAATAAAGGACATAGGATACTTTCCATTCCACAAAGCTGCAAGGCGCAGCTAGTTGTAGAATATTGGTACGAACATGTATCCATTAAATACTTAGTGCGAGTTTCAAATGCATCAATCACGGAAGTCAAAAGTCGAATCAATTAATTGAAAGCTACGATCGAAGACATGCATCAGCTGGTAAACCCGTAACTAATTCTCAGCAAGGTGACACACTTTCAACGGAATCCGAGGCCTGATTGTCTGGCTACGGACGGATACCGTGGCGAAATGACTACGAATTTTCATAAATAACGCACAAGATCTTTGAACAATAAATAATATGATTCGCCGCGCTTGAACCAGCTGCGCTAAGGAGCGGGCTGAATCGCACGATTTGATACGCGCCTCCATCAACTTTGCCTTTGTCAAAAGCCAACCTAATAAAGTTTAGCAGATGTGATTTTCTAAACAAGACACTAACAAATGGAAGCTCGAAGTGCGATAACACAGGAGAAAATGAACGGCGATCTTCCAAGGCAATTTTCTCTTTCACGATATGATTAATGTACTTATCAAGGAGATTACATGTTTATCTTTACAGCGCGCAATATATTTCAGCCTCGCAAAAAGACAATGGGATATGACGTGAATATTTTACCTGCTCTAATGCAGTTGAATTAATTTAGGAATTCGAGCAACGACGTTTTTGGATCCGTGTCGAGAATTTAGCAACACAAATGTGGCAAAAAAGTAAAATCGGGATCATCTTCTTTGTGCTATCGCAACACGATCGATAGGAACGGATGTTTTAGACACGAATATCGTCGGTTCGGAATCGACTCGCGAATTCCTGCTCAAAATTGATGCGGACAAAGAAAACGGACCTGCATCATTATAGTCTATTGTAACGAATTTGAAATTTTTCTAAAGCGAATTCGTCAAACGTAAAACAATTCGATACGCGTTCAAATTTGTTGTTTGGACTTCGATTCAATTTCTTCGTCGTCCGAACCGCTCGCGTGAATTGGGTCGCGTAAACGGGACCGCCCTTTTGGGACCAAAACGTTATTTTTTTTCACACAGATTGCGCGTTCTTTGATCTCCAGAATGTGTGTGTTAAGCGTTTCCTTTGCTTTGTGTCAGCGCTGTGTGTCTCGCACGGCCTGAGTTGAAACGACACCCAGCGGGATGTGAAAATCAAAAAGAACTAATTCGCAATCATATTGCTTTATCAAAAAGGGTGACGACTGTTATGAAACATTTTTCATTAGTCTTTTTCGTGAATATTTTCTAAGATAATTTGATTTTTTTGCCTCTTAGCGAAAAAAAAATCAATTTTAATAAGTATAATGCATTTGCTTGGTCTGAAGTTTGCTCCCAAATTTTGTCGTTGCAGAGAGCAAAGGTGTCAAGAACTTGGAATTTCATTCTTGACACAGTTTCCTGTTATGAACATTACTTCATCCATGCCGAGAGAGTTTAGCACGTCGTAAACTGTAGGATCCATTACGTGGGGCGCACGAGATTATTCCAGCCTTACTTTATGAGGTACCAGAGAACATGTTCTAATATTTTTCGATGAATTCTTCTTTTTGCTGAGCTGCTGGGAATATTTATAGATAACTAGGAGAAATGTCAAATAAGAATACTAAAATGTTATACCCGAAAAATTGATTAGGAGTCAACTTCCCAGGTTTTACTATTTTTTTTGTTTTTTGTTTTGTCTTGTCAGAAGACTTTCCTTGATTAACGGAACTAAATTCGAAGCGTATTTGTAGTAGGTAGGTTAGAAGTAGTGGGTTAAAAGTAATACTTTCTTTTTAGAATGGAAAATAATAAGGAAAATTATTAATTCCTATGCAAAGGTTAATTTATTCGCTTTGAAATATTTTAAGTAGACAATATCTCACTCACTTAACACTTAACACATTAAAGCGACTGTTTCTCTTAATTCAGTTACCTCAAAAGCTGGTAATGATGAAAGTGGAATTTTAATGACCAGTTTATATAAGAGACAGAACTAAAATTCTAGACTTTCTCTTGGAAAGCTAGCAGGTAAATTGCGAAGGTTTAGTTTGTGCATTTCGTGCAAAACCCTCGTTCCGCCGGTAGTTAGATACTTACAAGTGGTTGAAGGGAGACTAGGTTGTGTTGAAGTGTGGCACCTCGTAAAGTACTGGACTTGTTAGGTAACAGCTAAATTATGTAACAAAGTTCAGACTTCGCACATACATTGTATAATTTAATCAAGGCATTGTGCATATTAAAAGTTTCCAACTGTTCTCATTGTTCACTCGGGTAGAATTATCGTAGTCAAGACTACTAAAACAATAATGTTCAAAAGTATGTATTAAAAGTTATTTTTATAACGGTATTAAATTAAATAAAACATTTAAGTCGTAGAACAGTTGGTCTTAACACAATTAAGTTATAAACTTACCAAAATGGCAATATGAGGTGGAATAATGAAAAAAATAATTTTATAATTCAATAATTTGATTGTGTTATGAAGGTTAGGTTCTTATAACGGAAATATAATTATTATTGTTTAATTTTTGTTATTAAACAATTAAACAGCTATTAAAATTGATTTGTTTTCTTCTTTGTGGAAGGTTAAATTATCGTATTACAAAGTTTATTAATCTTACACAGCATCCTCGTTTCTCATAATCTTCGTCTCGACGCCACTTTCTACGTATGTATCTCTCTCTATAAGACAGTAACGTATTTTCCACGCTCATGCACGTCCTCGAGATATTAAGCTCGTAAATAATTACAAAAACGCCATATCTCACAATTATAAAGTGAAGCATGGGCATAAAAAGTTACCATGGATCCCACACGTTCCGTGGGGTCTAAGCCGAACAAACGAACAATATATTGTATTGTAAATGTTCATAGTCGGGGGCCAAAAAACGCTGCGCTGTGAGGTCTTTCGGCTCAGGTGACACTAGCGTTACTAATTTGTTTCGGATTCAACAAAAAAATCTATAATTACAAAAGCGAAACGTGTAAATGTTACTAAATTCCATTGTATCATTTACTAAGAATGTTTTAAACTCACATGCTGCGCGCTAATTCTTCTAATTTCGCCCTCCACGGGACGAGTTCTTGTCTTCATCGGACAAAAGATGCACCGTTACAAATGTCAGTAGTGTAAAAATTAATGGCGACAACCTTTTATCCGTTGCTATTGTCTAGAACAAAGTAGCTTTGTCTATTTCTGAGTTAATAATGGAAGTGTTTAGCGTCAAAGCTTTTGTTGGGACCGAATAAGTGATGAATAGGTCGTATGGCGCGCGACAAGACATTTGAAGTGATTTTTCTTTGCGCATTAGTCACATAGTATACCATAACGGAAATGCTGGTTTTGGTCGAGACAAAAATATCTTTAAGCTTTGCGCCATGCCAAGTCTTTGAGCATACACATAATTTATATTACGATTTATAGCAAGGAACTAACTGAAGTTCGGTTGAGGTTTGAGCCTTCAATCATAAACACTAATGCCTATTTGCACTAAACTAAAGGATCGCCAAGATTTAAAAATATCTCAATTAAAGTAACATCGGAAAAAAGAGCAACATCAAAATCTCAAAATAATGCAAATTTTGTAGATAGGCTAATGATGCTATATTTATCTATATTTTGAGATTTTGGTAGCCGGGTTTGTTTATTTTGTGATATTTTGACAAGCTAAGGTAATTCTTGATTTTAGTGCAAACGGACATAAGGATACAACACACTGCTTGAAACAACACGCTTATCCACATATTATCGAGACTTGGACTTCACTCATCTCGATTCAAGCGGTCATTTCTCCCTTACACTTGTAAAATGTGGAACCAGCTACCGTTCGCTGTTTTCTCGCAGAGCTATAACATGGACTCCTTCAAAAGGTGCGTCTTTACAGGTTGGAAACGCATAAGTGACACCCCTAGTGTTGCAAGTCTCATAGGCGACGGTGACAAATTTCCATCAGGTGGGCCGTTTGCTTGTTTCCAACCTATATCATACAAAAAAACTAAAGTTTGTATGAGCAAGCCGAGTTTTAAGCACGTATGATTTAATTGCAGGAAACGGACGGGATCTCTTTGTTTCGCATAATTTTTATTCCTAATTTACTTAGGCATAACGGGTTACGCATAATATTAAATGGCATAATAGTACTATCGCATAATTTCTTTTGGCATATTGTATAAAAAAGCTACTTGTATGAAAAAAACTTTCATTTAGTCTATATTGTTTCGGCCTAATTTTGATTCGCATAAAATTATAGGGCATATTTTTACGGGCCCAATAGTTTTAGACTTAATAAATGAAGTCATAATTGAATATATACACATATTTTATGATGAATTATTCAAATTAAAAATTAAAAATAAACAAAGTTTGCTTAATTAAAATTTTTAAAGAAACGACTATAGTACATATTATAAAAGTACATTACATTTAAATCAATATTTATTAATATGTGAACTAGTCCGTAGCCAAATAAATAAATATATATATATGTATTTTAAAGATTACTTGCAATGTCGGTTGCACATTGCTAGTATTCTTGTTAACTCCTCCAATTAATCTAAATATGCTTGTGTCTGGAGTGGGTTTACGTCAATAGTGCAATGGGTGGGGTAGAGACCGAACTCACGCACACTCACACAACATTTTATAAAATAAGGTAATAGTAAAAAAGTTATACCAACAAAATGTTGGTACTAGACTGTAACAGTAGGTTCAAGTTCGGCGGGGGTGGCCCTTGAGCCACCCCTACTTCGCGGTTATTTTCATTTTAGAACTGAAAGTTATTTTACCTAACGCAAACATTAAATTTACATAACTTACCTTTTTTTCGAAGTGCATCTATCTCACGGGTTTGGTTCTGTATTTGATTAGATATCAGCTCATGATTATTTTCGTAATTTGGTTAGGTTAGGTTAGTTAATTAAAAGTCAGTATTTACACTTATTATGCGCATCTTGACGTGCTTAACACATCCAACAAACGTTTTATTAATTTTATTATATTTTTCGTAATTCTACAAGCTGAGCCTCGTAACTTCGTCTGCGTTAAAAAGTATTATATGTCCTTTTCCATTATATTAGGTATACCAGAGCAATATTTAAACAAAATCGGTTTACTAGCTAGCTAGCTAGTCATGAAGAGATAATTTTTTTTAAAAGTACTATTTTATAATTATGCTATAAAAATATGACAAAAAAAACTACGCCTAAACAATTATGCTAAATTATACTTATGCGTTTATAATATTATTCTTTAGAATATTATGCCGCAAATGCTTATGCTAACAGTAAATATGTCAAGAAAAATATTCCTAATTACTTTATGCCAATATAATGTATGCTTAAATATACTAAGGAGAAACAACATTATGCTAAAGTATATTATGACAAAAAATATTATGCGAAACAACAGGGAACCAAAACGGACACGGTATTTATCAATCTATGATAGAATTGAAAATCTTATCTTCATTGAAGTCCACATCTATACTGAGGGTATGACTCTGACTGGACTATGACTATGATTTCCAATTGACCTGAAATATAACTGTCACTTGACTTTGACTAAAACTTGAACGATTTTATTACTTTGATACCGGCTAAATACGCATACCGTATGGAGTCATAATGTGATTTTTTTTAAACGCTAGAAAGCTAAGGCATTGGATAACAAACTTATTTATATTTATCCCAATCAACATAGTGCATCTGCCCCAACCTGTTTCCAAATGTATTCTGTCCAAAAAGTTAGATAGGTATTTCAACAAACTGAAATGAAATCACGTTTGCAAATAGTTAATGTTTATTAACTTATGCATTTGCGTTGTTTGCTTGTTGGCGTTAGTTTTAGTTCAAATTTGCTAATGAAGTGCCTAGTTAGTGTTAGCAACTAATACTAAGCTTAAGTAGTTTATACATAACTTTTTTTGTTGAATTTAATGTTAACGAATGTTTCCTTGTAGTATTAATCCCCTGTAGATTTTTATAATTAAAATTATAATGTTCTAGATTTATGAAAGTTAATCAGAATTAATTAAAAGCTTAAAATTAAGATTCATGCGCTCTGTTTTTAAAATTATTTGTGTAAATCTTTTAGTCTATATTTTCGCGTGGAAAGTGGTTAAAATACGCTATTCTTTCTTCATCCAACAATCCTGAATTTAAAGAATATTAGAAAGTTTATTTATTTTCTAAATATCTAGTTGGCAGTTTAGACCTTAACCAGACATCCTTTTTACCGGCGCAAAATAAAGGTATGTTATAAGTTTCACATGTGTATACGATTATGTATGTATGTGTGTTTCTGTCTGTGACATCGTAACGCCTAAACCAATGAACCAATTTTGATCATTTTTTGTTTGATAGGTTTGAGTGTGTTCTTAGATTTAGTTCCGGAAAATCCATTAGCCGGATCCACACCGGACGATCCAAAGCGCTCCGATCGCGCGCGGCATGGAGCACGCTCCACGGAGCGTGAAGTGTAGACGTGCCGCGCACGATCCATGTGCGCGGCGGAGAGCGCGCGCTCCTCGCCGCATGCGATCTATTTGCTCTCGGTTTTTTTGGTCACGCACAAAAGGGCCTCAGTCGCTTGGCGCGCGCAGTCTGGACGGTTGTGTTTTAGAATCGCGTGATCCGCCGTTATGGATAATTCGCAATGTATCCGTTTAATTTCCCTATATAGGGAGAATAAAAGTTTATGGGATCTAATGATACCAATTACACAAATAGAGGTGTAAGAGAAGATGCCTGGCGAAAAATTAGTCGGCAAACGATCAATATTCCAACAAAACCCTTTTAACCCAATACTGTCTTTTTCGTTTTCGTAATATTTGCCGTAAATATACAAGTAAAATGTAGCTTGCTGCTGCTACGGCTATTCGTCGCCGTCGTTGCACGTGTGACTCCATAGCCAGACAAAATTCAACTGATTCAGTATGGTTCGGCAGGAGCGCGTTGGAGCAGCCAGTCAGGATCGTAAAAGATTGCTGTTGGATTGACCTCGAACAATCCACGCTCCACGCATCTCGATCTTGGATCGCGGATCGTGGGATCGCAGATCCATTTTGGATCGTCCGGTGTGGATCTGGCTATTCAGCCGTTTTAAGGCTATGAGCTTTTTCTAGATGATGACGCTATGAAATCAATTTTTTTTGGTCTGATTAATTTAAAATTCGGTATACTTTTACTTCAACGATATTGTAAGAACTTGGTAGCGTTGACATGATGCTGGGACATCTCTTTGAATCTGCAAAATACTCAAACTTTCACCAACTTACAGCAGATATGTCAAGTTTGGGCTCATTGGAATGGTTTCAATGAAAATATTATGAATACATCGGTCGGGGGTGGTTTTAAAATTTGAATTTAAGTATGTACTATCTACAGAGTTATCTACGAGTATGAAATCATTGTCAAATTGCAAAAAAAGTTTGCTATAGTAAATTCAATATTAGGGTCTTAAGTGAGTCATCATCATCAGCCGGTGTCAGTCGACTGATGGACGTAAGCCTCTCTCAAGATGCGCCCCTGAGCCCGATCTTCGGCTCTTCTTTTCAAGTCACTGCCCACCGCTTTGCGTATGTCGTCGCTCCACCTGGTCAGAGGACGTCCTACGCTACGATTGCCGATTCGCGGTTTCCACTCTAGTACCGCTCAACTACTCAAAAGTATTTAATTATAAACTGATTTGTTCTCCAAAGTTTTAATTACCTATCCAGAAATAGATTGAGCCGAGTGTGCTTTAATAGTAAACTTCAAATGATACCAAGGAGAGATAATTATAGTTAGATCACGATAATAATTGTGGACTCCTCTCATTATGAAAGTAATATAAGTAACCAGGGCATTCACAGGGCAGGGCAGCCACAGTTTTACGGTTGTACGAATAAGACAAAGACATGAGGTATGTGAAGCACCATCGAGCTCAGTGGCCTGCCATAAGTAAGGCTTATGTCCAGCAGTAGACAGAGATAGGCTGATAATAATAAGAATGCTGTTCAGTAGTATTGACTATTGCGAAATTGTATTACCACGAATACTTCGTTTTTGGAATTAATCAATTCGTTGACATTGAGTAACACATGACAATAAATAAATTAAAATAAATATCATAACCGACAGAGTAGAATATGATATTAGAATATGTACTTTTATACGTGAGAAAATTCCCGGGATGCATTTAGTCCAGTATAAATAAGTCTTTCTTATAAAATTAAATCTATAGTACAACTATGCAGAAACAAGTTGGAAACAGGAAGCGCGTGCAGTAAATGACGAGGATTTACATTCTGACACTCTCTAGCGCGATCTAGTTCAGTTATGTTTTACTTTTTGCAAAACAAACTTTTGTTTGCTCCACAAATTTGTACATTATAGCGGGAGAAATAAAGCTCAATATCTTATAATCAATAAAACTTCAACTACCTATGTGCCATGCTTAAAGCTTCAGCTGTGCTCGGCGACTAAGAAAGAACCCATCTTCCTATAATTATCACTAACAGTAAACTTAATTATGTGAAGATTTTTCTCATAAAGTATGCGTTTAACGATTTTGTGAGTTAACATAACCTTGTGAGTAAAAAGATAACTAAGTGTTGAAGTTGGTATTCGCTTTTATAGAAAAACGCATGATACTTAACACCTAGAATGTAATTGACTTTAGTTATTTTACCGGGAACTAATAAAACAATACTATAAAATTACATAAAATATATTTTTTCTCAAACAACCACAACTTAAACATAATTCATAGCATTTATGATTCACGCAGTTCTAAAACGGATGATATAAATACCATAACTAATTAAAGTTCAATACAAAATGTCTCAAGAAGATTAACAGACCCAAACCTATTAATGACTAATAAAGGATTAAGGGAATCCAACCTCACCGCAACGGCCATAGAATTTTTTAATATCTCTAAATCATCCGACCGAAAGACGCATTCTTAGAATCCCTACTAAATTATAATAATGTCTCCATAAACCAAGAACCTATCTAAATTATATTTTGACATAGGAGCGAAAAATGCCATCTGTAATCTTTGAGCGATAAATCTCTCATGCAAATTTTACGCTATTCGATTCTGATCTTCCGAGAACGATTTCGAGAAGCGACGATTTAAAACAATCAGATTCACGCAAAGAATGTTATTTTATTTATCTATTAACATTAACAGGAAACGATGGAATTAACATAATGCATTCTGGCGCGAGATGTAAAAAATGCGTTCTTTTTAAAAAAAATAGGGTACGATACAGGAATATCTTATTGCCGTTTAGACTGTGGCGCCAAAAGGGCAAATAATTTATTTTTACCTGTGTACAGGTAAACAAAAACGAATTACATTGAACAAGTATTAGTCAGACAGGATAAGTTACATATAGATTATTTTTTTTAATGAAAAGAGCAAATCATAAGATCAAGACAATTCGCAAAATGAGTTATGTACTGAGAAATTCATTTACAACGAGTATTTTAAAGATAATGAAAAATAGATAAATACGACGAAGGGAGAATAGTTTTCGGATCTGTGAACACTTGATCACTTAGTTTAACCTGTTGGCTCAGCGTCGCTAATTACTGTGTAAGTATGTGAGACCTAGAAATGAAAAACATTAGAATTAATTATGTGCTGAACTACAAATATGAGTACAATCTTCAAATATTTTAGCCATGTGAGACATGTAGTGCCTTGAACTCGCATCTCGTTAAATTGCTTGCAAATTAACATATAAGGGCAAAACATAATAAGTTTACTTAAGCACCTTCAGATTAGTGAAACGGAAAAAGCAATAACTTTAACAATGCATGTGCAAGCCAACAATGGGACAGAAACAAAGAAATATTTTCCCAAGACAGCTGTTGCAAAAAAAGTTCTCACTTCTTATCTATAATCTTTTCGAAGGCGTTTTTTCCTATTTCCTCGTTAACGCGTAGAGATTACCGATAATGACGAGATGGTGGTAAAATTGTCTTTTCATGCGTAAATTGTGGAACCGGTACTGCGATGTCTTTACACGTCACTGCTTCTGAGATATAGATAAATTATAAAAACAAAATATACACAAATATATAAAAGGTTATAAACACAAGCTTTTTGTAAAAATGTTATCACGTGTATCAAAAGTACCTATTAATGATATCAATACATACTAGCTCAAAATTGACTTTTCTACTATTTGCCATTACGAAGACACCACAACCCGGCTCCATCATCAAATCAGTTCGATGGTAGCATATAAATGTGGTGGAGTACAATATTATTACATTGTGACTAAAGATACGCAAGTATCCAAATTTGATTCTAATCAAACGTGGTGGAACTGGTACCCACTAATTTACCTTCCATACTAACACTGTAAGTTAAATAAAAGCTTGTAATAAGGATCTTACTATGTTCACTAAAGAGAGTTTCATGCAATTATCTGAAATGAAAACCGATGGAATCGTGCTTGTCTCAAATTAAAAGACGATAGTGAGACTAGGTGAATGAACAACATCATCTCAAAGATCCCGTAAATGTTGATTTTCGAGATAACCCCCTTAAGTCTAAGTCTAATCCACAAAGCAAAAAAATTAATGAAACGTGAAGTAACTGTACTTGCTTAAAAGTGGAATATGGTAGTGATTGAGATGAGAGCGCTGGAATCACATAAGTTTAAATAATGAGGTACTGTTAAGACTTCTGGGGTTAGAATATTTCAGCCCAATCCAAATTACGCAACTGTCCCGACCCGTCTTGCCAGCTGACTGCACTGAACATCATGCCGGAACTCTGGATAATACACATTACATAAAATACATAATTCTAGGCGTAGGATAAGTGGTAAAGTAACCATTAAAGTCGAACGTACCTACATACTTTCTGGCGCCATTGTATGATCATCATCATGATGCATCTTTTTTATTGGATGCAAAAGTATACCTAGCATTATAACAAAAAAGTAGTGGTAGGACTTCTACTAGTCTGCCTGGGGCGGCACCACCACTTTGCCAGTTAATTTTCAGCCGTGAAAGAGGAATGTTTTTTGATTGAAATGGCAAGGTGTCCAGTGAAATTACAGGGCATGGGACACTCGACATCCTTATGTCTCAAGGTAACAGGCGCAATGCAGTGTCATGCAAAATTCTGGACAGCCATAATTTTGCACGCCGCTGTATCTGTAATAGGTAGACGTCATCGCTTACCATCAGGCGAGTGTCGTGCTTGTTCTGTTACCTTTTACCAATAAAAATATATATATATATATATTTACATAACATCTAATATTGGGTGACCAAATTGAACTGAGTTTAAAATGTAACCGTGTTCTGGAAACGGAATACGGCTTAGAGCTTGAAGTGTAATGAATAAGCCTCGGCCAAAACCAGCCTTGATCCTTTAGCACCAGCATGCATATAATTCAAAGTCTCTTTCGGATGCAGTTTATATTCGACCACCAACTCAAAATTTAGCAGGAGGTGACATATGGAGGTCTGTTAAAGTCTTCAAACAACCTTCTTGCTCTGCAACAGCTATTATTATTATGAGACATTTCTGTGTTATCGCCAGAATTAGCTGTTGCCTCGTTGCGCAATAAAGTAGTTGATTGTGATTATGAGTGCGGCATTATGCGAGGTGCACGACCACCCACATTGGAACACTTGTATGCGCTATTGTATTGACTGACTACTCACAGAGTACTGTGAGACAGTTGCGAAGCTCTTGCACTTTGATAAAATTATTCTAAGCTGATAGTATCCGAAAGTGTTTCATTCTTGGTTCATTTAAGAAATTTGGTTTTCAGAGGTTTTTGTAATTGGTGAACGTTTTTTGTTCATGTTTGACTATGTAAAATTTCTCGGTTCATATGTTGATATCCTGTCAGTTCCGTATTTGTTTGAGTAGGTATACTTTGATTGATACATTTTTTTAATGTAAAACTCAAGTACATGTCTGTTTTTCTAGTTTTGTGAACGCAAAATAGACAAGATCAAGACAGCTGTTCTAAAGGAAAACCGTTTTCTCTCTCTAAAGCACGATCATGGTCGTTACGATTGATTACTTCTTGAAACTATATAGGTATAAGTAGGCCTCACGCATTCATCGAAAATACAAGCACTTGACGATGATCTCACTTACTAGAAAGTAACGATGCGATCTAAGAAGTAACCGTGCCTGGATTGAAGTGAAAGCCTGCAATGAAAATAATGAAATGAATCGTTGGATAATTAACTTGAGTCAGACACAACAAACCCAACTTACTTTCCTCGTTTCTCATGAAGCTTGTACACTGGAGTAAATATTTCGTCCTGACTACCTAATGTAATGCGGTGTGTCTGTGGGAATGCTACGGAAGCCGGCTTTGTGATTAGATTAGTGTGAATGAGTGATTTTGTTTGACATTTTGATGCGTTGAAGATAGAAATCGTTGATGTTCAGTTTGTGTAACTAACGCATTTGAAACGCTCCTTTCATTGTTCAAGGAATCATAATTTTAACTGATAATTGCTTGAAAAAGCTTTTATACACGTCTCACGTAGGCACTACAATGTTAAAAAGTTCACTGCAGACTATTTTAGTGAAATAAAAGCATCTCGTGGTCAATTTTTTGATTGTGATAAATATGATACAAAAAACATAGCATATAACTTATAAGAACCAAATCTGTATATACTCCTATTTAAAATGATGGGATCTATTTCTAAAATGAATCGCACATCATTGTAAGCATTTTAGTATTTTCTCGGATATTTTTGCAACGCTCTAACGAGGTTCAAAACATAACAGCATCCAACAAAATTTTAGTAGCAGAACATAATGCTAAGCGTAATGTTTATTGAACCATTGACAATCCAAACACACCAACAGATCATTACGTCTTATTAGCTGTTAAATTACTCATGGCAAACAAACAACCCGTTAGCACTTGACTCCTAACGTCACGTCAATCAATTGAAGATCAGTGTAACATTAAGCACATGCTGCATGCGTGAATAACTACATTATGGGATCGCCCCTACTAAGGTATCTCGAAGAAGAAAGAAAATAAAGAATAACTGTCCATAATCTCATTACCAGAGGTAAATTTCTGGCAGCGTATGTGTTTTTTGTATTCGTGCAAAGTAACACTTTTAGATAAGTATTAAGTTTAAAGTTTGACGTGCATGCTTCTATAGAAGACAAAGGCTGTGTTTTCTGCGTCAAACGGTGTCATTGTGCATTATCAGGTAAAAGAGTAAAGTTTTGGTAAGAGTAAAGTTGTTTTTAGTTTTTAGGACTATTGGATATAAAATGCGCGAAATATCAGGTAAGTGATTACATATTATGTACAGTACCACAAAAATCTTAATCTGCTATTTTATTCAATAGCCAAACACATACTAAGTGAAACAGATAGTTCATAATGATATTAGTTTCAATTTTTGCAAATCGCGTTTAAATCAGTATTGGGACAACTGGTAAGGGCTACAGCATTAGTCGACCTATAATGCACGACCTATTTATCAAAGTCGAATTAGTAGGTGACATCAGAGCGTAAAACATATGGCATGTAGCGATTCAGTTTGTCTGTAATCCATAGCATTATAGTGTCGAACAGGGTGTCAAGATTGTAAGTAAATTATACCAGTTTATACCCGTATTAGTTGCAGCTGTCATCCCGAGAAGTTCCAAGGTAGTTGTCTATTAGTGTTAATATTGTGACTGTCACTAAACAGGGATAGTATTTAAGTCATAAAAAAAATATTTTTCCTTTATATATTTCTCGCTTATATTTTTTTATTACTGCGGACAGACAAACACTTGAGCACTTTCTCACTTGAAGTTAAGTGAGGATGCATTATAAGATGGAATCGTGCTTGTCTAGGAATGGAAGATGGCAGTAAGACGAGGCACTGGAAAACAAACTTTAGTTCAATTAACAGAGCGGAACTATGTCGACATGTCTGCAATCATCATCATCTTCCTACCTTTATCCTACTTAAATAAAGTCGGTGCAACATGTCATTCTCTTCCATTTGGGTCTATCCGCAGTAATTTCCGCATCCTTTGGGCTATTGCCGCTTTTTACTTTTTATATCTAATACTTTGTGATGATTTAATTAAGTATGTCGGCTTTTCGCAAAAAGCCATTTACAAATTTAAAAACAAACTTACAAAAATTGTACATTCTGCGGTGTACAAGTAGCCAACTGGTCCAAAAAACCATCGATATTTTATCCTCATTATTTCCATCGCCGTTTTTAGCGCATACAGTCTTGCGGCAAAATATTCACATAATAACGAGTACATTCACCAAAAACAAAAGAGCATTACCTCATTTGGACACCGATACGTCGACAGTACTCGTGTTACAGCAACAAAATGATTTAGTAAAAAAAACGGTACAAAAACAAATTTATGTCTCCTCTGGGACCGTCCTCGGTGTCCATTACACGATATCCTTTCTTGATTTATTGCTTTGAATCTTGATGTACCTTCGTTTGTTTCTAAATAAGCACCTTATCGCAATCAAAAAACGTGTCCCCACGGATATTGGATATGATTCTGCCATTTTTTTTACTGAATTAAGATTCTGAACCAGTTGCGCAGATTGAATGACTGTTTTAAATAAGGATGAAATTGAGACCTTGACACGATGCTTAAACTCATCGAGTTTGAATTATCATTTGATATGCCTTTTTAGAACGTAAGGGAGCACAAATACAACCGAACCACCTCAGTGCTCCTAGCAAACCTCACCTGCCCATGGTGCATCCTGATGACCAACAAACGACTCTGGCGACCCGCCTGCCCAGCGTGGCAATAAGGGCATATCCCTCTCAAAGACGGAAAGTCACACACAAAGCCAAGGCTTCAAAGCAATGGCTTGAAAAGAGGAGCTGAAGATCGAGCTTCGTGGCGCCTACGTCAAGCCGTGGACTGACAAAGTATGGTGAAACTTTGCTGAAAATGACGTGATGTCAAAGTTTTTGTACTTTATAAAGTGGGATAGTTTTAGGCGTGTCTCTCTCATACCTACTTCAAAAATTAATACCATCCATTATATTTTTTTAGCTACAAAAAATACCAAAAAACAAGTGCAGTATTATTTTTATGTTTTTTAGATTCTTAATACTAATATCAACTAATAAGTTCCAACGAAAATAATAAAGCTTATAAAACAAAAATCTCATAAAGTTAAAATTCAAATAAAATATTTTATTCTCGAATCCTTTGCAAAACTGATATTAATATCTAGATTTACAATAATGGTAATAGTCGATGCTCGAGCTTTTAGTTAGACGAACTTGATCGTAATTGATAGTTTTACCCTAAAATTCTTATTCAAACTGAAAATATAATATCTAAATTGTAGTGTAGTATTACATAATAATATCTCTGTAGAGAAATGGTATTAGTCTTAATAATAATTAAATAATAATTAATAATTTAGCTTATTGTGCAGTTACTACACAATAAGCTAAATTATTATTATTACTTCACTGTAGTAGGTATATATACTTGAGCACCCAATGCAGTGCGATAATGGTCAATTTTGACGCCAAAGGTAGTGGGTTAAATCCCCGTCGTGACAAATGGATTTTTCTCTCGAAAACATTTTGTGCGCATTTGACAGTGAAGAATAAACTTTGTTAAGAAACCCCCGACCCCGGCATGGTGGAAAAACAAGTCCGCCTGTCCAGCTACTAGCCTCATGTTGGAAAATCTGCCACCAACCATGAATGTAACTTTTAACATGCATTTAACTATCGAATAGAGCGAATGTTATCCACTACTACATTAAAACAGAAACTCCATCCGTATCTTCAGAAAAAAAAGGAAAAAAAAAGTAATCGAGTTTCAGTAGTGAATATCAATAACACTACTTCGTACCATCCACTCATCTGTCATATAGAGTTCCCTCTAGTATGAACATCCTCCGACTAGTCCAATACGAAAGAGTTGAAACAATGCCAGTTGCAGATAAGTGACAGCGAGCAAAGTTAGTAAGGATACCAATTATAAAGGTAACGTGCCTCGAACACGCAAACGCTACAATCAATTTTGTGTACGAGCTCCCATGTTTATGAGTTCGGGAAAGATCGTTTATCTATGCAATGTACCACTTCCTCCATTCCACGTTTTGTTCGATCATATTTATTGCAAGCCTACTAAGTCCCATTACTTAGCGAAGCTTTATACTCTCTCCTTTCTCATTAGGGAATACATTGGAAGCTCTACATTCTCTATCTAATCTAGTCTTACTATTTCTCTGATAACGCGTTTAAATGCCTATGAGACAGCCGAATGGTTTCTTTGTTTACTTTCAATTAATTTATTGTTAATTAAATACGCTTGAGCGGACAAATATTTCGCGTTCAGATCGGTATCGTCTTTCAGTCTAAGCTTATTGGCTATTAAAGCGATTTTATTGGTAGCAGTGTTTTATCTTGATAATTTGTAAGAGATGTCTTAACAAAAATGTACAAGTTAGATGGAATAAAAAAGTTAGACGAAGTCGCTTCTAAATGGGTGTCCAAAGTTGGGGTTCTTAATGTCTTTATAAGTGCTGTCTGACACAGAGTTAATGAAACAGCCATTTTATTGATCTACCTGCTAGGTGACACGAATCCCGCCGCTTTCAACCCTGCATTATGTTTTTCTTGAAATTGTTTTCTATCTCTTTCAAACAACCCTCGAGTAAGCCGCATGAATGAGATAGTTGTACTCTAATTCTGTGCATTAGGACCAGCACATTTCATTATAAGAAGACCCCCATCATTTGATAAGCTGATGAGACATTTTTAGCATTAATCCATTAGGATTCGAGAAATATTTCATTTATTTTCGGATCACGCTTTTCAAAATTTTCTACCTGTTATGAGTTGGGCTCATTACCTACTTTGAGTTACTTTGTTTACAAAAATTACTATACCTACAATTATTATGATTGATTTAAAAACAAATTATAAACCAATACCACAAAATAAAGTTGAGCAATTAATTGACTCAACTCAATTTTATTGCTGTGAAGCTCGTCCAATCAAATTAAGATAAGAAATCACAAATTATCACCTCCCTTATGACAATTCTATAATTCTATAACGATTTATGTCAGGATCAACGAGCCCGCATGCCGGACAATTGATGCAATCATCGCCAATGAGATTTTGGAGACTGAAATTTGTATTATAGAACCAAACAGTACCTAATCTACACGTTAAAAAGGTTTTCGTTATCGTTAATCTTAGTGCAATTGTTATTTCAAAACTGCTGAATTTTATAAGTAAATATTTTACATAACATTCAAAAATTCATCACAATTGGCGTGTTAACCGCGTAGCACACATATAATAAAAATTAAAAAGAAAGACATACAGACGAATTAAGAACCTCTTCCTTTTTGGAAGTTGGTTGAAAACCGACTGCACATGCCGCGCTCAGTTTCAGTGGCATAATTGAGATGTTTATCGCCATATCTCTGGATATACTCATCAGATCTCAATGAATGGTATAATGTAACCACCGTGGAGATGTGCCTGGCGTATGAAAAAAAAAGTAAAATTTCGAATCGATTGACAATTAACGGAGTAATTGCGTAACAAAAATACAAAAAAAATAACATACTTACAGCCTGCTACAGCTTCACCGCCGCCACCACCACCAAAAGTAATATAATACAATGGTAGTTTTTGCGATTTAATGTTTTTATAAATTAATTCTTTTCTTTAACTTGACTTAATTAATAGTAAATAACTAAATATAATTATTATAACACACAAAATCTATCTACAAAGATCAGAAAACATTCGATCTAAGGTACTGCAACTTTACTGTACGTGTCACAAAACGGAACAGTAATTGCATTGGCCACAACTATGTTATTGTATAACAACTATTCAATAATAACAATTTGAAAGTCTGCGGGCAAGATAGTACAAATAGAGATGTTTGAGATATGACTATGAGGTGATCAGCTCAGTTTAAGTCAAATCGAAGTTTTTAACAGCCGTAAATTCATCTGATTAGTATAGATACGTGAAGCTTTCTTTCTCCGTATCTCTAATCGGAAACAAACTAGTATCATAGTAGGTCTAAGAAACCTAAAAATACTATCTTTAAGGGTTCTGAAATTGTACACTGAAGATAACAACTGACATTCCTATCCACAGCATGAAAATTCAGAACTCGTCTTTAGAACTAACATTATAATGCTGTAGTAACTTGTGGAGCAGATTGCTGAGAAGTTCCTGTTCGGTAAGTATTTAAATCTACGGCTAAAGCCATCAGTGGTCATCCTTCAATATCACCCAATATCAAATATACGATAAATATTATCCTACCGATCCTAGTGACATTTGACACACATATTGCATCCCAGCGCTGCAGCGTTCGGCTGACAATCACCCCACCAATATATTAGTATCCCGCAGTATCGCGTTGCTATCGCACAGCTGTAAATAAAACACATTACACGATTCACTTGTTTTTATTACTACTGATTTGTTTTCGTCCACAACAATATCCTTGATAAATAAGCTTTTACTCGAGTGTACAGATAAGTAATCTTCGGTGGGCGACAGACACATAAATCAAAAGCCGTGAATGGGCCTAGTATGATAAAAGTTTTGTGGTGCCCATAATGGCATTACAGACATTTGACAAGGATAAAAAGGAATGTTGTAACTGTAAATAAAAAAAAAATAGTAGTTTGGTACAAGCATTTTTAGGGTTCCGTAGCCGAATGGCAAAAAACGGAACCCTTATAGATTCGCCATGTCTGTCTGTCTGTCTGTCTGTCTGTCCGTCCGTATGTCACAGCCATTTTATTCCGAAACTGTTAGGACTACAGAATTGAAACTTGGTAGGTAGATGTATTCTGTGAACCGCTTTCCGATTTTTATACAAAAATATTAAAGTTTAAGGGGGGACATCCCATACATGAAACTGAAACAAAAAAAAAATCTTCAAACCTATACGTGTGGTCTATGGATAGGTCTTTAAAAATGACATAGAGGTTTCTAAAATCATTTTTTCTCAAAGTCAATCATTTGAAAGATAGGCGCGTCTAAAGTGGTAAAATGTGTGGGGGACACACATTTTACCACTTTACCCCCCCTCTAACTTTTAAAGTATGAGTGAAAAATCTAAAAAAAATATATTCTGTAGATCTCAATAAAAACTAACAACGAAAATTGGTTTGAACGAGATACAGTCAGCAGTTTTAGAGATATGGCGACCGCAAAGATAACTTTGTTTTTCATACAAACACTATGAAAAATAAAGTTAATTTTGTAGTTGCGAAAAATCATAGTTATGGAATACTTAACGGTGTTACGGAATCCTACGAGTGCGAGTCCGACTTGCACTTGGACAGTTTTTTTAATGGAGAAAAATAATAGAAAGATACTTGACAATAATACAACTAAATAATTAATATAGTTTTAACACTAAATAAACTGGCCAAGCGCGAGTCGGACTCGCACACGTAGGGTTCCGATTGAACATTTTCCGTAATAATAGGTTTTTGTATGGGGACCCCCTTTTAATTTTTAATTTAATTTAGTTTTTATTAATCCATATTATTATTATTTGCAACCATTTATTATTATATTACCTCTATAATACATCCTATGAACAAATTTCAAGTCTCTATCTACTACGCTTTGTGAGACCGAGCATAAAACGCTTGGGTTTACGTTTCTTGTATGGGAACCTCCTTTTGTTTTTAATTTTATTCTGTGTTTAGTGTTTATTATTATAGCGGCACTCCATACTAGTATTATAAAAATGTTTTTAAATTTGTCTCTTTGTTACCTATCCACGCCTAAACGGACAATCCGATTATCACATTCTTGGTGTACGTGAACGGAGTCGCGGGTATCAGCTAGTAGTATATAATATATATTTTGTGAAGATTTCAAGACACTATCTATTATGGTTCATAAGTTCAAGCAAAAAACGTCCAAAAAACACGTTTCTTTTAAGAGGATCCCCTTTAATGTTTTTTTATTTTGTTTCAGTACTTGTTGTTAAATTCCTCATAGTAATACATACATACTTCGTGAATATTTCAACTATCTACCTATTACGGTTAAGGAGAAGAGCCTTGTGAAATGTGGACAGACAAACGGACGGACAGACGGACGGAAGGACAGCGGAGTCTCAGTAATAGGGTTCCTTTGGTACCCTTTGGGTACGAAATCCTAAAGAACTACTTTTTATGCATGAATAAGTTTTATTGTTTATTTATCTTTATATCTCTGGAGATAGTCACCAAATCTCAATGAATTGTACAATGAGACTATTATGGAGCTATATTCTACTCATGTAAAGATCGTTCTCATCTCATTCGAATCGGTTAAGTAAGTGAAAAAAGAGGCTATGTGGCTCAAAAAAAAAAATTGGTAGTTCTGAATGTTAAAATATGATAAATATCAATACATATAAATATACAATATAAATACATATAATATACATACATATAAATATATAAATATACAAATATCAGTTTAATAGATGGTAATAGGCATGACGACAGTATCAAAATGTCAAAGATTTGATGATTTTAGGAGAAAATACGTATTATAACAATTTAAAAAACTAGTTTAGTTTTATATAAAAAATTGAGATGATTAAGATTTTCAATAAAATAAAACATTAAAATACTGCAATCGGCCATTTTGATTGAAACACCAATCACAGCGCATGACGTCACGCCTATGTCCTCTTATGAGGGTTTCTTGAAAATGTTATTTAATTTTGGAAAACCCATGTGTATTCATTGCCACAGATTATATAATAATTATTGCATTAACTATGTCATTAACATATGCGTGACGTCACAACCGACGCCATGACACTAGTGAGCTGTTTTTGCGCACTGTTGAAAAAATATTAGAAAAATTGCTTTGACTTCGTTAAACTTAAGTTAATTACCGAAATATAGGTTTTTTCGTGAATAGTAAATGTGTTCCCACATTACGGAAGAGGATTTCAAAATCTTTCGTCACGCCTATTATTTTGATATCGATTGTTTGTAGCCCTAAGCAGACATTTACATGGTATAATACAAACGACCTGATGCAATGGAATATCCTGTGGAATCCGCACATGGCTTTTGCGAGAGAGTAGGTATTGGTGCTCTGTTGTAGAGGAGTTTTCAAGTCCTGGCTAGAGTCCCGGATGAGATGTTAATCAATTCGTGATTATAGTCTGAGTAAAAAGGTTTTTTTCCGTAGCCACGTTTCGTAACCATTTTGATTAATTTTACAAAATATTTGTCCTAAATGTTCTACAGTTTCTGCTTGATACAATCGTTGTTTACTTTAAGACTGTTTACTTAGTTCATCTCTTGTTCATTTATTAGCTGACTGAGTGAGTTCAGGAATGTCTTACAAATGGTTTTGTGCAATCAAGACGTCAAACCGCTGTTTTAGGGGTGTGGTTGGCCAAAACCAGACTACGAGCTCCATCCCTATATTTACTATACAGTATGGACATTTGGCACTTTATTTTTTTTTTGGTATAACAAACAAGGCCATGATCGCTTTAACAGCATTCTAGAACACGGTCAGACTATCGGCAAATTGTGCTTACATAAAATTTAGGCTTTTATCAGTTTATAAAGTGAGTTATTTCACTTTTTCAAAATTACTTATTTTAATTTTAAAAAAGGATAGTTCTGTTTTTGAATTTGTATATTGCGATGCCAGCATGCACTTGCCGAGAAGTTATTGGTTGTGAGATAAAATACTCACAATTCTTTCGAAATTCGATAAAAAAATATAAATTGTACCTAAAATCCGACCCAGAACATTCAAATCAATAGGTAATACTAAATATTTATATCTTAAACCACCACTGATTGACTGATCTATGGATAATGTATCGATTGAGACCGTTCCGATGAGATACGACATCTTTGCTATTAGTTACTGAGGAGATTCTTGTTTTTTCTTCTTCTTCTGAAAATTCCAGGAGATGATGCTTAGCAACAGGTCAATTTTACCATGTTTTTGCAATATCATTGAAGTAGCAGGATACTGAATTTTAAATTGATCAGACCTATAAAAGTTGCTCGCATAACCTTATCAACTACTTTTTAGTTGATAAGTTTATGCGAGCAACTTTTTAGCTCATAATTTTGAAACAGCAGAACGGATTTTCTTAAAACAAATACAAGAACACTCTCACTTTAAAACAAAACCAAAAAATAAATTAAAATCGGTTTATGTTCGGTAGCTACGATGCCATAGGCATGTTTGTCTATGGCATCACACAGATACACGGATTCACATGTCAAACGTATACCTAAACGTATACCTACATATAATATCCCTTCAACTTTTTGTATCAGGGGTTAGAACTAAACAAATTTTCAATAAAACATGTTAAAAAAACGCAGGTTTCCAGAATCATACTGCTTTTATACTGGACTAGGGGAGCGCCGACAACGACATTTATTTGTAGCCACAAAATGTACGTAACTGTCTCATAAGATTTATTCCCAAACATGCCGTAATCTTCACTCTCGTGGGCGTAGACGCATTTGTTCACCGAGAAATGTCTTATACTTGCCCTTATACTATATTCGGTCGAGTCGAGGCATCTTTGATAAGCGCGCTCGGACCTCCATATTCGACGATAAAGGAAAATATGTTAATTCCGAAGATACCAAAGAACCAATATGACCTACTAAGTGATTGGGTTTCGTTGCGGCCGCGTGGTTTGAATCAGAACTCAGACCGACCGATTCAAAGACTCCAATGTTTACAAATTGCTTGATGGAGGGAAAAAATTCAATGGGATTGAGATATACATTTTGATTAGATTCGATTTAAATAGGACTCCGATAAGAATATTTTCTCAGAAAATAAAGATTACAACATGACTTAGAATAATTCTGGAGCTCGAAGTTATCTCTAGTCTATAATTCAAGTGGGGTAATATTTTTTTTTAATTTAAGAAAGTAAGTATAATGGACCTATAAATAAATCTACATACCGAAGTAAAATATTGCCAGAACGGATGCCTTTTTCTCAATATGGCGCCACTAAAAATTTCCATCTTTCATAAAATATTATGGATTACGGCAAGGCCTTTTCATAAAATCTAATTTTAATTAAAAAATAAGCAAACTGTAATTAATTTCGACGGTCGCCGTCTCGGATACAATGGTGTACAAATTAAATGCTTAGACGAAACGCTTGTGGGTAAAATTCCTAACTTCTCCGTCTATAGTATTTATTTTTTTCCATTAAAATTATAGCAGGCAGAAATTAATTCTTCAGTAAAACAATTCCGCTTTTCTTTTACCTTTTGAATTATTGCTTTGTGATATTCAAACGATGAATAATTTTTTCACGAAATAAAAAAGGAGATGTTAATTGCGTTCCCGTCTCCAAATTCTCCGATAAATTAATTTGGGGTTTAATAAAGTTAAAATGGTTCAATTCCCGAGCGCTCGGAGCGGTGTTATTTTATTTGTCAGCATATCGTTCTAAAATAATTAGAAAAGGAATTTATAGATGTCATCGGCGGGGCGTGATTTAAGGGCCGCTTTACTGAGCGTATCCGCATTGTTTCGACAGATCCATTGGATTAATATAGACTTTGACTTAATTTTTTCCTATATTTTATGCTTTACAAAAACCTTATCTTAATCATATTTTTTTAAGTTAAAAACTTGAGCGTTGGTTCCTTAAGTGGATGTTATACATACATACATACATACATACAATCACGCCTTTTTCCCGTTGGGGTAGGCAGATACTACTTCTTTCCACATGGATGTTATATATTATCTAAAAATAGTTGCAACATTTTGTTGACAAAAATTTAGAGCTTTCGCTGTGTATATATTTATTTAAGAGATAGGAATAAATTCTGAAAAGTGTATTTATAACATCCCACGTAGTTTATATCCTCACTCAACACGATCCGCACTCGATATGGTAATTAGACAGAACAATAAGAATAAAATGTCATAGTCTCAAATGAAAAGGTTGTTACGTTTCAACTTATACAATCTTTATTAGTGTTATTAAAATCTATCAAATGAAAAGATTTAAAGTAGATAATGCTATAAGGAAACTTACTTAATGTATTAACAATCCCTATTAAAAATCTTTGCCAATTAAAGTGCTTACAAATAAAATTATTTTACTGGCCAAATTAATTTAGTACGTAGTTTTCATTACGTGTATACAGAAACGTGAACCTTTTTATTTGTGTCTATAATAAGCTTAACTTTATTTTTATGTGACTTAATATTTGCAAAATCATATTAATTATGTACTAGGCACGTCAGACAAATTCAGGTACCTATTCCTGAATTTGTATGACGTGCCGAATCTGGACTTTTTATCGCCTATTATGGCTATTATGCATTTTAACTTGGTTCGTAACGAGTATAATATTATAATAACTGTTTTTCTGACCTTTGAAACACAATAATATAGTGGTAATGTTTTAAATATTTTATTCAATGGATCTGAGCGCGAGTGATCGAATGGACAGTAGGTAATAATAAATTCCTTTCGATTAATAATATTGAGTGCTTTGTATTCCAGTCCAGTAGTTACTTATTATGCTTGACCTAATTTTGCTGCTGCAATTCAAGCTATATCAATTTCACCACACACATTATTAATATGAATATATTGCATGACATTTTGAAGCATTGTTAAAATTACGTTATTAAATTATTATATTTTACTATAATATTATTTTGTAAGTAATAAAAATGTTACAACTTTTTTATGTTATGGTTGGCAAACAAGCAGACAGCCCGCCTGATCGTAAGTGGTTACCGTCGTCTATGGACAACTGCAACACTATGAGTACTGTTGATACGTTGCCGACCTTTCAAAAATGAGGAGTTTGTGGATACCCATCCGCAAACTCCTCTTTTTTGAAAAGATCCCATCCTATAGCTAAATGGGAAGATCGCGGTGGGCAGGTCATTCCACATCTACAGGTACGCGGTAAAAATCCTCGGTTAAAACCGAGTTGTGCCAACACATCCATTGCAGGTTTGTAAGTAATAATGAAGTCGGTTAAAAAGTGCAATACATGTAGTATCGTAGTTTTTATCACCATTTAAAGAATTAAAATGGTAAAAATTCAGATACCAAGCAAAGAATAGCTCCGTACATCGTATTAAATAGATCGCCCTGTAGCTTATATTTCTTCCTTATATATTCATCATACAAAAAAACCTGTCCTCTGATGTATTTGGTCACGTTGCAAGTAAAAAAAAGACGTGATAGAATAAAATAATGTTATGATACTTGAAGTCGAACAACATTTTCTTAACGTTTCGCACAAAAAAATAGTTCTAGTATATTGGACCTAAACTGCGAAGTTGCCGCTTGTTCTCACAAGTCTTGAAAAGAAAGTTTTATCTGTTTCCCAACAGTATACCATGTCATAGAATAATTGAAGCATTGTTCCAGTTCTGTTGGATACAGTTGAAGACTTCTACATGAGTAAAATAATTGAAAATTGGTTTTCAATTATTTTCATCATTTTATTAAGTCTAACTGAACCCCGTTGAATTATTTGCAAGCTAAAGCAAATTTATCTTCCTTTGTAATTTTTTTCTTCAGGAAAAATTACGCCTATCTGTGTAATTTTAGCTTTTTAAGTCATATACATTATATAACAATAAATAATTATTGAGATCTTGTTTAATGTGTTCTTAAATCAAATTGAAAGATACATAGACATTTTGATATAGCTATATGATTTGATACCAGTTTTTTTATGATTATTAAAGGATAAGCAAAACATTTATCGGATGGTAAGCAATGACGTGGAAAATAAACTGTGGCTTGCTAAAGTTTTTATTGGAAAAAATTGCACGTATTGCGTTTTAGTTTTTATACAATTGTCAACTCTCCCAAGACCTATTATTTAATTGGAATCTTTGATATTCAAACAGAAAATTATTTCCACTATTACTAATATCAATTTAAAATTCATTGAAGTTGTTAATATCACCTACTACAGTTGTATACACTATGTCCATGTACTCCGGAACTACCAAATCAGATAGCAATCTTTCAAAATGACAAACACCATACAGCGACTTATTTATTCGGGCTCGAGTAAAATTAACTCGATTGGAATAACTAAAGGAGGTGTATTAATCAATGCTGGACTAACAAATTGTCGGCGTCGAAGATTTCGGGTACCAAGAATGTTCGAGTGTGTTTGTGTCTTGTCGGTTTTCTATATTCTTTAGCTTATTTGGTGTCGGAAATATAAATTTTGCTATGAGACATGTGATTTTCAACGTTTTTTGAAGAGTTATATTCAAATATTTTTTTTATCAATATCACGGGACTTTTTTATGTGATGTTCTAAATAATGATTAGTTTTTAGAGGATCAGTCGTTTTAGATCGTAAAATTTTAACAGCATTAAAAAAACGCAGAAAGCGCTCCCTTCAAGATCCTGATAAAAGAATAAAAATCTCATATCATAACCACATTAGTTCGCGTTTACATAAAAATAAATAATCGAGATGTGGATGATCGAAAAATAAAATATGACGACCTTATGTGCAGTAAAAATCAAGTCTAAGCAAACTTAATTGTAAATTAGAAATTAATAATTGCACTGATAAACTTTATACTAAAACACAAAAACTCGATAGAAGCATAAGATTTAACAAAAACATTTAAACGCTATTGTTTCCAAAAGATAAAACAAGCGTTGAATAAACCGAAACCTTAACCAAACTTTCTCACCGTTTAAATAAGTTTGATACAATATGTTCCCAAGACGATATGTAGGGTAGTCAAATAATTTATTAGCAAAGTTTCTACCGCGTGGTTTTGTAACTAGCTATACTCGTAGTAGTACTCGTACTAATCCGTTGAAACTTTACCTCTATCGTTCCAAGTAGCTTTAAATTATAGTTACGGTTTAAAAGAAATTATAGTTACGGTTTAAAAGTTTCAAAAGAGTTTTATTGCTTTGTGTCATTAGAAAATATAACGAAGGTAGAAATAATATCTGTGACTTCGCATTTCAAGATATAGCTGAATATTTATATAGTGTATATTTATGTCGCAGAAACATATTTTTAAATGCTATTAAACTTGTGTTAAAGATAATAAAAAATATTTTCTAAAAATAGCCATAATCCACGCTACAACTTGAGTTTGTTTTAAAATCATAGAATAATTCAGAATTTGAGTTTATCGGTATAAAAAGGCTAAACTAAGCGATGAACCTATGGTCTTGGGACTCTGAGTGCATGTAAACAATGTTATGTAGCATATCACATGCATTTTTATGATGTACTTTAAACACGTATAACGTCTTATTTCTAGGATAAATATAGTATACTAAACAGAAAAATAATCTGAATTGGTCTGGAATTTTTGAATTGAATTGAAATTGAATTGAAATTGAATTGGGTTGGAATGCCAAAGCAATGTTCACAAAAGTTAATTAAAGTTATTCGTATTCATGATGTCTTTCGATGCATAGTCCTCAGATACCCAGGAGTCTAATCTAAGCTGTCTTGAAATACCTTCATCTGCAACCAGAGTACTACTACAAAGAGGTTTAAGGTCTGTAACTGCACCATTCATAACGAGATCAGCCTCATTGCTATCATTTCTGCTCTATTCAGCTTACGGATTTGCTTGGACATGGCAAGTAAGAGTCAATCATAGCGATATATTCTAACTAGAAATCACTCTGTATTTTATTTAACACTGTAGAGAAACTTGTTTTTTTTTTTTATATATGGTTTCCACAATATCTTTTTAAGACACATATATATACTTACAAGAACAAAATTAAAATTTTGAATTAACACTAACGACAATGTCTTTTAGAAAATTAACGTCATGACATCTATCTAAGAATCACCACTGATTAATAATTAACCGTTCAAAGACAAAATCAAACTAGTTTTCGAGAAAAATGGCAACATGGATTTGCATAAACAAATGCTTACTGCATCGCCCCCTGGTGAGTTGTCACCGTAACACCTATCTAAAAATATGCACCAATTACACCCAAACCCATAACTGAAAACTGCATCAAAATCGGACTAGTAGTTTTGGAGAAAAATGGCAACATGGATTTGCACACACAAACAAACAAACAAACATCCTCTCACCCCAAACGCATCAACAGTCTCCGGTCCGTCATAGGTAAAAATGTTATCGACAGTTTAATAAGGCAAATCTAATATTAAAGCCTAACATAATAAAAAAAACTAAATAAATTTAGGTTATGCTATGTAGTTGCATTGCATTTACTTAGGTAATTGCATAAACATTATTAGGTATCAAAGATCGGCCAGCTTTGAATATACAAATCAACTAATCTCTTATCAACAAATATTTGTGTGGTCAGAATTTTATATAAATAAATACATTGACAAACCTATTTTTTACACGGACAAGGTTGCTCTTAATCTTACAGTTGCGTGTAACATCAACAAAATAAAAATATAACGTTTATTTAAAAAAAAATACTGAAGAATACGCTTCATCGAGAGATTTACTCGAAATCGGTTCATCGGTTTGGGAGCTACAATGCCACAGACACACACATAACAAATACTCAGAGATAAAGGTACATACACACAGAGACACCAAACTTATATCGCTTCTCTTTTTGTATTGGGGGTTAAAAACGTGGTTTAGTGCATAGAACTTACACTGAAGTGTATGTGTCACCTCTTGCGGTAAGACATCTGAAAAGGCCAATAAATGCAGAGTTATAGCGACCAGGAGCCTCAACCCTTTAGGCTGCTACAAGGGGATTACCGTCATCATTCATGCTCGTCCAGAATGCCTTGGGCTAAATAGGGAGTCTTGAATGTTGGATGTTTTTTGTATGGAAAACGATTTTGTCGTTCAGTGATATATCATCGATAAGTAATTTAGGTTTGAAAGGCAATTTCAAGATATCTGTGCGAAGTTTTATTTCGTTTTGTTAATCTTCTTTACAAGGAGAGCAACTATGAGCATTTTTCAACTACGTAAGCGATAAAATCGTAGTTATGCATTGAGGATGAATATTGCACCTTAATGCATGAGGGTACTGAAGTTTACTAATGAGTCGGGTACAATATTGCAACTACGATACTCGCTTGTCTAAATAGCAAAAATGTGAGAAAACAGTCTGCAAGTAACTTTAAAAAAAGAAATCGGGCTTTAGGATAAAGATTTAATTTGCATTAATTACAACAAAATTATTAAACAAAAGTAATTTAAATTGATAATTTAAATACTATTAATTTAAATTGAAATATGTACCTATGTATGTTCGACAGTTAACTATTAAATATAATCAACACCAAAAAATCCCTAATGCCTAATTTTATTATTTAAAAGTAGCATTATTACCTAAAAACTAAAGTTAGTTAATAAAGTTTAGTAAAGACTAGCTGTACCCGCGACTTCGTTCGCGATTCCTACAAAAACTTAACAAACAAACCTACAAACTACAAGCCTTAACGTTAGTGTGGCTACACTTTATTTTTTATTCGTCTCATTAAGGTTCAAATCTATGCCTTACATTATGATTAGACCAAGAGAAGTTATATCTGCTACGCTGAAATTTTTTTTAATGTCACAATTCATGTCTTAATTTAAATAATCCACACTAACCATCAATATACGGGCACTATTGCATTGCCCAGTTTGGTAGATAGGGTTGCAATTTTAATGACAATGTATTTTAAATGGATTACTTAGACAATGTTTAATTGCATATACTATTACATAATATGTTGTCTAACGAAAATTTGCTAAATATTGTACTTTGGTATGTAGATAACAACGTAGTTATAATGTATCAAGCATTTAAGCCGCACAAAAATCCGGCCTCATAGAGAAGCGCTCGTCCAACGTTTGATCTCCTACATTTAAAGATATACCTATAACGACTACTAACCGCCTTGATATTCTCGGCATCTCATTAAGCATCAACTCTTAATTTTACTTTTATATCACTACATAATATAAAACAAAGTCCCCTGCCGCGTCTGTCTGTCAGTTTGCGATAAACTACAGCATTTGCGGTTTTCACCAATATATAGAGTGATTCATGAGGAAGGTTTATGTGTATAATTCGTCAAGGTTTTATGTAAAGATTAATTCATACTCGACGCCACAAAGTGATGCAAACAGATACAGGCATATATGCTCTACCCAGGCATATGTGCGAAGCTGGGGCGGGTCGCTAGATGAATTTAAAGTTTAGTCAGCCACTTGGCGTTTTGACTAAAGTTAGACAATATTTCACCCGGGACAGCAGTTTAATCTATATCAAAGCGATGGTTGACGGTTATAAAAACATCCAGCTAAAGATGCTTAAAACTATTATAAAATTACCTCCCCTTCGACTTAGATCTTTGCAATAAACAATTATCGGAACGGAGATACTTGCATTTCAATTCGTTAAATCAGGGATCCTAAATGGAAATATAATTATGTTTATAATTTTAAATGACACTTTCAATGAATTTGAATAAATCCGATTTAAATTAGAGTACGGAGAGTACTCATAGATACATTTTTGACCATCTTCATAATAAAAGTTAACACACTCTTTTTGTGTAAATTATTATTATGATGATTTTTAGCACGACATAGTAAGTTACTTTCTTGTTTGTCTGTCGGTCAAACGGTGTAATCTGAAGACTTAAATTTCAAAAACTTTCCAATTAGTTATCCAGCTGAAAGTTTCAGGGAAGCTAAAATATCGATGAAAATGCATTCTATAGCGCGGTTTTTAGATCAATTTTAACCGACATTTATTGCTGTGTCTAAAGCATGTTTTAAGTTTTTCGGGTATTTATCTAGAGAGAGTGAACTTAAACAATAGAAAGTCTTAACTGGCTAAGTGCAAGTCGGACTCGCACTCGTAGGGTTCCGTAACATAAGCGTTCTTATGAAAAACATATTTATAAGCGGTTCGGAAAATGTGCTGTATCTCAAAAACTACTGACTTCAAACCAATTTTCGGTTAAAGCTTTATTGAGATCTACAGGATATTATTTTTTAGATTTTTCACTTTTTATACACACATTTGACACAACGAATGACTTTGAAAAAAAAAATGTTTTAAAAACCTCAATGTCATTTTTTAACGACCTATCCAAAAACATACCACACGTAAAGGTTTGATTAAAAAAATTTTTTAGTTTCTGTTCCCATGTATGTCCCCCCCCCCCCCCCCCTTAATCTTTATTTTTTATTTGTGTATAAAACTCGTAAAGCTGTTCACAGAATACATGTACCAAGTTTTAACTGTGTAGTCGTCTTAAAAGTTTCGGATTAAAACGGCTGTGACATACGGACGGTCAGACGGACGGACAGACATACGGACAGACATGACGAATCTAAAATGGTACGAAACTGCACAACATTTCTACCTAATAGAACTACGCCAGCGATACGAATTCAGAAGCTGAGAAACCTGACGATCCTGTTATATGTGCAGGTATAAGTTATAATGTGTAATGAAAAGTAAAACATCGACTGGCATAGCAATTCGTCATCTACATCTCATGTTTCAAATGGAAACCTACTTCGGTTATCTTACTTAGCTTCGCTTAGAGCGCTGTATGAGTATGAGAATACATAGTTGGCTTTGAGTGACTCAAAGATAGTTGGGCGCTAGTTTCCTTTCGCTTATATTCCAATAATGAGGCCTGTGTTTAATCCATCATCGGCAGACGAACGATCAAGTGTCGTTTGCCGAACTCAGCTGTAAATTTAAGATAACAAAAGAGAGTGCGTATGCCACCATCATCCTAATATCTTTCTCAAAGATTTATCACTTTATTAATGTTATATTTCTTGAGAGCAAATCGATTAGCGACATGCTTTTATTCGATTGATGGCAGGTTCGTGCGAGTCACAACTCAAACCACCTTTTGCCACACGTAGTAGGAGCATTATATCGTTGTTCCGCCTGACTTGTTGACATAAAATAGCTTTTTACCATCAAGGAGAACATCTGCCGGCGTATCCTAACGTTGTCCAGTAACAAAAAGCCCTTGATATTCAGGATCATTTTAGGCCTAGCTGATTAACTATTTTCGATGACATCATCGCTTATAGTCATAGTTATATAGATAGTAGTCAAACGCTAAGCCTATCAGCAGGGTTATTCACAATCATTCGAAAGGAAATTCGGATTCGGAAACTGCCTTTACTTCGACTTGGATCTTTGCAATTCACAATGCTCCGATCGGTTAATTTTGATATTTCAATTAGAAAAAATCAGTGACTTATTGGAAAGGTTTCCGCTCAAAACAGCTCAGGAATAAAAAAAGAATAAAATTAAAAACGAAGAGAATTAGATAAAATTAGAAACTACAAAAACATTACATGTTCGCCAAAACTTCTCACATGTTGAGATTCGAACCTACAGCCTTTGCTTATTAAAGCAGGCTCTGTTCCACCTGATCCAGTCACATATATATGCTGTATGGCGAATTTAAGAATAACTATGTAAATCTGCACGTATAATTACGGAACCAGGAACGATTCCCGTATGCTGGTTTTTTTTTTTTTTTTTTCGGAAAACTTTGTTATACATGTGCATTTGATCAAAGTATTATTTTAGAAGTGTTTACCTAATAGATTGCATAACATTTACATAAAAATATCCTGTTTTTCCCGTCTCCCACCAAAACCTTTATGTTTTTCAGGATAACTAATATTCTAAAAGTTATTCCATAGTATAAGCTATGCTCACTTTAAGTTTCATTAAAATCCGTCCAGTAATTTCGGCGTGATGATTTTTCAAACGGACATACATACAGACAAAAATTTTAAAAATTATATTTTCGGCATCTATAGCGTTTATAAAGCTTCCCCTAATTTAAATTTCAAAAAAATATTCAATGTACAGTTTTCGCTTAGTTACTGTTTTATTATAGTAAATAATAGTATTATAGTATAGAAGATTGTATATAAATAATTTAAAGAAATAACTTTTGTTGTTTAAGCGCTATTTAAAAAAAATATAAATTTATAAAAAAATGTATCGTTATTAAACGTGAATCCGGCAAATCCTGCCAATCCGACAGAAACCTGAACCTAATTTAATATAACTTTATTTTATTACTTTATCGCCTGTACAGTTTTACGACTTTGAGGGCCAGTTTCACCGCTTTCTAAACACTCTATTATGAACTTATCTGACAGAGATTTTATAACTTCTATAATATGGTATCGGATATCTATCTGTCACTGTATCATGAACCGGTAAAAAAAGTCCTTGATTTTTTTATTAAACTCATTAATAAATTCATCATCATTCATCCAGTGCGACAGGCATATTTTGGGTTATTCCACAAATCCCCATTGACATTCCCCATCAATGGGGATTAGTGAACTTTTTGAGGGCCCAGTGTAGTGGGAGAATGGTCAGCTTTGGCGCCAGAGGTACTGAGTTCAATCCCTGCCGTGAACCAATGGATTTTTCCAAAACTTTATATGCGCTTTTCACAGTGCTCCTCTGGTAAAGGAAAAACATCGTTAAGAAACCCCCAACCCCTGCATGGTGGTAGGACATCTAATGTCCGCCTGGCCAGCTGCCACCCTCAAGTTAGAAAATCTGTCGCCAAACATCTAATGTGTTCCGGCATGTAGCCTTGATAGCCAGTTCCCATTCTAGGTATAACGTGCTACCATCCTCGTCCTCGACCGCATAATCACCTACCAACAGGTGAGATAGAGAACAAACGCTAGCCTATAAAATAGAAAAAATATATAAATATGTATATCAATCAAAAATAATCTAGCCTATGAAAACATATACCTAACAACATACCTGTGGTATTTATTATAGGATAAGCGTTTAAAAAAAAATACTGCCACAAAAATATCTTCGTCGATATTGTAGATATATCCTAGAAAATATTTTTGTAAGATCAAATAATACTTCCCGTGTCAACGTGCATAGGTTTCTTAAATCATTCGAGTTATTCAATGTCATCATTGTCTCCAATGAGTTTGTGTGGGCCTTCTAACGCGAACAAAGCTGCAATCGACAAATGATTTACAATGTTTAACTTTTAGACAGACTTACACAAAAGATTGTCATTTACGACTTTATAAAGAATAGTACACTAAACAATTGGTGGTTTGACAAGCATCACAAAATTGACAAAAAGGATTAGGTACGTGTCTCTGCTCTGCTAACAGCTATTGTTTAAAATTCTGTTTTAATTTAAACCTAAACGCCTTTGAAATAAGACAGTTTGGTTTGTTCATAACATAACTCTTATTTCTTTAGCTGCGCCTCTCATCTTGTGAATCAACTATTTCTTGTTTACTTTTTAGCCAAAATTCAATATCCGGAACAATTCGCAAGGAAAACGTAACTTGTGTAAACAACCCTTTGCAGATTGGCCTTTGTATTAGATTGACACTTTCTTAAACCGGCTTAACTAAAGTAAATATCGTTTTGAAAATGTCCGTGACTGTTGTTATTTCAAGTGGTTATAAAGCAACTTCGTTTCCGATCTCTAGAAAAATAAAGAGTTATGTTTAAATTCTATTCGTCATGTTCTCAAACTGCCCTTTCGAAAGACTTGGTTTTCTGTATTAGTCTGAGGTAGTCAATTGTTTTCTATGATTTTGGCTTTAGAGTACAATATCGTCTGACAGAGGTTTGTATGTTTAAATGAAAGAACGCATGATGTAATAAGCATGTTTTTCTTGTGTTTGTCTTTGAAGAAGATTACAAACACACATGGCGAGCCCTTCAATCGAAGGTTCCCTCTTGCTGACATCAGTACTATTTGTCTTTGAAATAACTTGTGACTTCCTACAGTGTGCTATGAGTTATTGCGTTATCCCCTTGAAACACAGGTTCATGTCTGAAGTGGAGAGTTCTATTTGCAGAAACGATTTTACAAAGGAAAATTTATTTTAAAGTTTCTTGATGTCAAACATGTCGATGTTTTCCGTTGAGAATGCAACATACTTGAAATTCTGATTTGTTTTCTGGATGGAACAAAGATGGGTTTGTTCTTGCTATTTCCTTCTTAGAAATTTCGGTTCTATTTAGTTCTTCTAGTAACTTCTCTGTAGTAATATTTTTTTATTTTTCTGTAATTCCGCTAGCGAAAAAGAATGAGAGGGAATTTATGAAAAACTATGAACTGGTGATCCAAAATAGTTTTTTATCTTAATGAAGAGCACTTCCGCAACTTTGGAATCAAACTTTTTAAACATTAAAATTACATCCGGTACATCTACATCAACATTAGCACTCAATTCGAATACTTCAAATGCATTACAAAATGACCGCTTGTAAATTTCGCGCCCGGGGCTACCGCGGTAAGCTCTCAGCCCGGTTATTAAAACGACTACACTATGTCATTATTCTCGAAACAAAAAAACGAGTGAATCGTAACAGTCGAGCAACATATCATCGGGGAACTGGCACTTAAACGCGTAGTTTCTATCATAAATCAAAGATATTAAACTGGAGTGCGGAACCTCTCTTGAGTTCACAGTATAAATCATGAAGGCGTAAGAAGACCTATAGATGCTTACCAATAGGGTCTTCTAGAACGTGTGTAGTAAATCACGTGCGATAAAAAGTACAAAGTATCTCCATGATAAAGTAACGTATACTTTAAGAAATATCTAGATATTGCAGTGACAATTTTGTTTTGATCTTATCTTGCGCGACTGAGCTCGTACACTTAAACGTATAAACTTCTTATTCGTTGTCTTACGAATTCAGTTAGTTCCGAAAACCACCACTGTGAATAAAATTGTCAGAGAACTTCGTAGAGTCGAGGTAACTTGTTGTCGCGATGTGACAGCCTATTTATTACGGGTCTTTTTTATATTGTGGACGAACTTTTTTGCCGTTTAGAGATTGGTGGATTCTGTTACGAGCTTATTTTATATTCTGCAATTGGAATATATGTTGTATTTGTTTACAGAAACGTGGTTTGGTGTTAATGTTATGTTTTAATAGAATACAAAATGTAAAGTAGGTACAAATAATTCAGAAGGTTGTAAATTATGTCGAATATATATAAATACAAAATGTAATACCAAACACAAAAATAACCAGCATAATACATACTATAATAAACTGGCCAAGTGCAAGTCGGACTCGCACTAGTAGGGTTCCGTACCACACTACAGTATTTTATAAGATCGAGCAAAAAATACCACTATCATTTTTTGCCAGCAAAAAATAATAATTAATAAACATTTTATTTCTTATAACGCCATTTAACGTCTAATAAAGGTGTTAGGGATCTACATTTCAATATAATGCCGTCTATGGGACGTTTACCTAACTAAGCGTTCATAGATGGCGTGAAATGCCGAAAAAGACACTTTTCTTGTATGGGGACCCTCTATTATTTTTAACTTTATTCTGTTTTTAGTATTTGTTGTTATAGCGGCAACAGAAATACATCATCTGTGAAAATATTTTCATCTGTCTAACTATCACGGTTCATGAAATACAGCCTGGTGACAGACGGACAGACAGACAGACAGACGGACAGCGGAGTCTAAGTAATAGGGTCCCGTTTTACCCTTTGATGACTTTATGACAGAGATTGGATCTTCACTTTTTAGGGTTCCGTACCCCCTAAAAAGTAAAGATCCAATATCTGTCATAATTACTAATAACAGTAAAAACATTTTAACCTAGCCAGCTCTAAACCTTAAATAACCATTTTGTTCAGTGCTTTTTCTAGCCTCGATATTTGAAATTGATAGAGTCATATTATCGATTCAACAAGATTAAATTTTCATGAAAATGTAATGTTAGCAAAAAATGTACTTTCACTAGCACGAACGTTTTGTGCTATCGAGACGTGATCATTTTCTACTCCAATTTAAGCTGTCTCGGATGACCATGACTAGTTATAATATGAACTCTCGTTTTCATTTCATAAATTTGATGTTTGGTTTCTAAAGAAATTTGTTTTTTTTTTAGACTGGCAAGCATGGGCCATGTAAGAGTATCGATGCGGTTGACAGAATCGTGTTTATCTGACAGTAAAATTATACAGAGGTAAAGACGCTTGGTAAGACTATATGTATAAATAACATTCATGTTAATATCAATAATGTTGGTTAATATTATTTAAGACCAAATTATCCTGTTTCTATTTGCAAAAGCGATGTTCATGTTTCTAAATAAAACGTTTTAAATATAAATATAAATTACAGATGTATTAGGTAAGGAACATTTATAAAGAACAAGCATCATCCATCAAATTGAGTACATTCCAAAGTATTGCGTATAATCTTTAGCTTAAGACATTTGACATAGACCAATACATAGACCACGTCTTAGTAAGAATAAATGGAGTGTCAGATAGTGCCACAATTTCTAAAAATCTCTAACACCACCAAATGTAAAGGAACCGTAAATTCGCTTTCTATAATCATGCTTAAACGACATAAGCCAAGATAGATTCAAGTTCCGTGAAAATTGTTACGTAAAATATAGATATCGTTCACAATATCTGTAAACACATCAAGTCATTGGTTTTTGAAGTGTTTTGTTATGAAGGTTCCTTGTTAAGGTCGTGACAAGATGGAGTTAAGATAAGTCCACGGTTGGCGATAATTCGTGTTGTAATGGCAAACTGTATTAGGGCACAAAAGTATTTTGTTCCATTGTGCTCTTTGGTTATGCTTTGAAAGAATAGTAACAGAAAATAGAGAACGTAATCAATACTGTGAAAGACGACATATAGTTATAGAAAGTTATGCAATGTTTGTGAAGAGTGAAATGTAATGAATATTGTTAATAAATTGCATTGTTGTCATACATAAAAGAAGCTTGCATAGATTTCTAGATTTTCTCAGAATGGAACCATTTATAATTTTGTATCTAGCCTTCATTAAATGAGATGATAACATTTAATGCAGCATTGAACTGAAGACTTAATTCTCAAACTCAAATACATTAATAGATTTGTACGCAACTGAAAGGGCTTATTAAATCTCTTTAAGAGTCTCCAAGTATTAAACAGGTATCTTAAAAGCAAAATATGCTTTATCTAATACCACGTAATAAGAAAAGTAGAGAACTTTACAAGCAAGACTTACTATTATACTATATTTTTTCATTATATACATTATAATAACGTTGTTTTTTTCTAATTACATATAAGCATAACATCAATTTATATAGTTATTAGGCATATTTTTCTTGACATAATTACTGTTAGCATAACTATTTGTAGCATAATATTCTAAAAAATAATATTATTAACGCATAACTATAATTGGGCATGATTGTTTAAGCATTTTTTTTTGCCATATTTTTATACTTAGCATAATAATTACATAGTATTTTTTAACCAACTTCACAAAAAAGAGGAAATTATTAATTCGAATGTTTTTTTTTATGTTTGTTACCTCAGAACTCCGTGAAACTTAACCGATTTGAAAAAATATTTTTTATTTGAGAGATTATGCCTCCCATTTGGTATTCAAATTTAATTGAGATCTGATAATTATCTCCGAAGATATGGAGATAAACAATATAAACAAATGTGATACCTTGGTGACATGATTATGACTAGTGGATATTTTTCACTATCGCGGCATGTGAAGTTAGCTTTTTCGTTCTGTTAACGATCTTCAATTATTAGCTATTGCATAGCTTCTATCGCGGGCCTTGAGCGTGGAGACAGAATCTAGATATTCCGTAACGAAAATAAAACCTAACACCCCAACGTACCTCATTTTTTAAGCCTTAGCGTAGTAGTGAAAAGGTCGTCTTTGGTTTCACACATCATTCAATTTAATGGTAAAACTTGATAAAATGAAACACTTGCGTGTGTTAACGGTGTACAACGCCATCCATCGGATTTTTAATTACATTACTGCATGTAATGCCTAACTATTAAAACTTGATATACGTAAACATGCAAAATGAAACACTTGCGTGTGTTAACGGTGTACAACGCCATCTATCGGATTTCATCCCCACTTCACATGTAGGGGAGCTACCCTAACCGCTTATATACCCCTTGGACCGGCTAATTTTGATTATGTCTTCTCGTTCCTTTTTCAAATATAAATTCCAAATTCTATTTTCAAATTATGTCAAAGGTGAACAAGTCCTCGGAACTTTACATAATTCCTCCTTGTTAAACACTCACTGCCTTCATACACGTAGCCGTGACACAGATAGGTGTATAGGTATTTATCATCTATGTACAACAGTGAATATCTGTACTCTGTCTCTATCTGTAAATATGAATAAACAAAGTGCATTTATTAATGAAGAAAGTCACGAAAAAAATAGTGAAAGAAAATAAGTGAGTACTCTTTATACATTATTATTAATATCAAAGAAAAGAAATACTGCATAAATAAAAAATGCTATGCAATAGCTTTACCGCGGCAGTTCCCGAGTGCCACACGTCTTTTTTAAAAATTTAATCTCTTAAAGATCAATCTAGTAAGTAGACTGATTTTGTTTAAATATTACTCTGGTATACCTTAGCTAATGAAATAGGACATTTAATGGTTTTTAACGCAAACGAAGCTGTGAGGTTCAGTTTGTGGTTTTATATACGAAAAAATCATGAAATTTGTCAAAAGTTTTTTTGATGCGTAAATTACGTCAAAATACGCATGATAAATGTTCTTCGAAAAAAACTTGTTACATTAATTTAATTTTTGCGTTTGGTCAAATAAACTTTCAGTTCTAAAGTAAAAATATCCGCAGTGCACTTACTGTCACAGCCTAGTACCAAATTTTCATTGGTATTAATAACTTAATATTATTTTATTTATTTTACTTTAATTTGGTTATAGACTTGAAGTTCATGTTATATTAATAAATATGGATTTGATAACTTGAAACCTCGAAATTATTATTTTATCAGCCAAACAACTCTCAACTCACACCTTACTTTTATTCTGACTTTGGCAATGTTAAATATTTTTTTATATAGTTATAATGTTATTTTTGTTTCTTTAAAAAATGAATAAATGTAAAATTACATAAGCTTTGTTTATGATAATTAGAATCATTCAGCATATAAGTGTCTACATTCAATTATGACTATATTTATTATGTCTAATAACTATTAAGCCAATAAAAAATATGCCCTATAACTTTATGCGAATCAAAATCAGGCTGAAACCATATTATAGCCTAGATGAAAGTTAAGCCTATATATACAATATATAAAAAAATATGCATTAGTACTATTATCCTATTCAAAATTATGCGTAACTCGTTATGACTAAGTAAATTAGGAAAAAACAAATATGCGAATCAAAGGAATCCCCATAATAAGATGATGATGCACCTTTGACAAATAGGTACTGGTGCATGCGAAATCAAATATTTCTAGAAATACACATTTCACTGTGCAGCACGGTTTCCTTCAGACATCTATATATGAGCTACCTTGTAATTTTACATATTGTGAATTTTAATTTCATCACCGCCCACATAAATTAAATTACATTGAAAATGTACATTTTAGTTGCACTCGAGTGTCGAGCTTATTAATTAATTCCTTGTAACTAAATGCACCTTTGACTGAGCCACTTTTTATGCAATCAGTAATTAAGTGGAGTCCAAGTCTAATCCGGGTCATTAATTTCGGTGTAACTAACAGTGTATAATGGAGGCATTGGCTAACTCTAGAGCTTCAGATATTTCTTATCTTTATATATATTTTAAAAATAAAAAATAATAATACAAAATATAAACTTTATTTTTATACAACAATGAAGTAAAACTATCACAAAATAAAGCACAGTTTACAGAATACGAAAATATGATGTGATTAGTTTTGTATGCGAAGAATAACGCGACGCGACGCTTGCGCGATTCCGCTACTGCACACCTGTTTTGAAACTCGATAAATACTTTTTAGGGTTCTGTCTGTCTGTCCGTCTGTCACCAGGCTGTATCTCATGAACCGTGATAGTTAGGCAGTTGAAATTTTTACAGATGATGTATTTTTGTTGCCGCTATAACAACAAATACTAAAAACAGTATAAAAATAAGAATAATAGAGGGTCCCCATACAAGAAACGTGTTTTCTTCCGCATTTCACGCCATCTATGAACGCTTAGTTAGGTAAACGTCCCATAGATGGCGTTATATTGAAATGTCGATCCCTAACTCCTTTATTAGACGTAAGATGGCATTGAAAATGTTTATTAATTATTATTTTTTGCTGGCAAAAAATGATAGTGGTATTTTTTGCTCGATCTTATAAAATACTGTAGTGTGGTACGGAACCCTACTAGTGCGAGTCCGACTTGCACTTGGCCAGTTTATTTTTAATAGATTTGGCGCCACATGAATGGTTAATATTGTATAGGCTAGCGTTTGACAACTGTCTGATCTTGGTTGGTAAGTGATGATGCGGTCTAGGAAGGTAGCACGCAAGGCTTAGGCTATTATTGTGTTTACCAAATGTACAGATATAAAATTACAGTTCTAATTATTGTAATATTGTCCCTTGATTTATATCTTCACAGAAGACAACTTAGTTGCATTTCAGTTGAGTTATTCGACAAATATAAATCACTTTTTTTGTGGCATTATCACAGAATAATTAATATAACTGCATTATGTGATATATTATATAGGATGACTGTATTTAACAAATAGGTACTAAGGAATTTATAAACTTGTAACGTAAAACTTGCAACAAATCTTCTTATCTGTGACTTGAATTACAGTAAAGTTATAAGGCACATATTGCCCTCGTTGATAGGTTACTTCAATGCTTCAACATCATCACCATCATCAGCCTATTTTTGTACACGGCTGGACATAGGCTTTACCTTAAGTATAATTTGAAAAGATATTTTTTATATTTTGACACAACCAGAAACTGAAAAGAACGTACTACAAAGACAATTTCCTCTCAGAGAAGATTGCATCCTACAAACTAAATTTAAGCGAAAAGCTATGTTTACTTATCTCTCTATTTAAACTTATCTAATATTTTCTATTCCACAAAGACCAAAGTTATATCCGTTGCTCTAGCAGAATAAAGCTAATCCTGAACAGTTGGGATTAGCTTTCTCGAAACGAAAACATTGAGCTCTTTATAAAGACTGTTTCCTATTAAAGTGACCATTGTCACATTCATTGTTGGTTGTGAAAGTAAAAATACGATTGTTGTTAGGTAGATTTCAATAGATTAAGTTCTATAACAATGTTTGTTCTAGTTTTTATAAATACATGTTGTATGGTTTTTGAAACATTGAGATTGAAATGTTAATAGATATGAATTTAGGACGTACTAATTTTTTTAATGGTCAACAGTAAAGAAATGTATGTACTTTGATTACAATTTTAGATAGATAATATAAAAAATATATTTTTTTAAAATAATTTAGCAAATGTAGCTTGCTTACACGTATAGTACATTAATAGTGCAATAAAATAAATTTCGATTAATTTTCAAAATAATTTCTTTAGGTACGGACACACCGCAGCGTCCTGCGTGCGCGATCTAGGCGGCGATCAGATGGCGCAGTAGTATTTGCACCGACTGGTTTACACGAGGGACACACATTTTACCACTTTAGATGCGCCTATCTTTTGAATGATTGACTTTGAGAAAAAATGATTTTAGAAACTTCAATGTCATTTTTAAAGACCTATCCATAGATACCCCACACGTGTAGGTTTGAAGAAAATTTTTGTTTTGTTTCAGTTTCATGCTTGGGATGCCCCCCTTAAACTTTTATATTTTTATTTTTTGTATTACAATCGGAAAGCGGTTTACAGAATACATCTACGTACCAAGTTTCAATTCTGTAGTCTTAACAGTTTCGGAATAAAATGGCTGTGACATACGGACGGACAGACAGACAGACAGACATGGCGAATCTATAAGGGTTCCGTTTTTTGCCATTCGGCTACGGAACCCTAACAAGCTTTGTGAAAAATTATGTCTTAAGGCTCCTAAGGTGTAATGGAATGTGTACCTACGAGTATATATACATTATAGACTAGTGATAACAATACTAGCCCAAATTCAACTATCCATTTGCAATCAGGAATGTCCAGGCTCGGCTCCATCATCAGCTCGATGGTATAACAATATTGCATTGTTTATTCGTCACCTGACTTACATAAGTATGCCAAATTTCAGTCCAAACGATTACCAGAAAGAGGTTTAAAATGGTTTAAAAATTTTGTCGGACTTACAATAAGCATGTAGAAATATGTAAAAACGGCATGACTGCAGCAGATTACTATTCGATTTAATTACAACTGTTATGCTTTTAATAGGTCAAAATATCTACATATAAAAAAATTTACGATTCCAGGAAACTGTAAATGCGTCCATCCCCGACACCTGTTCCGGCCCGATACGACCTATAAAATCACTTATTCGCAAAGCTGCCGACCAAGCCTAGTACACTTATAACGTCGGAGCCTCACAAATCTTTTAAAGCTTTATTTACAGCCGCCACGTTGTACGATCGCATTCATAAATTGAAAAATATGTAAACGAGGCCAGATATTCAATGTGTCGCTTGGAAAAAACATGGAGCTGTCATTTTTAACGCGCGATAGATGGCGCTGCGGCAGCGCTAACGCAGATAAATCGCGTAAGTTTCAGTTGGGCAGTAGATAAGCTTTGATTTTTAGATTTGGAAAGGACTGAGTACTCTCATGACAATAATTTTTTTTTATGCTAACCGACAACATACACGCGGCTCACTGCAACACCAGATATATCGTTAGTACATTGCCATTTTTTGATAAGAGGACCATTTTTATTTTAACCCCTCTATTGATTTGATGCTTGTTAAAATATGTTTAACCATAGATTGAACATTTGTCTTCATTCCTCATGAAAAGTGCCCTGTGAGATGTCTACGTATCTATATTATGTGTACAAGTTTATAAACAAAACAAATAATAATTGTATTATTGTCAAACATAAGACCTTATCAAAGTAAAGTACGAGTATTCAACCGACTTCCAAAAACAAATGAGGTTCTCAATTCGTCTGTTTTTAGGGTTCCTTACCTCAAAAGGTAAAAAAGGAACCCTTATAAGATCACTTTCTTGTCCGTCTGTCTGTCAGTCTATCTGTCCGTCTGTCTGTCCGTCTGTCTGTCCGTGTGTCACCACTAATTTTCTCAGGAACAGGTGAACCTAGCAAGTTGAAATTTATACCTAATACTGAAGTCTATAGTCCCTATTGGGTGTATGAAAATTAAAGTCTTGAGTCAACACGATAAAAAGATATGGGCAAATTTAGATTTTTGCGAAAACTTCTTAGTACCAAAAGTACCATAATATTCAACTTTTTTTATTTTTCGGAATTTTTCCTTTACTTGTGCTGTAAGACCTTGCTTTTAACCAAAATTGACAATTCTAGGTCAACCGGGAGTATCCTATAGGTTTTGGGTCGAAAACCTATAGGGTACATTCCGTTGACCTAGAATCATGAAATTTGGCAAGAAGCAAGGTCTTACATCACAAATTGAGGGAAAAATCCAAAAAATAAAAAAAAGTGAAAATTAAAGGGTGCCTACATACATACATAGTTTACGCCAATTAAGGTAGACCTCTGAGTTATATGAGCGCTGATACAATTTAGAGGTCTAGCTTAATTGGTACTTACCACCGTTGGTACGGAAGCCTAGGTGGGCGAGTTCAACTCGACTTGGCCGGTTTTTATTTTTTGTGTGTATGTTACGCGATTACTCCGTCAATTCTGAACCGATTCGAATGATTATTTTTGCTGTCGGTAGGTTACGTTTTCGAGGTTGCAACTGAAATTGACTTGCAAGGCCTTGAAGTCGGTTGTATTAGTTTTTTAACTATCTTAATTATTTCAAATTTCTATTGAATAAATCAGAAAATAAAAAAGCAAAACTGATTGAATGTCATTAACTGTTGTGTAGTACGGTGCTAACTTCGATAAATCGGTCGGAAGGCGCCGGTACATTGCCTTCCTTAACGACCTCCACGGAATCAGTTTAGGGTTAAAGGTGATTTTCTTTCAATGTGTGCGTCAAAGGAAGTTTTCAAAGGTGATATGATTTTGTGAGAAAAATGTTTGGTAATGTTAAACATTTTGGTTTGAAGACTCGTGGGAGATATGCTAGGAGTGTGACAAGAATAGAATGTTCGGAGTTGGTTTTATTTATGTTAAACAAAAGTAGATAGATTTAGGTAGTTTTGTCAGTCAAATAATTTAAAAAGTATTGAGTACTCATTTGTATAAATTTTGCATTAGCAAATTGCAAAAAGTTGCATGCTACAACGCGCTTTTATTGGCAGATGTAAGCAGTATGGGTTCCTAAAACAAATTGGCTTTTTTGGAATGTCCGCAGCTGAAGTTGTAAGATCTCCTCCAAAGGTTGGCAGATAGCAACCACATTATATCGTTCAAATAAGACAGTCATCACTGTGCAAAATCGGGTGCATCTAACTCATCATACTGCGGTATGATAAGTTAAATTAAACTCCTTTAAATACTATTTCCTTTTCCATTAAATATTATTTAGTCATTAATTAAGTCAAGATTGTACTTAAAAATGCGTAAGTACTATGAAACGAAATAAGCTACATATATTAAATCTTCGCGCAATAATTCAATAACTGCCTTAGGAGTTGCTACAATGACCTTATAGCTATTAATATCAGCGACCAACAGCACATAAATCGACAAGACAAAACTATAAAGTTGTCAAGTGTTCAACAATGGTGTGCATGTGAGGGCGTCGACGACGTTGCCGACCGTTAGGTACAAGTAGATTAATGTGCGTGCCACATCGATGTGTGAAGAAAGATCTTTGTGGGAACCGACTTTGGAAATTGTGAAATGTGGGATATACGGGTGAAGAGTTTGGGAGAGCAAGCTCCTGGCAGCTGCTGGCATTCGGCCATTCATGTACCGCTAATGTTTAATTGGGACACTTGCTGTTTGTCCCATAATAACTGAGATGTAAAGTGATATCAAGCAAAAAACTGGCCAAGTGCAAGTCGGACTCGCACTCGTAAGGGTTCCGTAACACAGTTAAGTATTCCATAACTATGATTTTTCGCAACTACAAAATTAACTTGGTTTTTCATAGTGTTTGTATAGAAAACAAAGTTATCTTTGCGGTCGCTATATCTCTAAAACTGCTGACTGTATCTCGTTCAAACCAATTTTTGTTGTTAGTTTTTATTGAGATCTACAGCATATATTTTTTTTAGATTTTTCACTCTCATAATTTAAAAGTTAGAGGGCGGGGGACACACATTTTACCACTTTAGACGCGCCTATCTTTCAAATGATTGACTTTGAGAAAAAATGATTTTAGAAACCTCAAAGTCCTTTTTGAAGACCTATTCATAGACACCCCACCCCACACGTATAGGTTTAAAGAAATTTTTTTTTTGTTTCAGTTCCATATATGGGATGCCCCTACTTAAACTTTTATATTTTTTATTTTTGTATAAAAATCGGAAAGCGGTTCACAGAATACATCTACCTACCAAGTTTCAATTCTGTAGTCTTAACAGTTTCGGAATAAAATGGCTGTGACATACGGACGGACAGACAGACAGACAGACAGACAGACAGACAGACATGACGAATCTATAAGGGTTCCGTTTTTTGCCATTCGGCTACGCAACCCTAAAAAGATAATAACAGATGATGATTTTTAATGAAAATTTGATCAACTGGGTGAGATTTTAGTCAATTTTTGGACGGGTTACTTGCAAGTATGTTGATGTAGATATCAAGATATAGTGCACTGCACCTTAAGATTTCATTGAACACTTTGTCCTTCAAACTTGTCTCGGTACGTCTTTTTATTTATCATTGCTAGGTATACCTATAGAAAAGATATATAAATGATGAATCAACAATTCCCTTGGTTGAGTCCTATGTTACCTGCTTGTTCGGCAGTATATGCACCCGTATGTCCCCTATTTTTACTCTACACATCGTCTAGCTATCGTCCTTTTGTCTGTGACACTCCCTCACTATTTGATTTATAGGTAACCGCGTTGACTGCTTGTCTCTAAGAAGGTTTATTAATGAATTTATTCTAACGCTAATGAACAAGTTGCGTTCGGGACAAGTGAAACTAATTTATCTGGAAACGTTATTTTGAGATCATAATTCGGCGTTTCTGGTGAAGCAGTCGTCTCGAATGCGTGATGATTTATTATTGTGAAACTTGGGGTTAAAAATATTATACTTTAACCTGGCATGGGATGTTAGGTTAATTGTATTATATTCAGTAAATTAATTAAATGTATGTATAATGATATCATAAATCCAATAAATAAATAAAATTTATTTTAACAGTAAGTATATTGTCTTATGACGAGTCTCTTAGAAGCTGTTCTTATGAAGTAGTCTTCAATATTATACTGCAAATACAGCTAACTACACCATCATGTGTGAGTTCGCGAAGCATAGAGCGATAAAATACACCCATAGCATGATGGATTTTTCCAGCTTCTCTAGATTACGTACACGAATATAAATAAACTGTCCAAGTGCGAGTCAGACCCGCACACGCAGGGTTCCGATTGAAAAATATTTGCCGGAAAAATACGTTTCTCGTATGTTGACCCCCTTTAATTTTATATTTAATTTAGTTTTTATTGATTGATCTTCTAGCAGCCATTGCAATACACACCATGAGTCAATTTCAAGTCTTGACCTATTAAAGTTTTTAAGATCGAGCATAAAAAACTCGTTTCTTGTATGAGGACCCCCTTTATCATTTAATTTTATTTTGTTTTTATCGGTTTTTATACGCAAATAGCGAATACCCATGTATGAAAGCGCCATAATGACAACCACCAAAATATGTCAATACATTGACAAACATTTCTGAAAGAACCAACAATGACAACCTAAATTTAAATACCTACGCGATATCCGAGTAATGTGGATATATTATTTAATCGATTCAAAACCCTTAATTTAATACGTGCTTCAAATTTCAATTCGAGAGTGGAACAGAGTCTCCCTACCGCACCGAAGGGACGAATGTCAAATGTTTAACAGGAAAGTAGGAGGAATAGTTTATATGGGAAAACTGAAATTGTTGTTTTTACTATCTTCCTCGCAATTTTTCCAAATTTTCTCACCGATAAACTTTCCCTGGACTACGACAATCATTTTAAAACCAAAATAAGCCAAATCGGCCCAGCCTTTCTCGAGTTTTAGCGAGACTAACGAACAGCAATTGATTTTTATATATAAGGTTATTTTTGCGTCGCTCGAAAATAATGTAATAATTGTTGGTAAATAATGAAATTTGGTAAGATAAGCAGCATTATTTATTTAAACAAAAATCTTTTTTCACTCTTATAACTATGTCTGCACATAAACATGTACCCATTAGGCAACGACAAAAAATACACTGTCAAAAGCGAGCTCCATCCATTTTAAACACACAAGTGCAGAGACTGACTGAAAGACTGGAAGCTTTTTACTGATGCTTTCAAAGGCTTAATTAACATCCTCTTTACTGAATGGGTAAGTGTACTTAATTCAGAGGAGAGTCAAGTATGATTATGTTGAGCTGCAATATTGTGTATGTTAAAAACTATGTGTGCTGCATTTAATAATTAATTTGATATTTAACTATTACTCAGTTCATCATGTTAATTTGACAGACGTAAAATAACCAGCCAAGTGCGTGTCAGGCCACGCGCAGTGTTGGGTTCCGTAGTAGCCTGTTATTCAATGCAAGTCCTTACCCGTTATAAACAAGCAACTAGGTACTCCGTCTTTGTCACTTTAAAGCATTTATTCTAAGGATTTTGTATTTGGTACAAAATTATCCAAAACCCAAGTTCAACGACTATTACTGCTAAACTAATAAAGTTATCTCAACCGCTATAATTTTCATTTAAAGTTCATAAAATGCGCTATTATCACGAATTTTTCCAGATTTTTCAATACAGCAGTTTAGCTTTTAGAGGGGGGGGGGGGGAACGCCCTACTGGAACAAAAATTAGCACTTTAAAGTTTAATATTTCGTAAGTAGAGTATTTAATCGGAAAATGGTGTTAGCAACCCCTAATTCATTTTAAAAGACCTATTTAACGATACCCCACACGATGGGGTAGACGATGAAAAAAAAATCATCACCACTTTTTCATGTAGGGGAGCTACCCTAAAAAAAATATTTTTCACAATTTTATTTCAGCACTTTGTCGGCGTAATATATATACATACTCCCTCAAAATTACAGCTTTCTAGTATAAGCGGTCTTTTAGCAAAATATCAGACAGACAGACAGAAAGACAGACAGACAGACAGACGGACATGACGAAACTATAAGGGTTCCTTGTACTACGGAACCCTAAAAAGCCCAAAATTGAGCTTAGTGGCGTGCCTTTTTATTTGTCCAGCGGTGGATTAACTCAGGCTGCTAATGACAGTTAGAATTTAACATAGAAGACCTTAAACTAATATCCTAAGGCCTACTAAAATATCTAACATTTTATAATTCCAGCCTTACTATTCTCTCGACAAAGATCTTTTACCAAGTTTTTGTTGTTAAAATAAATTACCAAACCGTTTAATAAAAAACATAAGCTAGTCAAAGGGTCTCTCACCGCTTGTTCATATCTGTCGTGTGTCGGATCCAATTTTTAGTCGGATGGTCCAGAACATTTTATATGAAGCTATTTACACTTGTCGACCCGATTTTGTCGTATGTTTTGTTTTGACAACCCGATTACAAATCGGATCCTACACACAACAGATATGAACAGGCGTTTAGGTATATTTCTATATATCAGAACATTTTGGTGGTGCTACTTATTGTACCATCAACAAATTTTCGATACAAATAAAATGTAACTGATAACAAAAATTAATTTCAAATCCATAAAAATAAAAAAAAACATTTACAAAGTAGTCAAACCAGGACAGAAAAAAAAACAGTAATCAGAACATAAAGAGATAAAACATTGGCAATACAAACGTCAAAACTGCTCAATCAGCGCGAACGAATACAGTTTTCAATTTCAGATATTACGGTGGGTTATATATTTCAAAAATTGGTAGTTTCTGATATGATACCTTGATTTTCACAGTACTTAAGGTTTGACTATAAACACTCATGTTGAATCTCACTGCGCCTGTTACCTTGAGAAATAAGGATGTTTAGTCTCACATGCCCTGTAATTTCACTGGACACCTTGCTATTTCAGCCGTAAAACATTCCTATTTCACGGCTGAAATTAATTGGCAAAGTGGTGGTACCGCCTCAGGCAGACTAGCAGAAGTCCTACCACTACAACTAATACTGAAGTTCGCAACTTATAACATTTGAAGTAATTAATTATCTTCTCAAAACTTTTTTACTCTTTCCTAACAAGCAGTTTTGATTATAGGGCAATAATTATGTCTGTTATTATTATCGGTACCATACTCTTAATCACTGCCTCGTACTGAGCTCCAGATGTTCATGAGCAAATAACTTACGCTGACTAAAATGAACCCTAAATCTTCACCGGGTGGATGGGTTCGGAGCCAAGAATTGAATTTGCCTCGCATTCTCACATGTGCCTTGGCTCGAATTTAGTCTGCAACTGTTTCTCGAGAATTCACTTCGAGGTACGAAGAACATTAGGAAAACTTGAACGGATTGGAAAACGATTTCTTTTTTAGGGTTCCTTAGTCCTGACAAGGAACCCTTATAGTTTCGTCATGTCCGTCTGTCTGTCTGTCTGTCTGTCTGTCCGAGGTATTGCTAAGAGACCGTTTATACTAGAAAGCTGTAATTTTGTAAGGGTATGTACTCGTATATAAATTACGCCAACAAAGTGGTGTAGTAAAATTTTGAAAAAAAAATTTTTTAGGGTAGCTCCCCTACATAAGAAGTGGGGATAATTTTTTTTTCGTCGTGTGGGATATCGTTGAATAAGTCTTTTAAAATGACTTAAGGGTTTCTAATACCATTTTTCGATTGAATGCTCCATTTACGAAATATTAAACTTTAAAGTGCAAATGTTTGTTCCAGTAGGGGGACGCCCTAAAAGCTAAACTGCTGGGTTGAAAAATCTGGAAAAATTCGTGATGATAGCGCATTTCATGAATTTTAAAGGAAAACTATAGCGGTTAAGATAACTTTATTAGTTTAGCATTAATAGTCGTTGAACTTGGGTGTTAGATAATTTTGTACCAAATACAAAATCCTTTAAAGTGACAAAGACGAAGTACCTAGTTGCTTATATTGTTTATAACGGGTAAAGACTTGCATTGAATAACGGGCTACTACGAAACCCTACACTGCGCGTGGCCCGACACGCACTTGGCCGGTTATTTTTAATTTCTTAGTTCTTTAAAAGTGCATAACACTCTAAATGTGATTTTGTTTATTTTAAGCCCGGATAAATTGTATCGTTTTGTCCTTTAGTCCAAAAGTTTAGTTTTGTCATTATATACAAACGTTAAGAATTGCAAGGGAAGCGAGAAAGCTTTTTAGCGAGAAATTTTTCTATGTTGTGTGAGGGGGCTTAAGGTACGGACACACCGCAGCGTCCTGCGTGCGCGATCTAGGCGGCAATCAGATAGCGCAGTAGTATTCGTACCGACTGGTTCACACCAACCGCGATCAGAAAACAATTGAAAAGAACTGAGATCGCGCCCGCAGATCGCAGGACGCCGCGCTGTGGCCGTACCTTTAAAAAGATTAACTTCAATTGTCGACAACATTTCCTTTATTGTGCATTCACAACTATCTTGAATAAGATCGTTTAAAAACTAAAAGAACCGACTTCAAATGCCGCGTTTATCTCCATATCTCTCGAGATACTTATCAGATCTCGATGAAATAAATGATACCGCCCTTGGGATGTCTCCTTCCCAACAAAAAAAAAGAATAATCACAATCGGTTCATAAACGACGAAGTTATCCGCGAACAAACATAAATATATATATTTATATAATACGGTCGTATTGAGAAACCTCATTGTTTAAGTCGGTTAAAAACCTCTTTTTTTAATGTCGGTTAAATAAGGGTTAAATTTAGTTTTTTGTCAGTAACCCACACCTCACGCAATATTCAAAAAGCTTTCTCGGTTCTCTTTAATTTTTTCCGTAATTACTGGACAACTCGGATTTTATAACTAAATATTTGTAGTTTTTTAATATCTTTTGTTTTTATTTTATGAGGTAAATAACAAGCAAGGCGCTCGCCTGATGGTGCGATGGATGCCAGTAACTTTGGCACGCAAAATCATGATTATCAGATTAGGCACTTTACTGCAATATACCAGTTACATGTAGACAATACGTGATTAATTTCACGGGACACTTTGATCTTCAAACAAAAAATCTATTACACGGTGAAATAACAAAATAGCAGAAGTCCTACCTACCTACCACTTAAAAATGACCAAATAGAATATATTCATATTCCTATTCATTTTTATAATATTTATTCATAATTCACATTACAAGTCATTCATATATATAGATAGCCTTCTCATCCAATTCACATTAATTTGATATTAATTTATCATTTGAACAAAAAATAATAATAATTATAACAAACAAAAAAACTAAATTTTTGTAAATTGTTAAACACAATCCAAAATTTCATCGTACCGACGGGACTTGAACCCGCAACCACGGTGCTTTGCCAATTAAGCAGGTTGCTTATTTGGCAAAGCACCGGAACGTGTTATTCCGGAGATTGCGGGTTCAAGTCCCGTCGGTACGATGAAATTTTGGATTGTGTTTAACAATTTACAAAAATATAAAGTGTGAAAAACTTCAAAGAAACATAATATTATATTTACGCAGTGCAACATCTCTTGTTGGATTTAAAAACTGCAATGATTTCTTCCGAATGATTAACTTACGTAATAAGTAGTCATAGATGGCGCCACCAATGCATAATTGGGTTAACAAATGTAATCCACTAATTTCGTCGTAACGTTACTTCGCACCGTTGCTTAATTGGCAAAGCACCGGAACATGTTATTCCGGAGGTTGCGGGTTCAAGTCCCGTCGGTACGATAAAATTTTGGATTGTGACTATTTACAAAAATATAAAGTGTAAAACACTTCAAAGAAACATAATATAAAAAAACTAAATTATTATTAATAATATTTAAAAAAATGTCAATTCATATATTATTATTACAGTATCAAATAAATTGTAAAAAATATTATAATTTGCATTCAGCAAATTCATCATAGCTATAGAAAGTCTGCTCGACAATATAAATAAACTGGTATCCTAATTGAATATTACAACTGAAAAACCTTATTTACCAGCTTTCATTTTAACTTGATCAGTAAGTTTGTGAGTTCGCAAACCAGCAGACCAAGTTAAATAAAAGATCGAAAATTAGTTGCATGACTTCAAACGTAAAATTAATTTGAAATTTTATTTAGGTTTATTTTATTAAATACGACAACAGTTAAATTTAACACTACTGTAGTACTAACATTTAAACTCCATAAACTCACTGGCGACTTGGCCAATAAACTTCTGGCGATGTAAATGCGAGCTTCAACATTATTTTACACCATTTCACTCATATTTTACAACACACTAAAACGTTGTCATTCCTTTAGCAACAAGTTCCTCAATGTTTCGTTGTTTCTGTTTCCATTTTAGATTTAGTTGATTGAATATTAATTTTCACTCACTTTGACAATTCCGTTCATTTGCTGAGCACAGGCACATGCACAGGGTTGCTTTGCAATTCCATCTTTTGTTCTGTCAAAATATATCACTGCCAAGGATTGTATATTTTTTTGTCCAACACAATTAATTGTATGTATGTAGTTGCTGGTAAGTCCTAGATATTATTTTTGTATCTCAATGGGTATCTTAAATGTTGCAATAAATACCTCAAACTTTTAATCGATAATTTAAGATCGTTTACAAACTGTTAAAAACCGACTTCAAATGCAATTTTTATGATTTGAAGTATCAGAATAGGCAAGACGCTTGCCTGGTGGTAAGCGATGATGTTTATGCATCTATACCGTTTTACTGGGAACTTTCAAATACAAAATATTTCTATTTTACGATTGAGAAACAGACAATGTGATAGTATAGTCCCAGGAGGACTATAATATGTGCCATATAGATTGGCACTAAAGTGCGTTGACCTTTCAGTGGTCTAGAAGCGATGACAAAACTTTTATGACTGTGATTATAACTAGGTTTCCTTTTTATTTAGCGGTGTGTTCTAATTTTTATGTGTTAATTTATCATTGCCGAAGGTGACGCATATCTGTTGTCTGACGTAAAAAACTGGTCCAGGTAAAGTGACATAACTCGCGTTTTGTATAATTTCAGGAAGTAGTTTCGTAAATATTGTAAAAGCTGTTGCAATGGTTATTTTTTTAAATTTAAAGTAGAAAAATTACAAAAAGAGATGTTCGTTAATAATCATTTAAATAATGAATAACATAGAACAGTCTTAGCGCGTTAAAATCCCTTGTAACAATAAAAACGGATAATAAATATCGAGATCATGAAAATAATATGTGTTCTAGTAATATGTAGAATTGTAATAAACATCAATGATAAATAGATATTTTTGGTTTTGATTTTGACAAAATTTTAAGTTACACTCATTTTTGCTTAGCGTAGCGACTGACGAAATGTCGATGCACTTTTGTGCCAATCTATATGGTACATATTGACGCAGAAATCATCAAAATTACTATAAAGAGTTTGCGCTGTAGAGTAAATTGTACAGCAACTTCAGGGTCCTTTTAGAATTTCATTATTTTATTATAATTAAGTAAACTTATTGTAAATTTTATTACAAAATATATAAAATACTATTCTGACATAAATCTACGTTATTATAAGAAGATACACTATATATTCTTAATGTTGGAACGTTCATTGGAATGCTAGTCATGAAATCTCGAAATTCCCAGTGATTTTTAATTCAATTAAAAAACGGGCTAGCTAACACTCGCATTGTGAAAACTTGAATGGCTCTTAATGAATTCCCATTTCGCGAAGTGGGTCGGAAAGTCGTAATTGGTGGTAAGTCGGATCGGTGACCGCAGGCCGTTCTAGGACTGCACCAATTTTAGGTTTATTGTTTCGATAATTACTTGTGGGAATGGGGTAGTAGTAAGAGGAAAATTCGACGAATATTTGAGTCGACGGTATTGGTTAGGTATCTTGAATTGGTTATATTTTAACTTCTAATCAATTTAAAAGCATTTACTCGTAAGTTAATGTAACGATGTGATGTGCATTTGTTAACGTAATGTGTTCCGGCAGCTAGTTCTCAATCCCAATCTAGGCCTAGTGTGCTACTATCGTCGACCGCATCATCACTTTCCAACAGGTTAGATAGTGGCTAAACGCTATATGATATTAAAAAAATTATGTATAAATGAGCTCTTTCCTTTAGTTTTCCGAATGATATTACTTCCCCTAATTCGTTCCTTAGTATACGACACCATCGAATGGTATATGTATATATGTATGTACGTATTATCACAACAATTCAGATTGTTTTTTTCAAAATCAACGGAATCGATTAAAATGCAAAAAATGCAGTTTTAGTTTTTATCAAAATTGGGCCAGAAACTCCTTTGAGTACTTTTCGCTATTTTTCATAGTATTTGATTTGGCCATCAACATCATCATCATCATTATCAGCCAATTTCCGTCCACTGCTGGACATAGGCCTCTCCCATGGCATGCCACTGAGCTCGATCTTCAGCTATTCGTTTCCAACCGCTGCCAGCCAGCTTGCGTATATCATCGCTCCATCTAGTTGGAGGGCGTCCCACACTACGTTTGCCGAGCCGTGGTCTCCACTCTAGAACTCGTTTACCCCAACGGTTATCGGTTCTGCGACAGATGTGACCGGCCCACTGCCATTTCAGCTTGCTAATTCTCTGAGCTATGTCGATTACTTTGGTTCTCTGACGGATGACTTCGTTTCGAATTCGATCCTTCAGAGAAACTCCGAACATAGCCCTCTCCATAGCTCGCTGAGCGACTTTGAATTGGTGAACTAGTCGCACTGTCAGTGTCCACGTCTCGGCTCCGTAAGTAATAACAGGTAGGACGCACTCGTTAAAGACTTTCGTCTTCAGGCTTTGTGGTATGGGCGATGTAAAGACTCGACGAAGTTTTCCGAATGCTGCCCATCCAAGCTGTATCCTTCTGCGAGCTTCCTTCTCGAAGTTGTTTCTGCCCAATCGCAAGATTTGCCCAAGGTAGACATATTCGTCAACAACTTCGAGAGGGACTTCATTTAAGGCAATCGGTTCCGGAATAACATGTTCGTTGAACATGATCTTGGTCTTATCCAAGTTCATCCGGAGACCGATGCGTGCAGAAGAATCAGCGAGGGTGGTCAGCATGTATTGCAGGTCCTGCACGGTTTCAGCCATGATGACGATGTCGTCCGCAAATCTCAAGTGTGAGAGGTAATTGCCATTGACATTTATGCCCCGTCCTTTCCAGTTCAGCGTTTTGAACATATCCTCTAGAGCGTTTGTGAATAATTTGGGGGAAATAACGTCTCCTTGTCTCACTCCTCGATTTAAGTGGATATATTCAGTCTGCTGATTTTGTACTTGGACGGTCATAGTCGCGGCGTCATATAGACCTCTCAACACTTGGACGTATCGCCAATCAACTTGGCACCGTTGCAGAGACTCCAGAACAGACCAGGTTTCAATGGAGTCAAAGGCTTTCTCATAGTCCACAAACGCTAAGCACAGGGGCTGGTTATACTCTTCAGTCTTCTGTATAACCTGCCGCACTGTGTGGATGTGGTCTATGGTGCCGTATCCTCCTCGAAACCCAGCCTGCTCGGGGGGTTGAAATTCGTCGAGCCTACGCGCGAGACGATTTGTGATTTGTGTAGTCACGGTAATCTAATACTATAAGAATCTTTGTCCTGACATACTGACTGACGGACAACGCACAGCCTAAACCGCTGGTAGTAGAGACTTGGAATTTGGAGGGTATATTTGTCTTAGTACGTAAGGGTGTACTAAGAAAGGATTTTCTAAAATTCACCCCTGAAGGGTATGAAACGGGGGTTCAAAGTTTATATGGAGAAACAAGATTAGATAGTGTTTTCTATCCGAAACTTCACACAACTGCTTTAGTAAAAAAATAAGTAAATAAATACGTGTTTCAGGTTTTTTTGAAATTCCACCCCTAAAAGGGTGAAATGGGGTAACAAAGTGCGAAAAGCAATATTGTTTTGGATTGCGCTGAAATTTGGCATGCAGGTAGTTATTACGATGTTAGTGCCTTCTGAGAAAGGATTTTGGAAAATTCACCCCTGAAAGGGATGAAACGGGGGTTCAAAGTTTGTAAAGAGAAACAAGATTAGAGAGTCTTATATATTAATTATTTCTTTTATATTAATAAGTAAGTAAATACGTGTTTCAGGCTCTTTCGAAATTCGACCCCTAAATGGGTGAAGTTGGGTAACAAAGTTTGAAATCAATATTGTTTCGGATTGCGCTGGGCATGCAGATATTTATTTTGACTTAGGTATCAGCTACGAAAGAATTTGTAAAAAATTCACTCTTCAAGGTGATGAAACGGGGGTTCAAAGTTTGGATAGTCATTTTATTCAACATTTTAAACACGTACTTCTGTAAATAAGTAAGTGAATACGTGTTTCAGACTTATTCAAAATGCCACCCTAAGAGGATAAACTGGGGTAACAAAGTCTAAAAATCAATATTGTTTAGGATTGCGCTGAAATATAGAATGCAGATAGTTATTATGACGTAGGTATCCGCTCAAAAAGGATTTTCTAAAAAGTCCTCTCGAATACGGAACGGGAATTCAAAGTTTGTATGGCGAAACAAATGAGATAAAGTTTGTGGTGTAGTATTTTTCGAAATGGGGTAGGTAACAAAGTCTGAAAATTTGGATTTTTCGGGTTTTATAAATATGAATCCCAAATTGCCTTAGTCACGCGGTAACATGAAACGAACATCTTGTTTGATGTCTTTAATGATAGAATCGTTTTTACAAAAGAAAATATATAAGTAAATAAAAGATGTTTTTAACGCGGGCGAAGCCGCGGAGCACTTCTAGTATAATATGTACGGTCACGGTAATATACTATATTATATCACCGTGACTTTGTTCGTCTCCTATAAAATTCCGTAAGTTGTTGGAATACTATTCAATAGCTAAACTACCAACAATTTAGCCTACAATAAAAGATCGTATAACTAAACTTTATTCATTAACCTATTTAAGTAATGTTTGTTTTTACTTGGTTATTTTTTTTTTAATCTTGTAGGCTAGCGTTTGACCACTATCTCACCTGGTGGTAAGCGATGATGTCGCCAAAGCTGGTGAACATGCTAGGCCTAGAATACTCTGAGTATCAAGGGCTGTGTTCTACTGAAACACCGTTATATTAGTTTTAGTCGATAGAAAAAATAAATTATTGCCTTATGATGGATATTATTATTTCATTTTGTCATTTTACTAATAATTCAAGAGATAGATGACCCAAGTTCATGATAACCCACATTTATCAAAACCGATAAATTGCAATTCGACCTTTCTAAATAATAGCAATAATCAATTTCGATTCGAAGATATTCAGTTTTATCTTGAATGAATATTTTAGGAAGACAAATCATGAACTTTGAACTTATATAAAAATGTATAAAAATTAAATTGGGCGCGAGCTTCTTCGTTAATCTAAGGAGAGTTATCTTTGACTAATGTGTTCATACGCGTTCTGACTATCGGAGATTACTGTTATACCATTTAGATGTGCTGCTGCTCTATCACAATTTCTACATTAAGACGATAAATCGTGTCCACTTAATATCTGACCATGATCATTCATTAAACATTACATTGGAGTTGATCGGAGCTCTGGTTCTCAAACGTTACTTGTTTATACATGTATAAGATTTAGTTAAACATTGATGTATACTTCTTTTTCCTGTTTACATCTTATAATCCTATTTTTCTTAGTTTGCCTCAAGCTTGATTTAAGAGCTTTAAATTTAGTTTTCTCTTAATATTTACTTATGTACTGTACCTATGTTTGTCTGTAACTTAAAATTATACTTTTAATTCAAGTTCTATCTTATTTTTCATGTCTAAAAATTAAACATAGTTAAGATTTGGCTAAGCGTTTAATTATTCTATAGTTATCAAAATCTTTTTGAATAATTCTGACATCTAATCGTTTCTAACACCATCAGCTATATATACACCTACCATAATAATGTATACCTAATACAGAGGTAATACTTGTTTTTTGAATAGATAAACAACGACTCTGAATTTTACATAGATGCCCAAACTGCGTGACTAAAACTTGGCAGCCATATTTGATAGTATCTACCAGAATACAAATAACATGTTACGCCATTATAATTGGCACTACATGCCGCCCACTGCTATAACCCTACCCCTTTTCCACTCCCTCCATTTCTTGTGCCAATCTTGATCTGCCTGCCATCAACACATCTTGCAATTAAATACAATTACGTGACATTATATCTATCCGGTAATTGTTGAAAATTGCTGTAAAAATTACTTCGGTAGAATTTTAATATGTAACATAAAATTTGCAGCGTGTAATTTAAACGACGGGATGTGATGTTTTTTTAATTGTTATTGTTTAATTTTGTTCCAACAGAACTACATTTCCGTGAAGAATAAAGGTTGGAAATGTTTTATAAGTATAGAGGTTTACTGGAAAAAACAACTCTCAGATAATTAACAATGGATGTTTGTTAGCATGACAAAATATAAAATAAAACTAAAATTAACATTTATTGATATGTACGTATTAGTATATTTTGCCATGCTAGCAATGATAAATTGATATAAGACCTTTATTATAATTATTTCGAATTATTTTTGATATAAATTTCTAAGCCGCAGTGCCTGCAACAAAAAAGTATGTATAGTCAAAATAAGACACATTACCTACATGTTTTATTCTTTGCGTGGTAATAACTTTAACGAAAAAATAAGAAATTGAGTGTCAACACAAAACTGTTTTAAATAGTAAGCAATCTTACCTAGAATTTTACGAAAACATAAAATATCGAAGAAACATCAAACCTTGATCGGTAGAAAAGCTTAACAACCACAAGGGCTATTTCGGTATATCCAAGAGATTAAGAACACCCACATGTTTTATCAATAATCCATTATGCGTACAGCAAACAATGAGCCGTGTTATCAGACGCGGTGCTATCGGCTCTCCATGATGAATGCTCAGGCAGCCACATTAGAAAATGTCAATAAATAAAAAGGTATCGGACGATCACTGTAACTTGAGATTGGACGTTAATAATATAAGTAGATAAAAATACTGTTTGAATTAAAAGGCGAAGAATATTATGTGTTTGGGTTTGTTGAACAATTTTGCAGTCTTAGATGACTTGTTTTAAAAGGAAGCTAAAATTAGGCAATTATACTTAGGTAGGTACTTACTTACTAAGCTGGCGCGATGACCCCAAACTGGATCTTGGCCTCCGACAATAAAAGACGGCATTGCTCTCTGGATTGCGCTTTCTTTCTCCAGTTGGAGACTGCGAGTTGGGTTATGTCCTTTTGGACCTCGTCTGACCAACGATATCTGGGGCGTCCGACGGATCGTCGACCACGTCATAGGTATGCACGGTTCACGGCATGATCATCTTACATCCGCTCAAAATGTCCAAGCCATCAAAGCAATGCTGGGTTCAGCATAAAGTCTAGAAAATGATGCTGACAATTTATGTCAGTATCGAAGATGAGTTGCACTTTGGATGGGACCAAAGTCTGTTGTATAAATACTGTAGAAAATCAATAAATAATTTGTTATAGTTGTAATACCGAGTTTAGATGATTTTGCTATTGAATTACGTTATTTACAAAAATGTTCGACTTTTTATTTAAGCGTAGAGAGTAGAGCGAAATTGTTTTGACAGTGGGTAATTAAGGGCGATACAATCTTTGCTAGGGGCAACTTCGCGGCTCGTTTTAGATGCCTGATAATTTCAAGATATTCTTCATCTTGATTTTTTTCAGACTAAGAAAATACTTTTTGCTAAAAAGAACGAGGTAAATATGAATCAGTTGCTTACTTTGTTGGGTCAAAGCCGCTATTTTTAACCAACTTCAAAAAAAGGAGGAGGTTTCTCAATTCGACCGTATTATTATATATATATATATTTTTGTATATATATATATATATATATATATATATTAATGTTTGTTCGCGGATAACTTCGTCGTTTATGAACCAATTTTGATTATTCTTTTTTTGTTAGAAAGGAGATATCCCAAGTCTGGTACCATGGTAATATTAGTGAGGTCTGATGAGTATCTCCAGAGATATGGAGATAAACACCTCAAAATTGGTACTGAAAATTATTAGCGCGGCATTGAAGTCGGTTGTTTTTAGTTTTTTAACCGACTTCAAAAAAAGGAGGAGGTTTCTCAATTCAACCGTATATATATTTTTTTTAAACGATCTTATTAATCATTATAGAGCACCTTATTGGTTCAGTCCCTGGGTATGTTTCCCAGGAGGCACGGGTTTGAGTCCCGTAGGTACGGTAAAATTTTGGATTGTATATAACAATGTTCTTTTAGAAATGGATCCGTATTTTCGACATCATTAGCGATATAATTTTTTACTTATCATCTACCTTTTTTATTATCATCTTTTATACTTATAAGTAATAAGTAAAGAAAATGCATTTATGCATTTTTTTATATCTATTACCTTAACATGACCAATGGCTATGAGTTTTTAAATTATTTTTTTTTAACGTCTTATAGCCCCTAGCTTTTGACCACTATCTCTTCTGGAGGTAAGCGATGATATAGGGGCTGATCACAAAAATCATTGAATGAACAAAATGAACGAAATGCGGGGACGCAGCTATGTAGGTTGTATAGCTCCGTCTCCGTCATTTAGTTCATTTCGTTAATTCACTGATTTTCGTGATAGGAGGGATGGTCGACGATGGTGAACACGCTTGTTCCATACATATGGAACAAGCGTGTTCCTAAATGCTATATTATAAGGTTTACAATGTTGCTCCTTAATGAAGCAACATTGTAAACCTTATAATATAAACTCTTTAAAAAAGATTATCTTATATAACCTTCAGAGATATAATAGGTACTACTTAGAATCTTAAATGACTATGCGTTCCTATTAGAATGTTCAACAGAAATCTCGTCTCGAGAATATGACCTTACAGGAGCACCGGATATAATTCCACGGACAATCAGAATCAATTGGAAACCAGTGAGACTATCAACTTTCATACTAATAGCAGAACCGGTAGCAGTCTGAGATAAGCAAAGTTATGCTGCTTGAGATGTGGTTTTGTTTAGACGAGCAACTATAACGCAAACAAAGTGGTGTAAGATTCATTCATTTTAGAGCAAAGAGCGTATATATGATGTTATTCTTGGTCGCTGTTCTGTGACAACACAGACAGTGACAGATGTACTGTTGTTGAGATGTACTCATGTTTGTAAATCAATTTCTATTGTTGCATGCACCTTCTGTGAACGAATGATACGAATGTTTGCACAGATAACTTTGCATAATTTAACGACAGCGGGATCCGTTTTAGCAACTCTTGCATCCTGTTTTATTGCCGGACTTTACATAAAGAGGCGCAATAAATTCATGTGAATGTAGCTTTATTTATTTATCTTTAATAAAATAACCGCAGAACACTGGCGTCTGTAGATTTGTCCCAGTGAAGTCGCATCCTTATAAAGGTTTTAAACGGATTAGTATAAGACTTTACGTTTCACCTGTCCCGGTATTTGTGCGTAATCAAATCATACAAGATACATTTGTCCTACTATCCGGTGTTCGATGAATTGAACTGAATTTTTTCATACCCATGAAAATTGGAAGTTATATTGTACACTCGAGTATAGTCTAAAGATAGAAACACTCGTCGTGGCACCCGCTAAAAGCTTGTTTTTACCCACGACGGAACGGAGACTGTATATGCGTTTGGGGTGAGAGGATGTTTGTTTGTTTGTTTGTTTGTGTGTGCAAATCCATGTTGCCATTTTTCTTCAAAACTGCTAGTCCACTTTGATGCAGTTTTCAGTTATGGATTTGGGTGTAATTGGTGCATATAAAAACATGCACCAATTACACCGCACGTTGTCACCGCAACACTTATCTAAAAAGAAAACGAAAACAAGTGCAAGTCAGACTCGCACTCGTAGGGTTCCGTAACATAGTAGAGTATTCTATAACTTTGATTTTTCGCAACTACAAAAATAACTTAGTGTTTGTATGAAAAACAAAGTTATACTTGCGGTCGCTGTATCTCAACAACTGCTGACTGTATCTCGTTCAAACCAATATTCGTTGAAAGTTTTTATTGAGATCTACAGAATATATTTTTTTATAGATTTTTCACTCCCTTACTTTAGAAGTTAGAGGGAGGGGGGGGGGGGGGGGGGGGGTACACATTTTACCACTTTAGACGCGCTCTTCTCTCTTCTATCTTTTAAATGATTGACTTTGTGAAAAAATGATTTTAGGAATCTCAATGTCATTTTTAAAGACCTATCCATCGACATTGTTCCATTTCCATGTATGGGATGCCCCCCCTTAAACTTTTATATTTTTTATTTTTGTATAAAAATCGGAAAGCGGTTCACAGAATACATCTACCTACCAAGTTTTAATTCTGTAGTCCTAATAGTTTCGGAATAAAATGGCTGTGACATACGGACGGACAGACAGACAGACAGACAGACATGGCGAATCTATAAGGGTTTGGGACCCTAATAAGTGTTGTGGTGACAACTCACCAGGGCGCGCTGCAGTAGTCATTTGCGGGTGCAAATCGATGTTGCCATTTTTCTTCAAAACGATTAGTCCGATTTTGATGCAGTTTTCGGTTATGGGTTTGTGTTTGATTGGTGCATATTCTTAGATAGGTGTTACGGTGTCAACTCACCAGGAGGCGCTGCAGTAAACATTTGTGTGTGCAAAACCATGTTGCCATTTTTCTCCAAAACTAGTTCGATTTTGTCTTTAAACGGTTCGTAATTAATCAGTGGTGGTTCATAAATAGATGTTGTGACGTTAGTTTTCTAAAGGTCATTGTCGTGGGTGTTTATTCAAAATTTTAATTTTGTTACTTGTTAAAGTTTTAATCTTGTAATCTGGATACAAATTTTCTTGTAAAGTTACTTACATAGCTTTCAAATAAAGAATGCTCAAAAACGTAATGATTGTCTTTAATCTCATGTTTATGTAAAATTAGACATCGTATAGTCCGTAGAGCCCTATAAAAATTAACAGATCTTCTGATAACAAAACCCATAGATCTAATAGAATATTATCCAATGTAATATCTTGTTAAATGCATAAAAACATGTTATTTAAACATTAATTAATTAAACAGGATGTTTAGTTTCACAGACACCGACTCGGACCATTGGGTTCAATAAGTTTTAAGTTAAAAGTCCATTATAGTCTCCTAATTAACCGTAAAGTTAAAATAAACATTATAAAAACAGTCCATGAACTTAACGGTGTATTAATGTATCCGCTTGGACATTATGGGTTTTGTTTGAGGCTGATAAATTATATTATGTATAATAGTCAGTGTAGTTTTGCTAGTTGAAGTTACGCCTAACAATTTTAAAATATAGAGCCTTTTGGCACATTGTAAGGTAGACTTCGACTCCTGACGTCTTTGATTCAGAAAGCCTGAAGTCATCAAACAAGCCGTGTACCAACCGATTTTATCTAAAGAAAAAAATATGTGCGCATTCCACAGTTACCCTCCGAAGAAGGGAAACATCGTGAGGAAACTAACCTAGCCTAGCGTGCTTACCATCTTCGAGCGCATCATCACTTACCAACAGGTGAGATAGAGGTCAAACGCTAGCCTGGTATAAAAAAAAACCCTCAGGTTGGTAAGTTGGCAGTATAAAACAGTTGTTGGACAGTATTGTATCAATATATTAATGTCCTGTATGGTATTAGCAAACTATCTAGTGAACGCCTGGCTAATACCACATTAGATGTTTGACGAAAGAATTTTTAAAGTTATTGAGGGCCAGTTCTTATACCAAACCTAATAGGCTATTATTACCATCCTTGACCACGACCACATGATTAATTACGAACAGGCCAGGTGAGACAGTGGTTGACCACTAGCATTTGAATGCTTACCGATATCCTATCAAAAAGGCTTTTACAGTAACAAACACATCTCAAAATTAGTAAGACTAACGTAGCGACACCACAAGGTGGTAGTACTTTAACTAGTTTGCCTTCGGTGGTGCTACTATATTATAATCAAACACATCTCAAAATTAATAAGACTAACGTAGCGACATCACAAGGTGGTAGTACTTTAACTAGTCTGCTTTGGGTGGTGCTACTATATTATAATCAAACACATCTCAAAATTAGTAAGACTAACGTAGCGACATCACAAGGTGGTAGTACTTTAACTAGTCTGCTTTGGGTGGTGCTACTATATTATAATCAAACACATCTCAAAATTAGTAAGACTAACGTAGCGACACCACAAGGTGGTAGTACTTTAACTAGTCTGCCTTGGGTGGTGCTACTATATTATAATCAAACACATCTCAAAATTAGTAAGACTAACGTAGCGATACCACAAGGTGGTAGTACTTTAACTAGTATGCTTTGGCTGGTGGCACAATATTATAATACTTTTAAATGTAGTAGTTCCACTTATACTCAATACAAACTTTATTTTAATCAGACCTGAAAACAATTTATTTAGATAAGAATCTTAATGAACCACAAAAGGTATTAACCTCGAACCTGCCTAAAGGTCATTGAGCCCATTGAATAGAAGTAAATAAAAGAAAACTACGTGATAACTGAAAACTACACTACATTGATGACAAGCAAGTCCGTCAATTATCTCTAATAATTGACATCAAAATGTATGTTCAGTGAACGTAGCTTTGTTTAGGACAAGCAATTTAATAGAATATAAATTAATTTTCAAAAAAAATAAAACCGACTTCATAACCACAAACAAGCACTCAAAAGGAAAAATAAATTACTTAATTTAATTATTATAAGCGCTACCCACTTACCTATTTCAAGTCGGTGCCAGCCAAGTCTATTGGATAGTAGATAGATACTATGTATGTAGTAGTAGTAAGTAGGTACATGTAGGTAGTCTACTACCTACATATTAGACTTGGCTGGCACCGACTTTAAATAGATAAGTGGGTAGCGCTTATAATAATTATAATTAAGTAATTTATTTTTCGCTTCTGAGTGCCTGTTTGTAGTTAGAAGTGTTTTTTTTTTTAAATAATTTATTTTACCCTTTTTAGTGCAAAACAAGTTTTAATTAAATTACATGCATCTATAAAATTTCGTGTCTGAGCCGTTATACACTGACGGATATATACTTTGTGAAAATTTCAAGTATGTACCTATTACGATTAAGAAGATACAGATCTGTAAAATGCGCACATATAGACACACGGACGGACGGACGGACGGACGGATGAACGGACAGCAAAGTCTCAGAAAGTGTTCATCTGGTACCCTTTGGTTCGGAACCCTAAAAAAACCATACAGACGAATTGAGAACCTTCTCCTTTTTTGTGAAATCGGTTAAAAATTGACTTCAAATGCCGCTCTAGTGAAAATATCCACTAGTCATAATGATGTCATCAAGGTATCAAAGGACAATGTCCAAAATGGCCCTGTGCAATAAAAGCATCTGACACACACGATAATTAATTGTATATTTTATTACAATAATTCCAAATACTTTTATAACGCGGACTAGTTGTATTCGAAAATGAATATTAATAATCGCCGCCATATGGCCGCCATCTTCACCAAACGTCATGTCATGTCAAAAAATATTCGGTATGCTCACGTTGCACCCTAACCGGACTTTTCCCGGTAGAACATTCATGTGAAGACAAATTAATTTTCCCCACCTTTGTTTCTATCTCGCTCACAGATACCGTAAGAATATTTGTCAAAAACCATAATCAACGTGAAGAAATATGTAAAAACATTATTCAAGGTCATATTTCTCAGTCTTCAAAAGTATATGCAATAGCAACCTCCATTGTGTATAATATTCTTGGGACTCTTCTTCTAAAACCAGTACATTCTCCTATGTTTGAGGTATTTATCTCCATATCTCTGGAGATACTAATCAGATCTCGATGAAATTAAAATGAAACCACCTCGGAAACGTACCCTACCTATTAAAAAATAATCATTTGAATCTGTTCACAATTGACGAAGAAATCGCGTAACATACACACAAAAATAAAATTTAAAAAAAACATACAGACGAATTGAGAGCTTCCTCCTTTTTTGTGAAATCGGTTAAAAATTACTAGAGAAAGTTCTGTGGATTTCCAGAACGATCTTCATTATATTATTATACATGTTTTTAAATTTCACTGTTTACTTTGTCCTTAAAACCAGAAAACTTATATTTGTTGGTCAAATAACAAAGAAAGTAGTAGTACGGCCCCAGGCGGGCTAGCAGACCTACCACTATAAAATATAGGACCCAAACCATAATCCCAGCAAGCACGTCCCTATAATAGATGGCTATATCCTTATCAATAAAATCTCTACTTAGAATGGTTCTCTACCACATCGTTAAGATTTTATCCCACTCCTGACGACTAATCTGTACTTGCTGGGTACAATAGTAGGGTAAAATAGGGTTGAATAACAAGTTTTTTTTATTATTTTATTTAGGTTTACGAAACCTCAGGATTTATCAATATGAACAGTAACATAAGTTCCACTTTTGTATTTAAATTATGTTTATTATTCTATATTTTAAATTTAGTATTGATTACGATATTGTTGATTAAGTATGAGATTATAAAATTAGATTAAATTTATGTATAGATAGACAAACACTTTAATTGCATAATAATAATAAAATAAATGATTAATAGAGAATATTTATTGTTTGAAATTCAAAAAAACGGTTAAAAGATTTCCTTTTGGACAACCAAAATTGATGCTGTACTGAAAAACTATTGAAGATCTATTAGCATTACAAAAGGTTTTGACTAACATTTGACAGCTGATATTTGATTGTTTAATCTCAATAGTATTTTAGTATGTATGCCTTAAAAAAAAAGTTAAAAGTTAAAAGTAGACTACTTGTGAGAAGTTTCGTACAATGATATAAAGATCAGGATAATAATGATAAAGATCTCAGGATATTATATATGAGTTCAATACTACTATTTATATAATAATAAATAGTTAATCGATAAATTTGTACGCCGTTAACGGCAGAATAATATGCGGGTTCAAAATTTATTTTAGATCTGTAAGTATTACTATATTCTGATAGATTGAAGAGTAAAAAAGTATCCATAGCTGGAACTAATTGACAGTAAACATTGGCTGCCATTAAAAAGACCATAATATTTTAATTAAGCTGCTCTACTATTTCAGCATACTCACAGAAAACGCATACTTAAATAGTCGAATTCCAATTCTAAGGAGTTAACTAAAGAAAACCACTCTACGACAAAAACAAACTCATAGTTATGTCACATGTATGTGCCTCAAGTAAGCCAACATTACCACAAGCGGTCTGATAAGAAACGTAGAAGAGCGTGTAGGATAACAGAAAGAGAGTTGCGCTACTGTTATTACTGACATACTCCTCAAGGGACGTAATGTCGTGTCTCGTATGACGGATCGATCCTGTTGTCACGGAAAAAAATATTGTCACAGGAATACGGATGCTTGAATCATTTCTCATGCGTTTTATTAGAATTATTACATTGTGAAGGGGATTTCTATTGAAATCTGTGAAATTGTCTTTTTGTTTTCGAAACTTCCTATCTTGGGATACTTTGAGGCAGAATTGAATTTTGTTTCTCGTATTGCTATTCTTATACAAATAGAAGTTCTTCGATTTCTCAGTTTTTATTAATTTAAAGAAGCGTGCTAAAGTCACGTTAAACCACAATTAAAAATATGACTTATATAGAAAAAGTATGAGCTGAGATAACTAAGTTAAGAAGGCATTATTTATCAGGGTTCTTATATTAAGGTTGCAAATAATAAATAGAACAATTGCTATTAAACACTATTAATTACAATATAAATCATCTACTTTTAAGCGCATAACTCGCACCACCCCTTTTTAAGTTTATTATATAACCATCAATCCTAGAAGCTTGCCTTGTCATTCATGATATAAAAACGATAAACAAGTCATACCATTATTATAGAAAATGACAACCATACCTTGTTTGTATACTCACAGGTACCTCTGTAGACTAACCACCACACGCAGTCCAAAACCAACCTCTCCGAAATGAAACGGCTCATGATACACCTAAAGCTAATTTAAGTAGCATTGTGAACCTCACAAGAGGCAACTCTGAATGAGATTATCACGAGACTAAAACCCGTTGGGAGTCATCGGTCATAAATCATAACTCATAAAATAAGACTGACAATAACCTCTATCTAGAAACTTTTCCCAGAGATATAATCAACAAAAATAAACCTTATCATCTAAAGGTTAAGCGATAGAATCAAGCTTATAAACAGACATGATTTGGGACGAAGCTAGAGAATTAAAGTTAAAATGACAAGCGAACTTAATATTCCGTTTGATCGGACCAATTGTTGGCATTGTGTTCACTGTCGATTTTTAGAAAGCAGAAAAAGAACGATCTCCCTTAATAAGTATGAAGAGCGTTGGGGTTACAGGACAAACATCAATCACGTTAGACGTCATTCATTTTCGGCTAATTCAGCGATTTTAGACGCGTGGATGATCAATGGAAAACCGTATGTAATGAGGCGTGCTCGAATCTGTCTGTGTCATTGCTTTTTGCGCTCGTGTAGCTGTGGCTATTTAGAATAACAGCAGTTTTTTCGTATTCAATATTTTGATTGCCTCTATTTTGTTGAGTTCAAAATTGAAATTTCAAGCAATTAGCTCCAACGAATGTGTGGGCATCATTCAAAATGTTTTATGATTATCAATGATGGCTGAATTATTAATTGGCAATTTCTGTCAAATAAGAATCAATTTCGTCATAAAAATGTAGTGATTTACTATGATTGAATTGACTATATTCTTTTGAATGTTACACGTTTGAGGTCGAGAAGAGAATCATTATCGATAGCCATTACAAGTAACAATGTCCGTTTACAGAACGCTATTCTTGTACAATGCTCTAGCTATCGAGCGTCGTTTGATTACTTATCCTTATCTGAAACTCTTTTTATATCTCCTACATTATGTCCCGACTAAATTGGAATTCGTGTACGTTATTGTGGCCTGGGGAATTAGATCCGCCGCATTCAAAACTCAGGCTATCCTATTGAGACCTCTCGGAAGGGAACCGAATCTGATAAGGCAGATCGTAGATAGGGAGCCTTTTTCTTTGCGCGACACCTTTGTCATGACAAAGGGGCTGTTTTGCCTCAACTGTGGCATGTGAATGGGCTTGCAATAACACGTCCTGACGAAGCTCACATCCCGCAAGATCGGCCCCAGATATACTCCTCTCTGTAAAGATTTATTAATCTTTCACGTTGGTAGGAACAATGAACGCTTTTGGTAGGCACCTGGCTGGTTTTTGCTCGTCACTGAAGTGCGCTCGAGCCGTGCATTTGGTTTTTGCTCGAAGCTCGAGTGCGGTAAGTGGAAATTGGAGAACGATTGTGGCTACTTTGAGTGCGCGCTTGTTTGGCAGCATTGGAAGTATGTAGTTCTGTGCATCACTCCTAATCATTGTTGTTTCAAGAAAGTTATGAGCAATATTGATTGTAAATCAATAAGAATATCAAAACATATTCTACTGTTTATAATCTACAGCCTTGCTGTAAAATTCTAAAGGGCTCTTGAAAGAGTCTGGTTTCATAATAAACTCTATCAACGGTAAAGTTTTATTCACTGTAGTTATGATTATGATCCCCGTTAGACTCACGTTTAACAGCAATTTGAGGCGTCCTAGATTAATGTTTTTAATTAATCCAACCATCTTGAAAATATTATGTTTCACGAACGATATAGCATATTAATTCTCTTCTACGAACTTAATATCTACCGAAAGTTTATTCCCAACGTGTCGTCCGGTCAAGTTACGCGCTTAATTTGTCTAGATCGCGTGTTAAGGGACAGCTTTAATAAATAATGCTTTTTTATCTTGACATCGGTGGGCTCTAGGCAGAAATTCTTACACGTTCGCTGAATTGAATGTTTTTAGTCTTGTTTATATGTTCACTTTAAAATGTAGAAGGACAAGGTTGACATGACGACGAGATTTAAAGAAAATCTGAAATTGTTTATAATGCTTTTTTGTTGTATCACGTAGTAGAAGTATACATGTAAAAAAATAATAAAACATAAAGCATAATGAAATAAAACATAATATTATTATTGATATCAAAATAATGGCATATGCACAAAAGTCAACAATTGCAGTGCCCTCGGTTTTGAAAATGATAAACTACTTAACATTGTTCGTATAGTCGATCTGTGTAAAGCCACATGTATAGCTCGGGAACAAAGTCAAAATGTGCAATGTGTTTATGAAGTGAACAATAATACCAGCTGCATACACTGATGCAGTTGATAAGAACCCACATTTTGGCAAATGCTTCGCGGCGGGATGCCATCACAATATTTTAGTATCTACGACTGTATTTATCTATGTGGTCAAAGATTACGGCGATTTGTCCTTTTGATATTAAATAATATGTGGAATCGTTTCAAAGAATGTGCTGGTTTTTGGTGGATTTGTTTTTGTTATATCAATGACAACTCAATGAGGCTATTCAAAAGCAAGACGTGTTTTGGCAGCTGGTGATAAGGAGATTTTATTGAGCTGAAATAATAAAGACAAGTAACAAAAATGATGGCTACCTAAAAGTCGTCTGTATTTTATTCTCACATATAAGTTGAAAATAGTAGTATGTATATTCAAACATAAAAATAATAATTTGATATGTGGAAACACTTATCATACATTTTACTATTACCATTATATTTATTGTAAGTAGGTCGATTATAAACAGCGACACATTTTAAAATATTTGAGCACCCACTTGTTGCGGCCCACTGTATATAAAATAAAAAGTATGAAAACCGTATTTAAAAGGAATAAAAACAACAAAACTAGCTCTAAACAGAAATCTTGAAAAAAGGTTTGCCTCACACACTTAAGGTCTGCCTGAAGCAAATGCTATTCAAATAATTATTAAAATATTAAATTATCGTTTTAAATCTAGCTCAGTTTTATGGCACGCTACGTCAATCAATTTTATTTTTACAATTGACGCGACGTTTTGCAAACAAAAACTATAAATTACAAAACTTTTGTGTTTTGATCACTCCTCCTGTCCCCATTGTACAAAAGGGGACGTGGGATAACTTCAAAATGCACTCGAAAAAACCGGGTTTCTTACCAAAAACCTCAATCTTTTGTGATATACTAAACTGCCTTTCGGAAATTTATTGTCGAAGAATGATATGATGTCTTTATGTTGAGGTTCCATTGTGATACACTTATCTGATCATCTTCCACATTTGGTATAATGGTTTAGATGTGGCTCTAATATTTTCTACTATTTTAATCTCATATTGTTTGGAGCTATGATGCTTTTAATTTTTTGTTGTTTGAAACATTCTGCTTTGTCATTGGACTAACGATTACACACAACGACACAAGAATGTTGTCGGACTATGTTTTGATGATTTATTTTTGTAAAAGTGTGATAGTAAACAAAAAAAATAACCTGACCAAGTGCAAGTCGGACTCGCACTCGTAGGGTTCCGTAACACAGTAGAGTATTCTATAACTATAATTTTCGCAACTACAAAAATAACTTTGTTTTTCATAGTGTTTGTTTGAAAAACAAAGTTATACTTGCGGTCGCTATATCTCACCAACTGCTGACTGTATCTCGTTCAAACCAATTGTCGTTGAAAGTTTTTATTAAGATCTACAGAATATATTTTTTCTAGATTTTTCACTCCCTTACTTTAGAAGTTAGAGGGGGGGACACACATTTTACCAATTTAGACGCGCCTATCTTTTAAATGATTGACTTTGAGAAAAAATGGTTTTAGGAACCTCAATGTCATTTTTATAAACCTATCCATAGACACCCCACACGTATAGGTTGGAAGAAAAAAAAATGGTTTTTGTTCCAGAGTTTTATGTATGGGATGCCCCCCCTTAAACTTTTATATTTTTTATTTTTGTATAAAAATCGGAAAGCGGTTTACAGAATGCATCTACCTACCAAGTGTCAATTCTGTAGTCTTAATAGTTTCGGAATAAAATGGCTGTGACATACGGACAGACAGACAGACAGACATGGCGAATCTATAAGGGTTCTGTTTTTTGCCATTCGGCTACGGAACCCTAAAAACATGCGAGCAAATAGTAAAAGATTTGATATTACAAACAGTGAGAACGAATCATTAAAGTACTTTTAGTATATTGCAAGATATTATGCAGTATAGACTAAGCTAAGAAAAACATTTAATAGCTTTATTTATATAACTAGCCCTACAAATTAATCTAAACAGTAATATCAGAGAAACTACGTGGAAATGAGCTAAGAGCAGTTACCGTTCAGGCGCCGCCAACAGTTTGCGGTCCCGGCAAATCTGTCGATTAGTATTCTGCGGTAGCGGCAACTGTCATCGGTTTATCGCTTGCTTGTTTACAATACAAAAATATTTATCTAAAAAAATAACTATTGTTTTAGCTTTTGTGGTTTAACGATATCTGGTTTAAAGGATTGTGATACCCGTATTTTACTTATTAGACTTATTAAACTTTATTAAACTTGCTTTCTTCACTCATTTCAAATTCGATATTAATTTGGGTATAACATAACTTACTCATGATCACTCAATTGAGTTAAGGTACGGACACACCGCAGCATCCTGCGTGCGCGATCTAGGCGGCGATCAGATAGCGCAGTAGTAATTATACCGACTGGTTCACACCAAACGCGATCAGAAAACAATTGAAAAGTACTTAGATCGCGCCCACAGATCGTAGGACGCTGCGGTGTGTCCGTACCTTTAGTAAATAAATTATCTCAAAACCTATCAAATTACAATACAACTTTATTTAAAGCACATGATATTAAAATTTTATCAAATCAGTACCCTTTGCTTCTACATAACTATTTTGAATTTCAAATTATAAATGCATCTAGCAAATGGAGCAATCAGCATTCTATGATCATGGATTGAAACTTACCCAACGAAACACTCATTTAAATTCATCCATATGCAATTACGTGTAATCAAATCGAATGCCTAAGAATACACTATCTATTCATAGTAATTAAGACTAAAGCTTTTAAGCCGTTATTAGAAACCGGTCAGGATTTTACTATTGAACGCTTTAAATTGGAAACTAAATGCTCTAAAGCTAGTTTTATCTATTTTATACGTATCGAATTTTATCGTACGACTTTAAAGTCTTCAATTTGGTTATTAGAAGAACAAAATAATGATAATGAAAGTGTTTGGAAAAGGTATATCGCCGCTTATATTGATAGTGAAGACAATATCGCTTAATTAGAAGCGAATAAAACGCTAGGATGTTTTAATGAGTGAGACATTATGGAGATCGTCTTATTAAAATAGTTTGGTCAGAGGCAAAGAATGCCAACTAAGCTGATAATTTAAAGTTAATAGATATTGTAAGTATAAATATTCAACACATTTAATTTGATAATTATTCGACAATATCTTATTTAGGAGAGATTGCAATAGAATTTAGAATCAATATATTTTTAATGTTGTATTATGTGATTTTCTAAAAATAATGTCAACGAAGTATGTAACATCACAACAAACAAAATTGTTAAAAATTGAAATGTCTCGCATTGAGTATCAAGTAATGCAACTCTCATCAAAATACACAGGACATTACCATGCCTAGATTTAACAACCTTGCTAATGCTCTCTGTTTCACCATAGTTTCGCTTTGTTACTGGTCATAACCGAAACATTTCACTAAATCATAATTCTGATATCAAAAACTAAAATCGTTCAAAAATCAACCATATCACCCATAGCATAAGGAGACTTAAACTTAATATTGGTGCTCCCAAATGTGTAAGCGCATTTGAAATATATGCATTTGAATAATGTAAACCTGTCTTGGTAGAGGTTCAAGAGATGACTAGGCATAATACTGAGGATTGAAGAGTATTGTTGATAATGCTGATGTTGATATTGATAGGCTCAATATGACTGTCTAAAATGTAATAAAGAACAAAGTAATGTACTAATACAAAATTCACGGAAAAATAATAGAGATAGGACAATTTAATGACAAAATACGTTTTTTTATAAAACAAAATTTGAAAATAACTAAAACCACAACCTATACACGAAGAGGCAATAAAATACGCATTTTACGCTATTAGAATACCTCTTATCATTTTAAATCTATATCCATTATTTACATTAAATAAATACACTACACTACACATATAGAAATATTTCGGTATTAGAGAATAAAATAACTTTAAATTTGGCTTTAGTAATATCTTAATATTTCTATATATTTATATTATTTCAACAACATAGTTTGCGATAGACCATATATCAGATCAATAAGGATGTTCACACTGCGGATGTGTAAACTACTAATATTTCCGGTCACGACGCATTTAATCCCTTAATCAAACAGGCTCTCAATTACATGGAAGATATGAAAATTATTTCCTTTCGTATCAAACGAACTGATGAATCACGCATAGCTGAGTCGAATCACGTCACATCCATACAAACCTAACGTCAGATGGACGTTCCCTATCCCAGGAGCGCACAAGTTACAAATTATTCCTCCCACATACTTGTGTAAGTGCACCTGAATCAATCAAAACACACGTTCGTTCCACCTTTTATTCGTGTTTTATGCACATTACCCTTATTGAATCTGTTTTATGAACAGTGAAATCGTAATAAACAATTTGTATGGCAATCAAAGTTGCTGGCCTGTAATGTTACTTTGTTTTGATTTTGCTTATTTTGTGATGTATGACAATTTTGTTGTACACAGTAACATTTTGTGCTTTGCAACAATTATACTCGTATGGCGTAGCATTATGAATTTTGAAAATTAATTTAAAATTTAGATAAATCTTAAAAAAAGATAAATATTATTAATAATTATCATTATTGTCTCATTCTACCTTTGTATTGTTAGAATAATTTTAGGTCGTCGTTTCGTATTAATTGACATCATCGTGACATCGTCTCATACAGATTCGTATTTTTGAAATGGTAATACAGATTAAAATTAAAATACCGACTTCAGATTCCGTTTGATCGTCATTTTTATACGTTTAACCTACCTAACTAGTTTAAGACTATCACACATATTAATGATCTTTGAATAAAACTTTTATATGAAATTGCATTTGCAAGAGTTTATGACCAAGAGAAACAATCAATGCTAAAAAAATATAGAAACTAAAATGTAAGACTATGTCTAATAATATCTTTAGCATCTTCATACTCAAAGACAGGTATTCGATACATCATCGAATGCTATTTATATCGATGAAACTTACCCTCGAGCTCCTACTTTTAATGGCATTTTATCCAACACTAATTTTATGGTAACCGTGATCAATAATTCAAAGATTTAACCATGTCATACGTAGCCTGTCCATAGTCGTTATACGTGATTGCTTGGCGGTACTTAACTTCTTCGTAGGTTATACTTACGCGATCTAGTTTTCTGTAATGGTCTTTAATTCGATGTCAATGAACGAGATGTTTAACTTTAGAAACCGGACGTCCTTTTCATTGAACCTATTCTGTTACTTTAATTTATGAAAGTTGAATTGTTTAAAGGGAAATTGTAGATTTCTTCGAATTAGTGAACTTAGGTATATTACATTACATATTATTATTTTATATTATTTAATTTATTTAATAATTATTTAATAAATTAAATTTATGTATTTGGGCACATCAAAATAACATGATAATATTTTATGTTTTCTTAATAATTACATAATATATTAGACTAGCAAACAAGCTTAACATTTTTATTATTATTAGATAACCATATTTAAATGAAGGAATAAAAAAATTATAAGATTAAAAGCACATTTTTAGGGAGACAGAAGTTATTCCCGTGACATCACATGATGGGGGTCTGACAACCTATTTTTGTTGACACTAACACCCTAATAAAAAATCATGAAATCCCCTTGTGGCATGAAGGTTAAACTTAATATCTTAAGCAAAAAATTTTTAAGTCATTTTATTACTAAGCTGCTTAGCAATGACCGTCTCATGTGTGTTTTATGAATTTAACGTCATTTTGTTGTTTTAACCTGTTTGTCACTCAGTCATAGTACTAGTCACTAGTCAAGCTACGGATAAATAACTCCATGAGTCATTCTAAAATGATACGACTATTTCTAATATCACAGATTGTTATCAGGATTATTCAAACGATCTCGCTTCTAGCAAGTATAAAATTAACTTCTGATAAGAATTAATTATCGCCTTTATATTTCTAAGCTAATATTGATTTCAATCCATTGGTATTATTTGTGAATTTATAATATTGAAGGTATCGCTTATTTTACAACAATCAATCTAATCATACAAAAATTAATCATTCATTCGATAATTGAGATAGTTTAAAAACTAAAACAACCGACTTCAATGCCCCGCGAGTCAATTTCAGTAGAAAGTTTGAGACGTTTATCGTCATATCTCTGGATATACTTATCAGATCTCGATGAAATTACAATGAGACTACCTTGGAAACCTACCCTACCGATAACTAAAATGATCATTCGAATCGGTTCAGAATTGACGGACTAATCGCGTAACATACACAAAAAAAAAAAACATACAGACTAATTGAGAACCTCCTTTGTTTTTGGAAGTCGGTTGATAAGAAAAACATTAGGTTAGCAACATCCTTGTTATAGTTACCAACACGTGGATGTACGTCAATGATAAAGATTACGGTGTCTAAGTAGGTACTTATTCGATAAGAAAACATTTTTAACCGACTTCAAAAAATGGAGGATGTTTCTCAATTCGACTGAATTAACCGATTTTGATTTTTCTTTTTTTGTTGGAAAGGAGGTATCCTGAGTGTGGTACCACGGTAATTTCATCAAGGTTTGGTAAGTATCTCCAGAGAGATGGAGATAAACCCCTCAAACTTAGTACTGAAAATTAATAGCGCGGCATTTGAAGTCGGTTCTTTTATTTTTTAAACGATCTAAAATTAGTGCAACTATTGCATGTTGCGCAAATTTAGCCGAATTGCTTTCCGCTTGTCGCTTTTTCTTAGACAGTTCCTAAGTATAATATAATAATAGAAATGATAAACCTCAATAATAATGGGACTTTGAACCTAATGCTTATCTAGTCAAAGAATGAATGGAACTTCACTCAAGCCATTGAGATAAACAAGACATCCAGACTGGACCATCCTTACCATTTGTATATCCACATTGTTTTCACTGTATTGGATCGTATTGTCTCATCGAATAAGCCTATTTATAGGACAACGTCACACCAATATCTGGTGTTGACTCAAAGAGGCAGCGGAATTCATGTTCTGTGTATAATACTGTTGTTAGAAGATTGTAATACTGTTGTTTCAATTTATATATACTATATATATATATGTAGATATATATATATATATTTGTTTGGTTGTAATGAATAGGCTCAAAAACTACTGGACCGTTTTTAAAAATTCTTTCACCATTCGAAAGCCACAGTATCCACGAGTAACATAGGCTAAATTTTATTTTGGAAAAAAATAGGGTTCCGTAAGATATTTGGGTTTTAGCAAAACAACGTTTGCAGGGTCAGCTAGTGATATATATATATACAACAGTGTCGTCAAGACATACGATTAGTCATATATGATAATTGATTTAGAGTCGAAGATATACGTTTTATATTTGCAATCCCTTCTAACACTTATAATATAGCTAATCTCCGATATGCATAAGTATGTGGAAGTACGGACTGCGAATGATAAAATGAACCTGCTTTTGATGTAGATGATGTCATTGCTTGTAAATAACACTGCGTCAGGAAGACGAGTTATGAAAGCTGTGCTACGAGGATTGGTTTTTTTAAATATCATATAGTCTAGCTTATGACCACTATCTCACCTGTTGGTAAGTGAAAATGCGGTCAAGGATGGTAGCACGCTAGGCCTAGAATGGGAACTAGCTTTCAAGGATAGCTGCCGGAACACATTAGATATTTGGCGACAGATTTTCTAACTTGAGGGTGGTAGCTGGCCAGGCGGACACTAGATAGTGTCCTACCACCATGCGGGAGTTGTTGGTTTCTTAACGATGTTTTCCTTCACCGGAGGGCCACTGTGAGAAGCGCAAATAAATTTTTCGATAGAAAAATCCATTATGTATCCATGGATAAAATTAGGTGTCCTACGCCTTATCATATCGCTATCTTTCATGTACGTAAAAGCACGATTCTATCTTCAACCGCATCATCCCTTAACATCAGGTGTAATAGTGCTAAAGCTCTTGTCTGCCCGGAATAAAAAATCTATCTACGCACTAAGTTCACATCTTAAGTCCTCCACTCCAATACAAGTATGTAATGCACAGAGTGCGTAACATGGGACTGTTCGACACATGGTAGACACGGGGGTGGGTCCGCGAGATTTGTTGTTGACAACTGAAATAAAGAATGTCACTTGTCTATCCATGCTATCCCTGTGGAAATAGATACTGTTGATTTCTATACTCGTAATTATTTACTCTGTTGCTCTTTGTGCCTTGGATATTTGAAGTTATTTTAACGTCTGGATCCCTTACGTTATTTTGTGTTCGTTATTCGATTTAAAGCTTCATGTTAATTTCTTTTTAAAGTTGGAAATAATTTGAGTTTCATCGTTTAAATTAATATACATTTAGTTAAGCTTTGTTTTCCTCAATACCTTTCATATTTGTAGTTTCGTGGTAAATAATTCCTTGCCAATCTGTCCATCTGTTTATATAAATTGCTCTTTGGAGTAATAATCGAATATATCTTATTCTATATTTATTCTGTTTACATGTAGCCGATTGTGTGACTTCCAGGGATTGATAACTTTATGAAAATGTTGAATATAAAATTTGTTGTTCAATACAGTTACTCTATTAGAGCAGACTGGGTAAAGACGTTATAAAATGGACACAAACCCATAGATTTTATTATACTTACCTACAAGAAATGGTATTTTACAAATACAGATAGATACATTATGAATTTGATTTTACATTCAAAACCTACATATTAGTAACTAAAATTGTTGAACCAATACTTCTTAAAAAAATTAATCCATTTACAACAAGCATACTAAACTCAAAGCATATTCAACATGCAATGTCCTGATACCAAAATCTATATGGCCATTCATTTACCGCACAGTATTACAAGCTCTTGGAGGCAGTACAAAGACTTAGAGGCTTACTGTTCCCTTTACTCGTAAGTCTCGTAACCAGTGGGCAGAGAAATTGCCTCAAGTCAGGTAAGCCTCTTTCTTTGAAAGATACGTTAGACTTTGTAGTGTCCAACGAAAGCCGCGTATGTGGATTTTGGTTGAAAGATTTCAAATTTAATTTAAGTAAATGCGCTAGGTTGTGTAATTCTGAAGAAATATTGGCGTAACAGGCGAAATGATCAAAGCTTGTAATCAACCGACTTTCAAAAAGGAGGAGGTTCTCAAATCGTATGTATCTATTTTTTTATATGTATGTTACCCAATTCCTCAGCCAATATTGTGAACTGATTCAATGATTCTTTTTTTTTAGAGGTAGGGTAGTAGGTAGTACCTTCAAGTTCCACGCTCCAAGGTTCCCATTTAAATTTCATCAATATCTGATAAGTATCTACAGAGATATGACGATAAACGTCTCAAATCTACTGAAACTACGCGGCATTGAAGTCGGTTCTTTTAGTTTTTCAACCGACTTTTAAAACGAAGGAGGTTCTCGTTCGGTTCGTTTGTATGTTTATTTTTCTTCTTTTTTTGTGTGTATTTTACGCGATTACTCCGTCAATTGGGAATTGGGTAGGGTACATTTTCGAGGTGGTCCCATTGCAATGTCATCGAGATCTGATAAGTATCTCCAGAGATATGACGATAAACGTCTCAAACTTGCTACTGAAACTGACTCGTGGGGCTTTACTTTTTAAACTATCTTAATTATTATAAACTTAAATACTTAAATCTTAATTATTGTTATATGCGGTATTCATTGCATCTACATAGTTAACCAGGGTAGCAGGATTGCTGAAAATATATAACCAGAATCTTATAAAACCTTCATATTTTGAAATAAACTAGCCAAGTGCAAGTCGGACTCGCACTAGTAGGGTTCCGTACCACACTACAGTATTTTATAAGATCGAGCAAATAATACCACTATAATTTTTCGCCAGCAAAAAATAATAATTAATAAACATTTTATTTCTTAAAACGCCATCTAACGTCTAACAAAGGTGTTAGGGATCGACATTTCAATATAACGCCATCTATGGGACGTTTACCTACACGTTTCTTGTATGGGGAACCTCTATTATTTTTGACTTTATTCTGTTTTTAGTATTTGTAGTTATAGCGGCAACAGAAATACATCATCTGTGAAAATTTCAACTGTCTAACTATCACGGTCCATGAGATACAGCCTGGTGACAGACGGACAGACAGACAGACAGACAGACAGACGGACAGCGGAGTCTTAGTAATAGGGTCCCGATTTACCCTTTGGGTACGGAATCCTAAAAAGAAACATTCATCATAACAATTACGGTAATACACTTCGGCTTCACTTATTCCAACCGCCATAGCGACTTTCCTGAGGAACTCATCAAATGAATCATTATTTAGCGGGTGTTTCTATCACTTGCCAACCGCTGTCCTTAATCACGTTGGTGGTTTCCTCTCTCCGTAAATTGCGAGTGTTTTGAGGAAATTCACGACCCGGGTCGTTGACCTTTGTTTTCTTTGTATAATGAGAAACTTTTACCTTATATTTTATTTAGGAGTGTTTTTGATAATTAATTATTTCTTTGATCTTTTTTGTTTTTTTGTGAGATGAGTAGTAAAATAATATCGTTTAAAAACTAAAAAAGAACCGACTTCAATGCCGCGCTATTCATTTTCAGTACCAATTTTGAGATGTTTATCTCAATATCTCTGGAGATACTTATCAAACCTCAATAAAATTATTATGGTACCACATTTGGGATATTTCCTTTCGAACAAAAAAAGAATAATCAAAATCGGTTCGTAAACGACGAAGTTATCCGCGAACAAACAAAATAATAATCAACACCATCAACACCAATATTATAAATGCGAAAGTCAGTTTGTTTGTTTGTTTGTTTGTTTGTTTGTTTGGGACTTCTTCACGGTCAAACGGCTTGACAGATTGGGCTGAAATGTTGTACAAAGATAGTACATAGGGCAGAATAGGATATAGGATACTTTTTTTTTGGCTATCGAGTCAGGGGGTCCAGATATTTTTAATTGAATTTTGTAAATATAAGACATCTTCTCGAATAAACGGCTTGACCAATTTGTCTGAAATTTTGTTTGAATACATGTCATAGGGCAGAATAGAATATAGGATACTTTCTTTCTGACTGTCGAGTCAGGGGGTCCAGATATTTTAATTGAATTTTGTAAATATAAGACATCTTCTCGAATAAACCGCTTGACCGATTTGTCTGACATGTTGTGTAAAGACAGTTCATAGGGCAGAATAGGATACAGGAAACTTATTTTCTGGCTATCAAGTCAGGGGGTTCAAATATTTTAAATTGAATTTTGTAAATATAAGACATCTTCTCGAATAAACGGCTTGACCGATTTGCCTGAAATTTTGTGTGAATACATGTTATAGGGCAGAATAGGATATAGAATACTCTTTTTCTGGCTGTCGAGTCAGGGGGTCCAAATATTTTTAACGGAATTTCGTAAATAAAAGGCATCTTCTCGAATAAACGGCTTGACCAATTTGCCTGTCATGTTGTATAAAGACAGTTCATAGGGCAGAAAAAGATATAGAATACATTTTTTCTGGCTATCGAGTCAGGGAGTTCAAATATTTTTAACTAAATTTTGTAAATATAAGACCACTTCTCGAATAAAAGGCTTGACCAAATAGCCTGACATGTAGTATAAAGACAGTTCATAGAGCTGAATAGGATACAGAAAACTTTTTTTCTGGCTATCAAGTCAGGTGGTCCAAATATTTTTAACGGAATTTCGTAAATAAAAGGCATCTTCTCGAATAAACGGCTTGACCAATTTGCCTGTCATGTTGTATAAAGACAGTTCATAGGGCAGAATAGGATATAGGATACTTTTTTTCTGGCTATCGAGTCAGGGAGTTCAAATATTTTTAATTAAATTTTGTAAATATTAGACATCTTCTCGAATAAACAGCTTGACCGATTCGTCTGACATGTTGTGTTAAGACAGTTCATAGGGCAGAATAGGATATAGAAAACTTATTTTCTGGCTATCAAGTCAGGGGGTGCAAATATTTTTAATTGAATTTTTTAAATATAAGACTTCTTCTCGAATAAACGGTTTGACCGATTTGCCTGAAATTTTGTGTAAATACATGTCATAGGTCAGAATAGGATATAGGATACTTTTTTTCTGGCTGTCAAGTCTGGGGGCCCAGATATTTTTAATTGAATTTTGTAAATATAAGACCTCTTCTCGAATAAACGGCTTGACCGATTTGCCTGTCATGTTATATTAAGACAGTTCATAGGGCAGAATAGGATATAGAATACTTTTTTTCTGGCTATCGAGTCAGGGAGTTCAAATATTTTTAATTAAATTTTGTAAATATAAGACCACTTCTCGAATAAAAGGATTGACCAAATAGCCTGACATGTAGTATAAAGACAGTTCATAGGGCAGAATAGGATACAGAAAACTTTTTTTCTGGCTATCAAGTCAGGGGGTCCAAATATTTTTAACGGAATTTCGTAAATAAAAGGCATCTTCTCGAATAAACGGCTTGACCAATTTGCCTGTCATGTTGTATAAAGACAGTTCATAGGGCAGAATAGGATATAGGATACTTTTTTTCTGGCTATCGAGTCAGGGAGTTCAAATATTTTTAATTAAATTTTGTAAATATAAGACCACTTCTCGAATAAAAGGCTTGACCAAATAGCCTGACATGTAGTATAAAGACAGTTCATAGGGCAGAATAGGATACAGAAAACTTTTTTTCTGGCTATCAAGTCAGGGGGTCCAAATATTTTTAACGGAATTTCGTAAATAAAAGGCATCTTCTCGAATAAACGGCTTGACCAATTTGCCTTGAAATGTTGTGTTAAGACAGTTCATAGGGCAGAATAGGATATAGAAAACTTATTTTCTGGCTATCAAGTCAGGGGGTTCAAATATTTTTAATTGAATTTTGTAAATATAAGACTTCTTCTCGAATAAACGGCTTGACCGATTTGCCTGAAATTTTGTGTAAATACATGTCATAGGTCAGAATAGGATATAGGATACTTTTTTTCTGGCTGTCAAGTCTGGGGGCCCAGATATTTTTAATTGAATTTTGTAAATATAAGACCTTTTCTCGAATAAACGGCTTGACCGATTTGCCTGTCATGTTATATTAAGACAGTTCATAGGGCAGAATAGGATAAAGAATACTTATTTTCTGGCTATCGAGTCAGGGAGTTCAAATATTTTTAATTAAATTTTGTAAATATAAGACCACTTCTCGAATAAAAGGCTTAACCAAATAGCCTGACATGTAGTATAAAGACAGTTCATAGGGCAGAATAGGATACAGAAAACTTTTTTTCTGGCTATCAAGTCAGGGGGTCCAAATATTTTTAACGGAATTTCGTAAATAAAAGGCATCTTCTCGAATAAACGGCTTGACCAATTTGCCTGTCATGTTGTATAAAGACAGTTCATAGGGCAGAATAGGATATAGGATACTTTTTTTCTGGCTATCGAGTCAGGGAGTTCAAATATTTTTAATTAAATTTTGTAAATATAAGACCACTTCTCGAATAAAAGGCTTGACCAAATAGCCTGACATGTAGTATAAAGACAGTTCATAGGGCAGAATAGGATACAGAAAACTTTTTTTCTGGCTATCAAGTCAGGGGGTCCAAATATTTTTAACGGAATTTCGTAAATAAAAGGCATCTTCTCGAATAAACGGCTTGACCAATTTGCCTTGAAATGTTGTGTAAAGACAGATCATAGGGCAGAATAGGATATAGAAAACTTATTTTCTGGCTATCAAGTCAGGGGGTCCAAATATTTTTAATTGAATTTTGTAAATAAAAGACATCTTCTCGAATAAACGGCTTGACCGGTTTGCCTGAAATTTTGTGTGAATACATGTCATAGGGCAGAATAGGATATAGGATACTTTTTTTCTGGCTGTCGAGTCTGGGGGTCCAGATATTTTTAATTTAATTTTGTAAATATAAGACCTCTTCTCGAATAAACGGCTTGACCGATTTGCCTGTCATGTTGTATAAAGACAGTTCATAGGGCAGAATAGGATACAGAAAACTTTTTTTCTGGCTATCAAGTCAGGGGGTTCAAATATTTTTAACGGAATTTCGTAAATAAAAGGCATCTTCTCGAATAAGCGACTTGACCAATTTGCCTGACATGTTGTGTAAAGACAATTCAATGGGCAGAATAGGATATAGAATACTTTTTTTCTGGCTATCGAGTCAGGGGGTCCAAATATTTTTAATTGAATTTTGTAACTATAAGACCTTTTCTCGAATAAACGTCTTGACCAATTTGCCTGGCATGTTGTATAATGACAGTTCATAGGGCAGAGTAGGATATAGGATACTTTTTTTTGGCTATCGAGTCTGGGAGTCCAGATTTTTTTTTATTGAATTTTGGGTATGTGTGGCCACTTATCAGCTAAACGGCTTGACCGATATGGCTGAAATTTTCTACATATACAGCTCATATGGCATAGAAGCACATAGGATACTTTTTTTATGGCAGTCGAGTCCAGGTGTCCAGATTTTTTTATTGAACTTTGTAAATGTGTGGCCTCCTCTCCGTCAAACGGGTAAAACATTACAGCTGAAATTTTGTGCACAGACGGTCAATAAGACATAGGATACTTTTTTTTGGCTGGCAATTTCGAGTGTCCATAATTTTATTATGGAATAATGTGTTGCGTCTTAGCGGCAATCGTTTTCACCGATTCAGCTCAAATTTAGTATTTTGAATTTTTTAAACGTGTGACCTCTTCTCGGTTAAACGAGTTGACCGATTGAGCTAAAATTGTACAGAGACAGTCAATAAGACATAGACCAAGAGTAGAGTCTATTATCCGAGCACATTGGTTACTTTTTTTACAATCGAGTCGGGTTGTCAGTTTTTTATTGTTTAATTTTGTACATGTTTGGCCTCTTTTCGGCCAAAAGGCTTGACCGATTCACATGACATTTTGTACAAAGACATTTAATAGGGCATAAAAGGGCAAAGAATCCTTTTTTTTTTCGGCAGTTAAGTGAGAGTGCATATATTTTTGTTAACTTTACATAGAGTTAACATAATCATAAACGGTTGACCTTAGGTTCGTCTATAATGACTTAATTAGTGTCTTGATTAGGCCATAAAACTGTCAGGATCATTAGAAGTCATCAAAATTTACGCGCTGGCTTTGCTTGCCCAACGTGTTTATCTGCTTTGTGGGAAGTATTTCAAAAACTTTCGTGTTTTAACAGCCTTAGGGTAATTGGTGTAGACTTAGTAGGTCATAAAACCTGTCAGGGTCATTAAAATACGTGAAATTTTTCGCGCTCGCTTCGCTCGCGTAGTTATAGAACTCTCTGCGCTCGCGCAAGCATTTATTTTATCTACTTTGAATGTAATATTTCAGAAACTTTTGTATTTTAATAGCCACGCCACATACATCAAAACGAGTTACAAATTAAAACAGTACAACCTTCAATAATCATAATGATTATTAACTTTAAAATAAGTGGATATCACGTTTAACCCTAATGTCATCAGTGTTGACTTAGTAGGTCATAAAAACTGTCAGGGTCATAAAAAATTTCCGCGCTCGCTACGCTTGCGCACGCATTTATTTTATCAACTTTGTAGGAAATATTTCGTCAACTTTTGAATTTTAATAGTCACATGCATCAAAACGATTCATTCTGAAACACACACTTACATGTATGGTTGGTTTTAACCTACTTTAATTTTTTTTAAATATTCTGACGTAAACGATTGGATGACAGCTGAATGGTTCATTACTTTTTTTTCTAATTCAAAGCGTTAAATTCTGCTTTTGCTATGTTTACTTGATAATTGGTTATGATTTATGATTTTGACGTGTATATGTGCGTATATTTATACTGCCTACATACTGAATAAATGCTTTGATTCTTTGATTCTTTGATTCATACATTGAAATAGAACAACCTTCAATAATCATAATGATTATTAACTTTAAATTAAGTGGATATCAAATTTAACCCTAATGCCATCGGTGTTGACTAAGTAGGTCATAAAAACTGTCAGGGTCATAAAAAGTCGTAAAAAATTTCCGCGCTCGCTTCGCTCGCGCAGTGATAACGCTCGCTACGCTCGCGCAAGCATTTATTTTATCAACTTTAAAGGTAATATTTCAGCAACTTTTGTATATTAATAATCACATGCATCAAAACGAGTCATAAATTAAAACTGTACAATCTTCAATAATCATAATGATTATTACCTTGAAATAAGTGGTCATAAAATGTCAGGGTCATAAAAAGTCGTAAAAAATTTCCGCGCTCGCTTCGCTCGCGCAGTGATAACGCTCGCTACGCTCGCGCAAGCATTTATTTTATCAACTTTAAAGGTAATATTTCAGCAACTTTTGTATATTAATAATCACATGCATCAAAACGAGTCATAAATTAAAACTGTACAATCTTCAATAATCATAATGATTATTACCTTGAAATAAGTGGTCATAAAATGTCAGGGTCATAAAAAGTCGTAAAAATTTTCGCGCTCGCTTCGCTCGCGCAGTATTAGCGCTCGCTACGCTCGCGCAAGCATTTATTTTATCAACTGTGAAGGAAATTTTTCAGCAACTTTCGCATATTAATAACCATATGCATCAAAACGAGTCATAAATTAAAACAGAACAACCTTCAATAATCATAATGATTATTAACCTTAAAATAAGTGGATATCACGTTTCACTTGAGTGTCATCAGTGTTGACTTAGTAGGTTATAAAAACTGTCAGGGTCATAAAAAGTCGTAAAAATTTTTCACGCTCGCTTCGCTCGCGCAGTCATAGCGCTCGCTTCGCTCGCCCAATTATTTATTTTATCTACTTCGAAGGTATATTTTTCAGCAAATTTTGTATTTTAATAGCCACATGCATCAAAACGAGTCATACATTGAAACAGAACAACCTTCAATAATCATAATGATTATTAACCTTAAATTAAATGGATATCAAATTTAACCCTAATGCCATCGGTGTTGACTTAGTAGGTCATAAAAACTGTCAGGGTCATAAAAAGTCGTAAAAAATTTCCGCGCTCGCTTCGCTCGCGCAGTGATAGCGCTCGCTACGCTCGCGCAAGCATTTATTTTATCAACTTTAAAGGTAATATTTCAGCAACTTTTGTATATTAATAATCACATGCATCAAAACGAGTCATAAATTAAAACTGTACAATCTTCAATAATCATAATGATTATTACCTTAAAATAAGTGGTCATAAAATGTCAGGGTCATAAAAAGTCGTAAAGATTTTCGCGCTCGCTTCGCTCGCGCAGTATTAGCGCTCGCTGCGCTCGCGCAAGCATTTATTTTATCAACTTTGAAGGAAATTTTTCAGCAACTTTCGCATATTAATAACCATATGCATCAAAACGAGTCATAAATTAAAACAGAACAACCTTCAATAATCATAATGATTATTTACCTTAAAATAAGTGGATATCACGTTTCACTTGAGTGTCATCAGTGTTGACTTAGTAGGTTATAAAAACTGTCAGGGTCATAAATAGTCGTAAAAAATTTCCGCGCTCGCTTCGCTCGCGCAGTGATAACGCTCGCTACGCTCGCGCAAGCATTTATTTTATCAACTTTAAAGGTAATATTTCAGCAACTTTTGTATATTAATAACCACATGCATCAAAACGAGTCATAAATTAAAACAGTACAACCTTCAATAATCATAATGATTATTAACTTTAAAATAAGTGGATATCACGTTTAACCCTAATGTCATCAGTGTTGACTTAGTAGGTAATAAAAACTGTCAGGGTCATAAGAAGTCGTAAAAAATTTCCGCGCTCGCTTCGCTGGCGCAGTGATAGCGCTCGCTACGCTCGCGCAAGCATTTATTTTATCAACTTTAAAGGTAATATTTCAGCAACTTTTGTATATTAATAATCACATGCATCAAAACGAGTCATAAATTAAAACTGTACAATCTTCAATAATCATAATAATTATTACCTTGAAATAAGTGGTCATAAAATGTCAGGGTCATAAAAAGTCGTAAAAATTTTCGCGCTCGCTTCGCTCGCGCAGTATTAGCGCTCGCTACGCTCGCGCAAGCATTTATTTTATCAACTGTGAAGGAAATTTTTCAGCAACTTTCGCATATTAATAACCATATGCATCAAAACGAGTCATAAATTAAAACAGAACAACCTTCAATAATCATAATGATTATTTACCTTAAAATAAGTGGATATCACGTTTCACTTGAGTGTCATCAGTGTTGACTTAGTAGGTTATAAAAACTGTCAGGGTCATAAAAAGTCGTAAAAATTTTTCACGCTCGCTTCGCTCGCGCAGTCATAGCGCTCGCTTCGCTCGCCCAATTATTTATTTTATCTACTTCGAAGGTATATTTTTCAGCAAATTTTGTATTTTAATAGCCACATGCATCAAAACGAGTCATACATTGAAACAAAACAACCTTCAATAATCATAATGATTATTAACCTTAAATTAAATGGATATCAAATTTAACCCTAATGCCATCGGTGTTGACTTAGTAGGTCATAAAAACTGTCAGGGTCATAAAAAGTCGTAAAAAATTTCCGCGCTCGCTTCGCTCGCGCAGTGATAGCGCTCGCTACGCTCGCGCAAGCATTTATTTTATCAACTTTAAAGGTAATATTTCAGCAACTTTTGTATATTAATAATCACATGCATCAAAACGAGTCATAAATTAAAACTGTACAATCTTCAATAATCATAATGATTATTACCTTAAAATAAGTGGTCATAAAATGTCAGGGTCATAAAAAGTCGTAAAGATTTTCGCGCTCGCTTCGCTCGCGCAGTATTAGCGCTCGCTACGCTCGCGCAAGCATTTATTTTATCAACTTTGAAGGAAATTTTTCAGCAACTTTCGCATATTAATAACCATATGCATCAAAACGAGTCATAAATTAAAACAGAACAACCTTCAATAATCATAATGATTATTTACCTTAAAATAAGTGGATATCACGTTTCACTTGAGTGTCATCAGTGTTGACTTAGTAGGTTATAAAAACTGTCAGGGTCATAAAAAGTCGTAAAAATTTTTCACGCTCGCTTCGCTCGCGCAGTCATAGCGCTCGCTTCGCTCGCCCAATTATTTATTTTATCTACTTCGAAGGTATATTTTTCAGCAAATTTTGTATTTTAATAGCCACATGCATCAAAACGAGTCATACATTGAAACAGAACAACCTTCAATAATCATAATGATTATTAACCTTTAATTAAGTGGATATCAAATTTAACCCGAATGTCATCGGTGTTGACTTAGTAGGTCATAAAATCTATCAGGGTCATAAAAAAACGTAAAAAAAACCTCGCTCGCTTCGCTCGCGCAGTGATAGCGCTCGCTGCGCTCGCGCGAGTATTTGTTTTCTCTACTTTAAAGGTAATATTTCAGAAAATTCTGTATTTTAATAGACACATGCATCAAAATGAGTCTTAAATTGAAACAGTACAACCTTCAATAACCATAATGATTATTAACCTTAAAATAAGTGATTATCGACTTTAACCTGAGCGTCATCAGTGTTGACTTAGCAGGTCATTAACACTATCAGGGTCATAAAAAGTCGTAAACATTTTTCGCAGTAATAACGCTATATAGCGTATAATAGCGTGTTTCAACAGCCTCATACATTAGACTGACTCAAATACTTAAACAGCAAAACTTGGTAAACCTTGGTTAGGTTTACCAAGTAATATTAATGACTTTAACAATAGACGATATCGAGTTCGACCTAAGAGTAATCTATAGTGAGTTTATTATTAGGTCGTAATTTGTCAGGGTCATAAAAAGTCATAAAAAATGTTCGCTCGCGCAATGACAGCTCTCGCTGCGCTCGCGCAGCTATTCTCCTTATTTTCTTTGTAAGAAATGTTTTGTGAAATGGAACTTTTGTGTTGAGTCAAACATTTAAACAGCACAACTTCGTATACCTAACCAAAATGATTAATGACTTTAACAATAGAGGATATTGAGTTCGACTTTTGGGTCACCTATGGTGACTTGGCCTAAGAGATCATCGATCTTGACCTCAAAGATCATAAATACTCAAATAACGCGGGCGAAGCCGCGGGTAACAGCTAGTATATATATATATATATATATATATATATATATTTACGGTCGAATTGAGAAACCTCCTCTTTTTTTCGAAGACGGTTAATAAGCTCTTGGCAACTTCTATTAACATGTAGTGAGCCAACACTACCACAGTCACAGGTGGTATGATCGATCATATTATATCGATTTTCCACCTGCCTTCCAACCAAAAAGTAGCTTAACATTAACAAGGAGGAAATCTGCCGCTATAACCCTACGGTGTTTCGGCAGAACACAGCTCTAGAGAGTCACCATCATTACTCATTATCCCCATAATTTCATCACCATCTTTGACCACACCATCGGTTAATACTAGGCGTGGTCAAACGCTAGTCTATAATATATAAAAAATACAACACAAAATGTCTGTATCAAAATATCTATCAACATCCGCCCGTTAAAACAGTACTCAAAACAAATGAACACTTATATCTATCCACTGTTTCAGATATTGCTTATCGATATATAACATCGATACATCGACATATGATTTTTAATTAAAACACTTCTGATACCCATCTATTAAACCAGGTGTTATACATAAGGGATGATAGCTCTCTACCACACAATGCGTAATGACTCTCAAAATTCTACAGGGTCCGAGGATTCTGTAGGTATGTTATTCAGTACCTTAGCTCTAACTAAATCTATACACCTAGCTATCAAAAAGTTTTATTTGTCTATTAATGTTTTTTTTTTCTACACGGGCTAACACTTGACTACTAGTACTTGGAGTGACGATGTAGTCCAGCTGGTACAGGGCTTGTCTGTAATTGGAAGACGGCAAAGAGATGATACAAATAAGCAACAGGTCAAGCTCGATGCTAAGCAAATAACAATGACTGTCGCCGATTCTACTTATAGCAGTTTTGGTAATCCAGAATTTAGCTCGTCACTGCACTGTGCCTGTGTGCTTACTCTTTAAGATTATTATGATGTGATATTTATTAAAATAATTGATGTATTGAAAAATAGTAGCATTACATTGACGCAATTTTTTGTTACTTATTAGAATTTAAAAATCTACTTTGTCTGTTATTCACTTTCTAAAGATACAATACTGTTTCACTTTTGTATTTCGGTCTATTAAAACAATTTAGTAGGCCCATTGTTCAAATGTAATAGACAATCCGGACCCGGCGCCCCATGGCGAATTATAATGAGACAAAACTGTATAAAGGAGTAATATAATACAACAAATGAAGCTATCACATTTCCATCAACATATGGCACGAAAAAAACTTCACAGTTTGCAATTAAGATCTGCTATTCAATAGTTTTTTGCTAATATTAGATTCTGTTAGTAATAAAATATGAAACATTAAGAGGAACTTCATTTATAAGCTATTTTTATTACTCGTCTTCTATTTTGTTCGTTTTTAAGTAATCCTAAATTTTAATTTAGTAAATGTGAAACAAAAAATGTTTCAACAAACATTTAATTTTTTGTACATTAAAAACATTTAAATTTAATGCTTTGTACTAATCTACTTGTTAGATGTTAAAGTAAGTAGCTAGGTACAAAATAAAAAATCCTTATAAATGAGTTACCAATTGTCAATTTACTCGCAACAGTAGCAAAGCAAGTAGTGGTCATTGTTCACAAATTTATTCAACCTACGAGAAACAATGAGTACAGTAAAACAATACGTCCCAAACAAAACAAGCTGTGACTACAAAAATAAATATGTCCCAAAGAAAACAATGGACGAAACACGATTGGTATTAAAATAAACCAGAGTTGATACTTCAGATATGACTTCTCACTGCGTGCGGTAGGCAATGTTGAGGCATTTGTAAAAGTGGTTATTATGCTTTTACACGCCCACCAGTAGTACGTGCCTCATAAAGAGAACATATATCGAGAAAATATCAGGCTAAATACGAAAAATCTCCGTCTAAGGACTCTAAAGAAAGCCTTACCCGCGTTTATTTAACGGTTTTCCCTCTTTGGTGGCAAAACAGACAAAGATTCGACAGATTTGTCTTGAAATTTAACGATTAACAAAAAGTCGGTTGCCGGACCGACCCCTAGAGGACATTTCGAAAAGTAATCTATTCCGATAAGCCAACAAGGAGACTGTTCATTTTTATTTTGTCCGTTCCCTGAGGCTTAGAGCATCTTACAAGTGAGTCTCAAATTATAAGCGAATGGCGATGCCATTAAGATCATAAAAAACTTACGTTATCTTTTTATCAACACTTCTCTTGCTTTTTAACCGACTTCACAAAAAAGGAGGAGGTTCTCAATTCGACTGTATTTATTTAAATGTTTGGTACCTCTGAACTCCGATCAAATCTTAACCGATTTGAAAAATTATTTTCTTGTTTGAGAGATTATGCCTCCTATTTAGTCCCATTCAAATTTTATCGAGATCTGAAAATCATCTCCGGAGATATGAGGATAAACAATATAAACAAATTTTATACCTTAATGATGTCATAATCATGTGATTATGACTAGTGGATATTATCACAATCGCGGCATGTGAAGTAGGTTTTTTTTCGTTTTGTATGATCATAAATTATGTCAGATAGTTTCCAAATAAAATGCTATCTATTGCAGCCTATTCCTATATACCTACGAGTATTGTTTTTAGGCAATTATTAGAGCTAAATTAATTATTAAGTCATTTGCCTAGCTGTTTGAATAAATGGCTGAATATTATTCAGGAATCTGGTTGAACGGCGCTGTTTAGTAAAAAGGCTGTTGATTGAACGGTTAATTAAGCTAGTTGCCTGCGACATATACAACTAAACAGGTAATTATTGGATATATAAGAAATGACATAGAAAATCTGCACAATTATAAAACAGATCTCTTGTATTTTTACCATACATTCAGAGGCATGACGATGCATTCGCCTGCGCCACAGCCTTAATCTCCCTACGATGTGGATGTGATAACATTTGTGTAACTACGAAGTACAAATTATTTCCTCGTAACTTAAGATTGGATTTATATACAGGTACATATTATATACAAATTATGTAGTGGTAGGACTTCTGCTAGTCCGCCTAGGGCCGTACCACCACTTTGTCAATTCATTTTCAGCCGTGAAATAGGAATGTTTTTCGGTTGAAATGGCAAGGTGTCCAGTAAAATTACAGGGCCTGTGAGACTTAACATCTTTATGTCTTAAGTTTACATGCGCAGTGCAGTGGTATCTGTAATATGTAGACGTTATCGCTTACCATCAGGCGAGTGTCGTGCTTGTCCTGTTATCTTATATCATAAAAAATAACAAAATTGCATAATTTCATTTGTTTGCTGTTATACATTATTTGATATACCATGCCTTATGATGTAGTCATTGTGCCTGTGTTGCATAATACAGTCAGCTCTTTCCCTAAAATACAAGCTGGCTAGCAGATCGAGCTAAGTGTTATGCCATAGAAGAGGCTTATGTCCAGCAGTGGACGGAAATTGGCTGACAATGATGAAGATTATTGGTCATCAGATCGTTAACTTTTCATCGTTTCAAAGTTAACTTCTTGCTTTCAAAGCTAAAATTATGACAGTTGTCCCAACACAAAAGTAGATCGCTTTTATATAAAAATGTGTGTGTCGGTCGGGGAAAAAGTTTATTTGTATTTATTAATACAAATTACCCGCTAACTGATACAAAAATAACCAATACTCTGTACCCGCATAATTGTGAATTATAAATGAGCTTGATCGATTCATGATCACTCGCGGCCCCATTTACGGCGTATCACACCCCAAAATCAAAACAAAAGGCCCTTAACAAAAAAAATTACACCAACATTTATAAAAAACACATTCTAAAAACCCGTACGGTGAGTCTAACGGAAGCTCCAAACCCCCGTTTTACATATTAAACTCAACCAATGACAGTTGAAATACATTGGATTTCAAATACCACCCTCCACCGGGCTCTAAATAAGGGCATAATGCCCCATTTAATAACAAATTAGATCTCACCGCATTAATAAAATGAGCCAAAGGTTTGTCCCAAAGGCCCTTTAGAACGCGGTTTCTTTGAGACAGGTCACATTAAAAGTCAAATGTACAGAAGACATAAAATATAACCGAGATTTCTCTCGTTGATATTTTGCTCGTTTCCGGTTTTTGTTTTAAAGATAATTTAACATGTCTATAAAAATATACTTTTAAGATGGAATTTAAAGATATTATGTACCGAAAACTGTGTAAACTACACACCTATACAAAATATCTATACATCTTCATAAAATACTCTGCATATATGTACATTTTGCACCATCGATATACGATAATATAAGGCTAAGGTAGGATAGGCATAGAATACACTGACATATATTTTCCTGGGTATTCGTGTAGCAATATTGTTCAAAACCATGTACTGATGTAAGGCAATGGATAATCTGTCAGTATCTATATAGGTGACCGTCTACTAATAAGTTATATTCGAATGGAACCTCAATTGTTTGTTCTAGTCACTTCTAGTATAGTAATTGCTGTTTGTTATGTCAAAGGCCTTGAAGTAGCCTATAAACTCGGATAACAGGGCTAGCATAGTAATTAATAAGCATACGTACCACCTGAGAAATAGACAATAGTCAACCTCTAATATATTAGAAGAGAGATATTAGAGATATATCTCTTTAATAACAAGGAAAACAATAGCATATCTGCGAGATTAGGAAAGGTTTCTGACTGTATTATAACTTTACAGAAGATTTCGGTTAACTCCGATAATCCGGAACATATTGCGATCCCTATTCATTTAAATTGGAATTAGGACGAAATGCAAATGGTGTGAATGCGATAATGGGTGAAGATTGCGCTAATGGACAAATAACATCAATGGTGAATTCTATGTATTTTTATGGATAACACATTTATTTATACGCATAGCTGAGCTTACCGCAGTGTGGGAATTTAATAAGTAGCAAGAAGCTTTTATATCACGGCTTATTTATCTAATATTCATGGAAACATGTCCAGGACAATTAAAAAATACAGTATCTGTCAATCTTAGCTTGTATCCTAGATTTGATAATCTTATACGCCAGATATATAGCTATGCTACGCGGTTTTACTCGCGTAGACATCGTTCCCGTGGGAATATCGGTTAAAAGTATCCCATGGGTTATTCCAAGATCTAGACTATCTACATGGCAAATTTCAGCTCAATTGGTTCAGTAGTTTTCACGTGAATAAGTAATAAACATACACACAAACTTTCACCTTTATAATTAGTAGGATGTATGGTACTAAGAGTATTAATTAAACACCTTGTTTTGAAAAACTATGTATTTTGAATGATATTTAACAACATGAGATACAAAGGTAATAACGACAAACGAAATCAACAAAACCCACACAGGTACAGGTCTAAATTGGTATGAAAATGCGAGGAACATAAACATAGCTTTCGTTGCTACTAAATGCCACGTCAGAGTTTTTAATTATTGCCTTGGTGTTATCATACAAGCGATCTTGGAGGGTCTACCGCCCACTTCCTCAAATGAACTCCACGGAGTCTACGGTTAGATTTCCGTAGTTCTGTTTCAAGGAACGCATAATATCATATGTCACGCGGCGGGATGCCGTGACATATTTTTGTGTTTTGATAGCTTAATACAGATGATGGGAAAGATTATATTATTAGAACTGAGTTTTAAATTAAACCGAAGTCGATGAATACATTTCAATTTTGTTACGACTACAGCAGATGTAAAGGATACTACTCAAAATAATTGTGGAATCATAATTGAATGAACTTGATATACTTCAACTTGGTATAGACATTATCAATGTCGTGAGATATAAATGAAAGACCAAATTGAATGCATTATTTTAGAACTAAGTTATTTGCATTTCTGCTACATATATGAGTATTGACATCTGACATCATTGATGTCTCAAGGTAACAGACGTAAAACAGTCACAGTGTATGTCATAGGCAGTTGTCATCACTTACCATCAGGCGAGCTTGACCAGTTAAAAAATATAATTAAAATACATTAAAACAAAGTTATAACTTTTTTTATATTGGATAATGTTGACTACTATATCGCTAGTGGTAAGCGATAATGTGGTCAAAGATGGTAAACACGCAAGGCCTAGAATGGTCTGACTCTCAAGGGCCGTGAGCTGCCGGAACACCATAAGTTTATGACGGCAGATTTTCTCCGTGACGGTGGTAGGCTACTTTATGGTGGCAAGTCAGGTAGAACATCGATATAATGCTCCCACCACACATCTGCGCTGTCCTCTTAAGTTTACAATTTAACTGCACAAAAAATCTGTTCCAATTTGCTCAAACTAATTGTATCCGATAAGTTCCCGGACCAACTCCAATAAGACCTGAATAAAACGAGACGAGCTAAAGAAATTACGAGCTACAAAGCGCTTAAAACATTCTTATAGTTCGTAAAATTAGGGATTAATTGCACCGATTCGATCTGAATTAATTAAAAGGTGCAAGTATTGAATTACCCGGGCAATGTCATGTTCACACTACCATATCTGAGCCGATTCTGGTGTCGTCCTAACTAAAATAAATTTAATAGCACTAAAATAGTGATATCCTTTTCTGAGCTCTAATGTTAAACGGATACAACAAGAGGTTTAGTGCGGTCAAATTAAGTTTGTCAGATAGCGGTCAAGTGCTTGTCTGTCAGAAAAATTTAGTGTTAGCTTCCCAAATGAATTTTAATCACAAAGCAGTGGTTTTGGTTTTTAAAGCAAAAGAATCGCATAATTTAAGGACATCGGAATATTATCAGACCATCGCATAATTTAAGATGATTTTTTTAATTTTTTTATTTAGGTTCACCAAACTGGGCTTAACACAAAATATTCTTAAGTATTATAAATGTAAAATTAAAATGACAAAGTGCAAGCCCTTCTAGAGGCGACCACAGCATGCTTTTAAGGTTTTGTGTGGTTGTACACTATCACAACAAAGTTAAGTGAGAATTAAGGACCTAAGTATATTATATTATTACATAGCCAAAAATAAAGTTCAAAATGTTAAATATTTTGAGATTGATTTAATGATCACATTGTTATCTAAAGATCTCATCTGGAACACTTCTTTGTATTGACTTTAGGTAGCGACATTTTGATGTGAATAATAATTAATCATTGGATGGGCTTGGTGGGGCTATATTATCAGTATATGTTTCTCTTTAGACTATATTCCTATCAGATTGATTTGTGGAATATTTATAAGATTAAAATCGAAGAGAAATGCATAAATATTTTGCCTCCACTGTACAAACAATGCTTTTTTCCTGCATTATTTTAATGTAGGAAAAAAGCCTTGTTTGTGCAGTGGGTATTTTATTGAAGGAATGTTTTAATTAAGGATATTGGCCCACATTTTAGTACTTCTTATCTAGACCTCTCTTATTGTACAACACTGAGCTCAATCTTCAAAGCTATCCGTTTTCAACCGCTTCACTGTCAGCTAGCTTGGACACTTCATCCACCTTGCTATAGGGAAAAATAACATTAGTCTTGTAGAAATGTGATTTAATGTTGTATTAAATTATCACATATGCAATAGGCCTAGGAGAATCTAACTAGACTTTACTATCAAAATAACCATTTTCTCAGATCAATAAAAAGGTTTTTCATGATCTTGTAAATAACGTTCAGTATCTGAATAATAAAAACTAATATTTACATTAAAATCGAATTTGAATACAATATCAATACTTGGGCTCCCAAATCCCAATGCAGTACCGCGCCAAAACAAACACGCCTTCAAAATCCGTACAAATTGTTTGCTTTCCACTCAAAATCTTTCGAATATCCAGATGGTATCAATATAATATACAGATACGAAAATCGCATCCACTGACAGAATATTAATTTAAAGTTATCATCGGATTTGGAACCCCTGGAGGGTATCGCGAAAACACGACTAACAATAAAGTGTACAATTTTGGGCAATAAATTTGGAAATTTAACAGTTTGCCGCCTCTGGTTTATTGTTCTGTGTTGAGATGTGAGGATAATAATTTGTTCCTTTTTGATATGTTTTGTTTTTAGGGAAATTTAACTCTCTCATACAATAACATCCTACTATACTATAGTTTTGTAACATTTTGTGTAAGACTCTTCCAATTGACTATTAGTTGTAAAGTAAATATTATGGCGATGATTAAAATGAATCTTAAAGAAATATAATCTTTTCAATTTCACTGTAAACTTGAACTCTTTATTTTATTTGTGCCTTGTGGTCAAAAAAATATTCGTGTATTATTTGTGTCGATAAAATAACGGAAATTGCTTGTCTATTTAAGACGCCTGCTGATTCTCAATTTAAAGACAGTAATAATAAGTAATGTCTAATCGGAAAAACTATCAGGTCCTGTATCTATCACAAATTTAAGCCGTTAATACGTAGGTAACTGAAGGAAGCCCTAAACTAATAACGCAGAACTAACACCTACTAAACTGAGCGCAAAATGTTCATTCCGAGCTCTATGGTGCGTGCATCCGAAGGGCCTACCACAAAACTCATATTGATGTCGACGCGATACTAAAACAAAAGTCTAGTGAGATCCGGCTATACATCACTAAATAAGTAACAGGGGAGAGCCAGAAAGTCAAGTCTTTCACAAATTTATAGAATAGTAAATTTATTTATTGTATTGGCAATCTTAATCTAATCTATAGTAAAGAAGATCATATGTGTAGCGGAACTACAGGTAGTTTTATGATTTAGATGATAAAGATATGACTAATTTCATCCAATGCATGTATGCTAACTGTCCTTTTTTATAAGGAAGACTAGACGTGAGAAGTTTATAGTAAGCGGCGTGTGCCTATAATATAAAATTGTTAATGTTGTAGATGTGTTACGCCAAATTTTCAATTTTCAGGATTTTAGGCACTCTTAGTCACTGCACTACAACCATCGCAGTAAACAGAGTGCGTTGTGCGAGTTTCATAAGATTTGTTTACTTATTCGATCACGTTAAAGTAGACACAGATTTGCATAGAACAAAGACAATGCACATAGGCTTTTCAATTTCTACACAAATCTGCGATAAACTTTAACATGATCGATGAAGTATGCATATCGAAAGAAATTCGCACTAGGCACTCAGCCATCTATGCAGATGTTGATTCACACATGGGCTGTTAATTCATTAACATCATCTGATCTGATCTGAAACACACAGTTACATGTATGGTTGGTTTTAACCTACTTTAATTTTTTTTTAAATATTCTGACGTAAACGATTGGATGACAGCTGAATGGTTCATAACTTTTTTTTTCTAATTCAAAGCGTTAAATTCTGCTTTTGCTATGTTTACTTGATAATTGGTTATGATTTATTTTATGATTTATGATTTTGACGTGTATATGTGCGTATATTTATACTGCCTACATACTGAATAAATGCTTTGATTCTTTGATTCTTGATTCTTGATTCATCATCAACCATCTCTATCTACTGCTAGAATTAAGTTACACTTATGGCACGCAACCTATACAGCATATAATTATGACTAATGGATATTATTTTTTTAACTTCCATATTAATATCTAGTCCGAAAAAAAATTCTGTCGTAGTTTTCTCAGATTTTATGACTCTCATATAATTTTATCAATCCCAAAAGTTTCTCCACTAGTAACTTTCCCTTCTGTTTTTATATTGACTGTGGTCTGGGCTATCCCGGGGTGTGGTAAATAGCCCGTAGTGGTAAATCGCGCGTCGAAACAATATCAATGTGGCTGCAGTTTTATAGTGGGATGGTCGATTGCTCGCACGCGGCACGCGTCGTGATGTGACCTTGCGATAAATGAGAAAAGGAACTGCGAGTCTTGAGTAGCACCCTTATAATCTGTTCTCTAAGTTTACTGCAATGATCTGTTTTTATTAATAAAGTATGTAATCGAAATCATATCCTACTAATATTATCAATGCGTAAAATGAACATTATCATGTATTAGATTAATACCTTTAATAGGTATTTCCCTGTCCTGACTGTGGTAATACGTAATATTGCTCTTTATAACCTTTTTTATAAATTAACTTTCCATTTTTGTATCGACAAAACATCAGAATTGCTCAAGTCTTGTAACAAAACTAGACATTCAATTTAGATTCCTTTCATCACAGAAGCTTTCATTGCTCTTCTAGTCATTCATAAAGAAAAATGTTACAAGTGAGTACTTTGTCTCAATGTGAGAAATCTAATCACTTTAACATTTCAAGTGATCTGTATAGAAATTCATTACGACAAGGTTGTAAGTGATACGATATTTTAGTAGTCGTTTGCCCCTTTGTTTATATTTCCGTTACAGAGCTAAGAAAAATACGCAGTACAAAGTTTTATACCTCAAAAAATCAATGGACCGAGAACTTTCGAAAACAGATCGTTATCACGAAAAAAGTTTAGTTTTGGAGTAAAACATAGTATCTACCAGTAGAAGAGTCTATTTTTAAACAAAACATAAAGGGCCTGTTGAACCGTTTCCAGACAGGCCTATTAGGAACTTATGGCAAATTTTTAACAACTTAAATAAAGAGCCGAAGATCAGGCTCAGTGGCGTGTCATGGGGGAGGCCTATGTCCAGTAGTGGGCTGATACCGGCTGATAATGATGATGATGATGACAACTCCCGCAAGACTTTACAAACATACCTTACGCGTAAAAAAAATGGACACAACAACACACAGACTCGAACAATTGTTTGTGGATCACAGCAAGAATTGTCCCGTATGGGAATTAAACCCTGGACTTCCGGTTTTATGAACAGGCTCAATAACCACTAGACCAACTGGTCAGAGTGATTTCATGGATGGAATATTTACTTTGTATTATTTTCTACAATTTTCACAACACAACTCTGCAATAACTCTATTATTTACAATATGTATACCAAGTTACATTATTAACTAGATATAACTTTGAATTTTAATACTACTCATGAAAATGGGCAACAACTGAAAACCTATAAGTTTCCCTCAGGATCACACCCGTAAAAAAGTTACAGTGAAATCTATTTCAGAAACCATATTCGATTTAATCACCGATTCACACGTCCAACCGTGGTCGTTACCGCTGTCATTCAATCCCCTCGCAAACTACACAAACTAGCTGCAGTGGGTGCTTCGTATAAGTTACGATTAGTGGCAAAAAACGGTCAGCGCTGTAAGCGCTTTTTGATGCGGACGCCGCCGCTTGTTTTCTACTTTGACACGATTTCATTAGCAATTGCCCGGATGTGCGAAAAATATAAAATGAAAGTGATAGTTAAGGTTGCGCTCACTGTTGGCTACAAATTCAAAGCAAATGATAGGATAAAGCAATCTGTAACTAGCATTTGTACTTATTATTAGTCTGTTTGTTATTTTTTTGTGGTAGAACTTCTGCTAGTCCGCCTGGAGTGGTACTTCCACTTTGCTAGTTAATTCAGCCGTGAAACACGAATTATTTTCGGTTTGAATGGCAGTGCAGTGTCCAGTGAAATTACGGGGCATGTGATACTAACTATCTTTATGTCTCCGGAAAACAAGCGCAGTGTAGTGAGGTGCAAAATTCTGGCTGTCTAGAATTTTGCATGCCTCAGTATATGTAACAGGTAAGCGTTATCGCTTACTATCAGGGGGGCGTCGTGCTTGTCCTATTATTTTACCCATATGATAAAAAAAAAATATAAATTTTAGGACTGGCACTTTTCTTCGCATCACTAAGAAAATTTGCAGAGTAACTACCAAGTTAAGAGCAAGTCGCTTCACACTCATTAACTAATTAAAGATATACTAATTTATAGTATTAGTCAGTAAAATGCAAACAGTTCGTCTGCCTGCATTGCTGTGTTAAATATATTTCTAAAACCATTCTTCGTATTGAAATTTCAGTAGATATACGTACAGCAAACGTGGTCGGCGTGTGTTTAAATTACTTTAGAATCTATGTATATATTTAATTATTCTTTATGTCAGGTTAGTTTACATACTCATTCAATCGACAAGCTCTAATATCAGTCTATACATAGTGTACAGATTGCAACTTTATAGCGCATAGATGAATCGCTTAGCGCGTATTGTTACTCGTAATTCGCTATACTTTTACCTTCAGCCGGGCTGGAAACACGCGATCACTGTTACTCTAGATTCGGACGATACAATTTTTTTGTTATTTGTCTAAAGCCAGCTCAAATCTACCATAGCAATTTCTAACTCTTCTCTATGGAATCTGAAACAATTTTATGCAGAATTTGAGTTAAGCTTAAAAAGAGTTTTAATTCATTGTAAGTACCTACTTGTAGATATTGCCAAGTCATCGAAAGTTTATTAGGTAGGTTTAAATTTGTGTACATTTATAAAAGATTTAAAAACTAAAACACCGACTTCACGAGCCGAGCGAGTCAGTATCAGTAGCAAGTTTGGGATGTTTATCGCCATATCTCTAAAGATACTTATCAGATCTAAACAAAATTTTAAAGGGACTACCTCGAGATGAAGTCTGCTTGGCAAAAACAATCATTAAATCGGTTTACAATTAGGTAAGAAACATAAAAAAAAACGAATTGCAAACCTCGTCTTTATTAGAAGTCGGTAAAAAATTAATGCTTCAGCTAATGTATTCTGTATGCATTTTTTTACTGTTTTAATTGTTGCAGTTTTTACATGTTAGTAAATATATAATTATACTAAATTATGTTTTCTGATAGAATACCTCACTATTTACACGATTACTTAAATATAATGTGTCATCGTCTTAAAATTAGTTTTAAGTATAATCACTGCCCTAGATGTTATAAGTTCGAACATTATAAAACCCAAATTGCTGCAATGCGATACTATTACAATAACATTATCTCTGCAGTTTCAAGTTACGCTACGGCAGCCTAACTAAAGGCCTTGCGAATTAATTTTGTCACAGTAAATTTAGTTTGTAATTAAAAATATAATCGTCTTTAATCAATTTCGATGGGAAATTTATGAATGAACATAGCAAAAAACACCTTTAACCGGATTCAAGAGTCTTTTTTTTTTTTTACTGTGTAGTTAAATATTAGAAGAGTTATACCACATGCTCTGAAACATTCTTGTTACAATCTTACAAAGTCAGAGAGAGGTATATCAATTTATAAGGCTGTATAGCCTTTCTTTTTGTCTATAGCTTTGTTAGAACAAAAGTGAGCCCCAGATCCTAGAAAAACTTAAATATCATAGTCATTGCAAAATGCCGTATCCAATCTATGATATCTTTTTTCATCGCATTCTCAATCTCTTGGACCTCTGATGTCCACAGTTTTTGCCGCGCTCGAACCATCCGACTTATCCAACAGTTTTTATGCCCCTGCAAACGACCAACAGAACTTTTTGCTATCCAAACTCATCACTGCACGTCAAGTGCCCATACATTTCGGTAGGTGACCACTGATGGTCGTCGTAATTGATTGAATTCACTGTAAATAAACTTTATACTTGATCCTTTTTGTCCGTCATTGTTCTTTCAAAAAGTATACACGCCGTTTAAGTCTGTCAGCTTTTTTCCAACAAAAACGTCCCTGAGCAATGAGTTTTTGTGTTTTATTCATACTCCCGATTGGAGTGAGAATGTTTTTTGAGAATTTTGATTTGTAGCGTATAAGGACTTCTTCAGAAAGCAGACGAATTCAATTGAATCTTGAAGTACTCTTCAACCTGAATTTGTCAAATAAACAGTCACGATGTTTAATTTAAAGGCAGGACAGGAAGGTAGGTATTGGAAGTTTCGTTTTTCTACCCCTCGTTCTCGTTTTTTAAGCATGTATTTTCTTTATAAAATTCGAAAAATAAACAACTGTTATTCCGATAATCGATGCGCGCCGATAAGCAAACGCAATCATCGCGGAAAGCGAAGAGGCGTAACAACATGAGTAACGTGTGATAAATCGATTCAAGTCAAACATTAAACAATCAAGTTTCCATTGATTCAAATGCAATCATTCAATTAAAACGCGTCGATTTCGCTCAAACGGCGATCGAGATCAATATCGCAGTTTTAATAAAACAGATGGAGAACGGGCGCCCATATCCGGTACTGGATTATTTTTTTCAGCGCAAAAAAAACTGTTGCCCCTCGAAAAAGCAATGATAATAGAAACAACGGGAGCGCGTTTTAAAGGGTTATTCGTGTTTTTATTTGGCCTATAGAGGTTTTTTGGAATGCGTAAAAAGGAAACGAGTCGAAACTCCCTACGAGTGCGTGGGTGAAAATAATGCCAGCGAAGTCTGTCGCCGATACTTTTATTCCAAATATTTGTATATCCTGTATCTGTTTTACATGTTAACGGCATCTAAATGGCACATGAAGTTATGTTTTATAGGGAAATCGATATTAATGTGCGGATTGGGGTTTCGATATCGTAATGGTTGTGTTGGACGTTTTTCTTCGTAATGCTCCTAAGAATAAATAGATAAATATTTGTTGTAATGCTCTCTATCTTTTGTTTTTTGGTTATTTTTGTTTTGATGCGATATTTTCTATCTTTGCATTTTCATACGTTTTTGTTTGGATTTGATATAATAATTCGTTCTATTCAAGTACAAAGCTTTTTCGATATTAAATCATCATGTCCATTTAAAATAAATAATTATATTTTAAGTGAATTCTTATGATGCGCGCGCACAGAGACAGAATTTTTGAAGTGTGTTACACCATGAAGTTAGCCAATATGATAAAGTGTGAAGCGATATCTATATTCAAGATTGTATTCTGTATACATACACAACAAGTGTTTTAGACCAATAAAAATAAAAGCAATACATCTATTCATCGTCTGTGACTATAAGTTGTTTGGAAATTGCTTTAATTAAACCTTTATCAATTGTATGTCTTATCTTTATTTTATAATTTTTGGAGTAATTTTATTTTGTTATGACAAAGAAACACTTTTTTTTAATATCATCAACATCATTACCTTTCGATGTATTCATATGAATTATGAACATTGCATACCTTTTTAGTTTTTCTGACGTCAGTGATTTAATCCGACATAAAAATAATTGCAAGATATTAATTTAAAAATAAACTGGCCAAGTGCAAGTCGGACTTGCACTCGTAGGGTTCCGTACCACACTACAGTATTTTATAAGATTGAGCAAAAAATACCACTATCATTTTTCGCCAGCAGGAATAATAATTAATAAACATTTTATTTCTTGTAACACCATCTAACGTCTAACAAAAGTGTTAGGGATCGACATTTCAATATAACGCCATCTATGGGATGTTTACCTAACTAAGCCTTTATAGATGACGTGAAATTTCGAAAAAACACGTTTCTTGTATAGGAACCCTCTATTATTTTTAACTTCATTCTGTTTTTAGTATTTGTGAAAATTTCTACTGTCTAACTATCACGGTTCATGAGATACAGCCTGGTGACAGACGGACAGACAGACAGACAGACAGACAGACGGACAGCGGAGTCTTAAGTAATAGGGTCCCGTTTTACCCTTTGGGTACGGAACCCTAAAAATTAGGTTGTTTGATGTTTATTGGACATCCCATGGCTTTATCAAGATCAAAATCTATCTCAAAACAATTTTTTTATATATTATCTTGCAATTTTTTTCAGTATATATAGTATTTTTATTACATTATAATGTATGTATAGAATACATTATTAATAAAGGGCAAATCAAGATCTTCATAGAATATTCTGGGATGTAGAACAAAACATCTCTATTAGCAACAACACTCAAGAGACATGTCTGAAAAGTGAGACTTACAAAATTTTAAACGGTATTATGTACCTATTTTAACTGACGCGATGCTGGCTTAAATAAGTAAAACCACCCACGGTTTCAATTTGTCGCACATTTTAAAATAACGACTTCCTGAATAATTGCACAAATAGGAAGAGTTCCTAGCAGTGTCCAATAAATCCTTACATTTAAAGCAAGTATTTCTCCAAGGCGAAGCTAATTGGAGAATTACGATCACGCACATTGGCGTGACCGATCCTGGTGACAGTTTCGATGGTTAATTACATAAAATATGGGACTCGGTGCCGCCTTCAATGGCCGCTTTGTTTTAGGTGGGGTATTAAAATTTACTTATTATAATTAATAAAGTTGATGTTTGTGACCTTTGTGTACCTGCAGTGACCTGAATCTTTATCGATTGCTTTTTTGACTGAAACACAAATGTATTTGACCATGACGCTTACCCGCGTCTGATAGCAGAAAACGATATGTTGTTGAGAGTTGATTTGCCGGTGGTTATGAATTTAAGTCCGTTGCTCAAGTGAATGTTTATAAGCGAAATACTGGTTAAAATCTCACGATATTTTGCTGCCTGAACTGTATTGAAATTCAACATTTTACAATATAATTATTTTGTCTTTATTTAAGCCGGTCCCCCCCTTTTTTACTCGTTCAAGATCAAGGTGCAATTTATTTACACGCAATTATGGCTTCAAAAGAAATTATTAAAATATGTTTTTAATACACAATGTAACACTAAAACGATGTTTCGTTTCGAAAAACAAACACTCATTCCATCACGTACTATAATTTAGTCGATGCAACTCTTGATAAGGTAGAATGGCCACACATATGACAAAAAGTAAATACTAGTTTTGAAAATGTTCTTACCGGAATGATAAGAATCTTTTAAGTTATTTTTTTATCCAAAAGGGTGCCAGTTGAACATGAAAAAACATAAAACTAGGGGTCCTTGCCCGTTGACAGTCACAACAAGTTTTATAGCATATGACAAGTTGACGGATGGGGCGTAAAAAGCTACAGTTTTAGTGTCAAAGAATTTTAAATTTGTAACAGAAGGCTTGTTAACTCACCGTCTGTTTTATTTTTTAACCCTTTTTTTTACTGGTAAAGTGTTAAGTGTAACTCTGCTGACGCAAAGAAACCTAACATATTTCTTATTATTATGTACATGTATGTATAATTGGTACATAAATATAATAAAAATAGGAAAGTACTCATGTACTTAGAGTACCTGCATCGCAACTTTTAATGAGGGCCCGGTGGCGTAATCGAGAGAACGGTCGGCTTTGATGCCGTGGTACCGAGTTCAAACCGCCGTGCACCAATGGATTTTTCTATCGAAAAATGTATGTGCGCTTTTCACAGTGGCCCTCCGGTAAAGGAAAACATCGTTAAGAAACCAACAACCCCCGCATGGTGGTAGGACACTATCTAGTGTCCGCCTGGCCAGCTACCACCCTCAAGTTAGAAAATCTGTCACCAAAACATCTAATGTGTTCCGGCAGCCATCATTGAGAGCCAGGAGCCAGTTCCCATTCTAGGCCTAGCGTGCTTACCTTCATCGACCGCATCATCACATACCAACAGGTGAGATAGTGGTCAAACGGTAGCTTATAAAGTATTTAAAAAAAAATGGTCGAGTTAATTCATGGCTTACTATGATTGCGATCTTACGAAATTGGTATACCTTTAATTTAAACCGTCTGTCTCTCTGAAGGACAACATTCGCAATGAAGTTATCCGACATTGTACAAGGCGACTGATATAGCTCAAAGAATTAGTAAGCTGAAGTGGAAATGTAATTTTGTATCGAATAATGTATGTGCGCTTTTCACAGTGGCCCTCGCGTGAAAGAAAACATCGTTAAGAAACTCCCAACCCCGCATGGTGGTATAACACTATCTATAGGTCTGCCTGGCCAGCTTCACCCCCATGATAGAAAATCTGTCGCCAAACTTCAACAAAAATATTTAATGTGTTCCGGAAGCAGTCCTTTAGAGTCAGTTTCTGTTCTAAGCCTAGCGTGATATTATACTCTACCGCATCATCACTTACCAACAGGTGAGATAGTGGTCAAACGCTAGCCTATAACATATTAAAAAAATATCTCCGAAGGCGTCACTGTATTCGAATACCACTGGGTCCAAATATGTCAAATCTAGTTCTATTAGATTAGAGTTTGGCGGCTTTTACAAAACTATGTGACTAAAACTTGTCTATAATTTATAATTTTTTACTCTTTGTAAACTTGGACAGGGCGAATACACTCGCGTGACAAAACAGTACCGCACGCACACTGTCAAATGATAACTCTATGTCTATCAATTTTCAGAGGAATGGCTCGACGGTGCTGGTTTATTACGGTTTTGTTGATAAGCGTACCCTAGAAATCGTCAGTGGAATATATCTTGCTTGCGTAGAACTTTGCCGCAATGATAATATGTTTCAGTTTTCACTGAAAACTTGTAGAACTTTTGTGGAATGTTTTATTGCGATAGGGTCTTACTAGATGGAATTATTTTTAAAATAGATTTGGAGGAGTAGCTTTAGTGTGTGTAAAACAGTAGAATTGTTGGATTAAGGTCGTAGGGTTTGCTAGTATCCTTTACTTGGGCACTGTACCTCTAAATTTTTGGATTATTCTGAAATTGTCAGAACGTAAAAATAAAGCCCAATGAAAAGATTTTTATTTTAAAAAGTTGAGATTATGTGGTTATCTGCCATATAAGATTCTTTAGAAACGTCTTTTGTGTTATTTTACAGCAAAGTTACCGAACGGGTTAGTTGACTTATTCCATCGGCGGATCCAGGGGGGGGGGGGTCATAGGGGTCATGGAATCAGCTCAGGGGGGGGCCCCTGAGCTGATTCCAGGACTTAGAAGGACCACTAATTGAACATAATGATTTTATTTATATATTTTGTCACCATACAGATTTTATGTAACTACATACCTCAATATTTAATTAGTTTAATATAATAACTTTGTATGATGGCAAACATTTGGGAACGAACGCATCGAAAATTTGAATTTTGATATCCCCCCCCCCCCCTTCGACTATGTGACCCCCTCCTGGCGCCAAAGCTGGATCCGCCCTTGACTTGTTCATTACCTATAGGAAAATGTATAATTATTTTTCTTAGTTTTACTAACGCAGCGAATCAAACTCACCACAACAAGCTACACGTCATCGTTATCATTATTAATGGCAACAAATTAAGCCTTGTTTATGTAGCGCACGATTTTTCTCCCGCAAATTAAATACATAAAATGCTACTTAGAGCTTGCACAGGAGCCACATTTTTTAAATTTTAATTAACCGATCCGACGACACTTCATTACGTGATTATCTGAACATTTAAAAATATTTATGTAAAGGTCATGTGTTAAATTGATATGAGTTTTTTGAGCACAGGTATAAAAAGTAAGTTCAAAAACTAAAACCCGACTACTGAAAATTCAGGCATTAACTTTAAAAATTCAATTATCGGGTGCTTGCAAGTAAAACTGTCAGCAATTACTGACAATGTGTATATATTATACATTTGATATGGTTCTAATGAAGTTCTTTCATTTGATATCCAACATGACTAAATTACCAAAAATAAAATGTCTCGTTACTTAATCTCTTCTAGAGGGCGTCATATTCAAGGTAATGTAATAACACAAAGCATTTAACCAGCGGACGATCAAAGTGCTTCCAACGATACCTCATTTGTCAAATTAAGGTAAAGAGTTAAGAAGTTATGAGGAAACATTAACTCGGGTAACAAAGAACCCTCACGTGAAAGTAGCTGATACATACATAAAATCACGGCTTTGTCCGGTGGGGTAGGCAGAGACTACTTCTTTCCACATGCTACGATCTTAAAATACCTCTTTCACTTCTTCCACTTTCATGAGCGCTTTCATACATGCTTGTCGGCTGCTACTTTTGACTTGGCCTTTCTATATAACGTCTTCAATCTGTTGGGCTATTCTGTAAGCTATCTCGGAATTTCGTATTACGAAATTCAACCGTATTACGATCGTGATAGGATTGAATTTTGTAGTACGAAATTCGAATGTCACCTCGGATTCCGCTGTCGAGTTGCTTACGAATCCCTACTGGTCGTGATACGCTCGCCTAGGTCAGCCTCTCCGGCTTGCCCATTCTCACTAAAGTATGAGAACGAAACAACCTTGTTAAAAATATCCAAAAATAAATCTTTCCAGCGCTTCTTTATATAATTATTTGTAAACAAAAATTTCTTAAAACGGTAAATTTATTTTCTTTCAAGATGGTAAATCCGTTCCGTTAATTTCATACGTCCCCAGAGGCGGGGTTTTCTTAATTCGTTTAGGGAGACTTAAGCTGCTACGTGATAATGAAAAAGTTGAATTTTTGTTCTAAACCAACAGTTAATTTCATTGAAGTTTGTTTTTGACGCAAACCAAGGAATTTTTTAAATGGTTTTATCTGATTTACAAAAATAATCCTAAAAATAAATTATAAATAAATAAACATATATATAAGTTTTTGTACTAAGTTTATTCGTTTACAACTATATTCATAAAAATAATACGTTTCAGTATAATTCAATATAAAAAGTTATCTCTTTTTAGGCCAATTAATTGGAAACAAACATAATAAAATATGTTAATGACAATTTTTTACTATTCGTTTTATGTTTTTAGGGCAGTCAAACATTTACCATCAGGTGATATAGTGGTGACATTTACATCTGTGGTGGTGTCACTTGCCCATGACCTTTACTTGTAATATTCATTATTCTGTGCCATGACTAGAGTTGCTATCCTACAGTGAAGGTAGAGGCTGGTAGAGTACAACATCAGTCGTTTCTTCAAAATCAGGTGTATTGTATTTAAAAAAGGTTTAAAAATATTTTTCAAAAATAAAATAACACAAAACAATAACATAGATCAAAAGTCTCTACAATGTTTCTTACAAATGGAATAGTAACTGAGCAACAATCGGAAAATGTAATTTTCTTAACGTCAGGGAGCCACCCTTGTTTCGGAAACATTTGACGTGTTTTCCTTTGAATCAATTCTTGACAGTAAGGCCTTTTGCACATTATAAAATTTTTCTTGCCTATGACAGACAAGAAATGTCTTATAATATGCACGAGGCAAACACGGACGATGGACGACTTGCATGCGCGTGTCTTATCAGACATAAGAAAACATATCTTGTAATATTTATGGTATCATATACCAATCAATGCGACTGAATTTTTCATGTTTTATAAGACACAAGGCACAAGAAAATATCTTATAATGTGCAAAAGGCCTAAATAGTTTGGATAATTATTCGGATGGCAATTTTAGGTATATTGGATTATCTTATAAAAGTTTCGATGCAATTTGATATTATTCAAAATCCACATTTCACTGCATGTAAACAAATATATTGCTTTTTATCTTTACAGTAAAAATGCTGATCTAGATTAATCACATATTTACTTTGTTTGATTGAAAGCGTGAACTTTTATACCAGGCGATTTTTGTCGTTCAACTTCCTAGGGATGTACGATACGAGTTACAAAAAATACCCAATCGATTTTTATCGATTAAATCGCGCTTGGTTAGCAAATCAAATAGTTTCATTCGAAACCCTATTATCGCTGTATAATGCCAGCCTAAATGTTCTTCCAAAACACATAATCGAGTAATGAAACGAGTACTTATAACCGGTACTTACTTAGTACCGCTTCTACAGTATGGATACTATAATTGAGATAGTTTAATAACTAAAACAACCGACTTCCATGCCCCGCGAGTCAGTATCAGTAGCAAGTTTGAGTTGAGACGTTTATCGTCATATCTCTGGAGATACTTATCAGATCTCAATGAATTTACAGTGGGACCACCTCGTAAACGTACCCTACCGATTACAAAAAGAATCATTCAAATCAGTTCACAATTGACGGAGTAATCGCGTAACATACAAACAAAAAAAACACAGAGTGGAATTGAGAACCTCCTTCTTTTTGAAAGTCGGTTGAAAAGTACTTGGAATCGAAAGACAAGTTCATCCCTAGGAAATTGAACGACTAGAATCGCCTGCTGTGAACCCGGTATTACTAATACTGTAGTTTTGAATAATATTTTAAGTAAATAAGTATACATTGTAGGACAAATTCAGAGAGTTTGTTAAGATCACCCTCAAGTTCTGCTCCCGGTATTTCGGACCATATCAAAACATTGCAAAAGCTTCCATACAAAAAGTTATCCCATACACTTATCATTACAGTTTGTGCTAACAGTATGGGCATTTACTGACCCAGTTTTTTAAAGCTTACTATCAATGTGGGCGGCATATTACTACTAGTATTGGTAACCCCTCTTACTAAGCTAAATATTGGACTGGCGATCGAGAGGTCGTGAGTTCAATCCCCACCCTTAGCACTAGGTATTGACGTGAACCCAATCCAGACACAAGCATATTTAGCTTAGTTGGATGGGTTAACAAGAATACTACTAATGCAACCCACATTGCTGGTCAGTTTTAATAGAAAAACTATATGCTAAATATAAGTTCAAAATTGAGTTGAACCTACTGTTAAAAAAATATGCGTAAATAAATAATTAAAACTGTTTCATGTCTATAGACATTTAGCGACAGTAACCTAATGCAAATGTATTTTACAACTTGACACGTCGGAAAATCTAAGCTTAGAAATGGTAAACAGTATTAATTTAGAAAAGGTTATAGCTATCTCTTTTCTAAATTAAATATACCACTCCAATAAAAAAGACTTTCATCAATTTTAACTGGACAAAGCGATGGCTTCAAATTATTCTGTTCGCGGCTTTTTTGTGTGCATGTACAAAATTTTCTTCATAAAATCCTGATGATCTTTGGTAATAATTGGTCAATATGCTCAAAAATCCTCACTCAATAAACAAATCATTATCAGAAGCTTTTTATTACCTATATAAAAAACATTAAAACACTTTTGCTTCTCTACGAATTGTTACGTAGAATTAATTCCAGTATATCACGGTAATAAGTGCCCTAACTGACTTTTTTTTCTAGATCTCACACGACGGCAGGTAGTGTGCTTATGCGATTTCTTTGCGTGCAGGAAGTTTATGAATGAATCAGGTGGCTTGAACGTATAGGGCGTCTAAGATTTTTTGCATTCCCACGGTCGACGAAGGGTTAAAATATTGAGCATAAGTTTTTGGTAAAAGCTTTACTTAAGCATATTTTAACGAGCGAGCGTAACCTGAGTTGTTTTAATTTTACCTTTACTGGAGCTAATAATGTAATCTGAATATTTTAAAATGTATTTTAAGGAGAACATTTTTGCTATACTCATTTACTTGAATAATGAAAATGTTATTCGGATTATTTTATTTCGATTATTTATTGCGTAAAGTTAACTTGTGAATTATGATGTTATTTAAAAAAAATGAGTATAATTGGACGCAACAAGCGTGTCTAAAAGGTACCGAAAGTTTAATAAGTGAGTGATAAGCGAATACAATCGAATTAGGTATTCACATACCCCAGCTAAAACATTGGTGCCTCTTTTAAGTATAAATAGAGGTGGATCAAGGATAAAAGATAGATAGATGTTAATAAGTCTGGTGTCTGTAGTGCCTTATCTCACCATTGTATTTTATTTTTAAACAATCGTAATTGCATCGTTGACCACAATTTAATTGCGAGGGTTTTTGGCATCTTCGGGAGAGTTTTTGCCACCCACGTATCATTACAAGTTATTGCTGGTTATTGCTATTACTATATATACTAAGTGAGTGGCGAATTTTGTGAGACAGACTACGAAACAAAGACAAGTCTAGGTACTAATTTAAAACTCTGATAAAAGTAACACATGAATACCTAACCTACCCCCGCTTCCGTCATGAATTAATATTAAATCTCACACATGCTTTGAATTTACGTGCTACATAGGAATCCGTCAGAAAAAAGGGACAAAAACTCGTTAATTGAATTACAAAATGTCCGGCAGATGGCGAGGCTGTTAACGGTACTGATTTACAGGTGAACAGTTTTGAATTAGGTTACATTGAATCCGGTATTCATAAACGATACTGTAACAAAGTGTTTTGGTCGATATTTAGGCTGAGTTGCACTATCTTACGTTAACCGTAACTATAACCATAACCGGTGTTTTTATATGGAGTTTGACTCACTTTTGACGTTTGTTTTAAAAGCTAAACGAAGATGGTGCAACCCAGTCTTAGACGGCACTAAATAAATAATAATTGTATCTTGAAATAAATTTTGCTTTTGCAAAATTTATTTTTGTTGTTTTTTTCAACAAAAAATTTATCACACGTTCTAAACGACACTTTCATAAATTATGTTTTATATTCTACTATGTTTTTCGAGTAAACTTTTCTGTAAAATTTCTTTTTATATGCTTATGGTAAATTATATATGTGCTAGGAATATTTTAGTGCTCAAAATGTGAATAGAATTTAAAAGTAAAATTATATTCAACTTAAAGCACGTACCTATTCATAAAAAAATGTTATTTAACAAACAATTTTTTTCTCGTTTTATACATGTATTCGGAAAAGCATAATATATTGCTAAGATTAATAAAATCCGGCTATCAAAATACCAATAACAGAATATAAAAGCAAAATGATTCTTTTCCATCACAAAATCTGATATTTGGATACCCTGATCATCACCTGCAAACATTAAAATTTAAGAGCCTGTAAATCTTTTATGAATTATAATAAAAACTGCCATATTAGCGAAATACCACGCACACGTAATAAAATATCAGCATAAACACCATTTTTATTGTAAAGCTGTAATATACAGTGATCGCGAAAAAAATCTATGCATGGTTAATGCTATAAAATATAAGGACGTCGAGCCTATAAAGATTGGGCTATTAGGTTCTCAAAATAAGGGCTGTGGCACAAATGTAGTACGTTTCGACTGACTTTTATAGGTCATAAAGCGGGATAATGTGTTGGAGTAAGCGTATTTCGGAATGGTACAAATTTAGACCGGAGGCGCCGGCCCTGCCCGATATTAGCCAATATGTAGCCACATTGGATGCAAGAGCTTTTGGGACGTTTAGAGGATGCGATATGAATACTCAAGCCTATGTCCAACTAATTAAAGTTTTTATGATGTTAAAGCGCCACACAATCTATGCTCACAGGAACGGAATAACTGATGTGGTTGACACACAGAGCATACTTTAGTAATTATTGCTCTTTGGGTTGACATCAGTACAGATGATGTGCAGGACGCAGTGGCTTCTAGACGGCCGGCGATGTAGATGAAGACCCAGAAAAGCGCTGGCAGCATGACAAATGTATGTTTTGTCCAGAGACTAGCTTCAGATATATCTTTTAAAGAGGAGATGTAGAAAAAAAATGTAATTCTTAGGTTCGGATCAGCAGTGCAGCTTAGAGGACGGATTGGTACAGTTGTCCTTGTTGATTGGACTAAAGTCAGTAGTGCTGCGCCTCATCTCACTGCCGTGTACCATTTTAGGACAAGCAGGATTATATTGAGTGAGACATCGACATGTTTTTCTGTCAGGCATTAAAATACTCACGAAAACATTATAATGAGTAAAAATAACGTAATAAACTACAAAGTTAAATTTCTTCACAGTTTTGGTTACACATATTACACTCAATTTTATAGTTATGTACCCGGAATATTACAACATTACTTCACACTCCAATTGTCAGATCGACAAATTGGAGTTGATGTGTGAAACGCCTAATTTGACACCTACCGTGTTGAAATCATTTATTACCACACCGCTTTATGGAGGAAATCAAAATAGTTTCATTATAGAAATTGTTTTTATTGACAGTTTTGTAACACGTCGTGGAACAAAAATGTTGAAGTACACTTGATTTGATGCGCCAAACAAAATGAATTATAACGAATGTTGCCTTAAATTGAACTTTATAGACTACTGACTGGTGTACAGTGCAGAAAAATGTATAGTGCTGCTTTCAATAGCGTTTAGTCTTACATTGTTATCATGTTATATTTTTGTCATTAGTATTTTGCGGTACTGAGTAATTTCACTACACACGTGATATTTTAATTAATATTGCTTAGTTTCAAGAGTCAAATTATTTCGAATGATGTAGCATGTATGTATGTCCTTGAAACTAAGCAATATTAATTAAAATATCACGTGTGTAGTGAAATTACTCAGTACCGCAAAATACTAATGACAAAAATATAACAGTCAGCTCACACTGAAACGTGTCGCGACGATGTTTGTGGTTTCAAGCCACGCAGAGCGCCGCGGAGAACACTCTAAAATTAACACATAAAATATTGCACACCATCGTCAACATATTCATTTCTTTGACAAATATTAACCCCCTTTATGCCTAAACAAATAAAATCGATATACGGCTAAAAACGCGAATTAAAAATAAACTTTACACCCTAAATTTCGTTGTTTTACACCTAGAGAGAACCCTTCTTCTATTTCAATCAGTCGTAAGCTATAAACGTCTTTATAACCCCGGTTGCCCGCCGACACTTAGGTAAACACCGAGGGAAATCGCACTATTTGCCAGTAGTTGTTTATTGATATTTTTCATCCTCACCCGTGCTCTTGTATTTTTATGGTTACACCTTTTTAAAAGCGCTGCAGTTAGGAACAGGCACATAGGCTGCGTTTTCACCGGATATGTGCGAGCTAGTTAGTCTGTTTTCTTACTCCTATGCGTATAATAACTTATTTATTAGGGTTCCGTAACCAAAGGGCGAGATTCTCTTACCACAGAATAAATAATTATAAGCGGTAATAGCCCAATGGCTAAGGCGTCGGCCTGGCAATTGAGAGGTCGTGAGTTCGATCCCCACCCATTGCACTATTGGACGTGAACCCACCCCAGCCACAAGCATATTTTAGCTTAGTTGGAGGGGTTAACAAGAATAGTGAAAATGTGCAACCCACATCGCTAGTAAGCTTAAAAAAAATAGTACAAGTTATTACTTAAATTCCGCTGGCCGTTCGTGCTTTTTAGAGTTCCGTAGCCGAATGGCAAAAAACTGAACCTTTATAGATTCGTCATGTCTGTCTGTCTGTCTGTCCGTATGTCACAGCCAGTTTATTCTTTTTTTTTTTTTTTTATACGTTATAGGCTAGCGTTTGACCACTATCTCACCTGTTCTGAAACGATTATACATGGAACTGAAACAATTTTTTTTTCTTCAAACCTATACGTGTGGGGTGTCTATGGAGAGGTCTTTAGAAATTACATTGAGGTTTCTAATATCATTTTTCTCAAAGGCAATCATTTAAAAGATAGGCGCGTCTAAAGTGGTAAAATGTGTGTCCCCCCACCCTCTAACTTTTAAAGTAAGGGAGTAAAAAATCTAGAAAAAATATATTCTGTAGATCTTAATAAAAACTTTCAACGAAAATTGGTTTGAACGAGATACAGTCAATAGTTTTTGAGATATAGCTACCGCAAATATAACTTTGTTTTTGATACAAACAGTATGAAAAACAAAGTTATTTTTTTGGTTGCGAAAAATCATAGTTATAGAATACTCTAATGTGTAACGGAACCCTACAAGTGCGAGTCCGACTTGCACATGGCCAGTTTTTTTCCAGCAATTTCCGTCGATTAAAAATTAAATATTGCACAGTGATACGGCACTCTTCATGTGCGGGTCTAACTTGCACTTAACATTAGTTCTTAGTTTACTAGACATAGCCATAATCAAGTTGGTGCATTTAATTAATTGACCTAAAATTATGTGCAATTAAATGTTCAAATTCACCCAGTACATCGAGAAAACAATAAAAGCTTGATACACATGCTAATAGTACAATGTATTTTGTAGCCGAATCTTACTTAAATAAATGAGAAAAACGACGTTAAAATTAAGCATACTTAATTTTAAACGCTCACACAATTTTTGACGAAGAATAAATAAAGCGACAATAAAAGCAGGGACAATGTAAAGAAGTCCTTTACAGTAATCAAGCAATCCCAAGAAATCCAGCACAATACTCAAGCTTAACAACGACACTAAACACAAAATTGAGGTCCGAAATAAAAGTTCCAAAACACCGCTAGCAACATAATATAGATGGAAATCTTTACGGGCATGTACAAATACGCGGTCCCTTAGCGTTGCTCCCTATGCTATAAAACCAACATTACTGGCGGTAGATGGTTTAATGACGTCATATTTTCCACTATGTTTCGCGAATGCCGTTAAATGTATTGATACGACTACGAAAAAGCTCCAATGGCGGGTAAAGTTTGAAAAGGTAGAATTCTTGTTTTGCGAATATGTATTTTTTCACATATAACATTTTTGTCAATTTCGATGATACATTCTTTAGACGTATTACGTACATTGATATCGACGTTGTTGGTTATCATACACATTAAATAAAAGTAGATAAAGCTAAAACGAACATCAGTCGCAAAGCCATCGCTGTTATTGCAGTAGTAGCAAAATATTACCGTAAATCGTCTGAAAAAAGTTAGCAGGTATTTCAACACCCGTATAGATTTTTTAAATGAAGGTAAGTAATTTTTCCTTATTTTTAACTAATCTTATCTTGAGGAATTGATTGACTGCTCTAACATGTAGAGAGACTCCAGAACAGACCAGGTTTTAACCAAGTCAAAAACTTTCTTATAGTCCAAAAACGCACAAGGCACAGGGACTAATTATACTCTTCTGTCTTCTTTATGTATAGCATAACTTGCCCCACTATGTGTATGTGGTTTATAGTGCCGTATTCTACTCGAAACTCGACCTGTTCAGGGGGCTGAAACTCATCGAGTCCATGCGAGACGATTTGTGATGACTCTCGAAAACTGCTTATAGTCGTGACTTAAGAGTGAAATGGGTTAATAGTTATTTAAAAGGGATTTATCTTCTTTTTAAAAGACATTAAATAGATTATTGCTCCACGCCTTTAAAATTTGAATAGATTAAATAGCAAAATTTACCAAAACGACAAACGACTCCAGAAATGAAGCATAAAATTATGTCAACGTTCTTTAGTAGAGCAATATTCTACGAATTATCGACATTAATGTTTTGTACCGCGCAAGTTATGGTTTCGCAAATTTGACAGTACTTGTCTCGGTACTAAAACGTGGTAGATTTCGAGATAGTGGCCAGTCACGTATAATGGTGGCTACTGAATTTCGTAAACATACAAGTGAGTTTTGGTCACAATATTGGCGATGGCCATGGCAGAAACTTCAAATAAGAACCTTGAACACAGAATAATTAATAGTACTCGGTACAGAAAGCTTACTCTTTAATAGCAAATATGCGAGATTAAACCTAATTACAATATCGGTAACGTTCAAATACGCTACACGCTTTGGATGCGACCTTGAAAATAATAGCTTGTTATATATTGTCTAATAGTTGCGGTGCTCGTTTTGAGTCGAAATGCACCTTAAGTCCACGCAACGAGAGTCTGAATTACTCAAGCCGTTGCCTTAAGCCTATTTGTTTAATCATCACCAATATAGTTAATAAAAATCGGTGTATACTTAAGATCACAAGACAGAAGGGAAAACTTTATGTATTAATTCGAGGTTAATAATACGAAGTAGTCGACTCGAGCCGACCTTACTGGAACTTGTGTTACATAGCCGAGCTTAACGGCTCAATCTTATTCAATACTCACAAAACAAAGTACAAGGGGCGCCGCCTTAAGAAGTTTTCTTTTCAAAAAAAGTAGTAGTAAGTTTGTATGTTTTTTTTGCCTATAATAGTGTATAATGATAAATTAGATCAAAGCCACAAAATGCAACCCGTGGTACATAAATATAAAATGTTGTATTCGATGGTAGGTTACAACGATTCAAAATTATATGTGTATTTATGTCAACACAAGCGAACATAGCTTTATATCAGAATACCGATACACACAGTATCTGAGACAATGACCGCTTGATTGGTTTAGTTAGACAGAACCGACTTCCGATCCCTGACCGGCCATCCTAAACGTGACTGTACTGCATGATCAATGTGACACTTTTTTTAAGCACGCATCTTTCACATTCATCTCATGATTGAATACCGTTAAGCAAAACTAACACTTATATCCAAGACACAAAGTGCAAGAAAATAATTTACATGAAAACAACAACCGAAAGCTGTAACTTGGTTAAAAGGGTGAATATCCAGAAATAATTTATTGTGCTTACTGAGGGATATTTCGGAGATTCAAATTTTTGTTCCAACTTTTGCGAATCAATCGCCAACAATGATAAATTGTTGTGAGAACGTTTTCAAGTTCCAGCTTAATTTGTTTAGAAGGCAGAGAAAGGCATCGTCATTAATCATTCTAAAATAATAGAGAACTTTATGAAATATTAATATCTAAGCGAAGATCTCGGTACAAACAGAATTTTAAGCAATAACATAACAAATACAGTAATTCTTCGTATCGTAAAGATTTGTATCTGCATGCGAGGCGTGAGAGTCTTTAGAGGGAGTAAGTTTTAATTGGTACACACAAAGTAGGTTTTTTAAAACACGTTACAACTTAATCGCCTGAGGATTGGCGGTTAATGAGCGGAAAGGTTGTAAGACTTGTAAGTTGTAAACGAATTAACGACGTGGGTAGTCCATATCGACCCAAAAACGATCCCAATGTTACCTCAAAACAAATTCAAACTCAAAAACATAAAGTTAATTAAGAATTAAGAAAAACATTCGATCATTTCAATATAATGATTTGTTGACGTATTAACACATGGGTTATAAAAATTCGGTAGGCAATCAAATGGAATGTCTATTAACGAATATTAGATTGTTAATGATTAAAGTTACAACATCACTTAATAATTTTCGAAAGACAAAAGCCGAGCCGATGTTACTTATATAAAATATGCTCAGAGGATGTTAATGAATGATGATATGCATTTGATGAGATCGATACTGTCATTTATAAGAAACTTAATCGAATAATTGATTATAATGCAGGAACAATAAAGTGATTAGTTTAACAAAAAGTAAGACAATGAGTTATTATTCATCGGATAGGTTTCTATTGTCGGGCTTTAGATAGTATAAGAACGTTTATCTGACAGCTTGGGTCGTTGGCCGATCGTTTTCATCATTTGTTTATACGACGATCAAAGCTTGATATACAATATATAGGAAGAAGACAGTAAGGAGAGTTTGTTAAAATACTTTTGAGTTAGACTTAAACCATAATCACACCGTCGACGCTTATATGTTATGTGTTTTACACGAAATATCAAAATGTATAAACGTTAACAATATACGTTAAGTATGCAGTTAAGAATTTTCTTAATTTTGTATGATTTATTAATTAAAATCTTTTAAGTACTTAGAGCAACATTTTTAATTTTAACACGAATTCTAAAGAATATGACTAGGTACCTATAACGAAACAAAAAGTACATTGTTCAGAAATTTAAAGAGGTGAAATTTTTCAAATTATTGTACACATTTACTTGATTATATCAATTTGAATCTTGTAGATCAAGCTATCTTCGTTAATTATTTTAATTACAACTGACAAATTGTAATCAAAGAAAGTTATAGGTACTATCACTTAAGCGCGTTAAGTCTTGTTTCAAAATAATTATTGGTTTTAGTGCACAAATGGTATGTGCAAGAATGGTTCTTTTTTAACATTGAAATCACTGAATAATTTAAATTGTGTGGTTTTTTTCTACGATAAGAAAAGTATTAACAGTTATTTGAACAACAACAAAATGTCTAAATCATAAAAAAATCAAGAGTTAAAATATACCTAAATATTGAAACATATCCAATACGTGAATTTACGGCAACACACAATAAAATTTATGGCAATTATAGACTCAATATTTTTAACAATTGTTTCAAAAAAATTTTGTGATCTAACCGCAAATGTTACTTTGTAGAAATCAGCTGAAAATGTATGTACAAAATGTAAATAACTTTGCATGTTGTATCGTTAAATATCAGTTACTGTTCCTATAATGTGATTTTAATCTCCAACGATGAGCAGTCAGATTTCTCGAGTTGATTCTCCAAAGGATACTTCCAAAATTATTTTTATAATTTGTCATGTTTGTGTTTGATAAATAGTGAAGTATACCGTTTTGTTTTGATCATTATCACTTGAGTCATTAACATGTGAACTCCGTAAAAATTATCGCCTGGAGTTGTAAGTTAAAAGTAATTTGAATAGTTTTGATTGAGACATTAACTCTGAAGAACTTCACAGTTGACCCAAGTTAAGCTATGGACAAATTATATCACTTTATTCTGATAATCTGAGTGGGTGAAATGGTAACACAATTAGGAACAAAGAAACATACTGTGGGATTTTTTGTTTAAACGTTTGTCTATCAAACATTCATTTCAACATTAACGAAAAAGCTAACTAAACAAAGTACAATAATAAAGATTTTTAAGTTTAAAACTAAAACAACCGACTTCCATACCCCTCGAGTCAATTTCAGATCCAAATGAAATTACAATGGGACCACCTCGGAAACGTACCCTACCAATCTCACCTCTCCCAAATCATTCAAATCGGATTACAATTGTCGGAGTAATTGCGTTAAATACATACAAAAAAAAAATACAGACGGATTGAAAACCTCCTTCTTTTTGAGAAGTCGGTTGAAAATTAATCTTATATGGTATTAGAAGTTATATTTTTGTATATTTTACAAATTATTAATTACTCAATGGTTCATTGGAATGAAAATAAGCAGTTTCCTTTTTAACCTTGAGACATGTCTTGGCACTCAGAGACGTAAATGTTTATTATATAGCCTCATTAACCCGTTTAACTACTTTGTTTTCTTTTAAGTCGTCTACTTCACCTCTGTGTTTATTATATATTCTACTGAGGGTGCTAATGATGGATATGTTATAGGTAGATATTGTATTGACTTAATGAATGAAAATTTAATCTATATCATGCTGTTTTTGCAATGTAAAAATCTGTTTAATTTTTTTTTAGCAAGAGTTTAGTAATCAAGCTTTGCCACTCTTGATCACAGAACCCTAAAAAAACGGGACTTTATTACTCAATTGGCTATCCGTTCGTCCGTCCGTCGGTCTGTCCATCCGTCTATTACAAGGCCCTCCTGAAGTCTATTATCAAGTAATTTTAAGTTCGAAACGTCCCACACGTTTCGAACTAATAAAATATCACTTACATGCATAGACAAGGATTTTTAGACATTGATTGATTACTGAGACTTCACTGTGCATCCGTCTGTCCGTCCGTCCGCCAATCTGTCCGCCTTTCACAGGATATTTACTAACCGTAATAGATACTTAAATTTTCACGAAGTATGTGAAATTTAATATTTTTAAGTAATAATTATTATTATGCATTTAATTTAATATAATTTCTATGGGAGATTTAACAACAAATAAAAACCGGCCAAGTCGAGTTGACATCGAGTTAAACACCGAGGCTTCCGTACCAACGTTGGTATGTACCAATTAAGCTAGACCTCTAAATTGTATCAGCGCTCATATACCTCAGAGGTCTACCTTAATTGGCGTAAACTATGTATGTATGGGGGGCACCCTTTAATTTTCAATTTTTTTTATTTTATGTATTTTTCCCTTAATTTGTGCTGTAAGACCTTGCTTCTTGCCAAATTTCTTGATTCTAGGTCAACCGGAAGTACCCTATAGGTTTTGGTTTGAAAACCTATAGGATACTTCCCGTTGTCAATTGTCAATTTTGGTTAAAAGCAAGGTCTTCCAGCAAAAGTAAAGGAAAAATTCCGAAAAATAAAAAAAGTTGAAAATTAAGGTACATTTTGGTACTAAGAAGTTTTCGCGAAAATCTAAATTTGCCCATACCTTTTTATTGTGTTGACTCAAGACCTTGATTTTTATACACCCAATAGGGACTATAGACTTCAGTATAAGGTATAAATTTCAACTTGCTAGATCCACCTGTTCCTGAGAAAATCAGTGGTAACACACAGACAGACAGACGGACAGACAGACAGAAGGAAGAAAGTGATGGTATAAGGGTTCCTTTTTTACCTATTGAGGTACGGAACCCTAAAAATGTGGGTTCATACCTATATACTTATTTTTCCGGCAAATTTTGTTCGATCGGAACCCTATGTGTGCGAGTATGACTAGCACTTGCTTAGTTTATTTATGATCTCCATAAATTCAGCACATGAAGTAATTACTATAAAAGGATGTGAATAAGACTAAAAAGATCAACTCATAAAATGCAAATGAGGTCTAGAATCTTGCATTACCCCCGGGGTTCTAACTGATAGGACTTGTTGCTATCCGTTTCAGATGGGTTCTAGTGAAACACATTAAAGTTTCCTCTTTGATAGACTTAATTAAACTGGAGCTGTTTACATAAGTGTAGGTATTTGAGATCTACGACTTAAAACGGGTGTTTGTGGAGCTCTCGAATGTGCGAACGTGTCGGCAGTAATTAGGTGGATTCGAAATTGCATGAGCTTCTTACAGTGCTTTTTTTAACAAAAAAAGAAAATAATTGAACTTCCTTTATAATTAAACTTTGTTTTTTTTTTTAAAAGATAAAATAGATAAAGATATATTTTTTAACACCCGATAGAAGTTTTTAGAGGAAAAAAAACACCTATAACTTATTTTTCTTTACATTTTGCCAAAACATTTAGAAAATCACCAGCCAACCACCAGTTAATAGTTTTTTTAGGGTTCCGTACCTCAAAAGGTAAAAAAGGAACCCTTCACCTAAGATCACTTTCTTGTCCGTCTGTCCGTATGTCTGTCTGTCCGTGTGTCACCACCGATTTTCTCAGGAACGGGTGGACCTAGCAAGTTGAAATTTATACCAGATACTGAGATCTATAGTCCCTAATATTTGTATAAAAATCAAGGCACATATCAAGGTCCTGAATCAACACGATAAAAAGATATGGGCAAATTCAGATTTTCGTGAAATCTTGTAAGTACCAAAATTTGCCTTAAAAGTATATGGTGGTATGACTTAATACTGAATTAATACCAAGAAATAACGTCTTACTACATATAATTTAGTCTAGTATTCTAGCTACAACTGTACATAAAGAATGAAAAATAAATAAAATGTTTTTAAATAATGATGATAGCTACAACCCGGGGATTTTCAAGATAATAGGTATCTTCTAGGTAAGTGTCCTACATCGTTGATCGAATCATTACTTAACATCAGGTGAAACTTTGGTCATACGTTTGTCTATCTGTTATAAAAAAAATTGCATTGCAACTCAACTTGCACGTTGTTGGCATAGCTCGATACAAGTTGCAACAACACACAATTTGATTTATAGCATTGCGGTTCTGAATTACTAGCTCAGTCTCACTATCCTCAACACGCGATCGGAAAGTAAACGAGAAATATATATCAGTATTTAGGCCCACACTTATAAGTTGTTCGGCGATAAGCGGATTACGTTCCGAGGGAATAAATTATGGAATCTTTATAATTTTTAGTCTGCCGCCGATACTTTGGTCATAAATTGAATATCGTTAAATGTGCACCGGTTGGAAGTGTGCTTAAGGTAGTATTATTCTGAGATAAAGTCGTTATGCGTCTCTTGAGATTTGTTCAAAGATAGACTGTGAGTCTGTGACTGCCTACAGTTAAGGCACGGCCACACCGCGGCGTCCTGCCTCCGCGTGCGCGTTCTCAATCTGATTTTCAATCGTTTTCTGATCGCCGTAGATCGCGTTTGGTGTGAACCAGTCGGTACAAATACTACTGCGCTATCTGATCGCCGCCTAGATTGCGCACGCAGGACGCCGCGTTGTGTAACGTACCTTTAAATCCATTATGTAGTTCATGCAAATGTATATGTTCAATTTTATTATAATACAGTGTATTATATATAAACTATATATATATACTCTATTTATGTATTAAAACAAAATAGCTCACCATAAATGTAGACAGAATGACGCGAGTATCATACATTTATTTTTCTATGACGCACAGACAAGCACTTATCTATTTTCTCACATGATTTTAAGAAAAGATAAATGATGACGAATCGTTCTAGTCTGGAAGTAGAAGTTGGTAATAAAACAAGGGTGCTGGACTTTCGACTTTAGTCCAATCCAGAGGGCAACTATTGTAAACCGTCTTCCAATTAGGTAGAGTGTAAAAAATGATATTCTTCCAAATATTACTTTAAATAGATAGGATTGTAATATAATAGTTTTATTGGTCATGCCAGCTACATCGTCGATCGCATCGTCACATGGTGAAATAGTGGTCAAAATTTACCTATCTAGTAAAAATAACGTATCCTTTAAAAAGTTTTATTAAAAAAAAAAATTGGTGAGATTGTGGTCAAAAACTTGCCTTTAAGATATTAAAAATCATGCATATAAAACATAAAACATACTCTGACCAATAGTTTTACTAAATAAATTCAAATGTCAATAATTTTTTTTAAGTGATCTCATGTACAAATGATATTGTCATATCAACCTTACTGATTTTATTTGTTGTAAACATTCCTTGTTCCAGTGTTTAGTGGACTGTATTGTCGTATAACTTTACTGCCTGAACCTGACTAATCCCCAAAGTGAGAAGCATTAAATATTATATTACAATAGCCAGCTTTCTAGGAGCCACTGATAAGCTTAAATTTCATAATAGTCTTTCAATAGAACAAAAATGTATGTATGGTAGATGTTTTTATTGATTTGTGCTTGGTGCTATTGAAAGACGTGTTCTTTAAATGCACATATAAAACGAAGTCTAATTTTTTGCGTGGAATATTAATAAGTCCAGCAAAACAAATAATATAAGTGACGATAATGAAGACATTTTAAGTAAACGCCGTCAGTGTAATCAACACCAAGTGATCGCGCTTCTTACTTTCGGAACAATAAAAGATAAATATAGCCTATGAAATAATGATAAGGCATTTTCGCATAGACCGCAATTATGTGAATTCTAGCGTGGAAGATCACGGTTCGCTGAATACCCTCTTTATTTCTAATGAAGTAATCATAATCAACTTAATGACAATGCTAGTTTGTTTGCAAAAAAGTCGCACGCATTCGAATTACATTGTTTTGGATACCGTTACTGCAACTTTGGAGTAAAAAAATACTTTGGGATATCAAAATTATAGACAATTATATCATAATTAATCTTCAATTATTTACAAAAAAATGAAAATGTAATTAATCTACGAAATAAACGGTTCAATATTGCTTAACAAGCTCTCCAATTTAATCTTTGTTGGAAAATTATGTCAAAACATTACATTTGACTCTGAATCAATATCTTTGATTTTTTTTTCTAATGTACGAGTATGTTCTCGTATGTAGTCCAATTCTCGATGACTGCTACTTATATTTTGTATTATTTTTTAATTTTCTATGATGAAACTTAATCATTTTTGTCAATTAAAATGTTCACTTCACCTAAAATCCACTTGAATAAATTTCTTAATTCAGTCTACTCAATAATATTTTTTAGTAATGTACGAGTATGTATGTGGTCCAATTCTCGATGACTGCTACTTATATTTTGTATTTTTTAAAGTTAAGAAAACTTTTGATAGTACTTAATCATTTTTGTCAATAAATTTTTTTACTTCACCTGAATTCCACATGAATATAATTTCTTAATTCAGTCCACTCAATTTAAATGTCATATGTTACCACCAGGGACAGATTGAGAACACGTTTTAAGGTATCGTGTAGAAGTTCAAAGAAACGCATCAAGGGTATTATTAAATAATCCGACAGATTCATTTTTAAATTTGTTGACGCTCGAGTCACGTTTCAAGGATTTTGGGAACTGCTTCAGAAACGCTATTAGGTCGATCGTTAAACTTTGAATGAGTGACATCTTTAACAAAACTACCTTTGTAAAACCCCTGAAGAACTCTGATACTTGAATAACTATCCTTAAGTGTACGGAATAGAGTTTATAATTTAACACCTGTAAGATTTGGAGATGCATATTAAAACTTGTGTACGTAAGTTGTCGACTGCACAGTTACGGTATACTTTTTGGAGCATCACTCGTATTTGATGCGTTTTAAGAATCGTGGCGGATTAATTTTAGTTTTATAGGAATTCAGATGCGTTTGAAGCTGCAACTTTAGAGTTCAGTTCTAAGTCTCCTTTATATGAGTTTTATTGAGGCGATGTTAAAAGTGAAGACGTTTAGATAATTGATAGGTGCTAGGTGCACCTGGGTTGTAAACTGGAGTAATAAATAATCAAGTCATTATAAAGCTTTACTAAGTGTAAACAGTTAAGGTACAGACAAACCGCAGCGTCCTGCGTGCACGATCTAGGCGGCAATCAGATAGTTCAGTAGTATTTGTACCGATTGGTTCACACCAAACGCGATCAGAAAACAATTGAAAAGTACTGAGATCGCGCCCGCAGATCGCAGGACGCCGCGGTGTGGCCGTACCTTTACATATACTCGAATGTGTACATACTACGCCTATTTCAGGCACAAGCTCAAGTGGCTTCCTATACGACTCCGCCGGAATACTCATATTCTCTCTCTTCTTTATAGCATTCTTTTTAGTCCTGCTTCCCCACCCTACCTTAAAGTAAACTTTGAGTATCTGTACTCACAGCACTCCCTAACGTTGAGGTCAACCGAAAATCTTTCTCTGCAAATCCCCACACATTCGTCTACCTTCTTCGACAAATCCTTTACCATACAGGCTGCACGCCTGTGGAACAGTATCCCAGTCGAAATAAGAAAATCCCCATCATCCCACACATTCAAAGAAAGATTAAGGAAATTCTACTTGCCTAATGATAACTGCTGATCCTGTAACATTTTTATTTATTTAAAAAAAAATTTTTTTTTTTTTTTCTAATGTGGAATTTACTATCTGTATCATTATTTTCTTTATTGTTATAATGTATAAAATTTTGTAATTGTAAGTAATATGTAATATGGATACTGGTATATATGTATGTATATATGTATTTGTGTAGATATATATGTTTATGTAATGTATATGTATATTTGCAAGTATGATTGTGTATACACGTGTATTTGTGTATATTTATAACTATATAAATAAGTAACGATTAAAATAGATACACCACCGTCCGTCACAGTCTCGCTATATTACTCTCAGCTCGGTTGTCTGGAAGAAATCGCTTTAAGCGATAAGACCGCCCTTTGCATTACTTAGAATGAGGATTTTCCTCTGGTATTTTTCTGTAATTATTGGTGTGCAAATAAAGTGTTTATCTATCTATCTATCTATCTATCTACGCATAATGTCAAATAGTATACAAACACCAACAACAATGTATGTATGTAAGTAAATATTCAAAAATATTGGGTCTTTTGTACTTTTAGATTATTTACTGGAATCAAAAAACTAAAATAAGTCACTTATATACTATCTCATGATAGTTACTGTGCTATCTGGTATATTGAACTTGTCTGGAAATTGAAGGATATTATTATAGACAGCTGAGATATTTGTATATCTCTCTTTTTAGATAATTATACACAAATAGATAATTATACAACACATTACAAATAGATGGGATAAAAAACGGCCTACTGTGAGTGGGACTCGCACGTCAAGGCTTTCATACAAATTTGTCAAACACCGTTAAAGGTACGGCCACACCGCGGCATCCTGTGCGCGAACTCTTCGGCGAACAAGCGCAGTAGTATTTGTACCGACTGGTTCACACCAAACGCGCTCTACGGCGTTTAGAAAACGAATGAAAACAGATCGCGAATGCGCACGCGGACGCAGGACTCCGCGGTGTGGTCGTAACTTATCGGACACACTTAACTTTGCAGTTCGAAACATAGAAAATGTGTTGCACCAACCGCAAGTAACTTTTTAATAGAACATTTAAATTAATTTTTTTTATTAAACTACATATTTCCGGTTTTGAAATCTATTCCTATATATATTCTTAAAGATTTTGCTTCTTGCCAAATTATAGGATTCTAAGTCAACGGGAAGTACCCTAAGTATAGGTTTTGATACCCTTGTGAAATCGCAAAATATGCCACATAAACGGTCATATATTTTGATCGCGTTTACATACATTACGTAGATTCGAGTATTTGATTTAAGTTTTAACTTGATATCTCAACGCGTCCCTGAGAAAAAAGGAGTCGTATCAGAAAGACAGACAGACAGACCGACGGACAACAAAGTGATCCTATGAGGGTTTCTTTTATCATTTTGAGGTACAGAATCCTAAAAACATTAAGCCTAGAACCCAGCTGATATTTGATCTCCAAAATATATTCACTGCAATCAAAATGTCACGAAAGCCACAGCCCCACTAAAAACCTTGATTCAACTGCAATAACGCCTACGAACAAAAAAAAGACAACGTTCTTTACAACACTATCCACCGATTGAATTAACCCGTACAGGTTCCTTTATTGAAAAAGGGTTGTCTACTTTGTTTCTCAACATTTATTTATCGATATAGCGTATAGGAGATTAAGCTATAAAGTCTTATACGATGCACCACGGGAAGTCAGTGCGGGCATTACATTTTACAACTATTAGAGATGGCATGTAGGTTTATAGCCAGTACCAACGGGAACACAACGTGATACCAATAACAACTGTTGGGGCCAAAGTTATTGCATGTTATATTTGTTTAAAACTCTCATACGGTGCTTAAAAGTGATATAAAAACCATTTGAATTTCAGATTTTGGTGTCAAGGATAATGTTTTTTTATTTTTATAGTGGTTATTACTTAGTTAATCTGCTAGATCCTGCAACACAGAATATTCTAGTGCAGGATCTAGAGAATTAATATTATATAAGGCATGTATCTGTAATATGTATATTCTAGAATTAGACTGAATTACGAAGCCTTGTAAATGTTCTTTGGCTTTTAAAACAATCACAACTGTTTTTTAAGATGGAATGATATCAAATAGTACCATACCGTACGTAATGAATATGCATCATAAAATTTCCGAAAGAAAAGCCCCCAACAAACTATTCCTCTAAAACACGTAAAACGAACAAATAAAGACTGAGAACTACGCGAACGTAATACTTCCAATTCAAGAGTTAGATGCGAACTTTACTGGGGAGCAAATGAACTAAATTGGATTTGATTTCCAACAGCTACCGTTTGTGATTCCACAGTCACGAATCTTTCTATCTACGGAAGTTGTACTTGAATTTAGTTACTGGTAATACTGGAAAGATTAGCATTTAACTGCTACTTTAATTTTGACGAGGTAAAATTGTACTTCTCGAAATAATATACTATAAATAGTAACTAAAGCGAAATAAAATATTTTCTATCTTTCTCTTTCTTTCTTTCTAGTCAAAGTCTAAGCCTAACGTAATATTAACTATTCCGAGGGCGTAAATGACCCACAAAATATGTTCATCATTGCTCTGTGTCCCTTATCTTAAGACTTGAAGTCTTATTTATCTGCGCAGTAATTTAACCCTTATACATTACAAGTATTGGTACTGACCAAAAGTGACCAGCAAAAGTTCTACCACTAGAATTTTTGCATAAAACTTTAAATTTTATGCAATGTATTTTTTATTTAACGAGAAATTTTGATGTACATATATTTTATATATTGCGTATCTCGCTCGAAAAATGCTCTACGAATTGGATGAATTTTGTATAAAGGTAGATAGTTTTAACATTAAGTTTACCAAGATAATTGTTATTAGGTATTATAAAACCGTGATTTAAGACAAAAAAAGCACAACTCGGTCACCCAGGTACTGTTATTTCATATGTTTTTAAAACACATGAAATCACAGATAGGAGCAATTTATACTAGGAAACATCTTCATAGATATATTCTGTAGAGTGCATTATCCAATAACGCGGTAAAACATGCATCCGAAAGTTATTTATATTTCGAAATCGCTATAATAGTTTGACTAGTGATGGACAACAATCCAAACAAATAACGTATTGAATTTCATTGTTATTACAGCTATTTTACGAACTTTCATTCTACTGAAATTCAATCTTTATTTCAATAAATTGCTATTATAAAACAGCATCCGAGCCATACCCGTGATTTATATATAAAATATTTTAGAGTTCTGTAAACGAATGGTGTTTAAAATAAAATTGAATGAGAATAGAATAACTATTTATTTTAAACCTAATATAACTGATACCTCAAAATACCACTTTATTCGATTATTTACTCAGCGTTATAATTGCTAATAAATTAAAAGTTAAAAGCTTTTTGTAAACACGTTATTATGAGTAATAAAAAGTACTAATTATAACAAAAAATCAATGCTAAAATTCAACTATACTACCTACCTTTTGCTATTCCGGAGATCCAGTCTCTACAGCCCGGTTCCACCATCCGGTCAGCTCGATAGAATCATATTATTGTATTGTCATTGTCACACAACTTACAAATTTTAATGCCAAATTATAGCTCAATCGGATATCAGGAAGTGGTTAAAAAAACGTTTGCATGATTTGAAATATCTGTTTGTAAGCTTGTAATAATTAACACAACTTTTGGAAACGTTTGACAACTAACTCACCCGTTGTTAATACGGTAACACATTAGATGTTTATGTGACAGATTTTCTAACTTGAGGGTGGTAGCTGTCCAGGCGTACACTAGATAGTGTCCTGCCACCATGCAAAATGCAATGCAATATATCCTACAAATATATATATATATATATATATATATATATGTATATATATTTTATACATATTTAATAGGCTAGCTATTGACCACTATCTCGCCGGGTGGTAAACGACGATGTGATTGATGACAGGGAACACGCTAGGCTTAGAATGGTTTGACTATCAAAATCTGTTTGCTGTGGGAACACCGTAAGGTTATGGCGGCAGATTTTTCCTTGATGGTGGTGAGCTACTTTTTTGGTAGCAAGTTAGGTGGCACATCAGGTTAACATCGATTAAATGCTCGCAAAAACAAGCGTTTTTGCGGTGATGTCAAGGTTCTTATCGCTTAATGCATTTTGTTTCAGTCAACCGTCGTATGGATTGGTTACATAATGTATGTAATACTATAGAGTTCAGTATAAATGATAGTATATACACTCCATGAAAGCATTTGTCTCTACTGTTCTGGTACTGTCACTGGTACTGGTTTGAATTTCCTGTTTGTCAGCGACATTATTTGTTTAATTAAATTCAGTTTGTGCAGGCAGTCGCTTGACTAATCCTGGCTTATACCATAGAAAAGATAATAATACTACGTATAGAACGAACACTCTGTTCCCCCCACCAATTCCGGGCTTCCTCACCCCGCCACCGATTTTGATTTGTCGAGGCATCAGTCTGAGCAAGGACGCTACACGCGTACGGCTACAGAACAATAGGTACTACTCTCGAGGAGAAGAACATCAACTTCATACATTTATGTTAAGACCAGTAGACACCGGAGGTTCAAATTTACTTAGGTTCTTATTATGTAGGTATATTATAAATACTTATATACCTACCTATATATTCGAATTTTAGAATTCATTATCATAAATGAAACAACGATATATACTCGTGCGTAAATAACATTTAGTTAATTTAATAAACATTAGTACTACTAAACATTAATTATAATACTTTCGTATAGTGTAATCTAATATTGTATAATGTAGTGAAATGTGAGTGAGATAATGACCTACTCGGTTGTGTGTTGGATATTTCTACGTACCTACCTACCTACTTTGCAATTGAGTTGAAGTGTTGTGATTTAATGTTTCTGTAGACGATGGTTTACGAAATAGCGACTAATATTTTTAGTGTTAAAAGCTTTTTGGGTAAGTGTACAAAAATTATTCATACGGTCAGTACGTAGTACGTATGTACGAAGTAACTATTATATAATCTGTGATACGGTGCTTACGGGTGACATCCTTAGACATCACGCACACAAATGCACGTATAAAAAAATGACATGTGTGTAGTGTCTGTGTCGGTGTCACAGTGTCGAACGTTAAAACGCTAGTTTGTATGGAGATTTAGCGAGTGTCCGGGGTGTGCTTATACGTTAAATCTTTACCGTTTTATCGCTCCAACCGTTACCGAAGTCACGTAAACTACATTGAATGAGAGTATTGATGTGTTTCAGTCGATAAGTTAAATCGTGAGCTTTCGATCGCGACGATTCAAATCGCTGTGTCGTGACAGTGAGACCGACCTTTAATTAAATTAGCGTATCGAATTATCGAATTAATTACCGTCTTAAATGTTTTTTATTGACGTTGTATATTTTTATCCCCCGACGCTAAAAGAAGGGGTGTATACGTATACGTTTTACTTGTGTATCTGTGTGTCTGTCTGTGGCATCGTAGCTCCCAATCGGATGAACCGATTTTTATTAGGGTTGTTTTTGTTTGATAGGTGTCTTAATAGAGACTGTTCTTAGGTTTGACTCATGAACATCAGTTTAGTCGTTTTAAGTCTATGAGTATTTTTCTGGTGGATGACCCTATAAAATCTATCTAGTCTATTCATTTCTTAATTCCATATCCTCTTACTTTAAGAACATTGTAAGAAAATGGTAGCAATAACCCTATGCTTGGACATCTCCTGGAATCTGCAGCAGAATACTCAACTCCTCACCAACTTAAAGCAGAGATGTCAAGTTTGGGCTCATTAGAATGGTCTCAATGAACAGATTATACACAGATCGGTCGGGGGTGGTTTTAAATTTTGTATTTAGGTTGAAGTTAATACTTCTTTAGGGTGCGCTTTGACTGTTTATTTCTTATATTCACAAAAAATCCCTATTTTAGATATATTCACAGGTATTTGCTATCAATCACGATGAAACACTACCCGTTTTTCTGGCTAGGTAATTACTATACTTTAGTGCCTCAAGCTTTTAAAAATATAGGTAAGTACCTACACGCCAAATACTTACTAGAATTTATTTTTAACATTTTAGTTCATTGTCCCAGATAAAAGCTTGTTTTTTAAAATATTTTAACTTATAATTTATTTTTAACTTTTTAGTAGGTAGGTATAGACACCGACTACCTACCTACTACCTAAGTATTTAATAGAAGGCATGATGTTTTAAAATATTACACGGATATTTGATGTGATTATGGGTAAAGTCGTCTTCAAGGAAAATCAATCGACTCGGTGGGGGTATGTTGCTTTATTACAGAAATGCCATGGCCACCCTACAGCTTCATCATCAGATCCTGGCTATCATTTAAGTGTAAACTGCTCCTCAAGACGAAACATTTGAGGCCAAATTCACTGGGGTTACGTTATTTTATAACAGAGATGCCGTGGCCACCTTCCAGCTTCATCACAAGTCGCTAAATATCATCTAGGTGAAAAGTTATCTTCAAGACGAATCAATCGAGCCCAATCTCGGTAGGGTTACGTTCATTTATCACAGAGATAACGTGGCCACCTTCCAGCTTCATCATCAGACCCTGGATATCATCTCGGTGTAAAGTTATCTTCAAGACGAATCAATCGAGCTCAAACTCGGTAGGGTCACGTTAATTTATCACAGAGATGCCGTGGCCACCTTTCAGCTTCATCATCAGACCCTGGATATCATCTAGGTGAAAAGTTCTCTTCAAGACGAATCAATCGAGCCCAAACTCGGTAGGGTTATGATGATTTATCACAGAGATGCCGTGGCCACCTTCCGTCTTTACCATCAAACCAGCTCCATGGTACCATATCATTGTATTGTCACCGAAGATACATAAGTACACAAAATCAGACATCGGGAAGTGGGTCTAATTAAGCTTCCAAAATTCCACCCGAACATACATGGATACATACCTACATACATACATACATACATACATACATTGCAAGTTAAATAAAAGCTTGTAAAATGCACACAACCATAAGCAGCTATAATATATTTGCGGTCTATTGCATTATTTTAAAGTGTATTTCTTGACATCAGTTTTCTAGCAATATAAACTTTGTAACAAATGATCTTGAAGAGTAAAGTCTCTCTACTTCTGTTCAAACAGTTACTACAGAGACAAAAGGCTTCGCTTAGTGAACCAGATGGAAAGCAAACTAAAGCGAAGTTTGATTCACACTGATTGAAACCATTGATTTATGTATGCAGGGATCTGTTTTACGCACACAATTTGTTAAATGTATTATTGCATAATAGTAACATAATACAAAATAAAGTCAGTGGACGGAAGTTTGTAACCAATATCACATTGGCAGATTTATAATAAGTTTTTAAAACAAGTAACAAAATTAAATTTTTTAATAAACAGCCACGACAATGTCCTTTTAAAGAACCACCACTGATTAATAATTACGAACCGTTTAAAGACAAAATCGAACTAATTTTGGAGAAAAACGGCAACATGGATTTGCACAAATAAATGTTTACTGCAGCGCCCCCTGGTTAGTTGACACCGTAACACCTTAAGAACACGCATCAATCAAACACTAACCCATAACTGAAAACTGCATCAAAATCGGACTAGTCGTTTTGAAGAAAAATGGCAACACCGATTTGCGCCAACAAATGAATACTGCAGCGCCTCCTGGTAAGTTGTCACTATTTAAAAACATACATCAATTACACCCGAACCCATAACTGAAAACTGCATCAAAATCGCAGAAGTAGTTTTGAAGAAAAATGGTCACATGGATTTGCACACACAAACAAACAAACAAACAAACATCCTCTCACCCCAAACGCATATACAGTCTCCGTTCCATCGTGGGTAAAAAATAAATCACAGGAATTTATTTTCAGATTCATAATTCAATGACATACGTGGTTGGTGTTTAAAAACATAATAATTACTATACGTTATATAGTTTAATCTAATTGTTTTTTTTTTTTTGCTGGAATATTTAAGTCATTGCATTATCATTGTACAACGTGGTATACAAGTGGAACTAAATAAAAAGTGTGTGGTAATGTTTATTAGGCACATTCTCAGTACAGTTGTCTCTGAACCAAGAGTGGAAGTTTTAACATAAAATATTTTACTATCAAAATATTTCTATAACATATCCTACTCACGTTATCAAAGCTTGAAACAGTAGTATTGTTGAATAGAAAAGTTTTATTGGAATTGGTATTCCAACACTTATCGTTCGACGGAATAGAATAGTTTTTATCTTATTTGATATGTTAGGCTTTGTCGAAAACCTCACGTTTTTAAGGTCTGAAATAAATCAAAAGAAAAAGGCTAGGAAACAGATTGATGTTCGGGGCCTGCTCTTGTCACCTAGATATGAGCAGAGCCTAGATTTATCGATTATAAAGCACCGACTCTATACTATACTCTATTCAGTTTGTTATTGATTGCCTTGACCTAGATTTTGTGCAAGTCCACCTTCAAGGTCACCATACTCTCCAGGAGATAGTCCGCAAATCTTTTGTCCCAGCCAACGTCCCTTGTGTGCTAGAACCGTCGGTTCTCAGTCGGTACAATGTTAATAGTTCAGGCGGGATGACTAGTGCCTTGGCAGAAAGGCCAATGCCTGGTATAGGACGCGGCTTGCGTCAGCATAGTCGCCCTCAGTCACTTAAACTGCACTACACTAACGGCAGCAGCGGCCGCGAATGAAGCCGCTAAAAACAAGCGCACTGAGTACGCGGCAATGGAGTTTATTATTATTTTGTGTCCATATCAGCTGTAGACTATGCGCTAAGACTCCAATCAAAGAGTAAGGGTTCCAGTAAAGGAACCTTTGCACCGGGAACGATCGGGAACTAATTGCTAGACGTTGAGGGTTTCTGAAAAATGTATTGCTTCGCCGGTGGGACACTATGAAATGCACAGACATATTTTTTAATTAAAAAAATCATTGGTGCACGACCGGGATTTAAGCCCACTACCTCTGGCGTCAAACCAATCATTTTCCCACTGCGCCACTGGACCTTCAAATGACCGGCGATCATTTCTTTTTTACACTCAAATAATCGAAAAATTGTTGGTATCACCCCATGCAGACTACCAAAACTTCTTCTACAACTTATTTCTACATAAGAATAAAACCAAACGCTTCAGTGAAAAGTTGCAAAATTTTCCTACTTTATTATCACTTATTCTCACATAGAAAAATAAAATCAAAATTATCCTGTTATAACTGGCCAAAACAGTAAAAACCCCAGACAATATTTTCGCTTATTAAAACTTTCCGACTGCAAGTTTTTCAGTCTCAAGTGGGGCATAAGCTCGATGGCTAACTTTTTATATTTTTCCTTAGTGACGAATTTTAAAACAAAATGCTAACATCGTTTTAAATTCGGAGTTGAGACGTTTCTTATGAACTTAGTTTATGGTCTAGTGGAAGTTTCTTTGTCGGGACAGTTTGCGATGATTGAGAGAGATGGAAAGAGATGGTTAACTTTGTTACAGTTTGGTTAATCAAGTTGTCTAAGAACTGGCTGGACGGACACTTATATTTTTAGCCAACCTCACAAGATTAAGCGGTACTCTTTTTAGGGTTCCGTAGCCGAATGGCAAAAAACGAAACCCTTATAGATTTGTCATGTCTGTCTGTCTGTCTGTCCGTCCGTATGTCACAGCCATTTTATTCCGAAACTGTTAGGACTACAGAATTGAAACTTGGTAGGTAGATGTATTCTGTGAACCGCTTTCCGATTTTTATACAAAAGTAAAAAAAATAAAAGTTTAAGGGGGGGCATCAAAAAAAAATTTTCTTCAAACCTATACGTGTGGGGTTTATCGATAGGTCTTCAAAAATGACATTGAGGTTCCTAAAATTTTTTCTCAAAGTCAATCATTTGAAAGATAGGCGCGTCTAAAGTGGTAAAATGTGTGTCCCCCCCCCTCTAACTTTTAAAGTATGGGAGTGAAAAATCTAAAAAAATATATGCTGTAGATCTCAATAAAAACTTACAACGAAAATAGGTTTGAACGAGGTACAGCCAGCAGTTTTTGAGATATGGCGACCGCAAAGATAACTTTGTTTTTCATACAAACACTATGAAAAACAAAGTTAATTTTGTAGTTGCGAAAAATCATAGTTATGGAATGCTTAACTGTGTTACGGAACCCTACGAGTGCGAGTCCAACTTGCACTTGGCCAGTTTTTTTTATCGACTATGCTCTGCCTGCACTCAATTCGAATTAATATTATATTTTATGAACTTGTTTGTTGTCTTTATATCTGTCTATGGGAACCTATTTTTGGTTCGCAAGGGACATCAACAATACTTTTAGATTAGTTTCATAAATATATTTTAAATTTAGGTGATGTACAGTAAAACCTCAAACTCAAAGCTTACCATAAATAACACTCAGGTGGCATAATATGCGGTACTTTTGAAAGTGTTTAAGCTACGAGTAGATATATTTCATGTGACGTGATTTAGTCACGTACTTATATGATGTAAGGAAACACAGAGATGTACGAGAGCACAGGGATGTAAGGGAGCACAAAGATGTAAGGGAGCACAAATACCAACTCAGTGCTCCCAGCCAACCTCACCTGCTCGTGGTGCACCCTGCTGACCAACAAACGAGGCTCTGGCGACCGAAAAATGGCAGTATAACCATTTCAAATTATGGCGTAGCTTAATACTTCTGGCCGGTGATGGGCAGCAGCGTCACTAGTGCGAGGAGTTACGTCCTGCGATCGCCAACCCGCCTGCCCAGCGTGGCGATTAGGGCATATCCTTCCCAATGAGCCGAAGATCGGGCTCAGTGACGTATCTTGGGAGTGGCCTACGTCCAGAAGTGGACTGGCACAGGCTGATTATGATGATGATGACTTACATAACCGGTGCGAGAAGCTACGTCCTGCGATCGCCAACACGCCTACCCAGCATGGCGATTAGGGCATATCCCTCCCAAGGGATGCATGCATAAGACCCGAAGATCGGGCTCAGTGGCGCATCTTGGGAGAGGCCTACGTCCAGCAGTGGACTGATACAGGCTGATGATGATGATGATGATGATGATTTACATAACTAAATAAAAATAGACTATATGAGACAGCAAATTTATTGTGTTATTTCTTAGTAAGTATCAGGCATAAATCTTTTTAAGTTAATAAGTCTAGAATGTGATTTGTTGACTGTACCAGTTACCTAATAGATTTGAAGACGTGCGTTTGTTTACACGTTTCAAAATAACACCACAAAGTATCAATTAACGTACAAAAATATATCACTTCAGCGCAGCACTATTCTGACAAACAAAATAACTCTTACTGACCTAAAACACGGTTATAAAACCGTATAAAATTTGTCGTTCTTTAAAAATTAGCGTCGGTATTTTTTGTTTTCCACACAAACGTTATGGGACATTCCTTAGGAATACCGCCGACATTATGGGGATTGTTTCAAAATGGCGCAATATGCAGACGCATTTCTGTACGTAAAATGAAAAATGTTGTGTGCTGGCCTGAATATTTATTTTGAAATAAGGTAGCTTTTTCCTGTGCTTCGTGTGACAGAAATATAATTAATTTGTAGTGACTTTATTATTTTGAAGTTGTTTAAGGTTTTTGTATGTCGTTATAACAACTTTTATATCAGGTATCAGGATAATGTGTGACTATCTCGTTAAGGAATTTTGTTTGCTTAAAATAAATAAACTGGCCAAGTGCAAGTCGGACTTGCACTCGTAGGGTTCCGTAACACAGTTAAGTAATCCGTCACTATGATTTTTCGCAACTACAAAATTAACTTTGTTTTTCATAGTGTTTGTATGAAAAACAAAGTTATCTTTGCGGTCGCCATATATCTAAAACTGCTGACTGTATCTCGTTCAAACCAATTTTCGTTGTTAGTTTTTATTAAGATCTACAGCATATATTTTTTTTAGATTTTTCACTAATATACTTTAAAAGTTTGAGGGGGGGACACACATTTTACCACTTTAGACGCACCTATCTTTCAAATGATTGACTTTGAGAAAAAATGATTTTAGGAACCTCAATGTCATTTTTGAAGACCTATCGATAAACACCCCACACGTATAGGTTTGAAGAATTTTTTTTTTGTTTTTTCAGTTCCATGTGGGGATGCCCCGCCCCCCCTTCAACTTTTATATTTTTTATTTTTGTATAAAAATCGGAAAGCGGTTCACAGAATACATCTACTTACCAAGTTTCAATACTGTAGTCCTAACAGTTTCGGAATAAAATGGCTGTGACATACGGACGGACAGACAGACAGACAGACATGACGAATCTATAAGGGTTCCGTTTTTTGCCATTTGGCTACGGAACCCTAAAAAGCATCGTGCTACAGCTACACTATTCTTTGATTTAATAGAATTTTGCGCGTTTCCACACTGCGCCTGCTACCTCATATGCTTTGCAATTTTACTGACCACTTTTTTTTTTTTTTTTTTTTTTTTTTTTTTTTTTTTTTTTTTTTTTTTATATGTATGTATACTTCCTTACTTACTATTATATATGTACTTCCTTTTATATGTATATATTTTTTGTATATCTTATAAGCTAGCGTTTGACCACTATGTCACCTGTTGGTAAGTGATGATGCGGTTGAAGATGGTAAACACGCTAGGCCTAGAATGGGAACTAGCTCTCTAAGCTGCCAGAACACGATATATAGACGTTTTTGGAGACAGATTTTCTAACTTGAGGGTGGTAGCTGACCAGGCGGATACTAGATAGTGTCCTACCACCATGCGAGGGTTGGGGATTTCTTAACAATGTTTTTCTTTCACCTGAGGGCTACTGTGATCAGCGCACATATACCTATAATGTATAAAATAAAATTGTGCCACATGCAGTCCAACACCTTGTCTTACAGCTGCCTTCTACTTCAGATAAGTACTACTTACCATCAGGTGAAAAAGTGGTAATATAATAGCTTATTAAATCTTACAAAAATAAAACGCTTTCTTTCAGAGTTTATTTTTACTCTATAAGAACGCGTTCTAAAATAAAAAGATTCAATTTAAAAAAAACTTGCCTCTTTTGTAGAAATTATTTTATTCTAGAAAAGTGTTCTAAGCTGAAAACATCAAGGATCATGACTTGACTATTTAAATTCTACTAATTTTATACAATTTGCCACCGACTTTGCAAAGAGGTCATTCAATTTCAAGTAATTGGATCACTAATTTCAGATGTCAGACTGTAAAACACATTAGTATGCGATTTGCAAGCTGAATGCATCTGAAACTGTAGAAAATAATTAACCATTTAAAATTCTGAATTAAAATAGTTCAGTTACAGTTGAACTTACTTAATATAAGAACGATTGGTCAAGTTTAGTAAGTAAACGGTGTCTGGAATAAGTTGCTTTTAGTGATAAGGCCAACGATTGTTTTATCATACTAATATGTTTTTGCGACTTTATGTTTTATTTGTATTTGGCCATTAAACCATCAATAAAGTGTTATTGTGATATCAGTAAATATTTTTAACCGACTTTAGAAAAAAGAAGGAGGTTTAGGAAAAAACGTACCACTCTACCAGTTGACAATAACGTAAAAAAATATAAAAGTGAAAGCTTTTTAAAAGTGTTAAAAGTGTTGTAAGTTGTTAAAAGTGATTTTTTTGTTTATTATCTTTTCACTGGTCAAACGGCTAGCTCGACAAAATAATCTATATAAACATTTTTAGATAAAATTTGCCTATGGTAAAATAGAATACAGGATATGTTTTTAATGCTGTGATACTCTAGGCCAGTAGTTTTTTTTAAAGCTTGCTAAATATTATGTAGGTTGCACAGAACTTGTCGACTTGTTAAGCCCTCTAACTAAGATAAAATATGCTTGTGTCTGGAGTGGGTTCACGACAATTGTGCAATGGGTGGAATTCCAACTCACAACCTCTCGATCACCTGGCCAATGCTTTATTCATTGGGCAATTGCCATTATAAAACTATAGTCCAAGTTTATGACTACACCAAAGCACAGATTATATAATAGTTACTACGTAAACCAAAGTACCAAACTAATCACAAAAGTAAAGTTACGCCATACTATAGCAGTCGTACTGTATCCGAATCGCAGTTAAGCCCCGGTCACGTCGTTACTGTAATTAAACCGTTCTTGCCTTTAATTTAGCTATCACGGGCTCTTAACTTGAATATATTGTTGCGGCAGTAATTAGCGAACAAGACTTTATTGACCGGTAGACGTAAGCATGTCGAAAAATATATCATTAAATCTCAAAAGCCATCATTATCTATGTATCTACAATAAATATTTACGAGATGAAAAATATAGTTTGCACGTGGGGTAGGGTTAGTTGCACATTATGAATTGGTCGTGATTATCTGTCTGTTATTAAAAATAATCTAGATAGATGTAGAACATAAATTCGCCGGGATCAAACATATTGTTTGGTGGATCCAGTTTGACTAGCAGTCAAGCTAATACACATATCCGCTGCAAATTTTAATTTATTCACAGAAATCATAATAATAAGGTTTATTAATAATACATATGTGTATGTAAGAGAGGCCAAGTCAAAAGTACTTATAACCGGCGAGCATGTATAAAGGCGCTCATGAAAGTGGAAGCAGCGAAAGAGGTATGTCAGGATCGTAGTATGTGGAAAGAAGTAGTCTCTGCCTACCCCAACGGGAAAAAGGCGTGATTGTATGTACGTATGAATGTGTATGTTACAGGGATAGCATGGGTGGGAGAAATGTAGCGGAGAGGTGACAACATGCGTTTCGTAAGTAATAAGCGATTTTTCACATATGTACCTTATTATTTTAACTTTTGTGCATCTATCACACATGATAATCATGAATAAATACTTGTCTGTCTACAATAAAGCAGCAGGAACATATTTTGAAAAAACAAACAAATTGATTTCAAAAATATAAGTTTACAATTATAAAACTTTTAAAATAGAGACAGCCTTTGACGATCCAGCTAAACCGAAACTGTAACTTCTTCAATCATGCTTTGTTCTATAATCCACCCACCTCACAAAAGCAAATCAAAAAGACATATCATTGACTTCCTTTTACTTGCAGAAAGCGGCAACAACACAGTCGAAGATATTATGTAACCGTAATTTTGTTAATACGCTTTTATTAGCTTCAGACGTATGTATGTTTGTATGTTAGTATGTAACGGAATCTTTGAACATGATTTTAACCCCCTTCAAAACGTCGGATTAACTCGAAATTTGGCATACTTATTAAGGACCGATGACAATAAATAAATTAAAAAAAAAATCGACTAAAAAATGAAAAATAAATAATAGTTTAAAAAAAACTAAAAAAATACGCTTTTATAGAAAATCCAACTAAAAAATAGAAAATAATTTTAATAAATTTGAATTAAAAATAGTGTAAGAAAAAATGATTTTATTGTAAAAAAAGCGTGGGGTGCTTATTATCAGTCAGAATATTCTAAGTATTTCACCATCTTCAACCACATCTTCGCTTCACGCCAGGTGGTCAAACGCAAGCCTATAAAATATTTAAAAAAAAACTATGGAAAAAATATAAAAATGTATATACATATAATATAAACATAAATTTTCGCTTTGTGGATTGGACTAAATTATTCAGTGTTGTCCAACGTTTCGTTTGACTTACCCCTCATCTCATTTATTTCATCAACAAATTGGTGGTACAGGCTGGGCGCGTGGGGCGTCTACCCCACGGGACGGGGGGGGGGGGGGGGGGGGGTGCTACGCTGTAGCTCCATCTCCGATATGGTCATGTTGGCCGTTTCTTGGCTTTGTGGTTTTTGCGGTGGCCTTCTTGGCTTGGTGGTAGTGGTGGCCTTCATGGCTTTGTGGTTATTTACCTCATCTAAGGGTTGCCGTCTACAACCTCGTCTTCATCATCGTCCAGTGTCGGCGGGACAATGTCACGAGGGAGTGCACGCCAGGCCGTTACGTCAGGTGGTCGGGCGTGAAGCGGCGCAATGTTCCACAGGTGGGGGTGTGGTCCGTTGTCTGCGCGGTTGTACATGTTTCGCGCCAACCGGACCACGAACTCCTCCACCGACTCGATTTTGACGTCTCGGGCTATCACGTCATTGCGAACGTAACGACCGGCTCCTGTGCACATCCGCAGGGCGACGTTCTGGACGATTTGCAGTCTTTGCTTGTTGGTTTTTGAACATAATGCATACCACGATGGTGCAGCGTATGTTAAGCGTGTTCTTACGTAAGTTTTGTAGATACCGATCTTGGTTTTTAGTGGCAACTTCGAGGACAGGACCGGTCTAAGCATGGCTCTTGCCGCTTTTGCCTGGTTCACGGCGTGGGTTACTTGCGGACCCATTCTCAGGGACCGGTCAATATGAATGCCGAGGTACTTGGCCGACTTTTCCCATCGGATTTCTTCTCCTCGAAGTTGCAGTGGAGGGGGAAGATTACGCTTTGCACCGATAAGTAGCACGGCTGTCTTTCCCACGTTGACAGCCATGCGCCACTTGTCTAGCCATTCTGGCAGTAGGTTCAACGCCCGCTGTAATCTTCTTGCGGATATGGTAGCATTAGTTGACGAGGCGAAGTAGGCGCTGTCGTCAGCGAAGAGTGCCAGAGTGACTCCCTTCTCTCCCGGGCGGAGATGCTCCTCTTCCAGGACTGGGATGTCATCTGTGTAGACGGCGTACAGTGCCGGGGACAGGCAACTTCCTTGTGGTACCCCCGCGACGATCTGTCTGTGTCCGGAGCTGACGTTCTCGACGGACACGTAGAACCGACGATCGGCGAGGAACGACGCCACGATGCTGATCAGCGCCGGCGGCATCGTCTTCTGTACCAGCTTATAGATGAGGCCTTCGTGCCACACCCTGTCGAAAGCCTTCTCGATGTCTAGGAACACCGCAACTGTGTTCCTTCCCATGTTCTGCTCGTGCGTCACGTGGTGGAGTACTCGCGTCAGCTGGAGCGTGGTGGAGTGCCGCGTGCGGAAACCGAACTGCTCATCCCGAGGGATGCAGTGGGGGCGCAGTCTCCGCAGCAGCAGTCGCTCAAACAGCTTCGCGATGTGAGGCAGAAGTGTGATGGGTCGGTAGCTGGCAGGTAATCGTCTATCCTTCCCTGGCTTCGGGATGACGATTACTTTACCAGTCTTCCACAGAGAGGGAAAGTGGCCAGTCCGCAGTATACCATTGAAGAGACGGGTCAGACAGACCATGCCCCTCGCCGGCAACTGCTTGATTGCGGCAGTCGGGATCCCGTCATTGCCGGGTGCCTTTTTCGCCTGCAGCCCTCTTATTGCTCTCTTCACCTCCGCTGGGTACATAATGTCATCCCCTCCCAGCGGGGGAGCAGGGGTCTGCAGGTACTCTGCCACTTGTCTGGTTACCCTCTCATGATGATCGTGGATGGCTTCATCGGTGTTCTGTGGGACAGGGTGCAGCTGGAACTGATCTGCCAAGTGATCAGCTAGTAGCTCTGCCCTCTCTAAGGCTGAGTAGCGACGGCGGCCGGTATCGTCCATGAGTGGACACACCGTCGTTTTAGCCTGGGTCAGTTGGCGGTTGAGTTGGTAGAGGTTGGTCATGTTTTCACTGACTTGTTCGATGTGATTATCCCATGTGGTTCCCCTCCACGTTTTGACTTCCTCTCCAAACTTTTCAGTTATAGTGTTTAGTTCCCTCTTGATCCTCGGGCAGCGTGTGTGGGCCCACAGCTCCCGCAGTCTGCGTTTCTCCTCACGCATGACTGTTAGTCTTCGAGGGAGTTTATCTCGTCTTGAGGTTATTAGTACTTCCGTTGAGGTAGCTTCTCGAGCGTTCCGGATTGTTCTCTCCAATAATTCGGCGCAGTCTTCCACCTCCTGCGCCGTAGTAAGGGGTCCAACTTCCATTCCTGCGAGTGCTGCTCTGTAGGACTCCCAATCTGTCTTCAGTCTTGATGGTCTCGGTAAGACTGCCGCAGCTGATGCTCCAAGGGTGATCAGGAGCGGGAGGTGCTGCCCGTCCAGGTCGTATAGCACCTCCACGCTTACTGAGATGTGGAGTCCTTTGTGGGCAACTATGTCGAGGACGTCTGCATGGTGACCCATCGCGTTTGGTATGTGGGATGGTGACTCTAGCCCAACGACTGTGTAGCCGTGCGTTTCGGCGTCCCTGCTCAGTCTTCTTCCTGCTTCGTTCACCATCCGTGACCCCCATTCTGGATGCTTCGCGTTGAGGTCGGCCGCCATTATGGTTGGTGTGTCGCCGGTGAATAGAGTTCTCATGTCCGTGGTGTCGAAATTGGCAAGTGGAGGTCTATACCCGGCGAAAATGTTGACCGTTCTGCCGGCAACTTGGGTCGACACTCCCGTTGTTCGTGTCTGTGTGAATGGCCTGTGCGGGATATCCTCATGGACGATGTCTCTCCGCACCAGGGCAGCGGTGCCTCTGAAGGCCGTGCCCCGGGGAGAGACCTCGTCTCGGCGGTATGCGTGGTAGCCTTGTAAAGTGAGCCTGTGTGTAGGCCGAAGCTTTGTTTCCCCCAATAGTATGATATGAAGGTCCAAAGCTTCGGCGACGATGCGGAGTGCGGGGATCTTCTTTTGGATGCCCCCCGGGTTCCAGTAGAGTACTCTCAGTTGGTTACTGTCCATATAGGCACCCGTTCAATATGGACAGTCCGCGCACCGCTGATGCCCGGAGGTCGTGTCCGGCAGCAATGGCAGCGAGCAGGTCCGCCAGGGCACCCATTAACGCAAGTACGGGCTCCCGGGCGGCGCTCGCCTGACTTACCCCTTCCAGAAAAATAATGTGAAGATACCATATACCTTTACCATATGGATACTACCTAACTACCTCAGACTACATAATCTAAAACTTATTTTTTTAAGTGACATAAAGTTCAAGTGATTCTCGATCTGGAATAAAATAAAATAAGTTGTTACATTAGGCAGTAAAGAAAGCGGTTCGGTAATAAGGATCGTTAATAAAAACCTCAATATCCTCCAAAATATTGGAGCTAGGATATCCAAAATTAGGAGCTAGCTATGAATTAAATAGTGTTTATTAAATGTATTTTTAATAAATTTTTTTTCTAATGGCATAATGTTTAGGATTATAAGTTTTTTTAATTAAAGTACATTAAGTAAATATGACAACTTTTCACTACATTTCGAAAAATGTGCTATGGTATCTCATATGCAATTTTTACACGTTTTAATATTACATATTTCCATATTTACTATATTATCTTTTTTTTAAATTAAGATGTGGGTAAATAAAAAAAATACAATCACTGAAAAGATTCATAAAGTTTTACTTTTTTCCGTATTTAAAATGAAACTTTAATTTAGTTTTCATTTTAGAAGGCCTGCTCAAATATTTTAGATGTAATCGCTTATTATAGCCCAGTTTAAATATAGAATAAGACCACGTGTATGCTAGCTGAAGAGGAGGACAAAATACCTACTGACAATAGGTTGCCGAGCAAGCAGGCAACCCGCATTACGAATGTCAGAGCGTTAACAAATTGTAGACCCTTTTTATCGGTGCACATACATTTGCATGAGCAGGTTAGATTAGCCTTTTCGTGTCCTTGGGATTAAATTACTAAAAATATACACGAAATAGAAACAAAAGTTTTGCAAATTTTTTGTTATGAATTTCAGTGCAGATTTTTTTGCTATCTGCAAATCAAATTTCAAGATAGATAACTGAATCGTTACTAGTATGCTTGATAGGTTATGCCGTATTGATGCATATTTTTCTTTACAGCACCCTTACAAAAAACAGCTAATCATATGAAACCATTGTGAAACTAAGAAAAAAATCGATAATTTATCGTAATTAATTTTATTTAACGATGACGGCCATATACAAAAACTGTCAATTATGAGTCAACTAGCTGTGCCCCACGGCTTCGTTCGCGTTAAAGAAATATTCTTTAGCATAATCCATGGTAATGGCTATCTCTGTGCAAAATTTCATCTAAATCAGTCCAGTCGTTCGACCGTGAAGAAGTCCCAAACAAATACACAAACTGACATTTACATGTAAAATATTGGTGGCCATAGTGCCAAATTTAGTTTCAAAGACACTTTACCGGCCCTTTATATTATAGGGTGTCGGTATATTGGCGGCTATACTGAGAGGTCCTATCTCTATACTGAGTGAGCTAGGGTGTTGGTAAAGTAAAGTCACTGAGTATTTATAAACAGTTTATTCGTTTTTATATAAAAACGTAAGTTACAATGATATTATTTATCTATATAAACGTTGCGTATGCGACGTGCGCTACCGCGGCGAGGGATAAGGGACGACTAAAGAGCTCGCCTCGCCGTACTCGCAGTAGGTGTTACCACGACCTAAACTGTGTCACCACAACTCTTTGTAGAGGGTACTTCAGTATAATGTATAATTTATGCTAGTACAAATCGAAAAAACCGACATCACATGCCGCGATAGTCAAAGTACTGGCTAGTTATAATCATGTCATCAAAGTATAATAATTAGCTTATATTATTTTTCTCCATATCTCCGGAAATCATGGTCTGATCTAGATGAAATTTGAATGGGACCAAACAGAAGCCATAATCTCTCAAACAAAAATTTGAATTGAAATTGAAACAAAAAATAAAACTGGCCAAGTGCGAGTCAGCATCGCGTCTCTTATCGCACACTTAGGAAGGGTTCCGTACAATACGAAACATAACAGAGTTTCTACCTCATATATTTGATTAATTGATATTACCAAGAATATTTGGTTTGGTCGCGATCTAGAAAGACGGGGCTCGTTTACTAGCGCCATCTATGTCATTTTGCCGAAACTTATTAGATAGATGGCGTTTAAAAACACGTTTTTTGTATGGGGACCCCCTTTAATTTTTAACTTTATTTTGTTTTTAGTATTTGTTGTTCTAGCGGCAACAGAAATACACCATCTGTGAAAATTTCAACTGTCTAACTATCACGGTTAATGAGCTATAGCCTGGTGACAGACGGACAGACAGACAGACAGACAGACAGACAGACAGACAGACGGACAGCGGAGTCTTAGTAATAGGGTCCCGTTTTACCCTTTGGGTACGGAACCCTAACAATTGGAAGTAACCCGGTCGCAGTCTCTACATTGATAGCACAATGTATATAAATAACCTAATGCAATTATGTATAGGACAAGCATGATAGTAAGCGATGACATATAGATAGATTGAATTTTGCACGTTACTGCACTGCGCAGGTAGACTGTTACCTTGCGACAAAGATGCATGGTCTCCATGCCCTGTAATTTCGCTGGACACTTTGTCATTCAAACCGAAAAAAACTTTTCACGGACGAATAATTAAAAAAGTGGTGGTACCGCCCCCGGCGACCTAGCAGAAATCCTATCACTACAGATAGACAGAAAATAGGCCTATATTAGAAAACTTTATAAAATAACAGAAAGTAAAACTAAATTAGAAATTACTAAGCTAAAAATAATTATTAAAATATGCTAGCAAAAGCAAAGTTTTTACGTCTGAATTCGATTCATTTACCTCCCACAAATATAGCCAACGAAGTAGATTTATGCAAAGCAAAAGTTTTTATAACAATAATCCTAATATAAATTTGACCATCCGAGGGTAGACTTTAATTAAAAGTTGCTCAGTAGACTGTGAAATCTTGTCAAGTGTTCAGTTGTCAGATAAATGTATTAAGTAAGGTAATATGAGTGGACAGCCGTGTGATTCGGGTGACCCGATGTTTTTTTTCAAAATTAAGCCCCGTTTTATTAATGCAAACGAGGAGAGCGTAAAAAAACAGGTCAAGTACGAGTTGGACTCGCGCACGGAGGCTTCCATACAAACTGGACAAACTAGATTAAAGTACAAACTTAACTTTGTAGTTCGATCCATAGAAAATGTATTGCACCAACCACAAATATTAAGTTTGTTATAGTAAATTTACCTTTTGTTGTTACTAAACTACATATTAAAGGTTTTCAGATTCCTATATAAGTGCTTCAAGCCCTTGCATCTTGCTAAATTTCATTATTTTAAGTCAACTGGAAGTGCCCTATAGGTTTTGATACTTCCCGTTGACCTAGAATAATGAAATTTAACAATAAGCAAAGTCTCGAAGCACTTATAGAATTGTCAATTTTGGTTAAAAGCAAGGTCTTACAGCACAAGTAAAGGGAAAATTCCGAAAAATAAAAAGGAAAATGTTGGTGCCTACAAGTTTTCGGGAAAATCTAAATCTGCTCATATCTTTTTATCGCGTTGACTCAGGACCTTGATTTTTAAACACTTAATAGAAACTATAGACCGCAGTATCTGGTATAAATTTCAACTTGCTAGGTCTACCCGTTTCCGAGAAAATCAGTAATGATAAACTGACAGACGGACAAGAAAGTGATCTTATAAGGGTTCCTTTTTACTTTTTGAGGGCACGGAACCCTAAAAATCATGCAAATCTTACCACGCACTACAAGAATTTTATGAAAGGCTCTTGATTACTTGATTAATATTATAAATCTGATCTCTTTTAATATAGCCAGAAATGTATAGCTTACCCGACTATACCGCAAATTTTTAAAAGTGCATAATATTTACTTGCTTATACGCAGTGGCAAAGAATATTCTACGTTAAAAGAGATAAGATAATACTTTTTGAAAGCAGAGTCGGATATATATAAAACAATGCATTAATTGTTGCACATCTCACACTGTCTGGTGGTAGCTGGCCAGGAGCAGACACCAGACTCCAAGTTAGAAAATCTGTCGCAAAGCATTTAATCTGTTCCGGCAGCTGTCCTTCAGAGCCAGTTCCCATTCCAGGTTTAGCGTGCTATACCATCCTCGACCGCATCATCACATACCAACTGGTTAGAGTGGTGAAATGGTAGCCTCTACAATAAATAAAAAAACAGCAATTCAATTCTGTAATTCAAGGAATTTATAAATACACCCTAGAAGCATTCATTTAAATTGTATTTATTGGTCTGACTGTAAAAATATGCATAACATTATTCACAGTTTTTTTTTCAAGTTTACATAAATTAGCTTCAAAACAATGAGATGATAACATTTTCGAACTAATGCTAAAACTTAACTTTTTAATCTTACCAAAGTGATTATCCGCGCTATTTCACAAGACAAATAGGATCTACGCAACGAAACCACGCCTTAAATTGTAAAATTAGTAGTTTGACCGAAATGGGTAGCAGTTGTTCATATTTTATTTCAAATGTGGCTTAAGGTTTTTTTTGTGGAACATAATATTAATGTACGCGTTGAAATGTCATATTTCGTTGATTTCTTATCTGTGGGTGCATATTATTCAATGTGGTTCATGTTGATGACATGATTTATGCTACTTTAATGCTTTAGAGAAATAATTTAAAACCGGCTCAAAACTTTTCATCATAGTACCTAATACAAAATAAGTTATTTTTCAAAAAAAATAAAACCGACTTCATAACCACAAAAAGGCACTCAAAAGAGAAAAATAATTTACTTAAAATTATTATAAGCGTTACCCACGTCTCTATTTGAAGTCGGTGCCAGCCAAGTCTAATAGGTAGTAGATAGATAATACCTACGAGTACATGTATCTACCTACTTACTAACCTACATGTACCTACTTACTACTACTACATACATAGCATCTATCTAATATCCAATAGACTTGGCTGGCACCGACTTCAAATAGAGACGTGGGTAACGCTTATAATAATTTTAAGTAAATTATTTTTCGCTTTTGAGTGCCTTTTTGTGGTTATGAAGTCGGTTTTATTTTTTTGAAAAATAACTTATTTTACCCTTTTTAGTGCAAAAAAAGTTTTAATGAAATTACATGCATCTATTAAATTTCGTGTCTGGGCCGTTATACACTGACGGATATATACTTTTTGAAAATTTCAAGTGTGTACCTATAACGGTTAAGAAGATACAGATCTGTAAAGTGCGCACATATATACACACGGACGGACGGACGGACGGACGGACGAACAGACAACAAAGTCTCAGAAAGTGTTCATTTGGTAGCCTTTGGGTTCGGAACCCTAAAAAAATTGACTTTAAATGCCGCGCTAAAGTGAAAATATTCACTAGTAATAATGATGTCATCAAGGTCTCATAGGACAATGTCCAAAATGGCCCTGTGCAATAAAAGCATCTGACACACGATAATTAATTGTCTATTTTATTACAATAATTCCAAATACTTTTATAACACGGACTAGTTGTATTCCAAAATGAATATAAAAAAGTATTATTTGCGATTATTAACATTAATTGCCGCCATATGGCCAACAGGGTACTGAATCACTCTACTACGTTATAAGAGGCACTTCCCTATATTGTGGATACCCGAATTATGTAAGCACTGTGTAGCCAACCTAACAACGGAAAGTATTATTTACGTAGTAACTATTATATAATATGTGGTTTTATGCTTATAATTTTTTTTTGCTGTGTTGATTGGTACAATGTACGTTCATGATTCTGAGTTATTTAATTATGTATGCAGTGTCGCGGGACTGAAATGGCCGCCATCTTCGCCAAATGTCATGTCATGTCAAAAAATATTAGGTATGTTTAAAAAAGTTTGCACTCTAACAAGACTTTGCCCGGTAGAACATTCCTGTGAAGACAAATTATTTATATTTATACATAATTATTTATTATAATTATTAATATATAATTATTTATTGAGGGCCCGGTGGCGTAATTGGGAGAACAGTCGGCTTTGATGCCGTGGTACCGAGTTCAAACCGCCGTGCACCAATGAATTTTTCTATCGAAAAATATATGTGCGCTTCTCACAGTGGCCCTCCGGTGAAGGAAAACATCGTTAAGAAACCAATAACCCCCGCATGGTGGTAGAACATATCTAGTGTCCGCCTGGCCAGCTACCACCCTCAAGTCAGAAAATCTGTCGCCAAACATCTAATGTGTTCCGGCAGCTATCCTTGAGAGCCAGTTCCCATTCTAGTCCACTTCTCTATCTTCGACCGCATCATCACTTAGCAACAGGTGAGATAGTGGTCAAACGCTTGCCTATAAGATATTACAAAAAAAATTTCCCCACCTTTATTTCTATCTCGCTCACAGTTACCGTAAGAATATCTTATATGCAATAGCAACCTCCATTGTGTATAATCTTCTTGGGACTCTTCTACTAAAACTAGTACAATCTCCTATGTTTGGGGTATTTATCTCCATATCTCTGGTGATACTAATCAGATCTCGATAAAATTAAAATGGGACCACCTCGAAAACGTATCCTACCAATTAAAAAAAGAATCATTTGAATCCGTTCACAATTGATGGAGAAATCGCGTAACATACACACAAAAAAAAAAAAAAAAAAAAAAAAAAAAACATACAGACGAATTGAGAACCTCCTCCTTTTTTGTGAAGTCGGTTAAAAATGTATGATTTTTATTATATTTAAAATTAAATTGAAATATCAGGTCTAATGAAGTATCTATTGTCTTACTTTGTTGATTGAAATGTTTGTAATTGAATTTTGAATTTTAGTCAGTATCATAATAATAGGTTACGCATTTTAATCATTGACATTCTACTGATTGACGAGAATGTTCATACTGTTGTAATAGCAATAAAGCAGCAGCGAAGCAGCACCAAAACATTGGAAATGCCGTCTAACCAAAGTATTAAAACATTCAACGGTAGACCGCTTATGAATATAGTTTTCACGCGACCAACACGTCTTCATTATCATTTTTAATAGCCTGCATATGTCCACTGCTGGATACAGGCCTCTCCAAAGACACGCCACTGACCTCGATCTTTGGCTCATTTTTCCAGTCACTGCCCACCGCTCTGCGTATATCGTCGCTCCTCATGGTCACATGGGCATCCTACACTACGTTTGCCGATTCGCAAACATAGTCCAAGACCAAAATTGGTCCTACGGCAAATATGACCAGTCCGTTGCCACTTCAGCCATCTTAATACAACGGGCTATATCGATCACTTTAGATCTCTGGCGAATAACTTCGTTCCGGATTCGATTCCTCCGAGATACATCGAATATAGCTCTTTCCATAGCTCGCTCGCTGAGTGTCTTTAAATAGGTGGACTAGAACGTCGTAAGCTCCGTGAATCTTATGGCGCTTACGCGTTCTGTTTAAGGTTACAGACAGATCTTAAGTTTTAATTTTTTGCACTTAAATTATTAAATGTATTGCTACGAACGCTTGAATAGCGGAATCTAGTCGTTATCGGCGGTCAAACCTAGCCTATTGTATAATTTTATACAGCACTGCAGTTAACACAAGCAAAATTACTTTTATTCAAAACTACCGTAAAATTACCAATACAATTATTTAAATTCCTTATCTCAAGGTCGGCCTAGGCAATGCGAGTAATGTAGCAACTAAAAAATAAATAACAACCAAATGGTACTTATCCCCGCCCTACTTACCTTCAAAAGATCGTGAACACTAACAATCTTGAAAATTGCCTACTAAATTACCACGAATACCTTTGAAATTTATTGTTCCCTTAGATTTCGTAATTAAGAAGAAGACGAATTGTATAAACTAATTGGCAAGTTTAAAACTCGTCGTAAAAATGTTTGGATAGAAACGTTGAACTAATTGGGTTTACGGACTAAATGAAAAAATATGGGCTGGTTGGATTTAGTGAGTAGTGTACCTACTACATTAGACTTTTAGTAGAGCTGGAATATTTTACCGACTAACAAATATTTTGATGTGTTTTTTGTTTTAAAGACTTTTAACGGTAACATAGGATTGCTTTTATATGAAAACTGATGGTTAACTTATATTATTGACAGACTTATCCTCCACTACAATGAGGTATGAAAAAAACTCCAAAACTTAAAGACACTAAGATTTTATGAACCGTCGCATCGTTATATAAAAACCAGCCTAGTCGAGTTGAACTCGCCCACCGAGGCTTCCGTACCAACGTTGGTATGTACCAATTAAGCTAGACCTCTAAATTTTATCAGCGCTCATATAACTCAGAGGTCTACCTTAATTGGCGTAAACTATGTATGTATGGGGGCACCCTTTAATTTTCAACTTTTTTTATTTTTTGGATTTTTTCCTTAATTTGTGCTGTAAGACCTTGCTTCTTGCCAAATTTCATGATTCTAGATCAACGGAAAGTACCCTATAGGGTTTCGACCCAAAACCTATAGGGTACTTCCGGTTGACCTAGAATTGTCAATTTTGGTTAAAAGCAAGGTCTTACAGCACAAGTAAAGGAAAAATTCCGAAAAATAACAAAAAGTTGAAAATTAAGGTACATTTTGGTGGTAAGAAGTTTTCGCGAAAATCTAAATTTGCCCATATCTTTTTATTGTGTTGATTCCAGACCTTGATTTTTATACACCCAATAGGAACTATATAGACTTTAGTATCAGGTATAAATTTCAACTTGATATGTACACCTGTTCCTGAGAAAATAAGTGGTGACACACGGACAGACGGACAGACAGACAGACAGACAGACGGACAAGAAAGTGATCTTATAAGGGTTCCTTTTTTTACCTTTTGAGGTACGGAACCCTAAAAATGCAGTTAAATAATTTTACTCATGTAAACCAGAATATTTTTCTTAAGTACTCAAAAGATCTAACTAACGTTAATACGAATTACGTTATATCACCCCACGAATGTGATTGTCGACTTGATAAAACCTCCAAAGTTTATATAGATTTTCGAAAAATAAATGACCAATAAATAAAATATGATAAAAAACATGTAATAAGCATAAATACACAAAATTTAACTTTAAATATGACTAACCGTTACAAATATTCTCATCTGTAAAGCGGCTTAGATGTGTTATTTAGCTGTAACTTTATAGCGGTACTGTGCTTAACCAACTAGATATGGCAATCGAAGAAACATAGAATGGTTGGAGCTCACATGATGCATCAATATTGTGGATTTGAGTTTCAGTTTTTGAGTACTATATTACTCATTCTGTTGTTTGGAGACAAGGCGAGATCTTTTGACTTTTGTTTGGGATTACTTATCAGTAATATTAATATTTAAAATGCCTTTTACACTCACGGGCTTTGTCATCGCAATTGTTCAGACCAGTTTTGGACATGTTTGATGTTCTTCTTCTGAAAGCCACGTCTACCGCAAACACCTCGCGCAACGAGCTTGGGCACGTAACTGGTAAATATCTTAAAAATTAAAATGCATTCTAAAGCAGTTCTATCTAATATCAACTCTGTGGTTACTTGTGAACTGACGTCTTGCGCAACTAAATATCTAAGACCGTCAAATCGCAGTTGTAATCGGATTATACTAAATACAGTCGGTAACGGTATTATGTATCTACCGTCGCTCTATATCTGTATCTGTCAAGGTAGACTTCTGATGCTCTATTTTTTATAAGCGATGACTTACACCAAGTTTGGCTAGTGACTTAAATATTGTTGTTGTTCTTAAAGACTTAAAAAAAATTGTATTTTCAGAGAGTTGAAGCTTTATGTAACGAGGGCATTGGTTATGTTTATCAGTGTTTGTAGTTCATACCTAGTTACTGGGTTAATCTGATTGCAAATAACTTATAGAATAGCCAGTTCCCATGATTGGCCTATCGTCCTAACATTTCATCACATTCCAACAATGTCTGACTGGTGAGATAGTGCCCAAGCTATAATTATATTATCATGCTTTAAAAAAATTAGTTAAAACTGCTTTATCAGCGGCATTTATCAACGAACATAGGTCGCAAAGCCATTGATATCCATTTAGACTCTACCGAGACAACTAAAGTCCTGCAGCGTACTAGGGTGGTCACTCAGTGACCACCCTAGTACGTAGTATTTTAGAAACAGTAAAAACTCGCAAAGACTGATTGTTCTAGAAAACTTTAAAACAACCAGGTATGTTCCAAAAAGTGACACTACGTTTAAAAAAAATAATGGTAGTAGTTCCTCAGCACGATAATATATTAAACTCGGCGTTTTATTCAATTGACTTACTGCAATTACCTGGAGAAATAATTCATTCAATCAAGTTATCTGAATACGGAATAACTGGTTCAAAAAGCGATCATATAAAATGTCGCGTACAATCTATCACATCCAATCAGGTCGATTTCGAACCTACACTTTGATTGGCCCGATCTGACCGCAAAATCTTGGTGTGTCAACAAACGTTATAACGCCTTGCTAAGTACAGGAATTTCTGATTTGTAATTCAATATTTATGGTTGGCTACGAAGTAATGAGGAAAGAAACCAGTTCAAAAAATCAAATTAAACTTTAACTATTGTAGTAATTTGATAAAAAGAACGCTAACCTGCGATCTACAATTATTAAAAAGAAAACTTTGCATTGTAAAGATTTTGCACGGCAAAGCAATGTGCCCGTTAGCGATAGACTCATCGTATCAAGAGACTACAATGCCCTGTAATTTTACTGTATTTTTTCTTACCTTTTAGGGGTAAATTACTGAGAAAGCGGTGGTTCTACCACATGACGCTTGCGAAATTGTTTGTCTTGTTAGACAGCAAGATCGGTTAGTAATATAATTATTTTCTCAGGTCACACCCAAATTCAAGCATCATAGGATAGGACCGTCACAATATAACATAAATAGAAATGTATGTATCGTAGTTGGCACAGTAATAGTCGCCTTAAAACTCCAATAGTTGCTACTTGTAGCCAACTTTACATGTAAAGCATTCACAATATAAATCCTAACAAAAATACAAACATAATACAAACAACTGTGCTATAACAGCATTGTTGTGCGATGAAGGCTTATTGGAAAATTACACAGGGAAACGGGGAAAGTGTAATGGTGTTTGCTGAAATGGGCCTTCGATTGCAATCTTTGGGAATTATTAAAGGGTGATGCGAACACGTAGGGATATTTTGATAATATACTCGGGTCAGGCATGGTACGATATAGATTCTAGCATTTTGGTGACTTGAGAAAATAAAGTTCCAGCGTAATCCGTACCAAAAACTGACCTTATTGTTAACCTCAAGATAGTGGTCCAACGCTTGCTTATCAACAGTAATAAAAACACTAGAATACAAAATTATATGATCTCTACAGAAACTACAGGAATTAATCTGATTTCTACATCTTCGACCACATCATCGATTACCATCAAGCGAGATATTGTTCATGAAAACGCTAAGTCCCTAGAAAGTCCCTAGTTCCTATCCCTATTAGTCTCTAATATTACAGATACTTAAATGTCCTATTTATTTTCCTGCTTTTTTCTGAATGTCCCAATTCTCAACAGATCCAATAGATTTAGTAATGGTACTTGATATTGCATACACTCAAACGGTTTAATGGCTACTTGAAAACTAGTCTTTGAAGTTCCGGGACTAATTTATAATTCAGTACCACGCAATGATCGAATATCGAGCTCAGTACACTCGTAACTTACGTAGTATTGAGTAAAAGTACTGAATGTAGATGCCTATTTTTGCGGCACCTACGAGTAGTCTGTTGAATATCGTTTTGTCAGTACTTTAGCCTTGAAATACAAGTTTTTCCGGTATAAAGGATAAAGTAATACTCGGGTCCGATGAAATTACAGAAAAAAGATTATCATCTCAACGCTACACATTATTTACCTTCGACTTTTCACCACAGTGAGTGGGTACACTCTGAAGTTTTAGAATTGTCCTTTTCAGTGAGCCAGTTAAATCCAAGGTTTATGTTATAAGCAGATGTCATTGCTTACCACAGGGCAAGTGTTGTCATGGTCATGTTTGCTTAAACCATTCATAAATAAAATAAAGTAAAATTTAAAACCTTTTTATTTTTGTATTTACTATAGATTAATTTATTTATTATTTTATTTAAACCTTTTTTAAACTCAAGCTTTTCTTATAGACGTTATTACTTGTTATTAAAGGTATCAACGATAACCCCTATATGAAAAAGTACTCTGTGATGATAACAAAACATACTAGCTCCAATTCGACTGTCTTACCATTTGCCATTCCGGAGTTCCAGTCCCTACAGCCCAGTTCCATTAACAGGTCATCTTGATGGTTCCATAATATTACATTGTCACCCCTGACTAGCTATCAAAAAGTTGCAAATCATCATCACGGAGAAAATCTGCTGCCATAAACTTACGGTGATCCGGTGTTCCTTGAGAGTCAGAGTATTCTAGGCCTAGCATGTTCACCATTCTCGACCACATCATCGCTTACCACCAAGCAAGATAGTGTTCAAACACTAGCCTAAAAGCTATTAAAAATATTTATAAAATAATACAAAATTGTCAAGCTTTCGATCAAATAATAAATTAGTTTGCTTATAATAAAAGTGCAATAAAATCCAACCTCAATCGTCGAATGTGACGAATCGCCAAAACCTTTGATCTTGCAATCCTCTTTTATCCCAAACTGCTCGATTTAAATCTCCATATTGCTTTCCACCTCGATAGCAACACGCAATGGGCGTGATTCATACGTCCAGTTTGCATTTAACTTATCACACATTTAATTGGGTGTTACTCGCCGTCACTCAAGATAATCCTTTAACGGTATCTGGATCGCATCGAGGAATCTGCATTTCGAATCTGAAACTTACTATTATTTTGTGGAATAAACAGGGCTGGCGAAAGTTTGACTATCAAGTAACCGACCTACGAACAGACCCAATTATTCGGTTTGCTTAGATCGTAGATTTAACAGATATAATTGAAAACAAAATTTGCCATAAGTATAATTATATAATGTGCCTTAACCTTAGATTAATCCGTTGTTACCACATTATGGGTAAAAAAACAATGAAAAATATGTTTTTTTTTTGTTTGAGCAACAAAGTATATTAAGTATATATATTATAAATATGCCTGTGACTTGCGAGTAAGAACTCTGGTTAAAAAAAGCACAGTGCAGCGACTTTTCAGTTCGACAAATTTTGGAGTTCAGAGTTTTGCATGCCACTGTTATGTGCTAGGCAGATTACATAATTTATGACCAGACTATAAGACAGTATGATGCCTTAAAGTAACAATAATTTAAGATTAAAAAATTTAAATTCCGCGCTAGGCATTTTCAGTACCAAGTCACAGAATAAATAATAGTACAGGACCAAGTTTGAAGTGTTTAACTCCATAAAATATCTTTAGACATACTCATCGGATCTTAATAAAATTATAAATTAAAATAGGAAGCAAAATATTCTCTCAAATAAAAAAACAAATTTTCCAGATCAGTTAAAAATGACACACATAATTATACTCATCATCATCATCAGCCACAGTCCACTGCTGGACGTAGGCCTCTCCCAAGATACGCCACTGAGCCCGATCTTTGGCTTCTCTTTTCCAGTTATTGCCCACCGCTATGCGTATGTCGTCACTCCACCTTGTCACAGGACGTTCTACGCTACCTTTGCCGATTCGCGGTCTCCACTATAACACACATAATAATACTGTTATTGCCTTATCAGTATTTGTTATCACTGGTGTTCCATTCGATAGATACTTGCACCATTGAACGATGACTGATGGTGATGATGAAAGACATATCATCAATTGTTTATTTCTTACTCATGAGGTTTGGGTCAAACAGGGCCCGGTGGCGTAATTAGGAAAACGGTCGGCTTTGATGCCGTGGTACCGAGTTCAAACCGCCGTGCACCAAGGAATTTTTCTCTCAAAAAATGTATGTGCGCTTCTCACAGTGGCCCTCCGGTGAAGGAAAACATCGTTAAGACACCAACAACCCCCGCATGGTGGTAGGACACTATCTAGTGTCCGCCTGGCCAGCTACCACCCTCAAGTTAAAAAATCTGTCACCAAGCATCTAATGTGTTCCGGCAGCTATCCTTGAGAGCCAGTTCCCATTCTAGGCCTAGCGTGCTTACCATCTTCGACCGCATCATCACTTACCAACAGGTGAGATAGTGGTCAAACGTTAGCCTATAAAGTATAAAAAAAAATAACAAGACAATATTGCGGCTACGTAAATTATTTGATTACTCACACTGAAAATATGTATTAAAATTAACTATTGTATGTACTATATATCTGTACCAATGCACAGATTTATAGCTTAGCTTACAGGAAAGTTAATATAAAAAAAACTTAGGATTTATGATTTGATCTTTACCGAGCCCTTGATCTTATATCTTGGCGTTACAAAGTCACACATCTCGCCTGCAAGTGCCTGGCAACCCTGATCTGAATTCTACACTAATTGACAGGATACGCCTGATTCGATTTATTTTCCCAAGATTCTTGAAAAGTCGAATACTTTTTAATTCAGCCAATAATTTAGCGGTGGAATCTTTCGTAAAAAGATAAACTTTTGGACTCGATAAGATAATTTGCTTGAAACTTTAACGAAATAATGGGGTTAGAATGCTTCACTTTCGGATGATACCATTTTTGTTGTTTTTTTAAGTATAATGATTTGGAGAAAAGAATTAGGTAAAGTATTTAATTGAGGTCTTGTTTCGGTTGCACAGAAAATGGAGCGGAAAACAAGTGTACTGTTGCAAAACTGTTGCAAAGCATAGCGCGAATGAAATAAAATTAAACCTATATATGTATTTTGACCTATTTAGAGTTACGTACTCGAAGGGTACCAAAAGAACGCTATTACTGAGACTTCGCTAACCGTCCGTCAGTCCGTCGGTCCGTTAGTCTGTCCGCATTTCACAGGGCTATATTTCTCTAACCGTAATAGGTAGATACTTGAAATGTACACGAAATATGTATTACTATGGGTGATTTAACAACAAATACTAAAAACAAAATAAAAATAAATATTAAAGGGAATCTCCATACAAGAAACGTAGTTTTTCGGAAAATTATGTTCAATCAGAACCCTACGAGTGCGAGACCGAGTGGCACATGGCAAGTTTATTTATGGACCTTATGTATCTACATTTCGTTCCTCAAATCTTGTGTTTCGAATACTGCATGCAAATCACAACGCATGCAAGCTTTAAAATAGGACCAAAGTATCCTATTCATGCAACTCATTGAATCAGACGCACGAGTATCAAAACCATAAATATCCTGAAACAAAACACATCAACCAACCATCCATGCATGCTACATGTCATTCTATTTTACAATCAATCATTAACAATTTACGAGCAGGATGTTGCAAACTCGTGTAACAATAATCCATATCTAATAAAGTCACATCAAAGTCCACCATAAAACATAGTTCTGTTTACGAGTGAACTATAAACCGATCTTATAGTTTTAAGTTCGCCTCACAAATTGAGTTTTATTACGGAATGAACGGTTTACGACGCGTGATATATAGGGAGTGAATAAAGTAGGCTACAGACTGGCGTAAACACTTTCATACATTACGGACTAGGATACATATAAATTTAAAAACACTAGAGTTTTGAGGGCCCGGTGGCGTAGTCAGGAGAACGGTTGGCTTTGATGCCACAGGTACCGAGTTCAAACCGCCATGCACCAATGGATTTGTCTATCAAAATAAGTATGTGCGCTTTTCACAGTGGCCCTCCGGTGAAGGAAAAATATCGTTAAGAAATCAACAACCCCCGCATGGTGGTAGGACACTATCTAGTGTCCGCCTGGCTAGCTACCACCTTCAAGTTAGAAAATCTGTCGCCAAACATCTAATGTGTTCCGGCAGCTATCCTTGAGAGCCAGTTCCCATTCTAGGCCCAGCGTGCTTACCATCTTCGACCGCATCATTACTTACCAATAGGTGAGATAGTGATCAAACGCTAGTTTATAAGATATTTAAAAAATATAAAAAAAAGTTACTATTACGTCAAGCGCACTTTAAACTACGCTATACGATTCCGCTATATAGTACACCATGACAAGCAAATTACAAGCAAACAGGCTTATCAATAAATAGTATAGCTAAGTGTGAACGTGTTCTTAATAAATGTATGTTGAGCGATATTGTTGTGCTATGTAATGCTATAATCTATTTTATTATAGCGTAGTTTAAAATGCGCTTAAACTGGACCTACTATTAGGTCTGAATTATTCTCATAAGTCTTACTAATCAACCTGCTGTATTGCAGCATCTCCGTGTCTCTAATTTTGTACGACTAAAAATACTTCAATAAAAAATTAAAACCAACTCTGACTGATCTATTTATAATCTGCTCATTGAGACCGCTCCATTGAGCCCAAACACGACATTTTTGCTGTAAATTGGTGAGGTGTTGAGTATTCTGCAGATTCTAGGAGATGCCTCAGCATCATTTTTTAATGCTACCGTGTTCTTACAATATCATTGAAGTAAGAGGATACCGAAATTCGATTCGACAGGCCTATAAAAGTTGATCTGATAGCGTCATCATCTAGAAAAGAAACTAATTCAAAATTGATTCAACCGTTTAGGGCGCTATGATGTTCGTGTGTCTATTTGTGGAGACACACACATACACAGATACAAAGATACACACGTTAAACTTATAACACCCCTTCTTGTTGTATCGGGGGTTAATTAGAGATTTTGGTACTCCCGGTGTGTCGTCAGCTGTCTGATAAAATAATCAACTTCATAATAAGTTGATTAGCATTACATTTCTAAGCTGTGTGAGACACAACAAAATACTCTACTGAAAATCATACTGCATCATACATATTTCTGTGCATATTCAATTTAGTACTTTCCCTACTTTTCCTTCCTTGCGTTCTAGGTTACAACTATCAATAAAACTGGCCAAGAGCGAGTCAGCATCGCGTCTCTTATCGCACACTTAGGGAGGGTTCCGTACAATACGAAACATAACAGAGTTTCAACCTCATATATTTGATTAATTGGCATTACCAATAATATTTAGTTTGGTCGGGATCTAGAAAGACGGGGCTCGTTTACTAGCGCCATCTATGTCATTTTGCCGAAACTAATTAGATAGATGGCGTTTAAAAACACGTTTTTTGTATGGGGACCCCCTTTAATTTTTACTTTATTTTGTTTTCAGTATTTGTTGTTCTAGCGGCAACAGAAATACACCATCTGTGGAAATTTCAACTGTCTAACTATCACGGTTAATGAGCTATAGCCTGGTGACAGACGGACAGACAGACAGACAGACAGACAGACAGATAGACAGACAGACAGACAGACAGACAGACAGACAGACAGACAGACGGACAGCGGAGTCTTAGTAATAGGGTCCCGTTTTACCCTTTGGGTACGGAACCCTAAAAATTACCTTTGCTATGTTTTATACTGCAAAAATAAAAGGCTTTGTATTGTATGTAGTTAAGTACTTTGTGTATTTAGTAAACTAAAACTTATATCTACATTAAACATCTTGGAACACTGTGCTGATATGTAGTCATACAATGAATGATATACTTTCATCAACGTTTTGCATTGTTTTTTTTTCCAGATATTTCTACTATCCAGCAACTCTTTGTATTGTTAGTGTCACGAAGTTTAGATAAGAAAAGAAGTCTTTTCGAGCGAAGAGCCAAGAAAATAAGCGCTGCACTAATAATTTAATACATAACAATATCATACATTGGACTCGGATTTTAGAACAAAAAGTTAATATTTTAACTTGATATTTTGACATAAAATAAGCTCATAAAATTTGCGAAAATACGACCTATTAATATTTATTGTGTATCTAAGTTAATTTACTTACTTGTATTTAAGTTTCATAGTACACGTACGTATATATTCCATTATAGTAAGAATAAAAATATTACTTAAAGTTGTCTGGAAGAAATCGCTCTTAGCGATAAGACCGCCGATTGTATTACCTGAATATTGTTATTATACTTTAAGGTTTTTTTTCTTCTTCTTGGTAATCAATAAAGAGTTATTGTATTGTATTGTACTTATTGTTAAAAACTGTGTTTACAAATCGATCTTATAATTAGTATTCTTATATTCTTCGATCTTATATTATATCAACAGTTTTTTCTGAGCATACAATTAATATGTAGAGTAAAGTTACATGCTTAAAAAGTCATTAACAGTGTCAGTAGTAATACGATCTATATTATTTATACATACAATACATACATGAAATTACGCCTTTTACTCATTGGGGTAGGCAAAGACTACTTTTACATGCTCGATCCTGACACACGTCTGCCGCTTCTTCTTCATATAATTTATGTAAAAAAATTATTCAAACTATATTGATGTAAGAAAGAACTTACACGCTAACGCAGGCCGTAACTAGCAATTAGCTTGACGTAAAGAGGTGATATAGCAAATTAGTAAGATAAATGAGCTTGTCCGTCATGTTAAAGAGATCGCAAACACCCATATCCGTATGTCAGTAGGTAAAAGTACAAAGTTGGCCGAGAACTCGTCGATCATTCTGTTTGCGAATCGTTTTTCGGAGAGACTTTGTTGCTTTTATTCAATTTCATGTTCGCACTGATTCGTTTGAAGTTGTTTTGCGAAAATTTCATTAGATTTTAGATGTGTGTGAGGCAAGTGTAAGTACTTCTGGGAGAGAAGTTTTATTGCTAAAGAATGAAGAAGATTGATATGTTTGTTAAATTACAAGATATGTTTTACAAATCCGTTTTCAATCGAGTTTTTGCGACATACTCAAACAAAGTTGTCCGCAACTGTACTAAAATCTAAAATTATCTGAACGGTCGTAATAAATCATAGAAACTTTTTGAGCGTTTTAAATTCTAACTCTTTGAATTGGTAGGTCTGCAAAACATGTGATTATAAGAAATACTGTTGACTCAATGGAGCAACATAAGCGAACATTGAAATAATATTTGAAAAAACTTGAAGCTTTCGTTTCATCCCTAAAACTCTGAAATCTTAGAGATTTTCATTAATTTCTATTGGTAAAGGCTAATATCGAAGATTTGTCGAACAAACGCAAAGTCTCAGCTCTAAACAACTACATATTAATTTTCTACATAAAAAATTACCACCGTGAATCCGTTGCCTTTTATGGCCGCAAATAAGCTTCAACGCGAATCACGTTTTATATTTAGTCCGCTGTCATATAATCAAAAGCTTGCTACCGAGCTAGTCTTCTAAACTTTTGTTTTTATTTAATCTGTGGCTTAACTAAGTGTTAATCCAAAAATAATACATTATACTTAATGGAGACAGCATGTAGTAAAATCTTGAAGACAAAAAATAGGACCTAACATGATATCAAATTATATAAGTTTTTAGGTTTTCATGGTCACTGACACTATTAGTAGAACTATTAACGGGAAATATCGGAAACTCATAAATAATAAAAAATAAACTTGGTAAATGTCCTGTTAATAGTTCTGGTAATAATATCAAATCATGTTTCTGCTCTTTCTGTTCTTACGGTAAGCGTAAGTGGGATAGACTGGGATGAATTAATTTGTCTTCACAGCAATGCCTACTTTGTAAACTCCAGTTAAGGTTTCAACTGTTTGTTTGAATCCCAAATCTTGCAAACGATACGCTCAAAGTGAAGCTTCACTATTCAAATATGGAAGTCAAATAAAATCCCATTAAAACTTTTTATTATACAGTCCGTTATGCCGTGTCGCCCATCTTCGCGACCGCCAAATTACACACCGGTGAACCGAAGTGCCCCATTATGAAGGAAATGCGCACTAATGCATCTCATTCTCTATTTGTCAAATTATAGACCAGTGCTAGTTTGTGGATGGCAGTAGTAAATCTTAATGCAAAAGTTATCTCAGTTCAATTATTAAGCAAACAAGCAAACCTCATTCCTTTGAAATGAGGTAGTAGGGAAATCAAGAAGCTTGCTTGATGGTAATATATGACTTCTGCCAATGTCAGATACTGTTGAAGTCTGAATAGCCCGAGGGGCCGGTTTGAGCGCCCGGTGATGTAGTTAGTGGGAGATTTACCGGCTTTGACGCCAAAGGTACCGAGTTTTATCCCGCCGCGCACCAATGGATTTTTTTTAATCGAATTATGTGCACTTTCCACAGTGGCCCTCCGATGAAGGAAAAACATCTTTAAGAAACAATGGTGGTAGGACACTATCAACTGTCCACCTGGTCAGCTACCACCGTCAAGTTAGAAAATCTGTCGCCAAACATCTAATGTGTTCCGGCAGCTATCATTGAGAGTCAGTTCCCAGTCTAGGCCTAATGTGCTACCATCCTCGACCGCATCATCACTTACCGACAGGTGAGACAGTGGTCAAACGCGAGCCTATATGATATAAAAAAGCCAACATTTTGAACGTCATTGTACTACGCTCGTTACTCTGAGACATCAAGATCTAACTGTCCTGATTTAATATAATATCGTTTAAAAAAAAAAAAAGTTCCGACTTCAATGCCACGCTATTCATTTTCAGTACCAATTTTGAGGTGTTTATCTCAATATCTCTGGAGATACTTATCAGACCTCGATAAAATTACCATGGTACCACACTTGGGATATCTTCTTTCCAACAAAAAAAGAATAATCTAAATCGGTTCATAAACGAAGAAGTTATTCGCGAACAATAAACCAAAGCTTATGTACTGCAAACAAGCTATACAAAAGTAATCTCACAAAATAAGATAATGGTCAAGTGAGAGTGCGTCGTCGTGAGTCGCCTTTGGCTCGTTATGACTGACATTCGCGAGTTAAGGGTGAAAGTTTTGGTGTTAAGTTACAATAATGGATGCAGTTAGGGTAATAGGGCTCATAGGGCTGCGTTGCCATGATACATAAGTGCACGTTTGACACGGGAAAGTGTGAAGTCACCTGCTTGGTGTTACGTTTTGCTTTACGTAACTTTTGGAGTTAGACACCACCATTGTTTAGGCTTATGAAGTTTCAATATTGACGATTGTTTTGTAAGAATACAAAATTTGGTTTAATATTTTTTTGTTTTTTTTTTTGGTATAAGATAACAGGACAAGCACGACGCAAGCCTGATGATAAACAAGGACGTCTACCTATTAAAGATACAGCGGTAAGTGCCTGTTACTTTGAGATATAAAGATGTTAAGTTAGTCTCACATTGTAATGTTACACTTTACCATTCAAATCGTAAAAAAATCCTAATCCACTGCTGCATTAATTAGTAAAGTGGTGTAGCAAAGTTTGTAGTTGAGTGCATAGTATAAAGTATATATATAATATTGTAGCATTCTAGCACAAGTGCTAGTACCTAACTACAAAATTTATGATAACGTGTAAAAACTTGCTGAATCGTATGGAAAACCAAAAAAAAAGAGCAAGACACTCGGTTGAAACTTTATTCCTTTTACAACATACTCGTATTATAACAATCACTAGAGAATAGATAGAGGAATGCTAAAACATTTTGTTAAGATGTCTTGTTGTCACTAAAATAAAATCAATACGCAAGAGTTGTCAAATAAAAACCTTGGTCATCCTTTGACACCAATAAACTCGAACTTTGCTGATCAATATGTAAAAAAAAATATTTACGTAATTCTAGATCTACTATCTATAAATACATTTACACCAAACTTTTAATAGACCACACACGATCTAAATATGAACATATCTAAAATAAAGCACAGAACAAAGCACTCATGAATAATAAAATCAGTCCATCGAACCAATGCAAAAATTTAGTCATCTCTCGCTCATTTTTAATTGCTCTAACGTGTTTGCAACTGACAATTTTCTTCTCGGAACCTATATTTATACCTCTGATGTACAAAATGACTTCACTACTTACCATACAAACAGAAGTAGATACAAGATAAATTGTCTTGATAAAACGTCGGTGAAAGAACCACTGTTGGTGTAATTACAGGGCAGTGTGAAACTAGGTGAAGAGCTAACGTTAGCCTTTATGTTCGATTTAAGTATATAATACATTTGTAGGTAAAAGAGTTTCAATATTTGTAATATTACGAAGTAAAAGTGTAGAAATGAAATATTGTTACCTGTCTACTAAGAAAGGGTTATGTTTTTCGCGTTTATCTTGTATGTATGTTTCTAAATTCCGATAAAACCTTATATCTAAACGGCTGGATACATTTTGACCGGGTGTCGTTAGATTCGTCTCAAAAACTCAAGATTTAAAGTGGAAATTTATTACATCGACTCAATTTTTCAACCGACTTCCCAAAAAAAGGAGGTTCTCAATCCGTCTGCATGTTTTTTTTGTGTGTATGTTACGCGTTTACTCCGTCAATTGTGAACCGATTGGAATGATTCTTTTTGTAATCGGTAGGGTACGTTTTCAAAGTGGTCTTATTGTAATTTCATCGAGATCTGATAAGTATCTCCAGAGATATGACGACAAACGTCTCAAACTTGCTACTGAAATTGACTCGCGGGGCATGGAAGTCGGTTGTTTTAGTTTTTAAACTATCTTAATTAATTCGTCCATCTATCGCATGTCGCGACATGCATGATATACCTGTGCTGATTGGTGGATATGATTACAGCCTGCGCTGATTGGTGGATATGATGTATGACATTTAAGTCTAGCTGTGATCGACGGACGCTTCCGCTGTGTCATGTCAACTGCTGTCAAAGTAGCGTAGCTACCCCAGAAGCAAGCATTAGACTACTGTCTCGCCTGCTGGTAAAAGTTGATGTGGTCAATGACGGTAACTACTCCCAAGGATAGCTGTTGATACGCACTAGTGTTTGGAGAATATTTATAATGTCCATTTCAGGAACAGGAGTACCTTCAAGCAATACAGTGAATAAGTAATTCAAAACAAAAATAAAAGTGGCCAAGTGCGAGTCAGACTTTTGTCCCGCACTCGGAGGGTTCCGAATTTCCGAAGTCCGAACGCCACGAACTTCTAACACGAACTAAGTAAATATTAACACAAAGGTAATTAATATAAATTATAATTAGCTCTTTTGCTCTTAAAGTACTAAAATTGGAAATATATCATTCAATACTGTACACTATATTTATGCAAATATACCTTAACTAAGTAAACAAATCGACCGAGTCCGAGGCCCACAAATTTAACAAATGAAACGCTAGCGCGTGCTAATTTTTCCTGTGCTGCCATCTAGCTGCGTCGAGGTGAATTAATTTCGTATCGTATTGTATCGTAATAAACACGTTTTTTGTTTTAAACCCTTTAATTTTTAACTTTGTTCTGTTCTTAGTATTTGTTGTTATAGCGGCAACAGAAATACATCATCTGTGAAAATTTCAACCATCTAACTATCACGGTTCATGAGATACAGCCTGGTGACAGACGGACAGACAGACAGACAGACAGACAAACAGACAGACAAACAGACAGACAGACAGACGGACAGCGAAGTCTCAGTAATAGGGTTCCGTTGGTACCCTTTGGGTTCGGAGCCCTAAAAACACAAATGTTGACAACTTTAAATTTAAACCGAATTGACGTATGAAAATGTTATGTATTTAGACATCTAATAGTTTTCTAATAATTAAAAATATAACGAATTTATCCTATATCCTGTCTCTTAGTCTAATTAATAGAGCTTCATATAAAACTTAATATAAAACTTGCACGTCATCTTCAGGATAGGGAGAGGGTTTGGCGTAATTACCTACAGCTTTTATTTAAATGGCACTGTTTTATTAAAATTGCTTCATTACGTGAGCTTTTATACTTGGTGAATGCGCATAGACACAGAATAAATAATACTACTTTGGTGCAGAGGAGCTGAGAAGGCATTTTTTTTATTTGCTTTTGGAAAACGGTTTACTACCTACGCCTATATATAATCTCACCTGAGTGTAGTGACGATACGGTTTTGACTGAAACTGCGCTTGCCTGTAAAAGTATGACCGCCAAGAGACAAAGCGCTGGACAATCTGTGTACTTTAATCTAATCGACATAATCTAAAGTCTATAAAATTTAGCGTCTCCAAACATCATGCCTGACCTCGGCTGTTCGATTAGCGACATTTCATTATTTGGACGATGGTTCGAGCTACAACTATTATAGATCACCGGTTTTGCATTATCCAAGGATTAGGGTATTTACATTTTAGAGATACGGACATTAACATCTACCCAAACGAATCGTTTTGCTTCATCATACATACAGCCAGCCAGACGCTGTCTGTGTTTTCCGTTGACTTCAACCCTTCTGGTTCTTCAAATCTTCGGGTCTTTAAATCCCGAGTGAATATGGGTGTTTTTTTTTTTAAATATCTTATATATAGGCTAGCGTTCGACCACTATCTCACCTGTTGGAAAGTGATGATGCGGTCGAAGATGGTAAGCACACTAGGCCTAGAATGGGAACTGGCTCTCAAGGATAGCTACCGATCATTACATTACATTAGATATGATTTCTAACTTGAGGGTGGTAGCTGGCAAGACGGACACTAGATAGTGTCCTAACATCGTGCGGGCGTTGTTGGTTTTATAACGATGTTTTTCCTTCACCGGAGGGCCACTATGAGAAGCGCACATACGTTTTTAAATAGAAAAATCCATTGGTGCTCGGCAGGGTTTGAACTTGGTACCTCTGGCATCAAAGCCGACCGTTCTCCCTATTACGACAGCGGGCCTTCAAAAAGTATCTTCTAGGTAAGCGTGCTACATCGCCGATCGCATCGTCACTTAACATCCGGTGAGATAGTGCTCAAGCACTTACCTATCTATATATATATAAAAGACAGTCGTGTTAGTTACTACACTTATAACTCAAGAACGGCTGGGCCAATTTTTATGATTTTTGTATTTTTGGAATTGTCTTTGTCAGGAATAGGATAATAAGTATTAAAAACAATGAATAATTGACCTAAAAAAATTATATAAGAAAAAATATTTTGCCAAAATGTTCCTGGGTTTAAAAACTGCCAATCATTTGATGTTCAATTGTTTATCTCGCCGTATTATTTTTTTTGTATAATTATGGCTCCACACGATTAGTGTATTTAGCCAGTGTCAAGTATAAAAATTCTTCCCATGTGTGGATGGCATTACAATATTCGGATTATCGCGTTTTTTTTTTTGGTATAATTATGGCTCCATACGATTAGTGTATTTAGCCCGTGTCAAGTAGTAAGTCAAGTAAAAATTCTTCAAGTTTTTGTGAATTAAAGTCACGTAGATTTTAAAAATGTTAAATATTGTCAGTAATGATAATTGTTTGACATATTTATTGATTGTCAAATATGCGTGCCTTCAGAAATGTATGCTTACTAGCAAATTAAAGTTTATATTTCCAAAAACCATTTTTACCAATTTTTATTCCATATCTGTATAGCCATAATACATTAATAAACTTAATATCTCTTTTGTATTCATTTATTACGTTCATAAAAGCCTAAAACAAGTTCATCTCAAAGGTAACACGACATTCATTGTCTGTTAGGTGGTACGAAGTTCGCCGGGTCAGCTAGTATAGTATAAAAACAACAGAGACAACTTTAACCCTGAAAGGTTGTTAAACAATTATTGTATAGTACTTTATGATACCAATATTCAAATAGGTTGGTATAGTACCAGCCCACATGGCTACCTATGACCTACTTTTTGTTCATTCATTCAATTGTTGCATATTGTTCTCAAGAGCAGAACACGTCATCGTCTTCGCAATAATATCTAAAATATAGTATTGTATTGAATACGTTCCTGACAGTAGAGAATCTGAAAGTGTCGCCATCCCATAGTAAAATTAAATAGCCAGACCGTTAAGCAAGCATTAGAGAGAGCAATCAAAATAAAATTATATTTATTTGAAGTGATAGTCGTGAATTCTGTTCCGACTCTAATGCCCACCCGGCAGGTGGAAGAGGGAAATAAAAAGAATCGTGGTTATATAAAAATGCTAGTGGGTTCCGTGATATTTTTAATACGCTTTTATTAGCTTCAGACGTATGTATGTTTGTATGTTAGTATGTAACGGAATCTTTGAACATGATTTTAACCCCCTTCAAAACGTCGGATTAACTCGAAATTTGGCATACTTATTAAGGATCGATGACAATAAACAAATTTTAAAAAAAAAATTTAAAAAAAAATCGACTAAAAAATGAAAAATAAATAATAGTTTAAAAAAAACTAAAAAAGTACACTTTTATAGAAAATCCAACTAAAAAATAGAAAATAAATTTGAATAAATTTGAATTAAAAATAGTGTAAGAAAAAATGATTTTATTGTAAAAAAAGAGTGGGGTGCTTTTCAGGATATTATCAAAATAACCCTTCTAGTCATATCTGTTCATAAAATATTTGGAACTGTTGATACCATGCACCCCACGCTTTTTTTTTACAATAAAATCATTTTTTCTTACACTATTTTTAATTCAAATTTATAAAAATTTATTTTCTATTTTTTAGTTGGATTTTCTATAAAAACGTATTTTTTTAGTTTTTTTAAACTATTATTTATTATTCACAACAGACTGAGTATTCTCAAAGGCATAGCAATAATATAGCACACTACTGTTTGTTGTCGACTGTCTCGATCTAGGTTTTGTGCATGTCCGATGCACTTCCTCGGGATTTTACGCAGCGAGAGATTATGCAATGACCACTGATCATCACTGACCAGTGGTCGTCGCGATATATAATACTCATAATAAAACATTACAAATGTCAATCAGGCCAAAGATCCTCTATTTTACAGAAATATATATATATATATATATATATATATTTTTTTTTTTTTAAAGATTACTCGCAATGTGGGTTGCACATTACTAGTATTCTTGTTAACCCCTCCAACTAAGCTAAATATGCTTGTGTCTGGAGTGGGTTCACATCAATAGTGCAATGGGTGTAGGTGGGATTCGAACTCACGACCTCTCGATTGCCAGTCCGACACCCTATCCATTGGGCTATTGCCGCCTTTAGTAACTAAATGGCTTTAAGCTTTATGCATTACGGAATCATGTGTGTACGGGCTGTATATATGTTAACATTCCTTGCAATAAATAAACTATTTGAACGCACATTACATTCTACCCATCAAATCACTTACTAAACTAAATGATACAGTGGAAACGCTTAACCATTATAATAATACGGCTTCTCCCGCTACGTCTTTGTATTAATCAAACGATTCCCTGCGGAACCCCAATAAAGTCATCGATTCAGAGGCGCGACGAGTGTGACCAAAAAGGTTGAACCCTGACTAGAGCTTACAAAGTAGAACTTATCCGTTAAGACAAAATAATTAACTCAAACTTTGTTTCTATCACATTCAAACTTACCGTAAGAGCAATGAAAAATTATAATCTGTCAAACCATAAAATCAAGGTAGAGATAAGAGCGAAGACATGATTTGATGTCATCCAAGGTCATATTTTCAGTCTTATAAAGTATATGCTACATGCAACCTCCACTGAATGTAATCTTCTTGAATCTGAACGATTTGACATTATGTCGTCAACGACACCTGCTGTGTACGTTTGTTTTAGTTAAAACTTGGTTATGTTTGTTATTGAAAATGTATTGATAAATATTAATAAGATGTTGTGAACTAAGGTTGTGCCAGCTGTGGTTCATGTAACAATACGTGTATTTTAGGCTTAAACTGCCGATATTAATATAATAATTGTGCATGACCAACAAATTGTAGGTAGTTGATGTATTAGTCTATGTAATTAGTAGGTTAGTTAATGGAGCAGTACTGCTAGCAACTAAATTAGACTACACCATAATTGGAAAATGACTATAAATTTCGAATTATGAGGCCTAAATCACCCAACCCAATTTTCCCCTACCTCCCCTAATCCTGAAAGTTAGTATTGCTATAAGTCAATGGTGTGGACTTAATAAAATGCATAATGTTAACATTCGATTACTTCTTTGAAATAAAAAGTATATTAATGAAAATCCATTAACTTCCAAACAAAATAAATGAATAGTATAATGTCCTATTAAAATTCATAGGACTATTGACTCAGAAGTGGACATAGAACAACATAATCAATTAAGTTCTTCGGGTGAAAATATAACAATAATATTAGCATACTGCCTACATAACATCTAAATTCGTAATCACAAGAATCATTTTACCTTAATAATTAACAAAAAGAAACCAGTCTAACAAGAACTCAACTTAGACGACTTAAATAGGCAAAATATTAAGAACTCAAACTGTGTGAAAGACAAATTTATACTGGTGTCATAGTTTAAGCCATAACAGTCAATCAGTGATACTCATTATCAGAAACAGATTGAATGATACTTTTCCATGTTACAGTTGTTTTAGTTAAAATTATGACGGACATCAAAATTAATGTGTCAGCTTACATATTTAATTTTTAAGATGGAACTAATGGGGACCAGTTTTAAGCGCTATTTTAGCAATTAATAAGTCCATAACATAATTTACATGAATAGTGTTTTGATGTTTTCAACATACTGGCATAATATACATATAATCTTTGTTTAATATCTTTTATTTTTTTGGCTAACTCTTAATATGAATAGGCTGTGTCGGTGTCGTCGTACGGATAGACACTGAAGTAAGTTAGACTGCCATAACTAAGATTACAGAATAAATACAGGTACAAATTATATTGATAACCCTAAGGGTAGGTCTTAGGTGTTACCATACCAATTAATCGATTATTGATCGATGGTTGAATGAGATCAGTCGATGTCGGCCGACAGTTCCTGCCTTTATATCAGTCGAACAGGTGTAATAATCGGGCATTTATCGATTCATAGATTTGAGACGGAAATTTAACGTGACTTACGCGATGTCGATATAGCAATCGACATATTATGTTTCGGCCTCATCCGGAGGCCTTCTTCAGGATCTTGAGTGCGGGGCGCTCGCCGACGCGTTCAGCCTCGCGTGCGAGGCTGAACGCGTCGGCGAGCGCCGAATCATATGTCGATCGCTATATCGACATCGCGTAAGTCACGTTAAATTCCCGTCTCAAATCTATAAGTTTAAAATGAACGTTAGTTTTTATAATAACATTTATCGATTGTTTTGGCAACAAACCTTATTGTTTCCAACTTAGTCTTTAGTTAACTTAGTCTTTCCTTTTCTTTAATTTTTGCTCCTTTACTCCACATCTCAATGATCACTACAGGAAGAGACTGAATCTTACAACACAGAGTTTTCTCTTGTGTGAGATTCAGAGCTCATAAGCTTTGTTTTAGAATACAAGCCTTTTGAAACTCTGTTTTTGATGTGCTAAGTTGCAAATAAACAATTATAATAAACAATTACTATATGTAGATACCTAATAATTTTCTTCCGTCAATTTTATCGCAATTTAATTGGTCACAAATATTTTTGTGACATCTCAAAACTTGTCTATTTGGAATTAACAAAAATAAAAACAAATACGGTGTTTGCTTAAAATAAAAATACATTTACGGTTAAAACTTTAAAAAACACAAGCTTTTAGTAAAGACTTTATCATGTGTTATGAAAATTACTGTTAATAACAATACATACTAGTCAAATTTCGACTATCCTACCATTTGCCATTACGGAATTCCAATCTTTACAGCCCAGCTCCATCATTAGGTCAACTTGATGGTACCATATTATTGCATTGTCAACAAGGTTACGCAAGTATACCAAATTTGAATCCAATCAAATGTTGTCGTCAGGATGTGGTGGATTTTTTTTAAATAATATTTTTTTTTATTTTTTAAACCTGTAATGTCCCACTGCTTTTATTTTATATCTTATAGGCTAGCGTTTGACCACTATCTCATCTGTTGCTTAGTGATGATGCGATCGAAGATAGTGAGCACGCTAGGCCTAGAATGGGAACTGGCTATCAAGGATAGCTGCCGGAACATATTAGATGTTTGGTGACAGATTTTCTAACTTGAGGGTAGCTGGCTAGGCGGATATTATATAGTATAGATATTATATAGTAGCGGATAGTGTCCTACCACCATGCGGGGGTTTTCGTTTCTTAACGATATTTTTCCTTCACCGGAGGGCCACTGTGAAAAGCGCACATAAATTTTTCGATAGAAAAATCCATTGGTAGACGGCAGTTTGAACTCAGTACCTCTGCCAGCCGTTGTCCCGATTACTCCACCGGGCCCTCGCAAAGGTGCTGGGCAAAGGTCTCCCCCATAGCCTTCCACAAATCTCTCTGCAGCGCAATGTCTCTCCAGCTAGGCTGGTGGGCCACTATATCGTCACGCCACCTCTTTCGTGGTCGACGTTTCGTAGTGGAATTATGGAAGCTAAATAGGAAAATTGAGCTTCTAAAACTCCAGGACATACAAGTGAAGTTAAATAAAAGCTTGCAACAATAACAATATCACCCTACAACCCACATATTACTAAAGTACTACGCTCACAGTCACAAAAGCTGAAATGTCACGTCGTTAACCCTCCACCTATTTGACATTAGGAAAAATATGTCTTATTGCACGAGCCCAATTGCAGAAGTCACACCCCACTGTGAGGCTCCCCTTTGGCTGAACGATCGAAAATTATGACCTTTTCTTAGGATGCTGGTTGAGAACATTTTGTTGGAAAACAACATTGATTTAAGATAACCAGCCAAAGTGACTATATGCAATTATCCTACTAATAGTACATTATTTTATTTATTATTATAAATGTGATATATTTCTATATGGAGCTCAATTTTATGACATCTTTTTTTAAAACAAATGTATTCTCATACATAGAGGTAATATTTACAAGGAGAACTATGTAAAATGCGTCAGCACCATGAAGATACTGTAGACAGATAGAATATTTGCTGCGTTCCGCGTCTAGTACAGGTAGTACGTTTACTGCACTTAAAATCATAACTCTCCCCTTTGCTTTGCCGTTGTCTGTTAAACACGTAGAATAGGGTCAATAGTGACTAAATATTACAGATCAATCGGCGGATATAGCATTAATTTATTTTAGGCAACTGTTGGCTGTTTAGAAGACGTATTTAAATAATACAGGTGGTAGAAATGCATGAGAAGCAGAAATATATTATTATTGTTACGGGTAGTCATGGTAGGGACGTTTGTTTACTCCTTTACGCAAAAAAAGGCTAAACGGATTTGGATAAAAGTTAGCATACAGATTGTTATTAACCTGAATTAACACAGAATACTTTAACGCAATTTAAGGTATTAAAAAAAATAACAGACTATACATTCTACCCGAAACAAAACGGCCTAGAATACCAACTGAATATATTCAGTTGGTATTCTAGGCCGTTTTGTTTCCATATTTCTCTAGATTTCTATAGGATATTGATAAATGTTTATGAAAAACTTACCTGCATCCATTCTCTTTGGAAAAAAAATTATCCACATCGGTCAGTTGCGGCCGATTTATCAAACAAAAAAAAATGATAATGTGATATTTACAAATTCAGTGACTCTTAGATTAGAAGTGTGAGTCTAAAATATAGAACATGTTATTTGTTCACAAATAAAATGTATGTTGATATTGAAGAATATCGTATCAAAAACCACTGATCGCTTCTTTTTATTCTTTTTTTTTTCATTTTAAAATTATCAGAAAATTATTAGAGTGAACATCGCGATCTCACCGCGTGACCTCACTCCCGAGGAAGAGCGACTGACTCGCTCGAAACCTAGGTCGAGAAAATTCGACTAAAGGTACGTGAATTATAGCCGGTATATAACAATAATAACGCTGATCGCTTCGCCTATGCCTCATGTCCACACCCTTAACGATCCCTACACCCGCACTCTTGAGACCAACTGGAAAACGCTAACAAGCCATTCATACAGTTTTTCCATAAACGAGTTATTTTATAAAGAAACAACTCTCTAATGACTTATACAATTATTTATAATTGGACGCTGATTCCTTGCTAAAGTGCCAATATGAATTGCAAATTTATTTTTGGTTATGTTGACGATTTGATCGTGTTTAGGCATTCCCTAAAGGGAATTGAAGAATGAAGAACCATTGAAGACGGTTTTTTTAAAGTCCTGGTGTTTTTGTGTTGTTGTGTCCTTTTCATTTCAAATCAATACATGTTATTTATATAATTTTGTGCATTGTTATATACAATCCAAAATCTCAAAATACCGACGGGACTCGAACCCGCGCCTCCTAGAAAACATTGCCAGGCGCTGTACCAATTCAACCACAGTACGACCCCATCGATACGACGGAACTGCTGGATGACATTTGAACTAACGCCATTGAAGGCGCCATCTGCAGTTAGTAAAAAATTTACCTCGTAAAAAGAAATCGACCGTCTCGAAGATGACGGTAGCCGGCATGTCATATTATGTCATATGCTGTGTATTATTCAAATTTAATACCGACTCCGACTGATCTATGCACATATGTATATGTCTATAATCTGTTCATTGGGACCATTTCAATGAGCCTAAACAAGACATATTTGCTGTTAGCTGGTGAGGATTTAGTATTCTGCAACTTTTAGGAGTTGTCCCAGCATTAACTCAAGATAACCATGTTCTTGCAATATCATTGAAGTAAGATGTTACCGAATTTCGAATTGATAAGACATTATAAAAATTGCTCTCATATGCTCTCGCGGTTGATGATGAACTGGAAACAAGGCTAAAACCACTCTCGATTAATTTACTTATTTGTTTAATGCAAGCGCTGTGATTCAATTATCAACAATTTATCCATGAAAATATGCGGGACGTTAGGTTTTCTTACAAAGTTTCAGACTTACAGCATCTGTGGTCAGAAATCTAATTCTTTTTATAATAATATGACGCGTCCCCGTAGACGCCGGTTTAACTATAACATTAACATCAAAGTTTTTGTTTGTCATAAATCAGCAAATACTGCTCCTGAACAAAAAATACAGAACCCATAAAAATGCAAATAAATAACTTTGGATTCTACGTGCCTCCGACATTAAACAAATTGAAACGCCCGCAGCATACTATGGGCCCATCCCTTTGAATTTTAATACTGATTGACGATTCACCCCCACTTATGGGGCCAACTTATATTTCCCTTGAGCCCCAGGCAGTTTCACGGTAATCCCTTTCTGAATCAAACATATGTCACTAACTCAGACTCCTTCGTCTCTATCCAATTGTATGTCAACGATAGAGATAGCTATTTACTTGGAGCGTCTGGTACAGGTATGTTATTACGGTGGCTGGACGAAGTAAACATATTCCCAAGTCTCCCAATAAAGTAAAGTATACCCCAAAGTTCTATTCTCCCCTAATAAGCTGACGCGTCTACCGGTAGTTGCGGACAAAGTGCATGCAAATAGCATGTAGAGTGGACATGACCTCACGTTCAAATTAGGTATGTGGTAAGTGTAGTGTCCACTGAAAAAGACTGGAACAATGGCTTTTCGCATCATCGTCATCGTCATCAGCATATACTAGTGTAACGCTGAACTTAGGCCTCTACTATTGCACGCTACTGGGCACAATTATCGGCTAATCTCATTCAGCTCTTGACAGCCGCATTGCTACAATCATCGCTTCACCTAGTCCGAGGGCGTCCTTCGCAATGTGTATCATTTTGCGGTCTCCAATGAAGAACTCTTTTACTTGAGGACCTTTGGTTCTTCAGCTAATGTGGCCGGCCCATTGCCACTTTAGCTTACTAATTCGATGAGCTATGTCGATGACTATGGTTCGCATTCGTATCAACTCCTTACGAATTCGATCCTTCAGTGAAACTCCGAGCGTAGCCCTTTCAATTTGCTGAGCGACTTTAAATTTGTGAAACTGTCAGTGGCCACGTTTCGGCTCCGTATGTCATAGCTTTTGTTTACACATGTTTAAACGTATTCTACGTTCTACATATATAAAAACATAAGAGCTAACAAACAAATTATATTTGGCAATGTCTACAGACAGTTTTACGAATTCCATCTTGAGTCACGATGAAACCAGCTTGAAAAATTGATTCAGCACAGCAGTGTCTTGTACCATAAAAGGTACGGCCACACCGCGGCGTCTTGCGATCTGCGGGCGCAATCTCAGTACTTTTCAATTGTTTTCTGATCGCGTTTGGTGTGAACCAGTCGGTACAAATACTACTGCGCTATCTAATCGCCGCTTAGATCGCGCACGCAGGACGCTGCGGTGTGTCCGTACCTTAATACGTTGTCAAAAATTTGGAAACATTTCACGCATTTTATCACTCACCATACTTGACTAACTACACCAGCATTTAATAAAAAGCAGACTAAGACTACAATAACTAATTCAAACACCTAAATTACGATTGCAATTTCACATTGTGAAAATTTCACATTGTTGCAAACTGCAAACGCAAACTGCAGTACTCTCGGTTGGACTTGGAGCACTATTTATTGTCTCATCTACACCACTTAATCTTTGCCTCGGAGAGGTGAGGTCACGTGATTAATGTGCGGAGTCTACAAAGCCCCGCGATCATCAACAAGTTGCAAATTAATATTGTGGCAATAACCACCCCCCAGGTTTGTGTGACACCTCAGGAGGTGACGAGTATGCTCAATGGTTGATTAAGGGGCGGGCAATTATTGTTCATAGTTAATTAACTTAATTAAAGGGCAGTAATTACATGAAATTGATCTATTATAAGTTTATTGGGTATCGAATTGATGAAATCAGTAGAGATGCGGCTGACGTCTGTGCAGCGTCGAATTATTTACTTGATTCCATTGCCACTTGCCATCAAGTGAGATAATTGGTGCCAGTTAGATGCAATAAATAAAATCACTGCCATCTTAAGTAGATGATTTAAGAAAACACGATTTTACTTCAGATCACTTTCTATCAAGTAAGATCTTATCAAGTGCTTCATCATCATCATTATCAGCCGTTATCAGTCCACTGCTGGACGTAGGCCTCCCCCAAAACACGCCACTGAGCCCAATATTCGGCTATCAAGTGCTTTTCTAGCTCCAATGAAAAGCTAAGCACAGTCAACCCTAAAATGTATCATCTATCATCATCGAGTTAGATTGCTCTTATCACTATTATAAAAATACATTTAGAATTTTTGCCCGTAAAAAAAATATTTTATTTACATAATCATATTTATTCATATCGCTGCCTATTTAATGATGTTCATATATTTTATTTTGACTACGAGACTGGGAGTCTTCTTAAATATTTAATTAATCAACTATTCTGTTTAATCAACGCTAATTAAAACGGTCTGATCAAAAACCAACCGCCTATCATTAATGTACTGTCCATTCTCATTTTCTCAACAAATGTTTAATTGGCTTCATTAAAGATGGAGATGCTATCTCCCATCTCACCTACATGTGTTTCTTAACTTTTTTTATTTCACACGTCAAAATATCTTAGGTTATCTGTTTAGATCAGAGCGACGCGTCAACGGGGCATATAGATATTTTTTCACTGCAAAATTGAACGCTATTTCGATGTAGGTAAAGCTGTTGTAAGGTTTGCAGAGAAATAATTTTCCCTGATTGACGTGTACTGAGTAGAAATAAACATAGATAGCCAACAGACATACATAGAAGATAAAATCGCATATTCACCAATTCCCTTAATTAGGTAGCAAAATAAGGCATAATTTTAATACGATACTATGACGTCACAAGTAATTTAAATACTGGTAATTTATTTAGTTCAGAGAAATCACGGACTGTTACATATTTTTTTACATATAAGTGCATTTTTTTATGTAAGTAGGAGCAAGAAGACACTTGACTTCTGACTAAGACTGGCTAAATAAAAAATTGCTGGTAGCGTATTTTTTATTACGCTTATGCGCATTATGTACCTACTTTTTCATCTTTACAGGTGGTAGTAATATCAAAATTCTCCCTGACTTACTACAAAAACGTTGCCACCATCTTGGAGAAAATCTGCCGCCATATCTTTACTTACGGTATCCTGGCAGGATACAACCTTTGAGAGTCAAAGCATTCTAGGCATAGCGTGTTCACCATCTTTGAACACGTCATCGCTTACCACTAGACGAGATAGTCAAACGTTAGCCTATCAGATTTATTTTGCATATAATATTGTCCTGGTGACCTCTATAGCAGGTTCTAATCAAAAAATTAAGCCCTTTTATCATTAGTTTATTTGAAAACATAGTAATTTGTCTGTTTTATTAATAATATATGTTTTTGTAACAGTTGTTCTTCAATTCTAACAAACAAATGTACATGTACTTGCGGCGTCTAGCTTAATCTATGGCTGGAATATAGATAGCATCGCCTGTGGTAAAGCAAAAACTGGGCAAGTAGATGGAAATATGGTGTTCGTTTCTTGCGCCTTTTGCTGCGGGTTTCTTTTCCGCGGGTGGTATCTGTGTTAGATCGTTTAATAAACCTGTCCCTAGATAAAATGTAGGAATGTAGAGAAAAATGTTCATAGTGTCAATTTGCATACTGTTGTCAGTGAAAATAATATATTACAATATTTTTAGGACCTAGTTTCTTCTCTAAGTCTATTTTCGTGTAATAGGTGTCTTGGCCAAGTACATAAAAAATGTTTTGTTTATTTGTAAAAGAACAAGTTATTTGTAAAGTTATTTGTTATTTGTAAAAGTACAAAAAACCCTACTGCGTGAAGAAAGATTTATTAGCATTTTCTATTTCAAACTCTAATAAAACATATAAGTTTTGTTCTTTTTTTAATTTGACGTACCCAGATTCACCCTCATAACTAAGACGAATCAATTGACACCCCTCACATAAAAATACGACAAGCCGTTTAGGCTCTAGGGTGTGCCAAAGAAATATACATACATACATACATTACATATACATACATACACTCGAAAAACATAACCCTCCTTCTTTCGCAGTTGGGTAAAATAGTCTTTCTTAAGTTTAAAATAAATAATTCGAATACTTGATCCTTTCAAACAATACTTTGAGAAAGCACCACAATACAACAAAGTGTAATTTTAGTTTAACAATCAAATTACGGCTAGGATATTTCTGAGTATGGCATTATAAAGTTTTGATTATAATTAAAATTGGCCTTGAAACTCCCATAAACATTATTCGTTACTCAAAAATAATTTAATACATACTCGAAAAATGTATTTGCCTAAACTAACTTCAAATATAAATCTAGCTATAATATCTAGATTTGATTTAGATGATACAGATTTGGGGTTTGAATATATAGGCCTCTCTGGGGATTGATTTTAAATGTTCCCTTTAAATCAAGCTTATAAGGTGTAAGTTGTTCTAGAAATTCATTTTACCTTAGATCGAATCAAATTCTCCCATAATGATCCCATTTCCAATAGACTGTCAACGGCTCGTAATAAAAACAAATGTGCCTGTAAAGTGCGCTAGCGCATTTCCTGAACGCTAACATTGCTGTGTTGGTGGAGATCGTGTTAAATAACGAGCTTGTAGGGTTGCCTGAGAGAATACGGTTTTGGAAAGGCATGTCACAGCTACAATACCTTACACCAGTATACTTACTTAATGACTTTTGAAGTTACACTTCTTTTGGCGCCATAGAGAAAAATGATGAGAGTGAATTTTTACGATGCGCGCGCACACTGACACCTAAATTTAACATCGTGAAGTTAGTTCTAGGTGGTACGATGCGCGCGCACACCGACACCTAAATTCTACACCGTGAAGTTAGTTCTAGGTAGCATGACTATGTTCAAGTTGTATATGTCATATTTAACGTCATATTTTTACGTTAATAAAACCTTTTTTATTTAAATAAAATCTTTTTGATTAATTTTAATATTTATCGTTAATCACTACTGCATTTTAGTTATTTTTTTTACATACACCGCAGAAGTATAACTTCTCACGCGTGTACATAAGTACACACACTCTTTTTTTTTAAATTATATCTTATAGGCTAGCGTTTGACCACTATCTACCCTGGTGGTAAGCGATGAGATGGTGAACACGCTAGGCCTAGAATACTCTGACTCTCAAGGGTTGTGTGCTGCCGGAACACTGTGATGTTATGGCGGCAGATTTTCTCCTTGATGGTGGGAAGCTACTTTTCCGTAGCAAATCACGCGGAACATCGATATAATGTGCTCCTACCACCTGTGAAACTTGTGATGACTTGTCGTGCCTCTAAATGTTTATGGACACTGTTAAAACTATGGCCATGGACTAATTGATTATGGTAAATGCTTGGAATTTAAAGAATCGAATCCGGAACGAGGTGTTCTGATATAGGACCAAAGTCATCGAGGTGGCTCGCCGGTGTGACCAACTGAAGTTGCAATGGGTGGCCATTTCAGTCGGTAAACCTATAACCGCTGAGGTAAACGAGTACTTGAGTTTAAACCGAGGATCAGCAAGCGTAGCCACAGGAGAGCTACTTGGCATTGCGTAGAACATCCTCAGATTATGTGGAGCAATTTTTTTCGCAAGGTGGCTGGCAAGAGCTGAATGAGAATAGCCGAGGATCGTGCTCAGTAAGTGCTCGTGCAGTTGGAGAGGCCTATGTCCAGCTGTGGACTGAGTGGACTAGTCTTTCTGCCCGCGAATCAAATTGCGAGTGAACAAATATATTTAAGGTAAGCGTGCTTCATCGTCGATCGCATCGTCAATTAACATCAGGTGATAGTGGTCAAACGGTTGCTTAACTGCCATAAACATTTATAGGCTGATGATAATGATTTTTTTTTCACAAAGAAAAAAAAACATACAGACTAATTGAGAACCTCCTCCTTTTTTGTGAAGTCGGTTAATAAGGATACACAATACAAGTATTATAACGCCTACTTATACTACAATCTAAAATTTAAATCAACATAAACTTATACATTGACATAAATAAAGAATATGCCCACCAGCACTTTTCTTATAGCCTCTATTGTCAAAGTGTAGACACATTGATGTGATGATGATGACAGTTTTTTTTTATCATAAAAAGTCACGTTAATTTAACGTTCAAGTTCAAGTTGATTAAAAAATGGGAATTTAACGTGACTTGGGCGAAGTCAATATGGTGAACTAAAAATATTTATATATTTTAACATAAACTTATATCCAAACCTCAATCACATCATTTGATCATCGCTCACCATCAGACGAGATAGTGGTCAAACGTCAGCCTAACAGATATGTAAGTAAAAAAAATCTTAACTAAACTAGAAATCCAGTTTCTCCTTTTAGTTAACAATCTCAGGATGTCTGCGCGTGGGCATCTGTTCTCAACTTACATTGTAGCATTGGACTCGTTATAGAGGATTAGATAACAATCAAACTTTGTAATAATAACTTTATTCCTGCTAGAAATGTCCTTGTAGCCGGTTAATTTCTCGAAACATGTGGTATTATGTTAAATGGGTTCTTTTTGTCAAGATTCATATCGTTGTAACGACTCTGTTAGTTAGTATATGTTGATGGTTTATATTATGTTTTTGACCGACTTCTAAAAAGGAGGAGGTTCTATGTTTGACAATGTATTTTTTATATTTTTTATAGTTCATCGATTACTTCGAAGAGGTCTGAACCGACTTGGATTTTTTTTATTTTATTTAAAAGCTTATAGGTGGTCCCTTCAATGTGGTTCCGTTTAAACTTCATCGAGATATGTTCAGTATCTCCAGAGATATGAAGATAATCGTAATAATAAGATCGTTTAAAAAACTAAAAATAACCGACTTCAATGCCGCACTTTTAATTTTCAGTAGCAATTTTGAGGTGTTTATCTCCATATCTCTGGAGATACTTATCAGACCTTTATAAAATTACCATGATAACACACTTGGGATATTTCCTTTTCAACAAAAAAAGAATAATTAAAATCGGTTTATAAACGACGAAGTGATCCGCAAACAAACATAAATATATATATAGACTGAATTCGACCGTATATATATATATATACGGTCGAATTCAGAAACCTCTACCATTTTTAAATCGGTTAAAAATGACTGGCGCAACGTTTGAAGTCAGTTCTTTTAGTTTTTTGCAAAAGAAATTGTAACTACTTCCTCTTATGGTGCGGAGATGAAATTTCACATAATGGCTCAGTTACAAAGACAATGCATTTTTGTGATAATCATGATAATCTAATATATTTTATTACAAGCTTTTATTTAACTTGCAATGTATGTAAGTATGTATGTCACTATGTTTGTTCGGGTGGAATCTTGGAAGCTAAATTAGACCCACTTCCCAATGTCCGATTAGACTCAAATTTGGTGTACTTATGTATCTTTGGTGACAATACAATAATATGGTACCATGAAGCTGGTCTGATGATGGAGACGGAAGGTGGCTACGGTATCTCTGCGATAAATCAACATAAACCCACCGAGTTTGGGCTCAATTGATTCGTCTTGAAAATAACTTTTTACCTAGATGATATCCAGGGTCTGATAATGAAGCTGGAAGGTAGCCACGGCATCTCTGTGATAAATGAACGTAACTCTACCGAGTTTGGGCTCAAATGATTCGTCTTGAGGAGCACTTTACACGTAAATGATAGCCAGGATCTGATGATGAAGCTGTAGGGTGGCCATGATTTCTGTTGTAAAGCAACATAGCCCCACCGAGTCGAATAGGAATAGTTAGTCGGAATATTTTAAAACATCATGCCTTCTCTTAAATACTTACGAGTAGGTACCTAGTAGATAGGTAGTCGGTATCTATACCTACCTACTAAAAAGCTAAAAATAAATTATAAGTAAAAAATATTTTTAAAAACAAGCTTTTATCTGGGACAATGAACTAAAATGTTAAAAATAAATTCTAGTAAGTATTTGGCGTGTAGGTACTTACCTATATTTCTAAAAGCTTGAGGCACTAAAGTATAGTAATTACCTAGCCTGAAAAACGGGTAGTGCTTCAAGCTTTTAAGAATATAGGTAAGTACCTACACGCCAAATACTTACTAGAATTTATTTTTAACATTTTAGTTCATTGTCCCAGATAAAAGCTTGTTTTTTAAAATATTTATTACAGTTAGGGTTGGCAGACGAAAGTACTACTTGATGGTCAACGGAACTCACATGTTTTATATGCGTATTCAATTATGGTAGCCTATTATAATATACATTTTTTGTTACGAAATAGTTAATGAAAAAACATGAAAGCCGGTAATATAAAACAGTAATATAGTAGAAATTGACTGAATAATACAGGTAATATATTAATAAAGGTATATTAATAAATATAAATGTAGCATTATTGTACATCCTACAAAAAGTCTTGATCATTTAATGTTTACTCTCCTTCAAAGCACCACCCACAGTCTAATGAACTCCATTTGAATGTAACAGAGAAATAGCAAACCGGATATGAATGAAAACACTTAATTATTCAAAGCAAATTGAAGAAAACGAGGTATTCGCGCGCACTGCAACATTAGAACTATAAATGAAAAAACTTAAGTCCTGAATGTGCAACAACGAAGGGCTAACTAATCTTGATAGTATAAAACTAAAGGTGTTTGTTGATGTTATTTTCTTTTACACAGCAACGGTGAACATTATTTACGTTACTTTTACGCTACTTTTTACGTTACTTTACGTAAAGTTTACAATACAATACAATACAATACAAAAACTCTTTATTGATCACCAAAGAAATTACAAATTGTACATACTATGTGATGAAAGACAGTAGAATAATAAGGCAATACAATCGGCGGTCTTATTGCATAAAGCAATTTCTTCCAGACAACCTTGGCATGGAAAAGAATAATACAAACAAAAATTGGGGGTAGCGTACGATACAAATTAATGATGTCAGAAAAAAAATATATAATAATAATACACAAAATAGACTACTAAAATTATAGTATATTAAGATATAATACATAAAAATACCCTACATATATATAATAATGTTCCCAAATATATTAATATAAATACATATATATGTATATATAATATTTAATACACATATACATAACCATATATATTAAATCACAGTAGTGTTGCAGTTTTAACATGTTTGGAACAAGTAATGGGCTTTTACCATGGATTTAAAGATAGCCAGCGATTTGGCATGTCTAATCTCCACTGGTAGCGCGTTCCATAAATGGACCGCTTGCACAATAAAAGATTTTTCATAAGCAAGTGAGGAATGGATAGGGGTTAAAAGTTGTAGAGTTTCAGCGGATCTCAAGGAAAACGGATTTGAAAGGTGAAGAAACGTGAAACGTTCCTTAAGGTAGGAAGGGGTAGACGGGATAAATAGAATAGAGTATAGAAGAGAAAGGACGTGACTATTCCGGCGAAGACGAATAGGTAACCATTTCAGCTTTTTACGAAATTCTGAAATGTGGTCATACTTGCGTAATCCAAATATGAACCGTATACAAAGGTTCTGCAGTCTCTCAAGCTTACTAAGCTGTTCCTCGGTTAAATCCAAATAGCAGGTGTCAGCATAATCTAGTATAGGAAGCAAAAGGGATTGCGCAAGCGCAGTTTTGGTGGAAATTGGAAGAAGATTACGTAATCGTCGTAACGAACCTGCAGATGCGAAAATCTTACGACTAACTTCAGCTATTTGGGGTGCCCAAGAAAATGTCCTATCAAAGAGTATCCCAAGGTTTTTGACTGTATCGCTGATAGGTACATGTGTTCCGTCGAATATTACCTGAGGAAGGCGGAACCAGTCAATCTTGGATATCATCCTGGAACCGCCGATGACTATCAATTGTGTTTTCACCGGATTCACACTTATTCCGTACCATTTACTCCATTTGAGAACACAATCTAGGTCAGAATTTGTCTGTGTGATGGCATCTGATAGCTGAGAGAGTGGTACTTGTCTGTAAATTTGCAAATCATCTGCATAAAGGTGGTAGGAAGTAGAAAGCTGTTGAGAGATAGAGTTTATGAAAATAGCGAAAAGAAGAGGAGATAGAACTCCGCCCTGAGGGACACCCGCAGTCGTGTCACACCAAGATGAAAAGGAATCATCAATGCGGACACGCTGCCGATGTCCATACAGGTAAGAACGAAACCAGTCAATTACTGAAGGAGATATGTTAAGAGAGCGGAGAATTGCCAGTAAAATGTCAAAGTCGACATTATTAAAGGCATTGCTAAAATCGAGTAACGACAGCACTGTTACATACCCTCTTTCAATGCCATATCGAATATCATCAGTGATCTGCACCAGTGCCGAAACAGTGCTATGGCCTGGACCAAAACCGGATTGAAAAGGATTCAATAGATTGTTTCTGTTAAGGAAGACGGAAAGTTGTTGATGAATTAGGCGTTCTAGGACTTTGGAGAGAAAAGGTAAAATAGAAATAGGACGAAAATCAGAGAAGGACAAAGGAGTGGTTTTTTTAGGAAGCGGTATAATCTGAGCTTCTTTCCAAAGCGATGGAAAAGACGCAGAGGTAACAGAATCGTTTAGGATATGTAGGATTATGGGAAGGATTTCGTCCAGGAGTAGCTCAATCATGTTACGACTGATACTGTCGCTACCGATAGCATTTGAGAAAATGGCAGAGATGCTACTCTTAACATCACTAGCAGTAAATTGACGGAAGACAAAAGAAGAGTAGTCGGGAGTCGGAATAGAGGAAAGATGATCCAAAGTAGCTACTTTTGTGGATGCATGGAAATTACTAGAAGAAGAAAAATGTTGATTTAATGAATTGAGATCAAGATTTTTATGTAAAGGATTTTGATGCTGTTTACCAACTCCCAACGAACGAAGAAATTTCCAAACTTTCGAAGGATCTTCATTTTCTACAGAATCATGAATATGCTGGCGTTGTGCATTCCTACACACCTTATTGCAGTGATTCCGGGTTTCAATGTACTTTTCCTTATTTACGTCAGTAGGTCGCACCTTAAATCTCGTTTTGGCTACAAGTTTTTTTTGCATTACAGTTTTTATATCAGAAGTAAGCCAAGGGGCAGGTACATGTTTGATTTTAATAGGCCGTAACGGTGCGTGAATATCATAAAGACCTAATAATTTACTATTGAAAATATCAACCTTGTCATCGATAGTGCGTGCATCTATAATAGGAGACCAATCCATTTCTAAGGCATCTTTACGTAAACACTCGAGATCAATACCACCAAAACTACGCTGCAGACGAATAGTGGGCTTGACTTTAGGTGGTCTTATTTTAAAAGATAGAAATATTAGATCATGGTACGAGAAGGCATCCACAGCACATTGGCCATGTTTGCCAACTAGATCTACGGAAGAAACAAGAATAAGTCAAGAAGAGATGGAGTTGAATTTGGAAAGAAATATGTTGGACTAGAAGGAAGAATAGACAAGTTGTTAGCTCTGATGAGCATTTCAAAAGTAGACGAACGAAAATCTTTTTTGAGCAGACAAGTGTTAAAATCACCCATAATAATGGTGTGATTAAAGGAAGGACAGAGGTTTTCAAGAAGTTTTTCGAAAGAGGCAAAGAAATTAATACGGAGAGAAGGGCAGTAATATACACCAAGTAGTACTTTAGTATGGGAAAGTGAAACTTCTAAGAAAAGGTGTTCCCCAGCATCGGCAGGAGGTGGTTGTGCTGACACATTTACAATGGCGAAAGGAATGTGAGTACGAAGGTAAATAGCAACACCCCCACCCCCGCTATCGATGCGGTCATTACGTAGAAGTAGAAAACCAGGTAATGAGTAAAGAGTTGTGGAAAGACAAGGTTTTAACCAAGACTCCGAAACAAGGATAGCATGAATATTTTTATGCATAAATAACACCTGCATTTCAGTGAAATGTGCCGGAATACTCTGAGCGTTTATGTGGATCACGTTGAAATTTTTTGGCACATCGCAAAATTGCGAGTCTATGCTATCAGACAGGGTAGGTATACTGGCAAAACTATCAACACTTGTATTCATATCTGTAGACAGAGACAGATATTCATCGTCACTACTGTTTATAGACATACTTAATAGGTATAAATATAATAAACTACACAAACACAAAATATAACTCTTATAAATCAATATATTAAATATGATAAAACTTATTTTATTTAAGATACTCTCAAACAACCTGTTCATTTTATACCACCTACCAAAAGTGTATATTTAAAGAACAATTTTATCAGTAGTTAACTTTTAACTTAAGAATCTACCTAATTACGTACCAACAAAGCTTTAATAAATTACTCAGACACAAGTAACAAATAAGACAAAAAAAAGATAAAAATATCGTATCACAAATACTTTTATAATAATAAAACAAAAGTTTCCAAAAATAGTTATAACTAAAAGTAAAAACTAACAGGTAGGTACCTAAGTAGGTACGTCCAGTGTACTACAAGAAACATCTTACGGCTGGGTATAACATACTACTATTTATAAAAATACCTACTACATATCTTATAGAACGAATAGTGCATAACTGAGTACCGTATGAAACACAAACAACATAATCTACGATGACAAATTAAGTGAAACGGAACGGAAATATCAAAAATCAATGCCTTGTCGGAGAGTTTTGGCGGGAATGTGAAAAAGTTTGTGCGCAGACCAAAGACCTGCTACTTAATATTAAACTCGAGTGCATACCCCGACCCCAATGAGACCGACCTTGAGCGGAGTTTGTCCCTTTCTTTTGTACACAACAACTAATACAACTTATATACTATACACATGGAACATAATTATATAGGACTAGCAGGTTGTTAGACAAGGTCACACTCCCACCTGGGTGTCTTTCAATTGGGTCGTTTTGTTCTACAAAGCAATTACAACCTTATTGTTAAAGTAAAGCATACAGATTAAATTGAATTTGTCAAAACATCTGCAGTGCTCCATTCTTTCTATGGTGCAGACAGACAATGAGAGCACATGAGTAAAATGAGAGCGGCAGTTCTCATTGTATTTATCCTAAAACTTGTGTTTTTCACGAGTTAATGAGTAATAGATGTGGATATGCCGGTAAAATTGCGCGAGTGTAGGAAAAGAGCACAATGTTGAATAACATGCAATTTTAAGTTCTGACCAAAATTACGCTAAAAACCTTGAGTACTGAGGGTATAACTTCTACTAGGCTATGAAATTAAACTCATAGATATTAAACATTAATACAACTTTGACTCTGGGATAACATGAGTATAATGATATATATATATATATATATATATATATATATATAAATATATGTATATTTATGTTATTATTATTTATAATATATATATATAATAAATAATAATAACATAAATATACTTTGATACTGGCTAAATACACTAGTCGTGTGAAGCCATAATAAAAGTAAATGAGCAGAATGGTTTTTAATTTAACAGTGATCTGTGGAGCAAATAAAAAAAAATTAAACGAAGTAATTTGTAAATACCGACCGAAAAAACAAAATAAATAAAAACATAAGAACAGAACAAGTCTACCTACGTTACCATTATAATAATTTGTCTAAAAGTTAAATAGGAGGTACTAACTCAGTGCAATTAACAATCTAGTGATTATGTAGGTACATAAAGAAGTAAAATGTGTTAATACAACCAAATGATGTTGTTGCAAAGCGAGGAAACGTCGAGAAAAATCACTTCTTTGAGGCTGCAGCTCTACGTGATCTCGATGGAGCGGGCTCCTTCGCCACCACCGCATCCTTAGGAGCCTTCTGCTTAGATTTCTCTAAGGCGTCAACATCTCCAAGACAGCTAATACGGTGTCGAATTCCGTCTGTACCTACGACGAAGACGGAGCCCTCCCTCGTCCAACACTTCAACACACCAAAGCGCTGACGAGCCGCCATGAAAATGTCGTGACGCGGCTTTGTGAGGAACTCGGACATCGAAATACCCGAGTCCTTAAGGCCTACCTTAGCAGCCCAGATCTTGTCTCGTACGCTGACGTCCCGAAACTTGCAGAGGATGGGACGCGGTTTGTCAGTGTTTCCTAGTGTGCGGCCCATTCTATGACACCGGCTGATGTCACCTACTGTGAAGGCCGCCTGCTTCAAACGTTGTGCCACAGTCTGAGCTACAACACCTGCTGTGTCCTCCGAGGTCTCCTCTGCCACTCCATGTAGCAGCAAAATCTTGCGTCGAGTGCGCATCTCTAGCTGGTCAACACTGTTGGCCAAACATTCAATTTGTTCCTGGAGCACTTTCAGGGAACTTAAAATGAAGGTCTTGAATTCTGTGAACTCTTCTGCTAGCGCATCTCTACTCGGCGAGGGATTCGGGGTCTTGGCCAACTTGTCTTCAAAACTATCATTAGGTCATTCATGGACTTCTTCATTGTAGCTTCCATATTGAATGCGAGAAATACACAGTGCAGTACTTGAATTTAGTGAAGTGCTAAAATTAGTGCTACATAGGAATATATATTGGAAAAACACTAAATGGCAGGAGAGGTTTTAGGTTTTTATGCTATATCATATCATGGGTCGTTTATTCTATTTTTAAATATTATTAAATTAAGAGAGCAAATATTGATGTTACTTTTTTGACGCCTACCCACAAAAAAGTCTACGTTATAAACGTCATAATAAAATTGAATAAATAAATCATCCAGCCGTTACATTTAGTTTTTTTCAATGTTACTCTTGAGTGAAGAAGACATCACAGATTTAATTGTGACTCATTCATGATTGTTTTTTCTTTATTTGAAGCCAACTCCTAGAAACTCTGTGGCCGTTTGTATACACGGTTTGTATAATAACATGTGAACAAAGTAAAGATTCGAGTGACCCAATATTGTAATTATGTTATTTTTAGTAAAATTATTTTAGAGGTTTCTGTGTCGGCACATTATGCCATTATAGGCGTTAGATTAAGCAAGATATATTGGCCATTTATTTTATAGCAAAGCTTAACAGAACAACACTACACTATACACTGTGCGTATTACAAAACATAAATCTATATATATACTGTTATAAATAAAGAAAAACATCAGTATGTTTGCTTGTAATGAATAAACTAAAAAAACAATTACACCAATTTAAACATTTATTTTACCCATCAACAGCTACATTGTCAGTAAACAACATAAACCATATTTTGCGGGCAAAGCCGCAAGAAGGGTTTTCTAGGGCTAACATCGTTTATCAAACATGACAATAAATGTTCCTTTAAAAATACAAGTATCAAAACCATTTTCACTTTAGATCTGAGTATTTTAAATAGTTCCTTCATCACGACATCCTGGCACATAAAACATTCGCTTACATAATGAAGGTGTAATTTATGCGGACAGAAAAGTATCTGTCTCTGTTGTAAATAGACCACACAAATGGTATCAGTTTGCAAGCCTTGTTTCTATGTTCAAATAACGGCAAGTCCTTAGTATTTGCCGTTTTATGGTCTAAGGCTGTAAAGGAAACGAACGTATTTGAGATGCTTATTTGAACGAATGTTTTAGATGTCGAATATTTATTTATAATAGAAAGTGTCAGGTTCTTTTGGAATTAGGTCTAAAGTAGCGTATCAAGACTTTTAATAAATCACATCTTTATACTTAATTATTTACTTGCTGATACGACACGACATTAGATTTTAATTATTTATTTCAAATTCATGAGGCGCCTTGTTTCCATTTTTTCCATTTAGTTATTTTTAACCGACTTCACAAAAAAGGAGGAGGTTCTCAATTAGTCGGAATCTTTTTTTTTAATGTTTGTTCACCGATTACTCGAAGATGCCTGAACAGATTTGAAAAATTTTTTTTTTGTTTCAAAGGATACCCTTTCCAGGTGGTCCCATTTAAATTTTAACTAAACCACCGAGCCGTTTTTAATATATCAACATTTGTATTACGACGCATTTACTTATCTCGACGACTTACTACTTGGCTGGCACTTTACTTACTGGCACAGATTATGTAATAGTTACTTCGTCTACTGGCTACTTTGACTAGCGCGATGTTTGAAGTCGGTTCTTTTAGTTTTTTAAGCGATCTTAAATTATCTTGTTAGTTATTACCTACCTACGTAGATGACCAAAACCTTACCCGATACACAGTTAGTAGGTAACTCTTCTGTATTAGATATGGAACCTACTTACCTGGCTATGAAACTTGGTAGAATCACTAGTTGGTAAAATATTGTCACGGTCACTCTTTATAAAGTAAGTACTTCATACTTCATAACGTCAAAGTATGTATATCATGCGCAAGCTTTATTTTTTTCAAGGTTTTCCGTTTGTCCTGATCTGCCAACCTTGTTTTGGTGGTTTTCGGGATGAAGTTTTTACTCTACATTCCCATTTTGTATTTTAAGTAACGGTAAAAGTTATGTCAACGAACTTCTATGCCACCCATTATCAATACTACTAATTTAATTATTATCTAGAGTGTAACCATGTTTATCAGCTAGCTTTAACCCTTCTACCGCACTTAGTTTGTGCTCCGCCCGCAAAATATTGTTCCAATTTACCCACGCCGAGTGGAGTCAAAATTCTCGGTCTACATTATCAAGAAGTCGCCAGTTATTTACACTCGCGCCGCAAAGTGGTTCCGTACAAGCAAGGAATATTTGCATTTCATTACACACCTCACCTCCGCTACTTGCGTGTTCTATCCTCGGATATTGTAAAGTAAAGTGCTTGGAAGTTTGTGTTTCTGTTTGGTTAGGAACAAAATTTGTCTTGTGTACCTCTTTATGGATTTTTGTTATGTGCGATCAGTCAAGTCATCCACGCCTAAAGTATCTCTAAATCGGAATGATGACACACAGTTAATTAAATCAACACTTTTGATAAAAGACGTGAAAGCTTGAGATCGTTACTTGCTGAGAAGCTGATTGTTTTGAATAGATAAACGATTTCAAGAAGAAAACAAACAAAAAAACCATATAAAACCTCATACATGAAAAATATATACCCTTGGAAAATATTATATCCAAGTATTCATAAGTTAAGTTATTGAGTATTCTTATGAAATTATGTTATTTATGAATTGATAAAAATAATACGTAAAGCTTTTGCATTCCGCTAAACTTTCAGAATATTCTATTATTCCGAATATTCGGATAAAAGAAAGTATAAATAAGTGTCTAACGAAGATAAAAAATACTTTTTCTCTTTGAAAGTGTTTTTGTGTTTTATCTAGTGAAATAATTATATCATTACAACTTTCATCATTTAGTAATAGCAAGCAGTTTTGTAGGTTATTCTATATTTACTTTTGTACAAAAAGCTTTAGTATCTATGCTGTCTGATCCTGCTGATCGAGACGATCTATGAATTTTTAGCTGACGCTTCTTCTACGCTGGATTCTGAATAAGACAGAGAACTGAGAATTCCATCTAAAAACGAACCAAACCATCGACAGCAGCATAGTCTGCCCCAAGTAGTATAACATAGGATGTGCAACGTAGTGATATGCTGTGCCGCTTTACCACGTAATTTATTTCTAGCGCTTAGATATAGAAACTTCCTTGAAATTTAAAGAAAACAAGCATTTTTATACAAGACCTGCATGCATTTTATTAACGAAAGAATGGGGGTGTGATAAGCTATATCCATACACTTATTATATTAATTGTAGTGTTAACTAAAAAATGATTAGCTTTGAAATGAATAAATAATCTGGCTAAGTGCAAGTAGGGTTCCGTACCAAAGTACAATGTTTAATAAGACTGAACAAAATTTTCCAAACAACACCTTTCTTGCTGTATAGGGAGGACCACCATTAATTGTTAATTTTATTTAATTTTCAGATATTTTGGTGGTCATAGTAATACACACTATTAGCAACAAAAAAAGGCCCTTTCAGAACGTTATTTGATTGAATTAAACCAATCCAACTGCATATGAATGTCCAATATTTTAATGTTGCCCGGGGCGTTAATACGCTTAAAACATCCCCATCGAAAAATGTTGACGACCATTAGGTTTTAAATGCTTAGTTCTTAAGTGGTTTTCTCAGACATACATATTTTGAACTTAACATAAGCGCATTGAAAAACCATTTTAGCTGAGTTCATCATACATTCATTAAAAAAAATACTTCAGCCTTCACAATGAAGAAAGTGATCGATTTTGTCATTAGTCAAGAGTTCGCAAAGCGTATTCGGTCGGCTACATTGTCGATAAAGTTCTGATATAATTTTTTGATATCGCTCAAGGGGAGCTTTGACACCGCCTCCTGTGCCTCTTCTACTGACGCTTTTAACCAAGAGCCAGTGACGTTATAATGCGTATTACTTTTTCAAAAATGATAAAAGCCTAGGGTGTTCACCATATTTGACAACATCGTCGCTTACCGCCAGGTAATATAGTGGAAAAACGCTACCTTATAAGATATAAAAACATTTGTAAATATGTTCCTATTTAACAAAAATATCAATCTTTTACTTACTTTTGGGTATATTTCGAATGATATATCCCTGTTTCGAAGTCAATGAAAATATTTTACCAATCATAAACTTAGATTAAAAAAATATATTGGTAACAGAAATTTAATAAAACACGTGTTCTGAGCATTCTTATGAATTGTCTATATTAATAATCAGGTAAAATCTTGATAAAGTTCGTGTCTGACATCATCGTCAGCCTAATATAATAGTATCTATGGCTCTCATCAAGCTCTAGCTCTAGCTACTACTACTAGCTCTAGCTACCTAGCAAAGATCACAGCTCCTCCTTTTTACGTGTTTTCCGCTTGTTCTGAGGGCATATTACGCAATGCTTGCCAAATCATGGTCTTCACTAAAAAACTCGCTAACCTCAACGGTTATGTTCTTCTATATGAACTGCTGTTATTTCAGTTTGCTGATCCGTTAAGCTACGATTATGACCTTTGTTTCCTCTCGAATCTAACCCAACCAGCAAAAACTACATTTAAAATAATCTTTAGACCACTGTTTTCTTGCTCTTATACCATTCTTATATCGTCGTATAAGCCTGGATTTGGGTACCATTTATAAGCGTAATTTGTTTATATCTTTCTAATATCAGTCTTATTGAATGTTGTTTTCACTTAAATTATTCTTACCAAAACTAATTTAAGCGAACATAGGCTTACATTGTTTTGACGTTAGAGTCCTGTGAGCGTAAGAAAGTTTATTTTGATTTTACATAAGATCAAACACAATTGTAAAAAAACTTGGTGTACTTTTTGTTTGAAAGTTACAACTAATAAAAAAGAAATCGAAAACAGTAAGGATAAAGGTATTTAATAATTATATTGTAATAACCGTACCATTATTAACAAGTGTTTCGTTTTATGCTTTTTGATAAGTATTAGTATTGGAAAACATTATTTACTGTAAAGTAGACCCTAGTTTATGCTTCACAACTCGTGCGCTTCATCAATATATAGTATTTAGTATTCTTGTTAAATTATTTTATTTGTTAATTTGTATTAAAAGCGACGCCATTAGTATTGCATTTATTAGAATCACTATAAGACTATTTTAAGCTCATTTAGATCATTCCAACATGACTCCATGTTGGAATAACTTAGAGATCATTGAATTGACATAAAACATTTATTTTCATTTAAGAGTGAACGTTTGGGATGTGAAATGGTATTTTATGTAACCGCACTAAAATACTTTTGGTGAAATATAATAGTCAACATCAAATGTTACTCTCACAATTTTAGTCACAAATTCGATTTAAGATCAAACTTTTTTAAATTAGACTCGTTTTCTCTATTGTAAGTAGGATGATTCAATATCACTCTAATACTGTGCCTTTCCACTGCTGTTGATCTTATAATAGTTTTGAATAAGATCAATATATACATGTTTTAAGTACTCTAATTAAATGCTGATATTAGTCTAACATTCTTACAATAGCATTTAGAAAATATGTAATAAAATTAAATGAGCTTAGAAAATGTGGATATGAGAGCTAATTTATCTCAAGTGTGATAAGTCTTAATAAATGCTTTTTTAGGAGAGTGTGGCTTACAACGGCACTGTAGATTTAAACTTATATGCATAATTAAGACAAGGTGTTAAGATCAAGCGTATTAGAGCCTGTAACGGCTTGTCAGAGACTAATATAGGAGAGATAGCAATAACGAAAACAGATAAGAGACCACTATAAGCTCAGAACTCTTATAAAGTGAGAAACGTAAGACGATTTTGCTAGTTGGGAAATCTCTCAATCTTCAAACCGTTTGAAACGTAGAATAATTGAAACATAAAACTATCTATTTATAACACCTATCCAAAATTGATTATTTTTATTATTTTCCTGATATCAAATGAAAAATACAACACGAAGCAAACAAACCTAATATCAAGGTACGTGTTCTAAAAATACCGCCAGCTCCTCGCTAACTTCGTTTTCGATAAACTCGTATCTGAAACCAATATCGGCTTTATAAGTTCAGTTTTCTGAGGGAGATCATTTCGATTGAAATGCTCTTATGCTAATACTTGGAGGATTATGTAACGACTTTTTGAATGCCAAGCTAGATTGGAAGACGTAAAATACATTTTTACGTTTGTCTAGGCGATGACATATCCAATGCTGCTTATATATTCAGAGACGAATTAGAAATCAAGGACTTTATGCTATAAAAACATTACAGAACTAACGTAATTTTGACCGACCTTATAAAAAGGGAGGTCATTATATCGTATAAAAAACGAAATAACCGATGTTACCCATCAAGTAATTTTTAGTACTAAACAATTTTGCAGGATTTATTTCTATAATATATCTTTATAATATATTTCAGACACTCATCGGGACAAGTAGGTTTCTACTGCACCACGATTTGAAGGATTTGTATAGATCTAAGACGAAAAGTGGGAATAACATTTTTGAGTTCACTACATCTAGTAAGACGATGACATTGACGCTTTTTGTTCGCTCGCTATTTTTTTGACAATATCCCATCTTCATTCCATGTTTTACCCCGTCAACATTATCCATGCATTTAAAATTAATGTTTTTCAAATCTCTAGATAATAATCACAAATTCATTTTGAAATTCGATACGATACTAATCTCAACACCCCATACAATGGATACAAAATATAGGGGTGCAGATATGTCAGTCATTTCATACCAATAGCACGTCACGCCAGCATGTTCCAATTTTGGCTCTGATGCAGATTGGATACGACTACAGTTCAAACATAATTGGGAGAGGCCTACGTCCAGCAGTGGACTGACACAGGCTAATGATGACAGTTCAAATAATGTGCTTACATTTCATACGCCTGTTGAATTTTTTTTGTAGATAGCTAAGTTGACCAATGTCTTACCTGATGTTCAGTGACGATTCGATCGACAATGTAGCACGCTTGCCTAGAAGACATCTGTTCACTCGCAATTTGAAGACCTTAAAGAATTTGATGGTATTAATCACCAAGAAGGATAAAATCTTTTGAGTAAGTGTAGAAAGAGAAGCAACTATACATTATTCAACACTGCTTAGAAACATAAATAGTGTCTTATTCATGACTATATTATAGTCATATACCCTTTATAGTCACAAAGCACTGGTTTCTGATAAGTCTATTAGGAACTTATCTGACAGATTTATGACAACATTTATATGGAGTCATCTGTCAGATACCTGAAACTTTATCAGGAACCTGTCAAACTGGCCCTTAGTCTTCAAATGGTTAATGGAGGGGTCTTGCTTAGTCTTCTTGTTAGAAAACTATATAAATGCTTTAATAAAAAGTGTTCAAGCTATCGTAGGTAAAAGTTAGGTAGGTATACACTTATATATATCTTATATACATTTATAAGAAATCTTAACACACGGCCCTTTCGGTTCGGCACGAGACCTTTCGGTTTTTATTTAATGCAAATTTTATAGTCATCTTCATGTAGATTCATCTGCGTCGAACAACTTGCATGTTTCATTGTAGATTGTAGTACATGGGGAGGTATTCCGTCATGGGAAATCAAGCGTGTGGACCCCGTGTAGGCGAGATCATGTTTATTAGCCCAGCAGAGGGGTATTCTGTATGAGACAACATTGTTACAAGTTTTAGATAACATGTACCCGAATAGAGGTCGTGATCCGGTAACCTTTGTGTCCTCTTCCTGGTAGGTTCCCATGTCCTTAGAAGGTTGTTAGATAGGTCTGTGCCCATCCCAAGTTTGACGATGGTTAGAAGTGTTTTTTAGTTTTTTTTAAAATATAAGTTATAGGCTAGTGTTTGACCACTATCTCAACTTTTGGCAAGTGATGATGCAGTCGAGGATATCGAGCTTACTGCCATAGACCAAGTAAACACGAGAGCGGACATGTAAGTACAATAACGACATTATACCTTCTTGAAAAACTTATATTTTCTTTAAAGAGTTCGCTTCAAGCTATAAATGATATGTAGAATATTATAAATATGTCTATAGTTAGCAGTGAAGATGAATTTGTTTCCTGTTCGTCTAAAGATTCTTTTGAAAGTGTCGACAGCTTTAGCAACATGCCAAGTCTCGCGAGTGCTCTCGAGGTACAGTTTGCAGATGTATCTAAAAATTTTAATGTCGTACACATTAACGCACAAAGTATCCCAGCACATTTTACAGAGATGCAGGTGTCCTTTGAGCATAAAAATATACACGCTATTTTGGTATCAGAGTCTTGGCTTAAGCCGTGCCTTCCTACCACTCTCTACTCACTTCCTGGCTTTCGCTTACTACGGAATGACCGCATAGGTAGTGGAGGTGGGGGCGTTGCTATCTATCTTCGTACACACATTCCTTTCACAATTCTGGATACGTCAGCGCAACCACCTCCCGCCAATGCTGGTGAACACCTTTTCGTAGAAGTCACTCTGTCTCATGCTAAACTTTTACTTGGTGTATACTACTGTCCATCTCTTCGTGTCAATTTCTTTCATTCTTTTGAAACTCTTTTAGAAAATGTCTTAGGAGTCTCATTAAATGAACATACCATTATAATGGGTGATTTCAACACATGTCTCCTTAAAAATGATTCCCGTTCTCTTATATTTCAATCTATCGCTAAAGCCACCAACTTAAGTATTCTTCCTTCTAAAGCTACACATCACTTTCCAAATTCTATACCATCTTTTCTTGATATAATTCTAGTTTCTTCCACAAACCGTGTTGCTAAACATGGTCAATGTTCAGCGGACGGGTTTTCCTACCATGACCTTATCTTTGTGTCTTTTAAAATTAGACCGCCTAAACTCAAACCCACCATTCGTTTACAGCGCAGTTTTTGTAATATTGACATGGAGCGTTTGCGGCACGATGCTTCTGAGATCGATTGGACTGACCTAATTAACGCAAGCACGATTGATCTAAAACTTGATTTTTTTAATAGTTACCTGCTAAAATTATATGACAATCACGCTCCTCTTCATCCTGTTAAAATTAAGTATCTCCCAGCACCATGGCTTACAAATGACATAAAAACTGTAATGCATAAAAAGAACATTGCCAAGACCAGACTTAAAATGAGACCAACCGATGCAAATAAGCTAAAGTACTCAGCCTCTCGAAATTACTGCAACAAGGTGTGTAGGAATGCACAACGCCAGCATATTCACAATTCTATTGAAAATGATGCTCCTTCTAAAGTATGGAAATTTCTTCGGTCTCTAGGAGTTGGAAAACAACGTCAAGACAATTTTCCTAAGAATCTAGACATTAATCTTCTAAATCAGCATTTTTCTACCACTACTAATCTCCATGCATCTTTTAAAATAGCAACCTTAAACAATCTTTCTACTATTCCAACTCCTGACTGTTCACCTTTTGTTTTTCGTGTTTTTACTGATAGTGATGTTAAGAAGAGTATTACCTCAATTGCATCAAATGCAGTTGGCAGCGATAGCATTAGTCGCAACATGATCATGCCAATCCTCGATGAAATTCTTCCTGTCCTTGTTTATATCCTAAATGAATCTATTAGTACTAGTAGTTTTCCAGCTATGTGGAAAGAAGCACACATTATCCCTCTCCCTAAAAAATCCAATCCGACATCCTTTTCCGACTTTCGTCCTATTTCTATTTTACCCTTCCTTTCCAAAGTCCTCGAGCGCCTGGTTAGCCAGCAGCTCACTATATTCCTTAACACAAACTGCCTCCTTAATCCATATCAGTCTGGTTTTCGTGCCGGCCACAGTACTGTGTCTGCTCTAGTCAAAATTGCTGATGATATCAGACATGGTATGGATAATTGTCATGTTACTATGCTGTCGCTGCTGGATTTCAGCAATGCTTTTAACAATGTCGATTTTGACATTCTTTTAGGTATTCTTCGCTCTCTTAACATATCTCCTTCAGTATTGACCTGGTTTCATAGTTACCTGTTTGGTCGTCGGCAGCGTATCCGTGTTGATGACTCTGTTTCTACATGGTGTACTACGTCTGCAGGCGTTCCTCAGGGCGGCGTTTTATCTCCACTTCTCTTTGCTATATTCATCAATTCCATTTCTAGCCAACTCTCTTCTTTCTACCACCTTTATGCGGATGATTTGCAAATTTATACGCAAGCGCCACTTTCTAAATTACCTGAAGCGATAGCTCTTACTAACTCTGACTTTCAAACTATTATAAAGTGGAGCAAATCCTACGGAATTAGTGTAAATCCATTAAAAACACAAATCATCATAATTGGGAGCTCTAGGATGGTGTCAAAAATAGACTGGTTCCGCCTTCCACAATTTATGTTTGATGGGATGCAAATTCCTGTTAGTGATATAGTTAGGAACCTTGGGGTGCTTTTTGATAGGAAACTATCTTGGGTACCTCAAATGGCGGAAATCAGTCGTAAAATATTTGCCTCTGCGGGATCACTTCGTAGATTGCGTAACTTTCTCCCTATATCTACAAAAACTGCACTGGCAAACTCTATCTTACTTCCCATTCTCGACTATGCTGACACCTGCTATCTGGATGTAACTGAGGAACAACTCGACAAAATTGAGCGTCTACAAAATGTATGCATACGCTTTATTTACGGTCTACGAAAGTTTGACCATGTTACAGAATATCGCAAGAAACTTCAATGGCTTCCTATCCGTCTACGCAGAAATGGTCATATACTTTCTCTCTTGTACTCTGTCTTATTTAACCCTTCTACTCCCTCCTACTTAAAAGAACGCTTTCAGTTCCTTCATCTCTCTAATCCACTTCCTCTCCGTTCCTCAGAAAACCTTCAGTTGCTAATCCCTTTGCATTCCTCAGGATTTTACGATAAATCATTTACAGTGCATGCCGCCAGATTATGGAATGAGCTGCCTGTTGATATTAGACGTGCTAAGTCAATCACACAATTTAAATCCATGGTTAAGTCTTATTATTTGTCTCTAACAAGCTAAGCTGTTAAAAATTGTCTCAACTGCCTGTACTATTTTGACGTATATATGTATGTATATAAGTATAAATATATGTGTAGGTATATTTATGTAATATAGTAATGGTATATAATATCACAATAATTATATATAATTATCATTGTATATGATATATATATGTGTGTGTGTATATGTGTATGTATATATGTGTAGTTATATGCTATTTTAGTATATGTAACTATTTAATATTTAATATTATATGCTGTATTATTGTAATAAAGATGTATACAACTCTTTTAGATGTTTATAAATGTAGTTATATCATATTAGGAATTGATTTGTTTGCTATGATTTTTCTTTTGCTAGTAATTTTACGTTATTCGCCAACACTCTGTGTATTATAACCAATCCGTAACTAGGTTGTCTGGAAGAAATCGCTTTATGCGATAAGACCGCCGATTGTAAAACCGATTTTTGTTTTATTGTTACTTTAACTTTAAGTTCTTTTGGTTTTCAATAAAGAGTTAATCTATCTATCTATCTATCTATCTATCTATCTATCTATCTATCTATCTATCTATCTATCTATCTATCTAGAATAATATTTTTAAAGTGTTTATGCCACTGAACTAGGCTGCTAAGAGGTTTTTGCGTTGCTATATACAAATTATAAGATCTATAAAATAAGAGCAGAACTGCAACAAAAAGTTACCTTATATCACTTAACTGGAATGATAGAAAATCTTCGGGTATGGGTAGAGATGTAAAGGTTAAAGTTAAGATGTAGGGAGGTGTTTCACATTCTCGAGAGGGGTATCTTCTAGAGATATTGACTTGTCGAGCGATGCAATAAGTTTGCTATATGTTGCCTTCTTATGGTCACAATATTATAGCATTCATAACATATCATAACAGTCATACTTCATTTAGTCTTACTGTCAGTCTGCTTCAGCCTTACTAAATCACGGAGGAGATGCTGAGTATCTCAGGTCGACAAAGCCACTGGTTGTTCCTTTATTCAAAAAAATTATAAAATTTCACTCGTTACAACTCGATATGAAAAGGAAGTCGAGCCAGAATGGCTCTACGAACCTTGACGATATTTTGAACACTGGTATTGGCAGAACATATCTACCAGTAGATGTGTTCTTTCAAACCTGGTTAAAAAATGACCTATGCAGAGGTTTTCTGCTTGGTTTTCTGGAGTGTAGACAGCTGTTGCCCGACATGACTTACAATGACCTTTACCGACGGGTGAGCGACGGGTGATAACTGAGCGGTTGGCAAGCTACTCTGTGACAGTTCCATAGAGCTCAAATCACACTGTAGTGCTAAGTGTCAAGTGCGTGCTGTAGTGCGTAGCCGACACTTCGATGGGATTTCCAACCGATGCTCCAATAATCACCTCTGCTGCAGAAACCCTCGTTTTCGATCGTCTTGCACGGGCTTCAGTCCAAAGTACTAACTTATCGTCATTATCAAAACGATCAATACTGTGGTTCACAGCTAATATTAAACATACGGTCTATTTCATTTCATACCGCAGAGTGATTGTAAAAGCACGAAAGTAATGGCATTTAGAATGACATCATTTACACTAAGCACCAACATTTCAGCTAAACTGTGAACTAGAAAACCAAGCCGCAATTTGAAACCAATCTATAAATTGCGGTTTGCTTCCATATTCATAGAGAGTATGCATATCCAAAGAGCAGGCCATTAGTCAATTACCTATCATAGATTAGCACATCGCCGACTAGAGATTAATGACCCCTGTGCATCGGTAGTGGCGGCGGATTAACACCGGTTTATGCTATAACTGGAATTGATATATTTAGTGCATTTGTACTAGATAGGTAAGTTTAGGTTGGGAATAGAACAGTGGTTACATTAGAACATAGACATAGTGTAGAGTACAGAGAGTATAATATGAGCCAACACAAGGTACGAGTAAACTAAGTACAAGTAAAGATAGTTGATATTTGTTTGATGGCGAAAGTGTCTATTGAAGTAACAGGAAATATATGTGGCTTTTTAGAGTTCCGTAGCCGAATGGCAAAAAACGAAACCCTTATAGATTCGCCATGTCTGTCTGTCTGTCTGTCTGTCCGTCCGTTTGTCACAGCCATTTTATTCCGAAACTATTAGGACTACAGAATTGAAACTTGGTAAGTAGATGTATTCTGTAAACCGCTTTCCGATTTTTATACAAAAATAAAAAATGTAAAAGTTTAAGGGAACATCCCATACATGGAACTGGAACAAAAAAAAAATGTTTTCTTCGAACCTATACGTGTTTGATGTCTATGGATAGGTCTTTAAAAATGACATTGAGGTTCCAAAAATATTTCTCTAAGTTAATCATTTAAAAGATAGGCGCGTCTAAAGTGGTAAAATGTGTGTCCCCCCCCCCCCCCCTCTAACTTCTAAAGTAAGGGAGTGAAAAATCTACAAAAAAATATATTCTGTAGATCTCAATAAAAACTTTCAACGAAAATTGGTTTCAACGAGATACAGTCTGCAGATGTTGAGATATAACGACCGCAAGTATAACTTTGTTTTTCATACAAACACTATGAAAAACAAAGTTATTTTTGTAGTTGAGAAAAATCATAGTTATAGAACACTCTACTGTGTTACGGAACCCTACGAGCGCGAGTCCGACTTGCACTTGGCCAGTTTTATTTTTTATATCTTCTGACCACTATATCACTTGGTGGTAAGAGATGATGTGATTAAAGATGGTGAGCCGGCTAGGCCTGGAATACTCTGACTCCCAAAGGGCTATATGCTGCTAGAACACCGTAAGGCGGTAGATTTTCTCCTTGGTGGTAATCAGCTACTTTTTGGTAGTAAGTCAGTCGAAACATCGATATAATATTATAACATGCTCCTACCACCCAAAGAATATCTATTTGGTAAACAGTACAGTTTCTGTAACTATTATTCTTAGTTATTTAGAGCAAAAAAATCTTCAAGTTCTTAAACCCAAATGGAATATAACGAATAGGGTAGGCCTTTGAATAAATAATGTATGAAATGTGAAAATTGTAAGAACATAATCACAACCTTGATCTTAAATTGAATCTCCCAAACAGCACTCTTATTTATTTCTACATCATACAAATATGTACAATTTCATAACAAAAATATCTAACTTCCAGAAATTAATATCCAACTCAATAAACATTGAGGTACTCACGGAGGAAACGTAATAAAATTACTCGTCATACGAATCGTGATGGAAGCATTGATATATACCACTAGAAAAGCGGTTATTACTTTATAAAGCATTTTGGTATTCAAACTTTAGTACGATTTTAACTGGGTGAACTGAGATTCATTTTTCAACCGACTTCCAAAAAGAAGGAGGTTCTCAATTAATCTGTAGGTTTTTTTTTCTAATTTTTTAAAGTGTATGTAGTTACGCGATTACTCCGTTAATTGTGAACCGATTCGAATGATTATCTTTGTAATTGTACATTTTCTAAATGATCCCATTTTAATTTCATCGAGATCTGATAAGTATCTCCAGAGATATGACGATAAACGTCTCAAACTTTCTACTGAAATTGTCTCGTGGGGCATTGAAGTCGGTTGTTTTAGTTTTTAAACTATCTTAAGAGTCCAGACTTACGAAAACATACCACACATATAGTATGCAATAGTTTGTAACAAGTCGCGCGCCGTTTTGATCAGGCGTTGAAGATCATTCAGATCATTGAAAGGCGTTTTCGGTTTTTCATGCGACATTTGTAAGAAACACTTAAAAAACGAAACTCTACACAAATATTCGTATACCATCTCATTCTCTGCGGCGTTCATTAACCAAATGATTGTCCGTAAAATTGTTCCTTCATATTGGGGAATTTCTTGTCCAGCAGTGTCTGTATAGATCAATGTATAGAAACGGCGCAATACTCCACTCAAAGCGGCGACTTTTCTTTGATATTACTTTATTTTGGAGTTCCGTGGGTGTGGAAAGGCTTATTGAGATGAACCGGGTAGAGTACAAATACGTAATGATAATAAATTGAATCTCCATGTGGAGCCGAGATATCACGTTTAGATAAAGTTGTGTGGAGGTTGATAGGTATTGACGTATGTATAAGTGTACAGTACAAGCAAAAATCTAACCCTATGGTCTCTTTTCTTTTTTTTATATGTTACTAGCTGACCCGGCGAACTTCGTGCCGCGAATATAAATAAACTGTCCAAGTGCGAGTCAGACCCGCACTCGCAGGGTTTCGATGGAACAATATTTGCCGGAAAATACGTTTCTTGTAGGGGACCCCTTTAATTTTTTATTAATTTGGCTTTTATTATTTGATCTTGCAGCTATTGCAATACACACCATGAGTAAAAATCAAGTCTCCATCTTTTAAGGTTTGTAAGATCGAGCAAATAAGCCTCAAAAACACGTTTTTTGTATGGGGACCCCCTTTATTATTTAATGTAATTTTGTTTAATCGGTTTTTATACACAAATAGCGAAAACCCATGTATGGAAGCGCCATATGACAACCATCAAAACATGTCAATACAATGACAATAATGTCTGAACGAACCAACAATGACAACCCGGGACAACCATCAAAATTCAAAATATTACCATATAAATACCTACGCGATAATCCGAGTAATGTGGATATATTATGTTGTCAATTCAAACTTCAATTCGAGAGTGGAAGGTAAGTAGTTTCCTTCTTTACTCATGTGGTGGAGCAGTCTACCCTACCGTACCGAAGGGACGAACGTCAAATGTTTGACAGGAAAGTAGGTAGAACAGTTTATATGGGAAAAATGTAATTGTTGTTTTTACTCGTAATCTTCTCTACTTCTTCTATCTTCTTAACTCTAATCTTTCTCGTAATTTTTCCATATTTTCTCCCCGTTTAAATCTTCCCTGAGCTACGACAAACATTTCAAAACCAAAGTCAGCTAAATCAGCCTAGCTGTTCTCGAGTTTTAGCGAGACTAACGAACAGCAATTGATTTTTATATATAAAGAGAAGATAGGCTAGCGTTTGACCATTATCTCACCTGTTGGTAAGTGCTGATGCGGTCGAAGATGGTAAGCACGCTAGGCCTAGAATGAGAACTGGCTCTCAAGGATAGCTGTTGGAACACCATTAGATATTTTTTGTGACAGATTTTCCAACTTGAGGGTGGTAGCTGGCCCGGCGGACACTAGAAAGTCTTCTTCCACTATGCATACCGTGGTTGGGATTTCCTAACGATGTTTTTCTTTCACCGTATTGCCACTGTAAAATAATCGCATGATTTTCTCGATAGAAAAATCTATTATTGCACGGCAAGGATACAAACCTGCTATTATTGGAGTTAAAGCCGACCGTTAGAGAGATGGTAAGATTGTAATTTCATAAAATGAAATATATATTTTAAAGAAGAGCCGAAGGTCAAAATCTGTAGCGTGTCTTGTGAGAGGCCTTTGTCCAGCAGTGGACTGATATCGGCTGATTACGATGATGATGGCTATTTCACAATTAATATTAAGGTAAAACAGTGGTATCGCTACAGTCAGACTAGCAACAGTCTTATTACAATAAAATTAAGTACAATACAAATTGAATATCTGAGCTGCCTGTTCTAGCCTGAGCCTATTCAAAAAATACATGTTTTGCTTATTATTTACCGTAAATAGTTATTTATGATACTTGTGCGGTAAGTTGGTTTTTACAAACGAGTAGACGAATTGTTAAACACAATCCAAAATTTCATCGCACCGACGGGACTTGAACCCGCAACCTCCGGAATAACATGTTCCGGTGCTTTGCCAATTAACAATTTACAAAAATATAAAGTGTTTAACACTTCAAAGAAACATAATATTTGATTTACGCAGTGCAACATCTCTCGTCGGATTTGAAAACTGTAATGATTTCTTCCGAATGATGAACTTACGTAATAAGTAGTCATAGATGGCGCCACCAATGCATAATTGGGTTAATAAATGCAATCCACTAGTTTCGTCGTAACGATACTTCGCACCGTTGCTTAATTGGCAAAGCACCGGAACATGTTATTCCGGAGGTTGCGGGTTCAAGTCCCGTCGGTACGATGAAATTTTGGATTGTGTTTAACAATTTATAAAAATATAAAGTGTTTGACAATTCAAAGAAACATAATATTTGAGTAGACGAATGTAAGCCCAAGACGAAGTCGAGGGCTTACCATAGTCACGAGTTTGTTAAAACCAATATCCGCACGTGTGTCCTAAAATATTTTTCAGCAAATTTCCAAGAATACACTACTTGTACACAACAATCTTTGACGTTTGTAATGTGAAAATAGCGCCATGTGTGTTAAAAGTTAGAACTACATAATTCTTTCGTCTCATTTACCATTATATATACTATATATTAACTCATTATTTATATTTACTCATTAGTATTAAAGTGAGACAAATGTATTAAGCAAAAGCGCTTTCAAGGAGGTGCTATCATTCAGCTTATTTATGCTTGCAAGATGGAACTCTTTGGTGGAATTCTTATGTAGGTTTTACGAAGATTAAAAATAAACCGTAACGGATACGCACGGTGCCATGCCACAGATTGTATAATAGTTACTACGTGCCATACACCGGAGCGTGCGGTAAGTACTTACCGCACACGTGCAGTAAGTACTTTCCACACGCTCCGCTGTATAGTGCATAATTTTTCACTTACGAACAATGTATACAGGTTTCGTAAATGCATATTTTGAGCAAATGTGCTGAAAATTATATTTGACGACATGTTTCCATCAAAAGAGATCAAGGCTATGGAAAATTGGGATAGGATTTGGCTTGACTTTTAATCCGCCGGTTGAAATCCTAGCACGAGGCCGTCGTTCACAGGTGATTGGAGCATTATATTGATGTTCTACCTGATTTGATACCAAAAAGTACAGGTCAGTAGTCAAGGAGATAATCTGACACCATAACTTGACGTTGTTCCGGTAGCCTACTACTCATGAAAGTCAGACTATTCTATAGCTAGCGTGTTCATCATCCTCGACTACATCATCGCTTACCACTAGACGAGATAGTGGTCAAACGCTAACCTATTAGATATACAATAATTTCAGTTTAAAAAACTAAGATAACCGACTTAAAGTAGCCAGGGGCCTTATTCAGTATAACCAATGAGATAACGCGTTCCTAAATGCGCCACGTTACGTTAATGAAAAATTGTATTCTGTATGCCACACGATGGGTAAATTATACAAAACGCGCGCGTTACACGTCCTCATATGTCACGATATTTTGACATCTCAAAACGTGCTCATAACCTTACCCTACGGCGTTTTAATTGGCATAGAGAATACCATAACGCGGAGATAACGTAACATGGCACGGTAAGACTTTAAATTGGTCATACTGAATAAGGGCCCAGAATAAGGCCCCAGTAGACGTAGTAACTATTATATAATCTGTGCCAGTAGTTAGTAGTATGTCGTCGAGATAAATAAATGCATCTTAATACAATTGTTGATATATTAAAAACCGTTCCGCCGATTTCGTTAAAATTTAAATTGGACCACCTGAGAAGAGTACCCTCTGAAACAAAAAAAAATTCCAAATCGGTTCAGGCATCTTGGAGTAATTGGTGAACATACATAAAAAAAATATTCCGAAGAATTGAGAACCTCCTCCTTTTTTGTGAAGTCGGTTAAAAGTAAGATGTATTAGAATTTAATTACAAATACAAAAGTATTTAATCTTCGAAACAGAAAAACCGATGTTTAAATCATACGCTTTAATTTCAATCAACATTTTATACCATAAATCATTTTGTTTAACAAAGACTGGACATAAAACAAATTGAACTCCACTTTTAACATTATAAATGTTATATTGTTGATAATAAAAATGGTTTATGATGTGAAATTAATTAATTTTGGCTTCTATTGATCACTTTTGATACATAAATTTTTTTGAAGGAAGTCTAGGTAGCATCCATAAAATTTTATTATTGGCAAAGATAATACAGGCTAAAAATAAGTATGATCTCTGATAGCAGTTAGAAAATCGAATCCAATAAATCAAATCATTGTTCTATCACTAATGTTCATTAACTTTTATTGTTACCTGTATATCTACCAATCAATTTGCGGTGTTTCCGGTCATCGACCTTTAGGGGGATAAAATATAGCTTTAAAACTACCTCATTTAGGACTAAAAAGTTTGACCCCTAATATACTGCACTCCTTAACTCGCTGACAGACCCCGAATTGGTACGGGCTTTTTATGTTCCGTCAAAGACCAAGTCGGGCACCGTAAGGTATAAATATCTTATTGTAGTAATTTGAGTTGCGATATTGTAAAATCTACCAATAACAAAGATAAGGATTTTTTGACGCAAAAATACACGAGATTACCAATTGAACCATGCTTCCATTGCTTCATAATTCATATAGCTCTCATTTGTGTTGCAAATTAATACCCGGACACACTTACATTTTGTTAAATGGTTGCAAGCTCATCGAACTTGCAGCTGACGGTTTTCTCATACAGAGCTATTGGAGCCAACGCAGTAGTCAAAGTTTCTCGTTTTAAAAGTACACAAGCCTTTGAAAATAAAGCTGGATTAATTTGAGTCTGACTCCCGCACCGATGGTTCCGTAGTCATCGCTAATGTATAAATTAATTATATATATATATATTTATATATATATATATATATATATATACAGGCTTCGTAATCTTATATATATATATATTATTTCATTTAGTGATAATTTTGTAAAATATAAGATACGACAAGGTTAATTTTATAACAAAGATTTTTTTTAGCTGTACAAAAAAAAAATTGCCGATATTTGTGCTGTAAAGCCCTGCTTCTTGCTAAATTTCTTATTGTTCTGATTAATTGGGAATAACCTAAAGGTTGTGACTTATTTGCTAAAGTTAAAATACGAGTCACAAATTGCCGTATTTTTAATTGCGTTGTAACTTTCAAACGATCGTACACTGCACGCGTTTCTGAGATAAAGAGTCTTGACAGATTGATAGACCGACGCCGAACTTATTCTTTAAAGAACCCTTATTTTTGAGATATGGCACCTTAAAATTAATAGGAAAATTTAATTTCAGTAATTCAAAACCTTCTTCACTGTTCTACAAGGTTATTTTATGCACGATGTAGTTAAACTTAATTTTGAATTGGTTTTATTTATTTATGCAAATTGTTAGGATATTATTAGGGGAACGCAAGTTTATTGATAAACAAAATTTGCATGTTTCTCTCGATGTTGTTCTTAGGACTTTTGAATTGAGAGATACATAAGTTTTGATGGAAGCTTCATTATAAATAAAGCTGTTTTATAAGGGAAGCTACTGAATTATCTTGAAATAGCTGTGCCCTGCGGCTTCGCCCGCGTTATAATTTATCCTATAGCCTAATCCATAGTACGGGCTATCGCTTTAATTTTAAACTTAAAAAATTCAAATCAGCTCCAAAATATGTAATAGGTAGGAATATAGAATTATAATCCAAGCTACATAATATACGTACAAAGTTTCATTATGATACGACAGTTATATGAAGGTTAAAATCGACGTCCAGGACTTGATTACTTTGTTTGTTTGTTTTTATTTTCAATCAATTACTTGCTTGACCACTATCTCGCCTGTAATTTTTTATTGTGAAGCTAGTATAAGTGGGTTAGAAACAACAACATTCACATAATATTGTGTATCTCCTCTTTTTGTGTAGTCAGACAAAAACAGGTATTGTTTATCGAGTTGAAACCCGCATTTGTAAACTAATCGGCGCTTCCGATCCGTCAGTTAACATTCAATTTATCAGACAATTTTCAATGATTCGATTTTGTTTGTGATAAATGTTGGGCGTGCTACACACATAGGCGGACTGGCATTAATTCGCACGGTCGGGCGATAAAAATGGATCTGTATGTATCTTGTGTAAGTGCCAGTGGCATGCACGAACTTTGTATTGGCAGAATTTTAGACGTCGCCGTATCGCGCCTCATTACTTTACTACATTTATAATTTCACCGGAATCTTAGTCATGCAAATCGTCAAATAAATATTTTTTATACAGTGGAATATAGGCAAAGCAGCGAGCTCAAGATGGAAATCACAAGTCTTACCACAAACTTTAAAGTATTGGGACTCTACAATAATGTAATAAATAAAATCGTAACAGGTTAAAAACTGACAAGTGCTCTGACCCGCAATAACAAAGCCATGGATGATGTGGCCCCATTGTGGGCAATATGTGAACGATATAAATTAACAATACTCTGTAATGACTGCCACTGGAGCTGTCATACAGATTCAGAGACAATCTTTGATATCTGACATTATTGTGTCGCGATATCAAGGTGTCAAGTAGTAAAAAAACAGCGATTCCGATTTCTTTGAACCAATCATAATATGTCGATTTTGCAAAAAAGCTTTTTTTTAATACAGCATTAGAATAGTCTACAATTCTAATGCTGTATTAAAAAAAAAGCTTTTGTTAAAGTTTAGTGTTAAGCTTTAGTTTAAAGCTACTGTTGTATTCTAATACAACAGTAGAATCTCTATGTAACGTCTATTATAATCAGTCAGTTTGTACTTAAGAAGTTTACAGTTTGATTTGCGAACGAACTAGAACTAGACGTAAAATAGTCTTAAAATTTACTTGAGGTTTTTAAAGCTAAATCTTACCTAATAGTGACACAGTCATACTTGATTGAAGGTAGAAAACAATGGTTATTGTTGATAAGCCGCTGAAATACTGATTGAAGTCTAATCATGGAGGTATATAAATGGAGTGAACCATCACAAACTAACTTACGTGCCGAGCGGCGCGCGATCGGGCGTGACGAGTACTTACACTAATACTAATGAGAAGCGAATGCAGATGCGACACTGCCTCTTTCTAATAACGTTACCTAATTTTTTTGTGCATCGTATAGGGAAAATTATAGTAAAATTTTATTATGATTAGCATATAAAAGCTTAACTGAAAGTGTGATATCTATATTATACATAGATAATATACAGACATTACACACTATATACATTCGGCAACTGATTTTTATCATATTGATATGACGTGCGTCGCCGCCATCCTAGCTCCCAGACGATGATCTACGTATTAGATTGAAAGCTGGGCCCCTAGACAAAATCCAATTTTTGTTTCCAGTCACGCTAACGCAAGTTCAAAATGTATGGAGTGACATTTATTTTTCCGCAACAAAGTTGTCGAGAATGTAAACAGAAATTGGATTTTGTCTAGGAGCCCGACCTAATACGTAGATCATCATCAGATCAGATCAGGGCAAGTCGGAGCATATTTGAAGTAAATACATCCATAATGAATGAACTAAGTATATACCATCCCCATTACATACCAAACAAATATCAATCATATTATCAAATAGTTTTCACCAAGATAATAAATAATATACATCGCTTCTGGTCCTAACTTGGCCCCCATACTAAAGAATTAGTACCATAGGCCCACGTAACGCGACCCCGCTTACATATGGTCTCCTTTCACCCTACAAGGGCAAACGTAAAATTTATGTCACATCCCGAATATACCAACGAAGTTCAATGTTGACATTTATATTAAACAATACAGGCAGCTCCTTTGTCCCATGATATTTGGCTTTCGAATCAAATGTCGACGAAAGCCCGAAAGGTCGGTAAATTGCCAATTTTGGATATTGTTTCCAGGAAAATGTCGCAGATTCATTATGTCTCGGGAAACAAAAGTTTTTCCTTGTCATCTGTGGGATTACGTGATTTTTATGTTGTAAAAAGAACAGTGATTATGGGATGTTTACGAACATAATATGAGCGTGTACTTCCGCTATTCTATTTCGTAGTCATATAGCTTTCCATGACTCTTTTTTATTTGTAACCTCAAAAATCCTTCAATTTTTAACCGATTTGGAAAATTATGTTTAACTTGAGAAAGTACACTTTCTGTTTGGACCCATTGTAATGTCATTGAGATCTGAAGAGTATTTCATGAGACATGGAGATTAAATGTCTATGGAGATAAAGACCTTAAACTTGGTACTGAAAATGACTAGCGCAGCATTTGAAGTCGGTTTATTTTCGTTTTACAAACGATCTTAAATATATTTTATTCTGATTCGCACACAATATAAGAAACCTAGCAGTAATGTTGAAGCATAACTAGCCATGTTTCTTATGGTAGTAAAACTAAAGTTTTGAAAATGCTTGATGGTAAATAGATGACCCGTGATATCACAGTCACTTGTCGCAGTGAAATCATGTATTGAACCAAAGTTAGCGGCAGTTTACTATCTTTAAATAAGAATGTCGTATGCATTATCAACATTTTTTTATTTGATATCTGTCGCCAAATAATATTGGGCTTGAAGCCGCCCAAACACAATTACAATATTGCTTTCAAAGAAATGTTATTCCATTTATGATTATTTTTTATAACACCTGTTGTAGATTTTCAAATTAAAACCCATTATAAACTGAACATTTTTTTACAATTAAACCTACAATATCCTGACTTAATTGCCTTCAAGCTTAACAAAGACATCGTGTTTGACAAATGAAGAGTTAGCGTGAGGAACCAAAACCACCCTGTAGCTATATCACCGTACCAACTGTTGCATAAGCTGTAGCAACGAGTATCCTCGATTCCAGTAGATCATCTTATCTTATAAACAGTTGTGTGCTTAGATTTTATTCTGAAAGTTTTCGAAATGCATATCTTTTGTAATAAATGGCTTCAGCTCTAATTTATAGCTTTTGGGTCTGGGCTTTAGTATAATTATTATGCTGTACGAAAGCACACAATTGTTATGATTAGTTAGGAGTTTATGTTGTATGAAAAACAAAGTTATACTTGCGGTCGCTATATCTCAGCAACTGCTAACTGTATCTCGTTCAAACTAATTTTCGTTGAAATTTTTAATTGAGATCTACAGTATATATTTTTTCTAGATTTTTCACTCCCTTACTTTAGAAGTTAGAGGGGGGGGGGGGACACACATTTTACCACTTTAGACGCACCTATCTTTTAAATAATTGACTTTGAGAAAAAATGATTTTAGGAACGTCAATGTCATTTTTGAAGACCTATCCATAGACACCCCACACGTATAGGTTTGAAGAGAAAATATTTTTTTTGTTCCAGTTCCATGTATGGGATGCCCCCCCTTATTTTTGTACAAAAATCGGAAAGCGGTTTACAGAATACATCTACCTACCAAGTTTCAATTCTGTAGTCTTAATAGTTTCGGAATAAAATGGCTGTGACATACGGACGGACAGACAGACAGACAGACATGGCGAATCTATAAGTTCCGTTTTTTGCCATTCGGCTACGGAGCCCTAAAAAGCTTTAGTATAGACCATTTGTTTATTTTAAAACTATGTCTCTCTTTTTAGACCGTTAATAAAACATTGAAAGTTTAAAATGTTTTTGAATTTTTTTTTCCTTATTACGTGTGGTACATCATTATCTAGCAATGTAGATATTTTTAGTATTGTTTAAAATCTAAAATAGCCCTTCATTTAATATGCTGCAATCAGGGAATATTAGTTTAGTATAGGTCATGCCTACTGAGTAGTTGGGAAAAGATAAGCTACTGTTATAAAAGTAAACTTTGGAAATTGGTAACAAAATCGGTCTCCGCGCGTAGGTTAATCATTTTATTCAACAATATACAGTTACTGAATTATTATTGACACACCGACTGTCGAGGGACGATAAATTGAATATGCGATTGGAAAATCGATACACGCACTGCGTTATGTTGTCGGGGTTGTTTAACTTATAGACTAATATTTTGGAGGCAAATTGTCATGTTGGCGATTCACCTACGAACATTTTAGCTGCTTCGACTTAATATGCCTTCAATTTCCAATTTTAAGAAATTGCGATCGAAAGAATTTTTTTAGTGTATGTATATGTATGTGTATGTAAAGTACTTGTTCTACTTTTGTTTTCTTTTAAACTGTTTTTCTTTAGTATTTTATTAGAACGTCTAAAATATTTGTTAAGATAAAAAATTGTTTTAATTAACCTTTGATTTTTTTATGAGACATTCTCCGAAGCCTAATGTGTTTTCTAATTATTCTAAATAAGTACCTAGTATTTTAAAAACACACTCGAATTCAAAAACAGCATCTCTTTAGATTCGGATCCTTTTCGGAGCCATTCACAATGTTTTGAAGGAAATTTTTTGACATTTTCAAAACGAAAAATCAATGATTTTGATTGAAATCAAAATATATAAATACAATTGCTGGATTCGAATTTATCCGATAAGAATGAAGGTACACACCGCAACGTCCTGCGTGCGCGATCTAGGCGGCGATCAGATAGCGCAGTAGTATTTGTACCGACTGGTTCACACTAAACGCGATCAGAAAATAATTTAAAAGTACTGAGATCGTACCCGCAGATCGCAGGACGCCGCGGTGTGGCCGTACCTTTAGAATAGTACTGCTAATGAACAGCAAAAAATCTGATCTGCAAAGAATTAATCAACTTTATTCTTTTGGTAGCAAAGTTATATTATAATGCCCAGAAGTAGAAATTATATCAGATAGATTATATAGCAGTTCACTAATTAATGTGTGAAGACAATAACAAATCATATGTTGATCCGCGAATGACGCGGCGCTCACTAAAAACTAACCGTCTCTCAACTCGCGCGCGGGGACCGCACCCCCGCTACCGATGCTTGCGCGGGCGTTTCGCGCGTTATAAATCTTATTTATACGGTGAGGTAATTTAGATAGGTACAGAAGTATTGGCTGTATACATTAATAATGTATTCAGCCAATACTTCAGCCAGTACATGCAATTTCCAGATTTGAAGTAGTCTTTGGTGACTAAATCTAAACGAATCATTAAAATAATAATACACAGCTAAGTATAGTAAAATTTTAGGTTAAGGTTAGTAGAATATTACTACTCGTGTTTTCTTGACTGTTTAAAAAAAATTTATGTTTTATTTTATTAGTGTACAGTACCTTAAATTTTATTTAAGTCCTAATTTTTTTTTTGAGATGGTAGATATACCTGTCTCTTTGTCTCATATAAAATGTAAACAGAAACCAAAGAAACATGATCAATAACAACAAAGAATTATGCTTTAAATGTAAAACGGGCTGGAAAAGTTTTTAGCGATATTAGTAGTAGCAGTAATACTAATATCGATTAAAACTCGTACCTACGCTCATTGAAAGCTTTAGTTTACAGATTCAATAATACATTTGTATCATCATCATCATTATCAGCCGGTGACGGACACCGGCTCCACTGCTGGATGCCATCAATTTTAGTTGATATAAATAGTTTTTTTTCTGTATGTTCACAGATTACTCGAAGATGCCTGAACCGATTTGAAAAATTCTTTTTTTGTCTCGAAGGGTACCCTTCTTAGGTGGTCCCATTTATATATATATATATATCATTTATTATATATCCCATTTATATTATTATATATCAACATTTGTTTTACGACGCATTTACTTATCTCGACGACTTACTACTAACTACTGGCACAGGCTATGTAATAGTTACTTCGTCTACTGGCTACTTTGACTAGCGCGACGTTTGAAGTCGGTTCTTTTAGTTTTTTAAACGATCTTAAATTAAATTTCAACGGAATAAAGAAATGATGGTAAGCAGCTATCAGGATAACAGTATGACCCGAAATACTTCCGCAAAAAGATATCAGAGCAGTCGATCGACGCGCGTCGTCGGAATGAAGTCAATTTCAGAGTTAGTACCCGATCGAGATATCGAGTACCGTTCTTCATTAACTCGATTTTATCTTCAAAGATTTTTAATAATTGGAACTTGCTTCAGATTTTTGACGGGCGATTAAAGATTTTTAACTTATTAAGATAAATCTCTTTTCTGATATCGCTTCTGCGAAACCGTTATCGAAATCGCCGGGTAGCGATCTCGGAAGATACATTGCCTTCAATTACTTGAACTCTCGAACTCTTGTTGTGCAAAATGTAACAACGATTTATTAAAACTTCCTCGAAATCGAAACGAAACTTTAGTCACAACTTCTTTTCGAGAATCCATTGAAAGCATTTTAGTTGATGTTTAACAAAGCAGTTGATATTTCGAGTTGGTACATACAAGATTGAAATGATAACGAAACAACTCCACCAGATCGTTCAATTATCTTTGTAAAGGTATCAATTCACAATCGCTCCGATAAAACAAACATTTTATAATATTTAAATATAACTAAATTGTATCTACCGTATCTACTCCTCTTATCTGATCCGCACTAACAATCGCACTTATTCTAACTTTGCGTTTATTGTTTTCAAATCAGCTAAGGCTATTATGGAGCGCGCTGTGAGATTTTATCTAAAGCTAAATGTTTCGTGAATAAAATTGGTCGCGCTCGTTCGAATCGGATCGCGATCGTGCGATCGGTCGACGATATCGATCGTATCGATATTACATAATTATAGTTTCACGGCTGTTTTATTCGAGGAAGCTTACATATGCATAATTCAATCGGTTCTTGGTGTGATAAAAATCTTTGCTCATGTTTACAGATAAGTAGGTATAAAATACGCAGCGTAGTACGCCCTTTCTTACGTGTACCGGCAGTTGTTCCCATTTTAGGCATAGCGTGCTACCATTCACGACCGCATCATCACTTACCAACAGGTGAGACATTGGTCAAACGCTAGTCCATACGACACAAAACAAGATTACTTGAAAATTGTGTTTATATTATTTAAAGCCGTTTTAAACCCAATTATAGATAAGACCTGAACCCTCAAAAATGAGCCTGTATATAAATATATAAAAATATATATATTATGTTTCTTGAAGTGTTTTGTTTTTTTGTACATTGGCATAGAAAAGATAATAATACCACGTAACATTGGATAAAATGAATAGTAAAAATTAAAATGATTACATAAATTTTGGATGGTGTGTTACAATGTATAAAGATACAGATTTAAAAATGTATAATATTCAGAAAATGTATGTGGTAAGTAGGTAGGTAATAGTACCTACTTATATAAAAAGTAAGTAATAACGTAAATTTCTTAAGATGGCTCTTAAATCTAAACCATCTTCTTCTAACTTTCAAGTGTACGTTGTACTTGTTAATTAAGATAAATGAACTTTTACGCATATTATTATTCTTTCATTTTTATTTGACCCTTCCAAAACGATCAGACGTTAGGAGCCACGTCTCCAAGTTCAATAATAATAAAAAGATCTTTTCGTCGCCTAAAGTAAGACCTTTGTTAGGGTAGCCCTAGATATAGAGGGATAAAGGGTAAACGGAAGACCTTTGCTCATTTAAGATCTTCTAAGACTTAGAGATATCAAACCAGCGACCTTCAGAGAAACTACGGTCTGATAAAAATAGGAGAAAATAAACCTTTTTGGAGCAAACCCAGATAAACGAATTGAACTGATCTATAAACCTTTGTTTTATGTGTCTATTAGATTAGTTAGTTAGTAGACGTGTCTATTAAATTAGTCTATAGGGTTTTGGAAGAGTTAAGTATGCATAATTTTGATCACAATAGCTCGAAAGGTAAATTAATTGAATGTTGTTTAAACTGGCGTTATCTCTTGCTATGTCAGGGCTTATTAAGCCTGCTCGTGGTCTAGTCACCCATTAACCATCACCCAGTGATCAAGTGTAGGACTAAAATCTAGGCCTAAATTCTAGAATACGGGTACGTAAAAGTAACCATCTCAAGTGTGTAAATAACTAATGATGACGATGATTGAAAGCATGTGAATGCTCACTGAAAATACTTAGAGACAATATGTCACAACATTTGATTCTCACTGTTTTACACAACACAGAACTGTCCTAGTATGTGAATCAGTATACATATTATGGTTTGCTTATAATCTAAAAATGTGCAAAGGGCTGTTTCTTGCTTTTAGAATATATGAAATTGAAATCGATGTATACGCCACCATCAATTACTGACTACAACATAGTAAATAAGAAACTCCAGAACCTTAAGAATCGTCGCGAAGTCACCAGTCCAGCATTATTCTAGATAGTAGATATAATTGTAGATATTCGTTTCCGCCAACCCAATCAGACAGCCGGATGTACTTATAAACGCCATCGCTAAATGGTGTATGTCCCATCTACCCGTACGAAACAATTCGCTACAACTTTCATCATACGCACCGTTCGAGAGTGAAACTCATTATACAATATTATGATTGTGTATTTCCCGATCAGTAAACCAAAGGATCTTCTAGTAACGAGTAAAGGTATGGCCATACCACGGCGTCCTGCGATCTGCGGCGCGATCTAAGTACTGATCGCGTTTAGTGTGAACCAGTCGGTACAAATACTACTGCGCTATCTGATCGCCGCCTAGATCGCGCACGCAGGACGCTACAGTGTGTCCGTACCCAACATCTGATGAGATCACTGGGTGAATACTCAAAGGATGAGATAGTAGTCAAACGCTACCTATCTATCATAAAAGAAACGCTTGTTGTAAGTAAATACAAAACCCACGTAAAGCATCTACGTGTATATCACCAGCAAGAATGTAATTAGCCGGACAGACAGGAATTTCTTCTACAGAACAGTAGCGATGACCATCTAGATACGGACAAGTTTATGATATTCAAGAAAATAAACTAGTTCCTTGAAGTTGTTCACACCGAATACACCGCATGAGTAACTCGAAATAAAGACATATTTTTCTTAGAATTTGGAACTATTATACTTTATAGGATCGTTTAACTGATTTGTTAATTTGCACGCCATAAATATTTGGCTACTACTCATACTAATTATTTCGTCTGAGTAGTTCCGAGTTTGAATCATCAACAGAAGCAGTCTATATTTATAGATTGTAAATTAGTAATACAAGCCATATAACATTTCGTGATTTCTTCAAAAATAACAGTCGATATTCGAAATTTTGTATCTGGGTTACTAGTGAATTTCAATGGCGCACAATACTCAAATTATTATTTTTGGCAACAGACAGATTTGACCATTTCTCAAATTGTTTGTATATGGTTACTGCCATGATCGAAGCCTTAGTCAAAGAATAAATAATAGCCTTAGTTTACCATAGACCCCTAATTAACAAATAGAGCACCATCCAACGCAAGTGCGGTGACCATTGGTCCACGTCATGGCTAGCGACTTTTATTTAAGTGTATTATTTTTGTGCAATAAAACATTTTGAATTTTGAACATAAACTTGATCTTATAGCGGTTTTTGCTAATTCACTTATCAAGTATTCCGCCCCGTCATATAAATTCATGCAATTAATGACTAGTTAGTGGCTCTGTGAGGTGTAGGTAGACCTCGTAAGTCTGTGTCTGTCTTTGCATAGCTTGAGTAACACACCCTAAAAATTTATCAGACGTAAAAGTCATTCAAACAAATAAGTTGCATCTTTATAAGGGTAATAGAGACTTTTGAGACATTTTTGAATTGGCTAATTTTTTATTTTACGTTTTCAACCCCCATATCTCCTTCATTTTGAAATATTCCAAAAAACTGTATTAACAAAAAAATTGTGATAATAATTATGCAAAAAAAAAAGCTTCTAGTTTTCAATATCCATGTCATAAAAAGCAAATCCACATAAATCCCAAATGCTATCAATCGATCTAATTCCAGTTTAACAATCTAATCACATACAAATGAGGCCGGAACTGGGTCATCAATTACCTATATCAAATCTGGAGGCACGATTTCGAATCATTAATTATGATAATCTAATTAATTGAATTAAGCGTTGTTTATCGCAGGACCACAAATTATACTCTCGTGTGTTAGGAGCTTTAGGTATGGTGTTCACTGAAGGAGAGCTATAAAGGAATTTCTGGGTGATTGACATCGTTTAAAGAAATTTCACCTTATATTTTTGTAGTCTTACCTAGAAGTTTAGTTTAGAAGAAAAGAAACTTCCTACCTAATAGTCAGCGATAAAGTCTGCCTATAAAGGAACTATGGATGTATCACGCTAAACTAATTATAAGGGGTTAAAAAATAATTGTCAAACTTTTACTATACAAACTTTTACACAAAGAGTTATACTGTACAAACATCAGCATCAATAATTAAGATAGTTTAAAAACTAAATCAACCAACTTCTATGCCTCGCGAGTCAATTTCAGTAGCAAGTTTGAGACGTTTATCGTTATATCTCTAGAGATACTTGTCAAATCTCGATAAAATTACAATGAGACCACCTCAAAAACGTACCCTACCGATTAAAACAAGAATAGTTCGAATCGGTTCAATCACGTAAAATTGACGGAGTAATCACGTAACATACATACAAAAAATACATACGTATACATAGGACATATTTTTATATGATCCTGCCCTGTTAATAAAGTCTTTTGCATACGACTTAATCTTAAGCAGCTTTGCTAAATTCATAGCTTAATCACGATGGACAATGCACCTAATTCCTAAGTGTCGCATAAGGGTTTCCTCAGACGAATGAGAAGCGACGTGCTCCGCATTTGAAACGGTTCCATTAACTCGCGCTGCTTTTGAGATGTAAATGACATTTTTTTTCTTCATAAAATCTCTTCATTGAATATTTTAAGCTGAGCCTCGTGGGTGAATTTATTTCTCTACCCGCTTTCGATGGAAAGTCATCAGTTTTGTTTTTCGTTTATACTTTTGTTAGCGTTAGACCACTGTCTTACCTGTTGGTAAGTAATGATGTGGTTGAAGATTGTAGGACGCTAGGTTTAGAGTCGGGACTGGCTCTTAATATAATAATAATAATAATAATAAAATGAATGAAATATATAATCAAAATGAAAATAAGTTTATCAAGAATTCCGAAGAAGAAATGTAATAGTTTTACACATGACATGACACATGTCAGTCAACATAACACAAAAATATTGTAAAAGAAAATAAGAAATATGATCACCAGATCAAAAAGAAGACAAGAAGCGGAAATTAACGCGCAACCTACACCCTCGCCCGTTCCCACGTCTCCCAGCTCATCATCGGGAGACGAGTTTGCCACTCCCCCCGAGGGATCCAGCTCGTCGAGCAACGAGGACGGGCCTCCGTCGCCACGATCGCCGCTACCACCTGTGCGACGTGGACGACCACCGCTGCCGGCACGCTTGGGGCCTGCGGGGCATCCTGCTCCGCGCCCGGCCCCCGCTACCGGTGGTGTAGCGCGTCGCATGCGATGGACTCAGTCTATAAACGAGAATTGCATGCGCGCCTACTACAGGGCTACAGAGGGAGGAACTAACCTGTCCGCGTACCGTGATAGGATGCTACCTCTGTTTCAGACCCTTGAACCAGCTGTTGCCGTTACCGCACAACGACTGTCAGATCAGGTGCGTGCCATCCAGCGGCTTAAACTGTTGGACGAATCAGCGCTTGATCGGCTGCGTCTGGAGGCGTTACCTGTTATTCGTGCTACTTCTGCTTTAGCGCGGGACCCGCCTTGTGTGTCGTCGACGCAGGTGCCGACAGGCTCGGCTTCGACGTCTGCCCCGGCGGATGCCGCGCTAGACGCAGACGATTGTACGAATACAAACGTAAGTACCCAGACTAATGAGCATTTGAGGAGGGCTTTGGAAGACGCGATTTTGGAGTTTCGCACTACTCCTGACTCTAGGCCGCGACTACCACGTTTGCCAATGAATAAACGTAACCTGGCGTTAATGGGAGCCCTAAACGTTTTGCTAGTCCCATATATGCAGGCTAGCGAAACATTAGTTGATACACACTCGATTCTTTACTGCGCGGCTATAGCGGCGTGTCGCGTTGTTCGTGTCAAGTTTCCGGATACTGGCCGAATACCGCGACGCCCCGCTATCCCTGCGTGGCAAGAACGAATCGAGTGTCGCATCAATATGTTTAGGACTCTCATTGCGAAGTTGATCTGCTTCAGAGGGGGTAATAATCGCCCCCGAGTCATGCGTTTCGTGAACCAGGCCTTTGCTGGGACCGGGATTAGCCCCCGGGACTACATGACCTGTGTCACGGAACGCATTGACTTTCTGAAGCAGAAAGTTTATGCATTGGCAAACCGTATTCGTCGCTATAGAGCGCGTGTAGATCGCTATTATCAAAATCGCCTCTTCCAAAGTGACCAAAGGAAGGTATACCGAGGTTGGGAAGGAACCAATCAACGTGTGAATGACGAGCAGTGTCCGGATGCTACTACCATGAATAACTTCTGGCGTAGTATCTGGTCGGTGCCCGTCGAACACACGGAGGGTGATTGGATGAGCGTCGTTGAGCGTGCGTGTGAGCCTATCGAATCCATGGGGGCTATTAGTATTAGCCCCGAAGACGTTAGTTGTGCGATCCGTACGGCCCAGAACTGGAAAAGTCCAGGACCGGACGGATTACACAACTTTTGGATAAAGTGGATTCGATGCTCACACGACTGCTTAGCGGCGCAATTCCAACAAGCTCTCGAGGTTGGTTCTTTGCCAACATTGATGACAACCGGTGTCACCTTCCTGCTCCACAAGTCCGGTAGTACCACGGAACCGAAAAACTACAGACCCATCACATGCTTGCCGACGCTTTACAAGCTACTTACATCTATTCTGAGATTCAAAATTAATTCGCACATTGTTGCGCACAACATTTTGGCCCCCTCTCAGAATGGATGTAAGGTTGGGTCCCGTGGTACTAAGGAGCTCCTCCTCATCGACACGGCCATTTGCCAACAAGTCCGGCGGAACAAAGGGGCTCTCTCCACCGCCTGGATTGACTACAAGAAGGCCTATGATTCAGTGCCTCATACCTGGCTGGAGAGGATCTTGGAGTTGTATAAAATTGATACAACTCTGAGATCTTTTCTAGGTTCTTGTATGAGGCAGTGGACCACAGTCCTTCGTCAACCGGGTGATGGAGACAGCCTCTCTGGTCAGCAGGACTTTATAAGGATTGAGCGAGGCATCTTCCAGGGTGACAGTCTGAGTCCATTGTGGTTCTGTCTAGCCCTAAATCCTCTAAGCATATTATTAGAGGATTCGGGGCTAGGCTATCGGCTTAGGAGAGAGGGTGAAGTCATTTCTCACTTGCTGTACATGGATGACCTCAAACTTTTTGCACCGAAGCGCCATGATTTGATGGAATTACTGAAAGTCACTGAGACTTTCAGCAACGCCATCAACATGGAGTTCGGTGTAGATAAGTGTGCGGTCATGCACGTGCAGCGGGGGAAAGTTGTGAATTCCATGACTTTACAACTCTCTGATACAATGACTTTCAGATCTCTCTCCGAAGCCGACACCTACAAATACCTTGGTATGTCAGAGTCATTAGGTATCGAGAGTGGGGGGATAAAACAGTCGGTGAAGGAGCGTTTCTTTGGTCGCCTGACAAAGGTACTTAACAGTCTTTTGTCAGGAGGCAACAAGGTGCGCGCCTTTAACGGCTGGGTTATGCCTCTACTTATATACACCTTTGGCATACTAAGGTGGACTCAGACTGAACTAGACGCCCTGGATAGAAAAGTTCGAAAGCAATTGACATCACATCGCATGCTTCACCCACGCTCGTCTGTTATGAGACTGTATATCCCACGGAAATGGGGTGGTCGAGGCTTTTTAAATGCCAAGACACTCCACAACCGTGAGGTATGCAGTCTCCGGGAATATTTCCTAAACAACGAGTGTGGGATGCATTGCGATGTGGTGTCAGTTGACAAGACTTTCACCCCTCTGTCCTTAGGCAAAGAGAACTGGCGCAAGCCTCAGGTGCTGAGCACCGAGGACCGCAAGGACGTATGGAAGAGCAAGGTGCTGCATGGCCGGTTCTATCGAGTCTTAACGGGACCCGATGTGGACCTGCTCGCGTCGGTGAACTGGCTACGATTCGGGGACCTCTTTGGGGAAACCGAAGGTTTTGTTTGTGCAATTGCGGACGAAGTTATCAAGACGAACAACTACCGGAAATATATTATGAAGGACGGTACGGTCGACATATGTCGGGCATGCCGCCGTCCCGGAGAGTCACTCAGACATATCATTTCCGGTTGTTCTCATCTTGCTAACTCCGAGTACTTGCACAGACATAACCTCGTAGCCAGGATCATCCACCAGCAACTTGCTCTTCAATACGGCCTTGTCGAGTCTGAGGTGCCGTACTATGAGTACGCACCCGCGCCAGTTCTTGAAAATGGTCATGCTTTGCTCTATTGGGACCGATCGGTTATCACGGACAGGACTATTGTCGCCAATAAACCTGATATCGTGATAGTCGATCGGTCCCAGCGGCGGGCAGTGTTAGTTGACATCACCATCCCACATGACGAGAACCTCGTGAAGGCTGAAAAGGACAAGATCAGCAAGTACCTTGACTTGTCTTTCGAGGTTACCGCCATGTGGGATGTTGATTCGACTAGCATTGTCCCAATAGTCGTTTCTGCGAACGGCCTAATAGCGAAGAGTCTCGACCAACATCTCAAGAGACTCTCGCTAGACGGCTGGATCAAGGGCCAGATACAGAAGGCGGTACTTCTTGACACGGCACGCATCGTCAGGAGGTTCCTCTCTCTGCAGCCCTAACCACCGGTAGCTTGGGCCCTGCCCCGCTGCTGGCGGCACTCTAGGTTTAGGTTTTTTTATAATATTGTTTATTTGTAATGATTTTTTTCTATTTTTGTTTGGATATCTTTATTGTAAAAAAACCTAAAACTAAGAAAGAAAATAAATAATGTGAATAATAATAATAAGGCAGGGGCGGCATTGTGGCGAGCCGACGGTGAGTGGCGACACCGCGGACCCCTATCCCGTGAGGGCTAAATAAGACCCTCTGACTACCGGCTTGCCTTGACCGGCCGGCCGGTGGTGGGAATCGCAAGAGCTAAGACCTAAGCTCCAGGGTGGAAGTGTTAAAGGCATAAAGCCGCTAGTAGCGTTTAGTGAAAGTGCAGCACACCTCTCAACACCCTCAGCTATCCACGCCAATGTTGCCCCTCGGCGCCAATATAACGGTCCGCCTTTATGGGGGGCCCATTCAGTGGATGGCAAGTCACCACCCGCCTTAATATTTTGTAATGAGGCATAATTGGCGGGTGCCGTACCTCATCCCATAGACCAGTAAACAGACATCAAGCAGAACACATTCATAGCCATGACAAAAATGTACCATCTTTTTATAGTTTTTCATCTCTCCATCCACAAATCATAGCATTTAAGTTTATCTTTGTAAAGGGCCTCTTGACGTTGGCTTTGGCTCCGTCAATGCCTTCCAAAGGACCGGGCGTTCAACGACCCGTGATGTTAACGAAATACAAGAATAATAATAAATCATTTAATTCAGAATAATTTCCATAGTGTTAGTAATAATAATAAAAAATCCGTCTTATTATCTATGTTAGTTGTCAATTACAATGACAGCTGCCCAAACATATTAGATGTTTGGTAGCAGAGTATTTTACTTGAGCCGTACCATCATCCCGTGGGTTTCCAAACCATGTTTTACCTTTACCGGAGACCTTTGTGAAATGTTCACATACATTTTTCTATAGAACAATCTATTGATGTATAACAATATTTCAAAATAAAAAAATAAACAACAAAAATTAAGGGATGTCCGTGTGGTAAAGTGCTAACAACGCTGGCTGCATTCCCGCGTTGAATCGCTAAAGAAATTCTTTGTGCTAGGAATGAATCAGCCCTTTTGTCACCAGTGGCGTCGACAAGGCGTGAAGCAATTTTTTTTAGGAAAGTTTTGGTGCTCGAACCCCATGGACCAAAAGTTTCAACCCCAAGCGGCATAAATATGTAGCTCCTAGATAAAGATGCATATTTACGCCCCTGGTGTCTTCGGCAGTTTCCGCTGCGGTTCCAGCTCTCGAAACTGTCCCACTGAGACGGGACTTAACGGGACGGGACGGGACGCTTTCAGGAGATTAGCGTCATGCCATCCGGGCGCTTACCATCATCACGAAGCAAATATTGATGTAAGAGTATTTGAACCCACCACCATTGGCTTCAAATCCGACCATTCTACCACTGCACCACTAAGTCCTCATAATTTCAATTTGAAGGCATCAAACATAACGTTTAAGAAAGCAGTATAATATCATGATTTGGTAAAATGTCTTTAAAACTAAACTTATCTACAAAATTTATAATGCGTCGCTTGCCTATATACAAGCTTTTGATACCAAGATAAAACTAACCCAATCTAAAAGTGAAAACTTGGCAAACTTAAATCTAGGATTTTTTATGTAAATGTTTTAAATCTAAGCAACCATATTCTATCTGTGGCAATAAAAACATCGTAATGCGAAGAAGGAGAAAGAATAAAGATAAGCTGATTAAAGTAAATCAAAACGCAAAACGATCAACGTTACCTGGATAATAAGTCCAATAACACATTGTATTTTATGAACATCTCTTACTATTAAAAATTGTGTGCAGGTAATAACTACACCAAAATTACCAAAGCTCAAACTGTACTATCCAAGATATTACACTGACGCTGGAATAGGGTACTATACAGCACCCAATAATCGTCTATTGTGTTGCACGCCCCTAGCTTCATGTTGTCACACAATGTCAGTATCGGAAGGGCTCAAAGTGTCACCCTAGAGCACTTGCAACACTTTATCCAGATATGTCTGGATATGTTGCGAATTTGCCTCGCCACTTTGAATGACGCCTAATTCTATTGTTAACGACTCGCCATATGGGTTGACACGAGATGGTTTTAGTATAGGTGATATCAGGGGCTTGATTCAATAGGACATTTGTATGATTTTTGATTGAAACAATTATTTTGTGAAATATATTTATTTTTGGAAATAGCACAGTATTGAATGTTTATTTTACGGATTTATATTAATAAAATAAATGATTTTATTAACATCAGATCTTATAAGTTTTTTACATTAAGAAAAATTTGAATACTGATCTTGTATCAGATTGTATCAGTATACAGTCGAAGACAAAAATCATAAGATATTTATGTTTGCCGTTGTTATATTAAACAATTGAGCTGACTAACGTAAGTTTAAGTTTCTAAAATGGGTACATAATGGGTAACTATAAAACTAAACACAATTTTGCAGTTTTCTAATTATTTGCAATTATTGGTTATTGAATGAGTTTTACCTTTCGTTAAAAATCTAAATATTTAAATAAGACAATATTATTAAAGTTTAACTTACAATCTGTAAACTAAATGCAACGCTCTCGATCACAATTTGTAAGCCAAAAGTAATTTTCATGCGTAAAATAGCAAACAAAAAGACAATTAGCTCATGGAACAAGGGTGAGTTCACAATAGCGACCTGGCACGGGCCACATTTTGGTTATTTTACCCTATCTGAAGACGAGTACTTTACATTCATTCTGTAATAATGAGACAGTTAATGAACTTTCTGCAGGTGACATCAGTTCCATCAAGCTGAAAGACATGGCATAAATGAAACAACATTTATTTTTTAAACTAAATTAAAAAAAAATGTTATGTCACTGATCGTTATGAAAGAACGGTTGCCATAGTGGCACAGCCGCTAAAACTGGTCCTGTTATAGTTAGATCTTGTCTCGCGCTTACGGTAGGTGGGCTGTTATATATTTTCAATACTAGCAGTTAAGTTATTTCTTGCACCCTTGAAATTAATAAAATGAATAGAATAATAATTATGTATTGTGATTAATTAACTGTAATTGTCTGCTTAATCATAGCATCATCATAATTATCATCAGCAGGACAAACTCGCATCAGAAATTCGTAAAAGTCATTTTTCATAATATCCGTTATACAGTCAAAATTAAACATAACATCTTGATCGTACGTTCTGAATTTTTCAAATAAACATACTTCACCAAAATTATCAATATCAAAGCGTGATCTTAGATACTTTCATTCTGTTACACTTCCCAACCCGTGCACGTCCAACGTTTGCAGTTACCCTAATTTGTTATTACTGTCAACCGCCATACTTGCGGTTGCGTTATGCTAATAATACTAGGTCTCGACAATTGACGACGCCCTTGAATTTCGAATTTTTCCCCTAGCAGATGTTTTGGTAACACGCAAATACGTGAAGTGGCTTGTTCGTGCCCGAAATATAGGGCAAGTGCTGAATTGGTAATGAGAGGGAGTGTAATAGATAGTTTTGTTGGTACCAAAAATTGCTAACTAAATTAAATTAGTGTTGGAACTATTTAAGTAAGATTCAGAAATAATGCGCAACTTTTACACATAACCAACTGTAAAGACTATGATTCTTAACTCATAACGAAGGCACATTAACTGAATTGCTTGCTCCTGATGCAAGTGGATAAGTGTGTTTGCAGTCGACGAAAATACCATTCATCAGCGCCGTAATGCCTTGCGATGCTGTTAGCTAACCACCATCGGTATATATAAATACATTATTTAAAAAAAAAATTAAACCGACTTCATAACCACTCAAAAGCGAAAAATAAATTACTTAATATAATTATTATAAGCGCTACCCACTTATCTATTTGAAGTCGGTGCCAGTAAAGTCTATTTGATAGTAGTATTTACTATGTATGAAGTAGTAGTAAGTAGGTAGATACATGTGTGTATTGTGGGTAGTATCTATCTACTACCTATTAGACTTGGCTGGCACCGACTTCAGATAGATAAGTGGATAGCGCTTATAATAATTATATTAAGTAATTTATTTTTCGCTTTTGAGTGCCTGCTTGTGGTTATGAAGTCGGTTTTTTTTTTAATAATTTATTTTACTCTTTTTAGTGCAAAACAAGTTTTAATTAAATTACATGCATCTATAAGATTTCGTGTCTGGGCCGTTATACACTGACGGATATATACTTTGTGAAAATTTCAAGTATGAACTTATTACGGTTAAGAAGATACAGATCTGGAAAGTGCGCACATATAGACACAAGGACGGACGGACGGACGAACGGACAGCAAAGTCTCAGAAAGTGTTCATTTGGTACCCTTTGGGTTCAGAGCCCTAAAAAATTAACTTCAAATGCCGCGCTAGTGAAAATATCCACTAGTCATAATGATGTCATCAAGGTATCAAAGGACAATGTCCAAAATGGCTTTGTGCAATAAAAGCATCTGACACACACGATAATTAATTGTCTATTTTATTACAATAATTCCGAGTACTTTTATAACACGGACTAGTTGTATTCCAAAATGAACATTGAAAAGTATTATTTACGATTATTATGACCGCCATCTTCGCCAAACGTCATGTCATGTCCTTTGATTATTTACTTGTCATGTCAAAAAATATTAGGTGTGCCTAAAAACTTTGCACCCTAACAAGACTTTGCCCGGTAGAACATGCCTATGAAGACAAATTAATTCTCCCCACCTTTGTTTCTATCTCGCTCACAGTTACCGTTACAAAAACCAAAATCAACGAGAAGAAAGATGTAAAAACATTATTCAAGGTCATATTTTTTAGTCTTCAAAAGTATATGCAATAGCAACCTCCATTGTATATAATCTTCTTGGGACTCTTATTCTAAAACCATTACATTCTCCTATGTTTGAGGTATTTATCTCCATATCTCAGGAGATACTAATCAGATTTCGATGAAATTAAAATCAGACCACCTCGGAAACGTACCCTACCTATTAAAAAAATAATCATTTGAATCCGTTCACAACTGACGGAGTAATCGCGTAACATACACACACAAAAAAAACACACATACGAATGGAGAACCTCCTCCTTTTGTGTGAAGCCGGTTAAAAAGGAGATAAGGTACCCCGGTCCTAAACGTGGACCGTATGAATCAGGTTCGCGAACTTAATTTCACCTTAGTCACAATCGAGCTGGCGTTTGCGTAGCACGTACAGAGTTACATGTGCATTTATCGCAGATTCATTTCAATAATTAGCAATAATGCCTTCATCTATTCTTTATACACATCAAGTTTGACATTAGAAATTCGTGTTTTCATGTAGTTGTTTCTAGTTCTATTATGTTAACGTTACATAAGAGTGAGTACCGCATCTCCCTAACCACTCGTTATAATTGGAACTCTCCTAATTTGTAACTAATAAAAAGAGTTTTCAATGTGAAGTGGAACAATGAATGAAGGTGTGTATTGTTACATATGTTATATCAAGGTGCTGGTACTTTTTGACAATTTATTTTATAATATAAATACAATTTTAAACCAATACTTAGAAATCCTTAAAGAGTTTTTGTACGGATGAAAATCTTATAGAGATAATCAATGGATGAGCTATTGTATGAGGTGAAATATGTCAGATACTGTAGAAACAGTTGATTAACGGTACGACCACACTGCGGCGTCCTGCGTGCGCGATCTAGGCGGCGATCAGACAGCGCAGTAGTATTTGTACCGACTGGTTCACACCAAACGCGATCTACAGCGATCAGAAAACGATTGAAAATCAGATTGCAAACGCGCACGTGGACGCAGGATGCCGCGGTGTGGTTGTTGACTTAACGATAGACTATTGGTTCGTAGACGTGATTAAAAACCATTTAAACGGCAAAACGAGAGTGATCTTCAAATACTTCAAAAATTTCAATCGCCCGTTCATCCATCCACGTACATTTGCATTCAGAAATCTCCAACCATTTGCCAACATAATGTTCGATAAGAATGTTTTCAGAAACAATATTAACATCAAAGTGATTCATTTCTTATACGGCTGAGTGCGATAAATCAAATGTAAAGAATATTGGGCGTAATTCATGCTGTGTTATTTTGATTTGCATTGCACCTGATTAATGGCCCACTAACAATAATCATATTACATATTATTTATATAAATATGTATAATTATCACACATTTATTCCTATTTGTATGACTATTTGCTACCTTTTTCTCGCCTAATAAAATATCTGATAGCTCTTGGACAGTTTTTTCTAATTTTTACAAATTTTGTCTCATTGTTTAACTATTAATTACCTAAAACAATTTTGATTAAATTAAAAATTATTAAAAATTTAAAATTATTTATATTTATTAAAATAATTTTGACTCTTGCGTTATGTCAACAAATTCCTAAAACTAAATAATGGGATTCTCCAACACGTCTAACTTTAAGTTAACTCATTTTATACAATGTTCATTAACTGTGTCATATTTAACTTTATAAGATCTTTTAAAAAACTAAAAATAACTGACTTCAATGCCGCCCTATTATTTTTCAGTACCAATTTTGAAGTGTTTATCTCCATATCTCTGGCGATACTTATCAGATCTCAATAAAACTATCATGGTACCACACTTAAGATATTTCCTTTCCAACAAAAAAATAATAATCAAAATCGGTTCATAAACGACAAAGTTATCCGCGTATAAACATAAAAAAAATATATATACGGTAGAATTGAGAAACCTCCTTCTTTTTTGAAGTCGGTTAAAAATAAAAATGCCTAACATCAATCAATGTCTCTGTAAATAAACTGACTTTGAAAATAGGGCTCGTAAAATTAAGTTTAGCTATCGCGTCATAGATATTGTACACAGATATCTAGACAGCACCAGTATTTTTTTTTCAAACTGAAAAACATTCCTACTTTGGTTACTACTACGGCTGAATTAATTGACAAAATGGTGGTACCGTTAGTTGTCTGCTAGTCCTAGCAGAAGTCCTACAACTATACAATGTGGTTTTATCTATGAGAGTTGCTAAAGTTATATTTTATTGCCGTTTCCTTTCATATGAATCATAGATTTTTAATCATGCGGATAAAAGGGTAAGTCGTAACTCATCCGAATACGTTTCGTGATTTTGTGTATCGGCTTGAATCATCTTTTCTCAGATTTCGATGCTAAAAAACATTTCTCATTCATATATTTTCTTTGAATTGTAAATACCTTACTACTTTAGTCAAGTTGTCACGCGCTATGATAGTAAAATTAATTAAATATTAATTTTTGCCATGAGTAATATTTTATGATTTATGTTTTGACATATAGATAATGTACGACACTAGTTGGAAATTTAGCGGTCGTATTTATGAAGATTTTAACCAACGAATAGCGTGGATTTGACACATTTTAATAATGTTTTGGTTTTAATAATTCGAAAGCATTGTGAAACTTTATAGTATTGTTTGTGAATACGGATGTATTCGCGAGCACTGTGACACCTCATAGTGTTGTGTCTGAATACTGAGGTTGATGTCACTGCACTGCAGACGTGTCCCTCTGAAAGATTTTGAGTCACATATGTCCCGTAATTTCCGGGAAACTTTGGCCATCAAACTAGAAAACATTAATAACTATTTCACGCTTGAGTAATCGCTTAATCAACCGTAAAATTCTATTTAAAAAATAGTAATGTTGTTCTATGGTGGTACTGCTCCAGGTTAATCATAAGTTTTAGTTAAAAAAAACAACGGGTTGCACTCCGGGAGTGCCAGCAGAAGTGAAAACTTGACCACGTCATTTTTCAATATTTTGTTATGACACACCGCGCAAGCGCCCTGCGCTTCGTCTCACGAATTTTTTGATCAGGACACGTGACCTGACGCGAGTTTAACATTTTTTACCCATCCCAAGAAAAGTGCACAACTCCGCTAAACAAGGTTTCACTTTAAAAATCTCTAAAACAAAATTTAGAAGAAAAAAAAGCTCTTAATTAAAAGGTACCTATTATCAACATCATTATCAGCCAATTTCCGTCCACTGCTACACAGGCCTCTTTTATGTCTAAACTAAAGGTATTACTTAAGTATATAGATGTTTAAAACTTATTTAAAATCTTAGCAAAGAACTCTACTCTGATCAGGCCCTAACAATACTTAGCAACACGATAAAACCGAATCAATAGTGCTCTCGTACCGTGCCAAGATGTAATAAACGCATGAAAAGTGAACATAGCGGGGATCATTTGTTCTACGCTTCTACAACATTAAGCCATAATCCTTATTACAAGGACATAGAGTTCAAAATAGAGCTCCATCGAGATAGGTCTTATGTAAACATGTCAGTACTAGAATGAAATTAATGATGCCTGTATTGCAAATCGTTTGTTTCGTAGGAAACTTGTAGCTTAGCAGACGGTCTTTGTTATGTGATTTTTCCCACAACAATATAGACGTATAGAGAGATAACATATGCTTTATAGAATAAAAAAAATAGAACAACATTTAAAAAATAGTAACTAGCTGTTATTTGCAGGTTCACCCACATAAAAAACGTGTTATATTTAATTCTACCATATTGGCTTTCTTGTGCCTATACAGTCATCTACAAAGCCGTTTTGTGTGAAGTTGTAACAAACATTCAAACTAACTTGATGGTGATGGTGATTATTTCAATTGACGAGCTTATTGCCTATTAGCGATCTCTTTCAAGCAACCGTGGAATAGATCTAGGTAGATAGAATATGCTTTAGAGCAAATAGAAAAAAAAGAACGCAGGAAGCCCTGTGACCAGGTGGAGCGACGGCATTCGCGAAGCGATGGGCAATGACTGGAAACAAAGAGCCGAGCTCAGTGGCATGTTTTGGGAGATTCCTATGTCCAGCAGTGGACTGACACCGGCTGATAATGTTGATGATTGGGAATCAGAAACACTAGAAACTTGATAAACATTGGGAGATACAGGTGGTACTTAATTCTTTTAAATGTTTACAAATAATATGGAACGTACTTAAAACTACCATGATTTATGATCGTATTTATTTTAAGACTAAGCAAACGTTTAGCTACAATCTGACCTGTTGTTAAGTGACGATGAAGCTAAAATGTAGCACGTTTGCTCAGTAAATACCTATTCACTCTAGATTTGAACGTTCTCATTTTATAGGAAAGACAGTCGACGGCAGGGAATTCCATTATAAGAAACGAGGAGGCAAAACATTTTGTGCGGTTTTGTTGTTTCTTTAAATCATATGATGAGTAGATTATCGTTTTAAAAAACTAAAAGAACCGACTTCAAATGCCGCGCTAGTCGTTATTTGACTAAGTTTGAGGTGTTCATCTCCATATCTATAGAAATACTCTAGATTAAATTTAAATGGGAATTTGACAAAAAGTATTTGTTGAATTTTATCCATTATCAAGAAATTTTGTTGTCCTGTCCTAATATAATTCTGTTCTTTAGGTTCGTAGAATTAAGCCTAAAATCTGATTTTATGTCTGGTAACGAATTGTCTTCTCTAGACCGTAACAAAGCGCTTTAACGGCAAATTACTTCTCTAATAATAAAATACTGAGACCGCGGCACAGCAAAATTTCGGTATTACGTTATATCGCTAATCTTTATCGGTTACGAGTAATCAAGCATAGGGCATACAAAAAACCAGCGAGAGGTACATTTTGGTACCCAAACGTTATTATATTAAGGGCCAGTTTCATCGGTTCTTGATAGCGCTAATATGAAGAAATCTGACGGATTTTTGACAGCTTTTATATGGCGTCATCTGTCAGATAACTATCTAACGAATTATCAGGAACCCTAAATAAATTAAATATTTATCTTATACGTAGAAATAGGCAATACAAAAGTAGTTTAGAGAGGTAGGCTCCAAACTAATACGAACTTAATGGTTCATCGCTTGATCTACAAATACTTCATTAAAAAACCCTAAAAAGCAAATAAAGTTTTTTATCCTTAATTTAACTTTTAAATCACACACTTAAAAAGCCTGAAAATAATACTTTATAACGGTACCGAAAAGTCTCTCTTAAAGTGTTTTATGGAACCAATCAATACGTTAAGCTGATAACCTAAAACACTGCATTGTCCTGTCATTGTGGCAAGTGGCCGTTCGATTTGTCTAGTGATATCTACCGGTATAAATCAGAGGTACAGTCCTTATTTACTGCTAGGATTGTCGAGCTAATAATTATTGTAGAAAGGCTTTTATTCACTTTCAGATTTGTATCTTTTAGCTTAATATTTTCACTTAGCTAAGATTGTTGCGGCTTTCGATCAACTTCTGGATCGTGAACAGATATGTGTAAAGTGATTATGAAGATTATTTTGAATACGATACAATTTATTTCAAAGAATGTCCGATACCTAATGTCCATGTAAAAATCATAAATTGATCAAACAAACATTTAAATTTTATTATCTTTATATATTTTATTTTTATTTTATTTAAGTAAATAGTTTTTTCATAGTTAACCGATACTTTTTCTCATCGTACAGGTAACGAATAGGTAGAGATGATGAACAATCATCGCTCGGAAAGGCACCAATTTTTTTCATAATCTACTGTATCCTACTGTTTGGCAAGGGGGGGGGGACCCTTGTCAAACAGTGGGATAACCCATCGCCTTTTCAATAATCTCTCTCCATGTCTGTCCAACCAGGCTAGTAGGCAACTATTTCGTCACGCCAAATCTTTCGTGGTCGACCATGGCACCGTGGCGTCGCCGACTATCTGTGGGGACTATACATAAAGATCATTTCAGTACGTTTGTGTATAAAATAGGTCAAATATTCAAATATACAACGAATAGATAGATTACATACGAACCCAAAATATCCAATCAAACATCAGAATGACCAAAAACCAGGTTAACCCGTAATTTTGCACACCTTTCATCATTTTCGCGTATCAGCAACCGGGCCCTAAATCAGACTCGAGACAGACCACATTTACATACGAGGGGGGTGACAAAGAACAAAGGATTGCGCTTTTATTTATTTTTCTTTTTAAATACCGTCCGATACGATATCGGCAAAGGCGTAGCGCTGACGGTAAATCATTGAACCTTTGAAATATATTGTGGCCTGTGCCATATATTTTTCGCGAGAGATAATTTATTCACTTGGATAAAAACTGTAGTGTTATCGGGTGAATAATGTGACAATATTTGGAGTAAACGAGATGTTTCACAGCACCATGTAGGTCTGTTTTGCTGTGAAACTTAATAATTCAGTACTTCTACTCGCAGTGAGGGAGGTTAAATAAGAGCAGTCGAGACATCATAGATGGTATTCGAATTAAAATTCTAAGTATTTGTTTATTCTGTACACAGATATTATACAATGCAAGAATAAATTGCTTAAAACATAATATCGTTAAAAAACTAAAAAATACCCGACTTCAATGCCGCGCTATTCATTTACAGTACCAATTTTGAGATGTTTATCTCCATATCTCTGGAGATACTTATCAGACCTCGATAAAATTACCATGGTACCACACTTGAGATATCTCCTTTCGAACGAAAAAAGAATAATCAAAATCGGTTCATAAACGACGAAGTTATCCGCGAACAAACATAAAAAAAAAACATATATACGGTCGAATTGAGATACCTCCTCCTTTTTTTGAAGTCGGTTAAAAATAGAAAAAAACCCGCATAAAACAAAACAGCAACACTATAATTTATTAACCCTTGATCTGTAAATGGTTTAAATAGTGACAACTGTTGGCTAAACCATGGCTGGAACTACCTAGCAAATACAGTATTTTAGTAGTAGCAAGTAACTGACGTAACGGAGCTCTGACATAATATCTAGTATAGCCATTTAATATATAGGTCGGTTTTTTTGGCGGGAACGTGGAAAAGTGTGTGTGGTCTCATTGTATTTTTTCCTAAAACTTGTGTTCTTCCGCGAGTTAATGTGTAATAAATGTGGATTATTAACCATTAAGTGCCGGTGAATGAGTGCGAGTGTAGGGAAACAGCACAATGTTGAAAAACATGCTATTTGCGTTCTCACCAAAATTCCACAGAAAATCTTCAGTAAACACCATATCTTTACTGAAGGTATGACTTCGACTAGACTTTTACTTGAAAACTGACCTGAAATGTGACTTTGACCCATCTCTACGACTTAAATTCATAAAAACTTAAAAAAATTCAATACTTGACACTGGCTAAATACACTAATCGTGTGGAGCCATAATAAAACTAAAAAAAAAAAAAAAAAAAAATATATATAGGTCAGAATAGTTACGCTAGATTGCGCTACCAGTTGTCTGGCGAGTAATTCTTTCTCTCGAAGACTTCGTATTAGATCTCTTGGACACTTACCACCAGGTGATATTTTGGCCAAAAGCTAGTCTGACGACGTTAAAACTTAGAATAGTAGTACTTTTTTTATGTAAAATAAATGCGTTCATTCAATAATCGCTTTAAAATTGAATAAAACCTTTTTAGAAGCTTTTGGGCGATCGCGTAAAAATAAATGTTATTTACGACAATAAGATTTAGTAAATAAGTTTATTACGAGAGCCTCAAGTTTTTTCTAAAACCTTTGAGAAAGGGTTACTTAGTCTATTTTACGCCCGAGTAGAGCAAAGTTGCTTTTGTTATTTGTCACAGAAAATACTCAGACTTTTGAATAGATTTTACAAATGTATCAAGTAAGTTGATGCCTATAACTTTGCAAATAACGAAACAGTGTGGGCTGTAAGTGCTTGTTTTAGAAAAAGACTTCTAAATTTTGGTCGCCTTAACTGCCATGGCAGTCTTATCCGAGCTAAAAAAAGGTACAACTGCATAGTTCACCAAAACCTTCTGACCTAGACAAGGAGAGTTATAACACTAAAACAGATAATCACAAACCAAATTTAACTAAACCCACTATCGATTTACACATAAATGAATGTTCCAACCACCAAAAAGCGCGAGTCCAGTTTTTTCGTACAAAACTCGGCATCACAACCACAATCGCCGCAACCGCGTGCGATTTATAAATGTCGTGTAATTCTGACAGCGGATGATAAACGATGGTGAAGTAACTCACATACTGTGGGAGTAGTTTATTTTGAATTTACGTATATTACCAAATATTAGAGAGTGGTATGTTTAGTACTTGAGTATATTATTAATTTATGGCCACTATCGAGCTTCAAAAAGATGTCATGGCAAAATTCGTTAAATTTTTCTACATTATTCGCCATCTTCATCTTCGATAACCATTGTTTTTCAACCGAATTTCAAAAAGAAGGAGGTTCTGAATTTATCTGTATTTTTTACAAGCTTTTATTTAACTTGCAATACAGTATGTATGTATGTATGTCACTATGTATGTTCGGGTGGAATTTTGGAATATCCTATGGGACTCAAAATTGGTGTACTTATGTATCTTCGATGACAATACAATGATATGGTACCATGCAGCTGGTATGATGATGGAGACGAAAGGTGGCCACGGCATCCTGTGATAAAACAACATAACACCACCGAGTTTGGGCTCGATTGATTTGTCTTGAAGAGAAATTTACGCCTAGATGATATCTAGGGTCTGATGATGAAGCTGGAAGGTGGCCACGGCATCTCTGTGATAAATCAACATAACCCTACCGAGTTTGGGCTCGATTGATTTGTCTTGAAGAGAACTTTACACTTAGATGGTATTTAGCGACTGGTGATGAAGCTGGAAGGTGGCCACGGCATCTCTGTGATAAAATAACGTAACATCAGTGAATTTGGGCTCAAATGATTCGTCTTGAGAAGCACTTTACACTTAAAGTATATATAGCCAGGATCTGATAATGAAGCTGTAAGGTGGCCATGGCATTTCTGTTATAAAGTAACATAGCCCCACCGAGTCGATTGATTTTCCTTGAAGAGCACTTTACCCATAATCACATCAAATATCCGTGGAATATTTTAAAACATCATGCCTTCTTTAAAATACTTTGATAGTCGGTAGATCTATACCTACGAAAAAGTTAAAAATAAGTTATAGTAAAAAATATTTTTAAAACCAAGCTTTTATCTGGGACAATGAACTAAAATGTTAAAAATAAATTCTAGTAAGTATTTGGTGTGTAGGTACTTACCTATATTTTTAAAAGCTTGAGGCACTAAAGTATAGTTATTACTTAGCCTGAAAAACGGGTAGTGCTTCAAGCTTTTAAGAATATAGGTAAGTACCTACACGCCAAATACTTACTAGAATTTATTTTTAACATTTTAGTTTATTGTCCCAGATAAAAGCTTGTTTTTAAAAATATTTTTTACTATAACTTATTTTTATGTATCTTACGTGATTACTCGGTCAATTGTAAATCGATTCAAATGATTCGGTTTTTCATCGGTAGGGTACGTTTTCGAAGTAGTCCCATTGTAATTTCATCGAGATCTGATAATATCTCCAGAGATATGACGATAAACGTCTCAATCTTGCTACTGAAATTGACTCGCGGGGCATGGAAGTCGGTTGTTTTAGTTCTTAATCTATCTTTATTGTTAGTAAATAAAAAATAATTATATAGTTACCTACGAGTATCTAACAAGACAAGCAGTAAACTTGCCAAATGGTGGCAGATGACATTTTCTTAGGACAACTTAACTCAACCACGTCATCGACGAATACACTTAGTAGAATTGTCAAACTTAGTAGTTTTGCACTCATCAATCAGCCAATCAAATTATATTATTTGTAAGGTTTCTCAGCAGCTAGTCAATCTGAGCATATGGATACACGAAAACGCAGAATTTATTTCAAACAAATAAAATGTCACCTCCATCTCTATGAAGTTTAATCATAAAAATCCGGCATTAAGTTTGGCGCAGCCAGCTTACTTGAAAACCGGTAAGGATAGTAACGCTAAGTGGATTGGACTTAGTTGTCTTGCGCGTCGTCTTCCATTTATAGATAAACGCGATTCCATTTTAGACATTATCTTCACTTAACAACAGGTGAGATAGTAGCAAAGTTCTTGTCTTTGCTAAAAATAAATAATAAGGATTAGTATTGTACTTATATACAATACAATACGATACGATGCGATACGATACAATACAACATAACACAACACAACACAACGCAACGCAATGCAATAGTTATTGTATTGTCATGTTTATATTAAAATACTATGGTTTAGAAGATACAGTTCTCTGACAGACGAACAAACGGACGGACAGCGCAGTCTCAGTAATAGGGTTCTGTCAGTGACCCTTTGGTACGAAACCCTAAAATCACAAAAGTATTGAGCCATTTAGCTGTCATTTAATCGTCGACCTCAGATACTAAATAACACAAAACCTGACGACAGGACGTCTTGCACTAAGTTTGCCATATAATATGTACCTTATTGGAATCGATCTACAGTACACTATTTGCCACGACTTCCCATAGAATAAACTCCCATTGTCTATAAATAATATCGTTATTTTTAAACACTGCGTGATTACTATGTAAAATTAGTCACTAAATACTCATTACTTATAGCTTTTTTGCCTTGAATATTTTGTCCAAAGCAAAAATATTTAGTTTTCATACATCAAAACCGTTTCTGCCATCATTATTCACTCCCAATTAGTATCGTATTTTATAATGACCTAACTTTTTCACAAAGTCTAATTTTTCTAATTTGACATGTAATTAATATTTTGTCAACGTAATTATAAAAATTTGCTCTTCCATTAGTTTTATGCCTAAAAATATTTAGAATGTCTGCGCTAATGTATTAAACAACCATTTTTGGTTTAATTAATGGTCACACCTACGCTACGCAGCCAATTATCACCTTTTCTAGAAATTTAACAAAACAACCAATTATAATCCAATATCTGACTTTATTTGGATTTGATTATAGCCGATGTAGATTTTTGAATTAATTAAATATCAACAAAAGCTCTCTAAAATTAACGAATCATAAAGTTTTAGATAAGGTTCGCTTTGATCACAAAATGAGTACTTTCATACAGAAAGATAAACAGTATGGTATCTTAGTAGTATATTGAAACTGACTACTCAAAACATAATTTGTGATCGTTTAAAAAACGAAAAAAAAACAACTACTTTAAATACCGTGCAAGTCATTTTCAGTAGCAACTTTGTGGTGTGTACTCGTATCTCCATATCTCTGGAGATAATCATCAGACCTCGATGATTTTACAGGGGTCACTTAAGGAGTCTCTTTCAAATAAAAAAAACAACGGGTTGCACTCCGGGAGTGCCGGCAGAAGTGAAGTAAAGTAAAGTAATTTTTATTGCATAACTGTTAGTACATGATGTACAGTATGGGTGACAGTATAATAACAACTTATGAGCTAATAACAGTTTACCCGTGTCAGGTGCGCAACAATTGGTAAAATAATAATTAATTAAAACATAATAACGAAAAAAAAAAACAAGAAAAATTGAGAACAATACATTCGATTAAATAATTAATAAATAAAATAATTTGCATGCATTACAATGTATAATTAATTCATTTTATTTTAAAACTAAGAGATTCTCGTACAGAATAAAACACATTTTCGATCAGCCATGCCTTCAGTCGTTTTTTAAATACATTTCCATTTAGTTGTTTGATACACAGAGGCAGGTGATGATACAGAATTATTCCTGTTATGTAAGAACTTTTTTTATATATACTATTATTTACTTTTGAGAATCGTAGATTTTTTGAATATTGACTACGCAAGTTTGTGTGAGTATCAGCTTTTAGTTCATAGTAATGCATAATTATTATTTTTGACAAACAAACAAAGCTCTAGAATGAAAATTCCTGCCAAAGTCAACAAACCCTTCTCTTTAAAAACTTGTCTTAGTGAATCATCGTTGTACATTCTTTAGATTATACGCAAACACTTCTTTTGAAGAATAAATGTTGACTCAACATAAACCAAATTTCCCCAATATATCACACCATAATTTAATAATGGATAGAAATATCCAAAGTAGGCTTTACGGGCTACATCTTCCGAAGTTGATTCTACCAATATATTGGTAGAATCAACCTCGGAAGATTTATATTATATTTATATTATATATATATTATAACAATCATATTATATATATAATGTTATAATATTATATAATATATATATATAATATAATATTATAACAATACGAAGATATTTTGGAATTAATTTTGTTTATATGAGACTTCCAATTTAGGTGGGTATCAATTGTCACACCAAGAAAGTTAAGAAAGTTATTCTTATTAACTTCTTCAATTATTTCTGATTCTGTAATATTTAATTTGATCGGATGTGATTTGTAATTCTTAAATGCTATATATTTTGTTTTAGTTTCTATTAATATTTAAATTGATTGATGTCAGCCATTTGTAATTCTATATAATGTATTATTTATGTTATTTTTAAATTCGTCCAGATTACAACTGTTTTTAGCAGATACAAATATGGTTGCGTCATCAGCAAACATAACACACAAATGTTCAGCAATCAAAGGCAGATCGTTGACGTAAAGTAAGAATAGAAGAGGGCCTAAGATGCTACCTTGTGGAACACCAAGTTTAACTTTTTTAAAGCCTGAATGTACCTGAGAAATGGTTTTTGTTTGTTTGTCAAAATTATCTATTACTGTAGCATGTTCTCTATTGGATAAATGCGATTTGAATAGAGATAGTGCTATACCATGTATACCAACACTCTCCGTTTTATCCAGCAGTACAGAATAAGAGACACAATCAAAAGCCACAGTCATATCAATGAAAAGACCAACACAAGGCGTTTTATTATTCATGCTGTCCCAAATTTCCTTAAATAGTTTAAAAATAGCCAATGTCGTTGTTCTTTCTTTTCGGAAACCTAATTGGTTTTCACTTAGAATCTTATTTTTTTCCAGAAAACCGATTAAACGAGTAAAAATAATATTTTTAAATAGCTTCGAAAAAACAGATAGCAAAACAATCGGCCTGTTATTCAAAATAGAGAGTTATGAACCCTTCTTATGAATAGGTTTTATTAGAGCTTTCTTCAGTCTTTCTGGGAATGCCCCGGTTTCTAGCATAATGTTTATCATATGAGTAAGGGGATAAGATATGTAATCAGCACAGCTCTTTATCGCTTGGGTAGGAATTTCATCATAACTTGTGCTTATTTTATTCTTTAATTTCATAATAGCTTTCTTGGTCTTATATACATCGACTGGCGAAAGAAACATGCTATTGAAATTGTGATTCTTTTTTATGACTTGAGGGATTAGAACGTTATTTCAAAAGTTTTGGTTTATAAAATAGTTATTAAAAGTTTTTGAAATGTCTAGTGGATTATCATAGACTTGCTCATTATGTGTTATAGATTCAATTGGACATTTTATTTTATTGCAGCATAAATTTTGTCGTTTAATAAGGTTCTAGATGGCTTTATTTTGGTTTTTGCTATTCTTAATTGAGTTAATATTAGTTTTCTTTTTACAGTTACGTATATTATTATATATATTATATATTGATTTCAATCTTTTTGAGTAATTTTTATAGTATTCTTTTTCTTTAATTGAATTAGTTTTTAGAATTTTATTGTTAATCATTATTTTGGCTTTACTGGCTCTGATAATGCCTTTTGTTTTCCATGCCGGTTTTATTTTATAAGTAATTTTTATTCTTTCTACTGGTACGCATAAATCGTAAATTAACTTAAACATTTCAATGAAAGAATTATATGCCAAATTAACATCCGCATGTTTTAAGGTTTCAGAGAAGGATATTTGAGAGATATATTTTACAAAAGTTTCTAAATTTACATTTATATTTCTATTATAAATATACCAAAACTTTTTGCAGAAGCTTTGATTGCAAGGAACTGTCATTATTTGACCAGAGTGATCAGATAATCCCAGGCGGAAAACTTCCGTACTGTATCTTTTCATATTTGTTATGATGTTATCTATACATGTAAGTACATGTACAACAATAATATCGTCAAGATCAAGTGATCTTGACGATATTATTGTTGGTTAATTCATTGTTAGTTTTAATTTTAATTTTAACATACAGTCTGTTAACAACTTGGTCTTTATATCTTCCTTTAGAATGGTGACATTAAAATCTCCCAATACAATAAGTTTTTTGGCTGTATTTCGAGATCTCATAGTCAATTTAAATATAAATAATTCGAAGGTTTTTAGAAATAAGTTCAGATTAGAGTTTGGGGTTCGATATATGCATAAGATAATATAGTTAAGGTGCGTTAAAGTAATTCCGCAACATTCAAAATGTGAATCAATAGCAAGTTCCGTGGCGCTATTCATTTTTTTAAACTCTATGTCATTTTTAACATATAATGCGACACTTCCTCTTTTAGTTTTTCTACAGTAGGCTGATGCTAATTGATAATTGCTAATTTGTAAAATGTGTGATTCATATTCCCTTAAAAATGTTTCGCTAAAACCAAGTACATCTATGCTCCTCTCGCTGGTTGAAATTTCAATTTGATTAAGCTTAGACCGAGACATTATAATATACAAGGTATTATTAACTTGTACTCTCTGTGAAAACTTGAACACATCATTTTAGAATATTTTGGAATTACATCTCGCGCCCTGCGCCCTGCGCTCCATTGGAATGACACCACGCGCAAGCGCCCTGCTCTCGATTGGAATGACATCTCGCGCAAGCACCCTGCATTCCGTCTTACGATCAGTAGGGCTATTCTGTAATCTGTCTCGCAAGCGGAATCCGCGGTGAGTTTCGACTTTCGTAATACGAAATTCAATCGTAACACGATCGTAATACGGTTATATTTCGTAATACGAAATTCAAATCCCACCGCGGATTCCGCTTCCGAGATAGCTTACAGAATAGCCCTACTGGACACGTGACCCTGACGCGAGATTACATTTTTTACGCTTCCCAAAAAAAGTGCACAAAGCCGCTAAATGAGTTTTCACTTCAAAAACTATTTTGAAAATCGATGCACTTGACAGAAAATCGGTGAGCATATATAAACAATAAACATAGAGAAGAACTGAGAACCTCCCCCTTTTTGAAGTTATTAAAAACAAAAGAGCGGAGGGAACAAAAAGTTAACCAGGTATTAATTACCAAATTCAGAAATTATACAACATATATAAAAAAATAACATATAGAGTAAAGCTGCGTTGCTGTATATATTTTTATTGTATTTTCTTTTGTTAGTAGCGCGCGTGACACTACTGACTGAACTTTCAGCCCACGGGCTGCCACGTATGTTCTTTTAATTTCATAGCTACAGCGCGGAGTGCGACAGGCCTGCCACAAGGAAATACAATCGAGTTAGGTGTCCATACTGACTCTATCCACATACATACATATTAATTTAATATCGCTTCGCCACGTTCCGATAATAAAGACATTATCTTTTAACGAAACACGCTATATAGCAAGCAGCCTTTTTCGCAAATAGATTTTTAAACATTTTCGATACGATTGTAATATAGAATGTTTTCGCAACATCTTGTGTAAAATAAAGTCATTAGTGTGCCTTTCCAATTTGACTGAAAGCCGTTAATAAATAACGCTACAGCAAAATTCTCCCCTCTCCCCCCTTTTTTTCCGCCAATCAAAGAAAAGCGATCGTAAAACATTCTTAATGAAATTAAGAAACTGGTTTGCCAATTTTCGTCAAAATCAGTTGAGAAATGCGACCTGTAGGCGAGAACAGACAGACAGACAAACATCCGGCCAAAGGAAATTTGGCCTAGTCGAAACTGAGATGCTTTGCTCGCTACGCTTGCCCAGTTAATACATTGGTAATGTAAATATAGTTGATCTGAACATCGCAATTGATGATCAAATGCGTGTAATAGTGGCGAAAATGTAAGTGATATTGCCCAAAATAATTCGAGAAATGATAGCATGAATAATTAATTATTTGACGACTATACTAAAATTGGCCATTTGTGGTTGCTACACTGATGGAAGAATCATTCATCTATACTAATATTATAAAGAGAGAACATTTGTATTTTTGTATTTTGTAATTTTGTATTTTTGTATGTTTGTAATGATTTGGCTCAAAAACTACTGGACCGATTTAAAAAATTCTTTCTTATAGAATTTCTTATAGAATGGAATGAAAATAGGCTATATATTATCCCGTTTAAATCAAAGGTACATCCGTGGAGACCTAATTTGCAACCTAAGTCGACTAAAAAAAAGGTCGAAAAAACACGTTTCTTACGAACGCTGCTCAATTGAAAATAGATGTAAGAATATTTTGTATGGAAGAGTTGTACAACTTAATAAGACCTACAAAAAAGTCCGCGACAGCATATGTCTATCTCTTAAGATTGACTCACAGTAACCATTTCAATCTTTAATTTTTTGTTAAAAAATATTATATAACTTCCAGGGCTATTTTCAAGTATATAGTATTAATCCTTATCAAAATAATTACGTTAATTAGCTTGACCACATATTACAGATTAAAATTGTCCTTAACAGTATATAATTCTAATGAAAACTCTAGAAGATATCACGGATTTCACATACACGCATCGCAAAATTAATAAAATATTTGCAGTCGAACCACAGAATAGGTCATAGTTACTACGAACATATTATTATAAGCTTAGCTTTTCTGTAGATCCCCACCGATCGCAAACAATTTGAAGTCAATATAGTATCATAATATGATTTATTGTATAAAATAATCATGATCTATATATATATATATATATATATATATATATAGATCATGATTATATATAATATAATATTTTAATCCACCCCGACTGATCTATGTATAATCTTTTCATTAAAGACATTCCAATGACTCTAAACACGACATTTAAAATCTGAGCTCTAAGTTGGTGAGAATTTCAGTATTCTGTAGAGTCCAGGAGATGTCCCAGCATCAGGTCAATGCTTCCATGTTCTTACAATATCGTTGAAGAAGAAGAGTTTCGAATTGATCAGACACATGAAAGCTCATAGTTTTATAACGATTGAACGAATTTTCATGAATCAAAGCTAAGAAAACTCTCGATGAAGACATCTATCAAACAAAAAAAAAACTATGAATAATAAAATCAAAATCGGTTCATCCGGTTGGGTGCTAAGATGCTACAGACAGACACACAGATACACACGTTAAACGTATAATACCCCTACTTTAAATCAAATTCGGTTCATCCGGTTGGGTGCTAAGATGCTACAGACAGACACACAGATACACACGTATAATATCCCTACTTTTTGCGTCTGGGAACACCGTAAGGTTACGGCGGCAGATGTTCTCGTTAGTGGTAAGCTACTTTTCAACCGACTTCCAAAAAGAAGGAAGTTCTCAATTCGTCTGTATGTTTCTTTTTTCTTTCTTTTTTTGTGTGTGTATGTTACGCGATTTCTCCGTCAATTGTGAACCGATTCGAATTATTATTTTTGTAATCGGTAGGGTACGTTTCCGAGGTGGTTCCATTGTAATTTCATTGAGATGTGATAAGTATCTTCAGAGATATGACGATAAACGTCTCAAACTTGCTACTGAAATTGACTCGCGGGGCATTTAACTCAGTTGTTTTAGTTTTTTAACTATCTTAATTATTGGTAACTAGATTTAATAATCCCACGAAAACCCATGATTCATGAATGCACATAAAACTTTCATTGGTAGGTATATTAGTAGGTATATAGGTATTGGTAGGTATAGCTAGGATTAGAACCAACGACCCTCGGGTCTGAAACGGGGTAACTATCCTTTACGCCAAAGGGCCGTCCAATATCACTACGTAAGTATTATAAAACAATGTCCATCACTGCGTCTGTCTGTCTGTTCGCAATAATCTCAATAGCTTCTGAACGGATTATCATGCGGTTTTCACCAATCAGAGTGTTTATGAGGAAGGTTTAGGTCTTAGGTGCATAATTCGTTAAGGTTTTGTGTAAATTGGTTGACATATGACGATGATTGTTAAATATGTTAATATTTTATATTCGATGCAACAAACTGATGCAAATTTTGTAGGCATATATGTTCTACCCGTGCGAAGCCGGGGCGGGCTGCTAGTTTGTAATAATTTGCGCAGTACAATTAAGATAATAATTACAGCTTTATTTTTTTAATGATTAATTCATCTGTTATTATTGATTAGCTGCGCCCTGCGGCTTCACTCAGGTTAAAAAGTACCCGATATGCAAATCCAGGGGTATATGATATCTGTATGCCAAATTTCATCCAAAACCATTCAGCTGTTTTCGCGTGCAAAAGTTACAAACATCTATATACTCAACAACACCAACTTATTATAAAAGCATCTAGATGGCGGTGAAGTATATTTCATCGTTCTCCTAGTAAATATTGCCTCTCAATGTATGAGATCCTGCCAACGATATGTTAATAGTCTTGAGTGCCGAATTACTAAAAACATCAGAATCCCGTGAAAAACACGTTTTTAACACACTTTACTCTATTATCTGTTTAATGTGTATGTTAATACAAAATGTCACCATAATCGCTTCGCACGAATCTTATCTTCAAATTATACCAAGAATGTCATTTGTTTTTTGACTACAAGATTTCAACGATTGCTATATGATGAATATGGATATTTTGAAAATAGAAGGTGTAGCAGTAAGAAGAGGAAATTAATGATATCAATGAGTGTAAGTCCTTCTATTAGCATTATGTTTGCTTTGTTTTGTATGGTGTTTAACCACGTTTTATTGAAGTTACTCTTTTTCACCTCATTCGCCAAAGCGTCATCTTAACAACCAATTAATTATATAATGAGACCAAACGGCAAGTATGCCTCAAACAAAAAACAATTTCCCTAATCAGTTACTAAATGGCGAAGTTCTGAGGTAACGCACATAAAAACACCTGGTTATATGTATATACCTATCTTTAATTTAGCGCATTTTGTCACCAAGCAAGTGTGTTTTTTAATGTTTTATCGACAGGGTTGGTATCGTTTGATCTGTTATCAGGAAATTTTAACTTCAGAGATACGCAGGCTCAATTTAATCCAAATAGGGCAAGCAGTTCTATTATAGAGTTTAATTTTAAAAAATTTATTAAATAAATTTTTTTTTAAATAAATTTACTTTCACGTTTATAAATATTAGCGGTGTCTTAATTCAAATTATAAGAAGTACTTCGAATCTAGATGATATTTTATTCATTTATGACATCGTTATCCTAACAATTTGTTCATAAAGTCAAATAAAATCCAAGTATTTCGATGATATTGAAGTAGTCTGCCGGCTATCCCTGTCTTAATAAATATTACAATAATGGATACGGCTACTGGACTACAATTTAGATAAATTTATATTCATGACGAAGTCGAGAAAACTTCAACGACTGGTAATTTGATAGCGATAAGCACATTTAGGAAAAAAATATCACCCATACATTTGTTTAATATTAATAAAAATGTTGAAATTTCTCATTTATTTGATAAGCTGATCCGTGATCTTGAAGTCTCGCAGTGATGTTTAATATTTACCATAATTTATGTAATAATAAAAAGAAATATATAGCATTGCGAGTTGCATAAATTAGTATTTTTTATCGGCGAAGCATCGGCTGATTAAACCGATTTCTATGTTAAAGAATGCAAATTTAAACGCTCGGAAATAAGCGTGAACTTCTGATATCAATATTGGTCCATAAATATTGGCTTTGGCATCACATTTTACTTATCTCTAATATTTCAATCAGTTTTTATTAAAACTATCTAATCACATCTTATTGTAATTTTTGCAGTTTGATATTTTGGCCATTATTTTGCGTAAATTTTGCAAATGTTTCATAAATAATGAATGTGGATATCTAGAATAGCTAGACTGGAGTAAATAGATTATATTTAAAGAAAAAAGATAGAAGTTCAGCTCTTTATATCATTGCCATATACATTCCTGTCGTAGATCGCGTCGGTTATCAGTCAATCAGACAATCAGTTATTTAGAAACTTAAAATATCTCTCTTGATTTTTTTAAATAGGAGATTATCTGATTAAAGATTTGTATGCGAATCAAAATAGGAAACATATCCTTAAGGAAATAATTTACCCAGTGGTTTATAATTTGTTTTAAATTCTTACAACTGTTTATGTAGATTGTGACATTGTGAAGAAGAATCAAGATGTAGGTATCGGTCATTTAATGCATGTAAACAAAACGTAACAATATGTATGTACCATGATTTAAAATCATCGTGAATTTGTTACATTATTGATGTTACATACTGATTTTCATATATATTGTTAATTTTGGAGTAGAAAATAAGCATCTAAACTCATCCCTACATTAAAATTAATAACCTAAAATGAGATAGGTGTACCTCTATATATCTAAACTGAATCAAAACAGCCGTATAGAGTTAATAAATAATGATCAATTCCATGCCCATTGTTGCTTATCAGTGAACCCTTCCATTGTGAAGTTCGGACAATATGTCATAATTATTTAATTAATGCAGGCCCACCCCAGGTTATCGACGGCCTTAATTCAAGCCTACATGGAGAGAATTCGGAACGACGATTCTCGAAGGTAAAACGACATGCAATAAAATGTCGAAGCGATTGTCTTACAACCACTTTTTGTGTGCTTTTTTTAATGAGTTGGGGCCTACTTGACCACCGGTGGTGACATTGGTAAGTAGTTTCGTAAGCTGTTTTGCGGTTTGTGTGAATATCAGTTATCATCGGTGACTTATTTTCAAAAAAAATATTGGAATGTTCATATACCATTATTTCTTATCATGGAGTTTTTTGGCGCTATCTTATATCGATTTTCAGTATCTTAACCAAAAAGTTGATAAGAAAATAGATACATAAAAGCACTTTGAAAGAAAGTCACATCTTCACTTAACATTAGATGTGTCAAACGCTTGCTTATATAGAATTAAAAAAAAGAAGTGTTGGTACAGAATTTATTATACCGAAGTTTGGTATGCAGATTTGGGTTTAATTTCCAGCCACAATCAAATGCCTTAAACAGATTATCGACACCGTCAAATGTTTAAAATAATGTATAATAATATAAATTAGACGATACCTATAATTCCCAAATATTTTGAACTACGAATTCAGCAGCGCTTGTATAAGTACTCCTCAATTTTGCAATTATGTATGCACGCATGTCAATGAAGTGTTTCTTTATTGTGTAGTCGTATTTTGTTTCAGGGCTAATTAGGAGACTAATTTCCGATACAAATACATGACTGTACAGTCATGTTCTAAAGAATGGACAACATGCATTGGCGGTTGGCGTACAGCCACAAACTATAGCTACTATGTGTACAGCGGATATTGTAAACGGTGCTGTACTACCTGATACTAGTTAAAGTACCTTCGGGTAATTAGATATCCATGTTTATTTTACAACGCCAGTAATCTCTTCAGCGTTTGTTAATTTTGTTATTAGAGAGGTTCTTAGGAAGCGGCTTTTCAAGATCAAGATTGCGAGCGGGTACTTGGACAAGTAAAGCATAGGAACGGGACCAATAGATGCAAATAAGAAAGGCCTATGCTCTGCAGTGTAATGAATAAAGCATGTAGATAATAATGTTAAACTCTTTTTCGTAGCAGTTTGGTTACAGGGCTAAGTAATTTTTAATGGAAAAACGGTGATGCATTTTGTAGACCATTTTTGTATAAAAAATGAAACACATAAAGGCTGTTGGGCCACTATCTAACCTGTTAGTAATATGAACCATGCACGTTATAAGATAATTATTCAGTAGAGCAGATATACAAAGCGATACTGAAAAAGCAACGATACCTAAAGCAGATTATTGAGCCTAGCCAACTCCATCATCATCAGCCTATACTAGTCCATTGGAATGACTGGACTGGGAGCTGCAGCTGCCCCCCCGGTGAGATTAAAAAATAAAGCTTAATGCTCTTGACTGTACACAATATCACCCCCTCCCCCCCACCAATCCTCTCCCCTCTGGGCCATGGGCTGGCGACGGTCTTGCAAGCAACCTCATAATCTATGCTAATATATATTTTTATATCTGATAGGCTAACGCTGACACTTTCTCGCCTGGTATGATGCAATGATGTGGTCGGGGATGGTGAACATGCTAGTCCTAGAATGGCGCTCAAGGGCTGTGCTGCTGAAACACCACAAGGTTATGATGGCAATTTTATTCCTTGATGGTGGTTAGGTACTTTTTGATAGCGAGTCAGGCAAAACAATAATATAATTGTGTACAGAATATCCAATACTATAGAATAGGATACTCTTTATAACAAAAGCGAAGCCACGAGACGCAATAAAAGACTATTCCCTCAAAGCATCTCATTTCTTATTCAAAACAAGTTTCAAAATCGCTCTATCAAATCTATCACAATACAAAACATCATAAAGGTCAAGTTCGCTCGATCTGGAGCAGTTACGATACAGAGTCAAAGGGCATTTGGATTCAATCATGGCACGACATATGGGTCGATTTGTGACAAATGTCATGGTCATAATGAGTAACTGCCGTTTGGATTTGAATTTGAAATGAGAGGAACAATTTGCTATGTTGAAATTGTTTTACTGGACAGATTGTCACAAGGAGACTTGTACTTTTTGCGTGTATGTTATGATTGTTCTGATTTTTTTTTTTAGGTTTGAGACATTGATATTAAATTATAAAAAACCCAGAGATATATTAAAAATAAGGTACAACATTTTTAAGTGTAAAAAACTTTTTTAGCTCTGTAACTCTGTCTGTATGTTACCTACTCTCGCCTAAACGAACGCTCCGACCTAACTGAAATTTAACAAGGAGATACGAGTACTTTATAACATGAAGATGAACATATATGTACTACTTAATTCTTAGCGTAGGTACGTGACACGGGTATCAGCTATAATTTTATATACGGATGTCGCTTTATTTATCTTAAATGTAGAAGTGTCAAATGTTTCTAAAAAAACCCCTATAGCCATTATAGGTATTTGTTTAACCTTTATAGCAACAGAGTATTTGTTGCAAGTAATCAATTGTAATATAATAAATGCTTTAGTAGCTTTGTCTCTATCTATTTCACATCATCAAGTCGCAACAAGTTATTTTTTTATAAAGTGACGTGAAGTTGAAAATTCAACTCCGTTTCTTATAAAGTTTCATGATTTAAATTCAAAGAGACACCATGAAGAATATAAACTACATGCAAATATTATATCAAATGTATCTCTTACCCCAATCAATGTAGTATCTTGAAAAAGTATATTTTTCCTCAAGGATAACACGCCTTGCAAAAGTTATGCCACCATTGCATATTTCCGCCAAGTCCATTCCTTTCTGCCGATGCAGCACTCTACCCTGTAATTGGTTCCTAGCTATCTTCGTCATTACATCAGATTCTTCCGCTTTTTATCCCTCTTTTTCCGCTTTCCTTCTCCAACCCCGGCCGCAAGTCATTTGTTTTTGATTCAATTACTTTTTAGTGCTGATTGTTATCTTGTCAGAGATATTGTTTGTCTTTGAGATTAATAGAATTACTTGAGGGTACAATAAATTTTTGTTTAATTTAGGAATTTAACTCTGTGACCATACAGGTAAGGAAGAAATTATGTAAGATTTTAGCTTCGTCTTACAACGATTATATAATCAAGTTTCGCATTTATTAAATAAGTAGGCAGTATAGAATAGTAGAATGTATGATCTACTATCGTTAGACTCCTTGAAGTATGCACCAGATCTTTTAATATTTCTTGATGACACACCCAAGAACAAAAATGTATATAAGCCTTTTAGAGTTGGGATTTTGCTGCATAATAACTACAAGAACAAACGGTCATAAAATGTCTAAAGAACTTAGCATTCAAACTCTAGTATCTAAAAATCTGCCTCAAAGCTATGAGTAACAGAATGATAATTTGCAAACATAAAACCAAGAACAAAAGCCTATAATTCTAGTTGCCCTTCGCAACCTTCAACAAGATCTAGATAACATCCTATTTTTCTTTACTTTTTTAAGAAGTTATTCATAAGGACACCACATTACTCATACATTATCACCTCTCAGATCGGTATTTCACTAAATGAACGCTTCTTAAACGATATTTATAGCCACGGTGGACATAATTTAATAAACAAAGCAGGCTCCAGCCGACATTTTAATGCCACCTCGGGCATAAGATCTGATAATGGATCATAACTGGTTTTCAGTCTTTGTAGATAGCATTGTAAGAGACTAGTACCACTTCGTTATAGACTCCCGGTAAAATGCGCTGCCTCCAATCGTTAAGCGTATACCCTATCTGCATTCGAGCTATTAATAATACTACAGCGTTATCTGATATGCATTGAACGAGTATTTTATTCACTGTGAAATACTTTGCTATTACTTACTAAGTGTACTTTTTAGACGGTGATGGATTAGACAAAAGTTGGCAATTTGGATTTAATTTCTGATATATTAGCACTGCACTAGTAACTAATCACTGAAATAGTAAATTCGCGGTATTGTCTTAATGTTTTCGTACAGATATAACAGTTCTAATTTCAAATTTTAATTTCTGTAGTGCTCACGGAATGTTAAATATTTAATCAACTACGTCAATTTATTACAGAAGATAAAACCAACCACAAGAAGTAGTTTTTTTTAGCGATCTGCCAGATGCAACTTAACTTCACGTAATAATATATGAATAACCTTACATTGACACAAATACCTCAATAAGTAAATTCATCGTCCCAGTAACGAGTAAATAAAATGATCTTAATTGAAATTTATAGGCATCATTTAACCGCACATTTGATGTAATTAAAACTTATATTATTTGTGTATTATTAAATGTCGAAATAATACGGTATTTAACTAAGGAAATTGTTTTAATAGTGACTAATCATCAACCTAATTTCAGTAATTGATTGTCCCTCAATTTAATATATAAGAGTTTTCAGCTTCTCACAGTTACTGTTAAGTAGGTACCTACAAGGCAATTTTTTTTTAATTTATTTATTTAGCTGTGTTTCACAGCTTTCACTTTTTTTATCACACCACACTAAAAAAAATCTATGTGTTACTCCCGGTAACATAATATCTATGTGCCAAATTTCATCCATATTCGATGTAATTTTGTGCGACTCAGTATGATTTTGTTACCACATAGAAAAATATTCCAATTACCTTAGCCATACATGACAAATGACTGGCAGTCCCATATCATCCAAGATTCGAATCAGACGTTTAACAAACGAGAGAGTATAAACATTTACATTTGAGCCGTCCAGCGGTCAAGAAACGTGCTTCATTTCGGTCTTATCTAGCAGTCTTTGTTTCCTTGACAGGTGCATTAGTGGTATCACACAGCAATTAAATGCATCGATGGTGCTGAATCACCGTGACTCTTAGTTTTATCTAATTCTTCTTTATGATGCCGAAATGTATCATGATAGGAAGATACAGTTTCTCGCTTGGTACAATCGTCATCGTTTGATTTGATCATGAAATTCCTTTGTTTTGAAATGGTTGTTGGGTCCAAGTCAAGGTCAAGTCCATTGGCTGTTATGAACATTGGCGTTATCTTGTCATCTTTAGGAAATTGATCCAAAATAGAGGAAAGGATACCGTTGCCGTATTGCTGTCTAATATTTTCTTTACTTTATTTACCAACACTGTAATGTAAATAATCAAATGTACCTGTATCCGTTTTATTTGAAAATAGTCATTATTTAATTTCAGCTTATAAATTAAGTGTCTTTATTTAATCATTTGTTATTTATTTTCGTTATTTATTAATTATCTTTTAAATAAAAATAACTTTGGATATCCAATCACTTGCATAGTTTTTTGAGTAATTTATCATTCAGTCTCGTGCCATTTAGATCATTGACCCGTATAAATCAGTTAAATAAAAACGAAGTAGCTTTACCGGTTGTAGAATTTTCAACGCGATCAATCATCTTTATCGACAAATACGTAATTGGTATTAATTTGTTAGCCTCATTCGAAAGTATGTTAACCGTCATATAATTTGGAAAGGTCGCCGTTCTCTGTACCGTATTCATTTAAACATTACTCGGATTAATCTCGCTTATAAAGCGATTTGGGTGGAAATAGGACAAATAGCCTCATATTAATGTACAAACTGATGCCCTCCGGTTACACAACCGATGTTTTAGAAAGAATCCACTATTAAAAGTACATATTTTTACGCACCCAAAATATGAGGTTGTGTCTAAAAAGCAATTTTATAGCTTTTAAATAGCAGGTAAGAATAATGTTTCGGTTCGTCGTAAAACTTTACCTATCAGTACAGACTGTCCCGTGAGATGCGACGTTACTTAAACTGAGTGGGATGGCTCCACATTGATGTCTTTTGACAAAAATTGGGTATAAAAATAGGCGTGACTCATTAAAGTTTTATGAATCCGTTAAAAGCTGGAATAAAATGCGGCACTATACCACTGAAAGCGTATACTTTATGATAAGCTTCCTTTTACTGTTTCGGCGATATACTTTATGGATAGGTTAATTATTTGGCCTCGTAAGTAGTTTACGAAAACTTGCAAATGTGTGTAACGCTGGATATGGATTTAGTGTCTGACTCACCCTTTGGAGAAAGTTTGAGTATAGTTGGTCATACGTATAGGGACCTCAAGTCAATAAACCAGGTGAAGATAGAAATAAGTTATGTAAAAGCTTGCGTTTGCAATTTTCAACGAATTGCTCACGTTTAACTATACGATATAAGCTCGTGCTATTTCATAGCTCCAACCAAACGTCAGTCTACTTATAGCGAACATTGTGGCTATGGATATTGGCTGGTACCGACTTAATAGATGAGTAGGTAGCGCTTATAATAATTTATTTTTCGCTTTTGAGTGCCTATTTGTGGTTTTCAAGTCGGTTTAATTTTTTTTAATGACTTTTTTGTGTTCTGAGGTACAATTGAATTTGAATACTATGCGACTCGAAACTCGATACGTGAGGAAAAATCGTCAGTATTATAAGTCACAAAGGCACCTCTGATCAAGACCAAACTTTTGTTATATAGCCTAATTAAATTACAATCTAGCCTGAATAGGCTTAAAAGTAATTTATATCTATCATAAACTTATACATTGACATAAATAAGATAAGTGAACATCAGCACTTTTCTTATTGTCTCTATTATAATGGTGAAGACATATTGTTATCGTGTTTTTAAGAAGACCAAATGACGGTAGTTCCAACTCACAATTTAAAGTCTTCTTTTGATCACGTGAAATGCAATTTGACCTAAACATTGAGGTAAATAAAATTAATGTTTTTAGCGCAATAAGTCCCGTTTTAAACAATGACGTGTAAAAATCGCAAGAGTTTAAAGTTTACAGTATGACAAAGATTTTTTTCTATACCTAATGGCGCCAGCATTCTGCAACTGTGTGGTCAGAGTAAACAAAAATATCGAGCAGTGTAGTAAATACTCGAGATCGGGGCATGCCATGTTTGGTAGAGGCCACTTGTGGAGGTCATGAGTAAGGAAACGTAGGAGGGACAAATTGGTATGCAGATTTTGATTGTAAATTTGCTTTAAGTAATGTAAATATGAAAGGTTAGCAACTAACGGGTATTAGGTTAAGTATCTTTATTGACCATTTGAAGTTAGCTACACATATTCAAAACATTAATAATTTGTTAAACTTCTAATTGCTATTATTAAATAAGTTTGAATAAAGCATTATAATAAAACTATTGTATAATTATTTAAGGTAACAAGACAAGTAAATAACTTACTTCATTGTAAGCGATAACGTTTTTGAAGAGAAACGTTAGTATATAACTGTTCAAAAATAATTACCTCGCGAAGAAAAACAAACAAGACATAGATTACGGTCTCAAGCTTTCTATCAATTCTTCAGTTGCACCATTTCTGTTTACCCACTTCACATTAAAGGTCAGCACAAGTGCGCTATAAATAAAGTATTTAACCCAATGTGTGTGGGCCAAGCCTTAACTGGTGGCACGATTCATGGGAAAGCACGGGATTATGAAGGTTACTATTTATTTGGTACTTGAATTGAAGACGAGCTCGATATGGGCACATGGGTACAGGTAGCTATTTTGAAAAGCTTTAGAACCTATAACGTAGATATCTGTAGCTCAAATTAAACATGCTGCTTCGAATATTGATGTAGAAGAAATAGAAATGACTTTGTCAAAGCAATATATAGGTGTGCTTCGATGTGTCAAAAGATAAGGTAGAATTAAAGCGTGCCATATCGGATTTGTATTAATAAAATTCCTATGAAGAAACCAAAACCGTGTTGGCTTATCTTCACGGCCAAACAATAAACAGGAACGTAAAAATCCTAAATAATAAAAACAAGTTCAAAATAAAAACTCCCACCGCACAATATAAAATGGTAACCCGATAAATGCGCGCCTCGAAAGCTATAAACAAACGAAAATATGAATCGAGATTACGGTAATACACGAACTAAGGTAGAAGAGTATAGCTAAAGCGTGGGACGACTTAAATGGTAGTGAAACGAAGGTACAGTATGTGAGACACTGCATCATTTGCAATTACATGTTATTGTGCCTTTGTGCTATTTAATGTCCGGCGGACCGCCCTCGGTAATAAGAATGTGGTATTGTAAGCAAAATAGTTCGCTGTACATTTCTGTCAATTTAACTATCAACCGATAGTATGGACAATGCAATTGGGTAATACGCGTCCTGTTTAAAACTTGATTATTGCTAGAATGTTTTATGCTTTGTAGATACCTACATTATTAAAACAATTATTGATCGCGACGAAAATTAATTGAAGAATCTTACGTCCATAAGCGAGGTGGGCTCAGTCATTAGGTTGTAGTTTGTTGTTTTTGCTTACTCATGGCATCATTAGCTAACTCCGGAGCAGTATCAATATACCGAAGATAACCACCTTTGACCTTTCTCTGGCAACCTGACATTTATCCATTCAATTTGCCGTCCACCATCATTGAATTCATTAATCATTCAGAAGGCTACCCGCCTAAGTAATTTGCTTGCAAAAACAAAGACGGTTAAAATCTGTTGTAATCGCGAAACCAAACATCGGTTAATCCTAAGCACAAGCAGGCATAGAGCATTAAGCAAATCCTTCAAATAATCCAGTCTGTAAAGCCGTCAAGTCTCTGTCAACACTTGGCGAACGCGATTTCCTTAGCAAAGCGTCGAAGTTCTCGGCGTATTTACATTTTCACACATAAAGTAAATTCCTCGTATCCATCTAGAAGTTGGTGCGGGCAACGAAAATAGCGATTCATCACAAGTTTTAATCTGTTCTAGAGTTTGGCCCACTTGTGGCAGACGAGCGTGCAGAGCGCCGAGCGAATCGTGTCAAATTGCAGCGGTTAATTAAGCAAGTTCGCGAGCCTTGGAAGCCAAAAGCTAACCACCGCTTGCATACACCAGATATTCTGTGCAAACGATCGATTAACCTTTGCCAATTTAATTATTGGAGCCAACGCGATGGTTTGGTGAGTTATTTCAGAGATACGTGCTATTTTGGTGAAGGTGACATAAATAAGAAAACACATTTAAAAAAAAATTATTTGATTAATGGTTGTTTGTATAAATATATTATATTATAAATTAACACAAATTTGTTCTATTCCTTACGCAATATAGCAAATTTCAGAATCCCTGGGTGAATAATTAATGAGCTTTATTTTTTTACAATTTTTTAAACTTTTTTAAGCGCTAACTTTACTATTTTAACAGGATCATACTTATGTTTTTAACTGACTTTGTAAAACAAGAATATAAAGCGACAAAATTGTTCAACATATTTGATAAAGATCTCATTTTATCTACTTAAAAAAGTGTAAGTATTAACTTGATAAGTAACTAGCTTGTATCATAAGCTGACTCAACATCCTCCTACATATACTACTAATAAGGCAACCTTTACTTCAATCTAGATCTCAATTGCTTTCGCATACTTGAGACGCTTTACTTGACTATACTCATAAAAAGCAAAAGGTACTTGTATCGCAAACAATATGTAAGTAACTGACATGCTTACGCTAAAGAAGGCTTTCGAAAACATCGTTTGTGTTATTTCATAATATGTTTTGTTTTAAAGAAACTACTCGTATTTTCTATACTTACACAAGAAAATAATTTTATAAAAGACATCACATTACTTAATTCTACTTGCTTTAATATAGATCGGAAAAGAGATGTGTCATATATAATAGTTGTTCTATGTGGAACTAAAGTCAGTGGTCCGATTAAAAGTTTTCTTAATTATATACTTTTTTATAGATCGAGCAAAGCAAAGGTCTCTGTTTCAGTTTGGGAAAAAATGCTTTTGTGTATATCCGGCAGATGTCCGGATGTCTGTTGTCCTCCACTGCAGATCGCATTTCTCAACCGATTCGATTCAACCGAAATTTTGCAAAATTTCACGCGATGCGAAGAGAGATGAGAAGAGAAATTCGATCATCGAACCTAACTACAGTCAGGTTCGATGATTACTTACATGGAGTTTTTATATCCATTCAGCTCTTGGAAATCTTACAAAATATTTGTGAAATTGACTAGGAAGGAAACTGACCAGTGGTACGCTAACCCGATGTGGGGGACGAAAACACGACGTATAAAAACATATTTCAACCATTTCGAAAAAAGTTCCAAAATGTCACCAATTTTGTTGCAACCATTATGATCTTTTCTTGACGCATCTTTTCTTCTTTATCTTCTCATATTTTTATTCTTCTCTTTTTCTTCTTTTATCCTTTTAATCTGATTATTTTCTGATTTTTCTGATAAACTTTCATGGGTTGAGCGTGTCTTTTTGCTATAGGGATTTCGTTCTAAGATGCGCGGTGAACATTTATTCAGATATAAGTTTTATTTTTATGTAATTGGCCTGATGCTAAGTTATGCAAAGACAGACTCACAAGGTTTACAGCTCATAAAGCCACTAGTATTAATGGAGCTAAGATTTCTATCGAATTTCTAACGCTCGTCTGCACCGCAGCAATTCAGCATGCAATGTTTAGACGTCGGTTATAGCAGCTCACCTCTCCACCCAACCACCTAGTCCCGAATTCCTAACAAATAAAATATTTTAACTTTCATTGCGTGACGGAATGGAACACGCGACCGAATTGATTTATCCCTGACGTTATTATGGCAACTATTGTTTTCTGCGGGAATTGGGTAATTAGAATTACGATTGCGTGAAAAATTAAACAAAGCCCTTTGAAGCTGCTCGGTACAACTAGATTGTGCCTGTAAAGGTTATGACATTGTTATTTACGGTTTCAGGTGTTGATTTATTCTGGTTTGTCGCTTTTTATTTAGCTTTGGTTGTGGTTGTGACACGGCCTTTACCTATTATATAATAATATATATTATATATTATATTTATGTACGTGATATTTTGTTTTGTTCGATTTCGAATGGTTTATGGTGAATTCATATGAAAACGAAAAAAAATTATGGCATTACATATTTTTTATGATTAATAGGTAAGCGCGTGAACACTATCTCACCTGATGTTTAGTGACGATAGGATTGATGATACAGCACGCTTACCTAGAAAATACCTACCTTTACTTGCGGCTTGAAGACTCCTAAATTGTATTTAACCGGAAATACAGACTCAGATAGGAAAGTCCATTCCTTGGCGGTACGTAAGTATGATAAATGAAGAAGCAAACCAATTTTTGCAAAGGAATATCCACCATAAAGCGGTGGCACTTCTATGTATCCCTGTTTGTCCGATTATACACGGAGATGGAGATAACGCAATTCCATGGCACACTATCCGAAGTATATCCAATAAAAAAAACCGATAGACTTTGCGGCGATGCTCGAGGCTTTGTATTATTTATTTTATGCAAATATAACAGCAATATCGAGCTATATTTATTTATTATATTTATATCAAGTACGGAACAAATTTACATTGTTTAAAGTAATTTTTCGTCGAATTTTTGGGTTTACATATAACCTTTCAAATTCAAATGTATCGCTATTTAACATTAATCCCCTCATCGTGCTTTGGAGATTCCAGCGCACGATTTAAATACGTCGCTTATAAAATAAAAGCAATTTTAATATTGATAGTCCATTACTGTAAGCTTCAACTTCGTCTTTTGTAACGCGATACCGCCCGTCAACTTCTAATTGATGCTGTCAGTCAGAATAAGCAAGCTGAGGGTATAGCTTTAATCGTCCCCTGAGAATCTTTCGGTTATTCGATTAGGGAGTTTTTGTTGCATGTGAAAAGTAGACTAATGTTGTGTCATTACTCACATGTGTTAGTACTTGTGTGACAATTGACGTGGGGATGAAGCGTTCGTGGTAGTGTCAAAGTCTATGAACTGGCTAGCTGCGAGTCAGACACGCACACATAGGGTTCCGTACTACAGTAAAATAATTAATAAGATTGAATAAATTAAATTGAATTTATTGAATAAAATTTCGTTAAAATACGTTTCTTGTCTGGGGACCCCCTCTAATTTTTAGTTTTATGTAATTTTTAGGGTGTCCGTGTGTCACCACTGATTTTCTCAGGAATGGGTGGACATAGCAAGTTGAAATGTATACCTGATACTGAGGTCTATAGTCCCTACTGGGTGTATAAAAATCAAGGTCTTGAGTCAACACAATAAAAAGATATGAACAAATTTAGATTTGAATCTTTGATTTTTTTTATAATTTAAATTAGATTCGAAAACTTGTAAGTACCAAAATTTACCTTAATTATAAACATTTTTTACTTTTCGGAATTTTTCCTTTATTTGTGCTATAAGACATTGCTTATGACCAAAATTAACAATTCTAGGTCAACCGTCAAAATTAAAAAAGTTGAAAATTAAAGGGTGTCCCCATACATACATAGTTTCGGCCAATTAAGATAACCCTGTGAGTTATATGAGCGCACATACAATTAAGAGGTCTAGCTTGATTGGTACTAACCAACGTTGGTACGGAAGCCTCGGTGGGCGAGTCTAACTCGACTTTGCCGGTTTTATTATTATCTCATGTTATAGCAACTAAAGTAATACGCACTACGCAAAAAAATCAAGTTTCTGTCTATTACGGAAAGATATATAACTGTTTTAACTTGCACAGTGTCAGATAGTCCAGATTTATATTGTATTCTGAGTTTGAATTCAATGTTTCAAAATTCATTCGCTTTACGCGATAAGACCGCCCTTTGCATTACTTAGAATAAGTCTGTTACCTTAAGTATTTTCTGTATTATTTATTGGTGTACAAATAAAGTGTTTATGTAAAAACAAATTATCTTTTTGCGAAAGAAGATTAAATAAATAATAATAAATAAGTTGGCTACTTACTGGATCTATATTCAACTTGAATAAAACCTTACGTATAGACAGCAAAAATACATTCAAATCATAGGCTTATAATAGGTAAGCATTCTTTCTCTGAAAATAAAGAATTTAATCGGAAAATATTCTAACGTAAAATCTTTGCATTATTTTGAACTAAAGTTAATAAACATAATTGTGTAAATATTAAATACCTAAACATGTTGCTTACATTTGTGTACTCTATTGGAGTGGGTCATTGTAAACCCACAATAAAGACTCATACATACACTCAGGCAGAGACATATTGTGGGTACAACAAGGATGTGTCAATCATACAGTCCATATCTTGTAACATTCAAGTTAAAATCTGTCGCCAAACATCTAATGTGTTCCGGCAGCTATCCTTGAGAGCCAGTTCCCATTCTAGGCCTAGCGTGCTACCATCCTCGACTGCATCATCACTTACCAACAGGTGAGATAGTGGTCAAACGCTAGCCTATAAGATATATATATAAAAAAATAAATAAGTTCAATTTATTTTGAATATTGCCTAATATAACTTATATGTGATAGTTACAAAGATTTGGTTAGAATGGGTTATACAAAAAACTAGGTAGAAATAGGTAGGTATCTAAATAAAAAATAAGGTTCAGTCACCAAACACCCGAAGTGAAAACACAATCAGAGTTTATTTACTAACGGCAAACTAAATTGTAAATCAATAGTTACTGCATATCACTATCCAACGAACTCGAGATTTTCGATTTGCTATAAATCGCAAGTTTAATTGCGCGGGAAATAAGGGATTAAGTATAAGAGATTAAGTGGAATCTCCTCGATACAAGTTAAGTCAATAAGTTTTTCTGAGCGATCGCTAGGGAGTACCGGTGTATCGACGAATTTTATCTATCGCTGTGTTGTTTAAGTACTTGCTATACGTTGGAGGACAAATTCATTTTCAATAGAGAGTGTCGGGTATAAAATAGTCAAATTTAATGAATTTATCCTATATCAATTTCGCAGAAGGCTTTGAGCGGGACCTTTGCCACGCTGTGGAACACAATAAGTTAAAAAATTTAATAAATTGCGTCGCAATGAGTCCACATCATTTGACGATGTGGTCCATCGCTTACCACCAGGCAAGATAGTGGTCAAATACGCTATATAGTTGATTGAGGGTTTGACTGGTCAAACTCTCAGCCACTAATCTAATAATTCAAACTTTAATCATAGCTGATACGGCCTATAATTTATTGCCAAAGTGCAATAATCATCATACTTTCAACTTATTTACCTACTTTCAATTATCTAGAAGAACTCTCGTAGGAAATAACACTACCCTCTGAATTACTTACATTGAATATGTTTTGTATGTTACCAATCGTACCTGTCGTTTATTTGTAGATAATAAAATATTGAACTAGATAATACGTTACAACTAAAACTACCTATAAATTGTCCTTGAAGTCGCTCTATCTATAAGATGCGAATCGTCTGCAAGCGAAGTTGAGAACTTAAAGATTATGCTAAGTAATAATAATTTACCTACATGCAACCTAGTAATAGTTTGTTGTTGTAAACGGATAAACATAAACGTAAGCCCCACAATAAATGTAAAGCTATTGATAACAAGATTAAAATCAAAACTGGCAAATCAAAACGAGAATCCCAATCGCAATATAAGTTCAATCTCAAGTTTTACGACGGCAAATTAGTTGACGTATTAAGCCGGCTACAATGCAAAAAGTCAGCTTTACAACAACCATAAAACAGTCAACTCCTGTTTACGTGTTTTGAAAGCTAAACTAATAAGGGTATTAAATTTATACGAGTATAGCCCGACAGGACGTCTAACAATGACGTAACGATTCCAAAGTATGTTTTCAAACACCGGGTCGTATAATTTTATAACTACCCACAAATATTATTCTGCACCTACTCTAGAAACTGTACTCAAATTTGAATCTTATCTCAATGGTGTACAGATACATTTTGTAGATACAGAACGGCAAAGTATTAAAGGTGTATGTGACTATTAGAGATCGAACGACGACGGTATGACCATCTTTGTCAATAGTCTCTAATCCTACAGACACTAACATCAAACACGTCGCGTACAAAAATCTCTTGTAATTCTAAATATTCGGCTAGTTAAATTTTATGCTACATTTCTTCTTTAATATCTATAAAATTAAAGAAACGGTTTTAAGGAGAATTCTATTATGAATAGATGTGATTAAATTTGAGTCGTAAAATGGTAACTCTGTGTTTACGGGCCAGTAAAAGCCGATGAATTCGCCGTTCTGTTGGTAATTTTTATGACGAAAATGCTGGTATCTCATTATTTATGGGCGGTATAAATTTTACTTATTTCATAAAAATATTGGAATGCAAGGGAGGTTTTGTTATTACGTGTTACGTAGTAAACTACTTTGTAACATAGGGTCTTGCGGATCTTGTTAACTAGTAGAAAAAATACTTAGCGTTTATGCTCGTACTTAGTTTCTGAGCAGCTCATTAAGCCTCGGTATGTCGGCATTTTAGCAACACTGAAAACTTCAAATGTTCATTTGTTTTGTTTCTGAATTACGAGTATGTACTAATATAATCGTAAACAATTTGTTTTAACCGGTAATACGACGTTAAACTTAGTGAATTAAATATTTATAAAAAATCTTGAGAGAAAAGAAAGTAATATTATAATGATAGTTTATAAATAACGTTTATAAAAAATAACTTGAAATATAAGCTGTTAATACGAGTAGGTATGTAATGCTTTGTTATTATTTGAATTACAATTTTTTGTCAAACTACTCTGTAAGTAGAAGAGTCTATCTATACTTTGTATATTATTTTTTAACAAGCTTTTCGAGATGTTGAACCGTTTCAAACGTTATGTGACAAAGCACAAACTTTTAAGCCATGCATAACTTTATTGCAAACATTGCATCCAAATATGTATTTCCAACAACATCTTCAAGGTATTAAATTAAGAAAAAAACTGACTATTAAGAAGTTTACTCACACATCCAACTAACGCAGCGTGTCGCCACGCGGCGTGACAAATTCATAATCGACACGGTCCGCGCGAGCCGGTATTAACCGGACAATTTTATATGCATCTAATAATCCTCATTATTTTATGCATAGACATCGGCACGTATAGAAGGTGCGTTAGATAAAATATTGTAGAGTTAGGTTCTATAAAACAATACTTGTAAAACATCTAGATGTTTTACATCAAGTACACGCCCTGGTAGTATTATCAAAGAATATTACTTTTAATATTGGCAAAATAGCAGTTTTAACCAGTAGGAATACGCCGTTATTTCAAATTTAGTGTATCCGTGCATTTCAACAGGTTAAATGGCCACTTGTCTTAAAATAAACTCCCTACTTTTTACCTTCCAAACAAATTGAGACAAACCCTGTAATTGTATCAGCAATAAAGATTGGATTCATACCGTTAAGATGTTAACACACTTCCAACTTGTGGCGACTCTGTACTGTTATTTGTACCAACATATCGTCAAGATGTCTCAATTAGTAAGGGCCAATTCACGCATGACTTTCAAATACGAATTTTACGATACCACACTGCGTTACGGAATAATTACTCTGGATTTTTATGGTCAGACATACCTAAGCGATTGGGTGGAACATGATAAAAATGTATAGAAAAGACGGTATACCAATAGTTACTAATGTTAGATCCTGTTATTAAAAATTAATATGTTTTATAAAATATACATAATAGTATTACATTTTGTCAGTCATGCATTTCAACGGTTCTTATTATGTGAATTCTGCAGCATAATATTATTTAAATATTTTTTACGTTTATATTTACATACAAAGGTGTTAATTTATAAAGAAGGTAATAAATAAATAGTAATTAAAAATAAGTTTTTAATAAATATTCTAATATTTATTAAAAATAAATATACTTTGCTCTCACAGAATACTAAAAACTTTCAGCCTTTTTTATTTGACTTAAATTATACGTACCTACTACTTTTATATCGATGTTTGCACCTATGAAAAAAATCTACAACAATAGAAACTTTTTTTTTGTAAATATACTGTAGTCGTACATATAGTCGAGGTTGGCCCCAACGATTTAGCAAACATAAAGATAAACATACAAGAATTTTTATTCGCGTAGGTTTTTGAGAAGACTCATTAAATATTTTACTTATTTTGAATAAAAAAGTTTTGCTGCGTAACGTGCTCGTTTACTTAGCGAACTTAATGAAGTCGCTTTTGAAATGTATTTAGCTTGGAGACCTTATAGAAATGGCCCTGGGTGTTTACTTTCCTTTTATAGATATTAATGTGATTACCTCTCGAAGTTGTTCAAGAATATGTCAACATTGCAAACATCATAAATCTAACCCTGCTAAAATTGTGAGTAAAATAGTCTAATATTACAACACATGCAATATTTTATGTTAACATTGGGCAAAACCTTGTAATTGGGTAGAGACAAATTTTGGATACTGCGACTGATCCACCAATTGAAAGTCGCTCAGCGAGTTATGGACAAGGCTATGCTCGCCAAATCGGTACGAAGTCATCCGATAGAGAACCACAGTTATCGATATAGCTCAAAAGATTAGCAAGAAGTGGCAGTGGACTGGTCACATCTGTCGTAGAACTGATAACCGTTTGGGGTAGACGTGTTCTGGAGTGGAGACTACGGCTCAGTATACGAAGTGTAGGATGCCCTCCAGCTAAGTGGAATAACAATACACGTGAGCTAGCTGGCAGCGGTTGGAAACAGAGAGCTGGAAATTGAGCTCAACGTCGTGCAAAAGGAGAGGCCTATGTCCAACAGTGGACTTATACTGGCTGTTAATGATGAATATGATTGAAAACGGCCGCATTGAATATAAAATGTATGAAATTAGCAACGTTTTTGTTTTGTGATATAAGTGAAGCGTGACTATTGCAAAAGATGACGTCTGTCTATTTACGTTGGCAGGATGTGGAAATTTAATGGATAGTAAAAAGTACTTACAACAAAGTATCCAAATAAAACAAAACCTTTCGAACACACACTCACATTTATTTTATAGGTGATAAGTAAGCGTTTGACCACTATCCCACCTGATGTTGAGTGTAGATGTGATCGACGGTGTAACACGCTCGCCTAAAAGATACCAGTTCACTCGCGATTTGATGACCCCCAGATTGTACTTAACAGGAGACACAGACTCTGGCAGGGAATGCCATTCCTTCGCTGTGCGAATGATAAATGTGGATGCAAAGCGTTTCGTGCGCCAAAATGGAATATCTACCATCCATGTATCGATGGAGCATGTCTGTTTGCCTGGTAGTACGATGGTAAAAGGGAGACGGTGGAATTCATTCGTGCAATTGGAAGGCACATTCTGCATATACACACATATTTTGTTTTCTCTAAGCGAAGTGGAGTTGACTAGGCTAGGATAAGTTATCTAAGAACCACAGCATAGATACAACAGTCTCAGAATACTAATCCATAACTGTACTGAGAACGCATACATTTTTAAACAAAAGTTCCCAAATTAAAGGAAACAAAAGAATAACAGACTCCCAAGTTACGCCATACAGACCATATTTATACGGATAAGTTTGGTTATCACCTCCAAAGCCTTTCCAAAGGCACTCTCCTTTTCAAGTCATATCGCACCGATGCGGGTGAACACACGCATTGTGAAATAAAAAGCATTACGTTGTAGCAGATTAAACGTATTTGATGTATCAATTTATACGCTGTGGTACAGTGCCTGGCATTTAAAGTGTTTTTATGGCACATCGAACGAAGTGGAATAAGAATATAGGAATAATACGCACTAGTAGAAGTAAGTTGTTAACCTTTTCACATGCGAATAGAAATCTTACAAGATGGAATTATAAATCAACACCGTGAACACTAATATTATTAATGTGAAAGTCAGTTTGTATATTTGTTGTTTGCGACTTCTTCCCGATCAAAGGGCAGTACTGATTTAGCTAAACTTTTGCACAGGTATAGCCAGTATTATGGATAGGCTATAGGATTTTAACGCAGGCAAAGTCGCGGGGCAGAGCTAGTCTGTTATAAAGAATTTAATCTTTAACGGAACTTGTAAAAGATGGAGAGAAAACCGCTTACACGGTTTTAAAAGTTATTTAAAAAAATCCATTAAATTACAATCCAAGGGAACGAAACGTTTTGCTTCATCATTCATCATCAAACCTACTACCAAGGAATGAAATACCTTGCCGGTTTCTGTGTTTCCTGTCAAATACAACCCAGGGGTTTCAAATCGCGAGTGAATAGGTATATTCTAGGTAAGCGTGCTACATTCTCGATCGCATCGTCGTTTAACATCGGGTGAGATAGTGGTCATGAGCTTACCTATATAGTATTAAAAAAACATTTTATTTTAGATAAGTGGATACTAAATTTATTTCGAAACAAAGAAGAATCAAAGCATTTATTCAGTATGTAGGCAGTATTAATATACGCACATATACACGTCAAAATCATAAATTATAACCAATTATCAAGTAAACATAGCAAAAGCAGACTTTAACGCTTTGAATTAGAAAAAAAAAGTAATGAACCATTCAGCTGTCATCCAATCGTTTACGTCAAAATATTTAAAAAAATTATTAAGTACGTTAAAACCAACCATACATGTAACTGTGTGTTTCAGTACTTCAGACAATTTTTATATAAAAAAAATAAAAAAAGTGAAATAGTGAAACACAACTTAGAGAAACGCATACCAATCACAGTACATATCATGATCCGAATGGAACTGATAGTCCGTCTGTCAGCTGCATAATATTGTTTAAATAAAAATAAAATGGCAAGCTTAGAAAGAAAATACGCGGCCAAAAGGGGAAAACTGAATGGCTGTTGAATCTACCGGTGTTTCGGAAATAATTAAATAATCCCATCAGAGAAGAAACACCAAGAAACTCTATGGGGCTTGTCTTGTCATTTCATCTTTTTTTTAATTTATTGTACATGTCAAATTTAAAATTTTAACAATATATTAATAATTATAATACAATTTATATTTGTTCTTGGAACTTGGGGCATTCAGGCCATGCATTTTTGTCATCCATATAGTCACCTATTGTATAGTATGATTTTTTCATCAAATTGGATTTTACATAGATTTTAAATTTGCTCATAGGCAATTGATCAAATAAATTAAACTCAACTAAATCAATCAATAAATACTCTAACTTCACCCGTAATCTCTTTTTCATGACGGCTATCAAGCATAGATTGATACCAACCTAAATTAGATTAAAGACAGAGCATCTGAAATCTTTTAAGAAATTGGACAAATAAATAACCGATCAGCTGGATGTTAATGAACTCCAGACAGTTGCAAAGAATCCCTCTTAAATTATTGATAGTAGTTAAATAGAATCAAATGTTTCATTAATGAAATTCTAAACAATTAATAAGATACATTTTCTGACTTATTTCACTCGTTTGAGAATGATCACTGAGAGTATTTCGGTATTGCTTGTACCACCTTTTTTATGAAATAAGGTAAAATATATTTTATATCGTATATACCATACCAAATTCTGGATAGACAGAATTTTGCACGTTACTGCACTGCGCCTGTTACCTTGAGACAAAAATAAATAAAAACATGTAAAACCAATTATACATTTATTTAGTAGACGTCATAAAATAACTTTTGATACTTAAAGGTTTCTGGGACTGCTTTATTATTACAAAAAAAAACTGTTTTTATGTCAGTTGTGGTTTATAAAAACTGGAGGTTTTACTCAACAGTACCACAAACATTTATCTATTCCCGCTCGAGTTAATAAGGAAAATCATTAGTACGTTATTACGGCATATATTTTGATAGCATACAAAAACTTGACACGTGCTGTCAAATTAATAGGCAGAGTTGTTCAACATTTTCGCTATTTCCATCACACAGCGCGTTATAAAAGTCATAGACTGTCACGGTCAATGTACAACGTGATATGTTGTAACAAGTCAGGAGAGTTGAAGCCAAATCGTTAAATGCTTATTTAACATTCATAGTTATGTTTATTTACAAAAGCTACTCGGTTTTATTTCTGACTTGGTTTAGCAAAAACTTAATCATCGATTTTATAAATGACAGCTGACTAAATAAATGACTTAGGAAGCAATATAAGATGGATGTGCGGAGTATACTTACTTATCTTGTAAGATGGCTTCAAGATTTTTCTTAGCTGTAGCTAAGCAAGTCTTGATTGTCGAATTCAGTCATAGTTCTGAAAAAGGGTTTAGGTCACACTCTTCACACGTTTCCCCGCATGGTGGTAGGATACTATCAAGTGTCCGCCCGGCCAGCTACCACCCTCAAGTTAGAAAATCTGTCGCCAAAACATCTAATGTGTTCCGGCAGCTATCCTTGAGAGCCAGTTCCCATTCTAGGCCTAGCGTGCTTACCATCTTCGACCGTATCATCACTTACCAACAGGTGAGATAGTGGTAAGCGCTATCCTATAAGATATTAAAAAAACACTGTGCAAAACAATCCGCTTAAATTTCATTCCTTCGGCCTAAACTAAAAGAGAAGCAGTGATATGGCTCTCGCATCATCGGTCAATTACAAAAAGGTAATCCCGGGGAGGCACTTAATGAATCATTATGGCCGGCGGCCGTCCGGCCGATGCACGATTTATAGTCGAGCTTACGATAAAATGACTTTATTTTTTTATTTTTCGGTAAAATGTTGGCAACGTCTGACAAGACTCGGTGACAGTGACGTGGGGTCCTATGGGGACTATTTGTTCTGGCGTCGTTGTTGCGGGGTATTTAAACAACTTTTTGGGTAGACAGGATATTTTTTTTAACATATTTTGCAGCTTAGAAACTGGCAAAACATTCAGTTTAATATTTGCATTTTATAAGTAAACAAATAGAAAATAAGATAATAAAAGGCTGTAGAGATAGGTACCTATTACTATAAGTAATTTGTTTTTGACCTTGCATTTTTTCTCAGCTCCCAACTATAGACCATAACGAACTTCGTCTCGATGAACGAGTTGAAGTCAAAGGCGACTCGCGTCAACATCAGTCATCTCACCCAGTGTGACCTCGGCTTTATTCCGTGAAATGTGGGTGTTTGATGGACAAGTGATCGGTGTGGCACCAACCTTATATTGGATGCGTTCGTTAGAGGTCGAGGTTATTGAGGTACAACTAAATTTAGTATTGTAATAAGTTCCATACTAAATACCCGTGGTAGTCAAAATGTGCAACTAATTTTACTGTATTGAGTATTAGGTAAGGTACCTATGTACAAAATGTCTAGTCTAGTTTTTTTGTTTTCGGACAGACAATCGCTTGACTACTATATATATGTATAAAAATGAAAATTGTGTAATCGTATATGTCTGGAAATGGAAGACGGTAGTGAGATGAGGAGCCACCTAAGCTGAGTAGCACAAGTCTTTTTTTTCGTGATATTTTATTATAGACAACAAACAGCCCACTAGATGGGAAGCGATCACCGTCGCATATTATGTTTAAGATTTCGATTCGTTTAAGGCCCCTTTTGAACGACTCCATGTTTTCTTTTTTTTTTTTTGTTCCGCTTGTTTTATTCCTCCGATAGAGACCGGTGACATTTGTAAAGCGGGTTTTGATCTATTTGCTTAAAAACATTTAACTTCGAATGAGCTGCAATGCTTAATGAATATGTGTTGTGGTTTTTATTACTGTGGTGTGTTTGTGTCATTATAATAAATAAATAATAAAAATAAAATTAGTCTCCATGTTAAGACTCCATGTTGTACCTCTGCGGGAAAACTAGATTATTTACCTATGCAATAATAAACTTATAAGAGTTCTGTTATGCTTTATATCTATTGGAAATATTCTGAAATAGACAAAACGATACTTTTGTTACTGAAAGTTAATTATTGAATTTTATTTGTGTAAGACTTCTGTGAGTCAAATAACATTAGAAAAAGAATTAGATAAGATATCTTTAGAAAGACTTATGTTTTCTTAAGAGGAATATTTTGAAATGGTTGCTACAAAATTTAATCAGAAGCTCAAAAACATCAAAAATAAGATCCATTTGCCTAAAAACGCGTTTGATTAAACATTTCGAATTGTTTTGAATATTTATTTTGCCAAGTGGAATCACGAATAACGTTAAATTCCCAGCAAGCTTTTTGCCAAAGAGTTCAACAAAATCGTCGTCTAATTAATAATTTATTAAGCTTTTAAAGAAACCCAGCCTTGAGGTAATGAGCGTTAAAAAAATGTTGAGGCCCCGTAGCGGGTCTGAATAATAAAAGATCTTGTTAAAATGAACAATATTTTTAAAACGTGTTTGGGTTTTTCCTAGTCTCGATATATATTTTTTTACAGAAAATATTTCACAAAAGCATTGCTTGATTGGTATTCAAGGAAAAACAAGAGAAGAAACGGAAGAGAATGTAGAAGATGGCAGGATGATATAAGAATAGTTGTGGGTATCATCTAAAAGTGAGAGATGCAGGACAAGACAATTAGGAAAGCTCTAGATACTAGAGGAAACGTATGCTCTAAACAGTATTCTTAAATCGGTTTCTTTATTTCATATTGTTTTAGTTTATAAGTAATTATGAATCATATTAAATCATTAATGGTCAGTTTCTGAGGTACGTTTATTGATAGTTTATCTACTCAATTGAACCGTTATTGAATAGATAAACTCTCAATAAATGTACTCAGAAACCGGCCATAATTCAAGTGGATAACCTTGTTAACTTAAGAAAACATTAAATGTTATTCTAAGACCCATATTATAAAGACCTTACTAACATACATATAAAAAGAACTATTTTTCTATAGGAGCACTACGAGTTTCTGGGATTTTTGCCGGTCTAGTATCCCTGTATTTACGGTATACAACCCCTGCAGGCCAAAACTCCGGTACGAGGAACGTCTTGTGTATTTAAGTAAAGGAATTTGTTATTGTAAACTCGCTGTGCCCCGCCACCACCCGATGCCACCTTAGACCGCATCATCACTTAACATCAGGTAAGATATAGGTAAAATACTTGTCTATTCGCTATAAAATAAAATGAAAGTTAAAACTTTTCACAGTTGGTAGAAGCATATAATTATAAAATAGTTTCGGTTGACTTGTTACTGAAATATAACTTAACCACCATCTAGAAGAAACTCTTCCGCCATAACCTTACGGTGTTCCGGTCGCATACAGCCCTTGAGAATCTGATTATTGTAGCCTAACGTGATCACCATCTTCGACCACATCATCGCTTACCGCTAGACGAGATAGTGGTCAAACGCTAGCCTATAAGATATTCAAAAAATAACCTTGGATGGACGTGTCTCGAATCGTGACAGATATTTTAGTAATTAAAGCTTTTTCCCATAATATCTATCATACAATGTCCATCCAAAGGTTATCTGGTAAAAATTGTGTGCCACTTTTTCACACTTTTTAAGAATACAATTTTCATAAACTTTTAACACAGTACACTTAGTATTAAATATACTATTAACTAAGTAACTATTAATAAACTATTCCACAAATTTTTTTTTTAATGTCTGTGAATTGTTATTAATAAATAGTTTTTTAATAATCTAATAATGGTTAATTGCTAGCCTATAGCTCTAGCGATTAACCATTACGTCACCTATTTTTGTAGTTTATGATAGTGTTTTCTTATTACTTACTGTCTTATTCTGTTCCATTTTGACATTTTGAACCTGCAGTCTGCATGCTTAAGTGCAGCTTCATCCATAAAACGTAGTTATAAAACGATTACCTGTGCATAATGAGAGCATAATGCTCATAAACTTTATAATTTGAATATTATTGCAATTTCAAAATGAACCTTAATTGTATCAAATGTATACCAACGTGGATAATTTTGATACAGCGAAAATTCTGAGAACAATTTTCTGAAATATATTTAGACGTATAAAAATAAAACAATTTGCCGGCTGACTTGGTCCCAGTAATTATAATTTGAGTGTTTTTATATCAAAGGGAACATCAAGGGAAGGGTGTAGGTATTTCTTTCTTTCAAGGTACTTGACTGCAACATCACTTACATTAGGTGACTTTTTATTCAAATACTTGTCGGTATGAGAACATTATTACATGTTAGATTTTGTTCTGAACATAAGCTTTATAAAGACGTCATGTGTAATGAAAAGTACTAATAACTTAACTTTGTAATTTATTGTAATTTATTAAATAGTTTTTTTCCCCTCTCAATTATAAAACACCACTTACCACCATATCTTGTTACATTTCTCTCCATCCATAGGTTGTCTGGAAGAGATCGCTTTAAGCGATAAGACCGCCTATTGTTGCACTATTATTTTAAATTGTATTACTTATTATGATTGATTCTGTAATTTAAGGTGTTAAATAATAAAGTGTTTCTATCTATCTATCTAAATAAATAATAGTTTAAAAAAACTAAAAAAATACGCTTTTATAGAAAATCCAACTAAAAAATAGAAAATAAATTTTAATTAATTTGAATTAAAAATAGTGTAAGAAAAAATGATTTTATTGTAAAAAAAAGCGTGGGGTGCATGGTATCAATAGTTCCAGATATTTTATGAACAGATATGACTAGAAGGGTTATTTTGATAATATCCTGAAAAGCACCCCACGCTTTTTTTTACAATAAAATCATTTTTTCTTACACTATTTTTAATTCAAATTTATTAAAATTTGTTTTCTATTTTTTAGTTGGATTTTCTATAAAAGCGTATTTTTTTAGTTTTTTTAAACTATTATTTATTTTTCATTTTTTTGTCGATTTTTTTAAATTTTTTTTTTAAAATTTATTTATTGTCATCGGTCTTTAATAAGTATGCCAAATTTCGAGTTAATCCGACGTTTTGAAGGGGGTTAAAATCATGTTCAAAGATTCCGTTACATACTAACATACAAACATACATACGTCTGAAGCTAATAAAAGCGTATTAAAATAACGATACATACTAATCTAAATTCAACTATTCTACCATGCGCCACTACGAAGTTCCAGTCCCTACAGCCCAGTACCATCATCAGGTCACCTCGATGGCCATATTTTTGTACCGTCACTTATATGATACGCAAGAATACCAAATTTGAGTCTAATCAAACGCCAGGAAGTGGTTCTACATTAAGATTTGGCTTACACAAAGTTCTGTTATGATGTTCTTTTTTTTATTTCTTATAGGCTAGCGTTTGACCACTATCTCACCTGTTGGTAAGTGATGATGCGGCCGAAGATGGTAAGCACGCTAGGCCTAGAATGGGAACTGGCTCTCAAGGATAGCTGCCGGAACACATTAGATGTTTTGGCGACAGATTTTCTAACTTCGTTTTATTCAGTACCACAGTTACAGTAATTCAGCGCTTGATTTCATATTTCAGACAAGTGCTGCAGAACTCATTTGTCATTGCTTAGGTTCCACGTGAAACAAGTATTATCCGCTTGTTTTTTTCAATGCTACTCTCTCAAAAAAAAAAAAAACAAATCGGTCAACATATTATGAAGCAAGATAAAAAAACCGTCTGCTCTATGAATGAAGTCTTCAGTGGTATTGCTGTGAATTACAAAGGTATTTTTAATAAACTTCCCATTGAAATAAAGAAAAACATTTTAATATGTCGATGAATTCCAAATTTCCTTACTCGTAGGCAGCGAGTATGCGTAACGTGCTTAACAAACCCAAAGTATATTAAACGTATCATTTTATTTAGTTCATAGAACAATTTAATGATTCATATACAAATAATGTGGTATCCTGATGATCTACAATCATGACATCTATAACCTAAGGCTACTAAGCAAATTATCGAGCATCCATTACATCTTGACCTCTTCACTCCGTAACCTTAAACGAAAATCTGGTGAAGTTAAAAGTCAAGTTAAACTGGTTCTTCATTAATATGCCTATAAAAACGATGTGCAGCAAACAAAAATTATGTCTTTATTAGAGTTATTACCATCATACTTTTAGTGGAGCCAGTCGTGTAATTATGAAGAATAGTTCTGTTATTGTGGAAAATAGTTATAGGGTACACTTGCGTATCTTTTGTTGGGACAAAAAATTACAATTATTCTAAGTAAGCTAACTTGTTTTATTCTGAAGAGATCTAGTAGGTTTGGTGATTAATAAACGGCACAATTATAATAAATGTATAGTTAAACTAAGCTATCTGCGAGGGAGGAAGTGACATGAGCTCGCTCGTCAGTGTCATTGTACTCAAAATCCTCAAGAGGTTGTCATTATGAAGCTGAAACAATTTTCCGATAATTATTTTTTGACAAACACGAAGCGTACCTGTCTACCCTATTTCAAGAGACAAAGGACCATGAAAAATTGTTGATAAACCGTTTGTTAAGTGACGATGCTATCGACAATGTAGTACGTTTACGCTAGCCTACAAAATAGAGGGCCCAGTGATGTTGTGGAAGAATGGTCGATTTTGATGCCAGAGAATCCCCGCCGTGCACCAAAAGATTTTTCTATCGAAAAATTTATGTGCGCTTTTCACAGTGGCCCTTCGGTGAAGGAAACATATCATTAAGAAACCCTCAACCCCCGCATGGTGGTAGGACACTATCTAGTATCCGCTTGGCTAGCTACAACCTTCAAGGTAGAAAATCTGTCGCCTAACATCTAATGTGTTCCGGCAGCTATCCTTGAGAGTCATTTCCCATTCTAAACTTATCGTGACCGCGTCATCACTTACCAACAGGTGAGATAATAGTCAAATGCTAGCCTATAAGATATTAAAAAAATGTTTTTATCGCGATTTAAAGATCTTCGGGTTGTAGTTACCGGGAAACGCATTTTAATACGTATAATAAATGATGAAGCAAAACGTTGTGTTCAGGTAAATGGAACGTCCACCGAGTGATGGCGCACATCAGTACGTCTGGTTGTGGTTACCCGATAGAAGAAAAGGGATGGCGGTATTAATTCGTGCAATTGGATGGCACACTCTTTGCACGTTACTGCACAGCGCCTATTGACATAAAGCCTTGAGACATAAAGATGTGTAGTCTCACATGCCCTGTAATATCACTGGATTTTAATGATATTTCATTAGTTCACCTTGATATCCGTTTCGACAACTACTAACTCTTGCTCTATCTCAAAGTCAGACAAGCTTTACGGAACGAAATTACCACACCACACACGAAACCATTTCATTTCCGCAGCAAAAAAACCGCCAACATTTTCATCAGTCAACGAAATTATTTTTCTTATTATTTACATTCTTCTTTTCACTACCATGTCCTTTTAGTTTTTGATTACTACGGCTCGAAAATAAAATGGTAAGACCAAACGCATGTCATTTGTCAGAGTTTCGCTATGACGTGGGGTAAGTTACGATATCCTTCACATGATGTTTCTTTCAGTGGCCGATTTATGCAACAGAACGGGATATTGGTGACCTATTTTTGTGATGTCTGTGGAAATGATAGCTAAAATATTTATAATGCAAAATATGTAAAAATATTGCTGCGAGACAAGCTTGAGACGAGTAAAAAATTGTGAAGCTTCTTCGCGAAAAGTCTTGTTTTTCTATAGTATATTTTTTTCAATTTAGTATATGATATATTGTAAAAAGATGTTATATTCACTAGGATTAAGCAACTTATGTAGTCTAATTTAAGCTTAACTATTAATTTTTGGTTCATTTAATGATTAGATCCCTTGATCTGGAACTAGGATATCATGTGACACGGGATCTACTAAAAAACCTTTGGATATACTGGGAAAATGCTTACATAACTAGCGGTGATCTAGGTAAAACTTTTTTAGTTTTTGAGCTAAACTATTTTTTAACCGACTTCACAAAAAAGGAGGAGGTTCTCAATTCGTCTGTATGTTTTTTTTTTTTTTTTATTTCTCCGTCAATTGTGAACGGATTAAAATGATTATTTTTTTAATAGGTAGGATACGTTTCCGAGGTGGTCCCATTTTAATTTTATCGAGATCTGATAAGTATCTCCAGAGATATGGAGATAAATACCTCAAACATAGGAGAATGTACTGGTTTTAGTAGAAGAGTCCCAAGAAGATTATACACAATGGAGGTTGCTATTGTATATACTTTTGAAGACTAAAAAATATGACCTTGAATAATGTTTTTACATCTTTCTTCTCGATGATTTTGGTTTTTGACAGATATTCTTACGGTAACTGTGACCGAGATAGAAATAAAGGTGGGGATACTTAATATTTTTTATTTTTTTTTATATCTTTTAGGCTAGCGTTTGACCACTATCTCACCTGTTGCTAAGTGATGATGCGGTCGAAGATAGAGAAATGGACTAGAATGGGAACTGGCTCTCAAGGATAGCTGCCTGAACACATTAGATGTTTGGCGACAGATTTTCTAACTTGAGGGTGGTAGCTGGCCAGGCGGACACTAGATATGTCCTACCACCATGCGGGGGTTGTTGGTTTCTTAATGATGTTTTCTTTCACTGGAGGGCAACTGTGAGAAGCGCACATATATTTTTCGATAGAAAAATTCATTGGTGCACGGCGGTTTGAACTCGGTACCACAGCATCAAAGCCGACTGTTCTCCCAATTACGCCACCGGGCCTTCAATAAATAATTATATATTAATAATTATAATAAATAATTATATAAATATAAATAATTTGTCTTCACAGTAATGTTCTACCGGGCAAAGTATTGTTAGGGTGCAAACTTTTTAAACATACCTAAGATTTTTTGACATGACATGACGTTTGGCGAAAATGGCGGCCATTTCAATCCCGCGACACTGCATACATTATTAAATAACTCAGAATTATGAACGTACTTTGTACCAATCAACCCTGCAAAAAAAAATTTATAAGTATAATACCACATATTATATAATAGTTACTACGTAAATAATACTTTCCGTTGTTAGGTTGGCTACATAGTGATTTCATAATTCGGGTTTCAACAATATAGGGAAGTGCCCCTTATAACGTAGTAGAGTGATTCAGTACTCTGTTGGCCATATGGCGGCAATTAATGTTAATAATCGCAAATAATACTTTTTAATATTCATTTTGGAATACAACTAGTCCGTGTTATAAAAGTATTTGGAATTATTGTAATAAAATAGACAGTTAATTATCGTGTGTGTCAGATGCTTTAATTGCACAGGGCCATTTTGGACATTGTCCTTTGATACCTTGATGACATCATTATTACTAGTGAAAATTTTCACTATAGCGCGGCATTTAAAGTCAATTTTTTTAGGGTTCCGAACCCAAAGGGTACCAAATGAACACTTTCTGAGACTTTGTTGTCCGTTCGTCCGTCCGTCCGTCCATCCGTCCGTGTGTCTATACATATGTGCGCACTTTACAGATCTGTATCTTCTTAACCGTTATAATACTTGAAACTCTCAAAAAGTATATATCCGTCAGTGTATAACGCCCCAGGCACGAAATTTAATAGATGCATGTAATTTAATTAAAACTTGTTTTGCACTAAAACGGGTAAAATAAGTTATTTTTCAAAAAAAAAAACCGACTTCATAACCACAAACATATAGATACTATGTATGTAGTAGTAGGTACATGTAGGTTCGTAAGTAAGTAGATACATGTAGGTATTATATATCTACTACCTATTAGACTTGGCTGGCACCGACTTCAAATAGATAAGTGAGTAGCGCTTATAATAATTTTAAGTAATTTATTTTTCGCTTTTGAGTGCCTGTTTGTGGTTATGAAGTCGGTTTTATTTTTTTTGAAAAATAACTTATTTCTTATATTCATTATACTAGATTTTTTTTTATTTAATAGTGTTTGTTACTGTGGCACAACGTATGTGAGAGTAAGAAAGTTCGATTGTGATTAAAGAACATACCACTAATTTAAGTCACTATCAAATAAAAAATAAATAAATCGTTTGGGAGCTAAGGTACCACAGCCATACACACATACTCAGATACACAGACACACAGATACACACTTCAAACTTAGAAGACCCCTCTTATGTATTGAGGGTAAGAAAAAATATTTCACGAGCGATGTTCTTATGTTTTTTAACCCCCGACGCAAAAATTAAGATGTGTATCTGTGTAGGTCTGTCTCTGTCAGTGGCATTGTAGTTTTTTTGTTCCATAGGTTTTTTTCCTTGAGAGTGTTCTTAGCATTAAAATCATTCATGAAAATTAAAAAAAATTATTCAAAAATATTAAAATATTAAAATATCAAAAATATTAAAATTATTCATGAAAATCCATTCAGCCGTTTGCTTTTTCCTAGACGATGATGCTATGAAATAAACATGTATAGTTCTGATCAATTCGAAATTCTGTATACGCCTGCTTCAACGATATTGTAAGAAATTGGTAGCGTTGACTTGATGCTGGACATCTCCTGAAATCTGCAGAATAATCATCTCCTCACTAATTTACAGTGGAGATGTTCAGTTTGGGCTCATCGGAATGGTCTCAAAAAACAAAATATGAATATATTGGTCGGGGGTGGTTTTAAATTTTGAATATAAGTATTATTTATATCATAGAGGCTAGGGTCTGACCACTATCTCACCTGTCAATAATTGACGATGTGGTCGAGGATGGTAGCACGCTAGGTTTAGAATAGAAACTGGCCTTCAAAGACAGCTGCCGGAACACATTAGTGTTGAGTTAGGAACATTTTCCTACTTTCCTAGCTGATCAGACGAACACTTGACAGTGTCCAACTACCATGAATGGGCCTTTATTAGATTAATGTTTTTATTATTGGGACGCTGTTGTAAAAAAAGGACGAGGTCATGAAATTTACAACCTGAAAATTAGGGTTTATAAAGCTACTCTAAATGATCGTTACTTTTCTTGGAATTTTATTGATATTTAATGACTGAAAATAATTTCAATAACATACACTTTAATAAGTATTAAGTATTTTTATCACGTAATTCACATTTTTTGCCAATAAGAACAGGTTATTGTAATAATCACTAACGCTTAAAAAAGAGAAACAAAATGCCGATATATTGTACAGTTTACTTGCTAGTGATGGGAACAAATGGTACAAAGACTAAACTTTATTATTCTGCACAATTATTAGTTATACTTACCGTATAAATTATGTGCATTTGACCACTATTTTGCGAGAGAGAAAAATGTATTGCTTAGAAGATCCGAGAAATCAAAGATGCCACGGAAAAAAATATGTACATTTAACTAATAATAATCTCGTCAAATCTGAAAACTGTAATGTTTTCCTCCCAATGATTAACTTCGAAATAGTTGTCACAGATGGCGCCACCAATGCATAATTAGTTAAATGCAATCCATTATTTTTGTCGTATTGATAGGATCGTACTGTGGCTTAGTTGGGCATGTTTCCCAGGAGGCGCGGGTTCGAATTCCGTTGGTACGATGAAATTTTGGATTGTTTGTCACAATGTACAAAATAATAGTAATATCACGCTTAAAGAGTAATGAAAATATTTGACGCTTATGGTCAGTTTACACCGAAACACGATGCGACGAAGCTTGTGGTTTAGTGCCGCGCAGCGAGAAACCGTGCGGCGCCACCGAATTATCTCAATGAAATGTGTATCTTTTTGTTTAGTAAATAAAGTTATATTTTGTATCAGTCTCTTAAAAAGTGAGCGCCATCTGCGTCGCGTCACCCCGCGTCTCGGTGTGAGCTGACCATAAGAGTTAAAAAAAATTGCTCATGCTGAAACCATTAATTTGTCGAAAACGCTGTTGAATTATCTTAATAATGATTTTATTGTTTCCACGGAGGACGTAAACAAATACCGGACAAAAGCATCATCATTTAAGCATTGCTTACACGGCATAGTTAGTAACTCGATAAACTCGCTACAATCTAAACATCCTTAAAAATGGACTTGCATTCCATCCCATCCCTACCCATCATTACTCGGTCCAGTACTCGCACCCGTACCGGTAAGGCGGTAACTTATAATCTGCTATAGTTAACAATCATATGGGGCAAATTGTCCCCGCGAGCTGTACGGCGAACACGCATTTAAAACTTACGGCAGACATACACCAAAACCGAATCGTCGTCCGAAATTATTCGGACGAGAATCTCGACCGTTTGTTTATTCATAAAATATTGACGATGAAGACGATTACAGTGTATATGTTTTCTTCTTTTTGGTGATGTTCACCCACGGGATTTTGGAACTTTGTTGCGTTCGCTGGGTTTTAGAATTAAGACGAGTGCTGGCGTTATGTTCGGTGCTACTGACTCAAAGGGAGATTTGTGATAATTGCTCTATGTGGATTTAACTAATATCAGTTGTCCTGTGCGTCGTCGCATTGAAGTCCGCCAGAAAAGCACGATTCCATCTAGTACTGCATCTTCACTTAATCTCACATGAGATAGTAGTCAAGTGCTTGTCGGCCCAGAATTACAAATAATTAAACATTATACGTTTAGCTCGATCGGCCGAGTTCGGCTGACGACGCCCGATTATACTTGGGCCGATGGTGGATTGGTGTGCCTGCGCCTTTACTCGCTCGCGGCCTGCAGAGGTGTAATGCGGCCTTAATATCATAGTATCGGAGTTTAGGATGGTATGTGTTGTCATTACTAGTTTCTGTTATGACTGATGGGATTCTTATTATGTATTTTTTTATGTTTTATTAGGTTGGTAACGAAATTCAGCGAATGAAAATCCATAACTACGATTTTATTTACCAATACTATGTGTTTTTTTTTCTGGCCAGAATGAAGGAACTCTAGTACAGGAGTTAAAAATAAACATTTTTTATGATCAAAAATATGGCCGTTTTGTTGCATTTTCTTGTGAATAGTAAATATAGTTGATACTGTATGAATAAGTTCCAAAGTCTTATGTAGTTTTACAACGGAACAAATAATAGTACAATTTACCAAGTATTACATTTTCTTTCTGCATTTTAAACAAGCTGCCGTACTCGTTTAAAATTTCCAGACGAACATATTGGCTATATTTTATACCTTTATTTTAAATCGAACATGAATATATTTTGCATGCATCAGAACTAAATAAGCCCGTCACTTTACTCGCCACTTTACATTTACATTTGCGCTTCGATGTAATGAAACACCATTTATATCATACAGGTGCAAGTCTGAAGTTTATGTGACGTTTTAACGAAATAACTTCGAAATTGTAGGCGACAATTACGCAAAAGACGCACTCGGGCGATAAATGGTCATTTAATAAAAGGACCTTGGGGTGTTTAGTGTCAAGTTTGAAGCAGGATTTTTATTGGAAAATACAACCATGATTTTACGATGGAGGTTAGGAGTTAGGTTGGCAACGGAAAACTGGGTAGTAATACGAAGTACTAATTGAGATAGCTTTTTTATATCTTACAGGCTAGCGTTTGACCACTATCTCACCTGTTGGTAAGTAATGATGCCGTCTAAGATGGTAAGCACGCTAGGCTTAGGATGGGAACTGTCTCACAAGGATAGCTGCCGGAACACATTAGATGTTTGGCGACAGATTTTCTAACTTGAGGGTGGTAGCTGGCCAGGCGGACACTAGATAGTATCCTACCACCATGCGGGGGTTGTTGGTTTCTTAACGATGTTTTTCCTTCACCGGAGGGCCACTGTGAAAAGCGCATATACATTTTTCGATATTAAAATCCATTGGTGCACAGCGGGGATTGAACTCGGTACCTCTGGGATCAAAGCCGACCGTTCTCCCACCGGGCCCTCAAAGTTTGATTTGCACCAACTTGCATTCAAAGATATTTGGTTGCCATATACAAAATTATATTATATTTATCTATTTATATAAAATATAAGTATATCCAAAGCGGTGTGCAGTGACTGAAGAGGAATAGGAATAGGCGTGTCTTGGAAGATGTTTATGTCCAGCAGTGGACTTATATAATTACAGTTCATAATTATAAATACGACACTTCAATAATGAACATTTTATAATGAAATGTGTGTGTCAATCTATTGAAAGAATGTAAAATAAAAAAAAAGAGAGAGAAATAGTTATCTCAACTTAGGTATGATACTACTTTCCCAACGTGGCTTAAAATACAAGCCCATTTGCAGTATTATAAAAAATGTACCGTAAAATATGAAGAAATGTGTTTTAAAGACATAATTGGCTGTTCTCACAAACAATGGCTCGGGTGCTAGTGCCTCAAGCCACGAACAAATGAAGCATGCTCTCACGTAGCCTGGCCAATTTTCCAAGAGCCTCCTTGGCTCTTCACATTCCACTTATAGCACCCATTAAGCTCATTTAGAGGGGAGTTAGGAAGCTCAGCACCAGCTGGTTATAGTGGTCCTATAACAACAAAATGCCATGAACGTAACAAACACGATGGAAATTCTGTTCCACATTAAAACTCACCACAAGAAAGAAAATGTAGATAATGGGTAGACTCTGTTTATCCTTTTTTGCCTTCGAAGATTATTATTTATCAATTACGCTGAAATTCTATCGTGCAGGCATTTCCATGGAAATTGAAAAAGTTCATGGAAAGAAATACAAGCCTCAATTATTTTTCCCTTTAATTAAGGAAAATTCTGTGGAGTTTATTTAGAGTTATTCCGAATTAAAATACAGTTTATAAGCAAAAATGCCTCTCCTTATTCGTGCAAATATTTCAAAGCCCTTATAGAGACACTTTAAAAAATATCCGGTATCCACAATCACCAAGAGACTTAATTACAATACGCTGTAAGGAAAAAAATAAAGGCATTATTTTATTTCTCAAACTATCATGAAAAAGGCAGACAGACAGATTCGTGCCGAACACCCGAGTGAACGCAAGTTCAGTAATACTAAATGCTTGAGTAATACGCTTCCGCGCTCAGTTTGCTACCAAGCGGCAGCAAGGTCGGACGCCTCCGTGAAGTATTACTTCGCAGCGTTGCTTACGTAGTAATAATTCCGTATTGACTATGTCGGACTGAGCGCGGAAACTTATTACTCACTCGGGTCACTCGGGTGTTCGGTACGAATCTTTCTGCTTTTTTTTATGATAGTCAGAGTTTTATTTATGCTTCTTGTAGCAATGGTGTTCCTTTCAAACAAATTCAATTTAAGTGACTTCCATGGCTATCAGTAACTCAAACTATTTGCAAACTATGCCACACGAGTATGTTTCAGTGGCAATTTTGAGTTTATCGTCATATCGCTGGAGATACTTATCAGATCTGGATTAAATTTAAATAATAGAACCACCTTACCTTACCTTTTTATCTTTTACCTTAGAGATGAATTCTACCTATGAAAAATAATTATTCAAACCGGTTGACAATTGGCGGAGTAATCAAACATACAAAAAAACATACAGACGAATTGAGTAACTCCTTCTTTTTGAAAGTCGGTTGAAAAAAAATATGTCACTAACGAATATTTATTATATTACGTCTTAAGGTACGGCCACACCGCGGCTTCCTGCGATCTGCGAGCGCGATCACAGTACTTTTCAATTGTTTTCTGATCGCGTTTGGTGTGAATCAGACGGTACACATACTATTGCGCTATCTGATCGCCGCCTAGATCGCGCACGCAGGGCGCTGCGGTGTATCCGTACTTTTAACCGTAACGCATAACTAGCTTGGACTAGTTCGAACCTAAAGGTAAAACAATTTACCATTTTCCTCTTCTACACCATCACATAGAAACTACGCGTTAGTTAAACGTCTCCCGGAGGTATCATACAATGTTTAATCCACTTCGTGAAATACAGCGCATTCTGTATATTAATGTTCCCCTAGTTTTATTGCCAGCAATTTATTCATCGCCGTTGAATGGGTAGGGCGGTTTTTATAGACTATTTTTTAGTCTCTTCAATAAAATTTTATTTTGGTTTCGACGATGTTTCTTTGTTTTGTCATTATTAATTTGGCTAAAGGAAAATGCTATTTTAAAATGCACCAATGTATATATATATGTGAGGGTATAATGTATGAGGGTATAATGAGTGTAGTAGCCTATACGTTTTAAGGATGATAGTGATGATATTGAGCTGTACAGTAGGCTGAACATAGGTTTTTTCGAAAAAAAAAATAGAAAAATATTCATTAAAAGTTTTATCCCAGTAATCATCGTTTAGACGTTGCTATTGTCGCCTCTCCAAAGAGCTACTTTTAAAAATGTCAATCTTGCATCAATCAATTAATCAAGTTGGAAAAATTCTGCCCTGCCCTGATCAACACTTAATTGACCGAGCGAACGCGAAGCGTCTTCGTATCAGCTTAGGAAAAAAGACTGGAAAACATAAAAAATACATACAAGTATGTCAGCCATATAAAAAAATTACTTGGCCTTTCCTTAAAACGTCTCCGATCTGATCGTAATACGTTCGCCTATGTTGGCCTCTACCGGCTGGCCCTTTTACACTCGTCTCATAAATCTGTTTCGTCAGTCTTCCTTCGTCTATCCTCTCTAGACGTCCAAAACCATCTGTGCTTCCCTTTCTCTATCTTTGTCACTACTTCTTCTACACTACACCAAGAAGACCAAGACAAAAGTACCTATAACCGGCGAGCATGTATGGAAACGCTCATGAAAGTGGAAGAAGCGAAAGATGTATGTCAGGATTGTAGCATGTGGAAAAAGGTATTCTCTGCTTACCCCAAACGGAAAAAGGCGTGATTTTATGTGTGTATGTAATTTTTTTTCAAAAATATCACAAAACTATTTTTGTTACCTTTATGATGCAACTTTTTTGTCCGAACAACTTTATATTCCGAAAAACATCAAGGGGTCGGGGTGCGTGATTCAGTTTCAAGCTATGCAAAGAAATAATTTTGAGATCTACTCTCACACATCCACCGTAACTATAAGTATAGCGACAAAATATAAGACAATCGATCGATTTTTTTCTCTAAGCAGCTATTGTTTCAACCTCTTTAGTCACTGACAATACTAACCTAATTTCAAAGGAACCTTAAACAAAATGTACTTCATTGTAATAAATTGCTCCATTCACATCCAAGCCAAATCACTCACATCAAATAGACGAATGAGCCAACATCTATCTTAATAAAATTACAGTAGTATCTTAATCAACTAAACAAAAGGCTCGCTACCTACTCGCTACTGACCAAGGTTGGTATTTATCTGACACTTGCTATATCCTTGACACAATTGTCCTTTATATCGTTCACTCTAATCTTTGAGAAAGAATACAGTAGCTTAGCTTGTGAGATATTGCAAAGAAGGTGGTTCGTAAGGTTATATGGTATCCTAAGAAATCTGAAAGTTCATTGATATGACGAACACTTAATATTATAATTACCATATATTAGTTTATATAAGATCGTTTAAAAAACTAAAACAAACCGACTTCAATGCCGCGCTATTAATTTTCAGTGCAAATTTTGAGGTGTTTATCTCCATAATATCTCTGGAGATACTCTTCAGAACTCGATAAAATTACCATGGTACCGCACTTGGGATATCTCCTTTCCAACAAAACGAATAATCAAAATCGGTTCATAAACGACGAAGTTATTCGCGAACAAACATGAAATATGCATATACGATCGAATTGAGAAACCTCCATCTTTTTTTTTAAGTCGGTTAAAAAATAAGTCCCTCACAGAATGGAAATTGGAAAACGAAGCCGTGGAAGAGTAATACAGATGTAGGTCGAAGATATCGAGAAGAAAGCTGATAAGATCTGGCCAAGAGTAGCTCAGAAAACTCAGCCCCTGTTCTGAATAGAGATAGTTGGCTTAAATGGGAAGAAGCCTATATTCTGTAGTGGGTGGAAGCGAACTGAATATTTATGATGATGATAGAGGTGATGACGATAGAAATGTATGCTGCATGTAGAAAGCTTGCTATAGTAAAATTAAGCCAAAAAATTGTCGTTATCTTGTTTAAGTTACTATAACTTTAACCTACACTAGCGCGGTATAGTTTTTCAATTTATTGATCACTATTTGACACGGCATTGCATGTGTTGCTAATATATAATTTTCTGTAGAATACAACATTTTAATTTTCAATGAACATTATTGATAATTTTTTTCCTATAGTTTAATTAATGCAAATAGTCAGCGACGTTTTGTTTTATGAAAAACTTCGGTTTATTTAATAATATAAAAAAATATTGTTTTATTTTAAACCGACATTTTTTTAGTAAATTAGTGGGACTTGCATTTATCTGTAAATACAGATCAAAACAGGTGGAGTGCTAAAAATATAACAGAATATAATATATATTCACTTTTCAACCGACTTCAAAAAGTCGAATTGAGAATCTCCTCCGGTTTTCACTGTATTTTTTACTTTTGTTATTTACTTCAGTTTTTTTTTGTTACCTACTCGGTCATTTGTTAACAGTTTTAGAAAATGTTGTGTTTAAAAAGTATATATCCCGTCCGTATGGTCCCATGGTAATTTAATTGACATCTGATAAATATATCCAGAGATATGGAAATAAACACCACAGACCGCGACATTTGAAGACGGTTGTTTTCGTTATGTAAACAACCATAAATTATTCATTTAACGTTCTACTAATCAGAAAGACAACAAACAAATCTAAGTACTTGCATTGGATATCAAATTAAAATAATGGGGCATGATATAACGATTACCCTGAACATGTCTCAATCTCGTCGGTTCATTTGTACAAACCTCTATCTCTGCCCGATAGCTCCCTAAGCTTTTAGTTTACTCCTAATTCAATTAACCTATCCACGCAAATGTAAACTGTATCCCTCGGTAATAAAGATGTAAGGGAGTTCTTTGTGGTTTTTCTGACTAACGATTCCACTTCATCTTTTGCTTTCGAGCCATTGTTCACCTGACAAGGTTCGCGATAATATTGTAATACCGCGTGAATAGAACGTCCGTTCGTCTATTTTCTATCGCTGTGATACACACGGTAAGAAAATATGAAAAAATTGAAATGCAAATAAAAACTTTTTTTTTCTTTTTTGTGTTCCGTACCTCAAAATGTAAATAAACCGGCCAAGTGCGTGTCGGGCCACGCGCAGTGTAGGTTCCGTAGTAGCCCGTCATTCAATGCAAGTCTTTACCCGTTATAAACAAGGAGCTAGTTACTTCGTCTTTGTCACTTTAAAGGATTTATTCTAAGGATTTTTTGTATTTGGTACAAAATTATCAATACCCAAGTTCAACGACTATTACTGCTAAACTCATAAAGTTATCTTAACCGCTATAGTTTTCCTTTAAAGTTCATGAAGCATACTATTATCACGAATTTTTCTAGATTTTTCAAGCCAGCAGTTCAGCTTTTAGAGGGGGAGGGGGGGGGGAGCGACGCCCTACTAGAACAAAAAATTGCGCTTTAAAGTTTAATATTTCGTAAATGGAGCATTCAATCGAAAAATGGTATTATAAACCCTTAAGTCATTTTAAAAGACCTATTCAACGATACCCGACGCGATGGGGCACACGCCGAAAAAAAAAATTCATCCCCACTTCTCATTTAGGAACTACCCTAGTTTTTTTAGGGGAGCTACCCTAAAAAAATGTTTTTCTAAATTTTATTTCACCACTTTGTCGGCGTAATTTATATACATACCCCTACAAAATGACAGCTTTCTAGTATTAACGGTCTCATAGCAAAACCTCGGACAGACAGACAAACAGACAGACAGACGGACATGACGAAACTATAAGGGTTCCTTGTCAGGACTACGGAACCCTAAAAAGGGAACCTTTATAAGAATATTTTCTTGTCCGTCTGTCCATCTGTCCGTCTGTCCGTCTGTCCGTCTGTCCGTCTGTCCGTCTGTCCGTCTGTCCGTCTGTCGGTCTGTCCGTCTGTCCGTCTGTCCGTCTGTCCGTCTGTCCGTCTGTCCGTCTGTCCGTCTGTCCGTCTGTCCGTCTGTCCGTCTGTCCGTCTGTCCGTCTGTCCGTCTGTCCGTCTGTCCGTCTGTCCGTCTGTCCGTCTGTCCGTCTGTCCGTCTGTCCGTCTGTCCGTCTGTCCGTCTGTCCGTCTGTCCGTCTGTCCGTCTGTCCGTCTGTCCGTCTGTCCGTCTGTCCGTCTGTCCGTCTGTCCGTCTGTCCGTCTGTCCGTCTGTCCGTCTGTCGCCTGTAGCAAGTTGAAATTTGTACCAGATACTGAGTACTCCTTATTAGGTGTATAAAAATCAAGGTCCTGAGTCAACACAATAATAAGATATTAGCAAATTTAGATTTTCGCGAAAACTTGTAAGTACCAAAATTTACGTTAATTTTTAACTTTTTTATTTTTCGGGATTTGTCCTTTACTTGTTCTGTAGGACCTTGCTTTAAATCAAAATTGACAATTCTAGGTCAACCGGAAGTACCCTATAGGTTTTGGGTCGAAAACCTATAGGGTACTTCCCGTTGACCTAGCATCATGAAATTTGGCAAGAAGTAAGGTCTTGAAACACTTATAAAGGCATAAATCTGAAAATTGTAAGTATATGTAGTTTAATAACAAAAAAAGGTAAATTTACTATTACAAACTTATTGTTTGTTGATTGTGCAATACATTTTCTATGGATCGAACTACAAAGTTTAGTTTGTCCTTAAACCTAGTCTGAAAAGTTGGTACGTAAGCCTCGGAGGGCGTGTCCAACTCGACTTGGCCGGTTTTTTTAAAAAGCTTACCAGCAATGTAAGATGCACATTACGAGTAGTCTTGTTAACCCCTCCAACTAAGCTAAATATGCATGTGACTGTAGGGCTAGTATCATGGCCTTATCCCCGGGGGAAAGACAAAATTATTTCCCTGTTTTTCGCCACTTGTGTTGATACACAACAATTTAAACGCTTGGTGAAGTTTTACCCCGAGTTTTGATTTTGTTTCGTATTAATAAGTCAGCGGGTGTTTGTTATTGTCGAAAAACTTTACTTATAATATGCCTTCTCCACCATACAAATTACGGATAGGTGGAAAGACAAAATAGTCTCCTTACCATGCCATAATGGATGAGGATCGAATTCACGACTTCTCGATAGCCAGGCCTATGCTTTAGCCGTAGGGCTATTGTCGCTTTTAATTATTAATGAACAATGAATCTTAAACTATTTTTTGTGATTATTAATATTTGTTAAATTATAATAAGTAAATACTTAAATAACACAAGAACGATTTTTCTTTCACTAACTATGACGTCTGCCAAAATGAATGTTACACGTCACTGCAATAAAATTACACATTGCAACTTCAAAATGTCGACATGCTCTGTAATTTCAATGTTCTGTTCTCTAATTATTTGAGGCGCTTGGCTAAATCTATTTCACACTTGTTGACAAGTAACTTGTTTTCCTCCATGATTAACATTAACATGCAATCTCTAGCATCGGTATAATTTTGTTATTTTGTTGCTAAAACTGGTGGACGAAGTAACGATCTTTAAATGTTACTGATGTGTGAAGTAGTGACAATTAGTTCAACGAGTTTTGGCGTGATGTTTTTTAAAACAAGCCAGGAAAATACGAGTACGATTACTAAACTGGACTACAATTAATCTGTTTTTATTTTTCAGAAATTTTAAATTTTAACTTGATTTTTCAAGTTTATCGATACATTGATACCCCCCCGCACTTAAAAACCGTGTGTAGTCAATATTTACACCAATCTCTTGCAACCGTATGATTAGCTTATTGTATAGAGGCTACCGTTTCTTTGACAAGGCCGATGTAATAAGCACTATTGAGATAATAATTATAAGTGGCTTTCGTTCCTTTAAAAAAAGGCTTACATAACGTGATTGGCAGTCCTATTGTTTAGCAAATCAATATTTAGCCGTTTGTTGCGTAATGACAGTTAATTCTGTATTGTAGTAGATGTACTGAAATTGAATTTTTCTAATTTGATGTGCGTTGAATGTTTATTAATGGTTTTGATGGCGGTACATCATTATATTTCATATTATATTTGAAGGTTAATGTAAGTGGCATTTGAATTATTTTTATAATGACACACTGTTTGAAATTGACCTTGTTCATTTTAATTTAGGTAAGTGCAGTGTCAATATGTATTTGAAATATGACCCTACGATAGCATATCCATAAAAATGTTATCATCAAAATCGTTTTTCATCCTATTCAATTTATTATTCAAGATGCCATAGTCAAACCGACAAGGAGAACTAACAATGTTTTTCTCACTCTACTCGTAGTTAAGTATTGTTATACATTCTCATTGTTTCACCTATATGTGTAAAGCTAAACATTTTTATTAAGTGATACTTAAATTGAAAATTTAAAACCAACTCCGACTAATGTGTAATCTGTTCATTAACACCATTACAATAAGCATGTGTTTTTTCAGAGAAAGGGTCTTGCTATCTTGACGGACAACAAACAATGTGATCCTATAAGGGTACTGTTTTTCCTTTTTGTACGAAAGCCTAAAAAGTGTGTGTGTGTGTCAGCTCCAATGCACGACTGGTGTTCACCCTATAACTTTCTTTGTACTCCCATAACATTTTCAATGTTTGAGCGCTTCACCTTCAATACAAGTAATTTCGCAAACTAAACATTCTACTTCAGTCAGTCTCACATTGTCAACGAAATTGAAATCATTACCGTATTATTAAATAAAGGACTCGTTTTAATTTTTATACCGCCGCTACGACATAATTTGAGACGTTGGAAATAATGTCAGTTATTGGCTAGCAGATGTTGAAATTGTCGGCGATACAGGAATAAGCAAATTACCTGTAATGCTCTTTAATTGGTTTTCTGTTGAGTCACCCAACTGTGCAGAATAAAATATTTTATTTGCGATAAATATGTGTAACTAACTGCAACCGGAACTAAATGGTTTGAATGAGATATTCAATGTAGAGTTATAACAAAAATTCAAATATTATGTAATTTTATTTGTAACGACCACAGTTGACGTAACTTAATATTGTTGTTGTTAGCGACCACTCATATTATTGCTTTTTAGTTCAAATTGGATAAACGGTGTTTACGTTTAAGTGATTATGCGATTAGCTTAAAATAAAATTGTAGCTTATTAGATGTAAGTATTGTTGCAACAATCACTGGTAGACCTATTAAAAAAATGTCCTGACCTAATTAAAGACCTTTGACAATAAGGCTTGGCAACACGCCTACAAAAATGTTCAGTAGGAACATTGTTGTCAGTGACATTGTTTTTCTCTAGTTTCATTGGCTGTGTTACAATGAAGGCAAAACATTGCATAGAAAGATATATTTAATTATACTTAGTGGTAATGATTTAGAGCTGATTTAAAGCAATTTTAGAGTCTTATTATCTTGAGAGTCAGAGTATTCTAGACCGTGTTCACTATCTTCGACCACATCATCTCTTACCAGCAGGCAAGATAGTAGTCAAACGGTAGCCTTTATAATATTTTAAAATAATTATGCCACACAACGCTGCAGAGTTACCCAAATTAGCCTGAACTATCTACCAAATGTCCTTTTCAACGTTACTCAAAGCAAATCGATGTGTGCACTAACTAGAAAAAAAATAGGCGTTTTGTAGAAAATTATAGTCATCAACCTATGCGTGTATAAGGGGTGGAAGTGATAAGGTGTCAAAACTATAATTGGGGAGGGGGAAGGGTTATTTAAAAGCTGTTAGCTGACAGGTGGTATCTATCATTAAATGTTAGGTAACAGACGTTTTGATTGAGCTGAATTTAACATAACTAAAAGATAGGGAAAGGGTGGAGAACATGTGGTCGGCGAATTAAAAGCTCATTACCGAATAAGACTGTAACTCCCATACAGAGTATGATAAGGTTATGATAGAGTTAATAAATAATAAGATCCCTAGATTGAAGGTCATTAGATTCAGTTATGTTCGAAGTAATGTTGTAATTCGGGCAATACTGCGCTAAAATGTGAAATCAATATCGACGTTTTATTAAGTATCTAGACAATTTGTATTATACCTTCAAATTAGCTTTATACTAATCCTATCTTATAGTGTGATTATGAGTGCCAGCACAATCCAACGGTTTAGATAGATAGATAGATAAAACTCTTTATTTGCACACCAAAAGAACAGAAACAATTTACATCAAACTATAACTAATGCAAAGGGTGGTCTTATCGCTTAAAGCGATTTCTTCCAGACAACCGAAGTAGTAAAGAAGAAAATTACGAGACTGTGAAGGACGGTGGTGTAACGATATAAACTCTAAAACTAATAAATATACTTACTTACATAATATTCACATATTATCATACCATACACTACTTAAAAACAAACGTTTATTGGCACAATTAAAAATGATCCTATTATGCGGAATGTATCTATGAATAAATAATTAATAATATTGTTTAAAAACTAAAAAAGAACCGACTTCAATGCCGCGCTATTCATTTTCAGTACCAATTTTGAGGTGTTTATCTCAATATCTCTGGAGATACTTTTCAAACCTCAATAAAATTACCATGGTACCAGACTTGGAATATCTCCTTTCTAAAAAAAAATAATAATCAAAATCGGTTCATAAACGACGAAGTTATCCGCGAACAACCATAAAAAAAATTTAAAAAATACGGGTGAATTGAGAAACCTCCTCCTTTTGTTGAAGTCGGTTGATAAAATAAATAAAATAATATCGTTTAAAAACTAAAAAAGAACTGACTTCAATGCCGCGCTATTCATTTTCAGTACCAATTTTGAGATGTTTATCTCAATATCTCTGGGGATACTTATTAAACCTCGATCAAATTACCATACAAATACAAATACAAATACAAATGACTTTATTGGCTTAATTTTAGTGCACAATATATATATGAATCCATAGGCTCTTGAACTAGCATAGCTGTGTCTCGAGAGCCAGTGGCTGATGTGTATCCAGTGGCAGTGGCGGAGCCATGGTACCACACTTGAGATATCTCCTTTCAAACAAAAAAAAGAATAATCAAAATCAGTTCATAAACGACGAAGTTATCCGCGAACAAACATATATATATATATATATATATATATATACGGTCGAATTGAGAAACCTCCTCCTTTTTTTGAAGTCGGTTAAAAACAAGTAGCAAGTACCGTGGTTATCAGAAACGATCGCGAAAATTTGAAGTCAACGATTAGTAGGTTTAGGTATTTAGTAGCTGATTTTTGTTTTGCATGTTTCCTAATGCAATTCGTTTTGTACCTACTTTCAAAATAATTCATTAAAGAATTTTGAATTGATAATAAAAATTATGTAAACCACAACATTCAAGATAATTCATGTTAAAGCTCCTTTGTTCGTCACACCAAAAGGTTTCCCTAGATGGGGTAAAGCAGGCCAGAGTCTAAAAAAATTAAACAATATCTACTAATCCCCTTCTAAATCTACGTATACTAGTGAAAACGAACAAAAATATTTTGCTAAAGACATTTGCAAACCAAATAATATCACCGACACTAAATGCGACGCTATTAGCAGGTCAAATAAGTTTGTTCGACTTGTGCTCACCATTTACAATAGCACCATTTTGTCTCTCAACTAAATTACATTTGACATTCTTCCGCCCAACCAAGGTAAGTTCCTGAAGTGACATTCTATACAAAAATCAGGCGCGCATTGAGAGAGGCTGACGGTTTGTTTAGCGGTCACAATGCACGACGCTAACGAGTCTAGCGACTGAATAAAACATTGTTATGCTTGCTTTTGCACAAGCGACAGCGTTTTATAGACTGTGGAGTATTATAGGCTTTGGTGCTATGAAAGCCTTCAGATCGAATTGTAAAGACGGAAGTTTTAGTAGTATTGAAGTATTCAATTCACAGCTATATTGGCTTTTCGTAACCGATCACCGAAAGAGCGATAAGTTTTGGTGACCTGAGATTTTGTTAATAAGCGCTGCCGTGTATTAGATGAGAAGTTAAATCGTTGATTGCCATTTAGTTTATTCTAGTACAACTGCTGTAGCTAGACCATCAAACCTCATTAAACCTTGACCACAGGGCTAAGTACTCACATAGCTTACACGAACCTAATTCAAAACATCAGAGACTTGTTGAAGATGATGGCACTTAATAATTTAGCGACAAATAGCCCAATGGCCAATGATTTTGAATTTTAATACAGCTTCATATGTAACGAGTTGGGCTAGAAGCAAATCGGTAGTGAGAAAACGAGCTAGAGTGCTGAATTCTGTCCAATGAGTAGGTACAACACAAATGCCTATCTGGATTCACCGAAACCGATTGCTAATAATAATTTTACCGATTATACTCAGAGAACGGCATAGATAGAACCTTTGTACCTTATCTGTCTTTTTCTTTTAGCATTACGATGATTTTTTGTATAGTACTGTTACAAAATTGTTACAAAACGTGCAAAGTACTTAATCTAAACATAACCTATGGATATATTGTGCTAAAGTGCGTTTCGCCCATGATTAGATTCGCCCAGATCTTTAGATCACATTGCTTATAATGCATACTAAGCCCTTTACTTATCCCACACGTTAAAGGCAACGTTTCACTTTGCACAATAGAATCTGTTTGGCTGTAACCTAAATATCGGATTGCACTGCCACAAGTATACGTAAGTCCCTATTTATTTATGTTAAAACTGTATGAAGTTTAGGAAATCTTGTCCAAACGCGGTAGTAAAGTAAGCTACGACTCGACATCGAGTTATTGCCGCAGATACATCGTCACAGTATAATCGCCTCGCCTCGGGACAAAGTGCGAAAAACTCTTTATGCCCTAGCGACCCGTCGTCTACGTAACGTGTACAGGAGAGCTGTACAAACTTAATTTGTTGTCACTTATAATTAAGATAGTTTAAAAACTAAAATAACCGACTATAATGCCCCGCGAGTCAATTTCAGTAGCAAGTTTGAGAGGTTTATCATCATATCTTAATTACAATGGAACCACCTCGAAAACGTACTCTACTCATTACAAAAATAATCATTCGAATCGGTTGACAATTGACGGAGTAATCGTGTAACATACACACAAAAAAAAGAAAAAAAAACACGACGAATTGAGAACCTCTTTCTTTTTGGAAGTCGGTTGAACAATCATTTTTAAGACATTGACATTAAAGTTGTAAAGGTTGAAAATACGTTGTCATATTCCCAGGTAGCTAGCCTTAGCCGCTGTGATTTTGCGGCGCTGCTGATTCGCTATCAACAATCAACAATAGTAATGTTACGTAGTATCACAGTTTTACAATATGATTGAAAAAACTGTGGTAGTATTATTATCTGTTCTGTGGTAATGTCAAAGAATAGACTAAGTGACGCATGTTGGTAAGATTATGGATCGTTATGTTGACCTCTCGTTCTTAAACGTACGCAGACTCTTTTTTTTCGGCCAAAATATAATAGTGAAGCTTGTTACAAGCTTTTATTTAACTTGCAATGTTCGTCTGTATATTTGGGTGGAATCTTGGAAGCTAAATTAGACCCACTTCCCGATGTCCGATTTGACTCAAATTTGGTGTTCTTATGTATCTTCAGTGACAATACAATGATATGATGATATGGTATACAGAGCTATAGAACAAGAAAGATGCTCATCTGGTGGTAAATAATGACGTATATATCTATAACAGCGATAACCGTGGAATTTAAAACCGTTGACGCAAAAAAATTACGCTTTACTGCACTGCACTGCACTGCAACCCGTTGCCCTGAGAAATTTTAATCACGTCCTGTTATTTCATATTGAAGTAAATAATTGATATCAACTCAAGCCAAAGCTAGACAGAAGAGATGTAAGACGTTGGACAAATTTGCGTTTCCGCCCCGTCCTCTTTATGTTTTTTGTATCATGAGACTTCCTAGTATTTTGTATGACAGTAATTTCAAAACGCCACGTTGACGCCCGTCTCTTTTTTTTTGTACACAGACTAGCGTTTGTCTTCTATCTCAGTGAAAATTAGGTCAAACGCTAGCAACGATGTAGTCGAGGATATTAGAAAGTTAGGCCTTGAGTGGGAGCTGGCTCTCAAAAACTAGGCTTAACTTACGCCTCTTCTATTTAGCCTGCGCCTTAAGCTCAATGTGTTTATGTCCAACTAACGTAGTAACTACTATTCTATCTGTAGTTCAGTTTAAAACATGTCAACGGATGACGCACGACGCCGCTCAAGATTAATTTACAGCAAAGGAAATTAAAGTGTACTGCAATTACTGACATTCTCTGATCTATTTATAAATGGCAGGTGGTTTGTCGTGATAACTAGTTTATCTTGTCCGATGTACCCTTCAGTAGTTAATCGTTTTGATGGCTTGACATTTTCTTGGCTATTAAAGGTAATATTAAAGGCATTTAAGAAATGTTGGATGGGAATCAAATGTCACCTGTTTCTAGCGATGGAACTAACTCGAAAACACAACGACATTTCAGGTGGCATTGTAATTTTTACCTCGACGGGTAAATGAGACGTCTAAAACAACTTGAATTAGTAAAGTGAGAAAAGCAATTGTATTCATACATTAAATAATATGTATTTAGCAGTGTTCGAAGATATACCATGTATACATTAGAGCTCTTTCAAATAAGATAAACCTCGATTTAGACTATTAATACATGCGTCAAGATGGTGAAGCCAAACTGTAGATTACAGTCAATCGCGTACGCATAGCTTCATCTAAGCGTTTACTGCCTACTATGTAAATTAAGGGAAGCCATTTGACCGCTTTTCACAACTTCACCTTCACTGCACGGGTTAAACAATGGTCGGAAGTTCACCTAATAAAACAGAAGCAAAACTAGTAGATAATTAATACTTTTAGTACTTCTTGGAAGAAAAACCCAAAGATTGGTATTTCAATACCTCTAGTCAGCCTGTTTATATGGCGGTGTTTTTTACGGTGTTCCGGCAGCACATAGCTTTGAGAGTCTGTGTATTCTAGGCCTAGCATGTGCACCATCTTAAATGAGATTATATTAGATTAGATAGGTACCACTTTAATTAGATACGTCGTTCGTAAGGACCACGATCTATTTATAGGTCAGAACAGGTTGGGAGGTATGTGTTGGTCTTCAAATGGATGTATGAAACATCTGTCTTTTGATTACATATATGCTATAAATGCTGGACACGTGTTGAGTCTCTTAATTTTATTGCTCATCTATGAATAATACATTATTTTTCAAAAAAACTTCATAACCACAAACAGGCACTCAAAACCGAAAAATAAATAACTTAATAATTATAATTATTATAAGCGCTACCCACTTATCTATTTGAAGTCGGTGCCAGCCAAGTCTATTGGATCATCATCATCAGCCTGTGTCAGTCCAATGCTGGACGTAGGCCTCTCCCAAGATGCGCCATTGAGTCTATTGGATAGTAGATAGGTACTATGTATGTAGTAGTAGCAGTAGTAAGTAGGTAGATACATGTAGGTAGCATCTATCTACTACCTATTAGACTTGGCTGGCACCGACTCCCAATAGATAAGTGGGTAGCGCTTATAATAATTATTATTATAAAGTAGTTTATTTTTCGCTTATGAGTGCCTGTTTGTAGTTATGAAGTCGTTTTTTTTTTTGAAAAATAATTTATTTTACCCTTTTTAGTGCAAAACAAGTTTTAATTAAATTACATGTATTTATAAAATGTCGTATCTGGGACGTTATACACTGACGGATATATACTTTGTGAACATTTCAAGTATGTACCTACTATGGTTAAGAAGATACAGATCTGTAAATTGCGCACATATAGACACACGGGACGGACGGACGGACAACAAAGTCTCAAGAAGTGTTCATTTGGTACCCTTTGGGTTCAGTACCCTAAAAAATTTACTTTAAATGCCGCGCTAGTGAAAATATTCACTAGACATAATGATGTCATCAAGGTATCAAAGGACAATGTCCAAAATGGCCCTGTTCAATAAAACCATCTGACACACACGATAATTAATTGTTTATTTTACAATAATTCCAAATACTTTTATAACACGGACTAGTTGTATTCTAAAATGAATATTAAAAAGTATTATTTGCGATTATTAACATTGATTGCCGCCATATGGCCCACACAGTCTGAATCACTCTACTACGTTATAAGAGTTGGCACTTCCTTACGAATTATGAAAGCACTGTGTAGCCAACCTAACAACGAAAAGTATTATTTACGTAGTAACTATTATATAATCTGTGGTATTATGCTTATAATTTTTTTTTTGCAGTGTTGGTTGGTGCAAAGTACGTTCATAATTCTGAGTTATTTATGTATGCAGTGTCGCGGGCGGGACTGATATGGCCGCCATCTTCGCCAAACGTCATGTCATGTCAAATAATATTAACCTTTGCACCCTCAGGACTCAGCCTGGTAGAACATTCCTGTGAAGACAAATTATTTCCCCACCTTTATTTCTATCTCGCTTACAGTTACCGTAAGAATATCTGTCAAAAACCAAAATAAACGTGAAGAAAGATGTAAAAACATTATTCAAGATCATATTTTTAGGGTTCTGTACCTCAAAAGATAAAAAAAGTAACCTTTATAAGATCAGTTTCTTGTCCATCGTCTGTCTATCTGTCTGTCCGTCTGTCTGTCTGTCTGTCTGTCCGTCTGTCCGTGTGTCACCACCGATTTTCTCAGAAACGGGTAGACTTAGCAAGTTCAAATTTATACCAGATACAGAAGTCTATAGTCCCTATTAGACGTATAAAAATCAAGGTCCTGAGTCAGCACGATAAAAAGATATCTGCAAATTTAGATTTTTGTGAAAACTTGTAAGTACCAAAATTTTCCCTAACCTAAATTTTCAACTTTTTTTTTCGGAATTTTTCCTTTACTTTTGCTGTAAGACCTTGCTTTTGACCAAAATTGACAATTCTAGGTCAACCGGAAGTACCCTATAGGTTTTGGGTCGAAAACCTATAAGCTACTTCCCGTTGACCTAGAATTATGAAATTTGGCAAGAAGCAAGGTCATATAGCACAAATAAAGGAAAAATTCCAAACAATAAAAAATCTTGACAATTAAAGGGTATCCTACCTTGATTGGCGTTAACTATGTATTTATACACATACATAGTTAACGCCAATCAAGGTAGGCCTCTGAGTTATATGAGCGCTCATACAATTTAGAGGTCTAGCCTAATTGGTACAACCAACGTTAGTACGGAAGCCTCGGTGGGTGAGTCCAACTCGACTTTGCCGGTCTTTATTTAGTCTTCGAAAGTATATGCAATAGCAACCTCCATTGTGAATAATCTTCTTGGGACTCTTTTTCTAAAACCGGTACATTCTCCTATGTTTGAGGTATTTATCTCCATATCTCTGGAGATACTAATCAGATATCGATAAAATTAAAAATGGGACCACCTCGGAAACTTACCCTACCTATTAAAAAAACAATCATTTGAATCCGTTCACAATTGACGGAATAATCGCGTAAAAAACACACAAAAAAAAGAAAAAAACACATACAGGCGAATTGAGAACCTACTCCTTTTTGTGAAGTCGGTTAAAAACGATCGAGTATCTACGTAATTTTGTTTGTCACACTTATACCCCGTGACGGAAGAAAAAAACATCAAAATGTAGCTTACATCTGTTATAAAGCCATTTGTTTGTCCCTTTAATTTCATACATTTTTAATGCAACGGGTTTGACAGATTTGGCTGAAATTTTGCACAGTGATTACCATTATAGTGGATTTTTGTCACGGGCGAAGCCACAAGGCACATCTTGTACCCACTTAATATTGTTTCAAATTTCTAGATTGCCAGTAGTTAGTCCTAAAACATGAGCAGAATTTTTAGTGGGTTTTACTAAAACCACTTACCAAAAACAGTTATCTTGCCAATTGTAACGCCACTTGCAACATGAAAACTAGATCGGATGACATTTCTTTGTGTGTTGCAACAAATAGGATTTTTTATTTAGGTATGGTATTTGACAAAAAAAGTTTCACAAACGATGCAAGCAATGTTCGGTACTTACGTATCTATCTTATGCAAAATTATTTTTGTCAAAATTAACGATAATGTAGTGGCAAAACTTCCACTGGTTATTTACACTAGCAAAAGATTGTCTTCTTTTATTTCTCGTATTCGAGAGCAATCTTATTTGTGTATACTCACTTCTTTTGTAAACCAAGGTTTACTTGTACAATAGAGTATTTTGTATTGTGTTGTATGCATTCTAGACTTCCGACTTCACGTAGTCATACTCAATTTAGCAGCATCATGTCATGGCTCGTTATTCTCATTGTGATGTAAACTGCAATTATGCACTGACCATCTTTATTTGACCTCTCCTTGTTTCTTTAATAAAGATAATCTAGAAACACGCGTATTGATGTTTTTGTCTATAGATTATTAAATGTTATTTATAACACTATTTAATACATAGTAGACAAGACTTCGACCGCTATCATAAACTTCCACTGTTGGATTGATTGCAATAAAATATTTCATTAATATGTACTTACGATCAAATAATGACATAATTATTATACTTGTTTTTTGTCCCAGACAGATTAAAATTAGACTACTCATATCATGTCTATCTCTAATCTCATATAAAGTTAAATGACGATTTGATTTAAAATAGAATCGTACCTACTTCTCCGGAAATGAAATATAGCAGTCGGAACACATTCTGACCTAAAGTCACGTCAATAGCCATGTATATATTTTGTTGATTAGATTGTCGATTAAGAACTTGTATAAATCGCCTTAAGGTACGGACACACCGCAGCGTCCTGCGTGCGCAATCTAGGCGGCAATCAGATAGCGCAGTAGTATTTGTACCGATTGGTCCATACCAAACGCGATCAGAAAACAATTGAAAAGTACTGAGATCGCGCCCACAGATCGCAAGACGCCGTGGTGTGGCCGTACCTTTACCGTATCAATATTACTGATGCGATTTAAGAAGTACCGATGTTATACTTTTTCAATTCATTGATTTCATGAAACATTCTCATTTCAATTAGGTCATCAAACTTTGCGTGATTTATTCAAAGCAATAACGAAAATACTTACTTAAATCTACCCCTGAAAGTACTCAATGATTTGAATATAAATCAAGGGTCTAAACATATTATTGGTTTTTGCTTAGATATAATAAAGTCTACTAGTATGGACATGGTACCAATATATATTATGTCGTCTAGAGGTGCTTTTAACGAATGACGAAGCTGCCCGCCATCGTGAAGTGATATAGAATAGGTAGAGCAGAAGAGTCAATTCAAATTTCATGAATCAGTAAATATTTTACCACTTTATCGACAGCTAGTAACTTTTGAAATATTTCGTATAGATATAAACTGCCATACAGCAGACACTGTTCATTGTTTGTCCATAACATCGTTTTGTCAATTGTGTTATTTCCATTTTAAACGCTTTGTCTTTCAGTGCTCACTTAACGCTACGATTCCAATCATTCAAAAATTGTTTAGTGTTAATCGTTTAGTTTAAAAAGTTTTTATGGAAATACCAAATTGTTCTGTTTCTGATTAGTGATCTGAAATAAGTCAGCTATTCAGCGCTTCATTTCATTACAAACTTCCACTAACACAATTTCAACATTTGATGGCCCAGTGGTGTAGTGGGACAATGGAAAAAATTATGAGCACTTTTCACAGTGGCCGGTGAAGGAAAAAATAACATCGTTAAGAAAACCCAGCCCCCGCATGGTGGTAGGACACTTTCTAGTGTCCGTCTGGCCAGATACCACCCTCAAGTTAGAAAATCTATCGCCATACATTTAATTGTGTTCCGGCAGCCAACCTTGATAGCCAGTTCCCGAGGCTATATCATAATTTAAAAAAAAAAATAGATCACTGGTGAGTCATAACTCAGGTAAATCAATTGACGTCAAATACTTGTCTTGTGTCTACTTTTTTCATTTATAAAGTGTGTTCTAGAGAGACATTCATATACATTCTTTTTTGTGTTATAAAAATAAATGACATTGCCAATGACATTCTCGACATATCATTGTGCGATAAAATATGCTGATCATTCTGTACATTTGCATGAAATTTTAATTCATATCCTTAATTTTTACTAAATATTATTAACAATTATTGTTCTGTTTAATAATTATTTCTACTAGTGATAAGTGCTTTTAATATTTGCTCTTCTGTAGTTTCATAATCTATTCTCACAATCAACAAGTTCTGCACCTCTGCAGCAAGACTGGCAACATTGTTTTATATCATTTTTTACCAACTCTGTCGCGCGCCCTCCGCGTAATTATTGAACTTACCTATTGCAAGTCCTTTATAATTAACAGGTTTTGTACCGGCATCTGCTATTTTCAAGATTTTAACAAAAGTTAAGAGAAAATAACTTTATGCTACAACCCTAAGGTTGAAATCTGAGTTACGTTTGCAGTTGTTTCTCTCTTTGGTAATTAACTTTTGTTATTATGAAGTATTAACACTTTAGCCTAAAGTCAAATATACTCGTATTTGCGGACTGTAAAGTGTAAGAAATAAAATAAAAATAATAAGATAGTGTTTCGAAGAAAAGTATTACGTACAAATTAATTGTTGAAGTATCTTGTCGATTTTATAAGTAATTTTAACAGCTCACGCTGTGTTATTTGAGTTATTAAACTAACAAACGTTATTGTCGTGTAGAAATGAACGAATATTGTTATTGTTAGTTTTGCTAGGGTTTGAAGATTTTTCAGATTTTTAGTTTAATACTACTTGATACTCGCGACTTTGTTTACGAAGATCAATATTTTTTTCACTGTACCTAAAGCTCTGCGAATCATCATTGGTGTGATCTGAGTTATTTAAATTATGTATTAAAATCATGTTTTTTTTAAGTAGTCTTTGTTCATCCTAATGCTATAAAGTATTTCGTTGTTAAATATAAGTAAGATCGGATTGTCCGTTTAGGCGTGGATGGGTAATAAACAGACAGAGTGACAGAGTTACAAACGTTTTTATTAAAATTAGTCTATATGGCTTCCTATGGGTCTGGACGTGTTTTTAATAAAAACTTTTAAATAATTATAATGTAACTATCAGAGGTTGTCAAAGATTATTTGTAATTTTAAGGATTGAAGATTAATTGAAGGCTTTGTCACAATAATTTCATAGCATAACACGCACACACACACACACACACACAGCACCTTTATTTTATTTACTTAATTACAATACAGACAAAAGATATTAAAATCATTTATATAATTGTCAAGAAAATTACATGGTACTTACTATATTTAAAAAAGATATTTTTTGTTTGAGAGATTATGCTTGTGATATCTAGACACGCGGCAGCGTGTCAAGCCAAGTTCAAGCAAAGGAACTGGCTAGCCAGCGCCGAGTGTAATATTACACGAACCACTTGGTGGCCACTTTTGACCCTTCTATATCGCAATGAATCATGAAACCTAAATTTTAATTATCGATTCAAGAAAATAGAAATCCCACGAAAAACATAAATGTAAAAAATAAAACTGGCCAAGTGCGAGTCAGACTTTTGTCCCGCACACGGAGGGTTCCGAACACCATCAACGAATATCTAACGAACTTCTAACAACGAACTCCTACTAAGTAAAGGTTAACACAAAGGTAATTCATATTATTAAATATCTGGAAGACCAAGTGTTCGTAATCGTACGACTAACTCAAAGAGAATATAAATACTACGTACGTGACTAACTTTCCACTGATTCTAGCTAAATGAAACTCTGTAAGTACTAAAATAGAAGATATAATAATCAATACTGACTGTACACTACTACAATTAAAACTAAAGTAAACAAATCGACCGAGGCCCACAAATTTAACAAATGAAACGCTTGCGCGTGCTATTTTCCTGTGCTGCCATCTAGTTGCGTCAAGGTGAATTAATTTCAAAGGCAAGTTATTTGTAGTTGATTGCAGATTGAATACCGCACAGCTATGCTCGGTATAAGAATTACCTTAAAAGGCAAGAAATACCGAGCATAGCTGTGCAGTGTTCAATCTGCAATCAACTACAAATAACTTGCCTTTAAAATTAATTCACCTCGACGCAACTAGATGGCAGCACAGGAAAAATAGCACGCGCAAGCGTTTCATTTGTTAAATTTGTGGGCCTCGGTCGATTTGTTTACTTTAGTTTTAATTGTAGTAGTGTACAGTCAGTATTGATTATTATATCTTCTATTTTAGTACTTACAGAGTTTCATTTAGCTAGAACCAGTGGAAAGTTAGTCACGTACGTAGTATTTATATTCTCTTTGAGTTAGTCGTACGATTACGAACACTTGGTCTTCCAGATATTTAATAATATGAATTACCTTTGTGTTAACCTTTACTTAGTAGGTGTTAGAAGTTCGTTAGATATTCGTTGATGGTGTTCGGAACCCTCCGTGTGCGGGACAAAAGTCTGACTCGCACTTGGCCAGTTTTATTTTTTACATTTATGTTTTTCGTGGGATTTCTATTTTCTTGAATCGAAAATTGACATTCAGGTTTCATGATCCATACCTTTTTATATTGATAATTTATGTTTCTTGTTAATAAAGCGAAAAATATTGGGAAGTCAGTCTCATATATCTATAAGCTTAGAGACAAAAGTGGGAAGCCGGTGCCGCACATGGTGCCGCCCGAAGAATGGCGAGTCCTATAGAAAATGAGAAGCTGATGCCGCTGGCCACACGTCGGTACAACGTAAAACCGAGGAAAACATTTCTAGATGTTTCTACTCATTGGTGCTCGCGTGGTGAGAACCAACAACCTCATGCTGCTGATGATAATCACCAGATTTTCAAGAATACTATTGAATAGAATATTATTCTGCGGTCGATGACTATGATGACTACAAGATTTACAAAGAAATTAGCGCATAGAAGAATATCTAAGGACGTTTTTAGGGTTCCGTAGCCGAACGGCAAAAAACGGAACCCTTTTAGATTCGTCATATCTGTCTGTCTGTCTGTCTGTCTGTCTGTCCGTCCGTATGTCACAGCCATTTTATTCCAAAACTGTTAGGACTACAGAATTGAAACTTGGTAAGTAGATGTATTCTGTGAACCGCTTTCCGATTTTTATACAAAAATAAAAAATATAAAAGTTTAAGGGGGGCATCCCATACATAGAACTGAAACAAAAAAAAAAATGTCTATGGATAGGTTTTCAAAAATGACATTGAGGTTCGTAACACCATTTTTTCTCAAAGTCAATCATTTAAAAGATAGGCGCGTCTAAAGTGGTAAAATGTGTGTCCCCCCCCCCCCTCTAACTTTTAAAGTATGGGAGTGAAAAATCTAAAAAAAATATATGCTGTAGATCTTAATAAAAACTAACAACGAAAATTGGTTTGAACGAGATACAGTCAGCAGTTTTTGAGATATGGCGACCGCAAAGATAACTTTGTTTTTCATACAAACACTATGAAAAACAAAGTTAATTTTGTAGTTGCGAAAAATCATAGTTATGGAATACTTAACTGTGTTACGGAACCCTACGAGTGCGAGTCATACTTGCACTTGGCCAGTTATTTTTTATCGAAAGTTAATTTGATGTGCTTCTAATAATTTTATGTTTGTTAATGTAACCCGTAACCGTTCATATTTTCTCTACGTTCTCATGTAGCATGAAGTAGGCGCTCCGTTACGTTACATGCTTTCCGTGTGGTCTTATTCAAATTTTATCGAGATCTGATAATTATCTCTGGAGATATTCAAAAAAACAATATAAACAAATTTGTATACCTTGATGATATGATACTGGCTACTGGCTGCTTTGACTATCACGGCATGTGAAGTCAGTTATTCGTTTTGCACGATCATAAATTATTCATAATTTAGGACTCAATTTAGAGGAAAATCCAACCATTCTTATATCTGCGTAATTCCTAGTTACGTTCAACAAAGTGTTGTGGACGTCATAAAATATATTTCCTGATAGTCAAATTGCTGCATCGGCGTAGCCACAAATCTTTTCCGATAAATTTTGCAGGTTTTGTAACTACTTTTTGTACCGAACTCGTAAATTTCTCACTTGTTAATTTGTCACTAACATTAGAGGTACCAGTTCGACAAAAGGAATATAAATGTAATTACTCTCTCTTTGCAGCCAAATCTATCCAAATTGTAAAATAAGTGTACTGTCTTACTACTGTATTGTGACGTCATCTCAATGATACCATCGTTCAATCAAAAGTTTACACGATTTTTTTATGATTGTAACCACTTATCTATATTAAATTTTACTTCGTCGTAGCATAGAAACGAGAAACGAGTGAGTCGCAAACCTGTAGTAAGACCCTCAAAGTTTGGACGTGGCTAGGTCGCCCCGGTAAATGCATTTTGTGAATTATAGGCGGCGAATGTGGTGAGTGGCCAAATTGTTGGCACACAGTGACCATACGAATCCTTCACACCTGTGTCTAAACGTTTTGCGCTGGAGTAGCGTTATTGCATTTCGGAAATTTAGTTTTTTGATAAGTTTTATGTTTCGAAAATAAATATTTTATATAAGTTATTTAGATTTTGTTTTATAACGTGAATATGTATTCTACATCTGTGGGTTACATAATTCTTTTTCTATAGGATTTTCGTACTCATGGAGCCTGGTGGCGTATGTCACAGGTTTTAAATAACCTCCATAAGGTACCACCTCTTTACAAAATTGATTGCATCTCATTCAATTTTCTCGTAATAATTCTCTAACTGCTTGAATCAGTTATTTTGTATGTTATTGCTCATTGACAGATTAGACACTGACAGACCGAGATGGCGGAGGTTTCATGTTACGTTGCTTTTTCTTCACCGAAAGGCTACTGTGAAATGTGAACATATGTACATTTTTTGATAAAAAAATCCATTGGTGCACGGCAGGAAATTTGAATCTGCTACCTCTGTCGTCAAAGCCGACAATTCTGCCACTGCGCGACTGTGCCCTCGTCTCTTCACTTTTTATCATTATCCTGATAATCATCATCTAGCAATTGTAAATTACCTTGTAGTTTTAGTACCTTTTTGTTTAAATACCGCTTGCATACAAGTCAAAGAGATAAAGCAAATACATAAGCATGGATGTCATTCTCATCAGCAATTCAAACAATACATCAGCAACACAATACCTATTTCAGTTAAAAAGTAAGAGGCAAACGAACAATTGCCATTTTATTTGTCACGTGGAATAGGTTAGGTGAATTGTGACACCATTGGTATTTAGTACCTATGATCTGAGGTCGAGATCTTAGCAGACTTCGATAAAGGTCTTGACAATTCTATAGAATGCCAATGGAAGTGCGAGCTAATTACCCAAATATTACTTAGCAACATCAGGTAAAATTAAATTAACCTGTTTCGATAGCGCTAAAACAACTGGCTTCAGCTGCAGCTCATACATAAAAAAGATAAATCCTAAATATTTTGACTTCTAGCACTGTTTTACAATTCTTGTAAGACTGTGGTTTTAGGGTGATATTCTGTAGTACTCAGTTTAGAAAATAGTTTAAGACAGTTGCACTATGGGAATTAGAGAAGTGTCGAATGTCCAGTATATACTGGCGCCTACCATATACCATTTAAGAAGTAACTATTATGTTATCTGTGGTACAGTCCTAGAAAGCATTCTTACACGTCAATTGATGATAGTGAGCTAGTACTCGCAAGTTCACAACAAAACAAGAAACAAAATTAAAATTTTGAATAAACACCCACGAAAATGTCTCTTAGAAAATTAACGTCATAATATCTATCTAATAACCACCACTGATTAAATACGAACCGTTTAAAGACAAAATCGCACTAGTTTTGGAGAAAAATGACAACATGGATTGGCACAGACAAATGTTTACTGCAGCACCCCCTGGTAAGTTGACACCGTAACACCTATTTAAGAACATGCACCTATCAAACACAAACCCATAACTGAAAACTGCATCAAAATCGGAATAATTGTTTTGAAGAAAAATGGCAACATCGATTTGCACCAACAAATAATTAATGCAGCGCCCCCTGGTGAGTTGTCACCGTAACACCTATCTTAAAACATGCACCAATTACACCCAAACCCATAACTGAAAACTGCATCAAAATCTGACTAGTGGTTTTGGACAAAAGTGGCAACATGGATTTGCACACACAAACAAACAAACAAACATCCTCTCACCCCAAACGCATATACAGTCTCTGTTCCTTCGTGGGTCAAAAAAGCTATTTGTATATTACTACCTATTATTGCAAATTCTGCAAAATCCAATAACCGTTCCATTATTTTTCATTTGCTTTGCATAACTGTAACAAAAATGTGAAGTAGGTCCCTACTTAATTCAATTCGTATTTAATAACTCACAATTCAGAAGCAAGGGTCTGTAAGTACACGTAATGAAATTACGCTCTGATTATAAAAACAGGTGCGTTATAAATAATTGAACATCGCCAATGACACGTACTCGGACCGGTCAATGAAATTATACAAAAGTGCATGCTTATGACATGTTGGTACTGTAAATCCTGTAATTCTGGACATTCCGAACTTTGGGAAGCAAATAAAAAAAAAAAATACGTTTATATTAATTTGGACGTTGAATCCAAGCAAAATATGCTTGATAATATTAATTGTAATTATTTTAAGAAGTTGTAATTGATTAATTACACAATGTCAACATCGCGTAATTTAGTAAGGTTTTCGTTTCCGTAGCAAAATGCCGAAGGAAGGGTGACATCATCATCACACGCCTCTTCTGCAAATAAGCCTATCGCACTTTACTGATAATTATCATCACACGCCTTTTAAGGTACGGACACACCGCAGCGTCCTGCGTGCGCGATCTAGGCGGCAATCAGATAGCGTAGTAGTATTTGTACCGACTGGTTCACACTTCACACCAAACGCGATCAGAAAACAATTGAAAAGTACTGAGATCGCGCGCGCAGATCGCAGGACGCGGTGAGGCCGAGCCTTTATAGAAATAAGCCTATCGCACCATACTGATATAATTATCAGCATAGTGTTTATTATATATATATTAGATAGGTATTAGATAGGCTTATTTCCAGAATAGGCGTGTGATGATGATGTCCTCCTTGATAAGTCAGCCAAAAGCAAGAACTATACTGACCGAGCATTTATTCTTAAAAAATCGGTTGCAAGGTTGAGATTAAAATAGGCTCGTTGAATACAGTTGTCGTTAATAGTAGTATGCATAGGCCATTTGGAAAAGAAATCAGAATAAAAAATAGATAAAATAGATAACATTTTATTGCACATCATTACAACAATGATGATGAAGAAGAGACGTGAAAAATGAATAATTATAATATAAGATGCAGTGAATATCTTACAAATTACATGAATAATAAACGGCTCTATTATGTCATAGATACGCAAATAAACATTTCTGATTATCTTTACACTCAAGCAAAGTTTACCAGACAATTTCACTACTACTACTTTCCAACTAAGTTCGAATTCAAATTATGATTGATCTCAGCCCTCCACAAACATTAAGCTCCTAATAGTTAAACAACTAACTGGAATTACTCAGGCAATTAATAGGGAATCCAACTCTAAAGTCCTTTAAGAGAGTACAAAGTTGCTAGTAACAATACACTTACAATAAACTACTTAGAATATCACTCCATTTGGCAAAGTTCTTGAGCTCTTGCGGGACTAAAGAGTCCCGATATTGCTTTTGAAGTTATGAAATATTATCCCATACATTGTCTACACTTGCGCCAAGTGTGTTGTTCAGACTTTGGGGATTTCTTTTAAGTCCTGTATTTTGAATTTAAGAAGCATTATTAAAAAATTCGAAACAGACGTTATAGTAATAGTTAGTTGTTATTAATACACTTTGAGCAGAGTTTAGAGTTTAAGGTTTTGGATATTTATCTCAGATTTATTGTTTTGAAAAGGTCGATGATCAAAATGTCTGTTAATTCAAGATCAAAGATTTCAGTAAATACAGCTAGAATTATCGGGTGATAAATAAATCCATTAAGTTAGTCTGAATCTCATATCAATGTATCTGGTATATTATTATTATTATAACTTTTACTTCAAAACTTAAGTTCATTAGTTTCGCTCGATTTTTTCTGATAGCCATTAAGACAAATTCAAAAATATTTCGGCAGTTAAGACACAATCCTACTTTAATTCAAATTAGTCCTAAAAATGTAATAAATGCGAAAATGTATGACAATGGGGTAATAAATGCATATTATTCAGTTACTTTTTTTATTTATTTTAAATGCAAGTGAAGCTGGTCAAAATCTTTTTAACAGTTCTGTAATTGTACATTAAGTTTTTCAATACTTATTTTTTTTAATACATTGAACTGGGTAGCCATTGAACACTATCTCAACTGATGTTAAGTGATGATGCAATCGATGATGAAGTGCGCATACTCAAAAGATACCTATTCAACTCGCGATTTGAAAACCTCCATATTGTACTTAGCCGAAAACAGACTCAGGCAGAATATTCCATTCCCTGGCGGTTCGTATGATGAACGAAGATAACTAATACTATAACTAATACTACTTACTAACTAATACTATTACGACCTACCAACATCATGCATAGGAGAAAACAAACCTTTGTAGCTCCAACAAACGCTAACTAGGAACATCGCAAAGCTCTCGACCATCCCAAGTTCTCCATGACACATTATTTCTAGAACTTTTGAACAATATTGAGCACGACGTCCCGGGCGTCGAACTTCTACCATTGTGATAAACGGCGAACTTCAAACTGGGCCAAGTCGAATTTTGGCCGAAAGGTGCACTCGTAAACAAACTTGGCCGAAAATTTGGGCTAAGTTTTAATTGCAGTAGATTGCAACATTGCCACGTTGGGCGAACGTGTGTATGTAATCTGGGCGTATGAAATATTCAAGTTTCTAAAGTTTCAAGAGGAGTTGTCAATATGAGTTCTGAGTAACTGTAACTAGCAATGCTGTTAACGCCACAGTTGCAAATGCAACTAGAAACTTTGAATGGTCGTAATTAGCTCTCTTCTTGTCGCTTCACAATTTATAACTAATTTTTTAAATAATTTACAAATTGATACGAACACAATTTCAAACTTGGAATTTGCACGTGGTTAGTCTAAATGACGATCACTGATCTGTGATTGCTGATCTAAACATAATTAGTTTGCTACAATCTTCTATAGCCTAACATTACAAGATTATCTTATTCATTGTACAATTGCTTGGGAACCAGTTCTCGTATTTGATTTAGCAATCCTAATTAGTGTCTCGATTTTGCAACCTAAACAAGCAAGTGCACCCACGTTAATCACTGGTACTCATAAATTAACTCTTAACATGATACATTGATTAACTTAACGCGTCTCAGTAATTCATTTAAGTTAGATTCCCTATCTATGAATCTAACTTTTAAAGGAGTATTTAGGTATAGAAAAATTAGACTAGTAGCTTACCTGTTTAAATGTTATAGCTCTATCAACTATCTCGCAATGAGTATATCAATTCTTTTTGATTATTTATTAAATTATAAAATAACCGTGCTTCAAATGATGTTTGCTCATTTTTTATGGGTATTATTGCGAATTTTCATCAATGATATCTACATCTTAAATTTATTCAACATTGTTATCTCAAAATGTACAGCAAAATGTTTATATCTTCAGAGGAAATGCAAAATATAGCAGTACTTTTTTAGCATTTCAAAAGATTCTGCTAATGAAAAAGCTCTACACAACTGCTGACCAGTAAGCAAATCCAACCCAGTTGGTTCCAAGAATTTAATGCAGAAAATTCTTCCTATTACAAGTGTATAAATGTTGCGTAAACATGAAGTTTTAGCGTTCCAACAGAGGAATTGCAAGAGACAAATGCTAACTTTGTACCGGTAACCGCTCCAGTTCCCAAGCTTTGTCGCCCGGGCCTCTTTGTGACTTGACTCTATCTGTATCACACACAGCTACTGCTGATGTGGTCTAAGGAACAAGAAAAAGTAATGTTAATGTAATTTGCAAGGTTTGAAATAAAACATTTATTAAATCTTGTAACTTGTTTAAGAGTTAAAATATACATAAAGCTTCTCTATTATCAAAATTTAACTAAATACAAAACTTGCAAGGAAATTATAACAAATTACCACAGTACCAAAAATGTTTTAATTAGGGTTCCGTACTTCAAAAGGTAAAAAAAGGAACCCTTATAAGATCCCTTTTTGTTCGTCTGTCCGCCTATCTGTCTGTCTGTTTGTCCATCCGTCTGTCCGTCTGTCTGTCGGTCCGTGTGTCACCACTGATTTTCTCAGAAACGGGTGGACCTAGCAAGTTGAAATGTATACCAGATACTGAAGTCTATAGTCTCTATTAGGTGTATAAAAATCAAGGTCCTAAATCAACACAATAAAAAGATATGGGCAAATTTAGATATTTGCGAAAACTTGTAAATACCAAATTTACCTTAATTTTCAACTTTATTTATTTTTCGTTTTTTTTTCTTTACTTGTGCTATAATACCTTAGTTTTAACCAAAATTGACAGTTCTAGGTCAACCGGAAGTACCCTATAGGTTTTGTGTCGAAAACCTATAGGGTACTTTCCGTTGACCTAGAACCATGAAGTTTGGCAAGAAGCAATGTCTTACAGCACAAATATAGAAAAAATTCAAAAATTTAAAAAATGTTAAAAATTTGAATTTTCAACTTTTTTCAACAAAGGGGGCGTCCCCATATAAACATAGTTGAGCCAATTAAGATTAGCCTCTGAGTTATATAAGTGCATCATACAATTTAGAGGTCTAGCTTAATCGGTACAAACCAACGTTGGTACGGAAGCCTCGGCGGGCGTGTCCGACTCAACTTGGCCGGTTTTATTTTATTTGATACCTAGCGTTTGGCTACTATATTACTTAGTGGTACCTAAGCGATGATGTGGTCAAAGATGGTGAACACGCTAGGCCTAAAATGGCCTGATTCCCAAGGCCTGAGGGCGGCAGATTTCTTCCTGTTAGTGGTTACCTAAATTTTTAATTGCAAGTCAGGCAAAACATTGATACAATATCACCAGTGGAAATGGATGGAATGTGCATAGGCACAAAGTCCATCCATTTCCACTTATATTATAGAAACTTATATTATAGTTTATAGAAATATCATATTTGTAGAGTTATGAAAAAATACGGAAATATATAAATACTAATATGGAAGTCAATATTTTACACATACATATATAGGAGAAATAGGATACGAATCATGTTTTTTTTTTAAATTGTATTTGTATTTTACTTTTAATAAAACAAATTAATGTTGGTGCTATACTTCTATCTGTAATCTTTTAGAAGGTATAAATAATAATAGAAAACGCTACCGCGCTTACTCTACTAACATAGCCATCAAGTACCGCTTACATGAAGCAAAATAGTTATATGTACCTCGACCTTGCTTTCTAATAGTACACCGATAGATCGAACTATATAATTTTAATGAACCAATAATTACCCAAGGTTTCTCATTGGACCACTGCATGTGCCAGTTAATCGAGATTTTTATCACCTTTATCGACGTAGTCATAAGGTTCAATCTTTCTTAAATTATCTTACGGGTTTCTTACCTAATTACCATCAGGCTACTTGAAGATAAAATCTTTGTCTCTGGTTTTGTCGTTTATCTTGGTCTATTTGTTTGGTGTTATCGAGATCAATTGTGTAACAGATAATAAAGATTCCTTTGTTGAGAATTATGCAATGCTTTGTCTGTATTTTTTTTTATTTATTCTTATATGTTTTATCTGATGTTAACAAGGCTATTGGGCTTAACATCATTATTAACAGCCAATTTCCGTTCACGCTGAACATAGGTTTCGTCGTTGGCACGCCATCTTTAACTCTTCGTTTCCAACTAGCAAACCAAGGTTGGTTTGCTAGTCAGTGACTTTAGTATATTATCGCATGGGCTGAATAATAATTGTATTTTTACCTATTTTAACCTATTGTCATCAGTAACCAACTGCCTAGGAATGGATTTTTTTGATCTTTTTTAAGTTTGTATTATTTTGAATAGAATATTACATTAAAGTAAGCATATTTCTAAGTGACCGCTTGCAAACTTGACAGGTTTGAAAGTATGCAACAAGCAACAGTAAGCTTATTGACTCGTGAGTTTTGTCCTTCGTGTCAGAAATCTGTGAAAAGCTGCTTCTGCGGCGTTATTTCAATAGTAATGTTTTTTTCCACATTATATCATCATAATATATTATTTGTATTTGTGGTAAAAAAAAGTATTTAGTGCATTAAAATAGACCAGAAGCCCACACTGCACTATTCAATATCCTACTGCATATATTATTTACATACCTATGTCTTACGCATAAGAGTTACTTTTTTCTTTACATTCATTTACAAATTATTTGATCTTAATAATATATCTTTATAGCAATAAAAATGTAACATAATAACAATATATTTTCGTATGCAACCAAAAATTGCTTCACGTGAGAATTCGGCCTAGATATTGACAACCACTAAATTCCAATGCAATCAATCATCACCATTCAATTTGAATTTTAATAATGCTATTAAAACCTAACCTCTGGGCAAATCAAAACTGTCACAGATATTATAATTACAATCATAATAATTCATTGTTGGGCAATAAGTTGACCTTAGAACCGGTATAGGAATCTCTCACAATAGATTCGAAAGATAAAGGTATACCAAATACTTAATATGCAAATTGCACACTCTTTCAAACCATATAAATTAAAAGTTTGACCAAATTTACTCGAGTGAATGTGTAATTTGAACTTTCGGATGTTTAAATTTTACAAAGCATTAGACTCGATCTTAGTGTTAGTACCACTTAATTGGTATCTCAGTATGTAAAGAGTCTGATGCCTTAATAATAAATAAGGACATTTTAAAAGAATTGCTTCCTTTTCGATCAAAGATACCGCTAAATAATAAAATTATCGGCCGGTTTTTCCTTGCCAAAGAAAGACCACATCAATTATCATTCAACACCAGATGAGATACATGTGAAGTTTTGGTTTGATATTATATCAGTTGTTTTTGGAACCCTGCATTAAAAAAAATAACTTCTTTGTGATGATTGATATATATAAAAACTATTATATTCTGTTGAACTTTCATAAATACAACTTCTGATCTATCAAAACATTCAAAACAAAATCTGAAGTGACTCATTAAAATGCTTATGAAACCAGCACTTTTTGCGTCGACTTCTTTTTTCCACCAGAGGATGTAATTTGCCTGCATTATAGGTAATTAATACAATTGTCCGTAATGCTACTACAGTGTTTTCAAGTTATCTTTGTAGCCCATCAGTATATTAGTCAGGGCTATTTGTGGTTCATATTTCTAAGAATTTTAAAACAGTTTTTTATTGAGATCACCTCAGGTTATGACTGTCTATGCGGTTAGTAACCAGTTTTCTTAAAAGGTTTTTTAAAGTGCTCACATATGATTATTACCTTACCCTAGTAAACTAAAGTTCAGGTAAAGTAGCGAACTCAACCAAAGTACTCGTGTATTGGCTAGCTTCATAAATATATAGATTACTTTACTTGACAAACCTATATCACAACAAAATGTATTCGTAACAGTTATAAATAATAAACACAAAGCTTTAATTCAGTACGGTAGTTAACATGATCTTTTGTACCACTACTTTCTCCCTATATAAGGAAATCAAAGCATACCAAAAACGTATGATATCAACGATAACTCTCATCCTACAATATTCAACCATACGAGGAAACAGTTCCACTATCAATAAGCCTTAATCCAACCTGTTACTGCCATTACAACTATTAAAGCTTACACAACATAAATCGCAAAGCTAACAATACTAAAGCACGGTTCGACCAGGGTTTTCATGTGATAACTGTCAGAGAGACTAAGCAACAATACTATAAATTCAGGCCTTAGACGACGGAAGACATTTTAGTTCTATGCAGCCAGATTGTCGATTGTAAACGCGTAGGTGTAGTTTAAAAAGTAACGGTAACGACTATTACTTATATTAATGTGAAGGTTGGTAATTATGATGTGACACAAATGTGTAGGTTTTTTATTTTATCTATTGAACTGTATAATCTTCACACTACGTTGATACATGCGAGAATGATAATAATGAAAATAAACGTCATGTGTTCATTAAGTTGAAATTTATATTGATGTAACGGTTCCAACTTGCATTTTTAATTAAATATTTGTATGTATATTGTGTGTATATATATATTGGTATAAGGGCTTGTTATTGTATATCGAAGAAAAATTGAAAATTGGGCTCATATTAAGCATAGACGGGAAGAAGAATTGAATATCTTTTTGTCTATAAATAAAGCTATAAGTTAGTAACCAGCTGCAGTGGTCATAGAAAAGTCTTCATCTAATTTACATAAAGAATTATTAAGGTATGATGTAAAACAGACTGTAAATGTAGCCACGTTCTTGATTATATCGAAAAACGGTATCGTAACTGAAATTATAAACAATATGTGATCGTTTTGGAAGATATTTAGACGCAAAGTATATAATACCAACTTTAATTTTAAACACGACATCTCTGATAGTCTGATAGTTGGTGAGGATTTGAGAGTTCAGATTCTAAAAGATGCACCAGCAGCATTAGGTCAAGGTTACCATAAACTTGCACTGTTATTGACGTAACAAAATACCGAACAAGGAAATTTTTAGACCTATGAATATTATTCAGTTATTTCGTAAGTTGTTACTATCGGAATCTTTAAAGTTACCTATCTAGCAAAGAAAAAAACGGCTACAAAATCGGCCCACTGGTTTAAGAACAAAATGCCACAGACAGACACACAGATATACACGACACGACACAGAGACTCGTTAAATTTAAAACACTCTTTTGCGTCGGGGGTTGAAAAACAGGGTAGTCCCCAAAATGTCATACCTTTTTATCATTAAAAAAATACGTGCAGTCACCAGTTGTTAGAACGGTTGTTAGTGACGACGTGGTCTTTGGTAAATTCATGGTTGCATGCAACTTGAAGATAGTAGCAAAACCAAAGCGTCGGACATCTAATTTTAATCTTAATGAAAAAGACGAAAAAACTCTTACTTCTAACCTATTTTCAGTAAAGTTTTCTAGTTATGACATTTGGAAATATTCAATAAACTATCATACAAAAAATTTTGATCAAGATTCTTGTAAATCACTACAACAAAAGACTTGACTCTCGAATTTTCGAATTTTACGAGATAACAAAAACGATGGACCATTATATTACTTTTTTTTTAAATCAAAACTTTACTGAGTGAAGTTTCTTAATCATTGTCAGTCTTGTCTCCGATATAAATTTCAGAGACTTTGAATAATAATTTATTTATCAATAGCAATCGCTTGCTTCATGTTATCATGCGTATCTCTACCTGATCTATTGCGCAAACGTGACTTAGCTCTGGGACACATTTTAAATAGAACGGTATTGCGACAGAAATCAATGTAGGCTGGGAGACAGTGGCTTAATTAAGTTACGTTAGTATCGGACTCGGACTAATTTATTTTTATTTGAGTAAACTTATAACTTTGTGAAAATTATCCTTTTAATCAAGTAGAATTTAATTTATTGGCCTAGTCTGGATAGAAAACTAAGTAATAAATACTACTGCGAATTTTTAATGCCAGATTACCTAAGTTAAAACCTGACGGGACAAGATGGCACTTATTAATATGACAAATAGGATAAAGACCTATCAAAAATATTGTGTAATTTTTTGTTGTGTCAGACTCCCTTATGTCATTGATGGCTAAATCCAAAGACAATTGGTGGGGACGGTGTTGTTTAAAAAAGTGACATGTTTTGAGACAAATATATTAAGCAAAAGCGCTTTCAAGGAGGTGCTATCATTACGCTTATTTATTCGCGCTATATGAAACTCTTTCGTGGAATTCTTATGTAGGATTTACGAAAATTAAAAATAAACCGTAAAGGATACGCACAGTGCCATACCACAGATTGTATAATAGTTACTACGTGCCATACACCGAAGCGTGCGGTAAGTACTTTCCGCACGCTCCGCTGTATAGTGCGTAATTTTTAACTTTCGAACGATGTATACAGGCTTCGTAAATGCACTTTTTGAGTAAATGTGCTGAAAAATATCTTGTTATTGGTTACAGAATAACATACTAATCATTGTTATTAGCTCTTTAAGCCTATATTCTGAGTCTATTTTGTTATTCCACTTACTCAACAAAACTCACAACACGACGTTTAAACTATATTTGTTATGTAATTAAAACTGTCAACAGCTCTCATTCTAACATATACATTGAAGCTCGGTGGATATCTAGTATAGGATTACGTATCAGTGACATTTTGTTAGACTGATCATTTGCATAAATTGTTGATCGAATTGAAATGTTGCTCAGAAGGCAACTGAGAGAATTTATTAGGCAGAGGCTGGGAGGCTTAAAATACATATAATTAAGGCATTTACGTATATAACCAGTGGCTTAAAATCTACATTTTATATATACCTTTTATGTTATATTATACTACCGACCCGCCCTGGCTTCACATGGGTAGAGCAGAGATCATCTTTTAACGTCGAGTATAATCATCTTCAACAATCATCGTTATATTTTAACCAATTTACATAGAGCCTTAACGGATCATAATATACCTAAACCTCTCTCGTGATTCACTGTATTGGTGAAAATCGAACAAGAAAATCCGTTTAGTAGTTTTTGACCTTATCGCGAATAGACAAACAGACCTAGCGTGCTACTATCCTTGACCGCATCATCACTTACTAACAGGTGAAATAGTTGTAAACGATATAAAAAAAATAAAAATTACCGACGCGGGGACTTTGTTTTATAATAATTATGAAGTGATATAATAAAAGAAGGTTATTATTAAATGTTGTTCTTCACAATATGTATATTGCTATAAGTACATGTACAGTATTTGTTTGAATATGCTAGATGGCATTTTTTTCATGAAAGATTGTTAAGTATTTTTATGTCACAGGGAATTTAACAGCAAAAAGTGTTTATTCAATAAGGTCGTTTGCCAGGGCTTGTCTGTCTGAAATCAGATAGAAATGAAAAAAATATATAATTAGTCATCCTTAATATAAATCATGCTGTAGGCACACAACATGAAATAATCAACAGTTTATGCTAGTCCCACGTTACATTTTCCCACAATTTAATGTAGGTAGTTCTCAAAATTAAATATCTACACATGTCACCCCGTCTCACTTTGACTTTGTCCGTTAGAGCGGCTATACAAAGCTTAAAATGTTTGTGAGGACATAAAGGCACTACCAAATGGTTCCGGATTGCGTGACAGCCTAACTTTAAGTTACAAGATAGCAAAGGTTTAGAACTACATTACATTACCGGATGTAAAACAACTAAGAGATAGCTTTTGTTTAGAAACGCATCCATTCTATATTGCGTCTAATAAATTAAAGTTTTACAGTGTTATTATCTTCTGTGTTTTTTTATTGCAGGGTAACTGCTATGTTTTTTATAAATATGGTAATAATGATAAGAATATACGAAAGTTAGTAACCATCCAATAAATTTACATGAAGTTAATTTATGGTTAAATAAAAAAATAGTCGAATATAATGACAAATACTTGCGAGTAATTAATAATTTGTTGTTATTTAGCATTTATAATTCCAAATCAGATATTAACAAAGTCTAGGTTATGTATAATATATATTTGGACGCCATTTATAAAAAAACTTTTTAGCTCGCACAATACAGCGCATATAAAATCCGCCATTTTAATTTTTATGCATGTATTGTGTTATCCTAGTGACACTGGAACCATCAAGATTAATTTTATGACGTAGCATTTATCAAAATCAGTTGCGCCGTTGAGTAATTATGAGCGGACATAGGAACGGACATACGACTATATACATAAATACATATATACAGGTCAAACACATACATTTCCGTTTGGACTTCACCACAGTTGGGTAACAAATTCAAATCTTTAAAATACCAATATGATGAAATTCATAAAATAATACTCTATTGCAGCGGTTCTAGCTCTTCAAATCGCTTATCCCTTATGCCTTACCATCGTTCAAAGTAATAAAGAGGTGGACAGCCCGTAGCTATTGTTGATGCATGGAACTGGTACAGTAAGGCTAAGATAAAAACTTGCGTAGAACCTGATTGCGACAGTAAGTACCGTGATGCTTGTGATGAATTGCCCAAAACAGTTCTGTTTTATTGTTCCTTTTGGTTTAATACCCGCATTTTGAACTGCACGTATATATTTTAATTTTAAAATTATCGTGAATTTGTAACATTATTATTGTTATATACCGGCTGTAATTCACGTACCTTTAGTCGAATTTTCTCGACCTAGGTTTCGAGCGAGTCAGTCGCTCTTACCCTCGGAATATGCTAAATAATGAGTCGAACAATAACAATACTGATAACACGCAGCGTAATCATAAGGTTGTTGTAAACTTATCGTCATGTCATCTCGATGATAATTCTTATAGTGTGCTTTCCCGGGGTCTTAATTACGCTCCTACACCTAAAAGAATGCCCGTGGAGAAAATAATAACGGGTATTGAGGACACGATCGTACGAAATAAAATACCGTTTAACGATGCGGAATGCATGAGACAAGACATTTCAACGATGTTACGTAAATCAAAAGTGCCCCAGCCTAATATAACCCGAGGTGAATTAACAGCATTACGCGAAATACGTAACAATGAAAACGTCTTGGTGCTGCCGGCGTATAAGGGTAATGCCACAGTGGTTGTCGATACAGATACCTACGAGAGTAAAATTACGCATATGGTTAGTGATACTCGCATTTACAAGAAGGTGAAGTACAACCCGACCTTGAGAGTTTCTACAAAAGTGGTCCAGCTAGTGAAATCATTACCCGATATCGAGTTGCAGGCACGCTTACGACCCCATAACCCTACCCCACCCAAGATATATGGCTTACCCAAAGTACACAAGCCAGACTGGCCGTTGCGACCTATAGTCTCACAAATAGATGCACCGACTTATAAGTTATCCAAACACCTGGCAAGCATCCTTCAGCAGTACACGGGCAAGACTGATACTTTTGTGAAAGACTCGTACCATTTCGTCCAGTTGTTAGAAGATATACGAATACAGCCCTCGGAGATCATGGTCAGCTGCGACATCGCATCACTATTCACGAGTGTCCCGGTAGATGAAACTATGAACATTATAAAAACCATAATTCAAGGTTCTGACCTACCTACCGAATACATACATTGCATCGATTACTGTCTAAAAAGCGGTTACTTCATGTGGAGAGGAGAGTATTTTCTTCAAGTGGATGGAGTGGCGATGGGATCTCCAATAGCTCCAGTGGTAGCTAATATATTCATGGAGTGGTTTAAGAATACGGCGTTAAATGCGGCAGTTGTGAGACCTAGAGTTTGGTTGAGATACGTGGACGACATCTTTGCGGTCATCACTAAGGACGGTTTAGCTGGTTTCGCGGATCATCTGAACCAAGTGCATCGCAACATCGCAGTTACAGTGGAAGAAGAAAGTGATGGAACTTTATCCTTTCTCGATGTACGCGTGATCCGCAGGCCAGATGGAAGTCTCGCACATACAGTGTATCGAAAGCCAACTCATACGGAAAGGTATCTACACGCCAACTCGCATCACCACCCGGCACACTTATCCTCGGTACCCAGAGCATTAATCAACCGAGCTCTAAGAATATGCGACCCTCAATACCTAGATGGTGAGCTAAATCACGTGAGGGGGGTACTTGAGGATAATGGCTACAGCTGGCGATAATGTGGCCGGTGGTGTAAACAGAGTGAACGTAAGCGACCACAAGTAGCAGATCGATCAATGGCTTATTTACCGTTCGTAAAAGGAGTAACGGACAGAATCGGATATCTTTTACGACGGAAATATGATGTCAAGACGATTTTCCGCCCACCAGGTCATCTTAGACAGATGCTGCGTTCACCGAAGGACAAGGACGAGCTGAACGTTCCGGGCGTGTACAGAATACCATGCGACTGTGGCAAGAGCTACGTGGGAGAAACTCGACGCAATATCACGACTAGACTTACGGAATACATAAGGAGCATTAAGAATTCGGACACGACAAGATCCGCCATCGCGGAGCATGCACATCTCGCGGACACAAACCACTTTATCCGTTTTGATAAAGCCTCCGTACAATACAATACACTCTTTATTGACACCAATTTAGAAAATACATACTGAATAGGACTTAACTAACTAATACTAGGTACAATGGGCGGTCTTATCGCTAAAAGCGATTTCTTCCAGACAACCTTTGGATGGACATAACATTATAGATAGAACAAGGACGGTGGTGTGTATTTTAAACATTTTACTTAGAATGATTATATTTATAGACTACATAAAAACGTTACATATAATAATATTATATACGAATACATATGCACATCATAAACTTACATATACATAATCAATACACTTATATACATACATAATATATTTGTTGCGAAATGATAGGAAAAGTTATCTGACAGAAGAGAGATAGAATTTGCGAACTTGTTCTTTGAAACTATCTATGGATTGTGCACGTATTATAACAATAGGTAGTTCATTCCACAGGCGCACGGCTTGGACAGTGAATGATGAGTCATAAAAATTCGTACTATGAGCCGGGGTGTCGAGGAGCATGTTCTCTGATGACCTTAGGGAAAGGGAATTAGAGGAAGAAAGAAAATGGAATCGAGCTTTTAGATAAGGAAGAGTCGAGGGGTTGAACAAAATTCCATAGAGAAACGAAAGAATATGAGTATTCCGGCGAAGACGAATGGGAAGCCACTTGAGCTTTGCGCGAAATTCTGAGACATGATCAAATTTTCGAAGACCGAAAATAAATCGAATGCAGAAGTTTTGTAGTCGCTCAAGCTTATTTAGCTGATCCTCCCTGAGATCAAGGTAACTGGCGTCGGCATAGTCAAGGATAGGAAGTAAAAGAGATTGAGCTAGCGCAGCTTTAGTAGCTGTTACTAGCTAGCTAGTAGCTGTTACTAGCTAGCTAGTAACAGCTACTAAAGCTAGCTTTACTAGCTAGAGAGAAGTTCTTTGTACCTAGAAAAGTACGTGAGGCTATTGAGATAAATAGACACCCCAATTTCAACCGAGATAGTGGATGGACCTTGCCGTCAGCGTGGAAACCGATTCTTAATGCGTCCTCGAAAAAGAAAGTGTCAGTCAGTCTAGAGTGTGACACAGTCAGCATTGTTTGCGACGGTACTTCTGGCGATAGGAGTAGCAGCGATGAAGAACCGACGATGACATCATTCGGGCTATCTCAGGCATCCTCGGTACCGAAAAGGAACAGCCGTTTCCGATCGCCGCCGAGTCCGCCCCCACCCTGGCTATCAAGCCGAGCGCAGCGAGCGGCGGCCCGCAGTGAACATCGCGATCTCACCGCGTGACCTCACTCCCGAGGAAGAGCGACTGACTCGCTCGAAACCTAGGTCGAGAAAATTCGACTAAAGGTACGTGAAGTACAGCCGGTATATAACAATAATAATGCACGTATATATGTAATGACTGTATGATTTTGTTTTTCTCTACCATATTATACAATTATCTACGGCGATCAGATCAGCGTAAATTCTACGCTCATCGAAACATTCGCTGTTGTCCAGAAAAAATGTAAGCCTTGGTCTCATAATATCAAATAAGCCCATGCTAATTTTATCTTAATTAGGTCGAAATCCAAATACACTTTCTCTCACGCTTACAGTTATTTTTTTCATGTATAATAATAGTGATAAAAAAAGGAATATTAAATTAAATTATAGCTTCATCATTATGTCTCTGATGGTTACTGACGATGTGACCGACATTATAGCACGCTAACCTTGAAAAAATCTGTCTTATCTACTTGCGACTTGATAAGATAGGGAAATTACTTTACATGTAGGACATATCATCAAAATACCGAGAGGTATCAAAGCAGTGCAGGGCTCACAAAATTATGGTGATCCAGAGTTTTGTAACATGCTCATAGTTTATGTTTTAGTTTCATTTCTTTATCATTTACCGTCACGTGAGTGTCGTTTCTATCCTGCTGTTTTTTTCTTATAACAAAAAAAAGCCAATTCTGAATACGTTATGAAACAACTGACAAGTATTTACCTTAATTGAAATTGCTTACTTATACTAACTTAACGTAGACAGACAACTCTTCTCATTCATAATTAAATACAAAATATTTCTGTCTGTAGTAAAAACTATAAAATACGGGCCCAATAATAACAACTGCAAATTAATTAGAATCATAAGAGTATCCCTTTCCGAATATAATTTGCGTAAACATTATCCAAAGGGCCTTACCCTCCTTACAAGGATCTAAGCAATTGAAGTTTACACGGCTAGCCGTAAACACGACATTATAAAGGGGGCGACAAATATAGAACATGCTTAACACCCACATTGGTGCATGTTCCCAGACTAGGATCGAATATCCTCGATGTCAGTGGAAGTAACTGGACTCTATAGATGACCTTTTTTGGTCGAGGTTTTACTTTATTTATGTTAACAACTTAATATTAGATCAAAAGTCAAAATTTACTTTTAAGGACAAATTAAAGCATTTATTCTGTTTATAGGCATCATTGATCGATGTGATCGACGTATACTCTAATTGCTTACCTAGCGGTAAGTATATAGAGTGCTCTACATTATTATAAATAAATGAACATTTAAAACTTTAATAACACAAGCTTTTTGTAAAGGCGTTATTATTTGTAATTAATAAATCCTATGGTACCTTTAGCGATATGGCGTAAAACACCTCATACCACTAGCTTAAATTTTTAACTAAACTTGGCATGTTAAAGCTGTCCTTTGAAAAGCTTGTAAGACAATATCATCCACAATGTTCATTACACTTTAACATTACATGTAAACCCTATACAAATAAACGAGCCTAAAAATAACACCAGACAAAATGAGCCAAGCACTGTATCTACTAACTGATCACAATTACACAGCAAAAATGTAACCCAAAAAGGTCAAACTATTATTTCACAAATACTCTGTCAGACGTTGAAATTAAACTCGCATCAATACCAAGACACTAAAGTAAAAAATGCACTATTACACGCAATCTTACTATTCACAAAATCAATCACAGTATGCACGTACTAACCTACCAATTTGATTCCGTAACTTTGTCTCGAATGCCTAATTCCGTTGCCAAATTCCACATAACAATAGCACCAACTCTTACTTTTACGTAAGCGATAGCAGACTGTATAATTTAGACCCATAACTACTTATTGCAATACGATGAGGACAAAATTATCGGTTCTTTTGTACACGCGTCTTAAATAATTGTACGGTCAGTTCACTTTCAGCTTTGAAGTTAGTTAAGGCACAGTTTGCTAACTGCGAATTAAATTCCAAGAAATGAGACAAAACTCTAGCAGAGAGCTTGTTTGATTTAGTAGGGATATTAAAGAGTTTTTTTTATCTTAACATTATATTATTATTTTATTTTAAGCGCTGCTGGACGCCAAGTGCTCATTATAGAGGCGGTAAAAGATACACAGCGCCCCGATGTTTCTACGGAGTCTGAGTGATTCCTATCTTTCCCAGAGCTCGGGATCGTCGACAATTCTAGTGGCTCTTTGCTGAGTAGGGAATCAATGGACTGAAGCAGTTCAGAGCGCTGTGGACGAGTGCGCATGCCAGAGAAAAGTGCGCAAGCGTTCCCGTAGCACCAGCATTAGGTTGTAACTAGGAACACCATGGGGTTTTTCAGTTGTAGTCCGACTTAACCACATCATTGCCCCGCGAAGCAGTGGTAATACTCGTGCGGGTATCCCCATATAAAAAAAAAGGTAGGTCGGAGCGCCGTTTTATAGGTGCGAGTATGAAACTTTATTTAATACTTACTTAATTGTAATTACGTACGATAGAGCAACGAAACTACTCCTTAAAAACAACTGCACCAATGAAGCGATACTGCCGATATATTAATTATCGACGGTCATTAATCGTTTGAGCAACATCGATGTATCTAGGTCAATGATGTTCACAACTGTCGGCTTCTTAAAATGATCTTTGCTTCTGTCACTTGTTATATTGATTAGTTATTTTAATTACTACTGAAGTTGGTGTCGACACGTGAAATATTGTTTGGGAAGTTCAATAGGATGTCGTGAGAGCAATGACCATTGTGAAAAATTGTTAGTTGCCAATGTTATTTATAGAGATTGGCAAAATGATTAATGATAAAACAAGCTATTTGCAACCTAATACAATGTGAATGGCTTAGTTACGACGCACGATACGTTTTTGTTTTTTGATTTAAATTCAGATATGAGAAGAAGCATGTGAACTTTGATTGTTATTGTAAAGTTACTTTAATTTGGTGCGAAACACCAAAATAATAGGAAAGTCTTTACTTTTAATCCAGCTTACACTCACATCAACGAAATAGCGATTACTATACGTGTTATTAATATTAATACCTATATTATTTTTATACTAGGTAGGTAAACGCTTGATCGCTAACTCACTTGATGTTAAGTGACGATGCGATCGACGATTAATATTATGAAAGAAGATGTAAAATGGCTCGCCCTACGTGTTTTTATAAATTTGGTATTCCTAATATCAATTGAATACCTATCAACTTTAATAAAAATTGTTATGCATTCATAACAAAGATGACGATGGTTAATAAAATGTTAACTTATAGTCTGTGACGCTATCTGTATTTTGAAATTGTGACTTTGAGTATTCAGCCAGAAAATACTCAAAGGATTGTGAGTTCAGATTTTCAAAATACACCGCCGCAATGTTTTAATTTTCTCAATACTGTTATGTTCACTAGAACAAAACAATATTTTGGAAATCAAAATTTTCACATTACAGTGAATTTTTAAAATTCGACATGTAGATAATATACTCATATTTTCTTATGTTCTGAGAGCACACCCTCTATTATATTTCAACAGCCAATATCCTTTAAATCCTAACCAGTATTTCACAGTCAACAACTCGACTCACGCTCACACAGCCATCTGTCCAATGTCCCCATTTCCACCATTTCCAAAATGACGTACAATTTCAGATTCCGTACTTGAAACAAAGAACGAAAGGCATCTGTTGCCTGCAGCCTCTGGCTCTCTGTAATCATCGGACATTTTGAGGCACGTAATTGTTGGGCTAATGAGTGAGCCTTAGGCGCAAGAGAATCATTTACGCAGTACTCTAGTTTCAATTTTATGTAGGTGTATAGACGGAGATTTTGAGTACACTGGCTAATTCTTAAATATTTTACAAAAAATGGTGGTATTCAATTTGTTTCATTTTTGTAACCTCCGACACAAAAAGAGAAGTGCTATAAGTTTGATGTGTGTGTCTGTGTATCTGTGATGTGTATGTCTGTCTATGTCATCATAGAGCTAGCGCCTAAACAGGCAAACCGTTTTTGATTTTTTTTTTGTTTGACAGGTAGTTTACTCGATAGTGTATTTGACACTTGAGCTTTGACACATGAAAATCCGTTGAGTCGTTCTAGGAGTATAAACTCTTTTCTATTTTATGACGTTACGACAGCCACTTTTATGACTCTGATCAATTTTTAATTCAGTATTCTCCTACTTCCAAGGTATTGTATAAACATTGGTCTGATGTTGTGATGATCTGATCTGACTGGCCTGTAAGTTTGACTGACTATAATTATAAAGCCACATGAAATATAAAATATTTTAGATAATTTTTAATTTCTGTTTAACCATGACAATGGTTGATAAAAAATTTAACCAGCAAACAAAACAAAAAAAAACTACTGTTCCTAAGCTACACCTATCTTACCCAAACTACGTAAATATACCTGTATATATATGAGTATGCGAGACCAATTTCTTCCCAAAATCTTATTCACTGTCATAAATTATATGAACACAGCTCCAGTTTGCGTAACGAAAAGTGACTGTGTCACTTATGGCCGTTTAAAGGTGCTACGGTAAATAAACGCCTAAGGGTATAAGGCGTACATGTTCTCGAAAGCCTCAAGTTGCGGGTTATTATTTTACATTTCCATTTGGGCGTCCTCTTTCTTGCTTACCCCTTCATAAGAAAATGTTGACCAGTCAAAATATACAATACAATACAACACAATACAAAAACTCTTTATTGATCATCAAAGAAATTACAAATTGTACATACTATGTAATGAATGACAGTAGAATAATAAAGCAATACAATCGGCGGTCTTATCGCATAGAGCAATTTCTTCCAGACAGCCTTGGCAATATATATCTTTTTAGTTTCTCAAATTGAGTCTGCAGTTCTTTGTCGTCAGAAATAATAAATCCAGAATATACCGCTTACCTGACTGAGAGAAACTATGTTATCATGGATGCAAAAACGTTCCACTTAGAAAATAATAGTGAAACTAGGTTTTGAGGTTTTGCATTCTGAAAAATTGTGCTCCAAATTACCATTCGTAACATCTACCTCCTATACTAAACTTCATATCACAAATTTTTGACGGATAAAAAAAACTCAACCAAACAAAAGACGATATCTATTTTTAAATATCGATTGTTTGTGCAGAATACAGTGATATCGTTACCGATATTGACAAAGTAAAACGGGCAGCACAACTTTAACAGACGTAAATCCTTTTATATTTACTCTGTTGTATGTTAGCTTTCAAAGCTCGCATGCTCCCGCAAGCATGCATTTGGTTTGTCACCTGACCGTTGAAGAGCCGGTTTTCATAAACAGACAATTCTTGAACAAAACTTTTTTTTTTTCGTATGCCCAATAGTTAAGCCATTGAGCACCATCTCATCGGGGGATTAGCGTGGTGTGGTGCGGTGCGGTGTATTTGGGATACGTATGTGTCTTATTAGTTAATGCTGCCCATAGACACTATTCCACGCAGACGAAGTCGCGGGCACAGCTAGTTATATTATATTACCGTGTCCATTCCAAACAACAAATTATAACAGGAGCCGCGTGCTTATTCAGTAAAACGCCATCTTACGAACACTAACGCCAACTAAGTGAAATTTAACACACAGGTAATTAATATAATAAATACAGTCAAACATTCATGGATGGCGTTTACAGTAAAATGCCGAAAAACACGTTTCATGTATGGAGACCCCATTAATTTTTGACTTTATTCTGTTTTTAGTATTTGTCGTTATAGCGGCAACAGAAATACATCATCAGTGAAAATTTCAACTGTCTAACTATCACGGTTCATGAGATACAGTCTGGTGACAGACGGACAGACAGACAGACAGACAGACAGACGGACAGCGGAGTCTCAGTAATAGGGTTCCGTTGGCACCCTTTGGGTTCGGAACCCTAATAAGATGTTTTTTTCATAATATAGGTAGCACACAAGCAAACGGCCCATCTGATGAGAAATGGTCACCGTCGCCTATAAACACTTGCAACACTAGATGTGTCACTCATGCATTATTGACCTGTCAAGATTCTTTTAAGGTACGGCCACATCGCGGCGTCCTGCGATCTGCCGGCGCAATCTCAGTACTTTTCAATTGTTTTCTGATCGCGTTTGGTGTGAACCAGTTGGTACAAATACTACTGCACTATCTGATCGCTACCTAGATCGCGCTATCGCTGCTGTGTGTCCGTACCTTTAACGCCCTTTTTGAAGGATTCCGGGAAAAAAAACAATGCGATGACGATAGCCAATAACAGATTATTACTATGGAACTATTGTGGAAATCGAGAGTTTTGAGAAGTGTATGTATATATATATGTATATGTATATATTTTCATTAATTTTTAATTAATGAATTTTGGCAATCCTGATGTTAGTTGATCTAATAATATATAATATCACAAAATATCTTACCGACTACACTTCGTTTCAAATTTAAATAATAGATGTTACACTATGAGATAGGTAACATTCCCTTGCATCTTGAAATAATAATCATATATTTTTATGATATACTAGCTGGCCCGGCGAACTTCGTACCACCTAACAGACAGTGAATGTTGTGCTACCTTTTAGATTTAGAACTTAATTTAGGCTCTTATGAACGTAATACAATTAATACAAAAGAGATATTAAGTTTAGTAATGTATTATGGCAATACAGATATAGAATAAAAATACAATAATCAAGTATTTCAACCGCGTGTCAACAAGACATGATGGAATGAAACATGTTATTATTGTTATAGATAAGTTATTAACTTGACATTAGTTTGATTGAGTTAAATTTTAATTCTAAAAATATAATCACCAGTATTTAATTTTAATTCTGAATCAGTATACTTACTTCATGAATAACTAATATTTTTTGCCTTATGGATAAGACTGTATACGGCACTTATAAATTAGCCATCACATTCTTGCATATCTCTGTATTTATCTACATTCTAGCGCCCGTGGCCCGTATGAGGGCCCGGTGGCGTAATCGGGAGAACGGTTGGCTTTGATGCCAGTGGTACCAAGTTCAAACCGCCGTGCACCAATGGATATTTCTATCGAAAAAGAAACCAACAACCCCCGTGGCAGGACACTATCTAGTGTCCGGCCGGCTAGCTACCATCCTCAAGTTAGAACATCTGTGGACAAACATTTTGTGCTGCCGGAACACAATGTGTTCCGGCAGCTATCCTTAAGAGCCAGTTCCCATTCTAGGCCCAGCGTGCTTACCATCTTTGACCGCATCATCACTTAACAACAGGTGAGATAGTGGTCAAACTATATAAAAAAAATGAAAAAAAAACTGACAAAATATAAAATTGATTAGGCATTGGTTATTATTGTCTTGATTGCTTGTAAGCATACATTTCTGAACGCACGCATATTTGATAATCAATAAACATGTCATACAATTGTCATTACTGACAGTATTTAAAATTTATTAACATTTTATAAAATCTATATGACTTGAATGCACAAAAACTTGAAGAATTTTCATACTTGACACTGGCTAAATACACTTATCGTGTGGAGCAACATAATGACCCTTAATAATTTGCGGTTTACCGTATCGACGGGATAAACAATTGAACATCAAATGGTTGACAGTTTTGAAACCCAGGAACATTTTGGCAAAATATTTTATCTTATATAATTTTTTTAGGTCAATTATTCATTGTTTTTAATACTTATTATCCTATTCCTGGCAAAGACTATTCCAAAAATACAAAAATCATAAAAATTGGTTCAGCCGTTCTTGAGTTATAAGTGTAGTAACTAACACGACTTTCTTTTATATATATAGACTAGCTGTTACCCGCGGCTTCGCCCGCGTTATTTGAGTCTTTATGACCTTTGAGGTCAAGATCGACGATCTCTTAGGCCAAGTCACCATAGATGACCCTAAAGTCGAACTCAATATCCTCTATTGTTAAAGTCATTAATCATTTTAGTTAGGTATACGAAGTTGTGCTGTTTAAATGTTTGACTCAACATAAAAGTTCCTGAAACATTTCTTACAAAGAAAATAAGGTGAATAGCTGCGCGAGCGCAGCGAGAGCTATCATTGCGCGAGCGAAAATTTTTTATGACTTTTTATGATCCTGACAAATTTACGACCTAATAATCAACTCACTATGGATGACTCTTAGGTCGAACTAGATATCGTCTATTGTTAAAGTCATTAATAATTACTTGTTAAACCTAACCAAGGTTTACCAAGTTTTGCTGTTTAAGTATTTGAGTCAGTCTAATGTATGAGTCTGTTGAAACACGCTATTATACGCTATATAGCGTTATTACTGCGAAAATTTTTTACGACTTTTTATGACCCTGACAGTTTTTATGACCTACTAAGTCAACACTGATGACACTCAGGTAAAACGTGATATTCACTTATTTTAAGGTTAATAATCATTATGATTATTGAAGGTTGTACTGTTTAAATGTGAGACTCGTTTTGATGTATATGGTTATTAATATACAAAAGTTGCTTATATATTACCTTCAAAGTAGAAAAAACAAATGCCTGCGCAAGCGTAGCGAGCGGCGCTATCACTGAGCGAGCGAAGCGAGCGCGAAAAATTTTTAACGACTTTTTATAACCCTCACAGTTTTTATGACCAACTTAGTCAACACGCATGACATTAAGGTTAAACTTGATATCCACTTATTTTAAGATTAATAATAATTATGATTATTGAAGGTTGTACTGTTTTAATTTATGACTCGTTTTGATGCATGTGGCTATTAAAATACAAAAGTTGCTGAAATATTACCTTCAAAGTAGTTAAAATAAATAATTGTGCGAGCTTCGCGAGTGAAGCGAGCGCTAAAAGTGTTTACGACTTTTTATGATCCTGACAGTTTTTATGACCTACTAAGTCAACACTAATGACACTCAGGTTAAAGTCGATAATCACAAATTTTAAGGTTAATAATAATTATGGTTATTAAAGGTTGTACTGATTTAATTTATGACTCGTTTTGATGCATGTGGTTATTAATATGCGAAAGTTGCTGTAATATTACCTACAAAGTTGATAAAATAAATGCTTGCGCGAGCGTAGCGAGCGCTATCACAGCGCAAGCGAAGTGAGCGCGAAATTTTTTTACGACTTTTTATGACCCTGACAGTTTTTATGACCTACTAAGTCAGCACCGATGACATAAGGGTTCAATTTGATATCCACTTAATTTAAGGTTAATAATGATTATGATTATTGAAGGTTGTTCTGTTTCAATTTGTGATTCGTTTTGATGAATGTGGCTATTAAAATTCAAAAGATGACGAAATATTTCCTGAAAAAAAGAGAAAATAAATGCTTGCGCGAGCGTCGCGAGCGTTATCGCTGCGCGAGCGAAGCGAGCGCGAAATTTTTTTACGACTTTTAATGACCCTGACAGTTTTTATGACCTATTAAGTCAACACCTATGACACTCAGGTCAAAGTCGATAATCTGTCAGGTCGAAGTCGATAATCTCAGGTTAAAGTCGATAATCACTTATTTTAAAGTTAGTAAACATTATGATTATTGTAGATTGTACAGTTTTTATTTATGACTCGTTTTGATGTATGTGGGTATTAATATACAAAAGTTGCTGAAATATTACCGTCAAAGTTGATAAAATAAATGCTTGTGCGAGCGCGGAAATTTTTTACGACTTTTTATGACCCTGACAGTTTTTGTGACCTACTAATTCAACACTTATGACATTAAGGTTAAACTTGATATCCACTTATTTTAAGATTAATAATTATTATGATTATTGAAGGTTGTACTGTTTCAATTTATGACTCGTTTTAATGCATGTGGCTATTTAAATTAAAAAGTTTAAGTTTTTTAAGACGAAATATTTCCTACAAAGTAGATTAAACAAATGCTTTTGCGAGCGCAGGGAGTGCTATAACTAAGCGAGCGAAGCGAACGCGAAAAAATGTTACGTGTTTTAATGACCCTGACAGGTTTTATGACCTACTTAGTCAACACCAATTATCCTAAGGCTGTTAAAACACGACATTTTTTGAAATACTTCCCACAAAGCAGATAAACACGTTGGGCAAGCAAAGCCAGCGCGTAAATTTTGATGACTTCTAATGATTCTGACAGTTTTATGGCCAAATCAAGACACTAAATAAGTGATTATAGACGAACCTAAGGTCAAACTCTTATGATTATGTTAACTCTATGTAAAGTTAACAAAAAATATATGCAACCTCACTTAACTGCCGAAAAAAAAGTATTCTTTGCCCTTTTATGCCCTATTAAATGTCTTTGTACAAAATTTCATGTGAATCGGTCAAGCCTTTTGGCCGAAAAGAGGCCAGACATATACAAAATTCAACAATAAAAAACTGACTACCGGACTCGATTGTAAAATAAGTAACCAATGTGCTCGGATCTCGGACTCTACTCTTGGTCTATGTCTTATTGACTGTCTCTGTACAATTTAAGCTCAATCGGTCAACTCATTTAACCGAGAAGAGGTCACACGTTTAAAAAATGCAATAAAAAAAATAAGTTACCCGAACTCAACTGTTAAAAAAATATCTTTTGTCGTTCTATGCCCTATTAACTGTATTTGTACAAAATTTGAGCTGAATCGGTCAAAACGATTGCCGCTAAGAGGCAACACATTATTCTATAATAAAATTATGGACACCTGCAATTGCCAGCCAAAAAAATAGTATCCTATGTCTTATTGACCGTCTGTGCACAAAATTTCAGCTGAAATGGTTGACCCGTTTGACTGAGAGGAGGCCACACATTTACAAAGTTCAATAAAAAAATCTGGACACCTGGACTCGACTGCCAAAAAAAAAGTATCCTATGTGCCTCTATGCCATATGAGCTATATATGTAGAAAATTTCAGCCATATCGGTCAAGCCGATTAGCTGATAAGTGGCCACACATAACCCTAAATTCAATAAAAAAAATCTGGACACCCAGACTCGATAGCCAAAAAAAAGTATCCTATATCCTATTCTGCCCAATGAACTTTCAAATCTTTATACAACATGCAAGGCAAATTGGTCAAGCCGTTTATTCGAGAAGAAGTCTTATATTTACAAAATTCAATTAAAAATATTTGGACCCCCTGACTTGATAGCCAGATAAAAAGTTTTCTATATCCTATTCTGCCCTATGAACTGTCTTCATACAACATGTCGGCAAATTGGTCAAGCTGTTTATTCGAGAAGAGGTCTTATATTTACAAAATTCAATTAAAAATATTTGAACCACCTGACTTGATAGCCAGATAAAAAGTTTTCTATATCCTATTCTGCCCTATGAACTGTCCTCATACAACATGTCAGGCAAATTGGTTAAGCTGTTTATTCGAGAAGAGGTCTTATATTTACAAAATTCAATTAAACATATTTGGACCCCCTGACTCGATACCCAGAAAAAAGTTTTCTATATCCTATTCTGCCCTATGAACTGTCTTTATACAACATGTCAGGCAAATCGGTCAAGCCGTTTATTCGAGAAGAGGTCTTATATTTACAAAATTCAATTAAAAATATCTGGACCCTCTGACTCGACAGCCAGAAAAAAAGTATCCTATATCCTTTTCTGCCCTATGACATGTATGCACACAAAATTTCAGGCAAATCGGTCAAGCCGTTTATTCGAGAAGAAGTCTTATATTTACAAAATTGAATTAAAAATATTTGGACCCCCTGACTTGATAGCCAGAAAAAAAGTTTTCTATATCCTATTCTGCCCTATGAACTGTCTTCATACAATATGTCAGGCAAATTGGTCAAGCTGTTTATTCGAGAAGAGGTCTTATATTTACAAAATTCAATTAAACATATTTGGACCCCCTGACTCGATAGCCAGAAAAAAGTTTTCTATATCCTATTCTGCCCTATGAATTGTCTTTATACAACATGTCAGGCAAATCGGCCAAGCCGTTTATTCGAGAAGAGGTCTTATATTTACAAAATTCAATAAAAAATATCTGGACCCCCTGACTTGATAGCCAGAAAAAAAGTTTTCTATATCCTATTCTGCCCTATGAACTGTCTTTGTACAACATGTCAGGCAAATCGGTCAAGCCGTTTATTCGAGAAGTGGTCTTATATTTACAAAATTCAATTAAAAATATTTGGACCACCTGACTCGATAGCCAGAAAAAAAGTATCCCATATCCTATTCTGCCCTATGAACTGTCTTTATACAATATGTCAGGCAAATCGGTCAAGCCGTTTATTCGAGAAGAGGTCTTATATTTACAAAATTCAATTTAAAATATCCGGACCCCCTGAATCGACAGCCAGAAAAAAAGTATCCTATATTCTATTCTGCCCTATTACATGTATTCACACAAAATTCCAGGCAAATCGGTCAAGCCGTTTATTCGAGAAGAAGTCTTATATTTACAAAATTCAATTTAAAATATCTAGACCCCCTGACTCGACAGCCAGAAAAAAAGTATTTTATATTCTATTCTGCCCTATGGCATGTATTCACACAAAATTTCAGGCAAATCGGTCAAGCCGTTTATTCGAGAAGAAGTCTTATATTTACAAAATTCAATTAAAAATATCTGGACCCCCTGACTCGATAGCCAAATAAGAAGTATCCTTTATCCTATTCTGCCCTATGTACTATCTTTGTACAAAATTTCAGCCAAATCGGTCAAGCCGTTTGACCGTGAAGAAGTCCCAAACAAACAAACAAACAAACAAATAAACAAACTGACTTTCGCATTTATAATATTGGTGTTGATGTTGATGGTGTTGATATACTAAATGTATTATTCTGTATTAGTTCCACCTCGCCGCTGTCTTATTCTATCTACCATAGTTGCTAAATTTCAGTCTAATCGATCGAATCAGTCGCGAAGAGCATGTTCGGTTTGTCGCCGTTTTTTAAAGTCCAGTCCATGTTAATAATCCTCATACAAAACAAAATTCGTAGGCCTCAGCCATTATTACCCAATTGTGAAATACACCCCAATTCAATTACCATAGTATTTTAGGTCTCGCAATAAGTGTCCCCAAGAATTTAGTGTTTAGTAATCTGGCCTAATAACTATCACACTTTACGGTCCCAGCCCACGCAGAATAGAATCGAATAAACGCAAAATTTAGAGCTTACTTTCAGAGTTAATTGAATTGAAAATTGAGAGGTGTTGGTGTTGGCAGTTCTTGACTATGGATGAAGTTGGAATCAGGAAATATTATTTAATTAAATTTGAGACAACCGTAGAGTAAAAGAGAAGAAGTAAGGAGTATAGGTACTGAATTGATTTTTAACCGACTTCATTTAAAAGGAGGAGGTTCTCAATTCATCGGAATATTTTTATGTTGCTATGTTCACCGATTACTCAAAGACGCCTGGACCGATTTAGAAAATTCTTTTTTGTTTTTTTGGGAGGGTATAACTTCCTAGGGGATCACATTTAATCACACAAATTACATCGAGATTTGTTTATTATCTCCAGAGATATAGAGATAAACACCATAAACTCGGCACTGAAAATGACTAGCGCGGCATTTCAATTCCTAAAGATTTTTAAACGATCTTTAATTATTATGTGTGTTACCTCAGAATTTTGGCATTTACTGACCCCAATTGGATAAATGAATAGTTTTCCTTCGACTAATTGGATTTTGATTTATATTATGATTGTCATTGTATTTCTTTTAGTGATGTATTAATATTTAAATATGATGTTACCTGATGGAAGGAGATCTACAGGAATAATTTTTATCATATCATATTATCATAGAAGACTGAAGTTGTGGGTATCAGCTACTCTCAATCATAACAATGCTGATGCCCACAACTTCAGTTTTCTCGTGACCACAATCAATGCAACTTGATCGAAACGTCGAGGTATATAAAATTATGTTATTATCGCGATAAGTCCCGTATTAAAATATAATTATGTGTGAAAGTTTAAAATTTACTAATGAAAATCATGTCGACATTTGATAATCGGATCACTAGCATACTTGAATATTAACCTATAAAATAAGTTTATTTAAGTACGCGGGCGCGGGTGGTAGCTCGAGTGAGTTTAGATAGTGCACTAGTATTTGTACCGACTGGTTCAAACCAAGCGCGATCTACGGCGATCAGACAGCAATTGAAAAGTAGATCGCGCCCCCGCCTCCGTCCAGAGATCGCAGTGGCTTGGCCGTACCTCTAAGTGATACTGAATTTTTATATTTAAGCCACGGTCGTGTTTTATCAAGAAGAATCAAGAATCAAAGCATTAATTCAGTATGTAGGCAGTATTAATATACGCACATATACACGTCAAAATCATAAATCATAACATAAATCATAACCAATTATCAAGTAAACATAGCAAAAGCAGAAATTTAACGCTTTGAATTAGAGAAAAAAAACAAAAGTAATGAACAATTCAGCTGTCATCCAATCGTTTAAGTCAGTATATAAAAAAAATTATTAAAGTAGGTTAAAACCAACCATACAAGTAACTGTGTGTTAAAAAAATAAAAAAGTGAAAAAAGTGATCATTATAAATAAGAATTCATAACAGCAATATTCCAAACAAAATTCTTTAGTATTGTTAACTGCGTAGAGTGTTGATCCAAAACGACACAACTCACGTCCTACACATTTTACTACCAAATTTTTATCCCAACAGCCGATATGTTAATACCCAAACTAGTCCAAATACATAGATTCTTACTGAATACATCATGTTGTGACAATCAATTACTCAAAGACTGACGTACCGAGGCTACATTAGTATCAATCAACGTCGAATTAATTAGATCAGATACGCCCACATACATACATCCAAAATACTGTCTATCAATGTGTAGCTGAAGGAACTCTAGGGTAGGGATAATGGTTATCTGAATATTATCGAAAGCTATCGATATTATTAACATGTAGCCTGTTCGTGAAAGCTAAAACTTATCAGCTGGGAAAATTGTCAGATACTTACACGATAAATATTGTATGTATATTACATAAATTCTTAAAAAAAAACCGACTTCACAACCACAAACAGGCACTCAAAAGCGAAAAATAAATTAATTAATATAATTATTATGAGCGCTACCGACTTATCTATTTGAAGTCGGTGTCAGCCAAGTCTATTGGATAGTAGATAGATACTATGTATGTAGTAGTAGTAAGTAGATAGATACATGTAGGTAGTATCTATCTACTACCTATTAGACTTGGCTGGCACCGATTTAAATAGATAAGTGGGTAGCGCTTATAATAATAATATTAAGTAATTTATTTTTCGCTTTTGAGTGCCCATTTGTGGTTATGAAGTCGTTTTTTTTTTTTTAACAAGCATTTATTTTGTTCTTTTTAGTGCAAAACAAGTTTTAAATAAATTACATGCATCTATAAAATTTCGTGTCTGGGCCGTTATACACTGACGGATATATACTTTGTGAAAATTTCAAGTAGGTATGTACCTATTACGGTTAACAAGATACAGATCTCTAAAGTGCGCACATATAGACACACGGACAGACAGACGGACGAACGAACAGCAAAGTCTCAGAAAGTTATAAATAAAATATCTCACTGAAATATTTAACTGTAATATTTAACCGAAACACTCAACCGAAATATTCAACCAAAACATTCAACATAAATATCTAACTAAATATTAAAGTGAAACGAGTTGGGAGCGACGGAGTCGGCAGTCGCAGCGTCGTCGAGTGAAGGCAGCGACGCAGCAAGTCGGCGCGTGCACCAGGGACAACGACCTGCGATGCTCTGCCACCCACTGCACCTGTACGCACCACGAGCTTCACTCCCAGCCACCTGAAACATGAAATAGTTTGATTTGACTGAAATATTTAACTGAAATTTTTCACCGAAATATTTAACCGAAATATTTAACTGAAATACTTAACAGAAATATTTAACCGAAATATTTAACCGAAATATTTAACTGAAACATTTAACTAAAATACTTTAACCGAAAATTTAACTGAAATGTTTAACCGAAATGTTTAGCTGAAATGTTTTAACCGAATATCCAACTGAATATTTAACCGAAATATTCAGTTATAAATATTTAAATACGGGACTTATCGCGCCTAAAACATAAATCTTATCTACTCGACGTTTCGACCAAGTTGCATTGATCGTGGTCACGAGACGACTGAATGTTGTGAGTGTCCGCACCGCTATTTATAGGAGAGATCGTTGGAAACTACCCTCAATTAATTTAATTTTTAATTTTTATCAGAGTTGCCATTGCGACACACAACACTGATAATATCGGCAGATTTTTGCTGCTTTGATCTTTGATTCGAACACTTGCTAATCACAGGGTTCCATGTTGCGGCCAACCTAAATCCATCCTCCCGGTTGAAATTGGGATGCTTCTTTATTTCTACCGCTTCACGCACAATACGGGAGTAATAGTGGCTGTCGGTCGAGAGGATCTTAGGGTCATGGAGTTCGATCCAGTGATTAGGTCCGGATTCCAGTAAGTGCTCGGCGATAGCAGATTTATTGACCTGGCAGTTTTTTACAGCTGCGATGTGTTCTTTGACCCTTTCTGCAATAGTACGCTTGGTCTGTCCGATATACGATTTACCGCAGCTGCAATCGATCTTGTACACTCCAGGTATCTGAAAAGGAATCACATCCTTCGGCGAACGGACCTGCGTTGATATCTTCGTTAGGGGAGTGAATACTGTCTTGATAGAGTATTTACGTAGTACAGTACCGATCTTGTCCGTCACTCCCTTCACGTATGGCATGAACGCTGCCTGCCGTTCAACGTCAGTGGTCCTCTCCTTATATCTGCGTCTAGAATGACCTCTTCCCGCCTTGGAGCCGTTTTTTATCAGAACCTCCTGAACATGTGCGATTTCTTCCTCTAGGTGTTCAGGGTCACAGAGGTCACGAGCTCTATCCATTAATGACCTGGCTACAGATCCCAGGTGACGGGGGTGATGGTGCGACGAGGCATTCAGATACCTATCAGTATGGGTCGCTTTCCTATAGACAGAATGTGATAATGAACCATCAGGTCTCACCATAACTTTGACATCAAGGAAAGGCAGTGTTTTGTTCGTTTCTAGCTCATAGGTAAACTTTATGTTGGTATGAATCGAAATTCAGCTTCTTTGCCAGAGTGGCTACTGCCTGCTCATCACCCGTCATGATGCAGAAGACGTCATCAACGTACCGCTTCCACACCTTTACTGATGACGACTGTAGGTCTATGGCTTCTTCGATAAATTCCATCCAGATGTTGGCAAGGACAGGTGCCACTGGACTTCCCATGGCAACACCGTCCATCTGGAGGTAGTGCTGCCCACTGTATAGGAAATAGTTTCCTTCCAAACAGTTCCTCAACAGCACAAAAAAAAGTTTTCTGGAAGGTCATCACTGTACCTTGTCCTTATCACCTCGATGCACTCCTTCACTGGAACGTTGGTGAAAAGTGATTCTACATCGAAGCTCACCATGATGTCGTCTGGTTCCAGTTTAAGTTCACCGAGGATTTGAACAAAATGGCGAGAGTCCTTTACAAAAGACGGAGTTTTACCCACTAATGGTTGTAACACCGACGCAACATGCTTTGCCAGATAGTAGGTCGGGGAGTCAATCTGACTCACGATGGGACGCAGGGGCACGTTTGTCTTGTGTATTTTGGGTAGGCCGTACAGTTTAGGTGATGTAACGATCTTAGGTCTATATAATCTGTCGTACACGTCTTCTGTAAAAAGAACTTCGTTATCCCTAATGACGGCACGGATGCGACGAGTTACCCTAGCTGTAGGATCATATGACACAGGTTTATATATACGCCTATCTTCTAACAAATCCCGTAACTTATTGTCGTAATCAGACGAATTCATTACCACGGTAGCGTTTCCTTTGTCAGCTTTCAACACAAGAATGTCCTTATTCCTGCGTATGTGCTGAAGAGCGGAACGTTCTTCCGCGGTAACATTACTCTTAGGTAATGTGCTCTTTCTTAATATTACAGAAACATCCTGCCTAAGTGATTCCGCTGCATTAGGCGGCAACTTGTTTCTCAATATTGTTTCTTCCAAGCTGCTGATGACTTTTTCATAGGGAATCCGTTTAGGTGTCAATGCGAAATTCATGCCCTTCGCTAGTACACTCTGTGTCGCGTCATCCAACGTAAAACTCGAAATGTTCACTACTGTGTCTTTCTGTATGTGAGATGAGTATTTGTTTGTTTTGTTTGAGAGCTCACGCTCGTGGTATAACCGCAATTTCTCCAACTTTTTGTTATGTCCCGCGGTACACAGATCGTATGTGCGATCCGCTTGTTGGTAGGTAACCCGATCACACAAATCCAAATCACTAGATGATAACACAGCACTACACTCCGACTGCACATCATATAGATAACTATTTACTCTGTCCAAATTGTAATGACAATTCCGTATTAGTTGTTTAAGTAAACGGACACTCGCGTTTTGCAGAATTTCTCTGGAGTGCGCAATATCACGACGTGGTTTAATACGCACACACGTAGGTATATAGCCCAAATCACGACATTTCATTAAAAATATCAGCGATGTATTTAAACGCGCTCGTTTCTTCCGAAGAAATTCTAGGTGACGAATTCTATTTGCAACCTCCGGCCCGTAACGGTTAGCAATTGTAAACTTTAAACTTTCGCGATTTGAACACATAGTTATAAATAAAATATCTCACTGAAATATTTAACTGTAAATTTTAACCGAAACACTCAACCGAAATATTCAACCAAAACATTCAA